>CM066040.1:175000831-176347081 GCA_033557465.1 Ichthyophis bannanicus | reverse complement strand
AGTCTTGGCTCCCCTACTCCTGCCTAGAGAGGTGGAAGACGTAGTCTTAACCTCTAGGCGGCAATCCACCAGGAAATCCTACGCTCTTAAGTGGCGTAGATTCTCCACATGGTGTGCTCAGCACAGTGAGAATCCCTTCTCGTGCTTGGTAGCGGTGGTATTGCAATATTTGCTTTACCTCTCCAATCTAGGTCTTAAGCCCAACTCTGTCAGGGTTCACCTCAGTGCTCTCTCAGCGCACCACTCGCCGGTGGACGGGAGGCCTCTTTCCAACCACCCTTTGGTGGCTCGTTTTCTCAGAGGCCTCCTCCTGCTTAAGCCTCCTTTGCGTCCACCAGCCCCTGAGTGGGATCTGAATGTGGTCTTACAGCGGCTTACTTGTCCATTTGAACCTATGGCTACCTGCCCTCTCCGTTTTCTCTCCTGGAAAACCTTGTTTCTGGTAGCTCTTACCTCTGTTAGGCGAGTGAGTGAACTTCAAGCATTAGTGTCTGATCCCCCTTACACTAGGTTCTACAGGAATAGGGTAGTCTTACAGACTCACCTGAAGTTTCTTCCTAAGGTTGTCTCCCCTTTTCACCTCAATCAGGAGGTGGTTCTTCCGACCTTCTTTCCCAGGCCGCATGCCAACCGGGCTGAGATGGTCCTGCATACCCTGGACTGTAGGAGGGCGTTATCCTTCTACCTCGACCGTACGCGGGAGCACCGGAGGGCTGTTCAGCTCTTCGTTTCTTTTGACCCCAATAAGTTGGGGCTACCTGTCTCCAAGTGTACTTTGTCCATATGGGTCGCTGACTGTATCGCCTGGGCTTATGGGGCAGCCGGCCTCTCGTTGGAGGGTCGAGTCACAGCTCATCGTGTCAGGGCGAAGGCTGCGTCAGTGGCTCATCTCCGCTCTGTTCCGTTGGCAGACATCTGCCGGGCCGCTACTTGGTCTTCAAGCCAGACTTTTGCGGCCCATTACTGCCTTGAGAGGGAGTCCCGCAGGAAAAGTGCTTTCGGACAGGCAGTACTCAATCTCTTTGGGGTTTAGGCAACTCCTACCCTCCGTCCCTGGTGTTGGGCTACCGGTCGGGGGCGTTCTCAGAGAAGATTCCTTCCTTACGTACTGACGAGCTAGAGGGAGCTCATTTTTCCGCTTGAGGTCTCCGGTAGCCTTAAGCTGGGGAGTCCCATATGTGAGGACTGACTTCCTGCTTCGTCCTGGAGAAAGAGTAGTTACTCACCTGTAACAGGTGTTCTCCAGGAGCAGCAGGAATCAGTCCTCACAACCCTTCCTCCTCCCCTTGGAGTTGCAGTCATATGATTTATTTTTGCTAATTTTTTGCTGTCTTTTAGCTATGTCATCAGACTGAGCAAGATGACACCCTTGGGCGGGAAGGGGACCGTGCATGCGCGCTGCAATTCCCAAAGGCTTTCTTTGAAAGCTGGGGAAATGCTCCATACGAGGGCTCCGTCGGCGCCGACATCACCCATATGTGAGGACTGATCCCTGCTGCTCCTGGAGAACACCTGTTACAGGTGAGTAACTACTCTTTCTGATTGTACTGAACTGGCTCAGACAGATCTGGTTCCTCAGACTACTTGCCCTCGTGTCTGTATTGCCATGGCCTCAAGGAGTGGACTGAATATGGATAGTGTGAAGGCCCGTTAGAGTTTCAAACGGGGGCTGAACAATTTGTATGACAACATAAAAGTGTTGTTTATGCTGGTTTAGGACCGGATGCGATCCATAAAAATGATTAAAAGGAGGTCTCACTACGAGAGAAGGAAGGTTCCTTTTTCACGGTGAATGATCCAACAAACATTTGGGTAGGGTGTAGTGATAGTTCCTGTAGGAAGAATAGGTGAGGGAAATTAAGTATTTTTGGATTTATTATGGTTGATTTCCATGGGTGTATGTTTTATGTATTAATGGCCTCTAGGACAGCAACCAATGCTTCTCACAGCAAGGAAGCCAGATTCATAAAAATCTCACCCTGACGGTATGGAAGTTGAATGGCAACTTGTAAATAACCCTCCAGGTGTAAAGACCATCTTTACAGCCTCCAGCTCTCAAGTCTCAGTGCAAACGGATGCATTTTGCTCAGTGGGCTAAAAAGAAACAAGACACTTTCAACTGTGTAAGCACACAAGTCATTACCTACCTTATTCATTTCACTCAATCAGGTCTGAAGACTTCAATCAGTATTAATCTTGAAGCTATAGCAACTTATTTCAGCCTCTAATTCATGAGAGGTCTCATGAACACTTGAAACCTTCTCCTGTTTGGGACCTTAACATGTTTCCATGAGTCATGTAAGAACATCCATTTGAACTAATGAGTCTGGCATCTTTGAAACATCTCATCTAGAAAATTGTTTTCTTAGTTGCCATCTCCTTGGCAAGAAGGATCAGTGAGCACCAAACTTTCATACACTACCCATCACACTCAGTTCTTCCATAATCAAGTAGTTTTTTGCACACATCCAAAATGCCGTCCCAAAGTAGTCTCTGAATTTCATATGAACCAGTCTATAGTTCTACGTACCTTTGTCATTCGGTGGAGCAGTAGGGATAAAGATGACACTGTCCGCTCACTGGACCACAAATGTGTCCCTTCTTTATTATCCAAGGGCCACAAAAGCATTCAGGAAAACATCCCAATTCTTTGTAACATTTAATCGAAATAATCTGGGCAAGTCAGCTTCAAAAAACTGTGGCAGTCTGGGTATCAAGCTGTATTAATTTCCATTACATTCAAGCGTATATGCAGCCTTCATGAACAATACTAACTCATGACAGCAACTTCTACAGTAAGCTTATGCGCTATACATTGCTGGACATCTGCAGGGTGGCAAAGTGGGCTTCAACATGCACCTTCACAAGGCACTGTTGCCTCAATCAGTCAATCACCCAAGAATCAGCTTTTAGCCAAGCAGTTCTCAAGAATTTCTATCCTAAATCAGTACATCTTAACATCCTCTCTCGGGTTGTGAAAAGCAGTAATAGAAACACGACTCTCAGCTCTGGAATCAGATAATGTGCCTGCATTGCCCTGCTTGTCTCTGGAGAACACAAAATTGTTTGCCTATAATGGGGTTCTCTGCAGACAGCAGAGAAATGCAGACACCCACCTTCCTCATGAAGTGGGGACAAAAACCCAAAAATGAACCACCACCACAAAATAAGATGAGGATATAGACCATTCTGTATACTTGCATTTTACAAATCTAGCTACTTAGACTAACTTCCAAAGGCACTGAGCTGGGTAGTGCAGGTGCAAAGAAATAAAAAGACTTCTCAAAGATGGGGAGGGCTCTGGGCACCCTAGCTCCAGAAACATCAAGACAGTGTGGCTCCACTTCCCTGCTGCCTATGGAGAATGCCCATTGCAGTTAAGCAATGTTGTTTATTTACTGGAAATCAAGTCAATGGTACCGATAACACCCTTATGTCAGTTCTTGTGGGAATTTGGGAATGAGTGGATGATGAAAGTTATTATGAGTAGTTTCAGAAAAGAGGTTCATAATAGATTAACATTTTATGCATATAAATACGTTTTTAAAAGCTCTGTTTGACCCCACTGTTTCAGTATACTAGAAGAATGCAATCAAATGAAAATACCCAACAGCAAAATTTGCTGAGGAAGTTTTGTTATTTCACTGGTGGTAATTCCCTACTGGAAATGAACTAGCTAAATCTACTAGTTTAATTATGCATAGTAAAGTAATTGTATATCAAAAATTATTGTAACATGAACATTTTAATAGCAAAAGAGTCAATATTTTAGACTTCATATTACAACAATCTTAAAAAAAAGTCAGCATTAGAAACTAAAGGTACATTACACTCCATTTCGCCATGATGTAACATACACCACGCTGCATTTAGGGGTTCATTTATTAATGTTAACATATGCCATTATTGCATGTTATCTGCCACACAGCCCATAGGAACAGCATGGCCCTGCAGCAAATAATGGCTTTGGCATGTGCTGTAGGTAAATTACTTCCTTAAAATTCTATGGCAGATCACAAGTATAAGCCACATTTTTAAAGTTGTATAAAGACCCAGTATACCTTTCAGTTTATGCTTTCCTGTCCAGTTATCTTGATCTGAATTTGTAGCTGGACTCTGGCTTATGTTTCAGTACTTGATTTTATTACTTGCCCCTAAAATGTGAAAAAGATACTAATACCTCAATAATTCAGCTATAGCAGTGTACACAAAGACTGGCTAATCAGTGTGCTTAATCCTACCTTCATGCACAGATATACTCCATATTAATTACTGATTTTGCATTTCAAAGGTGGTAACTAATCAACTTTACAGTATGCATTTGATATCACTTATAAATGTTTTATTTACAAATCTAGAGTGTAAATACATACAAATTATGAAAACCATTTGTACTGAAGTTCTTTCATTGATTGATACAATAACATGACAAGTTTGGAAATCAGACACTTCCAGCAGAATACCTGTATGAAAAAGATGCCTTCCTGCACATAATATCTAGAATTAATTTGTCACAAGTGTAAAGTCCTTGCTAACAAAAACACAATGGGCAGACGCAGGTACTAAAGTCCGAGATGCTTTCTTTTCAGTGGCAGCAGGTAAAAGAAAGCTCTTGCATGACACTTGAAGACAGGACTGGCACATGCTCAGAACTATTCACTGTCAAATTTAGAAGTTAATTTGCAGCAGCTAACCACAGCTTAATAACTTATATATTAAAAAAAAGAAAGAAAGAAAATTGTAACCCCCCCCCAACCTTTGTTGAAAAAATACTTCAACATAGTGCTTCTTTTAAGAGACTAGTAAAAATAACGAAGGACAATTGTTTAACATCTATACAGTCTTGCATTATAATTCCTGCAGGGGCATAAAATGTATAACACAATGTTTTGGGGAAACAATTAGAGAACTGTTTATCAAATGGTTGTCAAAAATATGATTTACTAAACCATTACATCAGATATCTAAATATGATATTGCAACCATCTCATCAAATATTTACTTTCACTAATACAGACATACAAAATGCCACACAAAGTCTTCCTTAGAAGTGGAATGTGTGCTGTGTTCCATCACACAGGTCTGCAGCTCTTTAAAGGTATTTTCCCAATTCCACCCTTTGAAGGCTGCATATTAACACTTTATACACCCTTTACAAGAGGAACAAAAATACAAATGTTCTAGAAGCTCAGCAAAGCTGTAGCACTCTACAGCTGTGGTAGCTTGTCCACTGGTGTGTCAAACTTAAAGTCTGCAGGAAACAGATCTGGTGCTCGTGGATAAACAAGTCTGTAAGACTGTCGGATTGTAACATCAGCAACTCCAGCAATGTCACCAATTTCTAAAAGGGAAAAGAAATATAAGTTCATCATGTGCTTATGTATGCTTTTCAACCTCATGAACTCATCCATAATGAGGGATTGGAAATAGTGGGCTCGATTTTCAAACGGGCAGATACTTAAGCACCACGGCTGGCTGCCATGTTTAAGTATCAGCTGGATATTCTGAGACAGTATCCAGATAGTAGCTGCTGCCAAATATCCAGATTGAGTGGTATTATCTGGGTTAAATGCCAACCTTAATTTAGGCCTGCTTTTCATGCGGCGTAAGCTATCCGAATAAGTGGCAGCTGAAAACTGACACTATCTGGATAAGATTACCATTTAACTTGACTAGCGGCTGTTCTGTCCCTGCTCTACACTAACAGCCTATGGAGATACTCAGATGCATTATACTAACAGTGTTGCTAAATCTCACTAAGCACCTTTATCAGAACAACCACCCCCCCCCCCCCTCCAGTTTTTTGTCACTTTTGGACAGAGTGCAAATGCACATGTGCATTCTGCTGCTCCAGATATTACCTCAGGCATGTCTGTCCCTTTCTAGCAGAGTTACTGCCATATAAGAGGAGAGGGGTGATAAGAGTGTTTTGTGTTAAGAGGGGGGAGGATAAATACTCTGAAAGCAATGCCACCACAAATAGTTTGTTGTCTGCTCACATATTTAAATATTGCAAACTTGAAATGTATTTGCACCACATGACATTGTTGTGAAGGCACACTATATTAGCAAGTTCTAAAGAGTAAATTAGACTTACCTGCTAATTGTTGTTCCTTAAGGAACTCTAGTCCAGTCCCGGAAACAGAGTTGTCAACCTCCACCAGCAGCTTTGGAGACTGAAAGATGTCATCATCGTGATGTCACTGGTACAAATAGGCTAGATCCGCCCCCTTTCACCAGCACCTATTGACAAAGCAGACTCAGCAGAGCAACAAATAAGTGGCTATCTTAAAAAACCTATATTGAACAGTATATATAGATATATATATATCTAAGGAACAAGACAGGGCAGCAGTGAAAAAACCAAGAACAGGCACTGCCCCTGCCAAAAAAGACGGTGAATATAGGACTGGGAACTTAAGCACCGTAGCACGGCGCCCACTAGGACATGCTGCCGAACTCCACAGAGACCCCCCTCTGAGATCGCCTCCCATCTCGGCGCCCTCCCGAGCGCCCCATACTGAAAAAATTTACAGGAACTTCAGGCTGCTTGACAAAACCATACGGGAGGGATCCGGGACTGGACTAGAGTTCCTTAAGGAACAACAATTAGCAGGTAAGTCTAATTTACTCTTCCTTTGCGTCCCTCTAGTCCAGTCCCGAAAACATAGAAGATGTAACAGAGCAGTAAATATCAACGGGAGGGCCCTGAAATCCCAGCCTGAAGGACCGCTGAACCAAAACGACCATCCCCGCGCGCCTGCACATCCAAGCGATAATGCCGAGCAAAAGAATGCAACAAGGACCAGGTTGCCGCCCTACAAATATCTGCCGCCGGCACCAGGCTGACTTCCGCCCACGACGACGCCTGTGCTCTCGTGGAATGCGCCCGCAAACCGACCGGCACTTCTTTGCCTCTCAAAATGTAGACTGAAGCAATAGCCTCCTTCAGCCATCTAGAAATTGAAGATTTCGCCGCTGCCTCGCCCCTACGCGGGCCACCGAATGCGATAAAAAGCCTGTCCGACTTCCGGAATGCTGCTGTACGACGGAGATACTTCTTGAGCACCCGCCGCACATCCAATCGATGCAAGCGGCCACCCGCTTGAGCCCTCTGCTCTGCGGAAAACACAGGCAGCGACACCACCTGATTAACATGGAAAGCGGACACTACCTTTGGCAAAAAGGCAGGAACCGTACGCAAAACCACCTTGTCCGCCGAAAAAGACAAAAAAGGTTCCTGGCAAGACAGCGCCTGCAGCTCCGAAATTCTCCTGGCGGAACAAATCGCCACTAGGAAAACAGTCTTGAGCGTCAAATCCTTAAGCAAAGCCCTACCCAAGGGCTCGAACGGTTCTCCGATAAGGGCGTCTAAGACCACATTGAGATCCCACGGAGGAATAACCGAACGCCTAGGCGGTCTCAGCAACAAGACCGCTCGCAAGAAACGCCGGATATCTACATGCGCCGCTATCACTTGACCGTGAATCTTGCCCCGAAAACAGGAGAGAGCCGCCAATTGCACCCGTAAGGAACTGGCCGAGAGCCCCTTCTCCACTCCAGCCTGCAAAAAGGAAAGGATGTGGGGAACGGAAGTCCGCAAAGGGTTGAGAGACCGTTCCGAACACCAAGCCTCAAAGACACGCCAAACGCGTATATACGCCAGGGAAGTCGACGTTCTGCGCGATCGCAGAAGTGTAGCAATGACCTACGTCGAGTACCCCCGGGCCGTCAACCGCGCCCACTCAAGAGCCAAGCCGTAAGCAAGAATCGACCCACCTGAGGCATTCGCAAGGGCCCTTGAAGCAACAGAACCGCCCGAAGCGGGAGCCTCCACGGTACGTCTGCTAACAGCCAAATCATATCCGTATACCACGGCCGCCTTGGCCAATCCGGCACCACCAGCACCACCTGGCCTTTGTGCCGCTCGATGCGTTGTATCACCTTGCTGATGAGTGCCCAGGGTGGGAACACATACAGAAGATCCCCCTCGGGCCACCGCTGCGCCAAGGCATCCAGGCCCTCCGCCATCCACTCTTTCCACCTGCTGAAGAAACGCTCCACCTTCGCGGACTTCAAGGTCGCCATGAGATCCATCACGGGAATCCCCCACCGGCTCACCATCATCGCGAAGACGTCCGGGTGAAGAGCCCACTCCCCCGGATCTACTCAGCAGCGGCTCAGAAAATCCGCTTCGACATTGTTGACTCCCGCGACGTGCTGAGCTGACAAGGCCATCAAATTCTGTTCCGCCCAGGCCAACAGTACACTCGCCTCCTCCTCCAGAGACGCACTGCCCGTGCCGCCTTGCCGGTTTATATACGCCACCGTGGTCGCGTTGTCTGACAGCACGCGCACCGCCGCTTGTCTTAACACGGTCTGAAATGCTAGCAGAGCTCGAAATACCGCTCGCATTTCCAACCGGTTGATGGACCATTGCCGCTCCTCCAGCGACCAAGTCCCTTGAGCAAACGATCCTTCGTGATGAGCCCCCCAACCTGCGAGACTCGCATCGGTCGTGAGCAACCGCCAGCACGGAGGCTCCAGAGGCACGCCCTGCTCCAGGCTGTCGGGATGCAACCACCATTGAAGGCTGCCCTTCACTTCCGTTGGACAGGGCAGACACTGCGACAACGCATCCCTCTGATGAGACCACCGCCTGAGAAGAGCACTCTGTAACGGCCGCATATGAGCTCTGGCCCACATCACCAAGTCTATCGTAGCCGCCATGGTGCCCAGCAACTGCAGATACTGCCAAGCAGTGGGCGCCCGAAGCCCCAGAAACCGTCACACCAGATCTCACAAGGCCTGCGCCCTCGTGCTGGGAAGAAACACCCAGCCTTGCCGTGTCTCGAAGCGCGCCCCCAAGTACTCCAGAGTCTGAGAGGGAGTCATCCGGCTCTTCGCCACGTTTACCACCCAACCGAGGCTTTCCAACAAGTCTACCACCCGAGCGGTGGCTACCACGCTCTCCTCTCTCGACTTTGCCCGAATCAATCACTCGTCCAGGTAAGGATGCACCAGTATCCCCTCTCTGCGAAGAGTGGCCGCCACCACAACCATAATCTTCGTGAACGTCCGAGGAGCGGTCGCCAGACCGAAAGGCAACGCACGGAACTGAAAATGTCCCATCGGCACCGCAAAACGTAGAAAACGTTGATGCTCCTGCCGCACGGGGATATGAAGATAAGCTTCCGTCAGATCTAACGACGTCAGAAATTCTCCCGAGCGAACCGCCGCAATGACGGAACGCAAGGTTTCCATGCGGAAGTGGGTCACTCGAAGGCAACGATTTACCCTCTTTAGATCCAGAAACGGCCGAAACATACCCTCCTTTTTGGGAACCACGAAATAAATGGAGTATCGACCGGAGCCGCACTGGTCGACCGGAACGGGCACTATCGCCCCGAGCTGCTGGAGACGCCTCAAGGTGTCTACCACCGCTCGAAGCTTCCGAGGAGCCCTGCAGGGGGAAAGAACAAAGGAATCTACTACGGGACACTGGAACTCTAGGGCATAGCCTTCCCGAATAACCTCTAACATCCACCGGTCTGAGGTAATTTGGACCCAGGCAGGGTAGAACTCCCGCAACCTGCCTCCCACGGGCACCTCCACAACCTGGGCCCGCCTCATCTCATTGGGACTTCTTGGCACCAGAAGACTGGAAGGGACCAAAACCCCTGCCCGCTCCTCTAAACCCTCGAAAGGACTGACCACGCGCTGGAAACCTGCCCCTCTGCGATTGCTGAAAGCGAGAGGTGCGAAATCTACGAAAATCTCTTGAAAGGCCTCTAGACCCAGAAGCCCCTCGAGTCTGCTTCGGCCTATCCTCCGGGAGACGCCCCCCTTTGGACTCTCCGAGGTCCTTAACCAACTTCTCAAGATCCTCTCCAAAGAGAAGCTTACCCCGGAAGGGAAGCTTACTGAGCCTCGCCTTGGAAGAACCATCCGCCGACCAGTTACGGAGCCACAAATAACGGCGAGCCGCTACCACCGAAGCCATACATTTTGCCAGACCACGAATAAGATCATAGTGAACATCGGACAGGTAAGCAGTGCCGGACTCCAGCCGGGTCACATCCGCCGCTTGGTCATTCGAGAGGGAGCCCTGAAGACGTTGAGACCACCGCAAACAGCCTCTCGCCACCCACGCCCCCGCTATGGAGGCTTGCAGAGAAAGGGCACTCATATCAAACACCTGCTTCAGCAAGGTATCCAACTTCCTATCCTGCCCATCCTTCAACGCTGCGGCTCCCTCAACCGGAATGGTGGTCTTTTTCGTGACCGCCGCCACTGCGGCATCCACCTTCGGAGAACGAAAAATCACCTTATCCTGCACGGAAAGCGGGTATAAACGGTCCAATGCCCTGGTCCCCCGCAATGCCGACTCCGGAGAGTCCCAGTCTTCCTGAATCATATTCCGAAAGACACTGTGTATGGGGAACACCCACTGTGATGTTCGCACGGCCTGCAACAGCGGATCCTCCAATGCCTCCTCGGAGGACGTGGGCCCCGAGGGCATGTTCAAAACCTTTAGCGTCTCTGAAATCAAAGCAGGCAGCTCCTCCCGCCGAAAAACGCGGACCACCCTGCTCTGCTGTTCCCCCTCCAACAATTCACCTTCTTCCAAGTCTTCGTCCGAGACCTCATCCATCTCTAGATCATGCACCCCCAGCTCCTCCTCTAAAACAGTTTCCGACGCCGGGTCCAAATCTTCCCATAGTCTTTTAGGCAGGGCCACTTCCCCCTTGGGAAGACTGGCCGACCGCATTCTTTTCCTGCTAGGGGGACTCGGAGACCAAACCCTCAGCTCCGGCTGCAGCAAGGCGAACGCTTTCTGCATCAAGGAGAAAAATTCCGAAGGGATCCCTGCCACCCCGGCACCATGGGACCCCTCCCCCACCAAAGGAGCGCTGCAAGCGGAGGACGGACCCACCACCGGCTCCGATGCAGTCAAGGAAGGAGGGCCGGACCCCCTGCCGTCCAGAGAAGCCTCTGCCTGATCTTTAGAGCCTTCCCCAAGGACTTTTCCATGCCCTCTAAGGAGCATGCCTTGCAAACGCCAGTCTCTAAAAGCTCTCCGCGCCTCATCCCACAGACGAGGCAGCATGGCTTGGCAGGCATGGTATATAGACAGCGCTGTAATGCTTATGAAGGAGCCCGGTATTTCACTAGGTGGACTTCTATTGTATAGATTTTTTTTTTTTTTTTTTTGCTGCAGTCTACTAAGGAAGCCCTAACTAGCTGGCCCCTGACAACCGTTTTCAAAAACGAAGCTTCTAACCCCGAAAAACCAACACTGCAGAAAGAAAAACCGGCATTCAAAATGGCCGCCGCAACGTTCGCGGCGCCAAAAATCACGCGGCCAGGCCCCCCGCACTAATCTGGAGCTGCCGGATCCGTGCTCCGATCAAGGTAACGCTCCCCCAAAAATCCCCACAGGTCTGGGTTACTCACCACAAAGCAGGGAGAAGAGGGAGGAAGGGCAGCGCTGAACCCCTCAGGAGCACAGCCTTTCAGGCGGCATCAGCTCCTGGAGAGACTGAAAATTACCGTGGCTCTGTATACTGCCTGCTGCTGTCAGTCTCTGCAGCCCTCTACCTGCTCCTCACCCCTTTAAGCGGGTTCGGGAGCAGGGAGGCAAATGCAGTCACACACTTGTGCTTAAGCAATGCTCGTTTACATGATGGGGCACCCTTAGAGCTAGAGGAGGGGGGGGGGGAGAGGGAGCAGAGAAGAGAGAATACGGCCCCAGCAGTACAGGATCTCTGTCATCAGCAGCAGGCACCTAAAGGAAAAAACAAAAATCCTAAATAAATTCCAAAAAAGAACCAAATCAAAGAATTAAGCTCTGCTTATTTGTTCCTCTGAGCCCAGTCCCGGGCTCAGAACCTCCAAGCTGCTTGGAGACTGAAAGTACTGGTGAAAGGGGGCGGATCTAGCCTATTTGTACCAGTGACATCACGACGATGACATCTTTCAGTCTCCAAAGCTGCTGGTGGAGGTTGAAAACTCTATGTTTCCGGGACTGGACTAGAGGGACGCAAAGGAATTAACACTTAAAATCCTACAAATGTAAATGTGGTTTTACTAAAATGAAATCCTGCAACCTTCAAACTGTGCAGATAAAGCACAGTTACTTACCTGTAACAGGTGATCTCTGGGAACAGCAGGAATTAGTCTTCACATATGGGTACGTCGGTACCGACGGAGCCTGCACGGGAATGCTCCCCAGCATCCGATCAGAAAACTTTTGGGAGCATCCCTCGCGCTTGCGCGGTGACTTCCCGCCTTTCCCACTGCCTCTCCTCAGTTGAGTTTCATAGCTGAGACAGAAGGAGAGAAAGAGGAAAGGAAATAGATAGACAACTCCTAGGGGAGGTGGGTGGGTTGTGAAGACTAATTCCTGCTGTTCCCAGAGATCACCTGTTACAGGTAAGTAACTGTGCTATCTCCAGGAACAAGCAGGAATGAGTCTTCACATATGGGGACTCCCTAGCTGTGGGTGCCAGGGGAGAATCCCTAAAATGCGTATCCCACGAAACACTTGACGACAACCAACACGGATTTCGCCCCAACCATGGAGTCGAAACACTACTGATATACCTCTTCGACAGCATCCTGAGAATAATTGACACCACCAGGAATGGAATCATAATGATCTTCATCGACATCTCCTCTGCTTTCGACACAGTGGACCACAACACACTCCTGGAAAGACTAAAGATCACCAGTATACACAGCATCACACTGAAATGGTTCCACTCGTACCTAACGGAAAGACAACTGCAGGTCAAGGTGGGACACAACACCTCCCGACCCATAAATGTCCGACAAGGAGTACCTCAAGGATCCGCACTCTCAGCACTCCTATTTAACATATACATCCAACCAATATGCAACATCATGAAAGAGAACAACATACAATACACAATATATGCAGACGACATCATGATATACACCCCGATATCAATCGACAACCCGGACTTCTCTAAGATAACAGACTGCCTCACCCAGATGACGAGTTGGTGTCAAAACAACAACCTCGCAATAAACTACAACAAGACCGAAGCTTTAATCATCACCCGGAACCAAAGCTTCATACACCCACCAAATATAAAGATACAAAGCACCACAATACCAATAAGGTCAGAGGTGAGATACCTCGGAGTTACTCTGGACAATCAACTCAATCTCAAGCCACACATAGACAAAACAATCCAGAAGGCCTACTACAAGATGCGAATCATCAGGAGACTGAAACCACTCCTCGCCCCAGATCACTTCCGAACCGTTTGTCAAGCCCTGATAACACCACTACTGGACTTCTGCAATCCAATATACCTCGGACTACCGAAACAAGCCCTCAAACCACTCCAACTGGCACAAAACACCGCAGCACGAATCATATCCGGAACCGCAAGACAGGAGCACATCACACCCACCTTAAAGGACTTACACTGGCTCCCAATCGGTGCACGCATCAGATACAAAACCATCATAAACCTATTTAAGATAAAACAGCACACATCAGCCAACAGCCTGCACACCCTCATACAACCAGACACCAGCACTCGTCCTAGAAGGAAACAAACACACAACCGAGTCAGCACCCCAAGTGAATACAAAAACACACGCAAAGACACAACGGACAGAGCACTCTCCATGGCTGCTCCAACAATATGGAACAAACTACCAGACGATTTGAGGGCAACCACAGACCTCAAGGACTTTAGAAAACAGTTGAAAACCATGCTGTTCATAGAACACTATGGACACATCACATAACCCCAGAGAATGTATAACAGCACATAACCCCGCCTAAACAATGTATGTATAGAAAATGTATTTAGAACCACTGTATATAGCCCACGTTGTACATAGCTCATACCAATCTAGCACACAATACAACACTCATCCAACTAAATTTCACCCTCACTGCATGTATAACACACTCACCTTACCCGATTGTTTGCTGTGATACCACCTTGATTATTAAGATAAGGCGGTTTAGAAATACTGTTAAATAAATAAAATAAAATAAAATCCCTGGACAGGACGGCATTTTCCAAACCTGGATCCCCTGCATCCCCTGAGGGATGGGGGGTAGGATTGAATAGAGAAGAGCTGCAAAGAACAGCAAATCTAAAGACTACAGGAGAGATGAGTCTTTAGAATGTATGTCAAGTATCATTAAAATATTTAATGAACTAGTTCAACATAGGACTTACCTACTGGATTGTAGGAAGTAGAACTGTGATGGAGTGTACTGTAGATGCAGTAGCGGAATCTTCAAGGTAACTTCACAGCAGTGAGGATGAAGTTCCAGATCTGGAATGGGCAGGTGACCCAGGTGTCAACTGGGGCAGGAGACGAACAGCAGGTCTTCAATGGAAAGCTTTATGGGAAAAGCTGAGAACTCTTTTAAGTACAGAGTTATCATTGAGGACTAAAAGAAGAAGACTGACCGATCTGGAGAATTAGCCCAGTCCGGAAGGGAAGAGAGGGTATGGAAAAAACCCCTATTCCCAAGGAAAACAGAAGTGTACTCATAAATACTGAAGATGTACACTGTCTTTCCTAGCTGGTAAGAGATAGGAAGACATTGAAGTTTGATACTTCATAGATAGGGAGATCTATAACAAAAATAGAAACTGTTGACGTCACAGCAGTAATTGTGTGTATAACCGCTCCCAGTTACTGAGCCGTATGAGAATAGGCAAGATGACTGTCTAGACCCTTAAGAAGGTAAAAGCTTTATAGCACAGACAGTTAGGGAGGTAGTAGGTAATACCTAGCGACCTATGGACATCTCCCAATGGGTACATAGATATATATATATAAATATATCTATATACATGAAGATACATACATATCTATATATATGTGTAGATATGTCTAAATATGTGAGATATAGATAGATATATATATATAGATAGATATATAGATATATATGTAGATAGATATACAGTCAAACCTCGGTTTTCATGATTAATCCGTTCGAAAAAGTCTGACTAAAACCGAAACGTATGAAAACTGAAGCAATATTTACCATAAGAAATAATGTAAATCCAATTAATCCGTTCCAGACACCCAAAAATATTCACAAAAAATACATTTTATAGAGAATAACTATTTTTACATACAGAAAACAATGAGAAATAAATATAAATGACTAATGAAATGGATAAATGAACATTTAACATCACTGAAAGCAAGCTAAGTACAGTACTGTACAGTACAGTATGTTAGCATCTAGCCTTAGCCACCCCTGACAAGCTGCTGTGCCCAGCTCTCTTCGGAATCACATTGGATTCAGCCCATTAAAATACCTTTACTTTATCTGCTCAATGCTTCAGAATGGCAGAAAATCTTAATGATATAGCTTCAGACGTACCCTGCAAGAGAAAGAACTGCCTCCCACATTCATGCAACATCTCCTGCTTACGTTGACAGCTTTTCTTCCCTGCTACCTCCGAGCCTGAGGGGGCGCTCCAGAGAACGGGCAGGCGGTGGACGAGATCGGGGCCTTCCTCTTTGCGCAATCCTTGCCTCCCTAACTCTGACCAGGCTCGAGAATGTGTTTCATTTACGTGCTCAGCTGGCTTTCGCTTCTCATCACGCTGGCGATCGGTGAGTCCGGGGGGCAGTGCTGCCGGGACCGGGCAGGCGTTCTGGCAGTGTATACAGACTAGTGTGCAGCGCGAGGGTGTATGTATTTACAGTACTGTACTTTACGAAAACCGAGGCGATGTACGAGAACCGGGACAAAATCTCAGTCAAAAAAGACGTTGAAAACCGAAGCGATGTATGAGAACCGGGACAAAATCTCAGTCAAAAAAGACGTTGAAAACCGAAGCGTATGAAAACCGGGGCAAATGAAAACCGAGGTTTGACTGTATAGATAGATAGATATAGATAGATAGATATAGATAGATATAGATAGATAGATATAGATATATAGATAGATATAGATATATAAGGATCAGAGACTGGCCAGATGACACAAAGAGACGCAGGTTAACTACTACAATTCAAACAACATATACCCACGTGCCTGAAGCTTATATAAAGTATACAACCACACGCGACATATGATACAATTTGCATATATTTACTATGTATATATGTTATAATAGTTTAATAATTTACTGTTTAAACTTTATACTGTTATCTGTACCTAGTTCATCTGTTCTATGTAAAATGACTTGGTATGATACTATCCATACCATATAACATACTGTTCATTGTAAACCGCACTTGATACTTGTGAAAGAGCGGTATAGAAATAATTGTTAAATAAATAAATAAATAAATATATAGATATATATAGATATATATAGATATATAGATAGAGAGAGAGAGAGAGAGAGAGATATGCATGGCTGATGCCCACACAGATTATAAAAATATGTATGGTTATAAGTCTGAGGATATATGCCTGCAACGGAGCCCCACAAAAAACATTCACATGGGGAATGTGATGGGAAAAGATTCATCTAATAAGGGGGTAAAAACCACCTGAAGATATATAGAGAATCTATTTCCGTGGTGCAGGAATGTATTTCAGTGGATAACCAGTATGGTTGCGTGAAAAACAGAGGATAATAGCAGTCTGGTAAGAGCACGTCAGGAGTACTTGAGGACTCTGACATGTCCAAAGGACAAGGAAACGTATAGACTAAGATACCTGGATGACCCAGCTAAGGGACTCAGAGGTATCATGTATAGTAAAAGAGTATGCGTTGTCCAAGTGGAGTAGAAAGATGCCAAGCTGTAAGGAAAAAAAGGGGTAGATTCCTGCCAGATTGGGAACTCCATGGACATTCACGCAGAAAAAGCTTGTCTTCTATATCACAATAGGAGACAAGAGGGTAGAAAGAATCTACATAGCCATGGAATGACTATATAAGCTTTTTCTATTATATGGAAAAACCCTCAGAGAAAGTTCAATGCTCTACAGCAAGGGCCCATAGTAGAAAGCTTCTCTGAAGATTGCAGAGAGCATTGTGCAGGAAAATGATGAGATAACTGACAGCAGTCAGATGTGCTGCCACATCCTAGGTAAGGATATGGCTAGAAGAAGATAACCTGCAATGAGTAGTATTATGCAAGATAAATGAAAGTAGCTTGCAAGAAACATTAAAGGAAGCACTGGAACTTCTGTATGTATAGCAACTGAACAAAAGAGCAGAGGGGATTCCCCTGTATAAAAACAGGGAGAAAAACAGACAGAGGGAGCGGAGATATTTCCGTCCCTGTCTGATGAGTTGTTCAGAGCATGCATTGAAGGATAGCAGAAAGTCTACACTGGAAAGAAGAGAAGTGTTTTCAGTATGGTACCAACTCGAGCAGGGGAAACCCTGGAAGAGAGGGGCTTGGAAGGTGACGTACCATATGGTAAGTCAGCTAAAGGAAAAAATGTCCATGTGGGGACAGAAACTATCATGGGATAATTGTAATCTCCCTTTATGATAAAAAGAAAGGGAGAATTCTGTAACCCATGGACAAAAATCCTAACAGCTTAACATACTGAAAAGAAAAAAACAGTGTAGAGTTTGAAGAATAACTTCTGGTAAGAAGAAGTTAACTGTAGAATTGCAACATACAGGAACCTATGGTTGCTGGCTAAGAGTAGCCTGGTTAGAGTCTGGAGACTTCAGACTAGGATGAGATGTCCCTTGCTTGGATACATCTGGAGGATGGGCAGAAGAAGGGTGAAACTTTCTTTTCTTAGGGAAAGAAGGTTTGGTAGGACATTTCCTACGTCCTGGGGAAAAAGAAGGCTTAGGACGGTTTCCAGAACTAGGAAAGTCAGTGGAGCAATGAGCAACCTGACGTAAAGCCTCTCTATTGAAGAGATTTTCTCCAGTACAAGGAGAATTACCCAGTATATGTTGTGCCCATCTGTTCAAGTCTGAAGCCTGCAGCCAGGCTGTACGACGTGCTCCAATGGCAATAGCAGAGGATCTGCTAACAGACTCAAAAGAGTCTAGAGAAGCACGAGAAAGAAACCAAGAGATATTCCTGCTATGATTAAGAAGCAAGGAATAGTCAGAGGCCTTAGGTTCTGACAAAAAAGGAGACAAAAGAGATAATTTCTCTGTGACCTCCTGAAGTGTCAGACTCATATAAAAAATATATGAAATAATTCTTGAAGCCAGCATAGAAGTTTGGAAGGTTTGACGTCCAAAGGCATCAAGTGCTTTAGATGCACGACCTGGCGGATAAGAAGAATGCTTCTTCTTGCTTCTTACCTTCCTCAATGCTGATTCCACTACAATAGAATAATGTGGAAGTTGGTTTTTCTGAAACCCTGGAGAGGGAGGTACCTGATACAGAATGTTAATGGCTGTAGAAGGCAAAGGAACCTTTAAGGGTGATTCCCATATCCTCAGAAGAAGATCCTGTAAAGGAAGCATTATATTTTCCTTTTCTACAGGATCTTGGTCAAGAGAAAAACCAGGAATAGGAATGGCAAGAAAGGTTGCCATGTCAAGGAGAAACTTCTGAAAAGAAGGATTTCCAATAGGAACTAATCTTGGGCAAGCTGAGGTTGAAGGAGCAGCTTGAGCACCAGAAGAGATAATGGACTGGTGCAGAAAAAGAATCCTGCTAGATGGACAGTGATCCTGACAGTTCTGATTTGAGGCAGTTAGTGCTGCATCGTGAGTGCCTGGTATCGATTCCAAACCAGGCATAGAAAGGATCGATGGCACCGATGGAACTGCAGGAATCGACCCCGACACCGGTACCGGAGACGATAATGTCATCGAAGCAGTAATCGGGGGCTGCTGAAACGGTACCGAGGTAAGCAAAGAGCCTTGGTGAATATCCTCGGTACTGCGAAGCCGGAAACGATATGGATCGGTTCCGAAGTGCGTCGGTATCAAGTCATCTAGACTGGATATCGATTCCAGACTCGGCATCGAAGCGAGCAAGTCTATCGATGTATGTCTAGAAAGTACCGACGTTGTTGGTGGTATCGGCGATGCCGATACAGAAAGGTTAATCGGAGTCGCATCGATCGGTACCGAAGGTACCGAGGACGTCCGAAGACGATGCCCGGTGAAGAGAGGAACACTCGACACCGGCACCGATGTCGGGGTATCGGTACCGCTCGAAGCCGATACCATGGCGAAGATACAGGAAAGTCAATCTGGGTCGTATCGATCGGCTCCGAAGGTACCGAAGATACCAGATGACGATCCCAGGTGAAGAGTGGAACACTCTACACCGATGCCGATGCCAGGGTAATCAGTACCGCTCGAAGCCGGTACCAACCCCAAGCGTGGCTGGGATATAGGAAAGCCAATCTGGGTCGTATCGATCGGCCCCGAAGGTACCGAGGACACCAGATGACGATCCCTGGTGAAGAGTGCAGCACTCGACACCGATGCCGGTGCCGGGTTATCGGTACCGCTCGAAGCGGATACCACCCCCTGGCACGGCTCAGGTATGTTCTGTGAGGGGTGAGCCCCAGGAACAACCTGAAACCCCGTAAATGCTTTGGAGCCCGAAGACTCCCGCCGGGGTTTTGTTGCCAATGAGGTCTTGAGGGTAAGGCCGGAGCCGTCATCATGCTGGGCATGAGACTTACCCTTCAAGAATTGGCTAGTCTTAACAGACTGTTTGTGGGTTACCTGATCCTGGAGAGAAGAATAAACCGGTGTCCTCACCTCAGGAGGAAAAAACGGCATCGAGGGAAACTCAAAAAAGGGAAGGTCTTCTCCCAATAATATAGCCTGAGGTATCAGGGGAAAAAGGGTCAGGACCCAAACAGGTTAGACACCAAGCATTGGAGTCTAAAAAGAAAACTAAGTTTCCACAGTGAAGGCACTTCTTAGGGGAAGAAGGCTCCATGTTGGAAAGGCCTAGTAGGCCCAAAAAAGTTAAAACAAAAAACTGAGGAGAAATATTTCTCTAAGTTTGAAAAAGAAAATAAAGCACCGGCGGTACCGGTATCGGCATCGGCGGGAAAGACAGCCGCGACCACAAGAAAATAAGGATTTTTAAAGAAAAAAGTTTCTGCGGTGACAGGACGATGTCCTGTTGGCTCCGTGGAAAAACGAAAACTGAGGAGAGGCAGTGGGAAAGGCGGGAAGTCACCACGCAAGCGAGAGGGATGCTCCCAAAAGCTTTCTGATTGGATGCTGGGGAGAATTCCCATGCAGGCTCCGTCGGTACCGACGTACCCATATGTGAAGACTCATTCCTGCTTGTTCCTGGAGATATTCATTAACTAAATAAAATGCAAGGTTGGCTACAAATACCAAAAGCATTGTGTGCTACATACTTTGTATTTAATAAAAGACACGGTCATCAGCCCACACAAGTAAAAGAATATACTCGAGACTTTGTCATGTATCCATGTCTCACCCTTTTGGCAAAAAGCTTTTTCTTTATATTTTGTCTCAAGACAAACAGCACTTTTCCACCCACCTTTCTGGGTCCGTTTCTCTGCAGAAGCTTGTGATGCCATATAAATAGCTGCTGCTGCTACAGAGATAGGACTTCGACCAGGAACTAGGTCCAATTCCACAGCTTTGCGGGCAATGTGTGTAGCTGCCATCTGTACTTGCTTTGGAAGACCCAGGTTTGAACAAAATCTTGACATAAAGTCCCCAGTTGTAATCAAATCCACACTGGTTTCAAGAGCTTTTAGGATAAGTTTAAAACACCGTCCTATTTCCTTCTTTGATATCCTCGATACTGCACAAATTTCTAAATGAAATGGACAAAGTCAGTGAAGACTGCTCTTAAAATTTCTACTACTACACAGAAATATTATGTACCTTTGAAATTATATAGCATAAATATCAGCCTTTGCATCAACAAACCAAGTTGGAGAGGTAGCCTTTGCTATAGAAAGTCCCTTCTTTTGAAGAATGTCTGAACCTTGCACTGCCAGAACAAAGGCATAGCTTCTTTGATCAACTAATTAATGAATACCAATTTATTCAACTGGTTTATTGCAGTGGTTCTCAACCCAGTCCTCTGGGACCCCCAGGCCAGTCAGATTTTCAGGATATCCACAATGAATATGAAAGAGAGATCTGCAAACAATGGAAGCAGTGCATGCAGATCTACCTCATGCATATTTCATTGTGGATATCCTGAAACTTGATTGGCCTGGGGGTTCCAGAGGACTGGGTTGAGAACCACTGGTTTAAATGGAGAGTTCAACTCTGTAATGGTGTCAGAGATGTCGTGTTTCGAAACGATGGGAAAAGTATTGAGTTCTGCATCAGGGAAACACCAAAACTCAGAAGTTTTCACTATAACATACATAAACATAACATTTCAATACTCCTCTTATGCAGCATTCTGTAACCAGGTCTGTACTCTGCAGGTTCCAATCTCTGAAAGTGTTCCTTCAAAATGGCTGCAGCGTCTCTTTATCTGTATTAACACACACACATATTAATCCTATTAAAGCCCCACAATGAAACTCATCCAGATCATGCTATACCATTCAGCCTCCAGATTCAAATCCATGGGGGTGCACAGTATTCAAATAATATATCCAATACTGTTTTTTAGAATCTGGATTCATGGTCTTCCTCTCTCCAATCCTGAAGGACACAATCACTCTCCATGGAACTGGGTAAACTGACAGCCTATTTGCATACAGTGGTCCACCATCGGGGCTAATCTCATGCCCGTATTCAAATGGGACTTGTGTACTTATAAATTAGCCTTTAAATTAAATGGATGACAGCAAGTAAATCTTTGTAAATTATTTCTCTCCACAGGTTTCTCATAAATTGAGGTAATAAATGATGAATCCAACATATAAATTCCTTCGAACTGTGTTCTACTGCAGGCAAAAAAATATCAAGAAAATGCCGCCATAGCCATATGTATGGTATTCAATCTGATCCATAAATATATTGACGCTTGCAATCTGCCATATATAGGGCAGCAACAGAGCCACCATCGTCCCCATGGCAATCCTGTATCTTTGAAAAATTCTTGATTGTAGCAATTACTATTATTACATAAAGCTATCCTCAGGATTGCCATCCCATACCATTTCAGAAACCTTTGTGGCAAATATTTACTCCAATTTATATTCTCATTCACTTTAGGGCTTCCTCCTGATCTGTGTTGGTATAGAAGGAGACTATCAAGAGTTTGTGTTTTAGTGCCATCAAGTCAGTGCTGACTCCTGGCAACCCAGCTGCCTCTGAGTTTTCTTAGCAATGTATCACCGGAAGTAGATTGCCAGGCCTTTTCTTCTGAGGCAGGCAATGGAGGATAAAATGACTCGCCCAAGGTCACAAGAAGTGCCAGTGGGAACTGAACCCTTGATCTTTTGGGTACTAGGCAGTTGCTCTAACCACTAGGCTACTCTTCCAACTATCAAGAGTAATTATATTTCCCCATATAAATCATTCACTTCTGGAGATCAATCACACCTTCAAAACGATATAAAGAGGATGGAGTTGGTGCAGACGGTAGCTACTATAATAGTTAGTGATGTTCATTATAAAGCATATGAGGACAGACTTAAAGATCTTAATATGTATACGTTAAGAGGAAAGGCAGGATAGAGAAGATATCATACACATTTAAATACCTCCCTGCCATAAATGCACAAGGAGGAGGAGGAGGAGGAGAGCCTCTTTTGATTGAAAGCAAGCTCTGCTACGAGGGGACATAGGATGAGGGTGAAAGGGGATATATTCAGGAGGAACATGCAAAAATATTTCTTTACGGAAAGAGTGGTAGATGTGTGGAATAGTCTCCCAGTGGAGGTAAGTAGAGACGAAGACAGTATGTGAATTCAAAAAAACATGGGGCAAACACAGAAGATCTCTAAAGGAAAAAAAGGAGCTAATGTAGTCAGATATGGAAGGGCAGACTAGATAGACTATGTGGTCTTTTTCTGCAGCCATGCTTCTGTGTTTCAATATATTTAGAAAATGTGTCATATCTCTCAAAAAGGAAGGAACCATGTTGTGTGTTGCTGCACAACTGCTGTAATGCATACCTTACTGCCACTGTGGCCTTAGCGTTCGCTGCTATTGCACTTGCCTTAACTCTGTCTTCTTCCAGGAAACATGTGGCAAATGAGATATGCCTTCTGGACTCTGCTCGTCTTGCATGGCAGTTTCTGAATCCCTGGAGAGCCCATTCCCCCCCCCCCTCTCAACTGGAGGATGCAGTTGGTCTGGCCTTGCTTGCCTCGGGGCAGGGCATGGAGGGTGGCACTGTGTGTAAAAATAATGAGCCAGCCAGTGGATCCAGCAACTCTGTTGTGGGTCATTCTGGCATGGAAATTCAGAACCTGCAGCCTCTGGGTTCCCCCGAAGTGCAGTCTAGTGAGGGCAGGCTCAGAGTGGAAGCCATGCATGATTGCCTATGGCTAAGCATCCCCAGTGAAGGGTGCCTCCTGGAGATGGAGATCAGCTGGGATCGGCCCAAGATTTGGACTGTGACTTGGATTCAGATGTCTCTGTTCTGGGCTCTGATGTGGACGAAGAGGGACTCTCACCTTCGGAGGATTGTGAAGAGGCCAGTGTGACCCGCCTTTTCTGGAAGGAGGAAATGATGGAGTTGATTGCCAGAGTCACATCCATCTTGAGCTTGGCAGATGCTCTAGGTATGGAGCAGAAGCCGAAGGTGCATCCACTCCTGAAAGGGGTGCGAAAATCCACTACTGTCTCCCCGTTCCCAGAGGTGATCAAGGACATGATCTGGTTGGCGTATAAGAGGACTTTCTCCAAGGTCATTGTGGTGGTGGCTGCAGCACTACAGTGCCAAGAGATTTGTGTGCCCCTATATCTGATAACTAGCTCATCTGAGCCCATTCTCTTGCAGAGGTGTCTTGGGTAGCGACCCAAGTGGTGTCCTCTTTGGAAAGCCTCGGGTGGGTGATCAATCAGGGAAAGCACAGTTACTTACCTGTAACAGGTGATCTCTGGGAACAGCAGGAATTAGTCCTCACATATGGGTACGTCGGAACCGACGGAGCCTGCGCGGGAAAGCTCCCCAGCTTCCTAGGATGGAAGCTTTTGGGACCTCCCACTGCACATGCGCGCTGCCTTCCCGCCTTCCTGAACAGCTCTCCTCAGTTTCGAGTTTATAGCTGAGACAATAGAGAGAGGACAGGAAGACAGATAGATAGAAGATACAACTCCTAGGGGAGGTGGGTGGGTTGTGAGGACTAATTCCTGCTGTTCCCAGAGATCACCTGTTACAGGTAAGTAACTGTGCTATCTCCAGGAACAAGCAGGAATAAGTCCTCACATATGGGGACTCCCTAGCTGAGATGCCTGGGAGATCCCCCTCCAAGGGTTCGCCATCTTCGTATGGATCTCAGGCATCCATCCTGGGAAGGTGGGCAGGAGTTGTCTAAGAATGGAACAGGTGTTTGAGGACAGCCTGGCCAAACAAGGCATCCCGGCGGGAGTCCTTGTCCAAACAGTAATGGGCCGTAAAGGTATGAACCGAGGCCCAGGTAGCGGCTCGACAGATCTGATCAATGGAAACAGAGTGCAGATGAGCCATAGAAGTTGCCATGGCTCTCACATTGTGAGCTGTGACATGGCCTTCCAGAGAAATGTTTTTACTCTGGTAAGCAAAGGAAATACACTGAGCAATCCAATTGGAAAGTGTACGCTTGGAGACTGGAAGTCCCAAATGTGAAGGATCAAAAGCCACGAAAAGTTGAGAAGACTTTCGATGTGGCTGAGTCCTATTAAGGTAAAAGGCTAGAGCTCTTTTACAATCCAGAGTATGAAGGTTCCTCTCTGCACTGGAGGCATGAGGAGCCGGAAAAAAAACCGGTAGATATACCTCTTGATTAAGATGAAAAGGCGAGACCACTTTGGGCATAAAGTGGGGATTCGTCCTAAGGACCACCTTGTCATGATGAAATCTTGTATAAGGTGGATTAGCCACTAGAGCCTGCAGTTCGCTGATGCGGCGAGCGGAAGTGACTGCAATTAGGAATAGTACCTTCCAGGAAAGAAATTTCAAGGAGGTAGAAAATAACGGCTCAAAAGGTGGCTTCATAAGCTGACCAAGCACTAGATTCAAATCCCATGCGACCGGGGGGGTCTGATGGGAGGTTTAGTGAGAGTCAGGCCTCTCATGAATCTTGCAACAAGAGGATGAGAGGAGATAGGTTGTCCATTTATAGGTTTCAGGGATGCTGAAATAGCACTTAAATGGACTCTTACAGAATTCGTCTTAAGGCCTGCATTGGAAAGATGCAGGAGATAGTCTAAGAGGGAATTCAAAGGAAGTGCCAGAGGGTCAAGGCCCTGCTGAGCACACCAAATGGAAAAACGTTTCCATTTGAAAGCATAAGACCGCCTCGTGGAAGGTTTCCTAGAGGCATGAAGGATATCTTTCACAGGTTGAGAAAGATTAAAGTCTTGAAGACTTAAGCCTTCAGTAACCAAGCTCGGAGATGTAGGGATTTGGGGTTTGGGTGCCACAAAGTCCCCTCCTCCTGAGACAGAAGGTCTGGTGCAGCTCCTAAGTCCAGGGAGGATCCCTGGGAGAGCTGTAGAAGCAGAGGGAACCACACTTGGCGTGGCCAGCGTGGAGCTATGAGGATCATAGAGCCGTGATCTCTCTGGAGTTTGAACAGAGTCTTGGGAATCAGCGGAATGGGTGGAAAGGCATATAGGAACGCCTGACCCCAATGGAGGAGAAAGGCGTCCGTGGCCTGAGCTTCCTGACACGGAGTCCTGGAACAGAACCGGGGAAGTTTGGCATTCCACGGACTTGCAAAGAGGTCTATGTCCGGGGTCCCCCATTCCTGAAAGATTCTGCTTATCTGGTCCACGTGTAGGGACCACTCGTGTGGCAGCAGAACTCGACTGAGCCTGTCTGCTCGAGAGTTTTGAACTCCTGGAAGATACACTGCTAGCAGATGAATTTGGTGCTCTCTGGCGAAGGCCCATAATCTGAGAGCTTCGTTGCAAAGCGACAGAGAGCCCGTCCCTCCTTGTTTGTTTATGTAAAACATGGCCACCTGATTGTCTGTCTGAACCAGGACAGTCAGGTTGGCAAGGAGGGTATAGAAGACCTTGAGGGCAAGGTAAATTGCTCGCAGTTCCAGGAGGTTGATATGAAGGGTGGCCTCCTGTGGAGACCAAGTGCCCTGAGTGGAGAGAGTTAGCAGATGGGCTCCCCACCCCAATAGGGAGGCATCTGTTGTGAGGGTTGCTTGGGGTAGCAAGGGCTGAAAGGGAGCCCCCAACAACAGATTCTTGGTGGATATCCACCAATGGAGGGACCAAGACAGACGGTTTGAGGTTTGTATTTGGTCTGAGAGTGCTCCCGACGCCTGAGTCCACTGGGTGGCCAGGGTCCATTGAGCTGCTCTCATATGAAGACGAGCATAGGGCACCACATGTACTGTGGAGGCCATATGGCCCAGGAGGCGTAGCATTTCCCTGGCTGTCAAGTGAGTACTGGACTGGGCTTGGGAGGCCAAGCTCAGCAGACGCTGACCCCGAACCAGTGGAAGGTAGGCTCTTGCAGTGGTGGTGTCCAACTGGGCCCCTATGAATTCTAGAGACTGAGTAGGGCTGAGTTGAGACTTGGGAAGGTTTACCACCAGTCCCAGATCCTGCAGAAGGCTCCTTGTGCGGTCTAGGGAAATCTGGGCCTGCGACTGAGTTGGAGCTCGAATGAGCCAGTCGTCCAGATATGGGAATACGAAAATCCCCATGCTTCTGAGAAATGCGGCTACGACTGCCATGCATTTGGTAAAGACTCTTGGGGCAGAGGCGAGACCGAAGGGAAGTACTCTGTATTGGTAATGACTTCCCCTGAACAGAAAGCGAAGATATTTTCTGTGGGATGGATGGATGAGTAGATGTGTATACGCATCCTGCAGGTCTAGAGAACAAAGCCAGTCCTGACTCTGAAGGTATGGAAGGAGAATGCCCAAAGAGAGCATTTTGAATTTCTCCTTGTACAGAAATTTGTTCAATTCTCTCAGATCTAGGATTGGTCTGAATCCCCCTGTCTTCTTTGGAATGAGAAAATAGGGGGAGTAGAAACCTGACCCTTGTTGATGAAGAGGAACTTCTTCTATGGCCCCTTGGGCAAGCAGAGAAGAGATCTCCCGATCCAACAGGGCTAGGAGAGGAGATGGAGAATTGAAGGGTCTCACCATGTGATGAGGAGGAAGGTTGGAGAAATGAAGTTTGTAACCCTCTCGGATGATAGAGAGGGTCCATTGCTCTGTTGTGATTTGTTCCCATCTGGGAGCAAAGTGAGCTAACCTTCCAGGTATGGTGAGAGGTTCTGGTTGGTCCAGAATCAGGAATGGCAAGTTCTCTAGGGGCAAGTCAAAACCCCTGAGGGGGTGGAGCCTGTTGAGCTGCAGTAGCTGCTGCAGGCTTTGCTCTTGCTTGTTTCGTTTGCTGACGTTTAGCCGCAAAACGAGGTTGAGAAGATTGCTGGCCAGTATTGGAAGCATATCTGGCCTTCTTATAATAAGGCCTCTTGAAAGACTTCTTCTTAGTGGGAGTAGAAGTGGACTTAGAAAGTCTTTCTAAGGTGGCATTTTCAGCGTCCATTTGAGTGGCTTTAACTTGCCACTCTGCACCGAATAAGTTCTCACCTGTACAGGGCAGATTCCGTAAGCCATCTAGAACCCAGGGTTCCAGATCAGAAGCCTGGAGCCAAGCCAGACGTCTGGCTGCAATAGCAATGCCAGAAGCTCTGCTGGCTCCCTCGAAGGAATCAAAGGCAGCTCTGTTGGAGAACTTAGAAACATCTGAAAGTTGTTTCACAACAGAAAGGAAGTCCTCCTGTTTATCCTCAGGGATAAAGGGGGCAAAATGCCGCACTTTCTTGGCAAGTTCCCCTAGGAACATGCCCATATAGAGGCTGTAGGAATTAATCCTGGCTATAAGCATACTAGCCTGGAAGATTTTCCTACCAAAAGAGTCCAGTGTCTTACATTCCCTTCCTGGAGGTGTAGAAGAGTGCCTTTTAGTACTCTTGATCTTTTTCATTGCAGACTTTACCACAATGGAGTGGTGAGGCAATTGAGTTTTCTGAAAACCAGGAGAAGGAGGGACCCGATACATGGTGTCCAACCTACGGGAATAAGGAGACAGAGTTAAAGGGTTCTCCCAGAAATCCATCAATTGTTCCTGAAGGATTTCATGGATAGGCAGGGTAACTGCTTCTTTAGGAGACTTAGAGTATCCTAAAATATCCAATCTTTTTGACCTTGGTTCCCTTTCAGAGGAGGTAGTGATAGAAAGGCCTTTAGCCATTTCTAAAATAAAGTCCTGAAAGGACAAATCCTCTGGAGGAGACATTCTCCTTTTTGGAGAAGAAGGTTCCTCAGGAAGGTCAAGGGAGAGCTCTGCAGACTCATCAGAGGAGCCAAAATCCTCAGAGGAATCGGTGTATTCTCTAGTTTCCTCCAACGCACGATACGCATACCGATCGGTATCGACATCGGGCGTACCGGGTATGGAAGCGGTATGGAGCGAAAGCCCATACGGTACCGATTTGCGTTTAGAAGAGGAAGGCCTGGGTTCCGGCATGGCGGACGATACCGGAACCGGGCCCGGAACCGCTGGAAGCGGTACCGATGGCGTTGCAGCTTTAATGAAAGCCATGACGGCCTGCTGCATGGATTGGACAGTATTGCCCATAGACGCCACGGCTGCCTGGATGTCGGTACCGGTATGGGCCGGTACCCCAGAGCAGTCCAACAGGTGATCTGTCGAGGCCGTGCCATCGATGTCAACCTGTAGCCCCTGAATTGGCGTTTTGGAAGGCAGAGCTTCCCGCCGGGGCTGTTTGGCTGGGGCAGGGTCCTCAAAACTAAGAGCCTCTCGATGCTTTGAAGGAGATTTGCCCTTTGAGGACTTGCCCACAGAAGGTTTGGTTACCTGAGATCCATCCGGAGATGATGACCTGGATGACTGTGATGTTGGATTCTCTGAAGCAAACAGCACATGGAATTTGTTGGCCCGGTTCTGCAGCCCACGCTTAGACATTTGGGAGCAGGAAGGGCAGTCCGGAATGGAGTGGTCAGGCCCCAAACATTTAAGACACCATTCATGGGTGTCTGTGACTGATATTACAGCAGTACACTTGGTACACTTCTTAAATCCAGGGGCTGGCTTCTCCATGTGGAGAATTCAAGTAGGCCTGAAGGCCTAACTGAAGTGACCAAGTGTTGAAAAATATTAAAAGAAAAGAAAATAATTTTTCAAGAAAGAAAAAGGAAGACCGGCGATACCGGTATCGGTATGGGAAGGCAGGTACGCGGTCTAAAGAAACAAAACAAAAAACTACAATTTCTTCAGCGGTGACAGGATACACGACCTGCTGGCTCCGCGGAAAAAGAGAAACTGAGGAGAGCTGTTCAGGAAGGCGGGAAGGCAGCGCGCATGTGCAGTGGGAGGTCCCAAAAGCTTCCATCCTAGGAAGCTGGGGAGCTTTCCCGCGCAGGCTCCGTCGGTTCCGACGTACCCATATGTGAGGACTTATTCCTGCTTGTTCCTGGAGATAGAGCCAGTTCATGCTTTCCCAGTCTGGTGTTCCTGGGAACATGTTCTGATACTAGAGTGGGCAATCTTCTTGCCTTAGTAGACAGTTAAAAGGTGGTTGGATCACCTGGCGCAGTTCTATTTGCAGCAGGCTCCCAGAGTCTGGGATTATCTTCAGCTCCTCAGATTGATGACTGTCACAATTGAGACAGTGCTGTGGATGTGTGCTCATATGTGGCCACTCCAACGGCCCTTGCTCTCTGTTCAGAGTTCTCAGGCATTCTAGCTCAGGTTCCCGCTAATGGTGAAGGCTAATCTGCGGTAGCAGCAGCAGCCCAGTCTAAAGAAGGTGTGCCGCTGGATGATTACTCATGGATCCTTTTGATGAGGGATGCCAGTCTCTCAGGCTGGGAAGGCCATTGCCAAGACCGAACAGCCCAGGGCCATTGGAGCCGCAGGGAGGCGGTGTGGTCCATCAATTGCCTCAAGGTAAGAGCCAACAGGTTGGCTCTTCTGCGTTGTTTTCAGACAATGCCACAGTGTTGGCTTATGCCAATCAGCAGGACAGCATGAGGGGTGCTGGGATAGCCCTGGAGATGGCTCTCCTGTTTGCCTGAAGAACCACCTCCTAGCTGTCTCATCTCAACACATTGTTGGAGTGGGCAATTTGGAAGCAGACTTCTCAGCCAGCACTCTCTGGATCCAGGAGAATGGGAGTTGAGTCAGGAGGCGTTTTAGCTTATTCTGTGCCGCTGAGGTAACCCCAAGATGGATCTGATGACAACCTACTCCAATGCCAAGTGTGCCGCTTCTTTAGCTGCTAATATGGAGACGGGGTCAGAGGGCATTGATGCCCTGGCTCAGCCTTGGCTACGTCTGTGCCGGCTGTATGTGCTTTCCCTGTGGCCCCTGGGGGAGGGGGTGCGTGTGATTCAGCATATAGGGTGCTACTCAGGAAGGATTATTCTGGTGGCATCAGATTGGCCGAGGAGATTGTGATTTGGAGGTTTGATGCAACTCCTGCAAGTGCCACCTCTGTTTGCCTCCATCTCTGGGTCTATTGCATCGGGGACCAATCATCCTGGAGGACCTGAACATAAGAAAATAAGAACATAAGATATGCCATACTGGGTCAGACCAAGGTCCATCAAGCCCAGCATTCTGTTTCCAACAGTGGCCAATCTAGGTCATACGTACCTAGCAGTTTCCCCAAGGGACACAGGTTCCACAATGCTTGTACTGGTTCAAGCATTGATATCCTGGGTCCCTTCTTAATAATGGTTTATGGACCTTTCCTCCAGGAACTTGTCCAAACCTTTTTTAAACCCAGCTACACTAACAGCCTTTACTACATCCTCCGGTAACAAATTCCAGAGTTTGATTACACGTTGAGTGAAAAAATATTTTCTTTTATTAGTCTTAAATAGTTTACCCTGTAGCTTCATTGCATGTCCCCTAGTCTTTCCATATTCTGATAAGGTAAACAATCGATCTACGTTTACCCGTTCCACTCCGTTCATTAATTTATAGACTTCTATCATATCTCCCCTCAGCCGTCTCTTCTCCAGGCTAAAGAGCCCCAACCTTTTTAGCCTGTTTCCCTTCTCGCTTATGGCTTGCTCTTGAAAGGCAACTGCTAGCTTGTGACAGCTACCCTCCAGTGATGGTTCCGTTCTGCTCAAAGCCTGGAGAAGGTCCATCCACCTAGCATACACACATGTCAGGTTCCTCTAAGTGATGGTGTGGCACATAGCAGCTGGCTCCTGAGGCGACCAAGATGCCATCTGTTGGCCTTTCTGCAGGACAGTTTGGAGAAGGGCCTTTCTCTTAGTTCCATGAAGGTTCAGGTGGCAGCTCTGGCCTGTTTTGGAGGTCTGGTGGCTGGTATGTCTCTAGCCTTATACTCTGTTTCGTGCTTTCTTCAGGGGGTTCGACATCTGCATCCTCCCCTCCAATCTGTGGTCCCTTCCTGGGATCTGTATCTGGTGCTGAGGGCCCTAATGTCAGAGCTCTTTGAGATGTCGAGTGCACTACTCTGGACTATTTGAAGCTCAAAACTGTCTGTTGTCTTGGTTGCGATTTGTTCCGCAAGGCAGATTTCTGAGCTACAGGTTGCGTTTTGTTGGGATCCTTGCATATCCTTTTTTTGAGGAGGCAGTTTCCATTGGCCTGTGACCTCTTTTATCGTTATGCAATTATGTACAATATATCCAAGAAAGAACTTCTTGTACAGAAATAGAGCAGACCAGCAGCAAAGAAACATTTGGACAAAAGAACAGAAGAATCACTTCCAGTGAAATATATCTGTCTGCTCACCCCAGCCCATAAAGAAGATGGGGTGGGGGAAGCAGAACAGAAAGAAAGAAATATTAATCATAATATGGAAGAAAAGTAGTTAGAGTAAATATCCAGCACAACAAGTTCACGGCCATCGAACAAGGAGTCCATCAAGGCTTTCAAACACCAAGCATTCACGAAGACCAGCAGCTGGGAGGGCTCATAGAAAACATAAGAAACTGAATGAAATTTTACCATGCATTTGCATGGATGCTTCAAGAAAGAGTGCTCCCAGCTGCTGGGCCCCGGGTCGAAGGAGAAGAAACTCCCTACAGTGTCACCAAGTTTCCTTAGCAAGGTCAGGCTGCGGACTAACAAATTCCTCTTCCGAAAGAATAGTTACAGATCCATTCGTTATCAGACAAAAGAGAAAATGTCACTATTAAAGTAGGTAGTACCACAGGCACTGTTCCCTCTAAACTGTGCGCGCGCACACACCTCGCCAAGCGAGCGCACATACTTAACAGAGCGCACAAAAATTACGGTTCTGATTCTGACAGAAAACACAGACGTCTTAAAATTTAAAATTTGTGATTGTAATTACTAGAAATTTTCCGCTTCATTTAGTAATCGTCTACTTTCATTTAATTTGATTAAAATCAATGTGGTGTACATACTGTATTCTGACGTGTAGTCAAATTTTAAAGTATACAACTCCGAGTGTCGTTATGTGGTGCACAAAAATTTAACCTTCCTTCAAAAGCTGCACAGCTGATATTTTATGCGCACACAGCCTACAGAAAATTAGAGGGAACATTGACCACAGGTTCTTCCTGAGAGCTTTCCAACAGTTCAGAGACATTAACAACATTGTTTGCAGTGTCCCAACTACTGCTGTTGAAGAGGATTTGTTATCGGAGGAAAGGTAGTACATTTTCACCATAGGAGGATGCAACTCAATCAGAACAGCCAAAATCTCAGTCAAATATGCTCTAAACATATCCCGTGCAGAAACCATTGAAGCTCTAGGGAAATTTATCAGCCTTAAATTAGTAGTTTGAAAGAGATTCTCCAAATGCTCCAATTTAACATTAACTGAGGCATCAGACTGCCCTTTCAGTGCAGCTATTTTAGGCCGAGTCTCTGAAATCTTGGTTTGAACTGCAGCAATTTTAGTGGCAGACAGTAACAATTCTGCAGTGATTGAACAAACTTACAGCAAGGGAGGACATTTGAGGTACCAAGGCTTCCCCCAGAGAACAACTGCTGTCCAAATAGATTCCAGAGTAAAGTTAGTAGGATGTACCAGGGAGAAAGAGGCAAAGCCTTCCTTCTTATCTAAGGTGAAATCTCCCTTTCATGTGAACCAGGTGGTTTGCCTGCCCTTCTTCTCTAATGGAGCAAAACCACCAAAGCCTATCGCAAAGGTACAGTATCAAACTTAAATAAACCCAACCTCCACGTTATAAATTCAACAAGAGGCGCGTATATCACTATTGGAAAAAAAAAAAAGTTCTCAAAATAGCAGAGCTTTAACCAGTCAACCAGTCAGCATCGCAGCCCCAAAAAGCTGGACCTGAAATGCTCTCATATCATTGAACTTGTCGGGCAAACAGAGTAACGAACATGACAAAATGTTATACGAACATACACATTATGATGTTATACAAAACAATCCCAGCACAATATTTGCGTTTCAATAAGTACAAATCCACTTATCTGCATCAGGGGAAACATTACCAGACTGACTTACAACATACAGAGACGCTCCTTCATAAATACGTCATCAACTTCATGGTCACAAGGTCAGAGCAAAAAAGAACCAATTTACCAATTGGTTAAGACCAGCAGGCTCCAGAGATTTTAATTTAAACATCCACACATGTTCACGTTGAATCAATCTCCTCCTATAATCACCACCCCGCCATGTCAGAATCAGTGTCAGGGGAAGGATAAAGATCTTCACTTTGTGGAAGTCCAGAGAGTGCTTCTCCAATATTTGGAGGTTACGAATTCTTTTCATACTCAGACCATCTTTATGTGCTGTTTGCTGGCCCATGCAAAGGTGATATGGCGGTTACGTCTACATTGGGACACTAGATTAAGGAAGCCATTGCCTCAGCGTATGTATTTAACACATTTTGATATACCGTTTTTCTACAAGTCAAAATGGTTTACATAGAACTGAGTTGATACAATGAATGGTTGAAAAAACAACAAACATTGAGAACATTACAACTGTGAACGAACAACATTTCAAAGCTCAAACATTTGCTAAAGGGCATATGTAAACTATATACAGAGGGAAGTAAGGATTGAGAGTGTGAGGGGTGCGGAGTGGTGGAAGCTTTATGGGAGTGGGGTGGGGGATGAAGCTCTGTGGGGTGGGGGATGAAGCTCTGATTTGTAAATAGTTGTTCTGAACAGTAATTGGTAAGCGTCAGTTTCCGAAGTGTCCCAGGAACAGATGGTCATTTAGTTGTTTTCGAAATTCTGTGGTAGACTTAATATTGCGAATTGAGGGGGATAGTGAAATCCAGAGGGTGGGGGCGTAGAGAGAGAACGCTCTTCTTCTTGTGGTTTGCTTGCAGTTGCAAAGCTGTGGTGGAAGACTGAGGAGATTTTGGGTGCTCTTTCTTGGTCTGTCAGAGTGATATGTGAACTATTCTTTGGAGATGCTCTGAAGATTGTTTGTCTAGTATTTTGTGGATGATGGTTAGAACTTTGTAATTTATTCTAGAGCTGATGGGAAGCTAGTGGAAGTGTTTGAGGATAGGAGTGATGTGGGTTTGTCTTGAGGCTTGGAAGATGGTTCAAGCAACGGTATTCTGAACAAGTTGTAATGGGAGTAGTTTGTGCTTAGGTAAGCCTTAGTAAATTAAGTTGCAATAGTCGAATAGAGGTGTGATGGTGGCTTGGCAGACTGAGCAGCAAATATCAGTGGAAAGGAGAGAATGTAGATTTCGGAGCATTTTAAGCTTAAAGTATACTGCCTTGGTGATGCTTTGAATTTGGGGCTGAAAGGTCAGTTGCTGATCAAGTAAGATTCCTAGATATTTTATCTGGAAGCTGACTGATGTCTTTGTTGCCGATTCTGATGGAAGCAGGGGGGAATAAAGTTGGGGTTCTTTGTGACATGGAGAAGCTCTGTTTTATTAAGACTGACTGATAGATTGTGGAGGTGAAGCAGAACCGGCTAGTTCGAGAGTTTGCACTTCCATTCTACCAGAGTACAAGATTCCTTGTGGGCAGAGCGGAGCTCAGTAGCCCCTGCAGACATTCGTTGGGCGGCAACATGGGCATCACTTTCCACTTTTGTCAAGCATTACCACTTGGATGTCCCATGCTTGGGTGGACACTGCCTTTGGCTCAAGAGTTTTGAGAGCTGCTGTGTCTTTTTCCCATTAAGTGGAGTTGTAGCTTTGGTACAGCCCGCTTCTCTGGACTGGTTTAGCAGGACAATATGGAAGGTGACATTTTATTACCAGATAATGTCCTTTCCTCGAGTCCTGCTAGACCAGTCCAGGGCCCTCCCCTGGAACTGTTTGCTCTGTTCTTCTACAGTGGTACACTTTGGATCCGCTATGATTTATATAATTGGCTCTGCAGGTTAATCTTTGACACGCAGCCTTCTGTTTATGCTTTCCTGTGCTTAGTTCTCTACTGTTGATTACTCCTTGTTGCCATGTTAAGGTTGTGTGAGGCTTGCCATGTTCTCCCATATGCTTTGGGTTGGATACTGAAGAGATCTTTGGTGGCCGAGGTGAATATAGGCATAGAAACATGATGACAGAAAAAGACCACATGGCCTATCTAGTCTGTCCTTCCATAACAACAACTACAACAGTCCACTTTTTACCTTTAGAGATCCTCTGTGTTGGTCTCATGCTTTTTTGAATTCAGTTACTGTCCTCATCTCTACCACCTCCACTGGGAGACTATTCCATGGATCCACTACTCTTTCTGTAAAGAAATATTTCCGCATATCACTCCTGAATCTATCTCCCTTCACCCTCATCCCATGTCCCCTCGTAGCAGAACTTGCTTTCAATTGAAAGAGGCTCTCTCCCTGAACATTTATGCCACGGAGGTATTTTAACATCTCAATCATATCACCTCTATCCTGCCTTTCCTCTAAGGTGTACATATTAAGATCCTTAAGTCTGTCCTCATATGCTTTATAATGAAGCCCATTAATCATTTTAGTAGCAACCCTCTGCACCGACTCCATCCTGCTCACATCCTTTTGAAGGTGTGGTCTCCAGAATTGCACACCATACTCCAAATGAGGTCGCACCAAAGACTTATACAGAGGCATTATCACCTCCTTTTTTCTGCTAGCCATTCCTCTCCGTATGCACCCAAGCATCCTTCTAGCTTTTGCCGTCGCCTTTTCTACCTGTTTAGCTACTTTAAGATCATCAGACACAACCACGCCTAGGTCCCGCTCTTCTTTAGTGGACAAAAGTACTTCACCTCCTATACTGTATTGCTCCCTTGGATTGCTGCAGCCCAAATGCATGACCTTACATTTTTTAACATTAAATCCCAGCTGCCAAATTCTAGACCATTCTTCAAGCTTAGCTAGATCTCTCCTCATGTTATCTACACCTTCCTGGGTGTCTACTCTATTGCAGATTTTGGTATCATCTGCAAAGAGGCAAACCTTACCCGACAGCCCTTCCGCTATATCACTAATAAAGATGTTAAAAAGAATCGGACCAAGGACAGATCCCTGGGGCACACCACTGGTAACATCCTTCTCCTCAGAGTGAGCTCCATTTACTTGTACTCTTTACGCCTCCCACCCAACCAATTTCTAACCCAAGCAGTAACTTTAGGGTCCATCCCTAGGGTGCTCAGTTTGTTTATAAGTCGCCTGTGAGGAACAGTGTCAAAGGCTTTACTGAAATCTAAATACACCACATCTAGAGCTCTCCCTCGGTCCAAATCCTTGGTCACCCAGTCAAAGAAATCAATCAGATTTGTCTGACAAGACTTGCCTCTAGTGAATCCATGCTGCCTCGGATCCTGTAATCCGCTGGACTCCAGAAACCTCACTATTTTCTCTTTCAGCAGCGTTTCCAATAATTTACTCACCACCGAAGTTAAACTAACCGGCCTGTAGTTTTCAACCACATCCTTACTTCCGCTTTTGTGTAAAGGCACCACATGAGCCTCTCTCCAGTCCTTTGGCACCACTCCCGACTCCAACGAGGCATTGAAAAGGTCAGTCAGTGGAGTTGCTAGAACGTCCCCAAGTTCCCTCAGTATTCTAGGGTGTATCCCATCCGGTCCCATCGCTTTGTCTACTTTAAGCTGAGCTAGTTTCTCATAAACACAGACTTCTGAAAATAGTTCAAGATGTCCCTCACTTCTGTTCCTATTTGTGGGTGTTTTCTGAGGTCCTGCTCCTGGTTCTTCATCTGTGAACACAAAACAAAAATATTTGTTAAGCAATTCCGCTTTATCCTTATCAGCTTCTACATATTCCCCCCCTGCACCCTTGAGTCTGACAATACCACTTTTGCCCTTCCTCTTCTCATTAATATATCTGAAAAATGTCTTATCCCCCCATTTTATTGCATTGGCTATTTCCTCCTCCTTTTGAATCTTTGCCTTCTTGACTACTTTGCTAGCTTCTCTAAGTTTTTCCAAATACAGATGCCTGTCTTCCTCTCTCTGTGATCTCTTGTATTTCATGAAGGCCTCCCTCTTTTTCTTCAATTTTCAGCTACTTCCTTCGAAAACCATAGCGGTCTCCTGTTCCTTTTGCCTTTATTTACCATTTTAACAAAAAGGTTGGTTGCCTTTAAAATACCCCCTTTGTTTTGCCCACTGTTTTTCTACATCCCCCAGCTGTTCCCATCCCACTAACGACTCCCTGAGGTATTGGCCCATCTTCGCAAAGTTAGTCTTCCTAAAGTCTAAGATCCTCACCTTGGAATGGATTCTAACAGCCCTAGTCCTAATACTGAACCACACCATCTGGTGATCACTGGATGCAAAATGATCTCCCACTACAACATCAGAAACACTTTCACCATTGGTAAGCACCAAGTCCAGTATGGCCCCTTCACGTGTGGGGTCTGTTACCAATTGCCTGAATAGTTCTCCCTGTAGAGAATCCAGGATCTCCTTACTTCTAGATGATACTGCAGCAGGAATGTGCCAATCAACATCTGGCATATTGAAATCTCCTATCAGTAGCACTTCCCCTTTCCTAGCAATGCTGTGTATGTCTTCAATTAACTCTCTGTCCACCTCTTCCTCTTGTGAGGGAGGTCTGTATATCACACTAATGCAAAGCACAGTTACTTACCTGTAACAGGTGATCTCTGGGAACAGCAGGAATTAGTCCTCACATATGGGTACGTCGGTACCGACGGAGCCCGTGCGGGAAAGCTCCCCAGCTTCTTAGAATAGAAGCTTTTGGGACCTCCCACTGCACATGCGCACTGCCTTCCCGCCTTCCTGAACAGCTCTCCTCAGTTTCGAGTTTATAGCTGAGTCAACAGAGAGAGGACAGGAAGATAGATAGATAAAAGATACAACTCCTAGGGGAGGTGGGTGGGTTGTGAGGACTAATTCCTGCTGTTCCCAGAGATCACCTGTTACAGGTAAGTAACTGTGCTATCTCCAGGAACAAGCAGGAATAAGTCCTCACATATGGGGACTCCCTAGCTTAGATGCATGGGATCCCCTGTAAAGGTTCGCCATCTTCGTATGGATCTCAGGCATCCATTCTGGGAAGGTGGGCAGGAGTTGTTTAGGAATGGAACAGGTGCTTGAGGACAGCCTGGCCAAACAAGGCATCCCGGCGGGAGTCCTTGTCCAAACAGTAATGGGCTGTGAAGGTATGAACCGAGGCCCAGGTAGCGGCTCGACAGATCTGATCTATGGAAACAGAGTGCAGATGAGCCATAGAAGTTGCCATGGCCCTCACATTGTGAGCAGTGACATGGCCTTCCAGAGAAATGTTTTTGCTCTGGTAAGCAAAAGAAATACACTGAGCAATCCAATTGGAAAGTGTACGCTTGGAGACTGGAAGTCCCAAATGGGAAGGATCAAAGGCCACAAAAAGTTGAGAAGACTTTCGATGTGGCTGAGTCCTATTAAGGTAAAAAGCGAGAGCTCTTTTACAATCCAGAGTATGAAGGTTCCTCTCTGCATTGGATGCATGAGGAGCTGGAAAAAAGACAGGTAGATATACCTCTTGATTAAGATGAAAAGGCGAGACCACTTTAGGCATAAAGTGGGGATTCGTCCTAAGGACCACCTTATCATGATGAAATCTTGTGTAAGGTGGATTAGCCACTAAAGCCTGCAGCTCACTGATGCGGCGAGCCGAAGTGACTGCAATGAGGAAGATGACCTTCCAGGAAAGAAATTTCAAGGAGGTGGAAAACATTGGCTCAAAAGGTGGCTTCATAAGTTGACCGAGCACTAGATTCAAATCCCATGCGACCGGGGGTGGTCTGATGGGAGGTTTAGTGAGAGTCAGGCCTCTCATGAATCTTGCAACAAGAGGATGAGAGGAGATAGGTTGTCCATTTATATGTTTCAAGGATGCTGCAATAGCACTTAAATGGACTCTTACCGAATTCGTCTTGAGGCCTGCATTGGATAGATGCAGGAGATAATCAAGAAGAGAATTCAAAGGAAGTGCCAGAGGGTCAAGACCCTGCTGAGCACACCAAATGGAAAAACGTTTCCATTTGAAAGCATAGGAACGCCTGGTAGAGGGTTTCCTAGAGGCAGAAAGGATATCTTTCACTGGTTGGGAAAGATGAAAGTCTTGAAGGCTTAAGCCTTCAGTAACCAAGCACTGAGGTGAAGGGATTTGGGGTTTGGGTGCCACAAAGTCCCCTCCTCCTGAGACAGGAGGTCTGGCGCAGCTCCCAGATCCAAGTAGGATCCCTGGGAGAGCTGTAGAAGTAGAGGGAACCACACTTGGCGTGGCCAGCGTGGAGCTATGAGGATCATAGTTCCATGATCCCTCTGGAGTTTGAACAGAGTCTTGGGAATCAAAGGAATGGGTGGAAAGGCATATAGGAATGCCTGATTCCAATTCAGGAGAAAGGCGTCCGTAGCCTGAGCTCCCTGACACGGAGTTCTGGAACAGAACCGGGGAAGTTTGGCATTCCACGGACTTGCAAAGAGGTCTATGTCCGGGGTCCCCCATTCCTGAAAGATTCGGTTTATTTGGTCCAAATGTAGGGACCATTCGTGTGGCAGCAGAACTCGACTGAGCCTGTCTGCCCGAGAGTTTTGAACTCCTGGGAGATACACTGCTAGCAGGTGAATCTGATGCTCTCTGGCGAAGGCCCATAGTCTTAGAGCTTCGTTGCAAAGCGACAGAGAGCCCGTCCCTCCTTGTTTGTTTATGTAAAACATGGCCACCTGATTGTCCGTCTGAACTAGGACAGTGAGGTTGGCTAGGAGGGAGTGGAAGACCTTGAGGGCAAGGTAAATTGCTCGCAGTTCCAGAAGATTGATATGAAGGGTGGTCTCCTGTAGAGACCAAGTGCCCTGAGTGGAGAGAGTTTGCAGATGGGCTCCCCACCCTGTTTGGGAGGCATCTGTTGTGAGGGTTGCTTGGGGTAGCAATGGTTGAAATGGAGCCCCCAACAACAGATTCTTGGTGGAAGTCCACCAGTGGAGGGACCAAAACAGACGATCGGAGGTTTGTATTTGGTCTGAGAGCGCTCCTGACGCCTGAGTCCACTGAGTGGCCAGGGTCCATTGAGCTGCTCTCATATGAAGACGAGCATAGGGCACCACATGCACTGTGGAGGCCATATGACCCAGTAGGCGTAGCATTTCCCTGGCTGTCAAGTGAGTGCTGGACTGAGCTTGGGAGGCCAAACTCAGGAGGCGCTGGCCTCGAACATGTGGAAGGTAGGCCCTTGCAGTGATGGTGTCCAACTGGGCCCCTATGAATTCTAGAGATTGAGTAGGGATGAGTTGGGACTTGGGAAGGTTTACTACCAGTCCCAGATACTGCAAAAGGCTCCTTGTGTGGTCCAGGGAAATCTGGGCCTGTGACTGAGTTGGAGCTCGGATGAGCCAGTCGTCCAGATATGGGAAGACAAAGATTCCCATGCCTCTTAGAAATGCGGCTACGACTGCCATGCATTTTGTGAATACTCTTGGAGCAGAGGCTAGACCGAAGGGGAGTACTCTGTATTGGAAATGTTTTCCCTGAAACAGAAAGCGAAGATACTTTCTGTGGGATGGATGGATGAGTATATGTGTATACGCATCCTGTAGGTCTAGAGAACAAAGCCAGTCCTGACCCTGGAGGTAAGGAAGGAGAATGCCGAGAGACAGCATTTTGAATTTCTCCTTGAAGAGAAATTTGTTCAATTCTCTCAGATCTAGGATTGGTCTGAATCCCCCTGTCTTCTTTGGAATGAGAAAATAAGGGGAGTAGAAACCGGACCCTTGTTGAGGAAGAGGAACCTCTTCTATGGCCCCTTGGGCAAGAAGAGAGGAAACCTCTTGACCCAACAGGGTTAGGAGAGATGGGGGAGAATTGAATGGTCTCACCATATGATGGGGAGGAAGGCTGGAGAAATGAAGTTTGTAACCCTCTCGAATGATAGAGAGGGTCCATTGTTCTGTTGTGATTTGTTCCCATCTGGGAGCAAAGTGAACCAACCTTCCGGGTATGGTGAGAGGTTCTGGTTGTGTTAGAACCAGAAGTGGCAAGTTCCCTAGGAGCAAGTCAAAACCCCTGAGGGGTTGGAGCCTGCTGAGCTACAGTAGCTGCTGCAGGCTTAGCTCGTGCTTGTTTGGATTGCTGACGCTTAGCAGTATAGCGAGGTTGAGAAGACTGCTGGCCAGTATTTGAAGCAACTCTGGCCTTCTTATAGTAAGGCCTTTTAAAAGACTTTTTCTTAGTAGGAATTGAAGTGGACTTTGAAAGTCTTTCCAAGGTGGCATTTTCAGCATCCATCTGGGTGGCTTTGATTTGCCACTCTTCCCCAAATAAGTTCTCACCTGTACAGGGCAGATTCCGTAAGCCATCTAGAACCCAAGGTTCCAGATCAGAGGCCTGGAGCCAAGCAAGACGTCGGGCTGCAATAGCAATGCCCGAAGCCCTACTGGCTCCCTCAAAGGAATCATATGCTGCCCTATTAGAGAACTTAGAAACCTCTAAGAGTTGTTTCACTAGGGAAAGGAATCCCTGCTTTTTATCCTCAGGGATAAAGGGGGCAAAATGCCGCACCTTTTTGGCAAGTTCCTCCAGGAACATGCCCATATAGAGACTGTAGGAATTAATCCTGGCTATAAGCATACTAGCCTGGAAAATTTTCCTACCAAAAGAGTCCAAAGTCTTACATTCCCGTCCTGGAGGGGTGGAAGAGTGCCTTTTGGTACTCCTAATCTTCTTCATTGCAGACTTCACCACAATAGAGTGGTGGGGCAATTGAGTCTTTTGGAAACCAGGAGAAGGAGGGACCCTATACATGGTGTCCAACCTACGGGAATAAGGAGACAAAGTCAAAGGATTTTCCCAGAAATCCATCAGTTGTTCTTGAAGGATTTCATGGATAGGCAGGGTAACTGCCTCCTTAGGGGCCTTTGAGTATCCCAAAATATCCAGTTTTTTGGATCTGGGTTCCTTTTCAGAGGATGTGGTAATAGAAAGGGCTGTAGCCATATCTAAAACAAAGTCCTGGAAGGACAAATCCTCTGGAGGGGACATTCTCCTTTTAGGAGAAGAGGGCTCCTCAGGTAAGTTGAGTGAAAACTCAGCAGAATCATCAGAGGAGTGAAAATCCTCAGAGGAATCGGTGCTTTCCTCTAACGCACGATACGCGTACCGATCGGTATCGATATCGGGCGTATCGGGTATGGAACCGGTATGGAGCGAAAGCCCATACGGTACCGACTTGCGTTTAGAGGTGGACGGCCTCGATACCGGCATGGCGGACGATACCGGTATCGGGCCCGGAACCGCTGAAAGCGGAACCGATGGCGTTGCAGCTTTAATGAAAGCCATGACGGCCTGCTGCATGGATTGTACAGTATCGCCCATGGACGCCATAGCTGCCTGGATGTCGGTACCGGAGTGACCCGGTACCCCAGAGCAGGCTAACAGGTGATCTGTCGAGGCCGTAGCATCGATATCAACCTGAGACCCCTGAATTGGCGTTTTTGGAAGTTGGACTTCCCGCCGGGGTTGTTTGGCTGGGGCAGGGTCCTCAAGTTCTAAGCTAAGAGCCTCTCGATGCTTTGAAGGAGATTTGCTCTTTGAGGACTTGCCCACAGAAGGTTTGGTTACCTGAGATCCATCCGGAGAAGAAGACCTGGATGACTGTGATGCTGTATTCTCTGAAGCAAACAGCACATGGAATTTGTTGGCCCGGTTCTGCAGCCCACGTTTAGACATGTGGGAGCAAGATGGGCAGTCCGGTATGGAATGGTCAGGCCCCAAACATTTCAGACACCAGTCATGGGTGTCTGTGACTGAAATAACAGCATTACATTTGGTACACTTCTTAAATCCAGGGGCTGGCTTCTCCATGAGGAGAAATTGAGTAGGCCGAGAGGCCTCTCTGAAGTGACCAAAAAGCTAAAAAATAAGAAAAAAGAATTATAATTTTTTAAAGAAAGAAAGAAAAGACCGGCGATACCGGTATCGGTATGGGGAAGGCAGGTACGCGGTCTAAAGAAACAAATAAAATAACAATTTCTTCAGCGGTGACAGGAACACGACCTGCTGGCTCCGCGGAAAAAGAGAAACTGAGGAGAGCTGTTCAGGAAGGCGGGAAGGCAGTGCGCATGTGCAGTGGGAGGTCCCAAAAGCTTCTATTCTAAGAAGCTGGGGAGCTTTCCCGCACGGGCTCCGTCGGTACCGACGTACCCATATGTGAGGACTTATTCCTGCTTGTTCCTGGAGATATAGATTTCTCTTTCCCTCTTTCTAGTTTAACCCACAATGCCTCCTCTCTCCCTTTTAAGCTCTAATTCCAAAGCTTTAATAGTAGTTTTTACATATAGTGCCACTCCTCCTCCCCTTCTTCCTACCCTGTCCTTTCTGAATAAAGTATAGCCAGGTATAGTTACATCCCAGTCATGGTTTTCTGTGAACCATGTTTCTGTAACTGCCACTAAATCCAAGTCAGCCACTCCCACCAAAGCTTCAACTTCAGGGATCTTATTTCCCATGCTACGGGCATTAATACACACTGCTTTCCATATGTTACCCCTGTTACATTAAATACCTTTATGGAAATGGCTATCACCTACCTGGGGGCTTTCACTTACCTGGGGGCTTTCTTCACCCATCCCCAACGAATCTAGTTTAAAGCCCTCTTCAGTAGATTAGCCAGTCTACTACCAAAGATACGTTGACCTTTCTTGGACAGATGGATGCCATCTCTGCTCTGCAACCCTTGGAACAGCATCCCATGGTCTAGGAAACCAAAACGCTCTCGATGACACCATCCACGCAGCCATGCATTCATCTCCAGGATGCGAGCCTCTCTGCCTTGGCCTTTACCCTCAACAGGGAGGATTGAAGAGAACACCACCTGTGCACCTAACTGCTTCACCCTCTGTCCCAGAGCCATGAAGTCACTTTTGATACGTTCCGAGGTATACCTGGCAGTATCATTTGTTCCAACATGGATTAGCAACATTGGGTAATAGTCAGTGGGCTTGATGAGTCTCGACAAACTCTCCGTAACATCTTGGATTTTGGCACCAGGCAGACAGCATACCTCTCTGGACATCAAGTCTGGTCGGCAGATGGACGCCTCAGTACCCCTCAGAAGAGAGTCTCCAACCACCACTACCCTTCGTTTCCTTCTGGTCATTGATTCCGCAACTTTGGGGTACTTGAACTCTGGTTCTTCCCTTTCCAGGGATGCTTTCACCTCCTCCACTTCCAGGGCTGCATAATGGTTCTTCAATTCAAGGGCTGGAGAAGTTGGGTTGGTGATTTTGCAGGCCCTGGTGACTTGTGTCCAACCATCGACATTCTGTTGGCACCCATCTTCTCCGGTGCTGGAGAGCCTGGTAGCTGCAAGAAGCATCTCATCAATGTACTTCTCACTGTCTTGAATGCTCCTCAGCCTCGCCATCTCCTCTCTGAATTCCTCCACTTGTTTCCTCAGAGCTTCAGCATGCAGGCACCCTGCACATGGAACCGGTCCTTCAAATGGCAATAGGACCTCTGTCTGGACCGAGGCAGAAGCTGTAACGGGAGCAACAGCTTTAGCAATACGATTTTTCCCAGCCATTGTTCTGTTCGTGGAGCTTAGGTATCTGTTAAAGCAAAAGAGAGAGATCTACCAAGTACCAGTCGGTTTCGCAGCTGTCCTTTCAGAGAAAAAGCAGTTAAATCTCTTTAATTATATTCAATATGTGCTGGTCCAATTCACTGTGATTTGTTAAAGGGGGAGGTGCCCTATAAAGCAAGACTGCTCACTAGGGGTGGGTGGGAGTCGGGGTGGGTAGGGAGGGAACTAACACCTGATTAGGTGTTAGCAGTTTCTAAACCTGAGGAGGTTACTGGAGTTCAGCAACCTACTGTACTCAAGGAAAGTTCCCCTAAAACAGCAAAAATGAAAGTAACCTTGCTTTAAAAAATATACACAAAACCCTTTTAAGAGCTCCCAGTCAGAGAGCTAGCAATGTAATATAATAAAACAAACAAAAGAAACCCTCAAATCCTTACTGTTTGTTTGATCTGTGGAGCCCTGGTTAGGAAAGCGGTTTCAATGACATGGAGCGATGTCATTGAAATCTGGACTTTTCATTGGTTCTTTGTCTCCACCAATCTGCTAGTAGGGAAACAACTCCACTTGTCTGGACTGGTCCAGCAGGGCTCAAGGGAAGTACATTATCTGGTAAGTAAACTGTCACCTTAACCAGATCTCTAACACAGCAGTATTGCAATTCATCAGTTGGATCTCCATTCAATTGATATTGTGCATTCTGTAATTTAGAGATCTGATGGTATTGAGCCCTTGACTGAAGAACTACTGTTCCATCCTTATCTCCCCCCTTGAATAATCAGATTAGAATTACCCATAAATTCCTTTACCCTTCTGTTCCTCTGACATACTATACTTAACTGACCAAACTTTTGTTCTATAGATATAAAAAGGATCATTTTGCAGGAGGTTACATGTAGAAATCAGAGTCCACTGGCGCACTAGAAATCCATTTAGATGGTAAAGCCATGTTAGAATGGAAACTTCTGAGTTTTGGTGTTTTCCCTGATGCAGAACAGGATACTTGTCTAATTGGTTCAAAACACAACATCGTGTCAGATTGAGACAGTACAAAGATGAACACTCTGATGTGATTGGAGATTGAAGTTTTTCTGTTTACTGCTTAATGAATCTTGAAATTATATATACATTTAGTGTGATAGAAGAAAAATGAAAAAATGCACTCAATGATATATAGAGTATAATAGACCCTTATTAAACTGGCAGTAACTGGGCTAATTTTCAGCAGAATGGTCTAACGAAAAAAATTCTCAGGGAGTTTGGTTATAATCTAATAAAGAAGCAATTCAGGATTGAAATAACTTTTGTGGATGAATTTAGTTAGTTATTGTGGCATTTGTTTCCCCATCTCCTGTTAGTGAAAATGGAGGTAAAAGTTCGTTCAGATCGGGGATTCCTTCTAGTCCTCAGTATTTCTGCAAACCAGACTAGTTTTCAGAGAAATCAAAATGTGCATTAACCTGCTTTTTATACTAATTATTTGCAGATATACTAGAACATTTAATTTTGGACATCCAAATAATCGGCACATTTGTAGATCTGCAGTACCACAGTTGAAAACCCCTGTTTTTAATGTTTATAGCAAGATTTAGGGATTTATTTAAATATCAAAATAGTAAAAGAGAAACTGGAGAATAGTAGCTATCACAAAAGGTATTTAGTGCAGAATGAATTAAATGTGTATTCAACTCGACTACACAGTAGGATTCATTTGATCTAGACCAGTGGTTCTCGGTTGAAGACCCCCAGGCCAGTCAGGTTTTCAGGATATCCACAATGAATATGCATGAGATAGATCTGCATATAATGGAAGCCATGCATGCAGATCTATCTCTTGCATATTAATTGTGGATACCCTGAAAACCCAACTGGTCTAGGGGTCCCAAGACTGGGTTGAGAACCACTGATTTAAACCGATGTGGGTGGAGATTACATTTTCTGCCTGATGCAGTTTGATGAATTTTGAGATTATGTATGAATTTTGAAATTTAATGTGGTAAAAAAAAAAAAGTGACATTTTACTTACTAGTTAATGTCCTTTCCTTGAGTCCTGCGAGACCAGTCCAGACAAGTGAGTTGTGTTACTAGTAGATTGGTGAAGACAAAGAACCAATGAAAAGCCCAGGTTTCAATGACATCACTTCCATGCCTCTATTCACCTCAGCCACCAACGACCCCTTCAGTATTCGTCCCAAAGCATATGGGAGAAACATGGCAAGCCTCACACAACTTCAATCATGGGCAACAAGGGGTAATCAACAATAGAGAATGTACAGGAAAGCCTAAACAGAAGGCTTCTACTAAGATGAACCTGCAGAGCCAAGCATAAATATCATAGCAGACCCAAGGGTACCACAGCAGAAAGAAAGAGCAAATAAAGCTTCGGGCAGGTCCTGGACTAGTCTAGCAGGACTCAAGGAAAGAACGTCAAATGGGAAGTAAAATGTCACAATCCATATCATCCTGCTAGACCAGTCCAGACAAGTGGGATGTACCAAAGCTACAACTCCACTGGACAGGAACAAGACAGTAGCTCACAAAACTCTTGAGTCAAAGTCTCTGTCCGCCAGTGAAAGTACATTCAAGCGGTAATGATTGACAAAAGTGGAAAGTGATACCCACGATGCTGCTTGACAAATCTCTGCAGGAGCTACCAAGCTCTGCTGTGCCCATGAAGATGCTTGAGCTCTGGTAGAATGAGCACACAAATCCTCCAGAACCGGCCAGTTCTGCAACAGATAAGACAAGGCAATTGCCTCCTTAATCCAGTTCCCCAAGGTCGACTTGGCCACCGTGTCACCCTTGCGCAGCCAGCAAACACAGAAAGATGTTCAGACTTACAAAAGGAACTCATAACTTCCAAGTACCAGAGAAGCACCCTCTGGATATCCACAAAATACTTATCCTTCCGCCGACACTGCTCCTTAGAAGAGGCCAGGCAGACCACCTGGTTAACGTGAAGGAAGAAACACCTTAGGCAAGAAGGAAGGCACAGGCCGAATGGAAATGGCCTCCTTTGAAAGAGACACAAGGATTTCTGCAAGACAGCCTGTAACTCAGAAATCTGCCTTATGGAATAAATTGCAACCACGACCATCATCTTGAATGTCAAACCTTTAAAGTAGCGCACTTCAATGACTCAAAAGGCACCGCCATCAAGGCCCTGAGCACCAGACACAGATCCCAGGAAAAGATCACAAGCAGAAGGGGAGGATGAAGACACCAAACCCCCTGGAGAAAGGGTGCGATGTCTGGGTGCAAGGCTAAAGACTTACCAGCCACCTGACTGCGGAAACAGGCCAAAGATGCTACCTGAACTTTCAGAAAGCTAAGTAAAAGGCCTTTCTCCAGGCCATATTGTAGAAAGGCCAACAGAAAGGGCACCTTGGTCACCTCAGGAGCTAATTACCGAGCACCACACCATTTGCTCAAAGAGGCACCAGATCTGCACATATGCTAGCTTGGTAGACCTCCTCCGGGCTCCGTGCAGGGACCACGGAGGAAACATGTACAGCAGGTGCTGACATGGCCAGGGCTGGGATAGGGTGTTGATGTCCTTGGACCCCATCTCCATGTAGCAACTGAAGAAGCAGCCAACTTTGACAATGCAGCCAGTCACCATCAGATCCATTTCGGGGCAACCCCAGCGGTGCAGAATTAACTGAAATGCCTCCTGACTCACCTCCCATTCTCCAGGATCTAGAGAGTGCCGACTGAGAAAATCAGCTTCCACACTGTCCACCCCCGGCAATGTGCAGAGCTGACAAGGCTCTGCCCAGGCAAACAGTAGAATCATCTCCAGAGCTACCCTAGCACTCCTTGTGCCGCCTTTCCAACTGATATAAACCACAGCTGTGGTGTTGTCCGAAAACACTCAAACCGCCTGGCCCTTGACCAGGGGCTGGAAACGCAGAAGAGCCAACCTGATGGCCCTTGCCTGGAGGTGGATGATGGACCCACTCCACTTCCTTGTGGTTCGAATAGCCCTGGGCCATACATCTTGGCAGTGGGCTCACTAGCCCAAGAGAGACTAGCATCAGTCAGAAGAAATCAAGACAACTTGTCCAGCGGTATACCCTTCCTCAAATGACAGGGCTGCTGCCACCATCACAGGCTGGCCTTCACCATGATTGGGAGCGGGAGCCTGTGCTCCAACTCCTGGGGCCACAGTGATCATTGGAGAGGCCATATGTGAGCATGGGCCCACAGCGCCATCTCTTATGGCAAAACTAAAGAGTCATGGGATAGGAGGCAGTGTACTATTGTGGATCAGGAACTGGTTAAAAGATAGAAAGCAGAGGGTAGGGCTAAATGGCCAATTTTCCCAATGGAGAAAGGTGAATAGTGGTGTATCCCAGGGATCTGTGCTGGGTCCGCTGCTTTTTGACATATTCATAAATGACCTGGAAAAGGGAATAACGAGTGAGGCTATCAAATTTGCAGATGACACAAAACTATTTAAAGTTGTTAAAACCCAAGAGGATTGTGGAAAATTGCAAGAGGATCTTGATAAATTGGAAGACTGGGCATCAAAATGGCAGATGAAATTTAATGTGGACAAGTGCAAAGTTATGCACCTAGGGAAGAACCCAAACTATGGTTACACGATGCAAGGTTCCAAATTAGGAACCACCACCCAGGAAAAAGATTTAGGCGTCATTGTGGATAACATGTTAAAACCCTCGGCCCAGTGTGCAGCGGCGGCCAAAAGAGCAAATAGAATGCTAGGTATCATAAGGAAAGGAATGGAAAATAAAACAAACGATATTATAATGCCTCTATATTGTTCCATGGTGAGACCGCACCTTGAATATTGTGTGCAATTCTGGTCGCCGTATCTTAAAAAGGATATAGCGTTATTAGAAAAGGTTCAGAGAAGAGCCACCAAACTGGTAAAGGGGATGGAAGGATACCCCTATGAAGAAAGGCTAAAAAGGTTAGGGCTTTTTAACCTGAAAAAGAGACGGCTGAGGGGAGATATGATAGAAGTCTATAAATTAATTAACAGAGTGGAACGGGTAAACGTAGATCGATTGTTTATGTTATCAGAATATAGAAAGACTAGGGGACATGCAATGAAGCTACAGGGTAAACTATTTAAGACTAATAAAAGAAAATATTTTTTTTCACTCAATGTGTATTCAAACTTTGGTATTTGTTACCGGAGGATGTAGTAAAGGCTGTTAGTGTAGCTGGGTTTAAAAAAGGTTTGGAAAAGTTCCTGGAGGAAAGGTCCATAAACCATTATTAAAGATGGGACCCAGGCTATCAATGCTTGACCCAATACAAGCATTGTGGAACCTGTGTCTTTTGGGGAAACTGCTAGGTACGTATGACCTAGATTGGCCACTGTTGGAAACAGGATACTGGGCTTGATGGACCTTGGTCTGACCCAGTATGGCATATCTTATATTCTTATGGTCAACACCATCAATCTGAGGAACTGGAAATAATCCCCGACTCTGGGACCTGCTGCACACAGAACAGCGCCAGGCAATCCAACAGCCTTTTGCCTTTCTCCTCTGATAGGAAAACTTTGCCCACTCAAATGTTGAAACATGCTCCCAAGAACTCCAGACTGGAAAAGCAACAGCTGGCTCTTTCCACGAATGATTACCCAGTCAAGACTTTCCAAAAAGGGATGCCACCCAAGATACCTCTGAAAGGGAATGGGCACAGAGGAGCCAGTCATCCAGGCAGAGATGGACAGATACCTCGGCACCACAGCTGCCAACACCATGACCTTTGAGAATATCATTGGGGAGGGCAGTGAACTGATAGTGAGAGCCAAGCACTGCAAAACATAGATAGATACTTTTGCTGATCCACCCAGATCGGGATATGAAAATATGTCTGTCAGGTCCAGAGAAGCCAAGAACTTCCCTCGATGCACTGCTTGAATCACAGAGCGCAAGACTTACAAGTGCTCAGACCCCCCTTTGAGGTTCAGATGGGCTGGAAGAAACCGTCATTTTTGAGCAACACCAAATAGATGGAATATCTACCTTTGCCCTGCTCATCTAGCAGGATGGGCACAACTGCAACTTGCCCAAGGTGGTCTACACAGTGACCTTTAATCGCAGACCCACAAAGGGAGATGACAAAAGCATCCAGAATTGGTTCTTTGCATGCTCGAATATAGCCAAACTGAATGGTGTCTAGCACCCAGCAATCCTTGGTAATCCAGGCCCATTCCTGAAAGGAATGGTGAAATCTGCCCCCAACCAGAGGAACCAGGGAATGAGCTCCCAAACCTTCACTGTGCAGCATAGGACAGAACTCTCCTGGAGGGGACAGAGTCCCTGGGCTAACATGCTCCATTAAAGAACTGAGAATGAACCCAAAGCCCAGCAGCAAAGGAGAAAAAAAGTTTCTGGTTAGTAATGGCAAAAATCACAAGACCCCCGGGAATCTGGCCAGCATGCCCTCGCTGGATAGGCAGAAGCTGACAAGAAATGGGCACCAGCCTGCTTCACTGACCCCCTGGACCTGTCTTCTGGAAAGCGTTAATACACTGTCTCGCCTAGGTCCTTCACCAGCTTCTATAAAAGTTGGCTCCCACAGCAGTTTCCCCTTAAAAGTCAGTTGGGTCAACCAGGCTTTGGAAGATGGGTCCTCTGCCCAGTGCCAGAGCCAAATCCAATGCTGTGACACTCTTGTCAAAGCACCATTCCTGGCCGCCAAAAGTACCAGGTCATACATGGCATTGGAAAGGAAGGCCATAGCAGACTCCAAAAGAGGAATAGTAACATTAAGCGGAAGAGAATGAATCCATTGAAGCAGGGCTTGAGACATTAAGCTGGTACATACCACCAGCTGCAGATCAGCAGCAGCCATGGTGAACTGGTTCCTCAACAAATCCACTCTATGGTCCAGAAAATCCTTTAAGGCCAATCCTACTTCCACAGGAATAGTGATCCATTTAACTGCCATGATCCGCACATTAATCTTGGGAATACCAAACCACTCAATGCACTCCTCCTCCAGGAGAGTGTAGATCCACTTACACACCCTTAACCCCCTTAGGCAGGGAGTCAGGAAAGTCCTATTCTGACCAGATCATATCCTTGATCACATTCGGGAAAGGGAAGACTGTAATGGATTTCTACACCCTTGAAGGAGCGAGTGCACCTTTGGCTCCTGCTCCGTGCCTGAAGCATCTGTTATGGCCAAGGCAGATGAGACACTGGCTGCCAGCATCTCCTTCCAGAACAGGCATATCACTCCAGCCTCTTCACAATTTTTTGAAGGCGAGAGTACCCAGTACCGAGTATCTAAATCAAAGTCATAGTCAAAATCTCAGACAGCTCCCAGCTGTTCCCCATCTCCAGGGGGTGCCACTCATCTGGGGTGCTTAGTCAAAGGCAATCGAACAGAGCTTCCACACACAGACTGTCCTGCATGAAACTGTACCTGGGGGCACCCAGAGGCTGCAGGTTCCGAATTTCCACCCCAGAAAGATCAGGCCTGCTGCAAAAAAAGAAAAAAGAATTCTGAGAGAACAATTCAGGGTCTGGAAGCTCTCCTCTCGGGAATGACCTCCCAAAACCAGGGAGCACAGCCATCACAGACCCCCTAGAATGAGCATTGGAGCCACTTGGGAGGAACACACGTTAGGACTGTGCGACCGCCAGATGCACAATAGGTAAAAGCACTACTGGCACGTACAGAAAACAGCAGGAAACCCATACACTGCACCAAGAGTCACCAGTGGACCACCCCAAATTGTGTCCCTGTAAGACAGAATTGGGAGCCCACAAGGACAACAACGAGATCAAGCAAGTACTCACCCCCTGAGATCCTCAGGCAGAGAATCTATGCCGGGCTCAGCTCTATTCCCTTGAAACTGTTTTACTGGCTTTGCAGCATTGTGTTTAAGGTGACTGGCAGGCAGGTTCCTCTGAGAGCCTTCTGCAATCTTCGGGAGAGAGCAGATTGGGGACAGAGTAGGAGGGAAGGTGCGCTGAGGTTGTGTGAGGCTGCTGCACTCTTCCAGAGCCTTCCAAATTTTGGCTGCTCAACAAGCTTATAAGAGCGTGGAGTTGAACCAATTTTCCCTCCTCCTATGGCTACCGAAAAGACCGTAGTCTAATGGAGCCTCCCACATTGTGCTGAAGTGAAAGTTACTCAAAGTGATCTGTCACAAGTGTTTATCAAAATTTTCTTCTCAGTTCTTCTGATTTTCTTCAGCGAGGAGAAAATCCATCAACCATCTGCTGGAGAGAAAGAAATACTGAAGGGACCTCTGGTGGCCGAGGAGTTATGGGAGTGATGTTATTGAAATCTGGGCTTTTCATTGATTCTTTTTCTCCACCAATCTGCTGGGAGGGGAACACAACACACTGTCTGGACTGGTCTAAGTAGGACAGTATGGAAGAAAATTAAAAATGAACTATTTTAATGATACATAGAGTAAAACGGACCCTTGTTAGACTGGCTGTAGCTGGGCTAGTTTTCTGTGGAATGGGCCAACAACTTTTTTCCTCCTTTTCAGTGAGTATGGATATACATTTCTGTGATTTTTTACCTGATTAAGAACTCCAATGTGTTGATTCATTACTAAATTAAGCTTGAATGGAATTTTGGAATCAGTACCACTTTTAAATTAAACACAAGAGGAAACAAATGCACATTTAATTCTGGAGAAGTTAGATAGTGCCAACTGAAGAAGCAGTGAACACTGATTCACCAACATAGAATTTGATATTGAGTCTACAGTAGAAAACTAAGTCTTAAAACATTACTGAAAGCCTAACTGCTCCTTCACTTAATGTTAAAAGCACTTAACCAACAACAGCTGAAGAGGGAAAGCTCTACTACTGAAAGTTTACCTTTAAATGTTCTAGGAACACCTTCTTGTCTACACGCTATGTAGAGACAAGCGGAAGCAATGGCATCATTACTTCTTCCCTTCAGGCTCTTCTGTTCATAAACTTGCTTGAATAAATTATTTGTTCGATCCTTCAAAGCACAAATATAAAAAGTTTAACTCTAAGCCATTTAATAGCATATTAAAAATTAATGTTTATTACATTAAGCTGTCAATGCCATAACACTTTAAAAACAGGCACTTACAACTATATTTCTGGGAAGATTTATTCTGTCTGCCATATTTGTGATTTCTTTGAAGGCGTTCATCATTGCACGATCAGAGCTACTCATGGTTCTGCGGTTTTGATACTTTGAATTTCCAAATTCATCAAAACTTGCTGCCCCAGTTCCCTGAAATATGCAGGGATAAAACAGATTTAGAATCATGAAAACTTTTCAAAGTGCAGTATTCATTCAGTTTCCATGATTTTTAGCATGACACAATCTTTACTGTGTTCTACATGAGCTTTAGCTAAGATTTTCCAGTCCAAATCACAGCTAAACAAGTTTAAAAGTGCACACTTAATGTGACATAATGACCTATTTTCCCTTTCCTCCATTCACAGCCATGGTAAAGCGTAGTTACTCACCTGTAACAGGTGTTCTCCAGGAGCAGCAGGAATCAGTCCTCACATATGGGTGACGTCGGCGCCGACGGAGCCCTTGCGGAGCAATTTTCCCCAGCTTTCAAAGAAAGCCTTTGGGAATTGCAGCGCGCATGCGCGGTCCCCTTCCCGCCCAAGGGTGCCATCTTAGCCAGTCAGATGACATAGCTAAAAGACAGCATAAAATTTGCAAAAAAAACTAAAGCAGATGATTGCAACTCCAAGGGGAGGAGGGAGGGTTGTGAGGACTGATTCCTGCTGCTCCTGGAGAACACCTGTTACAGGTGAGTAACTACGCTTTCTCCAGGACCAAGCAGGAAGTCAGTCCTCACATATGGGACTCCCAAGCTTAAGGCTACCGGAGACCCTAAGCACAAAAATGAGCTCCCTCTAGCTCAGCAGTACAGAAGGAAGGAATCTTCACTGAATTATTACCCACCGGTAGCCCCCATCCGGGATGGAGGGTAGGAGTTGCTCAAACCTCGAAGAGATTACGGAGGACTGCCTGTCCGAAAGCACTGTCCCTGCGGGACTCCCTCTCGAGGCAGTAATGGACCGCAAAAGTCTGGCTCGAAGACCAAGTAGCGGCCCGGCAGATGTCTGCCAATGGAACAGAGCGGAGGTAAGCCACTGACGTAGCCTTCGCCCGAACACAATGAGCCGTGACCCGACTTTCTAACGAGAGTCCGGCTGCCCCATAAGCCCAAGCGATACAGTCAGCAACCCAGATGGACAGAGTACACTTGGAGACCGGGAGCCCCAATTTATTGGGGTCAAAAGACACAAAAAGCTGAGCAGCTTTACGGTGCTCCCGCGTACGGTCAAGGTAGAAGTTCAATGCCCTTCTACAGTCCAGGGTATGCAGGACCATTTCAGCTCGGCTGGAGTGTGGCCTGGGAAAGAAGGTCGGAAGTACCACCTCCTGATTGATGTGAAAAGGGGAGACCACTTTTGGAAGAAATTTAGGGTGAGTCTGTAGGACTACCCTATTTTTGTAGAACCGAGTGTAAGGGGGATCAGACACGAGGGCCTGCAATTCACTTACGCGTCTAGCGGAAGTGAGGGCTATCAGGAATAAGGTTTTCCAAGAAAGAAAACGGAGAGAACAGGTAGCCATAGGTTCAAAAGGCGGACAGGTGATCCGCTGCAAAACCACATTCAGGTCCCAGTCAGGTGCTGGCGGGCGCAGAGGTGGTTTAAGTAGAAGGAGACCTCGGAGAAACCTTGCCACGAGAGGGTCGCTGGAAAGAGGTCTGCCGTCCACCGGCACATGATGTGCTGAAAGAGCACTGAGGTAAACTTTAACGGAGTTGGACTTAAGTCCCAGATTAGAGAGGTAGAGCAAGTACTGCAAGATCACCGACACCGAGCAGGAGAAGGGATCCTGAGACTGCTGGGCACACCAAGCGGAAAAGCGACGCCATTTAAAGGCGTAGCATTTGCGGGTAGAAGGTCGCCGGGAAGCTAGGACGACCTCTTCCACCTCTGCCGGCAGTAGAAGGGGAGCAAGGACTACCCTTTCAGCAGCCAGGCCATCAGATGTAGAGATCTGAGGTTGGGGTGCAGTAGGGACCCCTGATCCTGTGTTAGGAGATCTGGTTGAAACCCCAGAGGGAACGGATCCTCCACCGCTAGTTGCAGCAGGAGTGGAAACCACGGCTGTCTGGGCCACCGAGGAGCTATCAGGATCATGGAAGCTTTGTCTCGGAGAACCTTGAAAAGAGTTCGAGAGACTAGCGGAATGGGAGGAAAGGCATAGAGAAGGCCTTTTGACCATGAGAGCAGAAAAGCATCCGCCGCTACTCGAAGGGGATGCAGCTGCCGAGAGCAGAAGCGAGGAAGTTGCCGGTTGAGAGGACTGGCAAAGAGATCCATCGTGGGGAGGCCCCACTTCAGAAAAAGTTTCTGAACTACCAAGGGATCCAGCCGCCACTCGTGCGGCTGGAGGATTCTGCTGAGTTTGTCCGCCAGGCAATTTTCTTGGCCTGGGAGATAAACTGCCTTGAGAAGAATGCCGTGGCTTACGGCCCAAGAGCAGAGTCTCTGTGTTTCTCGACAGAGAAGGAAGGAGCCCGTGCCCCCCTGTTTGTTCACGTAGAACATGGCAACTTGATTGTCTGTCTGGACAAGGACGGACCGGTGAGAAGTCAGGTGGGAGAAAGCCTTGAGAGCCAGACGGATCGCTCTGAGCTCCAGGAAGTTGATCTGCTGCGCAGACTCCCACGTGGTCCAGAGACCTTGAGTACATGCCCCTTGGCAATGCGCTCCCCATCCTAGGAGAGAAGCATCGGTCGTCAGCACTTGAGCCGGCGGAGGAGACTGAAAAGGCATTCCGAGTACCAGGTTCGGCCGATGAAGCCACCACTGTAGAGAAGAGGCCAGCGGGCCGGAGATCCGCACTAAGTCGGCTAGGCCGCCCGTGGCCTGTTGCCACTGCTTGCGAAGGGCACCACTGAGCAGGCCGCATATTCAGGCGGGCATTGGGGGTCACGTGGACGGTGGAAGCCATGTGGCCGAGTAGTCTCAGGAAGCGCCTGGCCGAGACCAGGGACTGGCTGCGAAAACGGCCGGCTAGGTCCATGAGCCGTTGAGCCCTGTCGAGAGGCAGGAAAGCTCGCGCCTGAAGAGTGTGCAATCTTGCGCCGATGAACTCGAGATCTTGCGAGTGGAGCAAAGTGGACTTTGCGAAGTTTATGACAAAGCCCAAGTACTGGAGAAGAGTCACAGTGCAGTGTGTGGCTTTTGTGACTTCTGGAGAGGACGATGCTCTGATGAGCCAGTCGTCTAGGTACGGAAAGACATAGAGGCCCTGAAGCCGGAGATAAGCCGCCACCACCGCGAGACATTTTGTGAAGACTCGTGGTGCGGAGGATAGGCCAAAGGGCAGTACTCTGTACTGGTAATGATTTCCTGCCACCACAAACCTTAGGTATTGGCGGTGGCTTGGGTGGATGAGGATGTGCGTGTAGGCATCCTTTAGATCCAAGGAGCATAGCCAATCTCCCTGCTGGAGGTAGGGCAGAAGGATTCCAAGGGTAAGCATCTTGAACTTCTCCCTCACGAGGAACTTGTTGAGGTTGCGCAAGTCTAGGATGGGTCGGAGGCCTCCCGTTCTTTTTGGTATTAGGAAATACCTGGAATAGAAGCCTTGACCCCTCAGGTGGTGGGGCACCGGTTCCACAGCCTGTTCCTGAAGAAGACTTGCTAACTCTTGAAGGAGTAAGTCCCTGTGTAGAGGGAGTCGTGGAGGCTCTCCCGGGAAATAGGAGGGAGGGACCTGGTGGAAGTGGAGAAGATAGCCTTCTCTCACAACATGAAGCACCCAGGCATCTGAAGTGATGTTGGACCACCTGTGGGCAAAGTGGACCAGCCGGCCTCCTGTGCTGGGAGGAACCAGCTGAGGGGGAGAGGCTATGCTGAGGAAGTCAAAAACCCCCACCCTGCTGAGCAGGGGCCGGTGGTGCAGGCTTGGGGGCTTGCTGCCTACGGGACCCGTTACCCCGTCCCTTGGCCTGCTGACCCTTTTGGGGAGCTGCGGAGGCCTGATATTGAGGCTAGTGTTTATAGGCAGCCGCCTTTCTCGGGTAAAAGGACTTCTTTCCCGAGCCCTTCTTCTTCTGGGAAGGGGCAGAGGTCTTCCTAGAAAGCCTAGTTCTGGTGAGAGTCTCCGTCTCGAGTTGTGCAGCCTTCTCAGCCATGGGCTTGCCAAAGAGGTTCTCACCTCGGCAGGGGACATCGACCAATTTGTCCTGCACCCAGGGTTCAAGGTCAGACGACTGAAGCCAAGCCTGTCGGCGGGCACCGATGCCGGCTGCGGCCACTCGAGCCGATGCTTCAAAGCCATCATAGGCTGCTCGAGAAATGAATTTGGAGCATTCTCGAATACCAGTGGACAAGGCTAGGAACCTCCGCAAAGGTTCCTCGGACAGCCCAGCAGAGAATCCGGCTATCTCTTTAGCCAGGTCTCTAAGGTACATGCCCATGTAGAGCTGGTAGGTCTGGACCCGACAAGCAAGCATAGAGCCCTGGAAACACTTCTTACCGAGGCCATCCAGGTTGCGGGCCTCCCTGCCAGGAGGCACCGAGGAGTGCATCTTCTGGCTCTTAAGCCTATGCATGGCCGATTCCACCACCATGGAATGGTGCGGTAGCTGTGCTTTTTGGAAGCCAGGGCTCTTGCGGACTCGAAAGATGGAATCGACCCGCTTGCTTAATACCGGCGACGATGCCGGACTCTCCCACATGCGGAAGAGTAGTCGTTCCAGCATGGGAGGAACCGGTACAGTAAAGTGCTCCCTGGCGGGAGAGAGTCGTACTGAAGGGCGTCGAGCTCTTCGGCTCGAGGCTCCTCCTCGGGATCCGCAGGGAAAGCCAAAGCCTTGGCCATATCCCTGACGAAGTCCGAGAACCGGGCATCCTCCGGGGGGGACTGTTTCCGAGGTTCGGACTCAGGGGAGTCCGAGGGGACACACCGAGTCCGAAAAGAATCAGGTGACTCTTCCACTTCAGACTCCCAGGCCGACTCCGAGGAGGAATCGGTGGGGTCAGTTCGGGCGGGCGGAGGCGTCGGCCGCCCCGACGCCGAGGGAGTTGGCGTCGACGACCTCGGTCCCGAACGGGAGGCCGAGGGTGACCTCGACCGAGGATCGACTCGAGCCCGCATGGACTCGAGGATCAGCTCGGTCTCCGGGGTCGACTTAGACGTCGACGTCCCGGCGGTCGGGGCAGAGGCGCCAGCGAGGCTAGCGATCAGTGCCCGCTGCTGGTCCATGAAGGCAGATAGTCTGCTCTCCAAGGCCGTCAACCTGAGTCTGACCTCAGGTGACCCAGCAGCCCCCGACTCGGGCCCCGACGGTGTCGGGCCCGACGTCGGACCCCTCGGAGGCGAGTCCAGGAGGACTACAGGACTTACCCGAGCAGGCATCTCCGATTCCAAACGAGGTCGCTTCGGGAGATGTTCCTTCTCCAAAGACCCGGGACGGCTATCGGGGCTATGCGACCTGGCCCTCGCGGAACCAGGAGCGTCCACCGACACCGCCCTCGCGGGTTTCGCCTTCCGACGATGATCCCCGGAGGGAGAACCTCTGTCGGAGGAACTCCGGCAATGCTCAGAGTTGGAGCCTCTGGACGCCGAGGCCTCCGACGAGGTCCGGGTACGGGCGGGGTCTGCGAAGATTCTTTCCCGCTGATGCCGCCGACTCCATAACACTTTGGAGGACATTTTGCTGCAGGCCCCACAGATCAATTCCTCATGATCTGGGCCAAGGCAGCGGAGGCAATTATCGTGTGTGTCAGTGAGTGACATATTTCTGTCACACTGAACACACCTCTTGAAACCACTGGCAGCCATCGGGGGAAAAAGGGCCCCTGCAAGGTCAAAGGACCGGGCTGCCAGCGAAAAACCGAAAACGAAACTGACAGAAAAATCAGAAAAACCGAAAAATAAGAGAAGGACTCGCAACGGCGTCGCGAGTCCGGGCAGGAAAGAGACCGGCGTCGAACCGAAGAAAAAAGAGAAATAAATCACGAAAAATCAACTTTTTCAGCGGGGACAAGAAGACCACGTCTGTAGGGCTCCGCGGAAAAAAAGAAGACTGGCTAAGATGGCACCCTTGGGCGGGAAGGGGACCGCGCATGCGCGCTGCAATTCCCAAAGGCTTTCTTTGAAAGCTGGGGAAAATTGCTCCGCGAGGGCTCCGTCGGCGCCGACGTCACCCATATGTGAGGACTGACTTCCTGCTTGGTCCTAGAGAAAATGTATTTCAGTAGAATAACGGGGAATGTGCAAGTGAGTGTGCATAGCGACTGATGTATTGAGATGCATATGTATCTGTCAGTCAGTGGTATGAACGTAACATATCTTATGTTCTTAAAATGGTGGAGGGTTTGCACTCTATGTTAGAGAGGGCATTGAGTCACAGAGGATTAAAGTTTTGCAAGAAACAACATACACAGTAGAATCTCTATGGATTGAAATTCCATTTAAAAAGGGGAAGGTGATGTCAGTGGGGGGTGCACTACCGATTGGCTGGCCAGAATGAACAAATGGATGATAAAATGCTCAAAGAAATCAGGGAAGCTAACAAAAGTTACAATATAGTAATAATAATGGGTGATTTCAATTACCCCGGTATCGACTGGGTCAGTATCATGGCAGGACATGCTAGGGAGATAAAGTTTCTAGATGAAATAAATGACTGCTTCTTGGAGCAGCTGATTCATGAACCGACAAGAGGGGAAGCCATTTTGGACCTAGTCCTTAGTGGTGCACAAGATCTGGTGCAAGAGAAGGGTGATGGGGAAACTTGGCAATAGTGATCATAGCATGATCACATTTGATTTTATAAAAGGAGCAAGGATGGCAAGGAAATCCACAGTACTGCCTTAACTTTCAAAAGGGAGACTATAATAAAATAAGGAAAATAGTTAAGAAAAAACTAAAAGGAGCAATTGCAAAGGTTAAAGATTTACATCAAGCATGGGCATTATTTAAAAATACTATCTTGGAAGCAATGTTCCCTCTAATTTTCTGTAGGCTGTGTACGTATAAAATATCAGCTGTGCAGCTTTTGAAGGAAGGTTAAATTTTTGTGCGCCACGTAACAACACTCGGAGTTATATACTTTAAAATTTGACTGCACGTCAGAATACAGTATGTATACCACATTGATTGTACTAGAAAATATTGTAGAACTTGTGAAAACTGTAAATACACAACAACTTTTAAATTTTAAGATGTTTTCAATCAGAATCAGAACCGTAATTTTTGTGCGCTCTGTTGTAAAGTATGTGCGCTCGCTCGGCGAGTTGTGTGCGCGCGCACACGCACACAGCTTAGAGGGAACAGTGCTTGGAAGCCCAGACCAGCTGTATTCCATGTTTAAGAAAGGTGGAAGGAAGTCCAAAAAACTGCCAGCATGGTTTAAAGGTGAGGTCAGAGAGGTTGTTGCCAAAAAAGCATCATTCAGAATATGGAAAAGGAAGCCAAATGACGAAAACTGGAAACATAAGCACTGGCAAGTTTGTCTGCCTTACCAGTACCTTGCAGCTAAGAGAGAATTTGAGAAGCAGCTTGCTGTGGAAGCAAAAACACATAATAAAGACTTTCAACTACATTCATAACAAAAAACCTTTGTGAGTGTAAGTTGGACCACTAGATGATAGAGGGGTAAAAGGGCATTAAGAGGAGAGAAAGCCATAGTGGAGAGACTGAATGAATTTTTTGCTTTGGTCTTTACTGAAGATGATGTAGGGAAGTTACCCATGACCGAAATGGTATTTAAAGGTGATGCCTCGGGAGAATTGAAAGAAATATTGATAAGCCAGAAAGATATATTACTACTATTTGATAAACTAAACAGCAGTAAATCACCTAGACCGGATGGTATACACCATAGGGTGTTGAAAGAATTGAAATATAAGATTGCAGACCTACTATTAGTAATCTATGAACTATCATTAAAATCATCTGTAGTACCTGAAGATTAGCGAATGGTCATTGTAACTCGTTTTTAAAAACGGTTCCAGGGGTGATCCGGGAAACTGCAAGCTGGTGAGCCTGACATCAGTACTGGGCAAAATGGTAGAAACCATAATATAGAAAAAATTGCTCAACATGCAGCTAGCCATGCTTTAATGGGAGAAAGTCAACATGGATTTAGCCAAGGAAGGTCTTGTCTTACTAATCTGTTATATTTTTTTGAAGGTGTAAATAGACAGGTAGACAAAGGTGAGCTTGTCGATATAGTGTATCTGGATTTTCAGAAAGCCTTTGACAAGGTCCCTCGTGAGAGACTCTTGGCAAAGTTAAAATTCATGGGATCGAAGGGAGTGTATTATTCTGGATCAGGAACTGGTTAAAAAATAGAAAACAGAGGGTAGGGCTGAATGGCCATTTTCCCAATGGAGAAAGGTTAATAGTAGAGTACCCCAGGAATCTGTGCTGGGTCCGCTGCTTTTTAACATATTCATAAATGTCCTGGAAATAGGAATAACGAGTGAGGTGATAATGAGGTTACTTACCTGTAACAGGAGTTCTCCGTAGACAGCAGGATAAGTCAGCCACAATAGGTGTCGTCATCCGACGGCGCCGAGATGGGAGTACTCTCTATAGCTCAGAAGGGCTTAGCCCCTCTGAGCATGGGCTACCTGGCCACACCTCCGGGTCAGCCCCTAGCTAGCCACTAGTTGAGACCAACACTAGGGGCATGTACTCGGGAGAAGACCATCCCTTGTAGGGGAGGAGAGGGGGAATGTGTGGCTGACTTATCCTGCTGTCCATGGAGAACTCCTGTTACAGGTAAGTAACCTCATTTTCTCCTAGGACAAGCAGTATGAGTCAGCCACAATAGGTGCCTCCCAAGCTAGGAAGAGCTGAGGTGCAAGGGGTGGTTGACGTGAAGGCGGCAAGGTCATGAGATAGTGAAAAACCATTCCCTTTTATTGAGGAAGGGTTACTAGGCCGTGCCTGCAGTTACAGTGCAGGTACACAAGTAGTGCAAAAACAAACAATGCAGCTACAGGGGGGCTGCTACTACAACCGCAAGTCAGTGCAAAAGGGTGCAAGTGGCAGAGGTGCAAATAACATGGTGCAGAACAATTCGTGAGCAACAGTGCAATGAAGTAGTAGCAACAACAACAGTGCAAATATGCAGTAACAGTGCAGCATAAATTCGCTTGGTAAACAGTTCAGTCAGTCCCACAGTACAGCGTTACAGACAGCGCGGGTCAGCCGTGGCTAGGACGGCCCGGCCAAAGGCAAGCTTCTCGTCGGTGAGGTCGTGGCAATAATGTTTTTGCAATGTATGTGGGGATGACCATGTGGCCACTTTGCAGATATCCGCCACAGGAACTGACTTCAAGTTGGTGATGGAAGAGGCCATCGCCCGTAGTTGATGTGCGCTGACTGGAGGCGAGGGTTCCGTACCCGCTCATTCCAGGCAGAAGGCGATGCAAGCAGAGATCCAGAGTGACAGGGTCCTTTTGGAGACTGGACGCCCTGGTTTGTTGGGGTCATAGCAGACGAACAGTTGTGTCCCCTTGCGCTGCGGCGATGCCCGGTGGAGGTAGATACAGAGGGCCCTGACGCAGTCCAAGGTGTGCAGCCGTTGCTCCTCTGGGGAGGAGTGTGGTTCGGGGTGGAAACTAGGCAGTTCTATGGACTGGTTGATATGGAAGGCAGAGGCCACTTTAGGCACGAATCTTGGGTGTGTCCAGAGGGAGGTTCTGTCGCTGGTGATCTGGGTATAGGGCAGGTGCACCACCAAGGCCTGCAGCTCGCTTATCCATCTGGCTGATGTGATGGCGACCAGGAATAGAACTTTCCAGTACACGTGCTTCATGCCTGCCGTACACAAGGGCTTGAAGGGAGGATGAGTAAGCTGGCAGAGGACGTTGTTGAGGTCCCAGTGAGGGATCGGGTCCATGCGTGGGGGTGCAGGTTGGCAAGTCCTTTCATGAAGCATGTGACGATGGGCTGGGCTGTGATGGAGACGTCGCCGCAGCGGTCGTGGAACGCTGCGATTGCAGCCAGGTGGACTCGAATTGACTGAGGCTGTAGCCCCTTTTGGGAGAGCTCGGTGAGGTATTGCAGCATCTGCAGCATGGGGCAGGAAAAGGGGATGAGCTGCCGGGAGGCGCACCATATGGTGAAGCGCTTCCATTTCAGGCCATACGACTTCTTAGTTGACGGGCATCTTGCTGCAAGCACCACTTGTGCAACCTCTGGCAGGAGGTGGAGGGGAGCCAGTTACCCGCTCAGCCTCCATGCTGCTAAGGACAGGGTATGCAGATTGGGGTGCAGGGTGTTGCCGTCGTCCTGTGAGATGAGATCCGGCCTCAGGGGAAGGTGAAGGGGCGCGTCCCGTGCCAGGCGGTTGAGGAATGGGAACCATGCCTGGCGCGGCCAGTAGGGGGCGATGAGGATCGCTTGTGCTCTGTCTGAGATGATGCGCTGTAGAGTTAGCGGTATCAGAGGGAAGGATGGGAAGGCGTACACTAGACGTCCCCCCAGCACATGTCGAATGCATCCGGGGCAATGCTGCTCTGTGATGGACGCTTCGCACAGAAGGTGTCACATTTGGTGTTCTCCTCTGTGGCAAAGAGGTCTATTTGCGGTTGCACCCACCTCTGGAAGATGGTGAGGGCCACTTGGCAGTTGAGCTTCCATTCGTGAGGGTTGCTCCGTTCTGAAGCCCTGGTAGGTAGGATGCTTGGATGAGGCAGTGGTTGAAGGGCAAATATCTAGATTTGTAGAGCTTCCCTGCAGAAGGGATGGGAACCCATTCCGCCCTGCTTGTTGATGTAGAACATGGCTACCTGGTTGTCGGTTCGAAGAAGGATGCGTTTTCCGTAAATCAGATTCTGGAACGTCTTGAGGGCTTGTCGCATCGCCCTGAGCTCCAGGAGGTTGATGTGTGAGGACCGCTCCTTCGCCATCCACGCTCCCTGGGTGCGGAGGTGGAGGCAGTGCGCCCCCCCAGCTGGATGGCGAGGCGTTCATGGTTATAGTCAGCTGGTAGGCAGATTGTCTCAGAGGGCAGCCATGTGAAAGGTTCTTGCTGCGGGTCCATCACAGAAGACACGTTTTGGATGCAGCATCCATGCGTATGCGTGAGCTGAGGGGTGGCGAGTGCTGACTCCAGTGTGACCTCAGGTGCTATTGCAGGTGGCGCATGTGGAGCTTCGCCGTAGAGATGACCTGGGTTGAGGCTGCCATGTGGCACAGGAGGCGGAGGAATTTCCTGGCGGACGTGGAGCTGCTCTCTGAGATACGCCGGGTCAGCTGGATGATAGCCTCCCTTCGGGAGTGGGGCAAGAATGCCATGGAGACTGTTGTATCTATTAAGGCTCCGATGAACTCGAGGTGTTGGGTGGGTTTCAGGTGCGACTTCTGGAAGTTGATTAGAAAGCCCAGGGATGTCAGGAGAGCGATGGTCTGTTGTGTCGCCGCTGTGGCTTCCCGTAGGGAGGGGGCTGTAATCAGCCAGTCATCCAGGTATGGAAAAACACATATGCCCTGTTTGCGCAGGTGGGCGGCTGCAACGGCCACACATTTGGTAAATACTCTTGGTGCCGGAGATAGTCCAAAGGGGAGGACTCTGTATTGAAAGTGTCTCCCCGGGATCTGGAAACAAAGGAACTTGCGGTGGTCCTTGTGGATGCTGATATGCATGTACGCATCCATCAGGTCCAGGGATGAGAGTCACTCCCCGTGCTGAATAAGGGGAAGGATGGACCTAAGGGAGTGCATCCAGAATTTCTCCTTGACAATGGATTTGTTGAGGTTGCGAAGGTCGAGGAAGGGACGGGAGCCTCCCAACTTCTTGGGAACCATAAAGTATCTGGAATAGAAGCCAGTATGGATCTCTGGTGGTACTGCCTCTATTGACTTGGAGGTCAGGAGAGAGGATATCTCCATTGAGAGATCTGTAAGGGAGGTAGGTTCTGTACTGTCTCGCGGAGGTTTGTTTTGCCACGGTGCTGAGTGGAACCGGATGCGGTACCCGTTCTTGATTATTTGGAGGACCCACTTGTCTGTGGTGATGGATTCCCAGGTTGGTAGGAAGGAGGTGAGCCGACCCCCGGTGGGGGTGGGGGGGGGGCTTTGCTGTGCTTGTCAAAAGGGCTGGCTCTGCTTGGAGTGGCCAGTTTGAGGGGCCTTTTGTTGCCTCCGGTTAGATTGATGAGGTTTATTGCGGTAGGAGGCGTTCTGGGCCTGTGGCTTGTACTGCGATGGTTGCCACTTCCGATATGGGTTGCTCCGATATGGTTATGGTTTAGGCATTTGATATACAGCCCTTTACTTACGCATGAGTTGTACTGGCACTTGGCAGGGTATGGCTTTTGCCAATAGGAGCTCCTGCGGCTGCTGTGCTCTAGGCCCTCATCCGCAAGGGTTTGCAGTGTGGCGCAGAAGTCTTTTCATAGTGGTGACCGTGTCATTGACTCTTTCACCGAAAAGTAAGTCGCCCTTACAGGGGGCATCGGCGATGCGCTCATGGGTGTCCTCCCTGAGTCCGGAGGCCCTCAGCCAAGCGGGGTGGCAAGCGGAGATGGCAATTCCAGCTGTCCGTGCGGCCACATCAAAGGCTGCCTGCACCAGGTGTTTTGTGCATTCTTGGAGGTCTGCTAAAGGGGCATTGGCAGATGCTTGGTTGTCTTGCGGAAGTGAGGAGACTACGTCTTTTAGTTGGCTCAGGAGGGTGTCCTGGTAGAGGGCATGCTGGAGCTGGTGTGCGGACACTCTGGTGCTGAACATGGCTCCTTGGAAGGCCCTCTTACCAACCTCGTCGAGTAGTTTAAGGTCTTTGCCCAGGGGGTTGTTGGAGTGTATCCGCGTCGATTTAGAACGCTTGAGGGCTGACTCCACCACGATAGATTGGTATGGGAGCTGCACTTTGTCGAAACCAGGTAGGGGCTGGACCTGGTATTTTAGGTCCAGTTTGCAGGAGGAGGGGGCCCAGAATTAGGGTTGTGCCACAATTTGAGAAGGTTTTCGTGAAGCAGGGAGTACACGGGTATAGGTGCAGGGGCCCTGGGAGTCTCCAGGAACTTCAGCGCTGCTTGTGTTTCTGGGCGCTGGTCAGAGTGGTGGAGCCATTGCCGACGCCAGTTTGCAGAGGAATCTGGGATAGGTGAAATCCTCTGGACTGTGGGCATGGGATCCGCAGTCGTAGGTGTGAGGTCCTGTCCCGAGGTCTCGGCTGTGGCGTGCTCATCCCCATTGCCTGCGTCACAAGAGGGGGGCGGAGGCGCCAGACCCAGAAAGGCTGCTGGTGGGCTGGAGATCCTTGGCTCCGATGAGGATGTTGGAGTAGGTGCATGAGTTTGTATCCATTGCTGAAGAACGTTGGAGAGCAGGGAGGAGAGTTGTGTCATGTCAGGGACTGCTTGCTGTGGAAGAGCCATAGGAGCAGGCGGGGAATCTTGTGGGGCAGGAGCCATTGGGAAGTATGTTTCCTGATTATCCTGTGGTTCAAGGTCAGAATCAGGGTTTGAGGGGAGCATGCAGCTGTTGTAGAGCATAGGGCTGGAACTGCTGGAAGGATGGCTGCGTGGGTGGTGTCATCGAGAGCGTTTTGGTTTCCTAGACCATGGGATGCTGTTCCAAGGGTTGCAAAGCAGAGATGGCATCCATCTGTCCAAGAGAGGTCAACACATCTTTGGTAGTAGACTGGCTAATCTACTGAAGAGGGCTTTAAACTAGATTCGTTGGGGATGGCTGAAGAAAGCCCCCTGGTAAGTGAAAGCCCCCAGGTAGGTAATACATTAAATACCTTTATGGAAATGGGTAACAGGGGTAACATATGGAAAGCAGTGTGTATTAATGCCCGTAGCATGGGAAATAAGATCCCTGAAGTTGAAGCTTTGGTGGGAGTGGCTGACTTGGATTTAGTGGCAGTTACAGAAACGTGGTTCACAGAAAACCATGACTGGGATGTAACTATACCTGGCTATACTTTATTCAGAAAGGACAGGGTAGAAAGAAGGGGAGGAGGAGTGGCACTATATGTAAAAACTACTATTAAAGCTTTGGAATTACAGAGCTTAAAAGGGAGAGAGGAGGCATTGTGGGTTAAACTAGAAAGAGGAAAAGAGAAATCTATTTGCATTGGAGTGATATACAGACCTCCCTCACAAGAGGAAGAGGTGGACAGAGTTAATTGAAGACATACGCAGCATTGCTAGGAAAGGGGAAGTGCTACTGATAGGAGATTTCAATATGCCAGATGTTGATTGGCACATTCCTGCTGCAGTATCATCTAGAAGTAAGGAGATCCTGGATTCTCTACAGGGAGAACTATTCAGGCAATTGGTAACAGACCCCACACGTGAAGGGGCCATACTGGACTTGGTGCTTACCAATGGTGAAAGTGTTTCTGATGTTGTAGTGAGAGATCATTTTGCATCCAGTGATCACCAGATGGTGTGGGGTTCAGTATTAGGACTAGGGCTGTTAGAATCTATTCCAAGGTGAGGATCTTAGACTTTAGGAAGACTAACTTTGCGAAGATGGGCCAATACCTCAGGGAGTCGTTAGTGGGATGGGAACAGCTGGGGGATGTAGAAAAACAGTGGGCAAAACTGAAAGGGGGTATTTTAAAGGCAACCAACCTTTTTGTTAAAATGGTAAATAAAGGCAAAAGGAACAGGAGACCGCTATGGTTTTCGAAGGAAGAAGCTGAACAAGTGAAGAAAAAGAGGGAGGCCTTCATGAAATACAAGAGATCAGAGAGAGAGGAAGACAGGCATCTGTATTTGGAAAAACTTAGAGAAGCTAGCAAAGTAGTCAAGAAGGCAAAGATTCAAAAGGAGGAGGAAATAGCCAATGCAATAAAATGGGGGGATAAGACATTTTTCAGATATATTAGTGAGAAGAGGAAGGGCAAAAGTGGTATTGTCAGACTCAAGGATGCAGGGGGGGAATATATAGAACCTGATAAGGATAAAGCGGAATTGCTTAACAAATATTTTTGTTCTGTGTTCACAGATGAGGAACCAGGAGCAGGACCTCAGAAAACACCCACAAATAAGAACAGAAGCGAGGGACATCTTGAACTATTTTCAGAAGACTGTGTTCGTGAGAAACTAGCTCAACTTAAAGTAGACAAAGCGATGGGACCGGATGGGATACACCCTAGAATACTGAGGGAACTTGGGGACGTTCTAGCAACTCCACTGACTAACCTTTTCAATGCCTCATTGGAGTCGGGAGTGGTGCCAAAGGACTGGAGAGGGGCTCATGTGGTGCCTTTACACAAAAGCGGAAGTAAGGATGTGGTTGAAAACTACAGGCCGGTTAGTTTAACTTCGGTGGTGAGTAAATTATTGGAAACGCTGCTGAAAGAGAAAATAGTAAGGTTTCTGGAGTCCAGCGGATTACAGGATCCGAGGCAGCATGGATTCACCAGAGGCAGGTCTTGTCAGACAAATCTGATTTATTTCTTTGACTGGGTGACCAGGGAGTTGGACCGAGGGAGAGCTCTAGATGTGGTGTATTTAGATTTCCGTAAAGCCTTTGACACTGTTCCTCACAGGCGACTTATAAACAAACTGAGCACCCTAGGGATGGACCCTAAAGTTACTGCTTGGGTTAGAAATTGGTTGGGTGGAAGGCGACAAAGAGTACAAGTAAATGGAGCTCACTCTGAGGAGAAGGATGTTACCAGTGGTGTGCCCCAGGGATCTGTCCTTGGTCCAATTCTTTTTAACATCTTTGTTAGTGATATAGCGGAAGGGCTGTCGGGTAAGGTTTGCCTCTTTGCGGATGATACCAAAATCTGCAATAGAGTAGACACCCAGGAAGGGGTAGATAACATGAGGAGGGATCTAGCTAAGCTTGAAGAATGGTCTAGAATTTGGCAGCTGGGATTTAATGTTAAAAAATGTAAGGTCATGCATTTGGGCTGCAGCAATCCAAGGGAGCAATACAGTATAGGAGGTGAAGTACTTCTGTCCACTAAAGAAGAGCAGGACCTAGGCGTGGTTGTGTCTGATGATCTTAAAGTAGCTAAACAGGTAGAAAAGGCGACGGCAAAAGCTAGAAGGATGCTTGGGTGCATACGGAGAGGAATGGCTAGCAGAAAAAAGGAGGTGATAATGCCTCTGTATAAGTCTTTGGTGCGACCTCATTTGGAGTATGGTGTGCAATTCTGGAGACCGCACCTTCAAAAGGATGTGAACAGAATGGAGTCGGTGCAGAGGGTTGCTACTAAAATTATTAATGGGCTTCATTATAAAGCATATGAGGACAGACTTAAGGATCTTAATATGTACACCTTAGAGGAAAGGCGGGATAGAGGTGATATGATTGAGATGTTTAAATACCTCCGTGGCATAAATGTTCAGGGAGAGAGCCTCTTTCAATTGAAAGCAAGTTCTGCTACGAGGGGACATGGGATGAGGGTGAAGGGAGATAGATTCAGGAGTGATATGCGGAAATATTTCTTTACGGAAAGAGTAGTGAATCCGTGGAATAGTCTCCCAGTGGAGGTGGTAGAGATGAGGACAGTAACTGAATTCAAAAAATCATGGGACCAACACAGAGAATCTCTAAAGGTAAAAAGTGGACTGTTGTAGTTGTTATGGAAGGACAGACTAGATAGGCCATGTGGTCTTTTTCTGTCATCATGTTTCTATGTTTCTATGAGATCTTCTGCTTCTGTGCCTGTTACCTGATTTTCTGTGTCTTTTTTGAGATCGGTGAAATCTGTCTCTTGGAGGGTGCCCTGCTGCTGCTGGAGCTGCTGACTCTGTAGTTTACCCGTCTCCTCCTGTGGTTTCTGTGCCTCTTTGAGGTTCAGCTACGTTGGCGCGGGCTGGAGCAGTGTGCCTCCATGCTGACGGAGAGGCTCTCCGGTGGGAGGGGGAGCGTTGTTTCCTCTTCCGTGCATTGCCGTGGTGCTGGCCAATAGTGGCGCAGTGGGCAGAGTCGGGGGCTGGATCGTCCCTGTGACGCTGCCCAATGGTGCCATGGTGGGCAGAGCCGGAGGCTGGGCCGTCTTCTTGCTGATACCCAATGGTGCCGTGGTGGGCGGAGCCGTTAGCTAAATCGTTGCCGTGGTGCCATCCAATGGCACCACGGGGGGGGGGGGAGCCAGGAGCGGAGGGTATTGGCAAGATGGCCACCTGCACACACGGAGGCTCCCACGATGCTGAAGGGAGCCCTGGAGGAGAGCCATGAGTCGGGGAGGCAGCAGGAGGAGCAGAAGAGGCATGGTGAAGACCCGAGGGCACAGAGGCATCGCGACTGTGGATGGAGGCCGGCAAGGGCACATCCGGGGCTGCAGAGGAAGCAGGCTGCAACATCGAGGGTTCAGAAGCAGCATGGGCAGCCCATGTGGTCCACCGGAGTAAGGGCCGTCAGGCTTCTTATCTCCTGGATCATGTCCTGCAGAGCGTGTTTCTGTGATTTTCTTGCTCGGGGGGACATCTTTGCGCAGTGAATGCAGTCCTCAACTCTGTGGGAGATTCCAAGGCACCTCAAGCAGCGATCATGTGAGTCTGTGGAGTTCATTTCTTTGAGCAGCTTGGGCATTTTTTAAAACCCGGTTTTGTCATCTTGATTGTAGTTCTTAGGCTTAAGGTCCCCTTTCTTTTTTTTTTTTAAGATTCTCTCTGTTCAGAATGTTGTTTGATGATCTTGGTTTTGATGTAGAGAGTAGGAGAGTCCATGTTGCTGGCAAGGCGGAAGAACGAAAAGTGGTTAGCTAGGGGCTGACCCAGACGTGTGGCCAGGTGGCCCGTGTTCAGAGGGGCTAAGCCCTTCTGAGCTATATAGAGTACTTCCGTCTCGGCGCCGTCAGATGACGGCACCTATTGTGGCTGACTCATCCTGCTTGTCCTAGGATCGGAGGGAGTGTATTATTCTGGATCAGGAACTGGTTAAAAGATAGAAAACAGAGGGTAGGGCTGAATGGCGTTTTTCCCCAATGGAGAAAGGCTAATAGTAGAGTACCCCAGCAATTTGTGCTGGGTCTGCTGCTTTTTAACATTCATAAATGTCCTGGAAATGCGAATAATGAGTGAGGTGATCAAATTTGCAGATGATAACAAAATTAATCAAAACTGTTAAAACCCAAGAGGATTGTGGAAAATTACAAGAGGACCCTGATAAATTGGAAGGCCGGACGTTCAAATGACAGATGAAATTTTATGTGGACAAGTGCAAAGTTATGCCCCTAGGAGAGAACAACCCAAACTATGGTTACATGATGCAAGATTCCACATTAGGAATCACCATCCAGGAAAGAGATTTAGGCATCATTGTGGATAATATGTTGAAACACTCCGCCCAGTGTGCAGCGGCAGCCAAGGCGGCAAATAAAATGCTAGGAACTGCACCTTGAATATTGTGTGCAATTCTGGTCACGGTATCTTTAAAATAGTGGAATCAGAAAAGGTACAGAGAAGAGTCACCAAAATGGTAAAGGGGATGGAAGGATACCCCTATGATAAGAGACTTAAAAGGTTAGGGCTTTTCAACCTGGAAAAGAGATGGCTGAGATCTATAAATTAATAAATGGAGTGGAACAGGTAAACATAAATAGATTCTTTATGGCATCAAAAAGTAGAAAGACTAGGGGACAGGCAATGAAGCTACAGTATAACCCCTTTTAAGACTAATAAAAGGAATTTTTTTTTTACTCAACGCGTAATCAATCGCTGGAATTCGTTATCAGAGGATGTAGTAAAAGTTGTTAGTGTAGATGGGTTTAAAAAATGTTTGGACAAGTTCCTGGAGGAAAGGTCCATAAACCATTATTAAAGAGGACCCAGGTAATAGTTTATGGAACCTATGTGTCTTTTTGGGAAACTGCTAAGTACTTATGACCTGGATTGGCCACTGTTAGAAAGAGGATACTGGGCTTGATGGACCTTGGTCTGACCCAGTATGGCATTTCTTATGATATGCATATCAATTTCCACAGGAAGAGTAAGCCCTAAGGCCTAGCTGTTTGAACACAGAGAGGGAGAGTGATGCCACATAAGGCGAAATTAGGTCTTAGCTTCTAATAGTCTTTCCTTGAATCCATCCAGTCCAGTCCCTGTGGGTTATCTCCCTCCACCAGCAGGTGAGGACTGAGCATGTCAGAATTCTGATGTCACAGTACAAGAGCTCCCTCTTCAGCTCCAGAATCCAGTATCCTATTGACAAAGCAGACTACAAAAGCGCCTCAAAAACCACAAACCCCTACTAGCCCCAGAACAGCTGAGCATGAGGCAACAGAAGTAGCATAACCTTGAATTGTGTTTACTACACATAACTATGTACAAAGGAGGATGAGCCGTGCTGACCGTTATACTAGCCAAAATGCCCAGCCTTGAAAGAGGAAATCTTAAGTTATGTAATGATGTACTTCTTCGGATGATCTTCCCCTCCGAAACAGCTAGACTCGCCCTAAAGTGCAGATCTAAAAGACAGACAAGAAGATTCAAGTTTGTCACCCAGGGAGGGAAGGAGGGACTCCAGTAAAGACAATTAGCAGGCAAGACCTAATTTTGCCTTCTTTATCGTTCCTCCAGTCCAGTCGAGTACGTATGGGATGTACCAGAGCAGTAACTAACCATGGGAGGGACTGATGAGTCCTTGGAACCCAGATGCCCCAAAACACACATCCTCGAAGGCCTGAACATCCAAGCAGTAATGATGGGTAAAAGTGTGCAAAGATAACCATGTCGCTGCCCTGCAAATGTCCCCCAGGGAATCAAACCATGTTCTGCCCAGAACACTGCTTGCACCAGCGTTGAGTAAGCCCTAAGGTCTAGCAGTACTTTCTTGCCTTTTACCCCATAGGCAGAGACTATAGCCTCCTTCACCCAGTAAGCCAAAGTTTTGGAGACCTCCTCTCCTTTCCAGTGACCTCCAAATAGAACAAACAAGTGATCTGATTTCTGAAAGGATTCCGTCCTCTTGAGGTATCCATGTAACATCCTGCGTAAGTCTAGTTTGTGAGGTTGATGATCCTCCTCAGCTGCCCAGTACTGAGAATACCAGGAGCCACCCCGATTAATTTAGATGAAAACGAGAAACAACTTTAGGCAGGAATGAGGGTACTAGTCTCCAGATCACCTTTTCCTTGGAAATGACTAGCAAGGGCTCCCTGCACGACAGAGCCTATAGCTCCAAAATCCGGCAAGCGGAACATACAGCCACCAGAAAGACCAGGCTGAGTGCTCTAAATAATAAGCCCTGTGCAGTAAAAGAATGAAGTCAGGAGAAAAATATTTTTTAAAAAATCGGCTCGGCAGGCTCAAAAACCTTTTCTGACACCGTCCGCAGTGCTGAATCCTGTCTCAAATGTGACACTGCCTTCTTTTTTGCCAATTTTACCTCTCCCGCCAAAGAAATGGCTGACTGACCTGAAATGGCCCGTTTCCTGCTAAAACTGTAAGAACCACCAGATCTAAGTCAATTGCCCCCAACTGAGTCTCCATGTCTCCGAAACTGTAAATACACTCTGGTGACCTGCCCTATCGACTGCACAAACAGCAGAGTCTTGCAGGTCTAATCTGCTGCTTCCTTCACAAGCAACAGAAATGGAGGAAGCCAACCTCACGCATACTTTGCCAGAGCAGGCCTGCCAAAGAGAGAGCGCCAACTTAGATACTAACTACTACTGAAGTCCCATTTAACCACCAGTGCACGATGAGCCAAACGTAGGACCGAAAAGGAACAAAAGGGTACTCTTATACTGCCCATCCTTGTTCTGTCCTCATTCGCTTTTTTTTTTTTTTTTTTTTAAGTGACAGGAGTCTCAACTTTAGAGCAATTGACTTACACAGGAAAACCCAGAAAATGTAGACGAGGCTCATGGGCTGTCTGAGCTAAGGGGGGGAGGGGGAAGGGACCTGGACCACCAGGTTATTTGATCCCAGGGCACACCTGACCCACTAAAGATCCAAGTGACAATTAGGCAGACCATGCAACACTTCTAACCTTCACTCACACACCAGCTGGAATGGGGTGACCACCAGCCTCAGTCTACAGCTCTTCTCGGGCTTCAGCACTTCCTGAATCAAAACTCCCTTCTTATTGTCTTTTTTTTTTTTGTGTGTGAAGTGTTCTTTCAATGGAGTCCACAACATAAAGGCTGCTCCCTCAGATACTGGATATTCTGGAGCCAAAGAGGGAGCTCTTGTACCATGACATCAGAATTCTGACATGTTCAGTCCTTAGCTGCTGGTTGAGGGAGAACACACACATACTGGACTGGAGGGACGATAAAGGAAGTACTCTTTATCCTATCCTCCTGCACTCAATATTTTTGTCCCTATCATTTTCTTGCACTATTCCCCTTACTTCCCCTTCTTACACTTTTCTTCTCACCCATGCCCTCGCCCTCCCCCCTGCTACCCAACTCTGCACTCTCCCTTCCCTCCTTTCTCCTTTAAGGCACTCAGCTCTCGTTTCCTCCTCTACCCCTTCCTATATTCTACACCCTAATTTCCTCTGCCCTTTCCCTTATGTCCACCCCTTCATAACTCTACCCCTTTTCCTTATGCTCTGTCCCTTTCCTCCTAAGCCCACCCCTTCCCTTACACTCTACCCCTCCTCTTTTTATCCTGCTCCTTCCCTTAGGTTCTACCCCCAAAACCCACTGTCTTTAACCATGCGGCTGTGGGACTGGGGACTTCCATTGGCTCTTCAGTGCCTCGCCTTTCTTCATGCCAGTGGGACCCAGGGACTCCCACTGGCTGTTCAATGTTGTTTCTCTCTTCTTCCTTCCTTCCTGCTCTTCTTGCCAGCAGGACCTGGGGACACCTGCTGACTCCTCAGTGCATCTCCTCTTGCCAGCAGCACTTGAGGATTCCTATCAGCTCTTTGCAGCCCTGCTCTACCTATGCTCTACCTATGCTGAACCAATCTGTTTGTGCTTGCAGAAATAGATGCAAATGGACAGACTGACTGATTAACCCTCCCCAAAAGGTGCATTTACACTCAAGACATTTTATATACACAGTGTCAGATTCAAAGCACAAAAAAATGACTTTGGATTATTCTCTGGTCCCTTACCTATTTTAGATGACTTTAATCTCTAGTTTAACAATCCTAAATCATCCTTTAATAGGGATTTTTTATCCATCTCAGATCTAGGTTTCACTGTTCTCTCCACCATTCAGATTCACTCTGGTCACTGTCTTGACTTTGATCTTTTTAGGGACTGCATCTTCCTCGCAACTTACCAATCCATCCCTAATTCCTGGACGAATCATCATTTGGCCTCCTTAAATAAGAGCTTCTCTCCTCCTCTCATGGGACCTCAACTGAATCCCATATGGTAAGAAATCTTAAACAAACTGATATGGACCAGTTTGCTCTTGACAGCTTAAACCTTCTGCCAGACTCTCGCCCTTCCCTTGGATCATAAGATCTCACAGCGGAATTTTTTGCTGGCAAAAAGCCTAGATAAGCACACCCCTCTTAGACAGATTCGAGGCACAAATAAGCTTAATGTTTGGTTCTCTCAAGACCACAGAAGGAAGGTTAGATGTTCAGAGCATCACTGGCGCAAGGATCCTACAAATGCAAACAGATCTTCCTGTAAGACTCTGCAACATGAATGCACACAGCTTATTACATAGACTAAAATGGCCTACTATTCCAAACTTATTCATTCTCATGAAAATCCTCTGCGCCAATTATTTTCCGTTTTTCAGAACCTTGCTCCACAAACCCTTCAGGCTCCTGTCCACATTCCCTTGTCGCCAGATCAATTTGCTCACTCTTTAACAGCTAAAATCCTGTCCTACCATGGACTACATGCTCCAGTGGCCCACACCTTTACCCCACTTCCTTTATCCCCTCCTGATATTCTAAAAGTGACCCACCAGGTATCCATGTCAGCTCCTTCTAGTCTTCTGCCTCAATAACCTAGTTGTATCTTACTGAGCTCATGAATTTTATGAATCCATCTGGATCTCTGGCGGACATTGTTCTGCCAAAGTTTCTCCTGTTGGGATCACTTTGTGCCCACCATATTAGATCTGATAAATAGCAGCTTGGCCAAAGGGAATGTTCCTCCCTCCTGGAAGCACTCTCTTGTACACCCTCTCCTGAAAACCCATAACTAGTAGGCGAGGCTGAATCCAAGTTATCGTCCCATATTCAGTCTTCCGTTCCCAACTAAACTCCTTGGGAAAGCAGTCCTTCAGCAAGTCACATGCTTCTGGGACTTGAATAACTCTTCATCCGACAATCTGGCTTTTGCCCACTGCACAGCACTGAAACCGCTCTGATAGGTGTTCTGAATGAACTTGTCATTCTCTTAGACAATCTTAGAGCTGTCATGATTATCCACTTAGACCTCAGCTTACCTTTTGACGTCACAGATCGCTCCCTCCTGCTTGCATGACTTGAAGATTCCATCACCCACCACATAGTTTAACTGGTTCCATTCCTACCTTTCTGACCAGCATTAATGACACATTGTTAGCCTCTTTTCCCCGGAGTTCCTCAGTGGTCTATTCTGGCTCCCACCCCATTCAGCCACCTTTTCAAACTGCCCTAGATTCCACATTACACTCCATAATGACCTAGGTCGAAATATGCGCCTTCAAGTCAATGCTGACTCCTGGTGACCCAGCAGCTCCTCAGTTTGCTTGGCAGTATTTCTAATATAATAAACACATTATCAGAATTTGTGACTTAATAGCACAGAAAATACTTTTCAGAAATTGATCATGTTCCAAGAGATTTGCAGAATTCCAATTGCTGCCCATTTCAATGTTAATTCCAGTTTGAAAGCATTGCAATTTGTAATTCTCTTCAGACATTCTCAGGCTTTTGTTAACATATGATTAAGTACTGCTCCCGAGCTATGAAAGCTAGTATCCGTTTGTAGTATGAAAAATAAGTCAAAAACTGGAAACACCAAAAGTGGCTATTAGCTTATCTTCTAGTATCTCAAATGCTGTTTAGCACTCCCTACTCCAGTTCAATGGTACTAGCTTATTTGTTTTAGATATTAATGCATAGCAGAGAGAAAAATCCATTTCTCCAACTGCCTAGCTGGAACACTGCTAGATCAGTAGAGAGCAACTCAGATCCAAGCAACACCAAAAACAGATGTTCAACTGTTAACATGCAGGAGAAAGCGTAGTTACTCACCTGTAACAGGTGACCTCCGGGAACAGCAGGAATTTAGTCTTCACATATGGGTATTGTCAGTACCGACGTAGCCTGTGCGGGAACGCTCCCCAGCGTCCAATAGGAATGCTTTTGGGAGCATCCCTCAGCACATGCGCGCTGCCTTCCCGCCTGTCCAACTGTCCCTCTTCAGTTAAGTTTGTAGCTGAGTGAAAGGATAGAGGGAGAGAGGAAAGAGTCAAAGAGATAGAGAAAACTCCTAGGGGAGGTGGGTGGGTTGTGAAGACCAAATTCCTGCTGTTCCCGGAGATCACCTGTTACAGGTGAGTACCTACGCTAATCTCCAGAAACAGGCAGGAATGTAGTCTTCACATATGGGGACTCCCTAGCTGAAGATGCCAGGGAGACAGCCCCAGGAAGGTGCCACCCTAGAAGGTGGGAATCCTTCCTCCCATGGATCTCTGGCATCCCACCAGGGTTGGTGGGTAGGAGTTGATTTAGGTGTGAAAGAGATTTTGAAGAACAGCTTGGCCAAAGAAGGCATCCCGACAGGAGGCTTTATCCAGGAGTAGTGGGCTGTGAAGGTGTGTACCGAAGCCCAGGTACCGTGAAGGTGTGTACTGAAGCCCAAATGTCATCGATAAACACAGAGTGAAGATTAGCCATAGAAGCTGCCATGGCTCTCACAATATGAGCTGTGACATGGTTCTGAAGAGGAAGACCCTTACTCTCATAAGCAAAGGATATGCATTGTGCAATCCATTTAGATAAAGTTATTTTGGAGACTGGAAGTCCCAAATGACTAGGGTCAAAAGCTATAAAAAGTTGTGAGGACTTTCTATGGTGCTGTGTTCTTTGTATGTAAAAGGTTAAAGCCCTTTTACAATCCAAAGTATGAAGGTTTCTTTCTGCATTAGAGGCGTCAGGCCTCGGAAAAAATACAGGAAGATAAATTGATTTAAATGAAAAGGCGAAACTACCTTTGGCATAAAGTGTGGGTGAGTTCGAAGAACAACCTTATCATGATGAAACCTAGTATAAGGAGGATCAGCCACTAAAGCTTGCAATTCACTAATGCGCCGGACAGAGGTGATTGCAATTAGGAAGATGACCTTCCAGGTCAAAACCTTAAGGGCTGTAGTGGCCAAAGGTTCAAAAGGCGGCTTCATGAGCTGCCCAAGAACTAGATTTAGATCCCATGCCACCGGTGGTGGCTTGATGGGAGGTTTAGTTAATAAAAGGCCTCTCATAAATCTTGATAGGAGTGGATGAGAGGAAATTGGTTGTCCATTCAGAGGCTTATAAGAAGCTGCAATTGCACTAAGATGGACTCTTACCAAATTGGTCTTTAGACCAGAATTCGGTAAGTGAAGGAGATACTCTAGTATCGATTCTAAGGGTATGACCAGGGGGTTTAATCCCTTCTTGGAGCACCATATAGTAAAACTCTTCCACTTGAAGGCATAAGATCTTCTTGTGGAAAGTTTCCTAGAAGCCTGAAGGATATCTTTTACCTGTTGGGACAGGTTGAAATCTTGGAGGTCTAAGCCTTCAGCAACCAGGCCATGAGGTGCAGGGACAGGGGATTCGGGTGCCATAGCGTCCCGTTCTCCTGGGAAAGGAGATCTGGAGCATGCCCTAACTCCCGAGGTGCTGCTTGAGAGAGATGTAGAAGCAGGGAATACCACGTTGGGCGTGGCCACCGTGGTGCTATGAGAATCATGCGACGCCTGTCTCTCTGAAACTTGAAGAGTGTTTTGGGGATGAGGGGAATGGGTGGGAAGGCGTAAAGGATGTCCCAGTGAAGGAGGAAGGCATCCCTTGCCTGACAGTTGTGAGCCAGAATCCTGGAACAGAACCAGGGAAGTTTGGCATTCAGTGGACTCGCAAAGAGGTCTATGTCTGGAGTGCCCCAGAGATGAAATATCTTTGCCACCTGGTCTAGGTGGAGGGACCACTTGTGAGGCAGCAGTACTTGACTGAGTTTGTATACCCAAAGGTTTTGAATGCCTGGAAGATATACCACTAGAAGGTGAATTTGATGCTCTCTGGCGCGGGCCCACAGTCGTAAAGCTTCGTTGCATAACGACAGAGAGCCTGTTCCGCCCTGCTTGTTCACACAGAACATGGCTACTTGATTGTCCGTCTGGACTAGAACTGTCTTGTAGCTGAGCTGGGCGTGGAATACTCGAAGAGCTAAATAGATTGCTCTTAATTCCAGGAGGTTTAAGTGTAAACCAACCTCCTGTGGAGTCCAGGTGCCCTGGGTAGAGAGATGATTCAGGTGTGCTCCCCAACCCACCTGTGATGCATCTGTTGTGAGGGTGGCCTGAAAGAGGGGTTAATGGAAAGGAGATCCCACTGTCAGGTTTTCTAGTAATTGCCACCATTGGAGGGACAAAATTAGTCATTGAGAGATTATTTTGTCCGACAAATGACCCGTGGCATGTGTCCACTGTGTGGAGAGGGTCCACTAAGCTGCTCGCATGTGGAGGCGAGCATATGGGACTACATGAACTGTGGATGCCATATGTCCCAGTAACTGCAGTAGCTCTCGAGCAGTGAGGGAGGATTTGCCTGCTGCTTGAGAAGCTAGTTGCATTATGCAAAGACACCGGGCTTGTGGAAGGAAAGCCCTTGCCTGTCTGGTATCTAGACAGGCTCCTATGAATTCTAGGCATTGGGAAGGAACTAGTTGAGATTTTGGGAAGTTTATTACCAATCCCAAGTATTGGGGGATTCGCATTGTACGGGACAGTGCAGTGCTGGCCTCTGCAACTGTAAGGGCTCGAATGAGCCAGTCGTCTAAGTAAGGGAAGACAAAAATCCCCAGGGTTCGTAGAAATACAGCAACTACTGCCATACATTTCGTGAATACCCTTGGTGCTGAAGCCAGACCAAAGGGAAGAACCCTGTACTGGAAATGTTTTCCCCTGAAAAGGAAGCATAAGAATTTCCTGTGATCTGGATGGATGAGAATGTGAGTGTATGCATCCTTTAAGTCTAGAGCGCAAAGCCAATCCTGGCTTTGAAGGTATGGCAGAAGAGTTCCTAGAGAAATCATTTTGAATTTCTCTCGAAACAGATATTTGTTCAATTCTCTGAGGTCTAGAATGGGTCTGTGTCCTCCTGTTTTCTTTGGAAGAAGAAAATAGGGGGAGAAGAACCCTGCACCCCGTTGAAGAGTGGGTACTTCTTCTATTGGCCCTTGGGCAAAAAGTGTGGCGACCTCGTGATCTAGCAGATTGTCTGCAAAGGTTTGTGAATTGAATTGCTTTAGAATTGTAGGAGGGGGCATGCTGTGAAAATGAAGCTTGTACCCCTCCCTACAATGGACAAAGTCCAATCTTCTGCTGTTATCTGATGCCATCTATTGACAAAGTGGCATAACCTGCCCGGAATATTGGGGGGTTACGGACCCCTCAGAGGCAGGGAGTCAAAGCTCTCTAGGAAGGAGTCAAAGCCCTTGAGGGGGCTGAACCTGGAGAGCTGGTTGGGGCAACCTGACCTGGAGTTTGACTCTGCTGAGTATAGGAAGGATAAAACTTCCTCTTTTTGCTAAAATAAGTTTTTTTATAAGGCTTCCTTTTGGCTGGAGTGGCTGTAGACTTTGACAACTATCTAAGGTAGAATTCTCAGCATCTAACTCGTTAGCCTTTTCCTGCCAGTTCTTGCCAAAGAGATTCTCCCCCATGCAAGGAATGTTGCCTAACTTGTCCTGTACCCAAGTCTCCAAGTCTGATGCCTGTAGCCAGGCAATCCGCCGTGCGCCAATGGCAATAGCAGAGGTTCTGCTGATGCATTCGAAGCAGTCAAAGGCTGCACGATTAACAAACTTGGAGACATCTTGAGCATGCTTAACTAGAGCAAGAAAATCTTGTCTCTTGTCATCTGGGAGAATTGGGCTCATAAGTTCCAAGTCTCCTGTGACTTCCTTGAGGAACATTCCCATATATAGGATATATGAACTGATCCTAGCTGAAAGCATGGAAGCTTGAAAAGTTCTGCGCCCAAAAGCATCCAGAGTCCTGCATTCACGACCTGGAGGATTGGATGCATGCCTCTCTGCACTTTTCATCCTACGCATGGCTGATTCCACTAACATTGAATGGTGTGGCAGCTGAGTTTTCCGAAATCCAGGACATGGCAGAACTCGATACATAGTATCAAGTCTCCTAGAGTAAGGAGAAGTAGTCAGAGGTGTCTCCCACATTCTGAGCATCAAACTATGCAGAATTTCATGGATAGGCAGAGTGGCTGCCTCCTTAGGAGCTTTAGGATATTGGAGAATTTCCAATTCCTTTGCTCTGGGTTCCTCCTCCGGAGCTACTGTGATTGAAAGATCTTTGGCCATATCACGGATGAAATCCTGAAATGACATGTCCTCTGGAGGTGACATTCTGCGTTGGGGAGAAGAGGGATCTTCTAGGAGAAACCCTCTAGTGCCAGCAGAATTGTCAGAGTCTTCGGAATCGGAGGAATCTAAGTACTCCTGACCCCGATGCTCCTGCAAAGCACGATCCCGGTACCGATCGAAGTCGGTACCGAGTTGACCCGGTACCGCTTTGTCAATTCTAGCCAGAGATGGCATGGGAAGAGTTCCCACCGGGGCCGGTACCATTGGTGTCGGTACCAGTGTCTGTACCGGCGTCGATGTCTGTACTGGTGCCCGTGGGACCACCGGTACCGCAGCTGAAAGAAGAGCTGCGATGCTGCGCTCGATAACGAGGAACCTCTAGTCTATCAACGCTGCCGATGCTTGGGTGTCTGTACCGGTAAGGACAGATGGAACCCCTGAGCATGGCACAGGTAGTTCTTGCAAGGTTGAGGCCTCGAGAACATCCTGAAGTCCCATCGATGCTTTGGAAGCCGAAGCCTCCCGCCGGGGCTGTTTTGCCGGTATGGTTCCCTCAAGGGCAACGCCAATGGCCTCTCGATGCTTAGCAGGAGAGCTACCCTTTGAGGACCGGCTTTTATGTTTAGTTACCTGAGATCCATGGGAGGAAGAAGAGGCCCTTGACAATGTCTATGCAATGGATCTGGCATCGAAGAAAAGAGGGTACCGAGCTTTGCGGCACGGTTCTGTCTTCCTCTTTTAGTCATCCCCATACAGGAGAGACATTCAGTTGGAGAATGTTCAGGTCCTAAACATTTCAGACACCAATCATGGGTGTCAGTGACGGAAATGGTACCACCACACTTAGTACATTTTTTAAAACCACTAGTTGGCTTTTCCATGTTTTAGGAATATGGGGCCTAGTGCCCAAAATGGCGCCTAGCACCAAAGAGAAAAGTTTCTGAAAAGGAACAGTCTAAAGCCTAAGGTTTTGTTTTGTTTTTTTTAATAAAAAGAAAAGAAAAGAAAAGAACCGGCGCTTCCGGGAGGAGTCGTGCGGTAGGCAAACGTGACCACAAGAAAAGAAATTTAAAGAGAGAATTTTCTGTTGTGACAGGGAATAGATCCTGTCGGCTCCACGGAAAACGAAGAACTGAAGAGGGACAGTTGGAAAGACGGGAAGGCAGCGCGCATGTGCTGAGGGATGCTCCCAAAAGCGTTCCTATTGGATGCTGGGGAGCGTTCCCGCGCAGGCTCCGTCGGTACCGACGATACCCATATGTGAAGACTACATTCCTGCTTGTTCCTGGAGATCATACTTACCTGTTAAAGTGTTTAAAATTTCTCTAGTACTACTAAGCTTAATATAGACAATGTGGACATAGAACATTTACACAGAAAGAGTGAGCCCTTTCATGTTACCCCACTATTTTGAGAATTTTCCAGAGTTCATTCTGCAGCTGTTTGTTATAGTTATACATTAAACCTATCAATGTGATGCCAGTATGATACTGGCTCAGACACTGAAAAGGGTAAGAAAAGCACACACTAATGTACGCAGAATTGTATCAGGCATGACTAAGCAAGAGGAGCTTTCCAATTTACCTTAGAACATTCTTAAATGTTTTATCCAGTTACTATTTCTACAGCTGAAAGCCAAAGGTTGGGTGGGTATAAGGGTATGCCCTCATCTTACTACTAACCCCAAACCTTTGCTCATAAGCTAGCTCCTTCCGTAATGCAGCCTTATAAACAGGGCTATGCAAGTAGAATTTCTAAGAGGGTGAATGAACACTCCATCAGTGGTGGTTTAAGTCAATATCATCAATGTTGATTTCACAGTTTTGCCTTTAATACTGCAGATTTTTAGCAGAAACATTTTACCTTGCCAATCATTGTAGTTAAATCACCACCACTCAAGAGAGGATTCTGAGAGTCTCCAACTCGAGATGGGTCTTTGGCGGCTTTGTCATTGCTGAATGTTCTCCACTCTGAACCAACATCTATGACTCTGTCACCTAAAAAAAAAAGTCAATCATGCATGTACAACAGACACTATCTGTGAAAAAAAGAAAATACTGCAGTTTCAATAAAATATTTTGACACAGCTATCTGATCTTGCCAACAGATGTCACCACAGAAGTAGCACTCCACTCCAGTACTTTACAAACTTAACCAATATAACACCATTTAACACTTAAAAATTCATGTACCCTAGAAAATGAAAACAATAGCAGACCTCTGCTCATATCTATTCCCTCCTTCAAACTATTCAAAGCAATAAGGCAGCAATTTCAGCATGCAGTCAGACCCCAGTACTCTGCATGAGTTTCCAGTGTAATAGGAATCTCACAGGTGGGGGCAGGGCCTGTGATTATGCACCGACTCAGACCCATGCCCACTGCCACTACTAGGAATAGATCACAGCAGAGGTGTAGGGGGAGAAGGGGTGCAGCCTTGTTTCTAGCGACCACATCCGAGGCCTCAATCCGCAGTTTGGAAACCACTGCTCTACTTCTCCCAAAGTAATCATAACCTCTAATTTAACAACACTACTGACCCTGTAAACCACAGAACCAAGGCTGAGCTGCAAATTCCTTTGCTTGGCAGCGCAGTAAGAGCCACAAAGCCTACTTTTGCTTGTAACACTTGAGAAAGTTTAACGCCTTCCTCCCCTGGTATCTTATATCCCCTTCCAACTCATAACCTAGTCACTGCGGTTATAGTCCTCAGCTGGAACTTTAGTTCTACTCATCAGGTGTGCTGCTGTGCAATGACTAGGTCTACCACTCATCTCCAACACAGGCTAACCAGAAGAGCAGAAGACCAGATCCAAAAATCAAACCCAGGTCCTTGCTGAGCTACCAGGCTAGCCCTGAGGTTTGACATTTATGCAGTCAGCAGTTGCATGCCTGTAACACATTCTCTGTAGACAGCAGAATTAATCAGGATACACAAATGTAAAACATCCAATGATGCAGGGACACAGCAGGCCTCCTAGAGCTCAGAGCTAAAGAAAAGTCTCCTTGGTGTCAATTGAAAGCTCAGAATCAGCTCTTAGGGAAACGGGTGGGATTCAAAGTTGTTCAAATCACAAGCGGATTGTGAGAACTTGCAGGAGGGCCTTGTAAGACGGGAGACTGGGCAATCCAAATGACAGATTAAATTTAATGTGGACAAATGCAAAGTGATGCAGATCAGGAAGAACCACCACCCAAAATTATAGTTTCACAATACTAGGTTCCACATTAGGGGTAACCACTCAGGAAACTATCTAGGCTTCACTGTTGACAATACACTGAAATCTTTGGCTAAGTATGTGGTGGACATGGAGAGGCAGGAGTCTGTACGGAGGAGAGCGACCATAATGGTAAGAGGTCTCCTGAGGCTAGAGACCCTAAATATGTATATCCTAGAAGAGGGGGAGGGACGGAGAAAGATACGATACAGACCTTTAAAAACTTGAAAGGTATTATAGAACAAGCATTTTTCATCTGAGGGGAAGCTCTGAAACTAGAGGACACGATATGAAGCTAAAGCGTAGTTACTCATCTGTAACAGATGATCTCCGGGAACAGCAGGAATTGAGTCTTCACATATGGGTGACTTCTCAGCACCGACGGAGCCCGTGAGGGAACACTCCCCAGCGTCCTATAGGAAAGCCTTTGGGAGCATCCCACTGCGCCTGCGCTGCTGCCTTCCAGCCTTTCTAACTCTCCCTCCTCAGTTGGGTTTGTAGCTGAGATAAAAGGAGAGAAGGAGAGAAAGAGAGAGAGAAAGAGATACAACTCCTAGGGAAAGAGGGTGGGTTAAGTGAAGACTCAATTCCTGCTGTTCCCGGAAATCACCTGTTACAGGTGAGTAACTATGCTATCTCCAGAAGCAAGCAGGAATGTAGTCTTCACATATGAGACTCCCTAGCTTGGAAATGCCAGGGAGATGAACCTAGAGAGAGCAGTGAAACACAGGCTGAATTGGGTCATGTTTCCACCCAAGGATCTCTGGTATCAAAACCTGGGACGGGGGTAGGAGTTGTTCTAAGTATGAAAGAGATGCTGGAGAACAGTCTGGCCAAACAAGGCATCCCAACGTGAGTCCTTGTCCAAGCAATAATGGGCCGCAAAGGTGTGGACAAAGGACCAGGTTGCTGCTTTGCAGATTTCATCAATCGCCACCGAGCGTAGATTTGCCATGGAGGCAGCCATTGCTCACACATTGTGTGCTGTGACATGACCTTCAACAGAAAGTCCTTTACTCTCATAGATAAAAGAGATATAGTCTGCAATCCACTTGGAGTGTTCTCTTGGAAACTGGTAGACCCAGGTGACTGGAATCAAAAGCAACAAAAAGCTGTGAAGCCTTTCTGTGCTGCCTAGTTCTCTGAAGATAAAAGGCTAACGCACGCTTGCAATCCAGAGTATGTAGATTCCTTTCTGCACTAGAGGCATGAGGCCTAGGGAAGAAAACAGGCAGGTAAACTGATTGGTTCAAATGAAAAGGCAAAACCACTTTCAGCATAAAGTGGGGATGAGTCCTAAGGACTACCTTATCATGGTGAAACCGTGTATAAGGTGGGTCAGCCACTAAAGCTTGGAGCTCGCTGATGCATCTGGCAGAAGTGAAGGCAATTAAGAAGATGACTTTCCAAGAAAGACTTCAGGGATGTAGTGGCTAGGGGTTCAAAGGTCAGCTTCATGAGCTGTCCAAGGACAAGATTAAGATCCCATACCACTGGAGGTGGCCTAATGGGAGGCTTAGTTAAGGCCTCTCATAAAACGCACTACAAGCGGTTGAGAGGAGATAGGTTGTCCATCAAAGGGCATGTGAAAAGCCATGATGGCACCGAGGTGAACTAACTGAATTAGTTTTAAGTCCAGAGGATGAAAGGTGTAGGAGACACTCTAGGAACGCCTCTACTGGAATGGAAAAAGGATTAAGATCCTTTTTTTTTTTTTAAACACCAAATTGAGAACCTTCTCCATTTAAAAGCGTAAGCATGCCTTATGGAAGGTTTTCTTGAGGCCAGAAGGATATCTTTAACCTGTTGAGAGAGGCTGATGTCCTGGAGTTCTAAGCTCTCAATAGCCACACCATCAGGTGCAAAGACTGAGGATTCGGGTGCAGAAGCATCCTGTTCTCTTGGGATAGAATATCTGGAGCACATCCCAACTCCAGAGGATTGGCTTGAGACACATAGCAGCAGTGTGTACCACGTCTGTCATGGCCAGCGTGGGCTATGAGGATCATATGGCCCCTGTCTCTCTGGAGCTTGAACAGAGTCTTGGGAATGAGGGGAATGGGTGGATAGGCATATAGGAAGTCCTAACCCCAGTGGAGGTGGAACACATCCATTGCCTGACTGTTCTAAGCAGGAATTCTGGAACAGAAGTGGGGAAGTTTAGCATTCTGAGGACTTGCAAACAGATCTATATCTGGGGTTCCCCAGATTTGAAAGATTCGAGCAATCTGCTCTGAATGGAGAGACCATTCGTGTGGCAGAAGTACTCGACTGAGTTTGTCTGCTAGAAGATTCTGTTTGCCAGGGAGATACAACGCTAGTAGGTGTATCTGAAGGCGTATAGCAAAGGACCACAGGTGAAGGGCTTCGTTGCACAACACCTGAGAACCTGTTCCGCCCTGTTTGTTCACATAGAACATGGCTACCTGATTGTTTGTCTGGACTAGAACTGTTTTGGAGCGAAGGTAGTCCTTGAACACACAGAGCATTGAAGATGGCTCCGAGTTCTAGCAGGTTTATGTGAAGCTGAGCCTTCTGCTAAGTCCACAGACCCCGAGTGGAGAGATTGTCCAGATGAGCTCCCCAACCCAATCTGGATGCATTCGGCTTCAGGGTGGACTGGTGTGGTGACTTCTGAAAAGCTAACCATACAATTAGATTTTTTGGAGATTGCCACTATTGAAGGACGAAATGAGACATGCAGAGTTCTCGATTTTGTCCCCCAGATGACCTGATGCTCGAGTTCACTGTGATGCTAGGGTCCACTGAGCTGCTCTCATGTGTAGATGAGCATAGGGAACCACATGTACATTGACATTGGAAGCCATATGACCGAGCAACTGAAGCATTTCTCAAGCAGTTAGGGAGGTTTTCATAACTGCTTGAGAAGCTAGTTGAACTATTCGAGCACAGCGTACCTGTGGCAGGAAAGCCCTTGATTGCTGCGTGTCTAGAAGAGCCCCTATGAACTCTAAGGTTTGAGAAGGGGGAAGATGGGATTTTGGAAGATTTATTACAAATCCCAAATGTTGAAGAACCTGCATTGTGCGGGAGAGGGCAGAGCTGGCCTCTGGAGCTGACAATGCTCGGATGAGCCAGTCGTCTAAGTAAGGGAACACAAATATCCCTAGAGTTCTTAGAAATGCTGCTATAATTGAAACACGGCCTGTGTCGGGTCCCTTTGGCGGTTTATCCCCTGTAATATGGTATAATAAAAAGCTCTGTCTTTCCTTTAAGGATGTGTGTATATGCATCCTTCAGGTCTAGAAAACATAGCCAATCCTGACTCTGGATGTACAGGAGAAGTGCTCCGAAAGAGACCATTTTGAATTTCTCTCGGAACAGATACCTGTTTAATCTCCGGAGGTCCAGAATGGGCCTGTATCCTCCTATCTTCTTTGGTCTAAGGAAGTAGGGGGAGTAGAAGCCCAAACCTTGTTGGGAAGGTGGCACCTCCTCTATCGCACCTTGGGCGAGAAGGGTTGTGATCTCCTGGCACAGAAGTGTGGTAAGGGCGGGCCGGGAGCTGAACTCTCTTGGAGTGGAGGGAGGGGGCATACTTTGGAAGTGAAGTTTGTACCCCTCTGTCACAATGGAGAGAGTCCAATGTTCTGATGCTGTCTGGTGACATCTGTTGGCAAAGTAACACAATCTGCCTGGGATGTAGACTGGCTCTGGCATTTCCAGGGGTAGGATAGCTAAGTTCTCTAGCAGGAAGTCAAAGACCTTGTGGAGGCTGGGTCTGCTGAGCTGGTTGAGGCTCTGGGGGCCTGAGCCTTCCTTTGTTGCTTCGGTTGTTGCTGTCCGTCTGGGAAGCATGGACCGGACACTGGACCGCATGGGTATAAGGAGGATGAAACAACTACTTTTTGTTGAAAAACAGCTTTTTAATCGTCTTTCTTAGCTGGGTTGGCAGTGGTCCTAGAGAGTCTGTTTAGGGTGGTATTCTTGAACTCAAGCTGAGCAGCTTTGTCTTGCCAAAGAGGTTTTCTCCCGTGCAAGGAATATTCCCCAGCTTATCTTGCACCCACTGTTCTAAATCAGATGCTTGTAACCAAGCAAACCAACGTGCACCGATGGAAATAGCAGAGGCCCTTCTAATACAATCAAAAGTTGCTCTATTCATGAACTTTGAAACATTTTGGGCATGTTTTACAAGTGTCAGGAAATCAGCCCTCTTGTCATCTGGGAGAAGAGGAGCCATTAGTTCCAAATCTTTGGTCACCTCCCAAAGAAACATACCCATTTAGAGTATGTATGAACTTATTCTAGCCGACAACATGGAGGCCTGAAAGCATCGATGGCCAAAGACATCGAGAGTTCTTGCCTCACGGCCAGGAGAATTAGATGAATGTGTCTTAGCACTTTTGATTCAATGCACTGCCGATTCCACAACCATGGAATGGTGTGGTAACTGCATCTTCTGGAAACCGGGACACTGTGGTACCCGGTACATGGTATGAAGTCTTTGAGAATATGGAGACGCCGTTAAAGGTGCTTCCCACATCCTAAGCATGAGGTCATGCAAAATCCGATGAATGGGTAAGGTAGCAGCCTCCTTAGGGGCTGCCGGATATTGAAGAATTTCAAGTTCTTCAGCCCTCAGTTCCTTCTCGGAGGTCACTGTAATCAAGAGGCCCCGAGCCACATGCCGTATAAAGTCTTGAAAAGACATGTCTTCTGATGGAGACGTCTGGCATTGTGGGGAAAGAGAAGGATCTTCCAGAAGAGCCTCTCTGGTACCGATGTATTCATCGGAAGAATCTGAATCAGACGACTCAAAGTATTGATGGGCCGGGTGCTCCTGCCCGGCCCGATGACGGTACCGATCGAAATCAGCATCGGTATGCCTCGGTACCGGACCCTCTGTGCCGGACACTGATTCCAGGGAAGGCATAGGAGGTGGCATGGAGAGTGGCGCAATGGTCGATGCAGATACCTCCGGTACCAGTACTGACGGCTGCGGAATCGATTGTAAAGGCTTTAGTAGTACTGAGGCCACCAGCAAAGCTGCAAGACTCCGCTCAATGGCTAGGATACGTTGATCCATGGAGTCAGCCTGGGTACCGGTACCCGAAGTGTGGGCCATGACCCCAGAGCATGGCACCAAGAGCTCTCCAGAGGTGGACGCCTCGGGAACATCTTGGGACCCCGATAATGCTTTGGAGGCAAGGACCTCCCACCGGGGTTGTTTGGCCGGTGTATTGTCCTCTAGGGCAACGCTTAAAGCATCTCAATGCTTAGGAGATCTACCCTTTGAGGACGGACCAGTCTTCGAAGACGAACTGGGTTTTGTTACCTGAAATCCATGGGAGGAAGATGAAGCCCTGGACGATGTCAATGCCACGGACATTGCATCCGAGGCAAAGAGGGTGCCGTGTTTCGCAGCTCTGTTCTGCAGGCCCCTCTGTCATCTTTCTGCAGAGGAGACATTCTGATGGTGAATGGTCTGGTCCCAAGCATTTAAGACACCAGTCATGGGTGTCGGTAGCAGAAATGGTACTGCTATATTTGGAACATTTCTTGAAATCACTAGTTGGTTTCTCCATTTTGAGGAAGAAAGGGGCCTAAGGCCCAAAATGGCACCTGAGCACCTACAGGGAAAGACCCTCCAAGAAAAAAATTTATTTATTTATTTATTTTTAGAAAAAAGAAGAAAAGAACACCGATGATACCGGTGCCAGCATCGACAGGAAGTCAGACGCACCACAAAAAGAAAAGATATTTTTCTGTGGTGACAGGAATTGCTTCCTGTCGGCTCCACAGAAAACGAAAAACTGAGGAGGGAGAGCTGGAAAGGCAGCAGCGCAGGTGCAGTGGGATGCTCCCAAAAGCTTTCCTATAGGATGCTGGGGAGCATTCCCACACGGGCTCCGTCGGTGCCAACGTCACCCATATGTGAAGACTACATTCCTGCTTGTTCCTGGAGATAAGGAGTTAGAATCTAAGGCAGGCATCAAGAAATATTTCTTCATGGAAAGAGTGGTGGATGCCTGAACATTATCCTGAAAGAGATGGTGAGGCAAAAATGGTGCTGGAATTCAAAAGGAGTGGTTCAACACAATGGATCCCTAAAGTACAAGAGGATGGTAACCAAGAATGGAGAATTTCAACTGAAAACCACTGTGAAATGATTCAGGGTTACTTTAGTGTATGACAAAAAAAAATAAAAAAGTCCCACTGTTGAGGAGCAACCTGTTCACGTTTGTGACAACTGAATAGTCTTGTCAAGCAGTACTAAGCATGGTCTAAAGGCACAGGGAGAAGAGGTGGACAGAGTGTTAATTGAAGACATAGCATCGTCAGGAAAGGGGAAGTGCTACTGATAGGGGATTTCAATACGCCACATGCTGATTGGCACATTCCTGCTGCAGTTTCATCTAGAAGTAAGGAGATCCTGGATTCTCTACAGGGAGAACTATTCAGGCAACTAGTAACAGAACCCACACGTGAAGGGGCCATACTGGACTTTGTACTTACCAATGCTGAACGTGTTTCTGATGTTATAGTGGGAGATCATTTCGCATCCAGTTATCACCAGATGGTGTAGTTCAGTATTAGGACTAGGGCTGATAAAATCCATTCAAAAGTAAGGGTCTTAGACTTTAGGAAAATTAACTTTGCCAAGATGGGCCAATACCACAGAGAGTCGTTAGCAGGATGGGAACAGCTGGGGGATGTAGAAAAACAGTGGGCAAAACCGAAAGGGGATATTTTAAGGGCAACAAACCTTTTTGTTAAAATAGTAAATAAAGGTAGAAGGAAAAGGAGACCGCTATGGTTTTCAAAAGAAGTAGCTGAAAAGCTGAAAAAAAAAAGAGGGAGGTCTTCATGAAATAAAAGATCACAGAGAGGAAGACTGGCATCTGTATTTGGAAAAAAAAGAGAAGTTAGCAAAGTAGTCAAGAAAGCAAAGATTCAAAAAGAGGAGGAAACAACCAATGCAATAAAATGAGGGAGAAGACATTTTTCAGATGTGTTAGTGAGAAGAGGAAGGGCAAAAGTGGTACTGTCAGACTCATGGGTGAAGGGGAGTTATATGTAGAAGCTGATGAGGATAAAGCAGAATTGCTTAACAAATATTTCTGTTCTGTGTTCACAGATAAACAACCAGGAGTAGGACCTCAGAAAACACCCACAAACAGGAACAAAAGCGAGGGGCATCTTGAACAATTTTCAGAAGACTGTTCGTGAGAAACTAGCTAAACTTAAAGTAGACAAAGAAATGGGACCAGATGGGATATACCTGAGAATACCGAGGGAACTTGGGGATGTTCTAGCAGTTCCACTGACTGACCTTTTCAATGCCTCGGAGTCGGAAGTGGTGCCTGAGGACTGGAGAAAGGCATATGTGTTCTCTTTACACAAAAGCGGAAGTAAGGATGTGGTTGAAAACTACAGGCTGGTTAGTTTAACCTCTGTAGAGAGTAAATTATTGGAAGCGCTGCGGAAAGAGAAAATAGTGAGTTTCTGGAGACCAATGGATTACTGGATCAGAGGCAGCATTGATTCACCAGAGGCAAGTCTTGTCAGACAAATCTGATTTATTTCTTTGACTGGGTGGCCAGGGAGTTGGACCGAGGGAGAGCCCTAGATGTGGTGTATTTAGATTTCAGTAAAGCCTTTGACACCATTCCGCACAGGCAACTTATAAACAAACTGAGCACCCTAGAGATGGACCCTAAAGTTACTGCTTGGGTTAGAAAATGGTTGAGTGGCAGGCAACAAAGGGTACAAGTCCATCGCTAGGGTATCCTAATACTGAACCACACCACCTGGTGATCACTGGATGTGAGATGATCTCCCACTTTCCCCATTAGTAAGCACCAAGTTCAGTATGGCCCATTCACGTGTGTGTTCTATTACCAATTATCGGAATAGTTCTCCCTGTAGAGAATCTAGGATCTCCTTACTTTTAGGTGACACCACAGTAGGGATGTGCCAATCAACATCTGGCATACTGAAATCCCACCTATCAGCAGCATGTCTCCTTTCATGGCAATACCGTGTACGTCTTCTATTATATCTCCGTCCACTTCTTCCTATGAAGATCTGTATATCACACCAATGCAAATAGATTTCCCGTTCCCTCTTTCTAGTTTAACCCACTGTGCTCCCTTTAAGCCCTATAATTCTATAGCTTTAATATTATTTTTTTACATATAGGGCCTTCATCCTACCTGTCCATCACGAAGGAAATATAGCCCAGTATAATTACATCACAGTCATGGGTGTCCATGGACCATGTCTCTGTAACCGCCACTAAATCCAAGTCAGCCTCTTCTATTAAAGCCTCAACATCTGGGATCTTACTTCCCATACTATAGGCATTTATGCACGCCACTTTCCAGATGTTGCCCTTTTACCCATTTGTACAGAAGAATTTAATGTTTTAAATACCTGAAGGCTTTCACTTGCCTGGTGGCTTTCTTCATCCATTCCCAATGAATCTAGTTTAAAGCCTTCTTCAGTAAGCTGGCTAGTCTACTGTGAACAACACTTGGACCATTCTTGGATAGGTGGACACCATCCCTGCTCTGCAGCCCTTAGAAAATCATCCCATGGTCCAAGAAACCAAAACGTTTTCGATGGCACCATCCACACAGCCACCCATTCATCTCCAAGATGTGAGCTTCTCTGCCTCAGCCTTTACCCTCAACAGGGAGGACTGAAGAGACCACCGCCTGTGCACCTATCTGCTTCATCCTCTGTCCCAGAGCCATGAAGTCACTTTGATATGCTCGGAAGGATACCTAGCAGAATTTGTGCTAGCATGGATGAGCAACATTGGATAGGCTTGATGAGTCTTGGTAAACTAACATCTCAGATTTTGGCACCTGGCAGACAAGCACACCTCTCTGGACATCAAGTCTGGTCAGCAGATGGATGCCTCAGTACTCCTCAGAAGAGTCACCAACCACCACTGCCCTTCGCTTACTTGTGGTCACAGATTCCGCAACTTTGGGATGCATGAGCTCTGGTTCTTCCCTTTCCTGGGATGCTTTCACCTCCTCCACTTTCCAGGGCTGCACACCGATTCTTCAATTCAAGGGATAGAGGATTTGGACTATTGATTCTGCAGGCTCTGGTGACTCGTGTCCAGCACTCTTCATTCTGTGGCATACCATCTTCACCTCTGTTGGAGAGCTTGGATGCTTCAAAAAGCATCTCACTTGCTATCTTGAATGCTTCTCATCCTCACCTTCCTCGCCACCTTCTCTGAGCTCATCCACTTGTTTCATGAGGACTTCAGCTTGCAGGCATCTTGTACATGGAACAGGTCCCTCAACTGGCATTGGGTGGGCTATCTGGACAGAGATAGAAACTGTAATGGGGCAACAACTTTGTCAATACAATTTTTCCCAGCCATTGTTCAGTTGGTGGAGCTTTGGTACCTCTGATGTATTTCCCCCTTGTACTGTGCAATATTAAAGAGAAAAAAAAAAGATACAAATTCAAAAAACTGACATTCAAATTCCTAAATTGAAAATAAAAATAATTTTTCCTATCTTTGTCAGACCTTTTTTTTTTTTTTTTTAAAACAGGGTCCCCGTCACTTTTTCCTCATATTCACTTCCTCCCCCTATATCAAATCTGACAGTGATCTTTCAGCTTTCTTCCATTTATTATTATACTTCTCTATCCACGCCAATTTTGCCCCTCCTCATCATTCAGTCTTCAACCTACCTACAGCTTTCCATCTGTCACCCCAGCCCTGCCACTCACTCTCTCTCTCCTCTCCCTCTCTCCCTTCTTTCCTGCCCTCTCACTAACTCCTCCTGCCCTGTATCCAGCATTTCCCTTTCTCTTCCCTACCCTCCCTTCCAGCATATTTTCTTTTCTTGTTCCTTATCTCCCCTTCCCCTGTAGGCTATGCCAAGAATTTATTCCCATTCTTTTGCTGGACCTGCTCCCTCCCCTTAGCCACTGCTGGTACCAGTGCCAGTGCCTTCACCCTCTCTACTTGGCTGCCCCTCCTGCTCTAAAGACCAGTGTGCAGAGCGTTGAGGTCTTTGCACATGTGCACGCACAAGACCTTCAGCATCCCACCCCCTTTGACACAAACTTCCTGTCTCAGAGGGCATGACATTGCAGGCGAGTGCGCACATGCACTCAAAAACAACTGTAGGTCTTAAGGTCTTTTTCTGCCATTATGTTGCTAAGTTTCTAAGACACCCTAGGCTCCCTACATTAAACAATTCAGCATAGTGCCACCAGCCACTTCTCCCCAAAATGGCACTTCTGTCAGTGGTCAGAAATGGAAGACGTCTGGTAACTTTAGGCCCTTCATAGAAGATTGCTTCAGGCAGTAATGGGAAGTGATGTATAGAGCGAGGATCAGGTTAAAATTTCGCAGACTCTAGATGCAGATTTTCAGGAGAGCTAAGTAGCAGAAGTGGCTCTGATTATTTTTCTGTATTTCCATTTTTCATTTATTTATTGTAAATTTTTGCCACTCCTTACTGGTTAGTTTACATGTATTCTCATTACTTGTTTTAATGTATGTAAACCACATGATTTGTTTTGAAAATGGCAGTATATGAAATTATTAAACATAGTAACATAGTAAATGACAGCAAATAAAGACCAGTATGTAGTTTGCCAGCTGGCCAGAGGGATACCAGTTTGATTATAACAGAACTGCCATATAGAGGTATGCTTTGCTTTCTCTTAGTTCAGTTCCGTTTATTGGCTTCAAAACATACAATAGAAACCATCATCATACAGAAACACTTGCGCATGCTAGCACCATAGCAAGCGTTTTGTATTTTGTTAGTATAACCCCGTCCTCCCACCCTCACCTTGTAGTGTACCAAGAAAGAAATGAAATACAAAACTAAACCCTACACGTTAATTAAGCAAAATGAAATACCAAATTAACAAAAATAACTTCATTGTCACTCCCATTAATACAAGCTACAAGATCAGTACTCAGCTCTATACCTAAAGTTCATTCAATATCAAGCTCCTTGTTTTTGGGGATACAAGAATCTAAGTAAGTCCCCCATATACCTATAAAAAAAATCCATTTCCTATTTGGGTTCCCCTTCTGGCCTACATGCAATCCATACAATATTAAGCAACCAATCCAGACTGCCCCTCCCATTGCCAAATGATGGCATGTCCATGCTTTCCCCAAGCTATCAGAATACATTTTTTACCCAAGGCCAATACTCATCTCATCCACATTCTTTTGCCCGCTCCCAGTAGATTCTCCTGGGTCCTCTCAAAGAGCACATTATACATTGGATTTGGGGATCAAAGCTTTTAAAACAAGCTCTAAATACAAATTTGGATCCAAAATTCTTCTTTTAGAACATATCCAGGACACATACCCTGACAAAGGCATGGGACCAACACAGATCTAAAATAGTTGATACCCTCGTTGCAGAGCTTACTTTCAATTGAAAGAGGCTCCCCCCTCCCTGTGCATTTATGCCACAGGAGGTATTTCAACATCTCTGTCATATGTCCTCTAGCCTGCCTTTCCTCTAAAGTATACATATTAAGATCTTTAAATCTGTCCCCAAATGGTTTATAACGAAGACCATTGACCATTTTGGTAGCCACTCTGCAACAATTCCATCCTATTTATATCCTTTTGAAGGTGTGGTCTCCAGAATTGCACACAATACTCCAAATGAGGCCACACCATCAACTTATACAGAGGCACTATCACCTCCTTTTTTTCTGCTGGTTATTCCTCGACCTATGCACACAAACATCCTTCTGGCTTTCGCCGGTCGGTAACATTAACTTCCAAAACTTTCTGTATAATTGAGATCTTAACTTGCCCAATTTCCCTTAACAAGCCCTTTAATTTAGTGCAAAACTCAGAAGAGAACTGGGTTGCATCCAGACTATGCATATAACTGTGAACTTGAAGGTAAACAAAAAGATCTTGATTACCTGGTCCATGCTGAGTTTTTAGGTCAAAGGAAAGCAGCTCGTTTCCATTTGTTAACTGATCCAACATAATCCTTTAACCTCCCAATCCAGTCTACGAATCTCCCTCTTTGCATCCCTGATAGGGAGCTTTTATTATCTTGAATCAGCAAACAGATTGCTCTACCAAGTGTACCAGTCTTTGGCACACCAACCTCCACACTTTATGAACCACCTGAAACAAGCCTGAATTCCTCAAGTTCAGCAGCAGTTGGTTATCCTTAGCATATATCAAGTAGTTGAGAGAAAGGGGAGAAGCCTAGCCTTACTCATAATCTACAGGACTGTAATCCTCCGTGTTGAATATTCAATCCTTCAAGGGTCTGTGTGCAAACTGCTCCATAAATAACATTTGGTAGACCCAGCCTCCCCTTGCTTTTATGAGCCCATCAACCTATGCAATGGAATCTGAGCTATATGCCCATTCCATAGGAAACTTTTTAGAGCCTTGCCTAAGCTAAGCAAATCTGTTCCGACACTAACAGTAACACACTGTTCTCTTACCAAAATCCTTATAAAGTGCTACATCTTGTATAAAGCCACTCTACCTCCCAGCAATATGGGCAACGATTGCCAATGCCTGAGCTTCAATTCCAGCTCTTGTATTAGCAGGGAGATATTACAAAGTTGTCTTAAGTGTGCAGACAATTTAATGCCAAGATAATGAAACTCGGTAGCCCAATTAAGCAAAAAATGACTGCTGGGGTGGACTTGAAGTACTGTGTCTGTATAGAGGACTTCTGATTTATCAAGATTTAGTTTGAACCCAGATATTCCCCCAAAATCTTGAAACAACCCCATCAGATTCAACATTTACACTGTCGGGTCTGCTATATGCACTAGAAGATCATTAGCAAATTCCACGAGCCAGAAATTTCTTCCTCTTACACATACACCCTTGGCTCTTCTCTGCTCTCCTAACTTTGCACAACAAGGGCTCCAAAAGTAAGTAGAAACATAGGGGACAGTGGACATCCCTCTGCCTCATGCCCCTCTGCAAATCAAATTTGCCAGTGCAGCAACCCTGAAATAACACTGAGCTTTTGGATTTGAGTACAGAAGCCATACTATTTTTAAGAATTGTCCATTGAGACCACTGTTCAAGAACCAAGAAAAGATACTCCCAATTAACATGGTCAAATGCTTTTTCAGCATCAAAAACTGATGAGCAATGACAAGTTCTTACTAGCTCAATGGTAGTCTAAGGTTATGAGTATCTTCCACATGTTTTGTTTTGTTTTTACTACGTCTTACCTTTCACAAAACCCACTTGCGAGTCCTAGATCAAAAGTGGCAATATCTGTGCCAACTGGTCTGCTAGGATTATTGCTAATAACGTCTGGTCAACATTCAATAGTGAAATGGGATGATATGATCATGAAAAAGAGAGGGTCCTTTCCTAACTTAGAGATTACAATAAGAGCCTTATTCACTCACACCAGGAATTCTCCTTGCACTATCAACTGATCATACACCCTGCACAACAGCACACTAATTTCACCTTATAGGATTTTGTAGTGTTTGCAGAGTTTATAACTGAAACCATCTGGTTCAGGTGTCCTACAGACTTGCATGCCTTTAGTAACACTCAAATCAAATAACCTACACACATTCAACACTCTGTTCTGCGAGTTGAGGCAAGTTATATTCCCACAGGAATTCTCTAGCTTGTTCCATTTCACATGCTTCTCTACTATATAGGGTATGATAATATTCCATGAATACCACCTCTGTTCCTGCTCTGTTCATAATTTTTCCACCTAATCATAAATAGCCCACGTTTGCGTTCTGTTTCTACCTCTTTTTATCAAGACAACAGTAGCTTCCCTGGCTTATCTTTAAATCTAAGTAATTTATAACGATAGTATAATAAAGACATTTGTGCTCAGTCATGCAGTAGCGAATTGAGTTCAGCTTCAGTGGCCATAAGATCCATCCATGTTAATCAGTGGGTCCTTTCCATATCATTTCTTTAAAACTACAGGCTTTCCTTTCTAATAATATTAAAAATATGTGGATGTCACAATGCCACTTAATGTAAGCAATAATGAGCCCTCCAAGTAATGCTTTAGGCGTTTCCCAGAACAGTACTAGGTCATCCCTATGCACACCATTCCCCCCCCCCCAAAAAACCCCCAACAAACCCCCCCCCCCCCCCGAGTCCACTGCTTCCACAAATAAGATCAAAACCCTCATCTTCATACAAGTAAAAACCACCATGGCCAGTCTGACCTCCTTGAATCAGAGTCCCTAAAGTCCCCTACCCCATTGCATGGTCTGATATTTCCATAGGATCAATCCTTGCTGCCTCTATATCACTAACAAAAAACTAGAAGCCAGAAAGTAGCCACTTTGAGGCCATGACCTATGCACCCTTGATAAATGTGTGGAGGGTGCAGAAAAGACCGGCTGCCCCAATTGAAGTGGCTCATCACCTGCTGATAGATTTGGGAGCTGCAGGGGTGAATCAAGGGTAAAGCCTCTCTCCTTCCTCCTATCTCCTGTAACCCCAGCCAACTGGAGCTGCTTAATTTCCTCCTTTTTTTTTTTTAAACTTTAACTGTAGCAACTAACTCAGCAATTCCTGCACTATCCAAAAAGGTAGGGTTCATTTCCAAAAAGACTGTACCTCTGCATCCCCTGGGAAGCCAGGTAATGAAAACAATCTACTCCCAATTGTCCCTTCAGTGAGTCCACCTATGGAGCCATGTCTCTCCAGCTGCTTGGAGTCTGGGATACTGGGGGTTGGGAGGCGATGCTGGCTACCCATGTATGCTGAGGTCATAACATTTGACATACTGTCTCTCCAAGCTGCTGGTGAGGCATGACTGGAGGGACGATAAGGAAGTGTGTAATCTTTCCACTGCGTGCAGTATTCTCTACACATCTGACAAATCACTGCAGTCATGCAAACTGAGCACATGATGTCGCTGCCTCAGTGTTTCCAGGGATGGGCCAGAGATCCTATCCATCTCATCATCTAACACAGTTGAAGTCACCACCCAGTAATACTTGAGCCACCTCTGCACAGACAGTCTGCATTACTTTATTAGAGAAAACAGAATCATTTGGCGCATAGAGGTTACTCAAGAGGATGGACATAACTCTCAATTAGGCAAACAAAAATATATCATCCATTCGGGTCCTTAATAATTTTCTCAACCTGAAAACCAATATTATTTTATTAGAACCATAACCCCAGCATTTCTCCCTCTTGAGAAAGCACCACCCCACCACCATCTCTTTAATTGGTCAGGTTCCCCCCTCAGTCATATGAGTTTACAATATCAGCTCCTTTATCTCTTAATGCCTTCAGGATCTTGTGCTGCTTGACAGGGAGTTTCACTGCCACATATTTTCCAAGTTAAAACACTAAGTCCCCATGACATCATTCCATACCCAGCCTGGGCCACTCCAATACTCTAAAGACTTACATAGAAAATCGAAGGGTCCCCCCTAGCCCATGACCCACAAATCTCACTGACCTTACAGTGGGAGAGACCAGTCACTCCCCCTCTGAATACCCTTTCCCTATTGCCAACCAAACATTCCTCCCCCTCACTCTTGAAAACAATAAGCCTATTCTCATCCCCCTACAGCCCCTTCTTTATAAATTCATATCTTACTTTGGCATGGCAGAGTGACACACTCTCCTCCTGGAAAACCCCTTTCTCATCTACTTCCAAGCACTATCTTCCTAACTTGTTTGGACCACCCAGTCCTCCCAATAGGCTCACCCGAGTGTCCACACTTAACATCAGTTCTCCACGAGTCTATCCCTCAATAGGTACACTCTTCAAAATCTTGCTTCATCGATTTATTGATACTAATCTGTTAGTATACTCTCTCTTTACCTGAAACTTAAGATCACACTCAATATGCACTATGTTAGAGAGGGCATTGAGTCACAAAGGATTAAAGTTTTGCAGGAAACAAAATTTGCTGTAGAATCTCTATGGATTGAAATTCCATGTAAAAAGGGGAAAGGGAAGACGATGGCAGTGGGGATGTACAATAGACTACCTGGCCAGAATGAACAAATGGATGATGAAATGCTCAAAGAAATCAGGGAATGTAACGAAAGTTACCGCACAGTAATAATAATGGGTGATTACAATTACCCCGGTATTGACTGGTTCAGTGTCACAGCAGGTCATGCTAGGGAGATAAAGTTTCTAGATGAAATAAATGACTGCTTCTTGGAGCAGCTGGTTCATGAACTTCCCAGAGGGGAAGCCATTTTGGACCTAGTCCTTAGTGGAAAACCAGATCTGGTGCAAGAGATAAGGGTGTTGGGGCCACTTGGCAAAAGTGATCATGGCATGATCGCATTTGATTTAATTAATGGAAGAGAGATGGTAAGGAAATCCACAGTACTCCCTTTTGAAAGTTAAAAGGTAGACTATGATAAAATGAGGAAAATAGTTAAGAAAAAACTAGAAGGAGCAGTTGCAAAGGTTAAAGACTTACATCAAGCAAGGCTGTTTAAAAATACTATCTTGGAAGCCCAGACCAGCTGTATTCCACGCTTGAAGAAATGTGGAAGTCCAAAAAACTGCCAGCATGGTTTAAAGGTGAGGTAAGAAGGGCTGCTGCCAAAAAAACATCTTTCAGGAAATGGAAAAAAAGAGCCAAATGACGAAAACTGGAAACAGCACAAGCACTGGCAAGTTAAATGCAAGGCACTGATAAGGCAGGCAAAGAGAGAATTTGAGAAGAAGCTTGCTGTGGAAACAAAAATGCATAATAAAGACTTATTCAAGTACATCTGTAGCAAAATTTTGTGAGTCAGACCATTAGATGATAGAGGGGTAAAAGGGGCACTAAGAGGGGAGAAGGTCATAGTGGAGAGACTGAATGAAATTCTTTGCTTTGGTTTTTACTGAGGAAGATGTAGGAATGTTACCCATGACTGAAGTGGTATGTAAAGGTGATACTGCTGAAGAATTGAAAGAAATATTGATACACCCGGAAGATGTATTACAACTAGTTGATAAACTGAAGAGTACCAAATCACCTGGACCAGATGGTATACATCCAAGGGTGTTGAAAGAACTGAAATATGAGATTGCAGACCTGCTATTAGTAATCTGTGAACTATCATTAAAATCATCTGTAATACCTGAAGACTGGAGGATGGCCAATGTAACACCAATTTTTAAAAAGGGTTCCAGGGGTGATCCGGGAAACTACAAACCGGTGAGCCTGACGTCAGTACTGGGAAAAATGGTAGAAACCATCATAAAGAACATGTAGATAGTCACTACTTAATGGGAGACAGCCAAGATGGCTTTAGACAAGGAAGATCTTGTCTTACTAATCTGTTGTTTTTGAAGCTGTGAATAAACAGGTAGACAAAGGTGAGTTGGTTGACATAGTGCATCCGGACTTTCAGAAAGCCTTTGACAAGGTCCCTCAGAGACTTTTGACAAAACTAAAAAGTCATGGGATAGGAGGCAGTGTACTATTGTGGATCAGGAACTGGTTAAAAGATAGAAAGTAGAGGGTAGGCTAAATGGCCAATTTTCCCCAATGGAGAAAGGTGAATAGTGGAGTACCGAAGGGATCTGTGCTGGGTCCACTACTTTTTGACATATTCATAAATGACCTGGAAAAGGGAACAAGTGAGGTTATCAAATTTGCAGATGAGACAAAACTATTTAAAGTTGTTAAAACCCATGAGGATTGTGGAAAATTGTTAGAAGATCTTGATAAATTGGAAGACTGGGCATCCAAATGGCAGATGAAATTTAAATCTGGACAAGTGTAAAGTTATGCACCTAGGAAACAATGGTTACATGATGCAAGGTTCCACATTAGGAACCACCACCCAGGAAAAATCTATAGGCGTCATCGTGGATAATATGTTAAAACCCTCCATCCATTGTGCAGCGGCAGCCAAGAGAGCAAATAGAATACTAGGTATCATAAGGAAAGACATAGAAAATAAAACAAAGGATATTATAATGCCTCTGTATCGTTCCATGGTGCGACCGCACCTTGAATATTTTGTGCAATTCTGGTCGCCGTATTTACAAAGGATATAGCGTTATTAGAAAAGGTACAGAGAAGAGCCACCAAAATGGTAAAGGGGATGATATCCCTATGAAGAGAGGCTAAAAAGGTTAGGTCTCTTCAACCTGGAAAAGAGATGGCTGAGAGGAGATATGATGGAGGTCTATAAATTAGTGAATGGAGTGGAGCGGGTAAACGTAGATCGATTGCTTACGTCATCAGAATATAGAAAGACTAAGGGACATGCAATGAAGCTACAGGATAAACTATTTAAGACTAATAAAAGAAAATATTTTTTCACTCAACGTGTGATCAAACTCTGGAATTTGTTACCAGAGGATGTAGTAAAAGCTGTTAGTGTAGCTGGGTTCAAAAAAAGGTTTGGACAAGTTCCTGGAGGAAAGGTCCATAAACCATTATTAAAAGGGACCCAGGATATCACTGCTTGACCCAATACATGCATTGTGGAACCTGCGTCTTTTGGGGAAACTGCTAGGTATTTATGACCTAGATTGGCAACTGTTGGAAACAGGATACTGGGCTTGATGGATCTTGGTCTGACCCAGTATGACATATCTTATATTTTTATGTTCTTATGTGAGTGTTCAGGATGGAAGTTCCCTAACTCAAGTCCTTGCTTAATGCACGTAGGTTGATGTGCACTTACAAAAGTGATGAGCTATAAATTCTCAATCTTGGTGGCTTCATTATATCCAATCAGAATCTCTTGCTTATAGATCTGCTGTCGCCCAATCATCATTCTGACCAGGTGTGCGGTGCAACTGAGTCAACTATATGTGGCAGGGTGTCACACTCTCCTGGCCCCCAAAGCCCGATATGTCCATTGTCAATTGGTTCATGTACAAGAATCATACCAGCAGTTCAGAGTCCTTAAGCTTGTGTGCCTTGATGATCAGACTCTAGAATGTAACAAAAAATTCCAAAGAGCTGTTGCAGAAGAATCAAAAGACATGGGATGCCCCATTACAAATATGTGCAGCCAGAGAGAGTACAGGAGCGCAAACCGTGCCTTTATTTCGACCAGATGAGCGCAAACCCTGGAAAGCTTTCCTTTCATGTTGTCAAGTGCGTCAAATATTCCTGGAAGACCAGAATCTTGTGGCCGTCAAGTCCAGCGAGTTCCCCAAACTTGCTGCTCAGAGCACCACCTCCTTCTGAGCATAAACTGGGTCAAAACAGTCTTACACCAGGGATCAGATTCCTTCCTGGGGCCTATTCAATGCATTTGCTACAGCTTTCAATCTCCAGTGTTTGGGCCTTCTAATCTTATTCATATCCCTCTTTCCTCCATCCTCTCTCCCTCTCTCATGCGCCCCTCGAAATGTCCACTCTGCCTCCAACAAACTTACCTTCTTGCAGAACCTCTCTCTCTAATGCTCTATCTTTTTGCTGTAAGACCGGGCCTCTCCTTGAAGACTGTTTCAGTCACTGTCCTCTTGTCATGGAGACTACCTTTACGTCCGTACACTTCACCCGGTTGGCCACAGTGGTGTTGGGCTGCTACTCCTCCTTGCCAGTTTCAACCACGCCATCTCAACCTTGCGCCTTTTCTTACTTTGAAGGTCCATGCTATCCCTCTATTTACTCCAAGTAGCAGTCATTTATCAATTTCCTGACAGGTCCACCTCATCCTTTCTTATCGACTCCTAGCTTTCCTTCTTTCTGAATCCATCTTCCTACTCCCTCATCATTGAGGATTTTAACATACATGTTGTTGATCCCTCTGATTCTTCTGCCTTAAAATGCCTTCATCTCCTAATTCAACCTCCAACTGTGTTCTACTGTCCCTATTCGCAAGCATGACCACTGTCGCGACCTCATCTGTCTCCAACTGCTTGCCCTCAGATTTCTCTTGCAGCAACCAAGCTCTCCAGCACAGGAGAAGATGGGTGCCAACAGAATGTCGATGGTTGGACACAAGTCACCAGGGCCTGCAAAATCACCAATCCAACTTCTCCAGCCCTTGAATTGAAGAACCATTATGCAGCCCTGGAAGTTGAGGAGGTGAAAGCATCCCTGGAATGGGAAGAAACAAAGCTCAAATACCCCAAAGTTGCAGAATCAGTGACCAGAAGGAAACGAAGGGTAGTGGTGGTTGGAGACCCTCTTCTGAGGGGTACTGAGGCGTCCATCTGCCGACCAGACTTGATGTCCAGAGATGTATGCTGTCTGCCTGGTGCCAAAATCCAAGATGTTACGGAGAGTTTGCCGAGACTCATCAAGCCCACTGACTATTACCCAATGTTGCTAATCCATGTTGGAACAAATGATACTGCCAGGTATACCTCGGAACGTATCAAAAGTGACTTCATGGCTCTGGGACAGAGGGTGAAGCAGTTAGGTGCACAGGTGGTGTTCTCTTCAATCCTCCCTGTTGAGGGCAAAGGCCAAGGCAGAGAGGCTCGCATCCTGGAGATGAATGCATGGCTGCGTGGATGGTGTCATCGAGAGCGTTTTGGTTTCCTAGACCATGGGATGCTGTTCCAGGGTTGCAGAGCAGAGATGGCATCCATCTGTTCAAGAAAGGTCAACGCATCTTCGGTAGTAGACTGGCTAATCTACTGAAGAGGGCTTTAAACTAGATTCGTTGGGGATGGGTGAAGAAAGCCCCCAGGTAAGTGAAAGCCCTCAGGTAGGTGATACATTAAATACCTTTATGGAAATGGGTAACAGGGGTAACATATGGAAAGCAGTGTGTATAAATGCCCGTAGCATGGGAAATAAGATCCCTGATGTTGAAGCTTTGGTGGGAGTGGCAGACTTGGATTTAGTGGCAGTTACAGAAACATGGTTCACAGAAAACCATGATTGGGATGTAACTACCTGTCTATACTTTATTCAGAAAGGACAGGGTAGGAAGAAGGGGAGGAGGAGTGGCACTATATGTAAAAACTACTATTAAAGCTTTGGAATTACAGAGCTTAAAAGGGAGAGAGGAGGCATTGTGGGTTAAACTAGAAAGAGGGAAAGAGAAATCTATTTGCATTGGTGTGATATACAGACCTCCCTCACAAGAGGAAGAGGTGGACAGAGTTAATTGAAGACATATGCAGCATTGCTAGGAAAGGGGAAGTGCTACTGATAGGAGATTTCAATATGCCAGATGTTGATTGGCACATTCCCGCTGCAGTATCATCTAGAAGTAAGGAGATCCTGGATTCTCTACAGGGAGAACTATTCAGGCAATTGGTAACAGACCCCACACGTGAAGGGGCCATACTGGACTTGGTGCTTACCAATGGTGAAAGTGTTTCTGATGTTGTAGTGGGAGATCATTTTGCATCCAGTGATCACCAGATGGTGTGGTTCAGTATTAGGACTAGGGCTGTTAGAATCCATTCAAAGGTGAGGATCTTAGACTTTAGGAAGACTAACTTTGCCAAGATGGGCCAATACCTCAGGGAGTCGTTAGTGGGATGGGAACAGCTGGGGGATGTAGAAAAACAGTGGGCAAAACTGAAAGGGGATATTTTAAGGGCAACCAACCTTTTTGTTAAAATTGTAAATAAAGGCAAAAGGAAAAGGAGACCACTATGATTTTCAAAAGAAGTAGCTGAAAAAGTGAAGAAAAAGAGGGAGGCTTTCATGAAATACAAGAGATCACAGAGAGAGGAAGACAGGCATCTGTATTTGGAAAAACTTAGAGAAGCTAGCAAAGTAGTCAAGAAGGCAAAGATTCAAAAGGAGGAGGAAATAGCCAATGCAATAAAATGGGGGGATAAGACATTTTTCAGATATATTAGTGAGAAGAGGAAGGGCAAAAGTGGTATTGTCAGACTCAAGGGTGCAGGGAAGGAATATGGAGAAGCTGATAAGGATAAAGCAGAATTGCTTAACAAATATTTTTGTTCTGTGTTCACAGATGAAGAACCAGGAGCAGGACCTCAGAAAACACCCACAAATAAGAACAGAAGTGAGGGACATCTTGAACAATTTTCAGAAGACTCTGTTCGTGAGAAACTAGCTCAACTTAAAGTAGACAAAGCGATGGGACCGGATGGGATACACCCTAGAATACTGAGGGAACTTCGGGACGTTCTAGCAACTCCACTGACTGACCTTTTCAATGCCTCGGAGTCGGGAGTGGTGCCTGTCAGCAGCCTTTGACCTCATTGACCATCGTACCCTTCTGTCACAGTTATCGGACATAGGTCTCCGAGGTACTGTCTGGCCCTGGTTTCGCTCTTTCCTCTCCACCCGTTCCTTTTCTGTTCATGTCAACGGGCAGTCCTCCACTGTTCTTCCCCTCACTTGTGGTGTTCCACAGGGTTCTGTCCTTTCCCCCTTACTATTTAACATCTTCCTCTCTCCACTACCGTTAATTATGCAGCAATATCCCGTGTCATCGTACATCTACGCAGACAACATTGTCCTCCTTTTCCACACGTCACCACTATCTCCTGATATCTCCCAGCTTAGTCTCTGCCTTACTCACGTTGCTTCCTGGCTGTCTGAAAATTTTCTCCACCTTAATCCTGCTAAGTCCTCAGCAATGTGGGTGTCACTAAGTGGTACATGCCCCACCCTGGTTCCCTCCATCGGCCCAACTGCTATCCCTTTAACGTCTTCCTTCCGTTATCTGGGCGTTCTTTTGGATCCATCTCTCTCCTTTCAGGAACATATCACATCACTCTCTCGCCGCTCCTTCACTGCCCTACGGCAAATTCGAGCCGTTCGGTCAGTGCTACCTCCTAGCTCACTGGTTACCCTCATCCTTGCACTAGTTGTCAGTAGGTTGGACTATTGTAATGTTTTTCTGGCTAACCTCCCTAAGTATCAGCTCCAAAGACTACAGCGGATTCAAAATACAGCAGCACGCCTAGTTACTTTCTCCAGTCGATTTGATCATATTACTCCCATTCTCATCCGGTTACATTGGTTGCCACTTCGCTTTCGCTTCCATTATAAATTTCTGATTCTGATTTATCGAGCCATCCATACCGGAAATCCTCTCTACTTAGCAAACTGCATTTCTCTGCATTCCCCTTACCGCCAACTCCGCTCAATTCATGCCAACCGCTTATCACTTCCCTCACCATCTCAGGCCCACTTAGAACAGACTCGCCATTCTGCTTTTTTCTTTCTTGGACCCCTCCTCTGGAACATGTTACCAACTCCCCTCCAGCTAGAACCCTCCTACCCCCAGTTTAAGTCGTTACTTAAGACCCATCTATTCCAGAAAGCCTATGACCTTCCCCCTGAGGCCCCTCCCTGATCATCCTGTTTGTCTTTTTGTTTCTGTCCCTCAGGTTGTCTCCTGTCTGTCCCTTGTTTTGCTTGTCAATTGTTACATGGCTGGATTATGTCTGTCTATGATTTGGTATTAGTGTGGTATTACTATTCTGTTCTTGCCTCCTCCTTTCCTGTTTATTATTGGCATTCCTTTTCTTGGTTTGCAGTGTTAAATCCATCCTTTTTATTGTACACCGCTTAATGTTCTTACAATAGCAGTTTATCAAATATGAATAAAGATAAAGATATAGAGAGGCTCATGTGGTGCCTTTACACAAGAGAAAGAGAAAATAGTGAGGTTTCTGGAGTCCAGCAGATTACAGGATCCGAGGCAGCATGGGTTCACCAGAGGCAGGTCTTGTCAGACAAATCTGATTGATTTCTTTGACTGGGTGACCAGGGAGTTGGACTGAGGGAGAGCTCTAGATGTGGTGTATTTAGATTTCAGTAAAGCCTTTGACACTGTTCCTCACAGGCGACTTATAAACAAACTGAGCACCTTAGGGATGGACCCTAAAGTTACTGCTTGGGTTAGAAATTGGTTGGGTGGGAGGCGACAAAGAGTACAAGTAAATGGAGCTCACTCTGAGGAGAAGGATGTTACCAGTGGTGTGCCCCAGGGATCTGTCCTTGGTCCGATTCTTTTTAACATCTTTGTTAGTGATATAGCGGAAGGGCTGTCGGGTAAGGTTTGCCTCTTTGCGGATGATACCAAAATCTGCAATAGAGTAGACACCCAGGAAGGTGTAGATAACATGAGGAGGGATCTAGCTAAGCTTGAAGAATAGTCTAGAATTTGGCAGCTGGGATTTAATTTTAAAAACGTGAGGTCATGCATTTGGGCTGCAGCAATCCAAGGGAGCAATATAGTAAAGGGGGTGAGGTACTTTTGTCCACTAAAGAAGAGCGGGACCTAGGCGTGGTTGTGTCTGATGATCTTAAAGTAGCTAAACAGGTAGAAAAGGTGACGGCAAAAGCTAGAAGGATGCTTGGGTGCATACGGAGAAGAATGGCTAGCAGAAAAAAGGAGGTGATAATGCCTCTGTATAAGTCTTTGGTGCGACCTCGTTTGGAGTATAGTGTGCAATTCTGCAGACCGCACCTTCAAAAGGATGTGAACAGGATGGAGTCAGTGCAGAGGGTGGCTACTAAAATGATTAGTGGTCTTCATTATAAAGCATATGAGGACAGACTGAAGGATCTTAATATGTACACCTTAGAGGAAAGGCGGGATAGAGGTGATATGATTGAGATGTTTAAATACCTCCGTGGCATAAATGTTCAGGGAGAGCGCCTCTTTCAATTGAAAGCAAGTTCTGCTACGAGGGGACATGGGATGAGGGTGAAGGGAGATAGATTCAGGAGTGATATGCGGAAATATTTCTTTACGGAAAGAGTAGTGGATCCGTGGAATAGTCTCCCAGTGGAGGTGGTAGAGATGAGGACAGTAACTGAATTCAAAAAAGCATGGGACAAACAGAGGATCTCTAAAGGTAAAAAGGGGACTGTTGTAGTTGTTGATATGGAAGGACAGACTTTCTCTGTCATCATATTTCTATGTTTCTATGTTTCATGTTTGTTCTCGGACCACCAAATGCTAAATTTCACTCTTGATCACATCCCACCAGTCTCACCCAACACATTTAAGAATCTTCAAGCCACTGAACCCTCTGCTCTTCTCTGCTGTCTCACCCCCTTTCTTACACTATGTCATTTGAGTCTGTTGATGAGACACGTCTTCTTAAAAAAATTTACTCGCCTCCATTCTACAGAGATGGTCCTTGCCAAAAAGTCTCCAGTGATCTGTTCCTAGCCAAATCCAAGGGTCTTTACTCTATACTCATCCTTCTAGACCTATTTGATGTTTGTCACTGTTGGATCACCACATTCTCCTTGATATCCTGTCCTTGCTTAGGTTTGGGGGGCTCTGCTCTTTCCTATTTTCTTATCTCTCCCATCACACTTAGTTTATCTTCTGGTGGATCTTCTTTTACTGCTTTTCTGTTTCCAGTCAGTGTACCTCAGGGCTCTATCCTGAGACCTCTTTTCTCTGAATAGTCTCCCGTTTAGTGGCCCAGTTTCCTCATATGGTTATCATCTTTATGCTGATGGCTCTATCTTCCTATACCTGAACTTTCTCTAGGAATCCAGGTCCATATCTTAGCCTGCTTGTCTGATGTTGCTGCCTGGATATCCCACCACAATCTGAAACTGAACATGGCCAAGACGCAGCTGCTTATCTTTTTCCCTAAATCCACCTCCCCCCTTCCTACTCTCCCTCTGTGGATAACACTATTATCCCTCCGTTTCCTGAGCTGGAATCCCTTCTCTCTCTCTCCCTACACACATCCAACAGATAGAAATGATGATAGCTTAAAACCTTTCTCTATAACATCAGCAAAATTCATCCCTTCCTTTCTGAACACACTGCCAAGACACTTATCCTTCTCTAATCACCTCCATCCTGAACTATTGCAAGCCATTCCTCATTAGTCTCCCATTGAATCATGTCTCTCCCCTTCAATCTATTCAACACTCAGCAACAAAGCTAATCGTCCACCAGTGTCACTATGCCCAAATAACCCCTCTTTCTAAAGTCACTTCATTGGCTCCTTTTCCATTTCAGAATCCAATTCAAGCTTTTCCTCCTGACCTACACTGCATTCATTCTACAGTTCCTCATTACCTCTCATCTCCCCCATACATAGCAAATTGGGAACTCCGCTCATCAGGTTAATCACTTACCTGTGCCCTTCTCTTCCACTGCTAACTCCAGACTCCGTTCATTGCATCTTGCTGCACCATATGCCTAGAATAGATTACCTGAATCAGTATGCAGGCTCTATCCCTGGTCCAATCAAATCCAGACTAAAAAACCTAACCCTTTGAGAGACTGCCTTTGGATCCTGACATCCTTATTCTCTTGTTTACCACCCTGGTATCTTTATCTTTATTTACATGATTTGATAGGACCGCCCAGGCTGAAGCATCAGGGCGGTGTACAATACAAAAACAAGGCTGCTAGAAACAAAGTCAGAAAGGGAACGCCAAAAGTCAATAGGACAGAGAGAGACAGATTAAAGGTAGAGAGGAGGAAAAGCCCAGGGGGGGCAAGAGGGCAGGAGGATGGGGGGGGGGGGAAGAAAGGAAGGAGAAAAAAGGGGAAGGGTATGTTACAACTATTTCCCCTTAAGTTTATCTTGATCCCGTTTGTCTTGAATAGGTGTAAGCTCTATTGAGAAAGCACTGTCTGTGTATATGTACAGCACCGTGTATGCCTTGTAGTGCTATAGTAATGTGTAGTAGTAGTAAGGGGACAGAAAGGAACAGCCCACTACTGAATTTCCAGGGAGACCACCTAAGACCCTGTGGCCCTGAAACTATAAAGTTACCATGAAAGTCAGCCTGCCCTGCCAGAATATTTTCAGCCTTGCTGCACCAGATACATCTCCCACCTGCTGAAGGTAGAGCAGTAGTGGATCTGTTTCCTGACTGCATCAGAATAAATATAGTGAAGGCAAACAGATTTCCTGTCTCCACCAGCTGGAAGGAGGGCAAATCCCATTGGCCTGGCCTGGTATAGACAAAGAGGAACCATGGACTAACTATAAGAACACTCTGAGAACAGACAGAAGTACTATGCTGAAAATATTCCATTTTGAAATAAGACAAAATCTAGAGCAGGGTTCTCAACCTGTAGTCTGCAGAACCGATCCATAAGACCATTACAGACACCGAAATGATTTTTAAAAAAAGAAAGGTTGATGAGGATGGGCTATGGTGAAGAGATTTGCAGGGACTAGCTAGGGAAAAAGAGCGAGAAGAAGGAATTGACTGATGGAAGGAAGAAAAAGACAAACTGAAGGAGACAGACAGGGGATGGGAGATGAGGGCTAGTGGAGACAGGCTTGGTACTGAGGGGAGGGAATCTGGGAAGAGTGGCGGGATGAACTGGAGATCACTGAACCTTTTGGAGATTGATAAGAGGTCCACACAATCAAAGAGGTTCAGGTTCCCAACCCTTTATCTAGAACAAAATGTTAAGTAGACTTCAGTAATACTACAAGACCATCTGCCATGCACTGTTGCTGTATAAACAGGTCAATCTGAATATAAGATAGCAACATGTTTTCCCCACAGAAAGCCTAGCACCGTCCATTAATACAGCTCAAACTCTAGATATTAAAACATGACACAAAGAAAAAAAACTGACTACTATTAAGACTGGAGTATGTTATTGTAATGTTTATTCCCAGCTCTAGAAAGCTATTCTCAGCCTGTATGATGTAATCCTTTGTCCCATGAACAGGAATAATACTTTCAAATTAAACAGTGACTCATTCACAAAACATTTCTCAGAAAAAGTAATTTACAGGAGCAATAGAGCTTTAAACAGTTTCAGCAATGGCCGAGTTGCTCATGCCAAGAAAAAGTTTGCAATTCAAAAACTGCTCCCCTTCTTCCAATGAGCAGTTGCCATCTCAAAACGACACATATTTGCTAAAAAAAAATCCACACCTGAACCTACCGTAAAGAAGTATGCTAGTATAAATGACATGGACTAGAGAAGAACAAATAAACAAATTTCAAGAAATACACTTTTAAACATTACAGAACTATGGCAAACTGCACCTATACTATATGCACACTTCTGATTATTTGTCCCATGTAAGTACAACTTATTATGTATTAAAACCAGATAACACCGGCAAAACCACTGGCTGATTCAAATGAAACAGATACGACCTTCGGTAAGAAAGAGGGCTCCATTTGCAACACCACCTTTTCCTTAGAAAAAATAAGAAAAGGTTCCTTACAAGACAACACCTGAAGTTCAGAAATCCTCCTGGCTGAAGAAATTGCCACCAAAAACAGTCTTCAAAGTCAAATCCTTTAGGGTACAAGTTGCTAACAGCTAAAAAGGCTCCTGGAGACAATGCCAAACGCACCAGGTTAAGATCCCAAGTCAAAACCAAGGACCTTCTTGGCGGACAGATCTGCTTAAAAGCTCTCAGAAAACAAACAACGTCCGACTGCGTTCCCAAGGACACTCCTTGGACCTTCCTTTAATAACATGCCAATGCTGCCACCTGCACTCTTAGCAAGCCCCAAGTCAAACCTTTATCGAGGCCTGCCTGTAGTCTTCACATATGGGTATCGACGCTACTGACTGAGTCTGCGCGGGAATGCTCCCCAGCATCCAATAGGAAAGCTTTTGGGAGCATCCCACAGTGCCTACGTGCTGCCTTCCTGCCTTTCCCAACTGTCCCTCTCCAGTTGAGTTTATAGCTGAGAGAAAAGAGAGAAAGAAAGAGATAGAGAAATACAACTCCTAGGGGAGGAGGGCGGGTTGTGAAGACTAAATTCCTGCTGTTCCCGGAGATCACCTGTTACAGGTGAGTAACTATTCTATCTCCAGGAACAAGGAGGAATGTAGTCTTCACATATGGGGACTCCCTAGCTGCAGATGCCAGGGAGATGGCCCCAGAAAGTTGTGCGCCCTTGTGAAAGGGCTCCACTTCCCCCCATGGATCTCTGGCATCCTACCAGGGATGGTGGGTAGGAGTTGTTTAAGTCTGGAACAGGTGTTGAAGAACAGCCTGACCAAACAAGGCATCCCGGCAGGAGTCCTTGTCTAAACAGTAATGGGCTGTGAAGGTATGTACCGAAGCCCAAGTAGCTGCTCGACAGATGTCGTCGATAGACACAGAGTGAAGATAAGCCATTGAGGCTGCCATGGCTCTCACATTGTGAGCTGTGACATGGCCTTCAAGAGGAAGGTTCTTACTCTCATAGGCGAATGATATACACTGTGCAATCCAGTTGGACAGTGTCCTTTTGGAGACTGGAAGTCCCAAATGACTAGGATCAAAAGCAACAAAGAGTTGAGAGGATTGTCTATGTTGCTTTGTCCTTTGCAAGTAAAGCATAGTTACTCACCTGTAACAGGTGATCTCCGGGAACAGCAGGAATTTAGTCCTCACATATGGGGTATTGTCGATACCGACGGAGCCTGCGCGGGAACGCTCCCCAGCGTCCAATTAGAAAGCTTTTGGGAGCATCCCACAGCACCTGCGTGCTGCCTTCCCGCCTTTCCCAACTGCCTCTCTCCAGTTGAGTTTTAAAGCTGAGACAAAGAGAGAGAGAGAGGGAAAGGAAAGAGATAGAGAGATACAACTCCTAGGGAAGGTGGGTGGGTTGTGAGGACTAAACTCCTGCTGTCCCTGAGATCACCTGTTACAGGTGAGTAACTATGCTATCTCCAGGAACAAGCAGGAATGTAGTCATCACATATGGGGACTCCCTAGCTTTAGGTGCCAGGGAGAGACCCCAGATGTTGTGTGTCCCTGAACAGGGCTCCACTTCCCCCCATGGATCTCTAGCATCCTACCAGGGATGGCGGGTAGGAGTTGTTTAAGTCTGGAACAGGTGTTCGAGAACAGCCTGACCAAACAAGGCATCCCGGCAGGAGTCCTTCTCCAAGCAGTAACGGGCTGTGAAGGTATGAACAGAGGCCCAAGTGGCTGCTCGACAGATGTCGTCGATAGACACAGAGTGCAGATGAGCCATTGAGGCTGCCATGGCTCTCACATTGTGAGCTGTGACATGGCCCTCCTGAGAAAGGTTCTTATTCTGATAGGCGAAGGAAATACACTGAGCAATCCAGTTAGACAGTGTTCTCTTGGAGACTGGAAGTCCCAAATGAGAAGGATCAAAATTAACAAAGAGTTGAGAGGACTTTCTATGTTGTTGTGTTCTTTGTAAGTAAAAGGCTAAAGCTCTTTTACAGTCCAAGGTATGAAGATTCCTCTCTGCATTTGATGCATGAAGCCTTGGAAAAAACACAGGTAGGTAGTCCGCTTGGTTCAGATGAAAAGGCGAGACCACCTTTGGCATAAAGTGTGGATGATTCCTAAGGACTATCTTGTCATGATGGAACCTTGTATAAGGTGGATCAGCTACTAGCGCTTGCAACTCACTAATGCGGCGTGCTGATGTGATTGCAATGAGAAAGATAACCTTCCAAGAAAGGAATTTCAAGGAGGTAGTAGCTAAAGGTTCGAAAGGTGGCTTCATGAGCTGCCCAAGAATCAGGTTTAAGTCCCATGCCAACGGTGGGGGTCTAATGGGAGGTTTAGTTAAAAGAAGATGGATGAGAGGAAATAGGCTGTCCATTTAGAGGCTTAAAGGAAGCTGCAATAGCACTCAAATGGACTCTTACTGAATTAGTCTTAAGACCTGCATTGGATAAATGAAGGAGCTACTCCAGCAATGATTCCAGAAGTATCGCAAGGGGGTTAAGACCCTTTTGCGAACACCATATGGTAAACCTTTTCCACTTGAAAGCATAAGAGCGTCTTGTGGAAGGTTTCCTGGAAGCAAAAAGAATTTATCTTTTACTTGCTGAGGGATATTAAGATCATGGAGATCTAGGCCTTCAGCAACCAAGCCCTGAGATGCAGAGACTGGGGATTGGGATGCCATAACATTCCGTCCTCCTGAGATAGGAGATCTGGAGCAGGCCCTAACTCCAGGGAGGGAGCTTGAGAGAGATGTAGAAGCAGAGGGTACCACACTTGCCGTGGCCAATGTGGAGCTATGAGAATCATATGGCCTCTGTCTCTCTGAAGATTGAACAGGGTTTTGGGAATTAGGGGAATGGGTGGAAAGGCATAAAGGAAGTCTTGACCCCAATGAAGGAGGAAAGCATACCTGGCCTGAGCACCCTGAGCCGGAATTCTGGAACAGAACCGGGGAAGTTTGGCATTCCATGGACTTGCAAAGAGGTCTGTGTGTGGGGTTCCCCAAAGTTGAAATATCCTGGCCACCTGGTCTGCATGCAGAGACCACTCGTGTGGAAGCAGAACTCGACTGAGTCTGTCTGCCCAAGAGTTTTGAATGCCTGGCAGATACACTGCCAGAAGATGAATCTGATGCTCTCTGGTGAGTGCCCATAGTCGCAAAGCTTTGTTGCAAAGCGACAGAGAGCCTGTTCCCCCCTGCTTGTTCACACAGAACATGGCTACTTGATTGTCCGTATGAATGAGGACTGTCTTGTAGCTGAGCAGGGTGTGGAAAACTCGCAGAGCAAGGAAGATTCCTCTGAGCTCCAAGAGATTGATATGTAGATAACTCTCCTGTGGAGACCAGGTGCCCTGGGTGGAGAGGTCTTGCAGATGAGCTCCCCTACCCATTGGAGAAGCATCTGTTGCTTGGGGTAAGGGTTGTTGAAAAGGGGACCCCAGCAACAGGTTTTGAGTGGACTGTCACCACTGGAGGGACAAAATAAGGTGACTTGTGTTTGCTATTTTGTCTGACAGGCATCCTGATGCCTGGGTCCATTGGGTGGATAAAGTCCACTGAGCTGCCCTCATATGGAGGCGAGCATAGGGAACCACATGCACAGTAGATGCCATGTGGCCTAGTAGTTGTAACATTTCTCGAGCAGTTAGATGAGGCTTTAGCACTGCTTGAGAAGCTAACTGCACCAGGCGAAGGCAACGGGCCTGGGGGAGATAGGCCCTTGCCTTTGTGGTATCCAGCAAAGCTCCTATGAACTCTAAAGACTGAGTGGGAGTTAGACTGGATTTTGGGATGTTTATTACCAGCCCTAAATACTGAAGGATACGCATTGTGCAGGATAGAGAAGTCCTGGCCTCTGACTCTGTTGGGGCTCGAATGAGCCAGTCGTCTAAGTAGGGAAAGACGAATATCCCTAGAGAGTGCGGAAAAATGCTGCTACAACAGCCATGCATTTCGTGAACACCCTTGGTGCTGAGGCCAGGCCGAAAGGGAGCACCCTGTATTGGTAGTGCTTTCCCTGAAAAAGGAACCGAAGGAACCTTCTGTGAGTTGGATGGATGAAAACATGGGTGTACGCATCCTTGAGAACTAGAGAACAAAGCCAATCCTGACTCTGAAGGTATGGCAGCAGAGATCCGAGAGAAATCATTTTGAATTTCTCCTTGACAAGGAATTTGTTCAATTCCCTGAGGTCTAAGATAGGTCTGTAACCCCCTGTTTTCTTTGGAATAAGGAAATAAGGGGAATAGAACCCTGTACCCTGCTGATGAAGGGGTACTTCTTCTACTGCCCCTTGGGCAAGAAGGATAGTGACCTCCTGACCTAACAGGTTGATGAGAGAGGTCGGAGAATTGAACTGCTTTACTATTGTGTGAGGGGTCATGCTTGAAAAATAAAGCTTGTACCCCTCCTTTATGATGGAGTGTCCAATGCTCTGCTGTTATTTGTCCCCATCTGGGGGCAAAATGACATAACCTTCCTGGAATGGTGGAAGGTTCTGGTCCCCCGAGAACCAGGAAGGCTAAGTTCTCTAGATGAGAGTCAAAGGCCCTGTGGAGGCTGAGCCTGCTGGGCCGGTTGAGGCCTAGCAGCCTTTGCTTTTTTCTGTTTGGGTGGTTGCTGACCTTTCCTGGCAAGCTGACCTGCAGAAAGTCCCTGCTGAACATAAGCAGGATAAAATCTTTTCTTTTTAGAAAAGAATGGTTTCTTGAACAATTTCTTTCTAGCAGGATCAGCAGTGGACTTGGATAATCTATCCAAGGTGGAATTTTCAGCATCCATTTCATTGGCCTTTTCCTGCCAATCTTTACCAAACAGGTTCTCACCAGTACAAGGGATATTTCCCAATTTGTCTTGTACCCAGAGCTCTAGATCAGATGCCTGGAGCCAAGCAATTCTACATGCACCTACGGCAATAGCCGAGGTTCTGCTTATGCACTCAAAGCAGTCAAAGGCTGCACGGTTGGAAAATTTAGAAACATCTTGGGCATGTTTGACCAAAGTGAGAAAATCCTGTCTTTTATCCACAGAAAGAAAAGGACTTAAAGCCTCTAAATCATTTGTGACCTCCTTCAGGAACATTCCCATGTAGAAACTATAGGAACTGATCCTGGCAGAAAGCATGGAAACTTGGAAGACCCGACGTCCAAAAGCATCCAGGGTTCTGCACTCACACCCTGGAGGATTAGAGGCATGCCTTTTTGCACTCTTGATCCTTCTCATAGATGACTCCACTACAATAGAGTGGTGAGGAAGCTGAGTCTTATGGACCCCAGGACAAGGAGGGACTCAATACATAGTATCCAGACTACGAGAATGAGGAGAGGCGGTAAGAGGTGTTTCCCACATCCTTAACATGAGATCATATAAAATCTCATGAATGGGCAAGGTAGCTGCCTCAGGAGTTTTGGGATATTGTAGAATTTCCAACTCCTTGGCCCTTGGCTCTGTTTCAGGGGCCACAGTAATGGACAGGCCCCGAGCCACCTCCCTGATAAAATCTTGGAAGGAAATATCCTCTGGAGGAGACATGCTGCATTTATGGGAGGAGGGCTCCTCTGGGAGAAGCATCGCTGCATCGACAGAACTGTCAGAATCCTCAGATTCTTCTGAGGACTCGAAGTATCGTCTGTCCGGATGCTCTTGAAGAGCCCGATACCCGTACCGACCAAAGTCGGTACCAGTAGTAACCGGTACCGGGGTATCGGTACCGGAGGTCATCGGATGACTGGGTACCAGCAAAGCAGACACCGATGCCGATGCTATCGGTACCGATACCGAGACCAGTACCGGTGGAATTGTCTGTCGCGGTCCCGAGGGCGTCGATGCCACAAGGAAAGCTGCCAGACTGCGTTCCATAGCCAGAACTCTCTGGTCTATCGACGCTGCCAATGCCTGGATGTCGGTACCGGAGGAGACCGCCGGTACCCCAGAGCATGGCACTAGTAGTTCTGCCGAGGTCGAGGCCTTGAGAACATCCCGGAACCCCAATAATGCTTTGGAAGCCGAAGCCTCCCGCCAGGGTAATTTTGCCGGTGCAGAATCCTCGAGGGCAACGCCAGAGGCATCTCGATGCTTAGAAGATCTACCCTTTAAGGACCGGCTGGATTTATGTGTTGTTACCTGAGATCCACGGGAGGAAGCAGCAGCCCTGGAAGACGACAATGCCACCAAAGCTGCATCAGAGGGAAACAGGGTACTGAGCTTAGCAGCTCGGTTCTGCCGACCTCTTTTAGACATCATGGCGCAGGACATACAATCCGTGATGGAGTGGTCAGGACCTAAACATTTTAGACACCATTCATGGGTGTCGGTGACGGAAATGGTACCTCCACACTTGGTGCACTTTTTGAAACCTGAGGCAGGTTTCTCTATGGTAAGGAAATGTTTTGGGGCCTAAGGCCCAAAAAGGCGCGTGTACCTGATGAAAAAGAGAAGATATATATATCTATATATCTATATCTATATCTCTATATCTCTATATCTCTATCTATATATATATATTTTTTTTTTTTTTTTTTTTACAGAAATAAGAGGAGAAAAAACCGGCGTCGAGGAAGGCAGACGCGACCACAAAAAAGAAAGAAAGAAATAACAATTCTTCTGCGGTGACAGGAACACGACCTGCTGGCTCCACAGAAAAAGAAGAACTGGAGAGAGGCAGTTGGGAAAGGCGGGAAGGCAGCACGCAGGCGCTGTGGGATGCTCCCAAAAGCTTTCTAATTGGACGCTGGGGAGCGTTCCCACGCAGGCTCCGTCGGTACCGACGATACCCATATGTGATGACTACATTCCTGCTTGTTCCTGGAGATAATGCCAAAGCTCTTTTACAGTCCAAAGTATGAAGGTTCCTTTCTGCACTGGAGGCGTGAGGCCTCGGAAAGAATACAGGAAGGTAAACCGCTTGGTTCAAATGAAAAGGCGAAACCACCTTTGGCATAAAGTGTGGATGGGTCCTAAGAACTACCTTATCATGGTGGAACCTTGTATAAGGAGGATCAGCCACCAACGCTTGCAATTCACTGATGCGACATGCTGATGTGATTGCAACGAGGAAGATAACCTTCCAGGAAAGGAATTTCAAAGAGGTAGTGGCTAATGGTTCAAAGGGCGGTTTCATGAGCTGCCCAAGTACCAGATTCAAGTCCCATGCCACCGGTGGTGGCTTAATGGGAGGCTTTGTTAAAAGAAGGCCTCTCATAAATCTCGCTATGAGAGGATGAGAGGAAATAGGCTGTCCCTTTAGAGGCTTGAAAGCAGCTGCAATAGCACTCAAATGGATTCTCACTGAATTGGTCTTAAGCCCTGCATTTGACAAATGAAGGAGATACTCCAGTAATGATTCCAGAGGTATCGCAAGAGGGTTAACACCCTTCTGCGAGCACCATATGGTAAACCTCTTCCACTTAAATGCATAAGAGCGTCTTGTGGAGGGTTTCCTGGAAGCATGAAGGATATCCTTTACCTGCTGGAAAAGGTTAAAGATCCTGAAATTCTAGGCTTTCAGCAATAGAATGGGTGGGAAGGCATACAGGAAGTCTTGACCCCAGTGAAGGAGGAAAGCATCCTTGGCCCGACAACCTCGAGCCCTGTTGCTTTAAGAAAAAAGCCTTATGAGGCAACAGTACGAATTCAGGAGAAAAATCGCCTGTCACTGTTGCTCTGGGCATCCGCATGAAAGTGTGCTTCTGTGCACTCCACACGCCCCACACTGAGGCCTAGAAGGCATGACCTGACAGAAGCTACTTCCAAAGAAAAAAGAAAACGTCATCGGGGGGGGCAAAATGTATCCATAATTGGGTGACTGGCTATTTGGTGAAAGTTGTGTGGATACATTGTGCCCCCCCCCCCCCCCATGAAGCTAAAGTGAAATGCCGTATTGGCGTCTAGTGTGGCATTGGGGAGAATGAAAGATAAGTTATGTTTGTTGATTAGTATCCACTGCTATTATGCTAGATTGCTGGCAAGCTGTGAAAAACACACATGAAAGCTGCAAATTGTGTCAACAAGGTCTACATTGTTGGATTTTGTGGAATTACATTATTCCAATGAATGGAATACTGATGGTTTTGTGATTTTTTTTTTTTTTTTTTTAAATAATAAAAGGCTGATGTGAGGGAGTTTTTTGTATCCTTGATGCTTGAGCTTGGTCTGAGGCTAGTATTTTAGACCTGGATCTGAAATGCTTATTGGTTCTGAAATCAACAGGAGGGACCTGCTAGGCCAGCTTGAAGCACCGCTGAGCCAAACCTAGAATTCCTCTCCGCCTGAACATCTAGACGGTAATGCTTCACAAATGTATGGAAAGACGACCAAGTAGCTGCCTTACAAATATCAACTGGCGGCACTAGCTGACACTCGGCCCATGATGCCACTTGTGCCCTAGTCGAATGAGCTCCAATGCCCTCCGGCACCAGCTTGCCCTTCAAAATGTAAGCTGACACTATAGCCTCCTTAAGCCACCTTGCAATGGAAGCTTTACTGACTGCTTCTCTCCTTGATCTACCAAACAGGACAAATAATCTATCTGACTTTCGGAACTCGGCCGTCCTCCTAAGATACTTCAACAACACTCGTCAAACATCTAGAAATTGCAACGTTCCCGAGTCAGACTTTTCAGTAGACTCTTCAAAGACTGGCAGAGAGACCACCTGATTCACAAGAAAAAGGCAAAACGACCTTTGGCAAGAAAGATGGCACTGGTCTCAATACCATCTTCTTCTCATAAAATGACAAGAAGGGCTCTCTATAAGACAAAGGCCGCAGCTCTGAAATTCTACGAGCTGAACATATCACTACTAGAAATACTACCTTGAGAGCGAGATCTTTAACCGAAGACTTAGACAAAGGTTCAAAAAGCTCGCGTACTAACACATCCAGCACTAACGCAAGATCCCACGGCGGAACCGCAGATTTACGTGGAGATCTGAGAAGAGACACCGCTTTCAAGAAACGCATAATATCTGGGTGAACACTTGTACAACTTTTACATTCAGCAGTTGTACAAGCAAAAGTTCTGCTGTTGAGTGTACAGTATTTCAATATTTATAATATGTTACAAGACCTTCTGGTTTAACATTCTCAAACAGAGCATATGCCAGACTAACCCCTGACGAAGGGTATCGAAACACGGCCTGTGTCGGGTTGTCATTGGTTCATAGAAATAAAGCTCTGTCTTTCCACAATATCATGTCTTGGACTGGTTTCTGCATCTTACGTGATATCTGCTTGTGTTGTGGTGTATCCACTTCTGGATGAGAGCATTGAGACCCTCCGACATTCTTTCTTTTTAACCTGCTGAAGAATCGGCTGGCCTTTGCCGACTCGAATGTCGCCATTAGATTCGTCACTGCCTCCCCCCAGCGGTGCACTACCATCTCGAACACCTTCAGGTGAAGAACCCATTCTGCTGAGTCCACTTTTAATCAACTCAGAAAATCTGCCGCCACATTGTCCACTCCTGCCACATGTGCCGCTGACAACGCTACGAGATGTACCTCTGCCCATAAAAAGAGCTGTTCAGCCTCGGACTCTAGCGACACACTGCTGGTGCATCCTTGACGATTGATGTAGGCCACTGTGGTGGCATTGTCGGAAAACACTCGCACCGCTCTGCTCCTCAGGTAACCCTGAAAGTACCTCAGAGCCAGAGTGACCGCTCTCAGTCCAATCTGTTGATGGTCCAAGTCTTTTCCACGTCGGTCCACTGTCTTTGGGCGAAATTTCCTTCGATATGCACTCCCCAACCCCAGAGGCTGGCGTCCGTCGTAAGGGTTACCCAAGTGGGAGCTTCCAGAGGCATTCCCTCCTCCAGGACCCCTGGCTTCAGCCACCACTGAAGAGCCTGTCTCGTTTCCAGTGGACATGGTAGTTTTCAAGACAAAGGATCGTCCTGGTGGGACCACCGTCTGAGCAAGGCCCTCTGCAATGGTCTTATATGAGCCTGTGCCCACGGCACCAATCGAGCGTCGCTGCCATTGTGCCTAGCAACTGAAGATAATGCCATGCCGTGGGAATCCTTCTGCTCAGAAAAGCACGGACCAGCTTCCTCAAACTTCGTGCCCACAGCTGTGGCAGAAAATCCTTGCCCCTGTTTGTAACGAATCGAGCCCCCAAATACTCCAAGATCTGAGAGGGCCCCAAACTGCTCTTCGCCAACCACCCCCAACCTAGGCTCTGCAAAAACTCTACTATTCTGGTGGTCACCGACTCGCCCTCTCTCCTGGACTTTGCTCGAATTAACCAATCGTCGAGATAGGGGTGCACAAGAATCCCCTGCTTTCTCAAGGCGGCTGCTACTACTACCATGACTTTGGTGAAAGTTCATGGAGCTGTCGCTAACCCAAAGAGCAACGCTTGGAATTAAAAATGCCCCATTGAGGGGGAGTGGCTTATCTAAGATGGCAGCAGTGGAGAACTAACCGACTATGCCTAAAAGAAAGGGTAAAGCAAAAGTTCCTCCCGCGGAGCCTTTACCTTCTACTGAGGGGCCTATGGACCGCTTTGTCCGGTTATCCAAGGAGCAGGTTCAGGGGATTCGAGCGGGCTTGGTGGCACCCATGGATTCTGGCTCGGCGTCCTCCGCCCAGGATATCTCGCTCTCCCCCGATGGACGTTCTCCCCCGGCTCCTCCCGGCACTCGGGCTGCCCAGTTGCTGAGTGATGACGTGCCGTCGACGGTTGTGGATGCGGCTACGTCCTCTGAGCGGGACTCGCTCCTGGTGAGTGCCCAAGATCGATCGGGGTATTGCAGGCTCCTGTTGTTTCAGAGTCACCATCTTTGCCTCGTTCCGGGGACATTCAGGTTGGAGAAGCTCCTGATTTGTCGAGGGGCAACGTGGACTCAGCTCTGCCCCGGCTTCCAGTTGTTTCTTTTGCTCTGGTTCGCCCTGCATCTGTTACTCTTGAAAATATCTGGGATGCTATTTCACATTTGTCTACAATGGTGGCAACTCAATTTTCAGCACTCTCTGATCGGGTTGCAGCTACCGAAGAGGCTATTCGACCAATACAGTAGTCTGCTCTTGCGGATATTAATCTCAAACAAGATAATCTGGATCGGCAGCATGTTAAAGTTGCAGATTTAACCGACTCTCTGGTTAAAGATAACATTGCTCTTCATGCCAAGATTGAGTCACTGGAGAATGCTGCTCGTGCATCAAATATTTGTTTGCTGAATTTTCCAATTGTGCCTGGGATCGCGCCTTTAGATACTTTTAAGAAATATCTTCAGGAAGTGCTTTCGGTACCAGTAGATTTGATGCCTCCGGTTTCAAAAATCTACTACCTTCCTTTAGGGAAAAGGGAAGGGAAGTGTTCTACTGGGGGGTTGGAAATGGATTTCCTAAACGTTTCTGAATTACTTTCTACTCCTAAAGAAGAAGAGATAGCTGTTTCAACTCTGTTAGTCACGCTGGCTCTCTCTTCCGACAGGGAATGACTGTTGAAATTGTTTTATAAAAAAACGTGCTGTTTTGTTCTATGGTAAAAAAGTTCTTCTTTTCCCAGATGTGGCTTGGGAAACACAGAAGTGGCAGAGAGCTTTTCTATTATTAAAACCAGGGGTGGGTTGTCTTGGTGCTACGTTTATCCTTCGCTTTCCTTGCAAATGCTTGATTACTTATAAAGCTCATAAGTATGTTTTTTTTTCACCTGCAGATCTTTCCGCTTTTTTGAGTTCTCATTTACCAGGTTCTTCTTCTCCTGCAATATGATTCCATCCTAGTGTTAGGACTCCTTGGAACAATGTCTTCATTTATTTTCCTAAAATTGTGTACCTGATATATTATTGTGTGTTAGCCTTTTCCCTTCAGAATAGGGGACTACTTATAATTCTTGCATTTAGAGTATTTCCTGTACAATTTTTCTTTTGTTGCATTTATATTACTTGCAAGCATTATTGTTCTGTACAAGCGTCGCTTGATTTATTTATTTATTTATTTTATTTTATTTAGACAGTTTGATTTATTGCATAAATAAAAAAAAAAATGCCCCATTGGAACCGCAAACCTGAGGAACGTCTGATGCTCCCATCAAATCGGAATGTGAAGATAAGTTTCCGACAAATCCAGAGAAGTAAGGAATTCTCCTGCTCTTATCGCCACAATAACTGACCTTAGCGTTTCCATATGAAAATGAGCCACTCTCAGACAGCGATCTAAAAATTGGGCGAAACGATGCCTCTCTTTGGCACCACGAAGTAAAAAAGCACAGCTCCTTACCTGTAACAGGTGATCTCTGGGAACAGCAGGAATAAGTCTTCACATATGGGTATCGTCGGTACCGACGGAGCCTGCGCGGGAACGCTCCCCAGCGTCAAAGGAAAGCTTTTGGGAGCATCCCACAGCGCCTGCGCGCTGCCTTTCCGCCTTTCCTAACTGCCTCTCTCCAGTTCGAGTTTTAAGCTGAGACAAAGAGAGAGAGAGAGAAAGGAAAGGAAAGATAGATAGAGAGATACAACTACTAGGGGAGGTGGGTGGGTTGTGAAGACTTATTCCTGCTGTTCCCAGAGATCACCTGTTACAGGTAAGTAACTGTGCTATCTCCAGGAACAAGCAGGAATGAGTCTTCACATATGGGGACTCCCCAGCTAGAGATGCCAAGGAGATCCCCAAAGTTGTGAGTCCCTGCGAAGGGCTCTACCTCCCCCTATGGATCTCGGGCATCCAACCAGGGATGGGGGGTAGGAGCTGATTAGGTATGGAACAGGTGTTTGAGAACAGCCTGACCAAACAAGGCATCCCGGCAGGAGTCCTTGTCCAAGCAATAATGGGCTGTAAAGGTATGAACCGAGGCCCAGGTGGCCGCTCGACAGATTTGGTCGATGGACACAGAATTTAGATGAGCCATAGAGGCTGCCATGGCCCTCACATTGTGAGCTGTGACATGGCCCTCCAGAGAAAGGTTCTCACTCTGGTAGGCGAAAGAAATACACTGAGCAATCCAATTGGACGGAGTTCTCTTAGAGACTGGAAGTCCTAAATGAGAGGGATCGAAAGCAACAAAGAGTTGAGAGGACTTTCTATGTTGCTGTGTCCTTTTGTAAGTAAAAAGCAAGGGCTCTCTTACAATCCAGGGTATGGAGATTCCTCTCTGCACTTGATGCATGAGGTCCTGGAAATAAGACAGGTAAATACACCTCCTGGTTCAGATGAAAAGGTGAGACCACTTTAGGCATAAAGTGTGGATTGGTCCTGAGGACTACCTTGTCATGATGGAACCTTGTATAAGGAGGATTAGCCACCAAGGCTTGCAGCTCACTGATGCGGCGAGCTGAAGTGACTGCAATGAGAAAAATAACCTTCCAGGAAAAGAATTTCAAGAAGGTAGTGGCTAAGGGTTCAAAGGGTTGCTGCATAAGCTGGCCAAGAACCAGATTCAAGTCCCATGCCACTGGAGGTGGTCTAATGGGAGGTTTAGTTAAAAGAAGGCCTCTCATGAATCTTGCTATAAGTGGAGAGGAAATAGGCTGTCCATTGAGAGGCTTAAGGGATGCTGCAATAGCACTCAAATGGACTCTTACTGAATTTGTTTTAAGGCCTGCATGGGATAAATGCAGCAAATACTCTAGTAAAGAATTCAGAGGTATTGCAAGAGGGTTAAGACCCTTCTCTGCACACCAAATGGTAAACCTTTTCCATTTAAAAGCATAGGAACGTCTAGTGGAAGGCTTTCTGGAAGCATGAAGGATATCCTTCACTTGCTGAGAAAGATGCAAATCTTGAAGGTCTAGGCCTTCAGCAACCAGGCTCTGAGGTGAAGAGACTGGGGATTTGGGTGCCACAACGTTCCCTCCTCCTGGGACATGAGGTCTGGAGCAGATCCCAAGTCCAGGGAGGGAGCTTGAGAGAGATGCAGAAGTAGAGGGTACCACACTTGGCGTGGCCAATGTGGTGCTATGAGGATCATAGACCCCTCGTCTCTCTGAAGTTTGAACAGTGTCTTGGGAATTAGGGGAATGGGCGGAAAGGCATAGAGGAAGTCTTGCCCCCAATGAAGGGAGGAAGGCATCCCTGGCCTGAACTCCCTGACACGGAATCCTGGAACAGAACCGGGGAAGTTTGGCATTCCACAGACTTGCAAACAGGTCTATGTCTGGGGTTCCCCAAATTTGAAAGATTCTGGCTATCTGGTCCCCATGGAGGGACCATTCGTGTGGAAGCAGAACTCGACTGAGTGTCTGCCCAAGAGTTTTGAACCCCTGGAAGATACACTGCAACGAGATGAATTTGATGCTCTCTGGCGAAGGCCCACAATCTCAAAGCTTCGTTGCAAAGCGACAGAGAGCCAGTCCCTCCCTGCTTGTTCACGTAGAACATGGCTACTTGGTTGTCCATGTGGATGAGGACTGTCTTGTAGCTGAGCAGGGTGTGGAAGACTCTGAGAGCTAGAAAAATTGCTCTGAGCTCTAAGAGGTTGATATGTAGAGATGTCTCCTGTGGAGACCAGATGCCTTGAGTGGAGAGATCTTGTAGATGAGCTCCCCAACCTCTTGGAGAGGCATCTGTTGTAAGGGTTGCTTGGGGTAACACCTGTTGAAAGGGGGACCCTAGCAACAGATTTTGAGTGGACTTCCACCACTGGAGAGAGCAAAAGAGGCGACTGGAGGTTGCTATTTTGTCTGACAGGCACCCTGATGCCTGGGTCCATTGGGTGGAGAGTCCATTGAGCTGCTCTCATGTGAAGGCGAGCGTAAGGAACCACATGCACAGTGGATGCCATGTGGCCTAACAGTTGTAACATCTCTCGAGCAGTTAAATGGGATTTTAACTGAATCTGTGAGGCTAACTGCACCAAGCGTAGGCAACGGGCCTGGGGAAGATAGGCCCTTGCAGTTGTGGTATCCAGCAAGGCCCCTATAGAGACTGAGTAGGGGTGAGATGGGATTTTGGAATGTTTATTACAAGTCCCAGATACTGAAGAACATGCCTTGTGCAGGCTAGGGAAGTCTGGGCCTCTGACTGGGATGGAGCTCGGATGAGCCAGTCGTCCATATATGGGAATACGAATATCCCTAGAGTGCGTAGAAATGCAGCTACTACTGCCATGCATTTTGTGAACACTCTTGGTGCAGAGGCCAGACCGAAAGGAAGCACTTTGTATTGGTAGTACTTTCCTCGGTAAAGGAACCGAAGGAACCTTCTGTGTGTTGGATAGATGAGGACATGGGTGTACGCATCCTTGAGGTCTAGAGAACAAAGCCAATCCTGACTCTGAAGGTATGGAAGGAGAGCACCGAGAGAAATCATCTTGAACTTCTCCTTGTATAGAAACTTGTTCAATTCTCTGAGATCTAGTATGGGTCTGTAGCCCCCTGTTTTCTTTGGGATAAGAAAATAGGGGGAGTAGAACCCTGAGCCCTGCTGAAGCAGGGGTACTTTTTCTATTGCCCCTTGGGCAAGAAGGGTAGCAATCTCCTGACCCAGAAGGTCGAGGAGAGATGTTGGAGAATTGAACTGTCTCACCATGGTGTGAGGAGGAAGGTTTAAGAAATGAAGCTTGTACCCCTCCCTTATGATGGAGAGGGTCCATTGCTCTGCTGTGATTTGTTCCCACCTGGGAGCGAAGTGAGCTAACCTTCCTGGAATGGTGAGAGGTTCTGGATCTTTTAGAGCCAGAAAGGCTAAGTGCTCTAGTTGAAAGTCAAAGGCCCTGAGGAGGCTGAGGCTGTTGGGCCGTAGCAGCCCTTGCAGCTTTAGGCTTGGCCTGTTTAGGTTGTTGCTGTCACTTTGCAGCAAAACGACCTGCAGAAGATGCCTGTTGACCATAAACAGGATAATATCTCCCCTTTTTGGGAAAAAATCCCTTTTTGAACAACCTCTTCTTAACAGGAGCAGTCGTAGACTTTGAAAGCCTATCTAAAGCAGAATTTTCAGCATCCATCTGAGTGGCTTTTGCTTGCCAATCTTTGCCAAAAAGGTTTTCACCTGTACAATGAAGATTTCCTAGTCCATCCTGGACCCAGGGTTCCAAATCAGAAGCTTGTAGCCAAGCAACTCTGCGTGCACCTATGGCAATAGCCGAGGCTCTGCTAGCACACTCAAAAGAGTCAAAGGCTGCACGGTTAGAAAACTTGGAAACATCCTGGGCATGTTTAAGCCAGGTGAGAAACTCCTCTCTTTTATCTTCTGAAACAAAAGGAGATAAAGTTTGTAGGTGATCTGTAACCTCTTTTAGAAACATCCCCATATAGAGACTATAGGAGTTGATTCTAGCAACAAGCATATTGGCCTGGAAAGTTCTCCTGCCAAAAGCATCTAAGGTTCTGCATTCTCTTCCTGGAGGATTGGATGAGTGCCTTTTTGCACTCTTTATCCTCTTCATAGCAGACTCCACCACAATAGAGTGGTGAGGAAGCTGAGTTTTATGAAAGCCAGGACAAGGAGGAACACGGTACATGGTGTCCAACCTACGAGAATGAGGGGAGGTGGTGAGAGGTGTCTCCCATATGCCCAACATGTGATCATAAAGGATCTCATGAATTGGTAAAGTAGCTGCCTCCTTAGGAGCCTTAGGATATTGCAAAATATCCAATTTTTTGGCTCTAGGCTCTGCCTCAGGGGCCACTGAGATGGAGAGGCCCCTGGCCACTTCCCTAATGAAAAGACAAGTCTTCTGGAGGAGACATTCTTCTTTTTGGAGAAGAGGGCTCCTGAGGAAGGATTACCGATGCTTCGACAGAGACCTCTGATTCATCAGAGTCTTCAGAGGAATCGAAGTATCGCCTATCTGGATGCTCCTGCAGAGCCCGATACACGTACCGAGTGGTATCGACATCGGGAGTGATCGGTACCGATTCGGTACCGATGGGCATCACAGAACAGGGTACCGCTGCAGTCGACACCGAAGCCGATGATATCGGTGCCGGTGCCAGAACCGGTACCGACAACGGAGTTTGTTGCGATACCGGAGGCGTCGCAGCTTGTATGAATGCCTTAATGGCACGCTGCATGGTCAGAATATTCTGATCCATCGACACCACCAATGTCTGGATGTTGGTACCAGTGGGAACCACCGGTACCCCAGAACATGGCAACAGGTGATCGGTCGAGGCCGAGCCATCGATGTCAACCTGTGACCCCATAGATAAAGCTTTGGAAGCCGGAGCCTCCCACGGGGGTAATTTTGCAGGTGCGGATTCCTCGAGAGCAAGCCCGGAGGCATCTCGATACTTGGAGGGAGATCTACCCTTCGAGGACCGGCTGGATTTGAGTTTGGTTACCTGAGATCCATGGGAGGAAAAAGCAGCCCTGGAAAACGTCGATGCTACCGAAGCTGCATTAGAGGGAAACAGGGTACTGAGCTTGGCTGCTCGATTCTGTAGACCTCTTTTAGACATCATGGAACAGGACCCAAACATTTTAGACACCAGTCATGGGTGTCAGTGACAGAAATAGTGCCGCTGCACTTCGTGCACTTTTTAAACCCAGAAGCGGGCTTCTCCATGAGGCCAAAGAAAAAAGCACAGAAGTGAAAAGAGTAGTCTTTTTTTTTTTTTTTTTAAAGAAAAACGAAAGACCGGCAGTACCGGTCCGACGTCAAAGAAGGCAGACGCGCGACCAAAGAAATAAAATAAAATAAAGAACTTCTTCAGCGGTGACAGGAACACGACCTGCTGGCTCCGCGGAAAAGAAGAACTGGAGAGAGGCAGTTAGGAAAGGCGGGAAGGCAGCACGCAGGGGACGTCGGTACCGATGATACCCATATGTGAAGACTCATTCCTGCTTGTTCCTGGAGATATGGAGTATCAACCGTATCCGCACTGGTCTGGCGGTATGGGCACCACCGCGTTCAGGCTCAAACAGTCTTTCTAATGTCACCTGTACCACTCGGAACTTGAGGGGCACCTTGCACGGCGATTGAACATAAGCGTTTACCACCGGGCGTTGAAATTCCAGTGCATAGCCGTCTCAAATGACCTCCAACACCCACTGATCAGAAGTGATTTGGACCCAAGCAGGATAAAGCACAGTTACTTACCTGTAACAGGTGATCTCTGGGAACAGCAGGAATAAGTCTTCACATATGGGTACGTCGGTACCGACGGAGTCTGCGCGGGAACGCTTCCCAGCGTCCAATCAAAAAGCTTTGGAAGCATCCCACCACGCCTGCGTGCTGCCTTCCCGCCTTTCCCAACTGTCTCTCCTCAGTTAAGTTTCGAGCTGAGACAAAGAGAGAGAGAGAGAAGGGAAAGATAGAAATAGAGAGATACAACTCCTAGGGGAGGTGGGTGGGTTGTGAAGACTTATTCCTGCTGTTCCCAGAGATCACCTGTTACAGGTAAGTAACTGTGCTATCTCCAGGAACAAGCAGGAATGAGTCTTCACATATGGGGACTCCCAAGCTAAGATGCCTGGAGTCCCAGCATGTCATAGATTGGAACATGCTATCCCCCACAACACCAGGCATCCTGAGGATGGAGGGTAGGAGTTGAAAAGAAAGGCGCTGTGGAACAGCTAACCTAGCATAGGACTGCAGACAAGGAGTCCATGTGTGGATGATAATTATCATCAATGATATTGCAAGAATATTGCAATATGGACCTCCCCTAACAGGATTACAGAGCAGTAAGGAGGTTCATGGGATCTACTGGGGAACCCAGTAGAGGAACCTCAAGGGGGACCTCACTGTAAAGTGGAGGTAATAAACCTGTAGGAAAAAAACAGTGGAGGTCAGATTTCTGAAAGGTAAGAGGGAACCCCAGTAATAACTGGGGTAGTACCAAAAACGGTGGGCCTTCAGCGGAAGGCTTTATGACAAAAGCCGAACTCCTTTGGCAACAGAGTGGCTCACCCTTAGGAGCAAAAAGAGAAGGCTGACCGATTTGGACAAACAGGCACAGTCCTTGTGGGAGGAAAAGGTATGGAAACCCTTTGTATCCCAAAAAGAAAGGACAAATGCCTGAGGCGTTAGAGCCTGTGATTAACTGAAGATCCGCAATGTCTCTCCTAACTGGAGTCAGCTAGGAGAGATACTGGAACATGTAGAGCTTCAGAGGTACCTAAACCTTAAGGTTATGGTGGAAGTTGTTAACTACCACAGAAAGTGGTTGTGCGTGTAGAACCCCAAACATGCTGGATAGCATAGGTATGGGTAAAGCCTATCTGTCAGAATCATATAGCTATATGAGCATAGACAGACAGACATATAAGAATATATTTATAGTAAGATATGAAAAGACATAAAATACACACAAATGATAGACAGACATCTGTAAGATGTATGCTATAGATATGAATATATATAGGCCTCTAAATGGGTGTCTGCAAAGAAGCAGACAGAGATATGCCTACAGAACGGTATTCACATAGGAAATGTGGAGAGGAAAGATTCATCTAACAAGAAGGTGGAACCTACTTGAGAAGATATATAGAGAATCTATTCCCACTGGTTATGAGCTACAGGGATGCTAGCTAGTGAAATAACCAGGACGGTTACGTGAAAAGCAGAGGATGATATCAGTCTGCAGCCCGCAAGTCCTGAGTATTGCAGAACTCTAGCATGGTAAGTGAATAGAGAACGCATAAAAATGAGATACCATGCTGACCTGCTTAAGGGCAAAAAAGGTATCATGCGTTCTTACCATGAGGACGAGCTGCAAGGAGAAAAGCATATTCTCGATTGGAAATACTATGGACCAAAGTAGGGAATTGGCAACTCCTTAAGCTTTCACGTAAGAGAAGGCCTATGTCCTTTATATTAAAAAAGGAGATAGTGAAAAAAGGGAGAACCTTTCTAGTCATGGGAGACATGACTGAAAAAGCCTTTTCCAACCATCTAGGATAGCTGTTGGGAGAAAAACCCCTCATGCTCTCTAGCAAGGGCCCATAGTGGAGAGCTTCTCTGTAGAATTGCAGAGAGCATGATGCAGGAGAATGAGGAGATAGGTACTGGCTCTCCAGCAGCCAGTTCTATGTCAACTATGCTGCCAAACCCAGGGGAATGGAGATGGCAGAAAGAGAAGACAATCCAACAAGCCTGTAGTGAAATAATTTCCAAGACAGATAACAGCACTGACTTGGAACCACTACTAAGACTAGACAGAATGTTAGTGGAGGACAAATCTGGTTGCTGGTGGACAAGAACCAGTGGTCCAAACATTAAGGCTCCTGCATAGGCAGCTGCTTGCTAGACAGCAGAAAGAATCTTACTGTTTAAAAACAGAAAGAACAGACAGAACAGGAGTGGAAAACTCTGGACATGTCTGATGAACTGCCTCAAAGCAAGATTGAAAAAGAGGAGTCAACTCAGAGAGGAAAACTCCGCACTGGAAAAGTAACAAAACTAGAGAGGCTGAAGAAAAAGCCCTCCAGTGAAGCAATACCGCTCTTACAGAGGAAAAGCTTGGTAAGAGGGTAAAGAGAATGGAGCTGAAGACGACTTACAAAGTAGTAAGTCTATAGAAAGGAAAAAAAAGACATGCTGGCACAGGAAACTATCGTTTGATAGTGGTTAGACCTCTTTCCCTAGCAGGAAGAAGAGGAGAACCCTGTGCCCTATAGGCATGAACATCCTGACAGCTCATAGAACACAGAAAAAATGGATGTCTTTTGGGAAGAGATCCATGTCTAGGGTTTAGAATGAAAGCAGTGGATTGCCTCTATTGAGAAGAAGCAACTGCAGATTCTAACCCCCAGAGTCACAAGCATCTGATGAAGACTGATCAGAAACCCTGCGGTTGCTGGGTTTGCTGAGCCTGGTGAGAGGTTGGATTCTGCAGACCAGGACGATGCTTCCCTTGTTTGGGAACATCTGTATGATGGGCAGATGATGCATAAAACCTTGTTCTCCTATGGGAAGAAAGTTTGGCAGGACATTTCCTATCTACTGTGACAGAAGAAGGTGCAGAACAGCCCCTAGGAACAGGTAAGTCAGTGGACAACTGAGTAACCTGACGTAAAGACTCCTTGTTGAAAAGATTGTCTCCAGTACAAGGAGTATGTCCCAGTCTTTGCTGTGTCCATTTGTCTAAGTCTGAAGCTTGGAACCAGGCTCTACGTCGTGCCCCTATAGTTATAGCAGAAGTCCTGCTAACAGACTCAAAAGAGTCTAGGGAAGCACGAGTAAGAAAGCAAGAGATATTCTGAAGATGCTTAAGCAGTGAAGAATAGCCTGTACTCTTGGACTCTGGAAGGGAAGGAGTCAAAAGATGTAATTGCTTTGTGACCTCCTCAAGAGATAGACTCATAAAAAATATATGAGAGAATTCTTGCAGAAAGCATAGATGTCTGGAAGGTTTGACGTCCAAAGGCATCTAGTGTCTTAGACTCACGATCTGGCGGATAAGAAGAGTGCTTTTTCTTACTCTTTACCCGCCTCATTGCTGATTCCACTACTATGGAATGATGAGGAAGTTGAGTCTTTTGAAACCATGGAGAGGGGGGGCACCTGATATTAAAGATCAGTAGCTCTGGAAGGTGGGGGTACCTTTAAAGGTGCTTCCCACATTCCTAGGAGATCCTGCAAGGAATGATGCAAAGGAAGCATTATGTTCTCCTTTGCTTTGGTAGAAACAGAGCCTTGTGCAGGATCATGTCCAGGGATAGGAATGGCAAGGGATCTTGCTATATCCAGGAGGAAACTCTGAAAAGAGGGATCCCCAACAGGAATCTCCCTTGGACAGGATAGATCTGAAGAACTAGCCTGAGCACCGAAAGAGCTATCCAAATATATAGGAATAGAAGATCCTGCATGGTGCAGTGTGGAATGCTTAAGGGATGGTCACCGGTACTGGCTGTCAGGAGCAGCGACCGTCATTACCACATTGTCCATGCCAGGTATCGACTCCAAGCTTGGTATAGAAGGGAGCGATCCTGTTGGAAGAAGCATGGCAGGAGTTGGCCACGATGCTACTGTGGATACCGGTACCGATGCTAATACCGGTACCGATGTCGGAACCGAGCCCGACAAGACATCGGAGTAGCCATTGGCAGTTCAATCGGTACCGAGGTAACCAAAAACCTCCGGTCGCTATCCTCGGTACCGAGTCTCCGGTATCGATCGGTGTCGTTACCAAAGCGTGTTGGTACCCAGTCTTCCAGACTAGAGATCGATTCCAAACTCGGCATCGAGGGCAAAGAGCCTGATGAGCGAAGCATGGAAGGCACCGACCGCAAGGGTAATGAGGACATCGGTACCGACTTCGGTACCGTGTCTGATACCGGTGGATGAAGATCAACCAGTGGCAACTCAAACGGCCTCGGAGGAACCGAGAGTTGCGGATCCGAATCATCAGAACCGAGCCTTCAGTACCGCCGAGAGCCGGTACCAAGGCGAGTAGGTACCCAGTCCTCCAGACTGGAGATCGATTCCAGACTCGGCATCGAAGGAAGCGAGGCTATCGATGCACGTCTGGAGGGTACCGACGTCGGTGGTAGTATCGGTGCTGATACCGATAATGGAAAGTCAGTCTGGAGAGTATCCACCGGTCACGAAGACACCGAGGATGCCAGATGACCATCCCTGGTGAGGAGTGTTTCATCCAAGACCAGTGCCGATGCCGTGGTATCGGTACCGCTCGAAGCAGATGCCACCACCGGACACGGCTCAGGTATGTTCTGTGAGGGGTGAACCCCAGGAACAACCTGAAACCCCTTATAGGCTTTGGAGACCGAAGACTCCCGCCGGGGTTTTGAAGCCAGTGGGCCCTCGAGGGCAAGGCCGGAGCCGTCTACATGCTGTGCATGAGACCTACCACTCGAGGGCTGGCTAGTCTTAACAGACTGTTTGTGGGTTACCTGATCCTGTGTAGAAGAAGAAAGGGATGGTGCCCCGAAGTTGGAGGGAAACCGTGTATCGAGGGAACCTCGATGTTGAAAACCTCTTCTCACCAAACTGTTGTCAGGGCCCAAGCAGGTTAGACACCGACTTCGAGGGTCTAAAAATAAAGTTGTACCGCCACAGTTTGAACATTTCTTGGAGAAAGTGGCTGGCGGTTCCATGAAGGAAAAAGGGGCCTAAAAGGCCTGAGAAACCGTGAGACACTATGAAGAAAAAATATCCCTTGAAAAAGGAATTTTTTACAAGAAAAGAAAAGAAAACACCAGCGGTACCGGTGGCGTCGGGGAAGACAGCCGCGACCACAAGAAAACTAAAGAAATAAAACAAGAATTTTCTGCGGTGACAGGAGGACGTCCTGTGGGCTCCGCGGAAAACGAAAACTGAGGAGAGACAGTTGGGAAAGGCAGGAAGGCAGCACGTAGGCGTGTTGGGATGCTTCCAAAAGCTTTTTGATTGGACGCTGGGAAGCGTTCCCGTGCAGACTCTGTCGGTACCGACGTACCCATATGTGAAGACTCATTCCTGCTTGTTCCTGGAGATAAGTCCCGTAGTCGACCTCCCACGGGAACGAGGCCCACCAGGGCCCTTCTGGCTTCATTACAACTTTCTAAGATTCGAGGAAGAGGACGCAGCAAAGCCTCTGCTTGCTCCTCTAAAGCCTCGAAATCCCTGATTCTGATAAGCAAAGTGTCCCCTCTGAAATTGACCAAACCTTGCTGGACGGAAGCAACGAAACTCTTTGCTGGCCCTTAGCCGCCAGAGCTGTACGCGTTTGCTTTTGCTTGTCCTCCGGGAGTCTTCTGCCTTTGGACTCTCCAAGGTCCTTTTACTAGCTTAAGTCCTCCCCAAACAGTAGCTTACCTCTAAAGAGCAGCTTACCCAGCCGTGCTTTGGAGGAACTATCCGCTGCCCAATTCGGCAGCCAGAGATAGCGCCTAGCCGCTATCACCAACGCCATACTCTTAGACAGACCCCTGATAAGGTCATAGTGAATGTCAGCCAGGTAAGCCATTCCAGATTCTAATCTGGACATTTCCCCCTCTCTCTCCTCCAGCTGTTCTCCCTGAATTCCCTGAGACCAGCGAAGACAGGCCCTCGCCACCCATGCGCCACAAATGTGTGGCAGGAAGTGATCCTGTAACTAGGACCTGTCCTCCAGGTGATGTAAACCCCTCTCGCACCGAGGAGGTTTCTCCAGGGCCAAGTGCCCATGCGGGAAGGGTTAGGACAGCAGTTATAGTTGGTGATTCGATCATTAGGCATGTAGATAGCTGGGTGGCTGGTGGACGTGAGGATCGCCTGGTAACATGCCTGCCTGGTGCGAAGGTAGCGGACCTCACACGCCACCTAGATAAGGTCTTAGATAGTGCTGGGGAGGAGTCTGCTGTCTTGGTACATGTTGGTACCAATGACATAGGAAAATGTGGTAGGGAGGTTCTGGAAGCTAAATTTAGGCTTTTAGGTAGGAAGTTGAAATCCAGAACTTCCAGGGTAGCGTTCTCCGAAATGCTTCCCGTTCCACGCGCAGGACCCAATAGGCAGGCAGAGCTCCGGAGTCTCAATGCGTGGATGAGACAATGGTGCAGAGATGAGGGGTTCGGATTTGTTAGGAACTGGGGAACATTCTGGGGAAAGGAGGGGCTCTTCCGAAGGGATGGGCTTCACCTTAACCGGGATGGAACCAGGCTGCTGGCATTAACCTTTAAAAAGGAGATAGAGCAGCTTTTAAACTAGATAATAGGGGAAAGCCGACAGTCGCCCAAGAGCGCATGGTTCGGAAGAATGTATCCTTGAAGGATACTACAAAAAGCAGAGAGGTTCCAAAAAAGAGTAAAGTAGCCCAAATGCCCTCGAGTATGGAGCAGACAGAACTTAAAGATCCCAAATTACCCATGTCTACCAATAGCCAAATTAATATGAATAAAATACAGTCTCTAAAATGCTTGTATGCAAATGCTAGAAGTCTACAAAACAAGATGGGAGAGTTAGAATATATAGCACTAAACGAGAGGTTAGATATGATTGGAATATCAGAGACATGGTGGAAGGAGGACAACCAGTGGGACACTGTGATACCTGGGTACAAACTATATCGAAATGATAGAGCTGATCAAATTGGTGGAGGGGTTGCGCTCTATGTTAGAGAGGGCATTGAGTCAGAAAGGATTAAAGTTTTGCAAGAAACAAAATTTGCTGTAGAATCTCTATGGATTGAAATTCCATGTAAAAAGGGGAAGGCGATGGCAGTGGGGGTGTACTATCGTCCGCCTGGCCAGAATGAACAAATGGATGATGAAATGCTCAAAGAAATCAAGGAAGCTAGCAAAAGTTACAGTGCAGTAATAATAATGGGTGATTTCAATTACCCCGGCATCGACTGGGTCAGTGTCACAACAGGACATGCTAGGGAGATAAAGTTCCTAGATGAAATAAATGACTGCTTCTTGGAGCAGCTGGTTCATGAACCGACCAGAGGGGAAGCAATATTAGACCTAGTCCTTAGTGGAACACCAGATGTAGTGCAAGAGATAAGGGTGTTGGGGCCACTTGGCAATAGTGATCATAGCATGATCGCCTTTGATTTAATTAGTGGATGAGGGATAGTAAGGAAATCCACAGTACTACCCTTTAACTTTCGAAAGGGAGACTATGATAGAATGAGGAAAACAGTTAAGAAAAAACTAAAAGGAGCAGTTGCAAAGGTTAAAGACGTACATCAAGCTTGGGTGTTGTTGAAAAATACTATCTTGGAAGCCCAGACCAGCTGTATTCCACGCTTTAAGAAAAGTGGAAGGAAGTCCAAAAAATTGCCAGCATGGTTTAAAGCTGAGGTCAGAGAGGCTGTTGTTGCCAAAAAAGCATCTTTCAAGAAATGGAAAAAAGAGCCAAATGATGAAACCTGGAAACAGCACAAGCACTGGCAAGTCAAATGCAAGGCATTGATAAGGCAGGCAAAGAGAGAATTTGAGAAGAAGCTTGCTGCGGAAGCAAAAACGCGAAATAAAGACCTTTTCAAGTACATTCGTAGCAAAAACCCGTGAGAGAGTCAGTTGGTCCATTAGATGATAAAGGGGTTAAAGGAGCACTAAGAGGCGACAAGGCGATAGCGGAGAGACTGAATGAATTCTTTGCTTCGGTCTTTACTGAGGAAAATGTAGGGATGTTACCCACGACTGAAGTGGTATTTAAAGGTGTGGAAGAATTGAAGGAAATATCGATACATCGGGAAGATGTCTTACAACTATTAGATAAACTGAAGAGTAGCAAATCACCTGGGCCGGATGGTATACATCCAAGGGTGTTGAAAGAACTGAAATTTGAGATTGCAGACCTGCTATCAGTAATCTGTGAACTATCATTAAAATCATCTCTAATACCTGAGGATTGGAGGATCGCCAATGTAACACCAATTTTTAAAAAGGGTTCGAGGGGTGATCCGGGAAACTACAGACCGGTGAGCCTGACATCAGTACCGGGAAAAATGGTAGAAACCATCATAAAGAATAAAATTACTCAGCATATAGATAGTCATGACCTAATGGGAGACAGCCAACATGGCTTTAGACAAGGAAGATCTTGTCTTACTAATCTGTTATGTTTTTTTGAAGGAGTGAATAAACAGGTGGACAAAGGTGAGTCGGTTGATATTGTGTATCTGGACTTTCAGAAAGCCTTTGACAAGGTCCCTCATGAGAGACTTTTGGCAAAACTAAAGAGTCATGGGATAGGAGGCAGTGTACTACTGTGGATCAGGAACTGGTTAAAAGATAGAAAGCAGAGGGTAGGGCTAAATGGCCAATTTTCCCAATGGAGAAAGGTGAATAGTGGTGTACCCCAGGGATCTGTGCTGGGTCCGCTGCTTTTTGACATATTCATAAATGACCTGGAAAGTGGAATAACAAGTGAGGTTATCAAATTTGCTGATGACACAAAACTATTTAAAGTTGTTAAAACCCAGGATTGTGGAAAATTGCAAGAGGATCTTGATAAATTGGAAGACTGGGCATCAAAATGGCAGATGAAATTTAATGTGGAGAAGTGCAAGGTTATGCACCTAGGGAAGAACAACCCAAACTATGGTTACACGATGCAAGGTTCCACATTAGGAACCACCACCCAAGAAAAAGATTTAGGCGTCCTTGTGGATACCATGTTAAAACCCTCGGCCCAGTGTGCAGCGGCAGCCAAGAGAGCAAATAGAATGCTAGGTATGATAAGGAAAGGAATGGAAAATAAAACAAAAGATATTATAATGCCTCTATATCGTTCCATGGTGAGACCGCACCTTGAATATTGTGTGCAATTCTGGTCGCCATATCTTAAAAAGGATATAGCAATTTTAGAAAAGGTTCAGAGAAGAGCCACCAAAATGGTAAAGGGGATGGAAGGCTACTCCTATGAAGAAAGGCTAAAAAGGTTGGGGCTCTTTAACCTGGAAAAGAGATGGCTGAGGGGAGATATGATAGAAGTCTATAAATTAATGAACGGAGTGGAACGGGTAAACGTAGATCGATTGTTTACCTTATCAGAATATAGAAAGACTAGGGGACATGCAATGAAGCTACAGGGTAAACTATTTAAGACTAATAAAAGAAAATATTTTTTCACTCAACGTGTAATCAAACTCTGGAATTTGTTACCGGAGGATGTAGTAAAGGCTGTTAGTGTAGCTGGGTTTAAAAAAGGTTTGGACAAGTTCCTGGAGGAAAGGTCCATAAACCATTATTAAGAAGGGACCCAGGATATCAATGCTTGAACCAATACAAGCATTGTGGAACCTGTGTCCCTTGGGGAAACTGCTAGGTACGTATGACCTAGATTGGCCACTGTTGGAAACAGAATACTGGGCTTGATGGACCTTGGTCTGACCCAGTATGGCATATCTTATGTTCTTAGATGCCTGAATGGAGAGAGCACTAATGTCGAAGACCTGTTTTAACAGAGTATCCAACTTCCTGTCCTGAACATCTTTGAGAGCGTAACTACCTTCCACGGGAATGGTGGTCTTTTTGGTCACCGCCGAGACCACTGCGTCTACCTTAGGGGACTTAAACGACTCTCGATCCTGATCTACCAACGGATAAAGGCAAGACATTACCCGGGACCTTTAAGACCCGCTTCGAGCATGTCCCATTCCTCCTGTATCATTTCCCGCACCACGCTGTGTACCAGAAAAGCCGTCTGCATCTTATGCACCGCCTGCAACAAGGGATCCTCCGAAGTCGCATCCTCCGCAGGCCCTGTAGTGGACATATTAAGGGCTTTTAGCTGGTAGTTCGCCACGCTGGTAGTTCATCACGTCTGAACACCCTGATCACCCTAGCATGGTCCTCGTGTTCAGCTAACTCTCCTTCCTCCAAGCTCCTCCTCCATGTCTAAATCGGGTTCCCAGTCCTCTGAGAGGGGACCTTCCGATGGCAATGACTGCTCTTGCTTATTCTTCCCTTTTCTGGACCTCTTTAACGGAACCTTCGTAGTCCCCAAAACTAAAAGGGGTCCCCGGACGCTTTACCCCTGGCTGTGCCACCATGGGAGTAGTATCAGTTCCCTTCTGAGTGCCACTAAAGGCTTGTTGAATCAGAGCCACAAACTCTGGGGAAAAGATTGCCGCAAGCCCTCCTGGTAAAGCCGGTTGGGAAGGCGGCAGATCTGGGACCCAGGACGGACCCACTACCGGCTCCAGTAGCAGTACGGAGGGTGAGACAGGCTGTGGCAGAGCTACTGAGGCTTCTTTCTGACTCTCTGCCCCCAATTCCAAAACTTGCTCCATAGATGCTGCCTCCTGGGCGCAGCCTCTACAAACCCCTGCGTCTGACACCGCTCCCCTTCTAGCCCCGCACAACAAACACTGCAGCCTAGAAGGCATTCCTCCCTCCGCTTCCTAAATGTCTGATTGGTAAACCTAATGGAGACATATAGCTGAATGCAAACAAACAATCTCCACAGGCAGCTAAAGAGAGCTATGAATGCTGCCTCACCACCGAGGGAGGAGAAAAAATTATGCACCGAGAACCCTAGGCCCCCCCCCCCCCCCAATGCAGAACAGAAATACCACAGAGTTTTTTGTTTTGTTTTTTTTTAACCATTCGACAAGAGGGCTTTCCTGAACTCTTTACACACGAAGGAAAAAGCAGCCCGATCAGTCAAAGTCGGCCCGACGAAGAAAATGACGCTGCCTCAGAGCCGGACACCAAAAACATCTTTCCTGCGCTTTCCCCACGCGGTCGCTGACAGACATCAATGAGCGCCACACTCGCGCTGTTCCCTGATCTGAAACTGGCTGATTGTAATAAAATTACTTCACACACCCTGCTTCTTGCATCCGCTTGTGTCTCTGCTACTTCTCCTCGCTCTCAGCCGTAAAAGTGGCTTTGGCGACCGGAGAGAAGTCGGTACTGATGTGCTAGTGCTGCGGAGTCTTCGACCCTGCCGCGCGTCTCAGCACTGAGGAGCTCCTTTCTCTGTCTTGCTTCTGCTGCCGGTTCCTCACTCAAGAGTGAGCTCGGGAACCGGATCGCAGCTCCTCTACAACATTTGAGTGCCTTTTTCCTCCAGCTCCCAGTCTGCCGATGAGTGGGAGGGACTTCTCAGCAGCACACTCTTATTCTTTTTTTTTTCAATTGAACACTTAATCTAACAATCAGAACAATATATCTAACTGTACTCCTTAACTGTTTCTCCAGTGAGCCTCGAACCTCAAGGCTCAACACACTCCAGCTGTTTGGAGACCGAGATAACTGGTCAGAGGAGGCGGATCCAGGAGTATTTGTACCAGTGTCATCACAAGAGTGACATTTCTCAGTCTCCAAAGCTGCTGGAGGAGGTGCTAAAACCCAGAGGTTTGGGACTAGACTGGAGGGACAATAAGGAAAGGCAGTTATACAGCTTGAACAAATTAGTCTACATAATTTTGCTGAAACTTATGTAGAAAGGGCATTTAAATTTTTACTGTGACTAAAACTGAAATAGAATATGTATAGATGTATGTATATATTACTATTACTCCACGAGTTTCAAACAAACAGGTATATACATTCATCATAAAGATGACCAATTTGTTATCATATGAGGGCAACAGAATTTAAGCAGATCAACTTAACAGACTAGATTTATTCTAATCATGGAATATGTTGCCATCTAGTGGATGAACAATTTACAAAGGACAACATGCTGAAAAGTGCTTCATTTTACATGATGCATGTTCAAATCACTAAATGCCAGTATTTTATTATTAAAAGTATGTTATGCCATATGTCATACTTCCTAACTGAAATATCAATGAAGCCAAAAGCAGATTTCACACATACTTCTATTAAAATATTTCTGACCACTCCAAATCTGCCTGCCAACTTTAAACCAAGGTTAAACAAGTTCAAGCAAAACTTTAAATGAACTCATATTTGCAACTAGCCTTCAAGAGCTATGCAATTTTGAGTTTCCTATGTTGAAATGTTTCCTTGAATCTGTAGCACTCAAAATATATGTACACGCAAAAAAAATACATCTTTAAAATAACATCCATGACATAGGTTCTACACAATGTAGGGCAAATGCAGCAGCGACTGGCTGTCGCCACTTTAGGTTATGCCTGGATATTCAGTGCAGGGGCCATATCTGACCAGCAGCACTGAATAGTTCTAACTACCTGGTCAGCGGCGATATTCAGCCACTGGCAGGATAGCTAAACCAGCTAAAATTATGCCAGCCTTTTTTCTGCTTAACATTAGCTATTTTAGCTAGCCAGTTAGTGGCTCGATATTGGCACTGACCAGTCACCCCTGGAATGCCCCAATGTAAAGCAGTTAGCGTCGGAGCATTTAACTAGGATATGCAGGGATATTCAGCAGCACAAACCAAGTATGTGTTACTGAATATCTCATTGAGTGGGATTAATGCAGTTTGCAGATCTGTAAACCTTGTTAATCCTTTTGAATATGCCCTCCATTATCTTTACTAGACTTTCTAGAGCACCTTAATAGCAGATTAACTAAACGTGACCCTCCATTGCCTCAGAAAATGAGGGCATGTCCCTCCTTGGACAAGGAATTACCTATTGCAACCTGATTACAACTTAGATTTAGATAGGCAAGTAATTACATTTAAAATCCAAGCAATCAATCACTGCAGTCCAGGTGGTTGGATTTATGCTACTTTACACTTGTAAATAGAGAGTTCCATAATTCGCCATACCACCACTCTCCTAATTTGGAGAGAACCTTCCTAAGTCACAATGATCAGTGAAAACAGAACGTTTACCTACGAGTAACTGATAGGCATTATCAGATAATGCACAGCATCTATAGCTATGCTAATAATTTTTTTTTAAACTGGACTCCAGGCTTACAGTGAAAAATGACCTATAGGCAAATCAAAGAAAGTTAACATTCCCAAAACAAAATAGGAATTAGACTTACCTACGAATTGTAGTTCCTTGAGGAACTCCAGTTCAGTCCTCCACCTCTGGGTAGTGTACCTCCTCCTGCAGCATGGAGACTGGGCATGTCAGAATCGTGACATCACTGGATGTCGCCTGCTGGTCTCTCCCATCAGCCCCAGTGAACTATTGACAAAGCAGACTCAAAGGAGCAACAAATAAGTAGCTATAGCACTAAATTCAACTTCTAAATCCTAAACTAAATTCCCCTTAATTAAGAAGGAACCATCTTCTCTCACTTTCTCTTTAAGAAAGAAAGAAAGAACGAACCACAGCAATCCCGAGACTATTCAGAACATCTACACACTTTGTGTCTGGTACTCCCCCCCAGTTCGACGGAACTACTCATCCCCGGGCGGGAATGAGGACTGAACTGGAGTTCCTCAAGGAGCTACAATTAGCAGATAAGTCTAATGCCTATTTCCTTATCGTTCCTCCAGTTCAGTCCTCCACCTCTGGGATGTAACAGAACAGTAATCACTGGGAGGGACCTGTCCACCCGGATCGTAACACCACCGACCCGAAACAGGCATCGCTTGCCACCTGAACATCCAGGCGGTAGTGCTTACTGAAGGTATGGAGAGACAACAAAGTGGCCACTCTGCAAATCTCCACTGGCGGCACCAAACTGTGCTCCCCCCAAGAAGTCGCTTGCGCTCTCGTAGAGTAAGCCCATAACCCCACAGGCACCTGATGCCCTTGCAAAATATATGCGGACGCTATTGTTTCACGGACCCATCTGGAAATTGAAGCTTTGGCTGCCGCTTCCCCTTTACAGGGGCCTCCAAACAGAACGAATAGGCGTTCAGACTTGCGAAAGGTTTCTGAAACCTTTAAGTATTGACATCCACCCGGACTCTGCTGAGAAAATCTGCCATCAAACTGTCCATTCCCGCAATGTGAGTCGCCGATATCGCCTGCAGTCGAGGCTCCACCAAGGCGAAGACTGCTTCCACTTCCTCCTCCAAGGCCACACTTCCCGTGCCGCCCTGCCGGTTGAAGTAAGCCACTGTCGCGGAATTGTCCAACAGGACTCTCACCGCTTGTCCGCTCACCGTGGTTTCGAATGCTTGAAGTGCTAAGCCCGCTGCTTGCAGCTCCAGACGGTTGATCGACCACTGAGCCTCCTGGTCGTTCCACACTCCTTGTGCGAAGAGATCCCCGCAATGAGCTCCCCAACCTGTGAGACTCGCATCTGTAAACACCAGAAGCCACTGCGGTTGTTCTAGTGGCATGCCTGCCAACAGACTCCCCCGGCAAAGCCACCCCTGCAGGGACTGCCTGACCCACAACGGACAGGGAAGCCGCTGGTTCAGAGAATCGGTCTAGTGTGACCAACGTCGGAGCAACGACCACTGCAACGGACGCATGTGAGCTCTGGCCCATGGTACTACTTCCAAGGTCGCCACCATTGTTCCCAGCACTCGAAGATAGTTCCAAGCTGACGGGGGCTGGAGTTGATATAAACTTGCGCACTAACTGCCGAAGGGCCTGAGCTCACCGATCCGGCAGAAACACTGCTCCCAACCGGGTGTCGAACCACACTCCTAAGTATTCCAGCACCTGAGACGGAACCAACTGGCTCTTGGCCGCATTGACTACCCAGCCGAGACTCTGAAGAAACTTCACTACCTTTCTTGTAACTTGAATGCTCTCTGCCTCGGATTTCGCCCAAATCAACCAGTTGTCCAGGTATGGGTGAACCAAAATTCCTCTTTCGCAGAGCCGCCACCACCACCATCATCACTTTGGTGAAAGTTCACGGAGCCATCGCCAAACCGAAGGGCAAGGCTTGAAACTGAAAATGACCCTACGGAAGAGCAAACCTTAGGAATAGCTGATGAGCCGCTCTGATAGGGATGTGCAGATACACCTCGGTAATAACAAGGGAAGTCAAGAACTCTCCCTGACGGACAGCCACTATTACCTGTTGCAAGATTTCCATTCGAAAATGCGACACTCGTAGAGAATGATTTACTCCCTTGAGGTCAAGGATAGTATGGAGAGACTCGTCCCTTTTTGGTACTACAAAATCGAAATTACACTTACCTGGTAATTGTAGTTCCTTGAGTCACTACAGTTTAGTCCTCCACCTCTGGGTAGTGCACCTCCTCTTGCAGCATGGAGACTGGACATGTCAAACACGTGACATCACTGGATGTAGCCTGCTGGAATCTCCCATCAGCCCCAGTGAACTATTGACAAAGCAGACTCAAAAGAGCAACAAACAAGTAGCTAGCATAACAACAATCTTAAAATCCCCTTAAAGGTACAACTGGTAACTTTTCAAACCACTAACCTCCTCTTTCAAAGGAAAGAGTAAGGATTATTTTATGTTTTGGAGGAGTTTTGTTTTTTTGTTTTATTTCCTTCGGCCCCCCCCCCCCCCCCGAACCAGAGACCCTGAAAAGGAAGCACCGACAGGTCGAAGAGGAGAGAATCAGAACGACTGAAAGTCTCATGAAAGCCACACTCACCTGTAGACCTTGCATCTCATTCCCTTGAACTTGCCCTGATAAGCAAATTACTCCCTGGGTGGGAATGAGGACTAAACTGTAGTGACTCAAGGAACTACAATTACCAGGTAAGTGTAATTTTGATTTCCTTATCGCCCCTCCAGTTTAGTCCTCCACCTCTGGGATGTAACAGAGCAGTACTAACGGGAGGGACCCTTCCAGCCAGCATGCAACACCGCCAACCCGAAACAGGCATCATTTGCCGCTAGCACATCCAAGCGGTAGTGCTTGCTGAAAGTATGAAGAGAGGACCAAGCGGCCACTCTACAAATCTCCACTGGCGGAACCAGACTGTGTTCCGCCCAGGAAGCTGCTTGCGCTCTAGTGGAGTGAGTTCGCAAGCCCACCGGCGCTGGACGACCCTGCAAAATATAGGCTGACACAATAGCCTCCTTAATCCATCGGGAAATGGAGGCTTTCGCGGCCGCCTCCCCTTTCCTTGGCCCTCCGAACAACACGAAAAGATGGTACGATTTGCAGTAAGATTCGGAGACTACCAAGTATCTTCACAGTACCCTCTTTATGTCCAAGCGCCGTAAACCTCGCTCGGCCCTGAGAGCCGCTCCTGACTGTAAGACCGGTAACGACACCGTTTGATTCAAATGGAACGGCGATGACACCTTTGGTAAAAAGGATGGGACTGGCCAAAGAACCACCTTCTCACTTGAAAAACACAAAAAAGGCTCTCAACATGACAGGGCCTGCAACTCCGAAATGCGACGTGCCAAACAGATGGCCACCAAAAACACTGTCTTCAAAGTCAAATCCTTGACGGACACCTGGATAAATGGCTCAAAAGGCTCCTTCACCAGTGCCCCCAAAACCAACTTTAGGTCCCACAGCGGAACCTTAATCCTATAATAAGGTTGAATCCTGTTAACCGCTCTAAGGAAATGCACCACATCAACATGAGCCCCTAGGGACACTCCTTGGACTTTACCTCTATAACAAGATAGGGCCGCCAACTGAACCCTCAAAGAACTGGCTGCCAGCCCCTTCTCGAATCCGTCCTGCAGGAAACTTAACACCAAAGGCACGGATGCTGTAGCGGCGTGGACCTGGTGCCTCGAGCACCAATCTTCAAATGCGCCAGATGCGCACATAAGCCAACGATGTTGACCGTTTAAGCGCCTGAAGCAATGTTGCAATGACCGATCTGGAGTAACCTTTCTTCCTTAACCTTGCCCTTTCAATGACCAGGCCGTAAGTGAGAACTGATCCGTCTGGGGCAATTGCAACGGACCCTGAATCAACAGTCCCCCCAACGTCGGCAATCTCCAAGGCACCCCGTCGAGCAAACTCATGAGATCGGCGTACAACGGGTGCCTCGGCCAGTCCGGAGCCACTAATAGTACTCGACCTGGATGCGCTTCGATGCACTGAACTACATGCCCGATGAGTGCCCATGGCGGGAAAACAGAGGAGACCTATCGAGGGCCAAGGCTGTATCAGGGCGTCGATTCCTTCCGACATGGTCTCCCGTCGCCTGCTGAAGAACCGGCACAATTTCGCCGACCGGAATGTTGCCATCAGGTCCATGACCGGCGTTCCCCACCGAACTATTTGCGCGAAAACATCCGGATGCAGCTCCTATTCCCCGGCATCCACGCAGACTCTGCTAAGAAAATCCGCTATCACATTGTCCTTTCCTGCAATGTGGGCTGCTGAGATTGCTTGCAAACGTGTCTCTACCCAAAAAACAGCCTCTCTGCCTGTTTCCATGGCCACACTTCCTGTACCGCCCTGCCGATTTATGTAGGCCGTCGCAGCATTGTCAGACAGCACACGTACCGCTCGCTCAGCCACCAGTTTCAAACCTTTGCAGGGCCAGGGGCACTGCTCTCAGCTCCAGACGATTGATGGGCCATCCACTCTCTTCCGTAGACCACGTGCCTTGTGCGAAGGCCTCCCTGTAATGCGCTCCCCACCCTGTCAGACATGCATCCGTCAGTAGTGGGATCCATTCCGGCTGCTCCAGGGACATACCCGCTCGCAGGGCAAAAGTCACCACCGAAGGGACTGTCTGACCCGAAGAGGGCAAGGGAAACGTCTGCTCAAGGAGTCGGACTGGTTTGACCACCAGCGAAGCAACGTTCTCATATGAAATCTGACCCACGGAACTACCTCTAACATCGCCGCCATTGTTTCCAGCACTCGAAGGTAACTGCACGCAGTGGGCGCTGGGACGGACCTGAATTCGCGCACCAGCTTTTGAAGTGCTTGGGCTCTCCGCTCCGTCAGAAACACTGCTCCTTTCTGAGTGTCGAACTGTACTCCCACAGAGAACTTGAGATGGAACCAGATGGCTTTTGACCAGATTGACCACCCAACCTGCAGAAAGTGTACCACCTTTTCTGTAGCCCACTCTCTCGGCTTTGGAATTTGCTCGAATCAACCAATCGTCCAGGTATGGGTGAACTAAGACCCGTTCCTTGCGCAGGGCCGCCACTACCACTACCATGATTTTGGTGAAAACCCGGGAGCTGTCGCAAGACCAAAGGGCAATGCTTGAAACTGATAATGTCCCCATGGGAGCGCGAACCGTAAGAACTTTTGATGAGCCGGGTCTGATGGGTACATGTAGATACGCCTCCGTAAGATCGAGGGACGTCAGATACTCTCCCTTACGTACCACTACAATGACGGACCACAGCGTTTCCATTCTGAAATGCGGCACGCAAAGACAGCAATTTACCCCTTTGAGATCCAGGATTGGTCAAAGGGATCCGTCTTTCTTTGGCATCACGAAATAAGTGGAGTATCGTCCCACGCCGTATTCCGCAATCAGCACCAGTACGACGGCTTCCAACTGCAATAGCCGGTCTAGGGTCTGCCGAACTGCTAGGGCGTCTTTGATTGACCCCTGCAGGGTGACAACACGAAGGGGTCCAGCACAGGCTTCGCCAAATCCAGCACATAACCTTTTCGAATGATTTGCAGTACCCACTGGTCGGATGCTATTTGGGTCCAGGCAGAGAGAAAACCCCGAAGCCTTCCACCTATCGGCTGACTTTCTGCCGGGACCCACCTCCTTTCATTGTGGCTTCCGAGCAGCACCAGCAGACGCTGTTGCAAATCCTCTACTGGCTCCACCAAACCCCTGGGCCTGAGAAGCAAATCTTCCTCTTTGGAAAGCACCCAAACAAGAAGCACGAAATCTCCTGAAATCTCTAAACTGACTCCGAAAGGCCGGAGAGAATTTTCCTTGCTTAGGCTTGTCCTCCGGGAGCCTACCACCCTTGTACTCCCCTAAATCTTTAACCAGCTTGTCAAGATCCTCTCCAAACAGCAGCTTTCCTTTAAACGGGAGCTTACTAAGTCACGACCAATTCCTGAGCCACAAGAATCTCCGAGCGGCCACCAGCAAAGCCATGCTGTTTGCTAACGCTCTGATCAGGTCGTAGTGCACATCCGCCAAATAAGCCAACCCTGATTCCAAACGCTCTAGTTCCCTTATACTTTCCTGCTCCAACTGGACGGACTGCCACAAGTATTGAGACCACCTAAGGCAGGCCCTCGCCACCCAAGCTCCTCAGATGGAAGCCTGCAAGGACAGCGCATCCGCTTCGAAGGATTGTTTCAAGAACCCATCCACCTTCCTATCCTGCGCATCCTTCAAGGCAGCGCTACCTTCCACTGGTATAGTGGTCTTTTTTGTAACCGCAGATACTGCTGCATCAATTCGCGGTGAGCGGAACTTCTTTGTCCTTATCCGCCAAGGGATAGAGGCGGTTCATGGTCCAAACCCCTCTGAGGCCGGCCTCTGGCTGGTCCCACTCGTCCTGGATCATCAGATCTACCACACGGTGGACGGGGAACACTACTTGTGCTTGACGCACTGCCTGAATGATAGGGTCTTCCACATCGTCCTCCTCGACTGGCTGCGCTGTAGTGAGCTTCAGCGTCTGAAGGGATTCCATAATAAGTGCCATCAGCTCATCCTTCCGAAACACTCCAATGATTTTTGCCTGATCCTCAGGCTCCGGTATTTCCCCTTCTTCCAATTCTTCTATGTCTGCATCGATTTCCAACTCTGCTTCCTCCGCCTCGATCCATCCCAAATCAGCTGGAGACTGGTTAGGAAGGCGGGGCTTCTTTGGGGGGACTCGGGGACCAGTTCCCCCATCCCCGGCTGCTGCACAGCCGAGGAAAGAGGTAAGAGCTCAGGAACTCTACCCTGACACCTCAAGCAGAACGCTTGATGCATTAATAAGACGGTCAGGACAAATATCTCCCCACAACTGCGGCCCGGGACCTAGTCCGGGGGATGCCCCAAGGGAGCCTGCTGATGATTCCGGGCCAGGGATAGTCGAGGTACTGAAACACTTCCCCCTCTATCCCCGAGGATGCCCCTTGGGGCGCAGGGACTGCTGCACTCTCCATCTGCTGTTCCACGCTAACCGACACAGCAGCACAGCCCTGCAGATGCCGGTATCCTCGACCATACCTCTGTGGGTGCCACAGACCACACACTGCAGGCACGCTGACATGTGCTGAGTAGCCCCCAATGCCTGGTAAGACAGAAATAGCAGACAATCAGGCGGTGTCCCCAGCAATACTCTCTTTTTTCTTTTTAAACAAAAACAATACTCTCAACCCAACCTGTTTAACCAGAGAAATTCCTTAAAAGACCCCAGGATCCCCCGGATCTAAAAACTAGCCAGAAAGAAAGATAAAAGTAAAGTAAAATATATCAAAGTGAAACAACCCCCGAAGAAACTTGAAATAAATGAAAGAAATTAAATCGGGGCCCTGCCGCAGCTTCCTAAGCAAACCACCACACTAAATAGCCACGTGGTGAAAAACGCATGTTCAAAATGGCCGCAGCCCTGTCAGGTAAAATTCTGGCGCTGAAAAAGGGATCGCTAGCCCAGCGCTTGAGGACAGCGCTATCCCCCTCACCGCACCACTGGGCCAATAATAAAAAGGATCTTACCAGCACGATGAAGTACCCTGCAAGCCGCGACGTCGCTCAGCGCTCCCGCGAGCGACGTCCGCAGCGAGGGCTTCTGATGAATGAAAACACACTCCCCCATACAGACACAGAGTTCCCACGCTCTGCAGAAGCCTGTCTAAGTGGGTGCCGTCTGAGGAGCTCTCCCCCGTGCCTTCTAGGGAGAGAGATCCAAAAGAAGCAAGTGATCTTGGCCAGGCAGAGGAAAGGTAAATCCCCTTAACTGTCCTCCTTGCTTTTCGCGTCTTTTTTTTTTTTTTTTTAAGAATTTAAAAGGGACCAAACCAAATTTTAAAGTATGTAAAATTTTAAATAAACTAAACCCCTAACTAGCACACCTAGGCTCACTACATCCTCCTGCTGCATGGAGACTGGACACACTGGGGCTGATGGGAGATTCCAGCAGGCTACATCCAGTGATGTCACGAGTTTGACATGTCCAGTCTCCAAGCTGCAGGAGGAGGTGCACTACCCAGAGGTGGAGGACTAAACTGGAGGGACGATAAGGAAATAGAGTAATGACTGACGCCGTAGAGCTCTTGAGGAACCGGCACAACCGCTAACTGCAAGAGATGATCCAACGTCTGTTGAACCGCTATCATTCTCTGCTGCCCTCTGCAAGGGGAAAGAACAAATGAGTCTAGGATTGGTCAGGCAAATTCTAGAGCATAACCTTCGCGTATTACCTCCAACACCAATTGATCGGAGGTTATTTGGACCCAGGCAGGAAGAAACTCCTGAAGCCTCCCTCCTATTGGCTGAATTCCTGCCCGGGCCCACCTCGCTTCATTGCGGTTTTCTACCAGCCATGGAAAAGGAAGCTGCGAATCTTCTACCTGCGCCTTGAAAGCCACGAAAGCCTTGCGCTCTAGAGGCAAATCTTCCTCTTTGAAAGCCTCCCAATCGAGAGGTACGAAACTGCCTGAAGTCCCTAAACTAACTGTGCAAAGACGGCAGGGGTCTCCCTTGCTTAGGCTTGTCCTCAGGCAGCCTTCCGCCTTTGGACTCTCCCAAATCTTTAACCAACTTGTCAAGATTTTCACCAAACAACTTCTTCTCTTTAAAAGGACGCTTGCTAAGTCGTGACTTAGAACCATCCACCACCCAATTTCTTAACAGATAACACCGCACGGCTACCAGGGAAGCCATACTATTTGCCAACGCCCTTATCAAATCATAGTGGACATTCGCTAAATATGCTGCACCTGATTCCAGCCGTGTCACATCCAGTAAGCTCTCCTGTGTCAACTGAGAAGGCTGATGTAAGCGTTGTGACCATCTGAGGCAAGCCCTTGCCATCCAAGCCCCACAAATGGAAGTCTGCAGAGAGAGGGCATTGACCTCAAAGGCTTGTTTCAACAAGCCGTCCACTTTTCTGTCTTGTGCGTCCTTCAAAGCCTTCCACCGGAATAGTTGTCTTTTTCGTGACAGCCGATACCACCGCATCTATACAAGGTGAATGGAACTTCTCTTTCTCCTTGTCTGTTAAGGGATAGAGCCTATTCATAGCTCTAATGCCCTGCAGCCCAGCTTCTGGTAAATCCCATTCGTCTTGGATCATCCGGTCAACCACTCGAACAGGAAACACCGTCTGAGTTTGTCGCACCGCCTGAATGAGAGGGTCCTCCAGACCTTCATATTGAAGACCTAAATATGTACACTTTGGAGGAGAGGAGGGACAGGGGAGATATGATTCAGACCTTTAAATACTTAAAGAGAAATGATGAACAAACAAACCTCTTCCAAAGACGGGGAAGCTGTAAAACTAGAGGGCATAACATGAAGCTGCAAGGTGGTAAATTGAAAGGCAATGTCAGGAAATATTTCTTCACTGAAAGGGTGGTGGATGCTTGGAATGCCCTCCCGATGGAAGTGGTGAGGGCAAACACGGTGATGGAATTCAAAACCGAATGGGACAAACACAGTGGATCCCTTTACAGCAACAGGATAAAAGCAAAACAAACAGTACCATCTAACTTCTGAACTATCTAGCATCTGAACAAATAAGGGTGTCCTACATGGAGTGGTGGGTTCACCCCTAAACAGAAACAAAAACATGGGGAGGGGTGGCCTGCACAGAGCGACAGGTGCACCTATTCTTGCCATCTTGCTGGGCAGACTAGATGGACCATGCTGGTCTTTATCTGCCGTCACTTACTATGTTACTATGTTACTATGACCCTCTTCCTCCGCTGGCTGGATTGCAGTAAGGTTAAGCGCTTGAAAAGACTCCGTAATGAGGGCCGTAAGCTCTTCTTTACAGAATACTCTTATGATTCTGGCCTGATCCTCAGGCTCCGGAATCTCCCCTTCAAGTTCTTCCATACCTGATTCAGGCTCACCCTCTGCATTGTCTGCCTCCGGACAATCTGAGGCAAAGAGTTGATCCTCGTGAGGTCGGGCCCTCTTGAGTGGTCTTCCTAGACTGCTACCAGGCTTTTCTGAGGCTGAAAGTTGTACCCCAGCCCAAGCAAAAAAGGGTCTGCCTGCTGCCGCATACAATACGCTTGATGCATTATTAGTACAAAGTCTGGGGGGGGGAAAAAAAAAAAGCCACCCCACCTGCATTCGAAGCCCCGGGAGTGGCTGACCCCGGGTGGCTTTCCAGAGGGGACGCGGACAGAAGTTCCAGTGGTGACTCATCTTTGCCCATAGGCGGTGGGCTCTGAGGCCCCTCACCAGCCTTACCTTGAATCTCCTGCTCCATAGAGGTTGAGACCGCTGCGCAGCCCCTACAAACCCCAGTGTCCGAGACTGTGCCTCTGTGAGTGCCACACACCAACACACTGGACAAGAATGCATTAGCAACAAGAAAGAATAAATTAGATGTCAGCAATGATGCTGGACTAAAATTATTCTCTTTTTTTATATAAGTCTCCTCAAAGCCTGAGAGAGAAAACCCAAGCAGAAATGAAGCCAAATTAAATTAAAACAGCTAAAAGAAATTAAAATCAGCTGAATCGCACCAAATTAAACTAAGTTAAACTAAATTGAATTAAACTAAGCCTCCCGTATGAAGTAACCGCCTTCCTCAGGAAGCTGCGCGAATAGCAGAGCTGCAGCCGGCTTGCGGCATACCCACGCGGTCTAAAATGCTCAGGAAGAAGCAGCCCGTAAAAATCAACCGCCGTGCCTGCTTGGCGCCAAAGACCAATTAGCTCCCACAGCCTTCGCGCCTGTTTGCGACCCGACAAAAACTCACCCACCCTGCTGGAGTTCTCCCACATGCCCTCAGGCAATTTCTTCTTCGCCGGCACGCTGAAGGACCCTGCAATCTGCAACGCTGCTCAACGTGGAATGTGAGCAGCGATCGCCGAGAGGGCTGTCCAGCCTCGGCTGTCTTGCCCCGTCACACCACGAGGCAAGGAAGATCTGATCGGCAGGGTTATCTTGCCGCCGCTTATCTCCCCTCCGTTCCAACTAGGAGGGGAGAGCAGATTATGGCCGCGGAGCCAACTGAAGGAGAGAGAAAGCAAGCTCTGAAGCTGGTTCAAATCCCTCCAATAATTTTTTTTTAAGAGACAATTGTAAAAATAAAGTTAATGAAAAGGGACAAAATAAACCCAAAAAAAACAAACCCCTAAGGCTGCCTATCCAAACATGTGCTCCTTATCTGTTCCTCTAGTGAGCCCAGCACCTAGGCTCACTACGTCCTCCTGCTGCATGGAGACTGGGGCTGATGGGAGAGACCAGCAGGCTACATCCAGTGATGTCACGATTCTGACATGCCCAGTCTCCATGCTGCAGGAGGAGGTACACTACCTAGAGGTGGAGGACTGAACTGGAGTAACGATAAGGAAAAGCTATCTTCAAGAAAGCAAGTTTTTATGTATTTAATTAAAACGGATTTCTATACCGCTTTTTCCTAAAGTCCTTAATGTCTGTTGACCGTAGTTCATCCTGGAGGGCGTTCCAGACTGATGGTGCCGCCTTTGATAAGGCTCGTTTTTCGGTGTCCTTGCGTACCTTGTTGATGTCTTTAGGTGTGTTGACACGGTTGGATGTGCCTCTCCTCCTCGGTCTTGTGCTGCTGTCGGGTTGTATGAGTGGGTGTAGGCTGAAAGCTGATGACTGTTGCTTGACTTTGAATGTGTTTATGATTGTTTTGTATCTGATGCGGGAGCTGATTGGTAGCCAGTGGAGATCTTTTAGGGTGGGTGTGATGTGTTCTTGTCTTGTGGTGCCAGTTATTATGCGTGCTGCTGTGTTTTGCGCTAGTTGCAGTGGCTTGAGTGTCTGTTTTGTTAGGCCAAAATAGATTGGGTTGCAGAAGTCTAGGATTGGGGTTATTAGTGCCTGACAGACTGTGCGGAAGTGTTCCTGAGAGAGGAGGGGTTTGAGGCGTCTGACTAGTCTCATCCTGTGGTATGCATTTTTGGTGGTTCTGCTGATGTGGGACTGAAGGTTCAGTTCTTTATCCAGGGTCACTCCGAGGTATTTCACTTCTGGTTGTATGGGTATGGTTGTGTTGTCTATCTTGATGTTGCGAGGAGGGATGAAGTCTGAGTTTTGTGTGATGATTAGAGCCTTGATCTTGCTGTAGTTTATGTTCAGGTTGTTGTCTTGAAACCAGCTGTTCATGTGCATGAGACATTCTGTTATCTTGGTGTAGTCTGGGTTGTCGAGGGTGATTGGTGTGTATATCATTATGTCGTCCGCATAGATTGTGTATTTTATCCAGTGTTCTTTTATGATGCTGCATATTGGCTGGATGTAGAGGTTAAATAACAGTGCTGATAGAACGGATCCTTGAGGTACGCTTTGCATGACCTTTATGGGTCGGGATGTGTTGGGACCGATCTTGACCTGTATCTGTCTGTCCGTTAAGTAGGAGTGGAACCACCTCAGTGTGGCTCCGTGTAATCCGATGTTCTGTAGTCTTGCTAGTAGAGTTCCGTGGTCCACTGTGTCGAATGCTAATGAAATGTCAATGAAGATCATGAGTATTCCTTTCTTTCTTTTGTCTATGAGGTGTAATATGTCGTTAAATAGGTATAGCAGGAGTGTTTCGACTCCGTGGTTGGGGCGGAAACCATGTTGGCTGAAGTCCAGTTGTGCGTAGTTGTCGATGTGTTCTTGTAGCTGATGTTGTACTGCTTTCTCAATAATCTTTGCCAGTAGAGAGATGTTTGAGATAGGTCTGTAGGCTGCTGGGTTGTTCTTGTCGAGTGGTGATTTATTCGGGATTGGTCTTATTGTGGCGAGTTTTAGCTGGTCCGGCATGAATCCTTGGGTTAGTGAACTGTTCACCATGTTGTGTATGGTGTGGATGAAGTTTGACTTTGTCGCCTTAATCCATGTAACTGGGCAGGGGTCTGTTGGGCCGTGCTTGTGTTGAGTGCGGTGATGTGTGAGAGCTGCTCTGTGGATGGGTTGCTGAATTTGTCCCAGGTTTTTCTTGAGGGGGTGGCTGGTTTGGTGCTTGTGTATGTTTTCCATTGTGAAGCTGAATGAAATTTTTCTTGGACATGGTCTGCGAATGCTTGTGGATCTATTTGCACTTCGCTCTCGGTTTTCTGTTCCTTGATGAGGGTTTTCACAATTTAGAAGAGCTCTCTCGGTTTGTTGTTTGATTTGAGTATGATGTTGGTGTAGTATTCTTTCTTCATTTGGTTGATGAGTTCGTTGTATTCTTTTTGTTTTGTTAAGTATAGTGCCTGATTGTTGGGCGACTTGGTGTGTCTCCATCGCCGTTCTAACTTCCTGAGTTCCCTCTTCTCGTTCCGTATGATTTTTGAGTACCAGGGTATGTCATGTGCTTTGGTGCGGCGAGCTTTCTTGGGTCTGTATTCGGTGACTTTGGAAGCATTGATGCTGTTCCATTTTCTGATTTGTTTGTCTAGATCCTCTTCTTCCGTGTTCAGGTGGGGTAGCGTGTCCTGTAGAAATTGGTCCTTGTCGAAGCTTTTGAATCTTCTTTGTGCTGGTGGGTTGTTCAGGTTCTCGTCGTGGTTTTGCCCTTGTGGCATAATCTTTATTTTGATTATGTTATGGTCTGACCACGATACAGGTGTGACATCGGGTGTTGATATGTTACCGCTGTCCATTAGAAAGTTGGGTGTGAATATGAGATCTGGTGATGATCCGTGTCTGTGTGTCGGGGTATTGATCAGTTGGGTGTATTGTAAGGATCCCATAGCTCGTAGGAAAGCTTCTGCATCCTTTGTGTTGGTCGATTTTAGGTTGAAGTCTCCTAATAGTAGCAGGGGTTTGTGTTGACGGCACAGACCTCTTCTAGAGTGGAGGTTAGTTCATCTGGTGGCGCATTTGGGGCTCTGTAAGTGAGGCATAGGGCCATCCGTTTGTTTTCCACAGTGATGGTGTTGCATTGGTTTGTGTTTGAGGCACTTCTTGACTTGAGTCTTAGGCTGTTTTTTGCAATGATCAAGACCCCTCCTCCTCTCCGTTGTGCGCGTGGGCAGTTGAATGCTGAATAGGTTGATGGTACTAATTGATTAAGTAGTACGTTATCGGTGGGGGTGAGCCATGTTTCTGTGATGCACAGTATGTCAGGTCGCTGATCTTCTATGTGTTCTGCTATTGTGTTAATTTTGTTTCGTATGGATCTGGTGTTGATAAACTCTATTGTGATTGTAGCTGGGGTGTTTGGTGGTCTCTGTGTTTTGTTTGAGTTTGTGTGCGTGTTGGACTTGTGCCTGCTTTGCCTCTTGTGCTTCGGTGTCTTGTGTGTGTTCCAGTGTGTATACTGAGGGTGTGTGTAGAGCAGTGCTGGATGCCATGGAGTGTTTGTTAGTAGGTTGTGGTTGTTTGCCTGAGGTGGTAGGAGTTGGGTGAGAAGGAGGGTGATGGGCAGTATCAGGGTTGTGTACATGTTTTAAATGTCAGACTTTAGTGGATGTCTGCACTTACTTTGCTCTGCTGGGTTTCGTCGTTTTGTTGGTTGTGGTCGCCTTCTGCTGGTGGATTTGTTGCAGCTGTTGGTTGTGGTTGTTTCTGTGGCCGCGCCTAAGGGCCACGCCAAAGGGCCCTCTGGCAAGGCCCTCAGGTGTGGGCCCGCCAGGCACGGGCATGCCCTGCAGGGCCGCCGCTTTTAAAGGTGCTCCCACTGCCCCAATTGGGCAGGAGCTTCTGAGCGGGAGGATTTCCCGCTCAGGTGCTCTTCCCCAATCGGGGGAGCTTCGAGGTCCAGCAGGTGGGTGGTGGAGGAGCAACAGTGCCTGTTCTGCCGGGCCGCCGCTTTTAAAGGTGCTCCCAGTGCACACTGCAAGTTGATAAAGTCAGTAAAGACTAATTAGGCCTTACCTGCTAATTAGCGTTCCTGAAGGAACTCCAGTCCAGTCCCTGTGTTCTGGGTTGTGCCCCCCTTCCAGCAGCTGGGAGACTAAGCATCTTCTCATTTTTTTCCTCTGCTTCCCCTAGGGTATATAAGGACTGGCTCCACCTACCAACATCAGTATCCTATTGGCAAAGCAGACTCAAAGGAGAGACAACTAATGCAAACACTACAACACCTGAAAACACTACAACAAATTGAAATCGATTCCTCCCCCCTCCCTGGGAAAGGACATTCCACCCCACCCCCCTGGAAGAGGAAGCTTACCTGAGCCCGTAACTGCCGTCACTCAGGCACCTCGCAAATCCACGCTGCTCCGCCACCGGAATCCCACCACAGCCCTTCAACCATCTGTCACTTCGGGCTGGTGACACATGTTAGGAAACAAAGAAAAACTCTGACATTGGGTGGGATCAGGGACTGGACTGGAGTTCCTTCAGGAATGCTAATTAACAGGTAAGGCCTAATTATTCTTTCCTTAGCGTCTCTCCAGTCCAGTCCCTGTGTTCTGGGATGTAAAAGAGCAGTTCAAGCCTGGGAGGAGCCTGTGAGACCGGACCGAAGTACCAAACCTCCAAACCCCACATCTCCCGTGGCATGAACGTCTAACTGGTAATGTTCGACAAAGGTATGGCAACCGGTAATGTTTGACAAAGGTATGGAGCGAGGCCCAAGAGGCCATCCTACAAATGTCCAGCAGAAGAACCAAGCTAATTTCCGCCCACGAGACTGCCTGTGCTCGAGTGGAATGAGCCTAGAGCCTCACCGGCACCTGCTTTCCCTTTAGAATATAGGCCGAAGCAATGGCTTCCTTGATCCATCTGGATAGGGAAGCTTTCGATGCCACCTCACCTTTCCGTGGACCGGCAAACACAAACAGCCTTTCTGACCTGCGAAAGGAAGACATCCACTTGAGATAATGTCGCAAGACTCGTCGGACATCCAACCAATGCAACCGAGCATCGTCTCCTCCCTGATCCATCCCCGGGAAGGAAGGGAGGGATACCAACTGATTCACATGAAAGGACAAAATCACCTTGGGCAAGAACGAAGGAACTGTCCGAAGAACAACCTTCTCCCTGAAGGAGAATAGAAACGGTGGACGACAAGACAGGGCCTGAAGCTCGGAAATAACGCCTGGCCAAACAAATGGCTACCAAAAAGACCGTCTTAAGGGTCATGTCTTTCAAAGACGCTCACTTGAATGACTCAAAAGGACCCCAACCAGGGCATCCAACACAAGGTTGAGATCCCAAGGAGGACCTGGCGACCGCAGCCGAGGCCGCAGCAGTCCAACCGCCCGGAGAAACCGAGATACATCGGCATGTTCCCCCAAGGGCCTACACCCTGAACTTTACCTCTGTAACATGAAATAGCCACCCACTGCACATGCAGAGAACTGGCCACCAAACCCTTATCGAAACCTGCCTGCAAGAAATCCAAAACGTCCGGAACAGATACCAACAGGGGTCTCTTCTGCCGATCGGTACACCATCCCTCAAAGATATGCCAGACCCTCACATAAGATAGAGTGGTCAACCTCTTACGGCAATTCAGCAAGGTAGTAATTACTACCCTAGAGTAACCATGCTTCAACAGACGCGCTCTTTCAATAGCCAGGCCATAAGCGAGAACTGATCCACCTGTGGCATGCGGAGAGGCCCTTGCAACAGCAGATACTCCCTCACCGGCAGGCGCCACAGCCTGTCTGCCAACAGATGCATGAGGTCGGCGTACCAAGGGCGCCGAGGCCAATCTGGGGTTATGAGAATCACCCACCCTGGATGTGCCTCTATCCGATGGAGAGTCCTGCCTATGAGCGCCCATGGAGAGAAAACGTATAGAAGCCCCTCGGTCGGCCACATCTGCACCAGGGCGTCCAAGACCTCTGACATCCCTCTCCTTTCTTTGGCTGAAGAACCGATGCACCTTGGCCGACTCGTACCTTGCCATGAGATCCATCACTGGGAGCCCCCAGCAGCACACAATCTGTTTCGAAGACCTCTTGGCAGAGAACCCACTCACCGTGATCCACCTTGTTTCTGCTCAGAAAGTCTGCCGTCACGTTGTCCACTCCGGCCACGTGCTGCCCAGACAATGCCGCCAGATGAGTCTCGGCCCAGATCAAAAGACTCTCTGCCTCTTCTTCCAAGGGAGGACTGCTCGTGCCGTCCTGACGGTTGATGTAAGCCACTGCCGTCATGTTGTCGGACAGCACCCGTACCACCATCCGCAGCACTAGCGGTTGAAATGCCCAAAGGGCTAGGGCTACTGTCCGTAACTCCAACTGACTGATCGACCACTGAGACTCCTGAGCCTCCCAGAGGCCCTGGGTGAACTGACCCTTGCAATGAGCCCCCAAGCCGGCTAGAGAAGCATCCGTTGTCAACTGGATCCACAACACAGTATTGAGTGGCATACCGCTGTAATGCTGTCTTGGTCTCGAGCGGACAGGGAAGAGGCACGGACATCGACTGACACTGATGAGACCAGCGCCGGAGTAAGGCCCGCTGTAGAGGATGCATGTGAGCCCTGGCCCAAGGCACCAGCTCTATAGTGGCCGCCATGGTCCCCAGGACCTGAAGGTAATGCCAAGCCGAGGGCGCTTTCATGGCCAAGAACTGAAGCAGAAGACGCCTCAGATTTTCCACCCTTCAGTCTGGTAAGGAAATGGCACCCGTTGCCGTATCGAACATCGCTCCCAGATAGTAGAGTTCCTGCGAAGGCCGCAACTTGCTCTTCTCCAAGTTGATCACCCAACCCAAACTTCTTAGGAAGGTGAGCACTTGGAACGTCGCCGACCAACTCTCTTCTATAAACTTTGCACGAATCAACCAGTCATCGAGGTAGGGAGGGACTAGTAATCCCCTCCTTGCGTAGAGACGCTACCACTACCACCATCACCTTGGTGAAGGTGCGCGGAGCTGTTGCGAAGCCGAACGGCAACACTTGAAACTAGAAGTGACCATCTGGGACCGCAAACCGCAGGAACTGTTGATGTGCCTGGCGTACCGGAATATGCAAATATGCCTCTGAAAAATCTAGAGAACTCAGAAATTCTCCCTGTCGCACCGCCACCACGACAGACTTCAGCGTCTCCATTCGGAAGTGCGGTACCCTGAGGCAACGATTGACGCCCTTTAAATCGAGGATGGGCCGAAAGGTCCCCTCCTTTTTGGGCACCACAAAGTAGATCAAGTATCGACCGCAACCTTGTTGGTCTAAGGGCACCGGCACTACCGCTCTCAATTGCCGCAGGCGCGCCAGCGTCTCTCATACGGCTGCCCACTTGGCCAGAGACTTGCACAGGGAGCAAACAAAGCAAGGAGGGACGGGCCTTGTGAACTCGAGAGCGTAGCCCTCCCAAACAACTTCCAAGACCCATTGGTCTGACGTGACCTGGGTCCAAGCTGGGAAGAACTGCCGTAGACATCCCCCAACTGGCAAAACCCCCTGCTGGGCCCCCGTTGTTTCATTGCAGTTTCCTGGGACCTGAGCCTGAGGAAGAGGCTCCAAACCCCTTCCCAGCCCCCTGGAATCTCCGAAAGCCCTGCCCTCTCGAAGGAAAGCGACCCCTCCAAAAGGGGACAGACCAGAAACCCCGAAACCTACGCGACTCGGCAGGAAGACGGGTCTGCTTAGGCTTATCCTCTGGAAGTCTATCTCCCTTAGACTCCCCAAAATCCTTGACCAACTTGTCCAGGTCCTCGCCAAAGAGAAGCTTCCTGTTAAAAGGGGAGCCTACTGAACCGGGCTTTGGAGGAACACTTGGCGGCCCAATTGCGCAGCCAAAGATAGCGGTGGGCTGCCACCACCGACGCCATGTTCTTCGCCAGGCTCCTGACCAGATCATACTGGCTATCTGCCAAGAAGGCAGCCCCAGACTCAATCTTTGCTGCCTCACCGGCCGACTCCGCCAGAGGAACACCAGTCAGCTGAAGCTGCTGTGACCAACGCAAGCATGCACGGGCTACCCAGGCCCCACAGATGGATGCCTGGAGAGCCAGGGCACTAATGTCAAACGCCTGCTTGAGCAGTGCATCCAACTTCCTATCCTGAGTATCCTTGAGTGCCGTGCTGCCCTCAACCGGAATAGTGGTCTTTTTAGTGACCGCAGCCACTGTCGCATCTACCTTGGGGGAATGGAGTAACTCCTTTTCTCCCTTCGGCAACGGATACAGCCGGGCCATAGAGCGCACCCCCCTTAGCTCCGAATCTGACTGTTCCCATTCTTGACTCATTCTCTTCACTATCCGGTATACTGGGAAGACTCTGGGTCTTCCTAACCGCCTGAATCAGCGGGTCCTCCAGCACTTCGTCCTCGGTAGGAGCCCCAGCTGCCATGTTAAGAACCTTTAGGGATTCACTGATCAAGGCTGGCAACTCCTCCTGACAGAACACTCGGACAATCCTAGCTTGTTCCTCCTCTGGGAGTTCGCCCTCTTCAAGCTCCTCCTCATCTTCCCCTAGCTCCCTAACAGAAACTTCCCCTTCCGGGAATCCAGAAAGTGGAGGGCCGACAACTTCCTCATGAGTGAGCCTAGACCTCTTGGGAGACAGCCCTTCCTCCTCCTGATCCATAGGGTCCGAACGCCGCTTACTAACACTCCCCTGTGAGACTCCCACCTCCTGTGCTCCCTGCTTACGCAAGCAGAATGCCTTGTGCATCAGGAGAACAAATTCAGGAGAAAATTCACCTCCGCTAACAGCCTCCAGACCTCCCAGCGTGGCCAGAGGGCTAGGTTGAAAAAGGAGAATAGAAGACTGCTCCGGAGGAGGTGTACAAACGGATGCAGACTGAGAGGCCAGCTCCGGAGGGTCCATGGACTCCAAGGAAGGAAGAAGCATGTCCTGGGACCCCCCCGGCTGCATCCCCTTCTCCACTGAGGCCGTTTCAGCCGTGCAGCCCCTACACATTCCGTTTTCCGATACTGTGCCCCTACGCGTACCGCAAACCAGGTACTGGGGCCTAGCCGGCATGGTGGGTCTCTGCCCACCAATCCTCAGACACCAAAACAAACTTTTTTTTTTACTTGAAGTGTTCCTCCTCCACCACAACAAGCTTAGAAGATTTTATATATACATATACACATACATATACATACACATATATATACGTATCTTCTTTTCTTTCCCAGCCCAGCTTGCCAGCCTGGGGAGGGAGAGCACTAAAAGCGCGCACAGAAAAGACGTCCTACCTCCTCAAGGGCCTGATCCGTCCCTCAGAATTCTCCCAGGCCGTCCTCCAACTGCGACTGCGTGGTCTTCCGAGAGCCACGCGGTTCACGCCGCACCCCTGGCCATCTTAGCTGCCACTGAGCTACAGAGCCGGCTTCCAACTCCTCGTGGATCACAGCATCTTCCCACACTCGCGCTCAGCCGCCAGAAGGGCTTTGGCAGCGAGGCAGGAAGACGGCAGAGGCCCCGGAGATCACAGACAGGCAGATAACCTTCCCGGCCCCCTCCACACTGCAGTCCCCTAAAAAGGGCACCCACAGCAACACTGTTGGGATGTTGATTCCCCGGTTCCGCTTCCTGACCCCTTAAAGGGCCGGATGCCGGGTTCTCCTCCTTCCCTACTCCCCGAGGGGTGAAGAGACAGGCAAGAGGGGAAGACAAACCTAACTACAAAAAAAAAAAATCAATCAGAAATAAAGAAATAAAGAGATAAAGAACAAGAAATAACAGCTAAGTCTCTCCAGTAACCTATGCTCTGGGTTACTGCCTCCCTACGCTGCTTTGGAGACTGAGCAATACTGATGCTGGTAGGTGGAACCAGTCCTTATATACCCTAGGGCAGGGGTTCTCAACTCTATCCTCGGCACCCACCTAGCCAGTCGGGTTTTCAGGATAACCACAATGAATATGTATGAGAGCGCCTCCATTATATGCAAATCTCTCCCATGCATATTCATTGTGGTTATCCTGAAAACCCAACTGGCTAGGTGGGTCCCGAGGACAGGGTTGAGAACCCCTGCCCTAGGGAAAGCAGAGGAAAAAAATGAGAAGATGCTCAGTCTCCCAGCTGCTGGAAGGGGGGCACAACCCACAACCCAGTTGCTGGACTGGAGAGACGCTAAGGAAATATATTTACTGAATGTACCGAATCAAAGATGAGTAAGTTGCAAAATGAAAAGTCAGTCAAGATTTTACCAACAACTGGATGAAAAGCAAAGTTAGGCTACAGAGAGAAAAGCAGAACAGAGAATAAAACAGGGCATATGTGTGGGCATGATATGTATACATCAGGGAGAATTGAAGACATTGTATTTTGAAAACCCTCATCCCTACAGAAGTGTAAAGCATAAAACATTTCTTCTTTACATGCTGTTTGAAAAAGGGGATGATTTTAAATCATTTCTATGTTTAATAAAAATTGTAAAATGGGATCACTAATAGTCAGTCCACCTAAAATATACAGATAGATCAGGTATGATAAGGGGCTCAAAAAATAATCTTTATTTAAAGTGTATGAAGATCTTTTGGATTTGTCTGATTGAGGTTCTTTATGCACAAAATGGTTTGATTTCTACCTCACAGTTTGGATCTTTGGTTGTGTGGGATGGTCTGTTACATATAACAGCATTATAGTATAAAGGAAGGGTCCATTTCAAATCTTGAAAACTTAACTATACAAATACTTAGCCGAATCCTTGTAGCTAGTTAAGCTGGTGCAGGTAATGCAGATTTAATACTTTAATGTAGTCTCATTTGTATATAATATCATTAACATGACAAGCTGCGTTTCAAATAAATGCTGTCTCAAGGTGACCAAAATTGGGTATTATATTTATAATACAAGAAAAGAAAAGAGAAATTAGACTTACCTGCTAATTGTTGTTCCTTGAGAGACTCCAGTTCAGTCAGACACCGCTGGGTAGTGTACCTCCTCTCGCAGCACTGGAGACTGGGCATGTCAGAAGTCTGGTACATCTACCGGTGGCACCTACCACCAGCTTCCAGTGACCTATTGACAAAAAACTCAAAAGAGCAACACATAAGTAGGGATAAACCCAATCTAAACTCGACGAGGCTAAAGTGCCTCCTTATATCAATGTCCCAGAGAAGAGGATAACTACTCCACCTCCCCCCTAAGAAAAACCAGTAGAAAAGATAAAGAACAGATGATAATAAGAAGTAAGTAGTTGAGGTGGCCAACCAGAAAGCCACCCACCACAGAGAATAAAACTTCCAGACATTTACCGGCATACATGTCCTCGCATGTCCTGACACTCCTCCGTTGTCAGATCAACGACTGTAGCACCCTCATGGGCGGGAATCCGGACTGAACTGGAGTCTCAAGGAACAACAATTAGCAGGTAAGTCTAATTTCTCTTTCCTTTTCGTTCCTCCAGTTGAGTCCGACACCGCTGGGATGTAACAGAGCAGTACTCTAATGGGAGGGACCTGAAAAACCAGACCACAAAACTGCTGATCCAAAACAGGCATCCCCTGCCACCTGCACACCCAAACGACAGTGCTTGCTAAATGTGTGCAAAGATGACCACGTGGCCGCCTTACAGATCTCCACTGCTGGTACCCTGCTACGTTCCACCCACGATGTTGCCTGAGCCCTAGTAGAATGCACTCGCAAACCTAACGGCACCGAACGGCCCTGCAAAAGATAAGCCAAAGCTATTGCTTCCCTAATCCATCTAGCTATGGACACCTTGGAAGCCGCCTCACCCTTACACAGGCCTCCAAACAGGACAAACAAAAGATCCGACTTGCGGAAGGCTCCCGAAACCTGCAAATATTGGCGAAGCACTCTCTTCACGTCAAGTAAACGCAACTTCCTATCCGCGCCTAGCTGCCCTGAAGAATTCAATACAGGCAAGAAAACTGACTGATTCACATGAAACGGAGAGATCACCTTTGGGAGAAAGGACGGGACTGGATGCAGAACTACCTTATTCTTGAAAAACATTAGGAAGGGCTCCCTGCACGACAAAGCCTGTAACTGAAACTCTGCGCGCTGAACAGATAGCCACCAGAAACGCTACTTTCAAAGTCAAATCCTTAACCGTGGCTTCGCTAAGGGGTTCAAATGGATTTTTAGTCAACGCTCCCAACACCAAATTAAGGTCCCAGGAAGGAACCAGCACCTGGTGAGGAGGCCGCAAACGAGAAACTGCCTTCAGAAACCGCACAATATCTGGGTGAGAACCCACTGAGCAATCCTGAATTTTGCCCCGATAACATGCAATAGCTGCCAGCTGCACCCTCAAGGAGCTGGCCGCCAACCCCTTATCAAAGCCACCCTGAAGGAAACTCAACACGTCCGGAACTGCGGCTGAACCCGGGTGAAAATGCCGCTCCTGACACCAACCTTCAAAAATATGCCACACTCTGATGTAAGCCAAGGAGGTTGATCGCTTCCTAGCCAACAGTAAAGTGGTAAGCACCACTGCCGAATAACCTTTATTCTCGCTTACGGCCTGGCCCTTGAGAGGGCTAGGTTGAGAAAGAGAGTCACTTGCGGCATTAAGAGAGGACCCTGTGACAGCAGATCCTCCCGACCCGGCAGCTGCCACGACTGACCGTCCTCATGAGGTCTGCGTACCAAGTCCGACGCGGCCAATCCGGCGCTATCAGAATCACCGCTCCAGGGTTCCTCTCTATCTGCTGAACCACCTGGCCAATGAGCGCCCAAGGCAGAAACACATACAGAAGGCCCTGCGACGGCCACTTTTGAACATCCTTTCTCTCCTTCTGCTGAAGAAACAGCTGGCCTTTGCCGATTGACAAGTTGTCATTAGATCCATCACCGGAACTTCACATCTGAGCACCATCTGATAGAACACTTCCTGATTCAGTTCCCATTCTCCCGGGTCCACGTGAACCCGACTGAGGAAATCCGCCTTCCATTGTCTGTACCCGCTATGTGAGCTGCCGACAGCACCTGCAACCACGGCTCTATCCATACGAACAGCACACCTGCCTCCTTTTCCAGCGCTACACTGCCTGTTCCGCCCTACCTGTTGAGATACGCCACCGCGGACGCATTGTCGGAAAGCACTCGCACCGTTTGACCCAACAGAACTGTCTTCAAAGGACTTCAGGGCCAGAGCTACAACTCTCAACTCCAGGCGACTGATTGACCACCGAGCTTCTTCCACACTCCACAACCCTTGTGTGAAGAGCCCTTCGCAATGGGCCCCCAGCCCGCTAGGCTGGCATCCGTCATTACCTGGATCCATTGCGGTTGCTCCAACGGCATCCCCGCTGTCAGCTTCTCTCTTCGTAGCCACCACCTGAGGGATGCCCGAACCTGACCCGGACAGGGCAAGCGCTTGTTCAATGAATCCTCCTGATGCGACCACTGATGAAGCAGTGACCTCTGCAAAGTTCTCATGTGCGCTCAAGCCCAAGGAACGACTTCGAGGGTTGCTGCCATAGTTCCTAGAACCCGCAGGTAATGCCAGGCTGACGGCACCCGTTGCTTGAGACACCCGAGGACTAAGGCCTGCATTCCTTGTACCCGCACCTCTGGGAGGAAAACCACTCCAACCTTTGTGTCGAACTGCACCCCGAGATACTCTAACTTCTGTGATGGCCTCAAGCGGCTTTTGGCGGTATTGACTACCCAACCGAGGCTTTGCAACTACTGTACCACTCTGGACGTAGCTTTTTCGCTCTCTGCCCGTGACTTTGCCCGAATCAACCAGTTGTCCAAATAAGGGCACCCCCCTCTCTGCGCAGAAATGCCGCTACCACCACCATTACCTTAGTAAAGGTACGTGGAGCTGATGCCAACCCGAACGGCAGTGCCTGAAACTGAAAATGACCCTATGGGACTGCAAAACGTAGGAACCTCTGATGATCTTGCCGAATCGGGATGTGCAAGTAAGCCTCGGAGAGATCGAGAGAGGTCAAGAACTCTCCCTGCCGCACTGCCACCATTACCAATCTTAAGGTTTCCATGCGAAAATGGGCCACTCAGTTGACGCCCTTGAGATCCAAAATTGGCCGAAAGGCCCCATCCTTTTTTGGCACCACTAAGTAAATTGAGTACTGACTGGACCCGCACTGATCCTGAGGTACCGGCACCACCGCCCCTAGCTGAGTGAAACGCATCAAAGTAGCTCGCACCGCCGATTCCTTGTTCCGCGACCCAGCACGGACACAGAACAAACGAGTCTCGAACCGGTCGAGCAAATTCGAGAGCGTAACCCTCTCGAATGACCTCCAAAACCCATTGATCGGATGTTATGTAAACCCAGGCGGGCAAAAATTCCCGTAGCCGGCCTCCTACAGGAAGAGGCCCCGCTGGAGTCCCTCTCACTTCATTGTGATTTCTTGAAAGCGGTTTGCTGAGGGCTAGAGAACCCTCTGCCAGCTCCTCGGAAACCTCGGCCCCGAAAGGAATAATGCCCTCTCTGAAATTATCCTAAACGAGTTGCCCGAAAGCAGCGGAAGTCTCAAGGCTGCCCCCGCAACCCCCAAACCGGGTCTGCTTGTCTTCAACTTGTCCTCTGGCAAACGACCGCCTTTCGACTCTCCTTAACCAATTTGTCCAAGTCCTCACCGAACAGCAGCTTTCCCTTAAAGGGAAGCTTACTCAGGCGTGACTTGGAGAAACTGTCCGCCACCCAACTCCGCAGCCAAATATATCTACGCGCTGCCACCAGCAACGACATACAATTTGCCAAAGTTCGTATCAAGTCATGATGTACGTCCGCCAGGTAAGCTGCCCCCGACTCCAGCCTGGACAAATCGTGCAATTGATCTTGGGACATCTCCGCCACCTGCGAACGCTGAGACCAATGGAGACAGGCTCGAGTTACCCATGCTCCACAAATGGAGGCTTATATCGCAAAAGCCGCCGCCTCAAAGGCTTGCTTCACCATAGAGTCTATCTTTCTGTCCTGTCCGTCCTTTAGCGCCGCACTACCTTCTACTGGAATAGCAGTTTTCTTCATAACCGCAGAAACTGCCGCATCAATCTTAGGAGAGCAAAACAGCTCCTGCTCCTCATCCGCCAACAGATAGAGCCGAGACATGGATCTACCACCCCTGAGAGCTGCCTCTGGCATATCCCACTCATCCTTAATCATTTGCCGAACCACCTTATGGACCAGGAACACCGCCAGTGACTCTCTCACTGCCTGAATGAGTGGATCTTCTACACCGTCATCCCCCAGGGGTGCAGATACTGAAAGGTTAAGGGCCTGCAATGATTCAGAAATGAGCACCGTGAGCTCCTCTCTCCGAAATACCCTAATAATCCGAGTTTGATCCTCCGGTTTCTGGATCTCACCTTCCTCAAGATCGTCCTCCGGATCCTCCATCTCTGCTTCCAATATCTCATCATCCAACCCCTCAGATAGAGGGGCCTGGTCCTCCACCAACCGTGCCCGTTTGAGAGGCTTAGGCTGGCTACACGCAGTCTGCGCTACCTTTTTCCCTGCGCCGGATCGCATTCCGGCTCCATCAGGCAGCGCCTCTTTCCTTTGAAGGCAAAACGCCTGATGCAATAGTAGGAAAAAGTCCGGGGAAAATTCCTCCTCGGCTTTGAGCGCTGCCCCCAGAAGAGAACTTGTACCTGGTTGAGCTGAGGTAGAGGCCTGTGGAGCGGGGGAAACTGCACGCTCTAATTCCCCTTCAGCCGCCTCCTGAGGATTGGGGAGAAGAGCTTCCTTACCAACATTCTGCAGGTCGTGCGTCGTGCTCCATTTGCACCAACTCAGCCGCGCAGCCACAGCACACGCCGTCCACCGAAACAGTACCCCTGCGTGAACCACATAGCAGACACAGTGGTCGCGCCGGCATTAGAAATGACCTTTGACCACTGCAATCTGGGATGTTTCGGCAGCCACTGGTAAGAACAGAACTAAAAGAAAAACTTTTTTTTTTACACTCTCAAATCCCCAATGCAAACCCTGGAGATGCCTGGGGAGACTTCAAAATGGAGAAAATACCAAGTTTCTTCCTTCTAGTGACCCAAGGCACTGCTTACAGCCCAAAACGAAGCCCAGAGAAAAACAGCGGGAAAAAACGGCACGGCAAAAAAAGGGCTGCCGAAATCAAGCAGCCGGCTTGACACGAGGTACAAGGCCTCCAGCAACAGCAACCCCCCCCCGACGTTCCCCCACAAAACAGAACCAAACGGAAGTTTAAATACCTGGATTCCTGCCAGTAGCTGCAGCTTCACTGTGCCGGTAAGACTGCGTTGCAAAGAAAGCCGTCTGAACCTCAGAGCTGACAGACGCACTGAAGACTCAGACGGTAGGCAGAGGACCGAAGTAAAACAGCTCCTTACCGTCCAACAAGTAGGGAGTGTTACAGGGCTGAATCATAAAGAAGGAAAACCCCAGGGAAGGTATAACAGGAATCCTCTCCACTGCTGCCTTCCCAGCCCTGACCAGCTCAGTAACTTTCTCTTTTTTTTTTTTTTTTTTTTTTTAACACTTAAATAAATTAAAGGGATAGTACCCCCAAATAATAAATGTGACTAATCAAGCCCAAATCTACCAAAAAACTACCAAAATGCAGTCTTGTGTTCCTCCAATTGAGCCTACCCCTAGGCTCAGAACCTGCTGCTGCATGGAGAATGGACACACTGGGAGCTGGTGGGAGGTGCCACCGGTAGATGTACCAGACTTCTGACATGCCCAGTCTCCAATGCTGCTAGAAGAGGTACACTACCCAGCGGTGTTGGACTGAACTGGAGGAACGAAAAGGAAATTCAAACTTAAAAAAACAAACAAAAAAAAAAGGGAAAAACAAAATCCTGAAACAATATGCAAAACAAAGTCCCAGAACAGCAGTTATACTCACAAAAAAAATTTGGCATAACCTTCTCCTGCATTGAGCTGTCCTAACTGTGTAAAAAGCAGTAAATTTGAGAGACTGAAATCATATTCCACATACCATGGCTTAGAAGCAAGGTTTATGGATTGTCATGATATGCGCAAAACTCACCCATTTGGAGAAACTGCCCCCAAAAAGCTACAGGAAGACACTCAAAGCATTTAAATGTTAGAAAATGGAAAAATCACATGGTTATGAAGTATGCCATTTACTTAAAATAATACACTGACATTTCAGCATGCACCATACTAATATAGTGAGTAGAAAAAATGGTAATTACACTTACCTGGTAATTGTTCTTCCTTGAGGGACAACAGTTTAGTTCTCCACCTCTGGGTTGTGCACCTCCTCCTGCAGCTTGGAGACTGGCATGTCACAAAAAAGTGACATCACTGGATATAGCCTGCTGCTCTCTCCCATCATCCCCAGTGAACTATTGACAAAGCACACTTAAAGGAGCAACAAATAAGTAGCTAATAAAACAATCTCAGTGAACGCATAACAACCACTTTAAACCAAAAACAATGTCATCTTGGAAGGTAGGCTTTTCTTCTTGTGCCCTCGCCTTCTGCCTGTGCCAAAGACAGATCAGAAAGAATCAGAAGCGACATAGCATTTTAGGCAAAAACCATGTACCTACCAGTAATCTCATCCTTCGGCCGGCTGAACCTCCACAGCTCCATACTAACCAGGGTGGGAATGAGGACTAAACTGTCATCCCTCAAGGAAGAACAATTACCAGGTAAGTAATTACCATTTCCTTATCGGTCCTCCAGTTTAATCCTCCACCTCTGGGATATAACAGAGCAGTACTCATCGGGAGGGACCCTTCCAGCCGGCCTGCAACACCACCGCCCCAAATACAGCATCTTTTGCTGCCAAGACATCTAAGTGGTAGTGTTTACTGAAAGTGTGAAGAGAGGCCCCAAGTAGCCGCCCTACAAATTTCCACAGGCGACACCAAACTGTGTTCCACCCATGAAGCCGCTTGCGCCCTGGTAGAATGAGCTTGCAAACCAGCTCGCACCTATCGTCCCGACAACAGATAAGCCGAAGCAATCGCCTCTCTAATCCATCGAGAAATGGAGGCTTTCACCGCCGCCGCCTCCCCCTTACGGACTCCACCGAACAAAACAAACAGGCGGTCAGATTTGCGAAACACCTCTGAGACCTTCAAACACCGATGCAACACTCGCTTTAAGTCCAACCGACGCAATCCCCGGTCCTTAGCGACATCTATCAAACCCAGCACCGGAAGGGAAACAGTCTGGTTTATATGAAACGGAGAAACCACTTTGGGCAAAAAGGAGGGAATCGGACGGAGCACCACCTTCTCCTTAGAAAACGACAGAAAAGGTTCTCTACACAACAACGTTTGTAACTCAGAAAGTCGCCTCGCTGAGCAAATGGCCACCAAAAAATCCTTCATGGACGCTTGCTGTAAGGGCTCAAAAGGCTCCCTAGCCAGGGCTGCCAAAACCAAGTTGAGATCCCACGGAGGAACCACAATCCTACGTGAAGGACGCAACCTCATCACTGCCCTGAGAAAACGCAACACATCAGCATGTGCCCCTAAGGCTATCCCCTGCACCTTGCCTCTATAGCAAGCCAACACGGCTAACTGAACCCTCAAGGAGCTAGCCGCCAGGCCCTTGTCGAAACCGTCCTGCAAGAAGCTCAAAATCACTGCCACGGACGCGGTCGCTGCACGCACTTGCCTCCTAGAACACCAATCCTCAAATATGCGCCAAATGCGAACATATGTCAGAGACGTAGACGACCCCCGAGCCTTAAGCAAGGTTGCAATGACTGCTCCAGAATAACCTCTTATCCCACTCATCCTGTATCATTCTGTCAACTACCTTGTGGATGGGAAAAAAACACCTGCGTTTGCCTCACAGCCTGAATAATTGGGTCTTCACCACTGTCGTCCTCCATAGGCTGTTCCGTGGCGAGCTTAAGCGTCTGAAGGGACTCCATGATAAGTGCCGTCAATTCCTCCCTTCAGAACACCCGAATTTTCACTTGATCCTCTGGCTCAGGAATCTCTCCTTCCTCCAACTCTTCATCTCCACCTTCCAGGTCGATCTCGTTCTCCTCAGACTCATGTCTCTCCAACTCAGAAATTGAGGGCTCTCAAGTCCTTGCTCGCTTTGGCGGTCATGAAGAACTAGCACTCGGCTCAGCTGGACCTGTCTGTTGCGGCGCCACCGATAGTGACAGGCCCTCCAGCACCTTTCCTTGCCGCCGCAAACAGAACGTCTGATGCATAATTAACACAAAGTCAGGACAAAAAACTACGGTCTGCGGCCCCGCAGGTACAGGACCCCCCCCCCCGACTGACCAATGACCGCCTCAACCCCAGCCACTGGCATGAGACGCTACAGCTCCTCTACGTCCAAAGCAGCCGAGGACCCTTGACTCTCCTGACCTACCTTAACCTCCATTTGGTGCTCCACACTGGTAGACAACTGCGTACAGCCCCAACAAATGCCGGAGTCGGCGATAGCCCCTCTATGGGTACCGCACATCACACATTGCGGACGGGAGGTCATTGCTTAATTATTCTTCTTTGTTTGTTTTTTTTTTTGTTTTTTTGTTTTTTTAAATAGCCAAGGCAGTCAGCCAAGGACCCTGACCAGAAGCAGTAATAAAGAGGATTTGCCCCGGGATCCAGGCAGTAAAAATAGCAGTATTTGAGTAACTCCTCCCCACAAAAGAACATACTAGAAAACCCCCCAAGGAAACAGCCGGGTAATTAAAACAATAACATAAAATAAATGAAAATCAAAGAAACATCCAAAAAGTGAAACTCGTGTACCTGACTGGAATTGAGCACAGTGGCATGCAGCTGCCTGCTTGAAAAAAAAACTACACGCTGCTAAAATGGCTGCCGCTGCCTGAGAGAGGCAGGAAAACGCGCCAAAAACGTTGAGGCCTGCACGGCGCGTTTGCGCCAACCCCCCTGTATTAAAAACCCACTCATGTCCCCCCTACTCACAGGGTGATACGACGAGAGTGCTTCCGGCACCGCAGAGCTTCAAAGCACGTGGCTCCGCTCCGCTTACAAGTGGGGAGCCAACGGGCAGACTTCCGCTACAAAACTGAAGCACGGCAGCAGAATCGCGGTAGCTTCGTGCTGCCGGAACCCAAGCTGAGTCTTCGTGCTGCTGAGCTCTCCCCTGTACAGATCAGGGGGGAAAGATCGTCGCCGGCAGAGAAGTGAACAGAAGAAAAAAAAAAACCAAAGGCAGAGGGAAGCAGGACCAGGCACAAGAGGCAGCACTCTTCCTAAGGCGTTTTATTTTATTTATTTATTTTTAAAGGTATAGGCCCCCCCCAAAAAAGGGACAAAATACAAAATACCCACTAGGGCCAAAACTAACAGAACCTAATCTAACAGTTCCTTATCCGCTCTCAAGTGAGCCCAGCACCTAGGCTCACTACGTCCTCCTGCTACATGGAGACTGGACACACTGGGGATGATGGGAGAGAGCAGCAGGCTATATCCAGTGATGTCACTTTTTTGTGATATGCCAGTCTCCAAGCTGCAGGAGGAGGTGCACATCCCAGAGGTAGAGGACTAAACTGGAGGACCGATAAGGAATGTGTTGATAGAATACTTTGTTCAACAATATTTCAGAGGAACTTTCACAAAGTTCTCAAAATCAGCACTGGAGTAGCTGGCATCAAGTCCTTCGATTCTTTGACATCAGCGCAGCACCTTGAGGCATCTGAATAGTCTAAGATATGTTCAAATTGCTTTTGCATCAGTATCAATACAGTTAGTGCCAAAGTAAGGTACTGATGCATCAGGTACTGCAGCACCTCCTCCATCCTAGGCACAACTTTACCTCACTAACCAAACAAAGAGCAAGACAGCATTTAAAATGTCACAAAAACCCTTAAATATTCCAGGGCCAGTCCATGCAAAATTTTATATATTTTACAATTTTAACTCATTCCTGGTCTGATCAGGAAGCCCATGAAGATGAGTCAAAAAGGCAGTGAACCAAGTCCATCTAACCCCTCCAAAAACCATTTTAGCTGCCATGTTCTACAACACTTGTAAAAGAAATATAGGTGATGTTAGACACTTAGAAGTTCCCAGATTTTGTGTACTACCTGGAGGCCATTAAAAAAAACCCACACTTTTGGCTCAACCCTCAAATGTATGAGCAGAGTCTATTAATACACCCAAAATATGAGTTATGAATTGACAGTTGAATATTCTACAAAACTGGAAATTGCACTGGAAAAATATTTTCCTTACCCCTGTTCCCCCTCCATCCCCCCCCCCCCCACACACACACATTATAACTTTGTTTTGTTAAAATTAATCTTAAGTAAATTAGCATCTATCCAAGCTTTAATGTGTCAGACATAATTTCTAATCAGTAAATACTCTGCAGCAAGTCTTTAAAAAGGGATAACAATATCATCTGCATCTGATAAATTAGTCACTATCAAGTTCATATGAAACCTGCTGCAGGGAACTCAAAGACATTAAAAAAAAAAGAAGGAAACCTTAAAGGAACCATCACAGTCCATCTACCATGCCTATCTACCATGCCTCCAATCCAAACTATTTCTAGAAACTAAGATCTTTTACCTAGAAAGTCACTGAACCAATAAAATAGCTTCACAGAAGACTTTTTTTCATGGATTTTGTTAAGAAAAGTGACCGACAATATTCCAGTTTAGTTAAAGAGGGAAAAAGAGCCCTGAGTGGAAATGCAGGACATCCTTTTTCTCAATTCTCTTCCCCCCATCCCTCCCTAAAACGATAGTATGATCATGCACGTTCACAAAATCCTCAGCTGCAAAGGTGGAAAACTCCCCTCTATGCATACTATTAGGAGTCCAAAAGGCTCCCAAATTCAAAAACAGAAGCAACCACAATGATCACTGTATACATTTTCGACAGGATAAGACAAGAAACCCTCTTCTCTGTACCCCTTGGGAAGAGCACTTGCACCTAGACCTTCTCAAGCAAAAGGTGTTTGCAGCTTGTCGTGCTGTGAGGGCTTGTGTGCATCAGTGATGCTGAGAGCTAAACTATCGGTAGTTTAACTACTGGCAGGGTCTCCCAAGATGGACAGGTCTCAGCTGAGGTGCCAGACGAAGACAAACCACCCATCTGGGCAGCAGCAGAATGGGATAGTGTTGACGGCGGAGGATCACATTTCTGTGACAACGGCAACAACACCAAACTTAAACTGCGCGGAAGGAAGGCCCGGCAATCTACTTCTGTATCTTGCCATGAAAACCCAATGGATAGTTACAACAAAACAAATTGTGCTATGGTGCTGGAAGATGAGACTCCCAGGTCGGAAGGCACTCAACTAGCTACTGGGGAAGAGCTGAAGACTTTTCAGAGTAAAGCCAGCATTTATGATGTGGTTGGATCAAAGCCTTCGGGAAGTCTGACTGCTGATGTAGCTGCGCATGAAATGAGAGTCAGAAGCTGTAAAGATGTCTTACACATTGGAACATGGAACGTACGAAGCATGAACCAAGGGAAGTTGGAAGTGGTCAAGAATGAAATGGAACGTGTACAACTTGATCTGTTGGGTGTCAGCGAACTGAAATGGACTGGCATCGGGCACTTTGCATCAGATGATCACATGGTCTACTATGCTGGAAATGAAAGACAAAGAAGAAATGGTGTTGCATTTATAATAAAGAAGAAACTTGCAAGAACTGTAATGAAATACAGTGCAGTCAGCGAACGCTTAATCTCTATTCGTCTACGAGGATTGCCTATCAACACAACTATAATTCAAGTATATGCCCCAACAACAGCTGCAGAAGAGAATGAAATTGAAGAGTTCTATGAACAAGTACAAGCTGAAATTGACAGAACATGCAAACAGGATATCCTGATAGTCATGGGTGACTGGAACGCAAAAGTTGGCAACAAAGAAGAAGGCAAAGTAGTTGGAAAATATGGACTTGGCAACAGAAATGAAGCTGGAGAAAGATTGATAGAATTCTGCAAGACCAATGATCTATTCATCTCAAACACCTTCTTTCAGCAACACAAGCGACGACTGTACACATGGACTTCACCCAATGGATTGTATAAAAATCAAATTGACTACATCTGTGGAAGTCAACGATGGAAAAGCTCTGTAACATCAACAAAGACAAAACCTGGAGCTGACTGTGGTACAGATCATCAACTACTAGTATGCAAACTCAAGCTAAAGTTGAAAAAGAGCAAACCACTCATGAATGCACCAAAATATGACCTTGAGAATATACCACTGGAATTTAAAGACTGCCTGCAAAATCGTTTTGCTGCCTTAGATACAAATGACAGAGCTCCGGAAGAGTTATGGAATGACATCAAGAAGGTTGTGCTGGAAGAAAGCGAGAAGTCTCTACAAAAGGTGAAAAAGCAAAAACGGCCAAAATGGATGACGGAAGAAACTCTGAAAATTGCCCAGAAACGCAGAGAAGCTAAAGCCAAAGGAGAAAGAAAGACAATCGCAGAACTCAACAGAGATTTCCAACGTGCAGCAAGACAGGACAAGGAAAAGTACTACAATGACACTTGCAAGGAAATAGAAGCAGAAACTATTAGAGGAAGAACAAGATCGGCTTTCCTAAAGCTGCGAGAGTTAAAGAAAAAGTTCCAGCCTCGAATTGGAATGTTACAAGATGCTCAAGGTTCTATGTTGAATGATGCTGAGAAGATCAAGAAAAGGTGGAAGGAATATACAGAGTTTTTATATGATAAAGATCAAGTGGACCAACAGCCGTTTCAACCTATACCTTATGATCAGGAACCATTGGTGATGAAAGAAGAAGTTGAAGCAGCATTGAAAGCCTTATCAAAGAACAAAGCACCAGGCATTGATAGCATTCCCATAGAAGTATTGCAGCAATCTGATGCAGCTGTTACCGTACTTACAAGGCTCTGCCAAGAAATATGGAAGACAACATCATGGCCAACTGACTGGAAAAGATCTGTGTTTATACCAATACTAAAGAAAGGTGATCCAACTGACTGTGGAAATTATCGCACAATCGCTCTGATCCCACATGCCAGCAAGATTCTACTGAAGATTATTCAAAAGAGACTACAGCCATACCTAGAACAAGAACTACCTGAAGTGCAAGCAGGGTTCAGGAAAGGGCGAGGAACGAGAGACATCATTGCGGATGTGAGATGGATCCTTGAAAAGACTAAAGAATACCAAAAGGATATCTATTTGTGCTTTATCGACTATAGCAAGGCTTTTGACTGTGTAAACCATGAGAAACTCTGGGCCACATTAAGAAGCATGGGTATACCAGAACACCTGATCGTTCTCTTGCGTAATCTGTACATTGATCAAGAAGCAACAGTTCGAACGGAACAAGGAGAAACAGAATGGTTTAAAATAAGCAAAGGTGTAAGACAAGGCTGCATACTTTCCCCCTACCTGTTTAATTTATATGCAGAACAAATCATCAGAGAAGCAGGACTGTATGAAGACAACAGAGGTGTGAAGATTGGTGGAAGACTCATCAACAACCTTCGCTATGCTGATGATACCACATTACTGGCTGAAAGTGAAGATGATCTGAAACATTTGCTTCTCACAATCAAAGAACATAGTCTCAAAATGGGCCTGCACCTTAATGTAAAGAAGACAAAGATCATGACAACTGGCATAATCAACAGGTTCATCGTTGAAGGAGAAGAAATTGAAATCGTGAACAACTTTAACCTACTTGGATCAACTATCAATAAAGAAGCAACAAGCAGTCAAGAAATCAGACGACGCATTGCTCTTGGCAGAATGGCTATGAAAGACCTAGATAAGATTCTCAAGAGCAGAGATGTCTCTCTCCATACAAAGATTCGACTTGTTCAAGCCATGGTATTTTCAATAACATCATATGGATGTGAAAGCTGGACAGTGAAAAAGACAGATGGGAAGAAAATTGATGCCTTTGAATTATGGTGCTGGCGGCGAATACTGTGTATACCATGGACTGCCCGAAGAACAAACCAGTCGGTACTAGAAGAGATCAAACCTAAGCTTTCTTTAGAAGCTCAGATGACAAGACTTCGACTTTCATACTTCGGACACATCATGCGAAGAGAGAGATCATTAGAGAAAGACATCATGCTTGGTAAGATAGAAGGTCAACGCAAAAGAGGAAGGCCAGCAATGAGATGGATTGCTACAATAACAGCAGCTACGGGTACCAGTCTGTCAACAATGAGCCGCCTGACTGAAGACCGAACACAATTTAGGATAGCTATCCAGAGGGTCGCCATGAGTCGACTCCGACTCGACGGCACTTAACAACAACACAACCTACAAGTTCTTCATGGCCCAATACATGTAGAAAGCAGCTTGTTGTTTCTTTTGACTAATTGGCTAGCAAATTGCATCTCTTTTATATATATCCAGGCAGGCGTAATCCTGGATAGGTGTGTGTTACGGCTCATAAAGCAAAATTAGTCTTTCCTACTAATTGTTGCTCCTTGAGGAACTCCAGTCCAGTCCCAAACCTCAGGATAGTGCATCTCCTCTAGCAGCTTAGAGACCGAGCACGTCACATTTTGAAGGCACCACTACTAATACCGCTGGCACCTCCTACCAGCTCCCAGTAACCTATTGACAAAGCAAACTCACAAGGAGCAACAAATAAAAGAAACAAACAAAAGAACAAACTACACCTTCCTCCCACCTCCAAGGAGGAGCTCCTCCACCCCGAGAGTGGGAGAGCGAGAGCCCTTCCGGAGAAATCTGGCAATCTGCGCGCTGTGCCCAAGAGGCAGAAGACCCCTGGTCCACCTCTAAACGATGAAACTCTTGATACTCTCCACAGACCCGGCCCCCTCGCCAGATGCAACCGGGCCAAAATCTAGCCAAAACTGAACTAGCAGAAAACCCCATGTGGAATCCGGGACTGGATTGGAGTTCCTCAAGAACAATTAGCAGGTAAGACTAATTTTGCTTTCCTTATTGTCCCTCCAGTCCAGTCCCAAACCTCTGGGATGTAACAGAGCATTTACTTAATGGGAGGGACCAGCCAGACCGGCTCGCAGAATCGCCAATCTGAAACAGGCATCTCCCGCTGCCTGGACATCCAGGCGATAATGCCTACTGAAAGTATGCAGGGATGACCAAGTAGCCGCTCAACAGATTTCTATCAGCAGGACCAAACTATATTTGGCCCATGAAGCCAACTGAGCTCTAATGGAATAAGCTCGCAGCCCTAAAGGCACCTAACGCCCCTGCAAAATGTAAGCTGATGTGATCGCCTCTCGAATTCATCTGGAAATGGAAGCCTTAGCTGCCGCCTTGCCCTTGCGTGGACCCCCAAAGAGGACAAACAAACGATCCGACTTGCAAAAGCTCTCTGAAAACCTCAAAAATAACCCGAGGGCCCTCCTGACATCCAGCAAACGAAGGCTGCGGCTGGCGGCACTGTCATCAGAGCCCTCCAGCACCGGTAGAGACACCAGCTGATTCACATGAAACGCTGAAATCATCTTTGGCAGGAAAGACGGAAACGGACAGAGAACCACTTTCTCCTGAGAAAAGAAAAGAAACGTCTCTCAGCAAGACAAAGCCTGTAACTCAGATCCTACGTGTGGAGCAGATCACTACCAAGAAGACTGTCTTCAACATTAAGTCCTTCAACAAGGCTCAGTTCAAAGGCTTGAAAGGCTCCTTAGTCAATGCCGTCAGAACCAAATTGAGGTCCCATGGCGGAACCACCGTCCTATGCGGCAGTTGCAAATGGGTTACCGCCCATAGAAAACGTAACACATCTGGGTGAGAGCCCAAAGGCACCTTTTGGACTTTCCCTTGAAAACAAGCAATTGCCGGCAGCTGCAACCGTAACGAGCTGGCTGCAAGACCTTTATCAAAACCATCCTGCAAAAAGGCCAAAATTTTGGGGACGGTGGCCGAAGCCGACCGTGCCTGCCTATTCGCACACACCTCAAAAATACACCAGATGCCAGCGAGGTAGATCTTTTCCATGCATTCAGCAAGTTTGAGATCAAAAATGCAATGCAATGTGTGCCTTCAAGTCAGTCCTGACTCCTGGCGACCCAGAAGCTCCTGGGTTTTCTTGGCAGTGTCACTGGAAGTAGATTGCCAGGCCTTTCTTCCGAGGTAATGGAGGGTTAAGTGACTTGCCCAAGGCCACAAGGAGTGCTAGCAGGAATCAAACCCTGGTTGCTTGGTTACCAAGCCAGTGCTCTAACCACTAGGCTACTCCTCCACTCCGAGATCACAGGTCCCAAATACCCCTTCCATCTCAACCGTGCCCTTTCAAGAGCCAAGCCATAAGCGAGAATCACCTGAGGCATGCCCCTGCAACAGAAGGTCCTTTTACGCTGGAAGACACCACGGCCGATCCACCAGGAGATACACCAAGTCAGCGTACCACGGGCACCACGGCCAGTCGGGAGCGATCAGTATGACCAGCCTGCGATGCACCTCGATTCGTTGCACCACACAGCCTATGAGAATCCAAGGAGGAAAGACGTACAGAATCCCTTCCATAGGCCATTGCTGCAACAGTATGTAGCCCCTCGGACATCCTTTCCTGTCTCCTGCTGAAGAAATGGCTCACCTTGGTGGACTCTAACATCACCATCAGATCCATAAGGGAGCGTCCTCCATCTGCACACCACCTGCGCAAAGACTTCTGAGTGAAGCTCCCACTCTCCTGTGTCCACATGGACCCAGCTGAGATAGTCCGTTTTCACGTTGTCGACTCCCGCAATGTGTGCCACCAACAACGCTTGGAGACGAGGCTCTGCCCAGCTGAACAAACTCTCCACCACTGTTCCCTCTAAGCTGTGCGCGTGTACACACCTCACCGAGTGAGCGCACATACTTTACAACAGAGCGCACAAAAATTACGGTTCTGATTCTGATAGAAAACACAGACGTTCTTAAAATTGAAACGTTGTTGTGTATTTATGGTTTTCACAAGTTCTACAATATTTTCTAGTGCAATGTGGTGTACATACTGTATTCTGAGGTGTAGTCAAATTTTAAAGTATATAACTCCGAGTGTCATTATGTGGCGCACAAAAATTTAACCTTCCTTCAAAAGCTGTACAGCTGATATTTTATGCGCACACAGCCTACAGAAAATTAGAGGGAACATTGCTCTCCACCTCCTCCTCGAGGCTGCAATGCCTGTGCCCCCCTGACGATTGAGATAAGCTACCATAGTCGCGTTGTGTGGCAGGACTCTGACTGCCCTTCCTAGCAGATCCGGCTCGAAGGCACTGAGCGCTTGAGACACCGCCCGCATCTCTAGCCTGTTGATCAACCATCCGGCCTCCTGCTCATTCTAAGTCCCCTGAGCAAAGAGTTCCCCCCGCAATGGGCTCCCCAACTCACCAGACTGGCACTGGTGAGCACTGGTACCCACTGCGGAGGCTCGAGGGGCATGCTTGCGGACAGATTTTCCCGACTGAGCCACCACTGGAGTGCCTCCCTGACCCCCTGTGGTCAGGGAAGCCACTGAGCCAGAGAGTACGTCTGGTGCGACCATTGACGAAGCAAAGCCCTCTCTAATGGACACATGTGCGCCCTCGTCCATGGCACTACCTCCAGAGTGGCCGCCATCATGCCTAACTGCAGATACTGCCAAGCCGACAGTTCTGTGTGCCCCAGAAAGGTGTGCACCAAGTGACGCAGCCCCTGAGCCAGTTGCTCCAGCAGGAAGACTGCAACCACTCGAGTGTCGAAGCAGACCCCCAAGTATTCCAGATCCTGAGAGGGAGTCAACCGGCTTTTAGTCATACTGACCACCCAACCAAGGCTTTCCAGAAGCTGAACCACACAGGAAGTAGCATGCACGCTTTCTGCCCTGGACGTTTGACAGGGGTAAGACAGAGTGTGTGTATGGGAGGACCAGGAGGCCCGCAGGGAAATGTGGGAATCCTGTACTTACAAATATACTGAAAGGAATGTGCTGTGTTAAGACAAGTTGACTGTCTTGTAAGGGGAAATGACTAACAGCTGTGGAGGGCCTCAGGGGATGAGTTAATGACGTATATATATGTTTTTGCTCATGTATAAAAGATGGATAGCACCTTTACTCTTTGGAATAAACTTACATACTACTTATATGCGAGTGTGTGTGTTTGTTCCCCTGGAATTCCAGACAGAGAAAGTAAGGTGGTTCCCCAGCCCGGGGCAGCTGGCGTCCCGAAGGGGTAAGTGGTACATAGTGCTGGGAAAGGAGCAACCCACACTTACAATTTGGTGTCAGCGTGGGATTTCCCGACTTCTTCAATTGACGCAGCTTTGGTAGCTCGTCTCGGGAATGCGCTTTGGTAGTGCTATGCATAACAGGGACGTCCCGCTGGGTCTGTGGTAATACACTTTTCCTTCTCTGTGGCTTGTGTGATTATGTGAGCTTGGTAAGACACCCCTGCCCCAGCCTGAAGTGATAGCGCTAGTGACAGTTGTTGGCAGAAAGCAAGTGGCCAAGCACGCGACTGTTGGATATTAGAGGATGGGGGAGTCCCAAGGTAAGGGGACCGCCCCAGAATCCGTGGGAGTGCCTGTGCAGCCAAAGGTTGTGATAAGGTTTAAAACGGCAGCCAAGAAGGCATCCTATGCTCGCCGTCCCCCCCGGCGCACCCCCTGCAGATGGGGAAACACCAAAGGAATATGTGGACAGAGTGACAGGGGGCCATTATACTAATCCCTGAGTGGATAATATGGCGGGGTGGACAGAAGGATTACGTAGCTCAAATCCTTTTCCCAGGGAGGGTAGTTTCTCTACCTGGCATTTAGATATGATTCAGGGATTGTGTCTGGGGGATAAGAAAGCTTTTCCCTTTTATGCCGGAGACCCGAAATGGCTGAAATCTTATATGAAGGAATGTGGTACTGTATGGATACAAATGGCCCCTTATTATAACGGTCAGCAGGAACTGGTGCTTAACTCGCCCCAGGAACTGCCTCTGAAGCCGTCAAAGCCACCCCCGCCCCAGGTGTCGTCCTCCCAGGATATCAATGCTTGACCCAGTACAAGCATTGCGGAACCTGTGTCTTTTGGGGAAACTGCTAGGTACGTATGACCTAGATTGGCCACTGTTGGAAACAGGATACTGGGCTTGATGGACCTTGGTCTGACCCAGTATGGCATATCTTATGTTCTTATGTTCTCCCGGGTGTCCATGGCCCCTCCGCCGTATCAGCCAATTTACCCCTCCCTGATTGGATCGGCTGCCATGGTACAGCCAGCCAGAGACTCTGACTCATTAGAGGACATTGTTCTGGCTGCGGCTACTCCTACCGCACACCCACCGGCAGTACTGGTGGGATGTGCCCCCTCCGATCGGGAACTACCTATAGATAAAATGTTTCATCAGATATGCACTACTTATGAGGCCGTACATGGCATAACAAAGGAGCCGGCTGTTCCGCCTTCACCGCCGTCAGCTGCCCTACCCTCTCACCAGAGATCAGGGCCCATCCCTGCTGATCGAGACGCGCCCATGGGGAATGTCTCTCGTAAAGTGTGTCAAATATCCCAGAAGGCCTCTGCCAGAGGTTTGGGGACGCCAGTGGGGGCTGGAGGGTCTGAGACTTCCCCTTACGTCCCGCCAGAGTTCCTCATTACCCCCCCCTAATTCCCCCCTTCCGATGTCTACAACTGAAGATCGGAGGGAGCATCAGGATCAGAGTAGGGCTAGAGCTCATAGGGAAAGGCCTAGCCCTCATAACCCCTTTCATAAGCTTTCTGGGATAGAGTGACAGGAGACCCTACCTTTAAGGGCCATATATACACACAGTATCCTTTTCTAACTATTGGTAGTCAGCTTGTTGTTAAGCCTCTAGATCCCACTATCCTCTTTTCTATTTTACAGCATGCCCCGAACCCCATGAAAACGCCAGCTGCCATTGTGCATTACTTGCAACGCATGACCCGCGGATTGCAGTGCACGGCACAGGACTACCGCCTCATTATTGAGGGGGTTTTGGGGTATGATGAAAAAACCCCATTTGATTTCTCTAAAGTAGTCCCTGGTGAACCCTTATGAGACACCAGATGATTCCAATTACCCCCTCCGATACCCAGAGGTGGTTAAAAAGATGTGGGAGGAGATGTTAGGAGAGTTTGAGCGTTTATTTGGGGCAAAGCAGAATCTTGCTGCGTCTACTGCATGCGTGCAGGAACCAGAGGAGGGAGTTTCACAGTTTGTGAGAAGGTTTCGTAAGGGCTGGAAGGAGGAAGCAGGTTTATCACAGGAAGGTATGATGGCCTCAATGTATATTCAGATGCTGTTTGGGGCTATGCGCCCCGAAGTGACTGTAGCATGTAAACGAATGATAGATGCTTACTTTAGCATGACTCTAGCAGAATTGGAGAAGGTAATACTAACGAAGGAAGTGGCGGGATGTTTTGCAGATATGGATGTTAAAGATAAAATTTCTCATGCCTGGCAACAGGATATTGGTTACCAATCCTACCCCGGAGGGTATCAGCCCCAGGGGCCTCAGTGGTCACACTCTCGTGGGTGGAGGGGACAGCGGGGACAGTTTTGAGGTGGACGAGGTGGTGGAAGGGGGAGCAGGGCAGGGAATATCTAGGAATCAGATTTGTTTTCATTGTAAGCAACAAGGACATTGGAAAAATGAGTGCCCTTATGCGGCAGGCAGCGGCTCTATGTCAACTCAAGTGGGATGGGCTCTGCCCCTATCCGCAACACCATCGGCACCACCCCCCCCCCCCCGGGTGGTAGCCCCGCAACCCCTGATATCCCTATTACATGGCAACAGCCCCCGCAACGTCCATAGGGCTGCCCTGAGGAAACGGTTCTGATCTGGGTTCAGTTAACAGGTGGATGGAAGGAGCCCCCTTGTTGTACGCTGTGCATTAATGGCCAGCAAGTCTCCTTTGTAATCGATAAGGGAGAGACTCGCTCTACGTTGTATACATCTGTTTGTAGGGAACCCTTAACGCCAGGTCCTGCCTCAGTTGGGATAAATGGAACCTCTACCCCCACGTGGATTACACCCCCGTTGTCTGTCTCTGCGCTTGGTAATAATACTGTTCTGTTTACACATTCATTTACGATTATTCCCTCCTGTGTCCAGTGAGTCTCTTGGGGCGGGACCTGTTGTGCCACCTAGAAGCAGTAACTATTAGTAATTCAGATGGCTCTTTTGCCCTGCACTCTCCATTTTTATTGAATATGATTTCTAAAGAGGCGCATGGGTTGTCTAAAGTTCCTCCTAAACTCTGGGCCACCTCCTCAACTGACGCCGGATTAGTCCCCTGTACGCCGTACGTGGCACGTTTGAAGGACCCTCAAGCTGTCGTCTGTATCCGACAGTACCCTTTGTCTGGCCCTAAGGAAACTGCTTTGCAGTCCATGATCCAGGATTTTGTCGCAGCAGGTATTGTAGTCCCTACTTTTCTCCTTATGTATACTCCCGTGAATCCTGTCCCTAAGGGGGATGGGTTCCCGTTTTACCCAGGATTTACGGGTCGTAAATCAGCTCGTTGTCCCGCTGGCACCGGTGATGCCCGATATTGCCGGGCTACTTACTCTTTTATCCCTATGAAAGCTAAATGCTTCACGGTTATTGATTTAGCTAACACTTTTTTTAGTGTACCACTTGATCCCATCACGCAGTCTCTTATGGCTTTCACACATGCAGGCAAACAATATACCTGGACTCGCCTGATACACTGATTCCCCGGCTGCGTATTCTCTTGTTCTTAAGGCATCCATTGAAATGTGGCACCCGCCTTGTTCCTCCACCCTTCTCCAGTATATGGACGATTTGTTGTTATGTTCGAAAACAATCACAGAATGTGAAAATGACTGTATCCTTGCTCTGCCATTTAGCCTCCTATGGACATAAGGCTTCTCTAAAAAAGCTCCAGTGGTGTTGTGAGTGTGTTACCTACTTGGGGTTTGTGCTGTCCCCCGGAAATTGGGCGCTCTCTCCCGCCCAAGTACAGGCTATTTTAAAATGATCTCCTCCAACAACAGTGACACAATTGCTGGCTTTCCTTGGATTAGTATACTTCTATCGTGCTTCGATCCCGGACTGTGCTTATTGGGATTCCATATTGCGAAGGGCTACCTTGCAGTTACCTGGCTCTGCACCTATTGAATGGACAGAAGAAATGCTTTCTGCATTTGCTACTTAAAAAAAAACTGCTTATCTCGGCTCCTACACATGGCCTACCCGATTACGGGAAAGTGTTTTATCTATATGTACAAGAAGAGGGAGGAACTATGGCAGCTATTTTGGCTCAAGACCACGGGGGGAGGGAGAGGGGGGGGGGAGAATGCGCCCAGTCGCAAATTACCCCTCCAGGTACAGGGTATGCCTGCATGTTTGCGAGTCCTGGCTGCATCGGCTATTGCCGTACAGATGACTATCCCGATTACCCTTTCTCATGATTCTATTCTGTTTTCTACCCATTCTGTGTTGAATGTGTTAAAGAAACTCACTACGCAACACATGACGGCCCAGCGCCTTAGTGGGTATGAGGTAATTTTAACTACTGAAGGGTTGTCGGTTAAACAGCAATCCGCTGCCTTTACCCCCGATGCTGGCCTTGCAGGCCTTAATGCGCCCAGTAGATGACGCTGAGTTGCCCCAAGAAGAACAAGATTGCTTAAAGTTGATCAACACGTCCCGACTTGTCCTCCTCCCCGCTCCCAGATGCTCCACACATATTTGTGGACGGGAGCTGTGTTTGTCCCGCAGACAACGCCTACATTGCGTCTTATGCCATTGTAGAGCTCCCAAATATTTTGCATGAAGCCCAGTTACTACCTTATGGCTCTGCACAAGCTGCAGAATTGGTAGCGCTTACTAGAGCCTGTGAATTATTTGCTGATAAATGTGTTAATCTTTATACCGATTCCAGGTACGCCTTTGGGGTGGTGCATGATTTTGGTCTCTTATGGGGGCGTAGGGGTTGGAAAATGGCAGACGGTAAACTGATTTTTCATGCACAATTGGTTAATGAATTGCTGGCCGTCTTATGTAAACCCAAGGAGGTCGCCGTTATTAAATGCGCTGCACACAGATATGACAATTCTATTGCCTCTCAAGGCAACGCTTTGGCTGATCTTGCAACCAGTGTGCACAAGCTCAAGTTGAACTTTTAAGTTGCAGGAATATCTCCCAGGGTATGCTGATCGATTCTTACTATTTGTCTGATCTTTCACTGTCTGAATATTATCTTTCCCCTCTTGAGCATTCCTCCTCACTGCACCACTTGCAGGCTGCTGCAAATCCCAAGGATATTATGTATTGGGAACAACATAATATGAGTTTAAATTCAGCACAGATTTGGCAAGAAAAAGGGGGGGTGGGGGCGCGAAGAGGGTTACCGAAAGCGGCAGCCCCTCTCTTAATTGGTCAAGTACATGGGGTAGGGCATAGAAACAGAAAGACGGTTCTTAAAGAGTTACAGGAAATATTTGTTTGCAGAGATTTGCCTCATTTAGTAGAATCACAACTGAGTAAATGCTTAGTATGTGCTAGGAATAATGTTCAGAAGGGAAAAGCAATAGGACAATTGCAACATTTACCCCCACCCCAAGGCCCATTCCAAGCCCTGCATGTAGATTTCACATGTATGCCACGATCGATAGGGAGCTATAAGTATTTGTTGGTCGTTGTAGATAGGTTTTCAAGTGGCCAGAGGCTTTTCCCACGACTAAGGAAGATGCTAGAACCGTAGCCAAAATTCTCTGTAAGAAAGTTATCCCTCGCTTTGGGTGTCCCCTTTCTATAGATTCTGATCAGGGACCAGCGTTCACCTCTAAGGTGTTACAACAGATTACTTAGATGTTTGCCATTGATTGGAAATTTCATGTCCCATATCACCCACAGTCATAAGGGATAGTAGAACGAATGAATCGAACAAAAAAAAAAAATTTAAAAAGGCTACACAACACGCCCCAGGAAGGTGGCCCGTGTATTTACCGTCTGTATTGGCAGAGATTAGGCTGACCCCAGGGGCATCTGGATTCTCTCCTTCCGAAATTCTGATGGGACGACCCTTCCCCTTACCTTGGAAATGGCCCAAGGGAATGGTGATAATGGTAGATGACTTGTTGCTGGCACAGGAAGAATATGCTACACAGCTAGCTAAATATTTGTGCACGGTGTCTAAACAATTGTATAATGCGTTCCCTTTTCCTTCTACAGAACCGACGCACCCGTTCCACCCTGGAGACCGTGTGCTGGTAAAGCTGTTTCATAAGAAGGGCCAGTGGGACCCGCCTTTTGGAGATCCGGAGATTATTGCAGTTACTCGCACAGCTGTACTAACTGATAAGCATCCGATCTGGGTACACGCATCACGCGTCAAGAGTGCACCGAAGGATCCCTTGAAGACACTTGACTTGGCTCTGCCATGAGGACTTCCTGGTCGGCCCTGGTCTGCTTGTTATTGATCTCGGTTGTCATTGTGCTGACTATATATTATTTTACCCACGAAGGATCTTGAGCGCAGGATTCAGGTATCTTTCAATAGTTCTCGCCGGATTAAGCGAGAACTCCTCTCTCCGAATTTGTTGAAATCCTCTGTCTTAGATATTGTTGGTCTGATGAATTTGACCGACTGTATTATATGTACCCCACTACCCAAAGGAGTGGGATACCTGCCGGTGGTAGCCATGCCTGTGCCCTTATCAGAAGTAGTGGGGTTGGTTCCCTGTTGGAGTAATGAACAAATATCTCCTAATTGTTATGAACCTATACAATGTAATCAAACTTGGAGCTCTCAGAATGCTTCTACTGAACCAATTCATGTTTTTACTTCAGAGACCCAAACTTATATTTACTGTTTAATCTCTAATGCTTCTGTTTCTTTTTCCGCTAAGTGTAATATGTCTTATAACGTGCAGAATGCTTCATGGCACATACACGCTAATACTACATTGCCCCCGTGGTATGGGGACAACAGCACCCTCCTAGGGCTATGGTTGAATCATACCCATAGTAATTTTAGCCGCCTGTGGCAGAATATTTCTACCATTACATTTGTTGTTAATTCTGATCATTGGGAAAAACGTTTCCAGGTGGGACCCATGTATGCCAATGGTACAGTCATGGTCGGGGTAGCTAGTGGTCGTTCCCCATATACATCTTGTTCTATGCCTATGGGCACTACCGTATCTGCAAATAATACCAATTTGTATCCGGGTCATCACATGCGAGAGAAGTGGACTGGTAATACCTCCTTAGAGGCTGTGGTTGGTCATTATTGGTTGTGCGGAGAAGTATTACATCGGAAGGTTAATCTCTCTGTACTTCCTTGTGCATTGGTTAAAATAACTCCTTATTCGGCATTAATACCTTTGAATGTAACCCATGGTAAAAGAAAGAAAAGGAATGTAAATCCCTGGTCACCAGATAATCCTGAAGACGAGGCTAATCAAGCTTCATACCAGTATATTAATATTACTTATCCTTTGACAAAGGTTCGCTTGGATGCCCTTAGCTATACTTCCTGGATCCCCGTTTTTCATACCCCCGATATCACTGCTGAACTCGGTATGGCAATTAGAAGATTACAATGCTTGTTACATATACAAATGAGGTCAGTAACAGAATCCATTTCTAAGCTTGCAGAATCCCTGGAACAGAATACTCAAAGGACTTTACAAAATCGTAGAGCTTTAGATCTCTTACTAGCAGCTGAGGGCGGGGCCTGTACCTTTTTAAATGAAACTAATTGTTGTACGGTTATAGCAAATCGCACTATTTTTGTCCTAGATGCCATGAAGAAGATTAAGACCTTATCCGATTTGAATATGGCCGATTTCAAGGGTGGTATTGATTTTGGTAACATATGGGGTGATGTTGTAAAATGGTTTGGCGGATTGGGGGGTGGCCTCAAAGGGCTGATTATTGCCCTATTGAGTGGGTTTATAATCCTTGTTCCTTTTTGTTGTATATTCTCATTTGTCCTTGGTTGTTGTCGGAAGGCCCTGCAGAGCTCCACCACTTTCACGTATTCCTATACGCGAGTTTCCACGATGACAGATGTACCTGAGCATGCCACCACTGACCTCCAGTTGATAGTCCCTACTTGACTGTCCTCTGGAGGACTGTCGGGCTGCTTTTATAGTGGGCCTATGCAGGCCCAAAGGGGGGATTGACAGGGGTAAGACTTAGAGTGTGTGTATGGGAGGACCAGGAGGCCCGCAGGGAAACATGGGAATCCTGTACTTACAAATATACTGAAAGGAATGTGCTGTGTTAAGACAAGTTGATTGTCTTGTAAGGGGAAATGACTAACAGCTGTGGAGTTACTGATAAGCTGTGGTGGGCCTCAGGGGATGAGTTAATGATGTATGTATATGTTTTGTTCATGTATAAAAGATGGAAAGCCCCATTACTCTTTAGAATAAACTTACGTACTACTTATATGCGAGTGTGTGTGTTTGTTCCCCTGGAATTCCAGACAGAGAAGGTAAGGTGGTTCCTCAGCCCGGGGCAGCCGGCGTCCCGAAGGGGTAAGTGGTACATAGTGCTGGGAAAAGAGGAACCCACACTTACAGACTTTGCCCTGATCAACCAGTCATCGAGATAAGGGTGCACCAACACCCTCTTTGCGGAGCGCCACTGCTATCACCACCATGACTTTGGTGAATGTCCGAAGTGCCAAAGCCAGACCAAACGGCAACATCTGAAACTGGAAGTGCCCCTTCGGCATCACAAATCGCAGGTACCACTGATGATCTGGCCTGACGGGGATGTGGAGATATGCTTCTGCGAGATCGAGGTAAGTTAAGAACTCTCCCTTTCTCACCGCTACAATCACAGACCTCAACGTCTCCATGCAAAGTGCGCACTTGAAGACAACAGTTTACTCTTGAGGTCCAGAATCGGGCGACAGGACCCATCCTTTTTGGGGACCACGAAATAAATGGAGTACCGACCGCAGCCACACTGCTCTCTGGGGACCGGGACCACTGCCCTCAGCTGAAGCAGCGGAGCCAGGGTCTCCTTTACTGCCAATGCCTTGCCCAGCACCTTGCAGGGGGACCGGACAAAGGACTCGACAATCGGATGGGCAAACTCAAGGGAATAGCCCTCACACATGATTTCCAGCACCCATTGGTCGGACATTATCTGGGCCTAAGCAGGGTAAAAGTCCCATAGCTGACCTCCCATGGGCTGTTCCACTGCCTGGGCCTCCCTCATTTCACTGCACCTTTTTAAACCCCCAAGGTGGAAGCAGCAGAAAATCCTCTGCCTGCCCCTTGGAATCCTCTAAATCCCTGCCCTCTGGTAGGGAACCTCCCCCTCTGGAACCGTGTAAGGTGGGATGTACGAAAATACCAGAAATCTCATGTCTGGCCTTGAGGCGCTGTCGTACTGCACCCCTGCTTCGGCTTATCCTCCGGCAGGCATCCTCCTTTGGATTCCCCCAAGTCCTTGAACAACTTATCAAGGTCTTCCCCGAAAAGGAGCTTCCCCTTAAAGGGGAGTTTGCTAAGCCGGGACTTGGAGGAGTTGTCCGCTGCCTAATTTCGCAGCCAAAGGTAGCAACGAACTGCTACCACTGACACCATGCTCCTAGCCAAACCGCGAATGAGATCATAGTGGACATCCACGAGGTAAGCCGCCCCCAACTCTAGCTTAGCCACCTCCGTCGCCTGCTCCAGCGCTGAACCCCCTGGCTGCTGCAGCCACTGCGACCAGCAAAGACATGCTCTTGCTACCCAGGCCCCACAAATAGAAGCCTGCAGAGATAGCACATTGACATCAAAGGCCTGCTTCAACAAAGTGTCCAACTTTCTGTCCTGCCCATCTTTCAGGGCTGCGCTCCCCTCCACCAGGTTGATAGTCTTCTTCATCACCGCTGAGACCGCTGCATCCACACATAGGGAACAAAACATTTGCCGCTCCTGATCCAACAGCGGGTAGAGACGAGACATGGTTCTCGCCCCTCTAAGACCTGCCTCTGGCAGATCCCACTCATCCTGGATCATCTGCTTAACCACCCAGTGCACCAGGAAGACCACCTGTGTCTTCCGCACCACCTGGATGAGAGGATCCTCCAGTGTCTCCTCCTCCACCAGCCGACTAGCCGGCAAATTGAGGGCTTGCAGAGACTCCGCAATTAAAGCAGACAACTCTTCCCACCGAAAGACCCAGACAATCCTAGCCTGGTCTTCTGGCTCTTGAATCTCCCCTTCCTCAAGCTCCTCGCAGTCCAACTCCAAATCGTCTGCTTCCGGCCACTCAGACACGCAAGGCTGGTCCCCCCAGAGTTGGGCCCTCTTGGCCAGCCCTGCACCAGAGATTTTCCCCCTTTCCAAGGAGGTCCGTCCCACCCCACACCAGCCCCTGCCTCCGAGGGATCAGCCACGGAACCCTGCTGGTGTAAGCAAAAGGCATGGTGCAGCAAAAGCACAAACTCCGGGGAGAAACCCTCCAAAGCCATTCCCCCCCAAACCGTGGGTTGCAGAGAGACCTGGAATAGCCGAAGCCGGCTCCCGTGGGGTGGAAGGACCCTCAAAAGGGGGAGGAAGAAGTCTCCAAGGGGGGGGGGGGGGAGAACATCAACAGAGCCCTGGATCCCTTGCGCAGCTGAAAGTGTGGGATCCCTTGCCTTGTCCTGAAGTGCCTGCTTCATGTTGGCAGCCTCTGAAGTGCAGCCGCGGCACACATCCGCGTCTGACGCATCCCCCCGCCGGCTACCGCAGACGAGACACTGCGGGCATGCAGGCATGAGTGGATTACTGCTTCCGGACCCCAAATTGTACAGAGTACAGGAGAAAGTAGGAATGAGTGTCTCCCTAACTTCCCCCTACCTTATTTGTAATGCCTTAGACTTCGTTTTCACTTTCCTTCAAAAATGTATTTATTTATTTACTTTTTGAACGAAGACAGCACTAGAGAGCCAAAGGAGGAAATTAAAATAGAGAATGTTTCCCTAAGGCCCAGGAATGCCAACCGTGATCACTCCAGCGCTAAATGAATCCCTTCAAACTGCCCTGTAAAAGCGCGGGAACAAGGCCTGCCAACCAGCCTTCCCGTCTCTGAGCCGCCGTGAACCCCACAAGGCGCCAGCTGTCACCCTCTATATAGGCCAGTTCCCCTGTACCTGGAAAGATCCACCAATGAAATGGGAAGCCCCAGCAAAGGACGCAGCGGGGTCACGCAGCAAAATTCTGCGCTCAGCCAGTTCTTGGCTTCTGTGTGATGGGAGGGGGCAGGAGTGCTTCACCTCAGGCCACTGCAGCAGTGACTGCAGCTCCTCACCTGCTGACGGGATCGGGAACTGCCAAAGCCCTGGGACACCAGCAGAAGTCTCAACCTCTTCCGAACTATCAAGGAAGAGGAGAGGGAGAGAAAGGAGTGGAAAGACAGGGTCCTCCACTGAAGGCTGCCTTGTTCCTTTTTGTTTTTTTCTCTCAACACTCTCACTTTAACAGTGAAAATAAAACTAAGGGAAAATAAAAATCCCCCTGAGAAACCTAACTAAGCAAGCTCCTTATTTGTTTTTTCAGTGAGCCCCGAAACTAGGCTCACCACCTCCTTCAGCTGCTTGGACACTGAGCATACTGGGAGCTGGTAGGAGGTGCCAGCAGTATTAGTACTGGTGCCTTCAAAAGGTGACATGCTCAGTCTCCAAGTTGCTGGAGGAGGTGCACTACCCAGAGGTTCGGGACTGGACTGGGAGGACGATAAGGAATGTCATTCATGACTGTGGTGGTAGCCCACCTATAGCAGGCCTCCATGGAGGAATAGAAATAGAATGCGAACCAGAGAAAAAATGGTTCAAATCATACTTCTTGCACTGATGCTCTTTGTGACCTTGGGCTAGTCACTCCGTCGACTGCCTCAGGTACAATTTAGATTGTAAGCCAATTTGGGCAGGGAAATAAACTCAGGTTCCTACCTGAATGTAATTCACACTGAGCTTGGATTTGGAAAAGGCAAGTAATAAATCTAAACTCCAAATGCAAGAGAAGTAAAGGTGGTCAGAGGAAGACCATCAAAAAGAGAAGACAGAGGATATCATCTCACACACTTCCTCTCCATGCCGATTCTCTCTCACTTACCCACCCTTCTCCAGTCCCCTCACACACATCTTCAATATCTCCTTGTTACTGATACCTTCTTCCCAAACCCCTCTCCTCACTTCTAGCCTCTATCAATCTGGATTTGATAATATGCAATACGAGGGTTGCTATTTATATTTCTGGCCTAATAATGAAAAAACAAATATTTATGATCGAAATTGGTTTTATTGTTTTTTGAAATATTCTCCATGAAGATCAATACACTTTTGCATGCGTTTGAACCAATTTTCGAAGCACTTTTTCCACTCCGATTGAGGTAACTCCAAAACATGCGTTTTGAATGCATCAACCGCATCTTCGGGTGTTGAAAATCGTTGACCACGTAATTTGTTTTTGATGTGCAGGAATAAAAAGAAGTCATTGGGTGCCAAATCAGGGCTGTACGGTGGATGACCCATCAATTCGATGTTTTGGCCGGTCAAAAATTCCTTTGTTTGAGCCAATGTGTGAGAGCTCACATTGTCATGATGAAGAATTAGTCGCCTCTTCTTCGACTTTTTCCAAATTTCTCCGAAGACTTCTGGTAAACAAATGGTCGTGTACCATTCAGAATTGACCGTCCTACGTTGCTCTAACGGCACTGTCGCCACGTGACTGGTAATACCGAAGAAACAGGCAACCATTTGCTTCAATGTGCTTCTTCTGCGAACAACTTTTATTGGATTTGGCTCGTCTTGGAAGACCCATACAGTCGATTGCTGTTTTGTTTCGGGCTCATATGCATAGATCCATGATTCGTCACCTGTGTAGATGTTATACACAGTCTTTGATGCACCTTGAACGTATTTTTTCAACATTTCCTTGCACCAATCGACACGAGCCTTCTTTTGAGCGTTTGTCAGATTATGCGGGATCCAACGCGAACAGATCTTTTTTACAGCCAAATGATCATGCAATATCTTATTGATGCTTGTCATACTAATGCCCAAAGATGCCTCAATCTCACGGTATGTCACATGACGATAGTGTTTTATCAGTTCACACACAGCATCGATATTTTCTGGCACAACAACCGATTTTGGACGACCCTGACGGAATTCGTCCTGGAGCGAACGTCGGCCACGATTGAATTCGTTATGCCAGTTTTTTTACAGTGCTGTAGGATGTTGCTTTATCAGCGTATAAAAAATTAAGTTCATCGATGCACTCTTGTCTTGATAATCCACGTCAAAAGTTATGAAAAATAATCGCACGAAAATGTTCACAAGTTAATTCCATTTTTTGCCCGAGATGAATTTTTCAAGTTACTGTAAACAAATTGCGCTCAAATGATAAAATGTTATGAAGGTGGTTATGTTCAACAATGTCAGTGTTCCAATGGAACCATTGGATGGCGCCTGGCAACACTTACTGTTGCTAAGGCCAGAAATATAAATAGCAACCCTCGTAGTAGTGGTGCCTCGGCTGCTTCCCCTTCTACCCAGGGCCAGTCACGCTCATCTTCTTTGCACCAGGCTACCAAAAGCATGATACTCCAACCCATGCAGAACAGAAGAGGAAACACTGCTGTCCTCAGATTAACAAAACTGTGGTAGGCGAAGGCCTATGATCCATGAGGTCTGAAATAAGCAGACAGGCCTGAGTAGCTTGACCTGTAAATGAAGCCTGTGGAGAGGCCCAAAGGAATTACACATCCCCCAATATGCTGCTACCATAGAATTGAAACTTAACTAAGCATAATCAGGCTTAGCTAAGCAGAATCGAAACTTAGAAAATATAGAAAAATGAGTTTAATTGGTAGTGATAAGAGAGCACAGCTTCTATGGAATTAACACTGCTAAAAGAAAAGTTACAGTGCCCTGCTTTCCCACATGTTCTAGCTAGCTAAGTGACCTTGGAGGAGAGAAGTATCTAAGTTGGAAGAACTGACCATTGTAATTGGGACTAGAAGGGGGGCAAGCAGATGCTGAGCCCAGACCAGAGTCCTAATTGGATAGCCATATCGGTACCGGGACCAATAGAAGGTGTACGAGGGGTTACCGGGACCAATGAGAAGTTTGCCTATACCTAGAATGGACAAGAAAAGTATATAAGTTGTTGTTTTACTAACAGCCATTGCTCAGCCATTTTGAATTTGATTCTGCTTGAGACTTGTGCACAAATAAATGATTTGGACCTTCTGAACAGACTCCTGGTATCATTGGTTTGTCTGCGCTCTGCTGCTACAAAACCATTGGGGGAGGGACAGAGATGCAGAGGCTGCTGCCACCAACACTACTCCATGAGAGGCTAATTATTTATCAATGGCTAAATTCTGTACCTCTTACTGCAGCTACAAACTTGCAGGACACGGGACTCTGCCTCTAACTTGCTAAAATTAAAAGTTAGGCATGCATAAAGAAGCCACCTACAAATTAAGTAGCACAAAATATTAAGGACAGCAAGCCAAATAAAAGGTGAAATGAAGGAAATCCTTGGATAGCATTTACAAATTTGCACATATTAAATATAAACTACAAACAAATGAATACCTATTAATGAAGAAATGTGAAAAACATGTTTATATATACTATAGTCATACATGTATAAAAAATAAGAACTTAGTGCACTAGTATCCTAGCCCCTTACACCCAATATACAAAATCAAATTCGAAAATAAATATTGAGTTGCTCTATAAAGTCAGAATTTTGTGGGAAGTACAGCTGGACCCCAACTGATTAATGCATAGAAGCACTTACCTACTACAAGTCCACATTCAGGACAGATCATATCACCAGCTCTGTAATCCTCCACCAAAATAGCATCTGGATGGTTTGGACATATTACTTTTGGAAGAGCATCCACCCTTAAGAAAACAGTGAAACATGCTATATTATTTTATTCTTGATGCTTATATTAGGTACAAACAAGCTTCATGACATCGTCAGTACTCTTGTGGTGCAATAATGCCAGATCTTTTCATGCAACAGAAATCAGATTTTAATACACATGATATTTGAGCATACAACAGAGCTTGACAACTTCAGGTGCCAGGTCACCATGACAGCTAAAAAAAAAATTGTAGCCGGTGCCTGGAGTTGCAGGGAGAGAATAAGAGCACGCTCTAGGGGCTGCACAAATCTACTGGTGCAATGATGGAATTTCAGTCAGCAGGGCGGCACAGCAGCAGGGAGTGGCAATCAATGGGCACAATTTTAAGGCAGCAGCAGGGAGGAGGGCCGATCATAAAGCAGCAGTGGAAAGTACAAGGCTCTTAGCCCCTTAGACAGATTGTGCTCTGCCACTGCCTCATAATCAGGCCCTGCTCACTGCCACTAAGATCAATCCTGCTTGCCATCACCTCTAAGAATTTTGGCCGTGGTGGTGAGAAGGATTGACCTTAACAGCTGCAGTGGTAACAGTGAGCAGGGCCCAATCATGAGGCAGCGTCAGAGAGCACAATCTGTCTAAGACCAATTGCACTCTCCATCCCTGCCTTATGATTGTGCCCTGCTCACTGCCACTGCCACCATCAAATTCAATCCTTTGATTCTGGAAAGGTGGTATATAAGATCACATAAATAAATAATCTTGCTTGCTGCTACCGCAGCAGCAAGCAGGGCCCAATTATGAGGCAGCAGTGGAAAGCACAATTGATCTTAGCGGTGGGGCAGTGAGTAAGCCCAAATCAAGGAAGCAGCAGCAAGACCAACTCGAGGCAGTGGCAGCTGAAATGGCTCACCTTTGGCTTTTGAAATTCTAAGCAGCAGCCACAGCGTGTAGGTAGGATCTCAATTTATAATTTAAAAGGGGTCTATTTTAGAGAATTGAAAAGAGGCTGCTGTGTGGGGGGGGGGGGAGATTGAAAAGAGGCTGCTGTTGGGGGGGGGAGGCAAATTCATTGGAGAGAGAGGGAAAGGCTACTGCAGAGGGGGAAAATTGAACAAAGAGGCTGCTTTGGGGTAGGATGGCATGGCATGGCTCAGCTCCTAGATTTTTGGACTGGCTCCTAGCTCCTAAGAAAATATGTAGAGGCCTGACATACAAGTTATCCTGCTTATTTATACACTAGTGTTTATGGCAAGAAATATAAGTGAGCAATTTATGACCATGAAAACAATTAACAGCCTGCTTTCTTGTACTCTGGCAAATCTACTGTGACGGGGTGTACGCCCCGTCAATGCAGGACTCCTGGGGACCCCAGGCTCTGGAGGTATGGACCCCCTCGCTAGGAGGGGCTCCCTAGAGCAGCAGATGAGGACAACCAGGGGCTGAGTAAGGGCCTGGCTCCCCGACAACACCTGGGATGAGAGGGAGGTGGAAAGGGAGGTGAGGGACTTGGTCCAGACCCCCATGGAGATGACCCCATTAGGGAGGATCGAGGGGACCCCCAGCAGGAGGAGCTGGGAAATGAGCAACAGCTAGCCCCTAAAGAGAAGCCCGTGGAAATTGAACAGATGGATAACCCGCCAGACTTGGGGTGGCAATAGCAACAAGCAGCTACATGGGATGTGGCAGGGCGTCCAGGTAATTCTACACCTGGGACGCACCCCAGCTGAATCCGAGACTTAAAGAGGGGGAGGGACTTTATTGTAATGTTTGATATATAGTTTGTCTAAACTGAAGGATGTTGGGAAGATGTCATTTGCATATTCCTGACTTAATTTGAATATCATTCACATTTGTTTTGATACAAAGGACCCTGGTGAGGGCTACTTTGGACCAGAGGAGGGGCCAGTTGTCCCAAAAAGGTGGGGCAGACACCAGCGTAGGAAGGGATCCACCAAAGGTGGACTTTGAGACTATTGCATCACTCACCCTAACGTACAGGGGAACCCCAGAGATAGACCTTCCTGCTAGGGAAGGCCATAAGGTGTGGTTCCTAGACTCTTCTTTGACAGCAGACTAAGCCAGAATGACCACTGGAAGAACCTGAAGGGGCTACCAGATGCCTACCTGCTGAACCTGGAGACTGATGATACCAGACTGGTTCTGAGATGGAGCAATAAATGGTGGCTGAACCCATGATGAAGGAACAAACAGGATGGGACGGGGTAGGACAGTTGGTCTGGTAAAAGGTAGAGTGGGTGTATTCTCCTAAAAACCTGTACTTGTTTTTTCTCTGTTTGCTTTACATGGCTTCGGAGGAACTGGTTCTTTGGATGGCTGAGCAGACTTAACTCCATGGAAAGACAGGTGCATCTTTACCAGCCACGGTGGTGCAGTGGACACAGCCAGTGCCTTTAGGACCAGGTCACAGGTTCAAATCCCAGCTGGGGCTCCTGCCAACCCAGTCCCCTTATTTTAAATAGCTCAACCAGAGCTCTGTGATCCTCTGTCTTGAAGGACTAGAAAAAGGGACTGTTACTTCTGGAGAGAGATCTGCAACTGTGAGTATATACTTCTGGTAATTTTCTAAAAGGAATTCTTTGTATTAAAGCTAATTAATCTGTGAACCCACTATTTTTTGTTAAATCAGTCAGGGCCTAGTAGCAGCAGTTTAAGTTTAAATTTAAAACAGAGGAGAACTTTCTGGTTACATTAAATACCCAGCAGAGAGCTAAGAACATAAAATATGCCATACTGGGTCAGACCAAGGTCCATCAAGCCCAGTATTCTGTTTCCAACAGTGGCCAATCTAGGTCATATGTACCTAGCAGTTTCCCCAAGAGACACAAGTTCCACAATGCTTGTACTGGGTCAAGCATTGATATCTTCGGTCACTTCTTAATAATGGTTTATGGACCTTTCCTCCAGGAACTTGTCCAAACCTTTTTTAAACCCAGCTACACTAACAGCCTTTACTACATCCTCCGGTAACAAATTCCAGAGTTTGATTACACGTTGAGTGAAAAAATATTTTCTTTTATTAGTCTTAAATAGTTTACCCTGTAGCTTCATTGCATGTCCCCTAGTCTTTCTATATTCTGAAAAGGTAAACAATCGATCTACGTTTACCCGTTCCACTCCGTTCATTAATTTATAGACTTCTATCATATCTCCCCTCAGCCGTCTCTTTTCCAGGTTAAAGAGCCCTAACCTTTTTAGCCTCTCTTCATAGGAGTATCCTTCCATCCCCTTTACCATTTTTGGTGGCTCTTCTCTGTACCTTTTCTAAAATCGCTATATCCTTTTTAAGATACGGCGACCAGAATTGCACACAATATTCAAGGTGCGGTCTCACCATGGAACGATATAGAGGCATTATAATATCTTTTGTTTTATTTTCCAGTCATTTCCTTATCATACCTAGCATTCTATTTGCTCTCTTGGCCGCCGCTGCACACTGGGCCGAGGGTTTTAACATGGTATCCACAATGACGCCTAAATCTTTTTCCTGGGTGGTGGTTCCTAATGTGGAACCTTGCATCGTGTAACCATAGTTTGGGTTGTTCTTCCCTTGCACTTGTCCACATTAAATTTCATCTGCCATTTTGATGCCCAGTCTTCCAATTTATCAAGATCCTCTTCCAATTTTTCACAATCCTCTTGGGTTTTAACAACTTTAAATAGTTTTGTGTCATCTGCAAATTTTAAAACCTCACTCGTTATTCCACTTTCCAGGTCATTTATGAATATGTCAAAAAGCAGCGGACCCAGCACAGATCCCTGGGGTACACCACTATTCACCTTTCTCCATTGGGAAAATTGGCCATTTAGCCCTACCCTCTGCTTTCTGTCTTTTAACCAGTTCCTGATCCACAATAGTACACTGCCTGCTATCCCATGACTCTTTAGTTTTGCCAAAAGTCTCTGATGAGGGACCTTGTCAAAGGCTTTCTGAAAGTCCAGATACACAATATCAACCGACTCACCTTTGTCCACCTGTTTATTCACTCCTTCAAAAAAACATAACAGATTAGTAAGACAAGATCTTCCTTGTCTAAAGCCATGTTGGCTGTCTCCCATTAGGTTGTGACTATCTACATGCTGAGTAATTTTATTCTTTGATGGTTTCTACCATTTTTCCCGGTACTGACGTCAGGCTCACCGGTCTGTAGTTTCCCGGATCACCCCGGAACCCTTTTTAAAAATTGGTGTTACATTGGCGATCCTCCAATCTTCAGGTATTAGAGATGATTTTAATGATAGTTCACAGATTACTGATAGCAGGTCCGCAATCTCATATTTCAGTTCTTTCAACACCCTTGGATGTATACCATCCGGCCCAAGTGATTTGCTACTCTTCAGTTTATCTAATAGTTGTAAGACATCTTCCCGATGTATCGATATTTCCTTCATTTCTTCCGCACCTTTAAATACCACTTCAGTCATGGGTAACATCCCTACATCTTCCTCAGTAAAGACCGAAGCAAAGAATTCATTCAGTCTCTCCGCTATCGCCTTGTCGCCTCTTAGTGCTCCTTTAACCCCTTTATCATCTAATGGGCCAACTGACTCTCACAGGTTTTTTGCTACGAATGTACTTGAAAAGGTCTTTATTTCGCGTTTTTGCTTCTGCAGCAAGCTTCTTCTCAAATTCTCTCTTTGCCTGCCTTATCAATGCCTTGCATTTGACTTGCCAGTGCTTGTGCTGTTTCCAGGTTTCGTCGTTTGGCTCTTTTTTCCATTTCCTGAAAGATGCTTTTTTGGCAACAGCCTCTGACCTCACCTTTAAACCATGCTGGCAGTTTTTTGGACTTCAGTCCACTTTTCTTAAAGCGTGGAATACAGCTGGTCTGGGCTTCCAAGATAGTATTTTTCAACAACATCCAAGCTTGATGTACGTCTTTAACCTTCACAACTGCTCCTTTTAGTTTTTTCTTAACTGTTTTCCTCATTTTATCATAGTCTCCCTTTCGAAAGTTAAAAGGTAGTACTGTGGATTTCCTTACTATCCCTCCTCCACTAATTAAATCAAAGGCGATCATGCTATGATCACTATTGCCAAGTGGCCCCAAAACCCTTATCTCTTGCACTAGATCTGGTGTTCCACTAAGGACTAGGTCTAATATGGCTTCCCCTCTAGTCGGTTCATGAACCAGCTGCTCCAAGAAGCAATCATTTATTTCATCTAGGAACTTTATCTCCCTAGCATGTCATGACATGACACTGACCCAGTCAATACCGGGGTAATTGAAATCACCCATTATTATTACTGCGCTGTAACTTTTGTTAGCTTCCTTGATTTCTTTGAGCATTTCATCATCCATTTGGTCATTCTGGCCAGGTGCTCGATAGTACACCCCCACTGCCATTGCCTTCCCCCTTTTATATGGAATTTCAATCCATATAGATTCTACAGCAAACCACCCCACCCCAAACGAGAGGGCTGAAACGCTGCACCTTGCTTCCGTACCCGGTCCGAATACTGACAGGCAACACCGGAAGCTGAAGAAACAGAAAGGGAAAAGAGAAAATCGGGAACAAACCCGAGGGAATGAAAACCCATGGAATGCTAATCCAAGGGAGATGGACTCCACAATGCAATTTAACTATTTAGTTGGATTCCTTGAATAGGAGCCATCAAGGCAACTGACAACCGAGAAGAACGGCCAAAGCGCGCCGCCAAGACAGAGCAAAAGAAAAATCTCGGGCGGGAAGGAGGACTAAACTGGACCCTCCAGGAACTTCAATTACCAGGTAAGTGTAATTTCCATTTCCTGAGCGGGTGTCCAGTTTAGTCCTCCACATCCAGGATGTACCAGAGCAGTTAACGGGGGGGGGGTCTTGGCAGGCAGCGTGCAAGACCGCAGACCCAAAACTGGTATCCCGAGCCACTGCCACATCCAGACGATAATGTTTACTAAAGGCATGGAGGGAGGACCACGTCGCCGCTCGACAAATGTCCAGAGGAGAAACAAGACTATGCTCCGCCCAAGACGTGGCCTGCGCCCTAGTGGAATGAGCTCGCAGCTCCAAGGGAACAGACTTTCCCTGCAAAAGATAGGCCGACGCAATTGCCTCTTTAATCCACCGAGAAATGGAGGCCTTAGCCGCCGCCTCCCCTTTTCGCGGACCCCCAAACAGCACGAACAAACTATCAGATTTTCGAAAGAGCGCGGACACCTTAATATACTGACGTAAGACCCGACGAACATCAAGCTTATGAAGCACGGAGTCGGACCCGGAAGACGACCCCGGGGCGAAAACGGGCAAAACCACGGGCTGATCAATGTGAAAGGGAGACACCACCTTAGGCAAGAAAGAAGGCACTGTCCGCAAAATCACCCTATCGCTAAGAAAGGATAAAAAGGGGGCTCGACAAGAAAGCGCCTGAAGTTCCGAGACACGACGTGCCGAGCAGATGGCTACGAGGAAAACTGCCTTCAAAGTTAAATCCTTTAGAGAGGCATTGCGGAGAGGCTCAAAGGGCGCCCGAGTCAATGCCTGTAGAACCAGGTTTAAATCCCAGGGAGGCAAGGCAACCTTGCGAGAGGGACGCAATCGAAAGACAGCTTTGAGGAAACGCCGAATGTCCACATGAGATGAAAGAGGGACGTCGTGAATTTTGCCGCGATAGCACGCCAAAGCGGCAATCTGGACTTTCAACGAACTAGCGGCCAGACCTTTGTCGAAACCGTCTTGCAAAAAACTAAGAATGACCGCAACGGAAGAAGTAGCAGCCCGGACCTCATGCTGAGAACACCAATCCTCAAAAATCCACCAAATGCGAACATAGGTGAGGGAAGTAGAAGGTTTCCGCACACGCAGTAGGGTGGAAATAACCACAGGGGAATACCCTCTCTTCCTCAACCGAGCCCTTTCAATGGCCATACCGTAAGCGAGAACCGATCCACCTGAGGCATGCGCAGAGGCCCCTGCACCAGAAGATCCACCAGGGGGGGAGCCGCCACGGCACACCGTCGAGCAGACGCACCAGATCCGCGTACCACGGGCGACGAGGCCAATCTGGTGCCACCAACAGGACCTTTCCGCGGTGGGCCTCGATGCGCTGAACCACTCTGCCAATCAGAGCCCACGGCGGAAAGACATACAGAAGGGCGAACTCGGGCCAAGGTTGGAGAAGCGCGTCGATACCCTCGGACATCCGTTCCCTTCGCCTGCTGAAGAAACGACCCGTCTTGGCCGATGCGAAGGTCGCCATGAGATCCATGATGGGCAGACCCCACCGATGAACTATTTGAGCAAAAACCTGTGGGTTGAGCTCCCACTCCCCGGCGTCTATTTTTACACGACTCAGAAAATCCGCCATGACATTGTCCTTTCCCGCGATATGCGCTGCCGAAATGGCCAGGAGTCGCGTTTCCACCCAACCGAACAGCGCATCCGCCTCGACCTCCAGGGGCATGCTGCCTGTGCCGCCTTGCCGGTTGACATACGCCACCGCCGTCGCGTTGTCCGACAGAACACGTACCGCTCGACCGCGGACCGACCCCTCGAAGGCGAGCAGCGCTAGGCGAATTGCATGCAGCTTGAGCCGGTTGATCGACCACAGAGCCTCCTGCGGAGACCATGTCCCCTGTGCAAACCGTCCCTGACAGTGGGCTCCCCATCCGGAGAGACTCGCATCCGTGATGATCGGCAACCAGAGGGGCTGCTCCAAGGGAGCTCCCGACCGAAGTGACAGCGGGGATAGCCACCATCGTAACGCCAGCCGAACCCGGCGGGGACACAACAACCGGCGGTTGAGGGAGTCCGACTGATGAGACCAACGACGCAACAGCGCACGCTGAAGAGGTCGCATATGAAATCGGGCCCAAGGAACTACTTCTAGAGTCGAAGCCATGGTTCCCAACAAGTGGAGATACCACCAGGCCGATGGAGCTGGATCCGCTAGGAACCGCCGCAGGAGCTGACGCAAACTCTGGGCACGGCGATCTGGGAGAGATACGATCCCTGAGGCCGTATCGAAACAAACACCCAGATATTCGAGGCGCTGAGTCGGCACAAGCTGACTCTTGGAGAAATTGATTACCCAGCCGAGATCCTGCAGCAGACGAACCACCTTGTCCGTGGCCTGTAGACTTTCCTTTGCGGACTTCGCTCTGATTAGCCAATCGTCGAGATAGGGGTGCACCAGCACACCCTCCTTGCGTAAGGCCGCCGCGACTACCACCATCACCTTTGTGAAAATGCGAGGAGCGGTGGCCAGGCCGAAAGGTAGTGCCTGAAACTGGAAATGACCCCAGGGAAACGCAAATCGGAGAAACTTCTGATGTTCGGGCCGAATGGGAATGTGCAGATAGGCTTCGGTGAGATCCAGAGAAGTCAAATACTCTCCTGTGCGCACAGCGACAATGACGGAACGGAGAGTCTCCATCCGGAAATGAGGAACCCGAAGACAACGGTTCACGCCTTTGAGATCGAGAATAGGACGAACCGAGTCATCCTTCTTTGGCACCACGAAATAAATGGAGTAACGACCGAGACCGCGCTCGGTCGCCGGAACCGAAACGACGGCTCCCAGCGCTAACAAGCGCTGCAACGTTATCCGAATGTCTAGTTCCTTCTGCGCCCCTTTGCAGGGAGAGAGGACAAAGGAATCTCTTGGAGGGATGGCAAAGTCAAACATATAACCGTCCCTGACAATCTCGAGGGCCCAAGAGGGAAAAAAGTTCCGAAGACGTCTGCCTATAACTGGAACTCCCTCCGGAGCCCGCCTCATTTCATTGCGGTTTGCGACCAAAGGAAGAGGAGGCCCCGGAGGAAGCGATGGAGAAGCCCCTCGGAAACCACGAAAGGACTGAGACCGAGAAGCAAAGCGGCCCCGCTGGGAAGTCCAAAGGCGAGTCGACCGAAAGCGCCGAAAATCCCGAAAGGAACCCCGAGGCGCTGAAAAAGATCTAGCGGACTTGGGCTTGTCCTCCGGGAGTCGTCCACCCTTGGACTCACCCAACTCTTTCACCAATTTGTCCAAGTCCTCCCCAAAGAGCAGCTTACCCTTAAAGGGAAGCCGGCTAAGGCGAGACTTGGAAGAAGAATCGGCGGCCCAATTACGCAACCAAAGGGACCTGCGCGCCACCACCAACGAAGCCATGCTGTTCGCCATGGTACGAATCAAATCATAATGGACATCCGCCAGATAAGCGGACCCCGACTCTAGGCGAGCAACCTCAAGCAACACCTGCTGATCAATGGAAGAATTCTGAGGCAAACGCTGAGCCCATCTCAAAGAAGCTCTAGCAATCCAGGCCGCACAAATCGAAGCCTGCAGCGATAAAGCATTCGTCTCGAAGGCCTGCTTCAATAATCCATCCACCTTCTTGTCATGAAGGTCCTTTAAGGCGGCACTGCCTTATACCGGAATCGTGGTCTTTTTGGTCACTGCAGAGACAGCCGCATCAACCCGAGGAGACTTGAAAATCTCTTTATCCTCTGCTTTCAACGGATAAAGACGATGCATCGTTCGAATGCCCTTCAAGCCAGCATCCGGATGGTCCCACTCGGTTTGTATCATCTGAGCTACCACGCGGTGAACAGGGAAGACCACCTGAGAATCCCGAACCGCCTGAATAAGAGGATCCTCCAAAGCATCGGCCTCCCCAGGAGCCGGCGCTGAGAGATTGAGAGTCTGAAGGGCTTCCGTGATAAGGGGAACCAACTCCTCCTTACGAAAGACCCGAACGATCCTAGCCTGATCCTCAGGGCCTGGAAGTTCACCCTCTTCCAGATCATCGCCACTGCCTTCAAGGTCAGCCTCCAGCTCGAGGTCCTGAACCTCGAAATCTTCATTCAACAAGCCAGCAGGGCGCGACTTCCTAGCCGCCTTTGAGGGAGGCTCCAGCGGAACCGATACAGACGGCAGAGGGACGACAGCAGAGGAAGAGGCCTCAGGCCATCTGCCCAACTGCCCCAACTTGAACGCCTGGTACATAATGAGCACGAAATCTGGAGAAAAATGCGTGAGAGCCGAGGAAGCATCCCCTGGTGCTCCAGAGACTCCGGACCCCGGAGCCTGAGAGCCAGAAGCCCCAGGCGGCACCAGAGGTCCCGGAGGAAGATCACCTTCAGAAGACAGCGGAGCCCCCACATGCTCTGCTGAAGAAGGGGCGTCCTCCTGATATTCCAGGCCGGAGGAGACTGCAGCGCAGCTGGAGCAGAAGCCAGCGGCAGAGACGGAACGCCTACGCAAACCAGGCATTGTGGTTTGGAGGACATTATTAGTATGTGGCTAGTGTGTTATTTTTATTGATTTTTTTTTTTTGGCTTACAGCTAAATAGGGCAGCTGTAGAAAGAATAAAAATAAGGCACGCTGAGAGAACCGGGAACCAGAGCCCAGCTGTACCCAGAGCCCGCGGGCTGAAACCTCTGTTGTTTTTTGTTTTTTTGTTTTGTTTTGTTTTTAAACCAAAAGGAAATAAAAGGAAAAGGGCCCCAAACGGAGGGGAAAACAAAAACGCTACAAAAATAAAGTAATTGAAGGCCAGCAAAGGAAATGACCGCCAAAAATAAAAAATCAAAATGGCCACCGCGAGGGATTCGCGACGGGGAAAAAGGGCGCCAAAACTCAGAAGTCCCCAAAAAGAAAGTAAAAACAGCGACGAGCAAAGGGAAGCCCCGAAGACAGAACACTTACCCTGGAAATGTCGAAAATTCAGGCAAACAGATTGGCGCTCAGCTGGACCGGCAAAAGACAGAGAGCCGGAGTGCTGCAAAACAGACCAACACCGGATCGCAGCCGGAGTGTCTGGCCACGAGTGCAGGACAATAGCAAGCACAAGGAAGCGCCGCGGGTAGACTGATCCTGCCCCCGAACAGTCCTGGGGGAGCGATCAGAGCAGCCGGTAGAGGCTGCAGGCAGAAAACCAGGGGGGAAGAGCAGTGCCGTTCAGCCTCTCAACTCTGTGTCACAGACACAAGCTGCCAAACCCTTTTTTTTTTTTTTTGCAATCCAATTAAAGAGACAGGAAAAGAAATCAAAGTAAATGAATAGGAAAATGGAGAGAACACAAGCAATATGAAGTAGTGAGCCTAGCTCCAGGCTCACACCACCTCCTGCTGCAAGGAGACTGGACACACTGGAGGGCTCATGGGAGTTCCAGCAGTAAGCAGGCTACGATTCTAAGGATTTGATTGGTCCAGTCTCCTTGCTGCAGGAGGAGGTGCACTACCCGGATGTGGAGGACTAAACTGGACACCCGCTCAGGAACTGGGTTTATGCCCACTTATTGCTCTCTTAGAATATGGCTACTGATTTGTTAAGGTATGAAACTTATGCTGTAGGTCCATGCATAATAACAAAAAAGTCATCCAGAGTCAGATCAAGGTTCACTGAGCCGTGCTTCCTACACAGCAGATCCAATTCATGCACTTTTCCTCCAGGACTTTATCCAAACATCTTTGGAAACCTGCATAATCCATTTCTATTTTACTGATTAGATAAGAAAAACATAACATAGAACTACTGTTTAATTCAAATACTGTTTAGCATTAAATTTGAGACACATAACAGTAGACTTAACAGAGTATTAACATACTATCAAAAACTGGTGGTTCACATCAGAAGCAATAAGCATTTAGGTACATCTCCAGAGATATCCCCAAATCCATCTGAAGCATATGCATAATAGATGTTCTAAAATGAAAAACAGTGGGAAAAATACTCTCAACAGTCTCATGAATCCCAATTCTACTTTTTCTGTGTGTATCCCCAAATCCTAGGTGATACTAAAATTTGTCAGGGCCAACAGTCTCAGTATATTTATTCTAAATTTAGCTCATACCTTTTCATTGACAAATTACATTTGATTAGAGTAGGTATTTCAGAAATTAAATGTTCATCCTTGAGAAAGAAGTCAAAATGTCTTGAAAAAACAAAGTAACAGACTTTTTGGATGTGCACCGAGATTCACTGTCACCTACCTAATTTAGCACATCTAAAGACAACCAAAACAATGCTATCATATAAGACAGACAAGGGTAAAACAGAGTTGCCCGAACGCGTTTTTTTTTTAACAATGACATTCGGTCTCCTGAAATTAATAAATAATCGGACATGGAGTTAAATCAGTAGCTTTATGATGATCAGGATTATAGAAGGAAATGCAGAAAAATACATTATAGCAAAAAAAAAAAAACCACACAACTGCGCTACAAATGACAACTACTAAAGAAAAACAGTACAAATAGGCGACTACTAATTCAGTTTAAAATATTAAACAAGCGAAAGATTATGCTTAAGAACTGAGGACGTTGAAAATAGATAAAATACAAGTAATCTTAGATCTAGAACAATCATTCCGCCCTCTTCGCCCAACTCTTTCCTGTCGCGCAAGCTCGCTTTTTACTTCTTTCCCACCATGTCCAGAACCGGGAACCTCCACTGCTTCACAACGTTAAGATGTACAGGCCCGGGGATGTTCTGAGCCCTATCAGCGACTTGACTAACGACACCGACCTTGCCCAAGTTATCCCCACTTTCCCCGAGGGAGAAAACTCCAGCCGACTACCACCGGTAACCAGCAACACCAAGCAGACACTCACCGGCTCGTCGACGCCATGTTGCCTCCGTAGAAACTTACCAGCTGTCTGCCCCAGCAGTCCGTGCGCGCCGCTCCTTTTATTGCTTCTCTGTCACGTGGCAGCATGGCGCTGTACGGAAAGTGAAAACGGCCAAACACTATCTCCACTCCAACGACCGCAAGTCCTGTTGTCTGTCTGTCACGCTGAATTGCTAGCTCCTGGCAGGGCTCATTCTCGCTGAATTCAAGGAAGAGGATTTGGAACGTGGACTAGTTAGTTATTTAGTTAGCTCATTTAGTTCAGTCATGTAAGTAAAGACTGTTACTTCCGAGAATTATGGATAAGATTTGCCGCGTTATTTCACTTCGACGTATGGAAATAAAAATCAATAATCATAGGGTTACCGGACTATTTGCAGATAAAACTGGGACACTTACCCAAAGTGGGAAAGGAGGGATACTTAGTTTCAGGGTTGAGCAGCGACTAAAAAGAGGGATGAGGAGTCATTGTCCTACATCCCCTCCTCCCCCCCCCCCCCCTTCATCCAGCCAATGACAGCAACAATGTCACTTCCAAGCAGACAAATCGACAGCGAAATAGAAACAGTGATGCATTATCTCATACTATGCTACATATAAAAATAACACATGTAAAATTCTAAAAACTGACACATTTAGATCACTCAATTTAAAGTGAAATTAGGGCTTACTTGCTGATTTTCTATCCCCGAATCCCTCTAGTTCAGTCATCTGGGTTATCCTCCACCACCAGCAGTAAAGGGAGAGTGAGAACCACTGGTTTAATAATGTCACCAGATAAGGAACCTGTGCAGTGCAGCTCTCCTCTCCTCTCCTCTCCCCCCCCCCCCCCCCCGTATTCCTGAAACAAAATAAACTCCATTAAAAAAATACTAATATCTAACTCAGCCATTAAATTATATACATAGCCCAAGAAAAGGATCTGGAGCAGTAGATACAGTTCACAGCTGGGTCACTCCCTCCAACTACTGAAGAGATGGGCACAGCTCACCAGAACAGCTACATCTCAGACATGTATGCTTAACAGCACAATCCATGAAGTCTTTAATACATCTGTGCTCAAAGAAAAATACTGTACTGAAGGGACTCAAGGAAACAAAATTAGCATGTAAAGCCTAATTAGACTTTCCTCATTTTCCCTCCAGTCCAGTTCAGATGTGTGGGATACATAAGAGCAGTACCTAAAGACAGGGGAACAAGCAAGCTCAGCCTGCAACACTCACAGGCTAAAACACATCATTCTGTGACTGAACATCCAGATAATAGTGACACACAAAGAAATAAGAGAGCACATCGCTATTTTACTAATGTCAATCAGAGGTACTAAACCATACTCAGCCCAAGAAGCTACTTGAACCGTGGCCAAGTGGGCCAAAGCCCTGCCGGAATCGGGACAGCCCTCGAGTAAATAAGCAGATGCAATAGTCTCCATCAGCCAATGAGAAATGATATCTTGGAAGTCATTTCCTCTTTATGCAGCCCTTAAAAAAAGAACAAACAGATGATCTGATCATTGGAAATCCTTCATTCTCTTCAGGCATAAAGTACCCAGTGGATGTTCAACAAATGCAACGTGAGAGACTCCAAATCACTACCCAAATCCAAAAACACAGGAAGAGTCATTGCATGATTAAGGTGAAGTAGTAACATCTCCTTAAACAAAAACAAACACTCCAAAGTACCATCTTCTTCTTAGATATCAAAAGAAAATTCTCCCTGCATAATAACACTTGGTGCTCCAAACGTCTACATGCCGAGCAAATAGCCACCAAGAACACCATCTTCAGCATAAAATCTTTCAAGGAGGAATGTCTGAGAGGTTCAAATGGAGCATTTGTGAGTGTCGACAAGATTAAATTCAAGTCCCAGAGTGAAACTTGCTCCCAAACTGGAGGGTGGACATGTTTGACCCCCCTCACAAAAACACACCATGTCTGGGTGAGAAACTAAAGATACCCCCTGAATCTTTCCTCAAAAATAGCCAATGCCACCACTTGAAAGTGTAAGGAATTTAGGGTGAGCCCTTTGTTTAGCTCTGCTTGCAAGAAGACCAACACATCAGGTAGGGTCAAAGCAAGAGATCAAAGTCCCCTTTCATTGTGCCAACTCTCAAACACAGGCCAAAAGAGGTTTACCGCTTTCATGCCTAAAGTCGCTATCATGTGAGAAGAGCAACCTCTCTTCCCCAACCTAGCCCTTTTGAGAACCAAGCCATAAGTGAGAGTCGACCCTCATTTGGCTTGGGAATTGACCCTTGAGACATGAGATTGTCCCTCACTGGGAGCTACCATGGATCCTTCACTGACAGCCATATTAGATCCTCATACCTTGGCCTCCAAGGCCAATCCAGCACCACCAAGATCAGCAAATACCAATGAGCCTCTATCTTGTGAAGTACTCAGCCTATTAGCAGCCATAGAGGAAACACATACAGGATGCCATTTCTTGGCCACTTTTGAACTAGAGCATCTAGGCCTTCAGCCACAGGTGAGAGAGGATATCAGAAGAACTTGGACACCTTGGTGTTGTCTGAGGTTGCCATAAGATTCATGAGTGGCAACCCCCAACAGTGCACCAGATGGCAAAATACTGATTCCACTAGGGAATATTTCCCCATATCCAACAGATTCCAACTGAGATAGTCGGCTCAAAGGTTTTCCTTTCCAGCCATGTGAGCTGCCAGCAGAGCCAGAAGATGGGACTCTACCCAAAGAAAGATTGCCTGTATCTCCAAACAATTGATGGACCAGACTCTCTCCTCCAGAGACCACTGGCCTTGCACCCCTTAGGGCTGACAGTGCACTCCCCAGCCTACGGCCTTCCTGACTCAATTGGCACAACTTGCTCTTACTGAGAATTTCTTTTGTTTTAGGAAATTGGTTTACAAGCAGATAAAGGGTGTAGTAGTGGGGTCATCTATGGCCCCTGATATAGCAAACATATATGTTTCTGATTTTGATAACAAATTTTTACATCAACATAATTTTAAAGATAATATTAAATTATGGATTCAGTATATTGATGATATTTTAATGATTTGGGAAGGAAGCTTGGATTTACTAGAAGAGTTCAACCAATGGATCAATACACTAGATGGGAACCTACATTTTCAAATTACTTATGATCAGGAACAGATTCCGTATTTGGACTTTTTCATAAAGAAGGGTACTGAAGGGTTTCTTACAAGCTTATACAGGAAGCCCACAGATAGGAGTCAACTTCTACACTACAAAAGCTTTCATAATCATTCATTTAAGAAAAATCTCCCCGTGGGTCAGTTCTTGAGAGTTAGACGGAACTGTACTACTCTGGAGGAATATGATATTCAATCAGATATTTTGAAATACAGATTTTAAGCACGTGCCTATCCGGATCGCTACACTGAGAATGCCTATAGGAGGGCCCATGATACACCACATGAGACATTGCTACAATTGAAACTTAAATGGTCTGAAACAAGGATGGTGTGCCCGTTAACATATTTGCATTTATCATACAGCATCATGAAAATCTTGCAAGATGAGTGCATTTGATTCAAACATTACGTGGCTTTTCAGATATACAATTAACTGTAGCACATAAAAGGACCGTGAATTTATACAATATGTTAGTGCCATCAGCATTTACAGAAAGACGGTATCTTTCAAAATATAAGGGGCTCTAACAGCGCGGAAGATGTTCAGTATGTGTGCATGCAATATCCTTAAGGAAGGATTTTGTACTTCTCACAACAAATCAGAAATTCTATTTGGATTACTTTTCTAATTGTGAGACGGCCAACATTATTTACATTATCCAATGTCCATGTAAGACACTTTACATGGGGAAAACAATGAGAAGCATTCATATACAAATTATAGAACATAGTTGTATTAAAAGGGGTCTGACTGACAAACCCCTGGTCCTTCATTGGCAGGAACACCAACATAATATTTCAGATTTATGTTTTTTTGTTTTGAAAAAGGTCAAAACAAATTGGAGAGGAGGTGATTTGAACAAAGTTATGCTGAGATTAGAACAGCCGTATATATTTGTTTTAAATACCTTGACACCTAATGGTCTTAATTTAGACAAGGATTTGTCAGTTTTTCTTTGAGGTTTCTTCCCCCTCCCCCGCCCCTACCTTCTCCCCTCTTTCTCCTCCCCCTCCCCTCCCCTTCCCTTCCTTCCTTCCCCCTTTTTTTGATTTACTTAATTTTTCAATTATTTTAATATGGTTTAGTATTTTAAATATTTGTTTGGATTTACATAAGTACTTATTTATCACTTTTTTTTCTCTCTCTTAGGGGTATGTTTACTATTTGGCAGTAGCAACTTCCATGCGATATTGGAGCCATGGCCCCATTGAAATCAATGGGGCCACAGCTCCGATATCGCATGGAAGCCACTACCGCTGAATAGTAAACATACCCCTTAGAGTTCACACCTTTTAATGATCCTTTTTAATAAATTCAGTTTCTGTATAAGGTTGTTTTTAGATGTCTTAACCTTCCTAATAAAGACATGGTTGGGTCATTCTGTTTTTTTTGAGGGGTGGGGGGTTTAGCACCCTCATTTTAGTATTGGTTTGTTGTATTTGAGGAACGGAGTGATTTCCCTTGGGACAAGATTGATTTCAGGTTTTAGATACAAGTTTTGTACAATTATTTATTAAAGCATAATAAAAATGTTACCCTTTATCCCCCTTTAATGATTTGTTAGTTGTCTGATTGTTCATTTTTAATGGTTTTGGTTCCTATCCGTTTTTTATCTGCAGCTTTTATTAAATTGATAACTTATGTTAGACTGGGGCAAGTGAAGTCTCCGTATATATACCCTTTCATGGTATTTTTAATGGCGTGCTTTCTATCTATTTTTATCAGATCGGCAATTCATGTCAAATCAGGGCAAGGAATGTATCTGTATGCTTGGAAGTTTTCAACTAATCATGGCATAGAAATACTGTTGAATGCCCATTCATATTAAGCACCAGTGGCTAAGAATGGGTGAGAGGAGTACAGTATGACATCCGTATGAGCACAGTATTGGCTGTTTATTAACATCAGTAAATAACAAGATGAGTGTGTTTTAAAGCACGATGTTTGTAAAAGCACCAGCAATATATGACTCTAAAATGGGTAATTTTTTTCATTTCCTATCATGTAGTGATTTGCATATTCATCACTATTGGCTTCTTCAGTATGTTATTTTTCCTTTCACTCCTACCCCTGCTTTCTTTTTTAATAATTATAAATTAAGAAAACACTGGTATAAGAATCGTTGTTTGAATAAATCTTCTTTACAAATCCCCTTTGAACCTCTGGTTTTGGCACCAAACGCACACTATAAAGCGCAGGAGCCAGCATTCCTTGGAACGGCTGGTTTTGCCGGAGAGCAAGCTTTTCATGGAAGACAAAGGTATTTTTCATGCTGGTTGAAGGGGGGGGGGGTTAAAATTCTGCTTTCAAGTAGACAAGAAGATACTTTTTAAAGTAATGTCAAACACGATGATTTAAGATGATATGAGAAATGGATGGGTACAGTTTTTCATGTTTTTTTCATATTCTGCTAGTTTTGAATCAATAACAGATAGGCTTAATTCTCAATATGGGGTAAACACTAATGCACTTGTAATTAGGCAAGATATATTTCACTCCTGCTCCTTTCTTTATTATAGAGAAGATATAAATATTATGATCCTGTTATATTTCTGTCACTTTTTGTTTTAGTTAGTTGTTTATAAAGACAAAGGATTATATTTGACTAAGATCCAATAACGGTTTGTGTTATGGTTTTAAATCTGTATAAGCCACATCGACTGTCACTTATCAATTAATTCTGTTTTTTATATTATTTATATTATTCATATGATTCTTATTCATGTTATTTTCACTTACATGATTTTTACTGTTCAGCATAGCATATGTTTATATGAATGTTCATAATATTTAAGTTTGATGTTAGGATGTTTTTATGTTAGTAATATTTTATATTCATTTATGTGTTTTATATGCTTGATTGTATTTATATTTATGGTTTTAGAGTGCCAAAAAAAACGTATGAAGAAGGCATCGCCAAAACACAGGCGCGCGTCGGGTTTGGCTCTTGTCACCCCTGGATGATGAAGGCTTTGAATAAAGTACTAAGTCCAACATAGCCACCATGGACTCCAGAAGCTATAGATAAAAACCATGCATGAGGGGACCACCCTAGCAGGAACCTTTGAATTTGGCTTTGCACCTTTCACATGCGTTCCCAAGGCAAGGATACCAGCACCCTAGGGATGGACCCTAAAGTTACTGATTAGGTTAGAAGTTGGTTGAGTGGAAGGTGACAAAAAGGTACAGGTAAATGGAGTGCTCTTGGAGGAGGAGGAGGTTACCAGTGGTGTGCCGCAGGACTCTGTCCTTGGTCTGATTCTTTTTAACACCTTTGTTAGTGTTATTGCAAAAGGGCTGTCTGATAAGGTTTGCCTCTTTGCAGATGATACCAAAATATGCAATAGAGTCGACACCCAGGAAGGTGTAGATAACATGAGGAGGGAAATGGAAATTACACTTACCTGGTAATTGTTGAGGAACTCCAGTTTAATCCTCCACCTCTGGGTTGTGCACCTCCTCCTGCAGCTTGGAGACTGGGCATGTAAAAAAAAAACATGACATCACTGGATGTAGTCTGCTGGCCTCTCCCATCAGCCCCAGTGAACTATTGACAAAGCAATTTTTATCCTATTTTATCCACTCAAATATTACCCCTCCATCCTCAATCCCCACTTACTCTCCCAATACCTGGCCAATTGTAGATTTGTCTTCCCTCCAGCACAAAATATTTTTCCCTCTCCATTTCACTTTCCCAGCTCCATCCCATTCTAATCCTCCCCCAACATCAGCTCCCTTCTAGTTCCAGCCCCACCCAGCATCCGCTCCTTTCTAGTCCCTGCATCAGTCCATTTCCAGTCCTAGCCCCCCCATCAGCCCATTTCCAGTGCTAGCTCCCTCCCGTCACAGCCCATTTCCATTCCAAGCCCCCCTCCCCATCAGCCATTTGCAGTTCAAGCCCCTCTTCCACTCAGCCCATTTCCAGTCCTAGCAACCCCCCCCAGCCCATTACCAGCCCTAACCCCCCCCATCATCCCACAGCCCATTACCAGCCCTAACCCCCCCCCCATCTGCCCAGAGCACATTACCAGCCCTAACCCCCCCCCAGCTGCCCAGAGCACATTACCAGCCCTAACCCCCCGCATCTGCCCAGAGCACATTACCAGCCCTAACCCCCCCCCATCTGCCCACGGAAAATTAAAACTAAAAAAAAAAGCTGGCTGCCGACGCAGCAAAATCGAATGTCCCGCGGGGCCCCCCCTGCCCGGCAGAGCCAGCCCTCCCTCCCTGCCTGCCTCAGTCCCTCTCCGCTTCGGCTTAGAACCGCAAAGGGAGAGTTCCTCCCTCGCGACTCTGTTAAGCCCGCTGGGGCTTATGGGAAATTTCCCATCTGCCCCGGCGAGCTTAACAGAGTCGTGAGGGAGAAGCTCTCCCTTCGCAGCTCTGAAAGCCGAAGCGGAGAGGGACTGAGGGAGGCAGGGCTGGCTAACATCGGGGAATTCCGGGGGCAGGGCAGACTGCTTTCTCCTTACCTGTCCGCGGAGAGCTGTGCACACTGGAACAAGCACAGGCCGACTAACTGCAGCAGGGCAGGGAATGGATGGCGCATGGTACCTCGTGGCGTTGGGCTGGCTGCTCAGACTGCTTCTGCCCCCTCCTCCCTGTCTCCTATTGGTTGAGGGCAGACTCGTGAGAAGAGGACTTTGTAGACTCTCAGTCTAGAAGACGAGATTGCCGGCGTGGCGTTTCAAAATACAATCATCAGGTGAGCGTGGCGTTGCGGGCCGCACAAAATGCTCTCACAGGCCGCGTGTTTGAGACCCCAGCTCTAATCCATCTAGAAATAGAAGCCGCCGCCGCCGCCACCTCCCCTTTACGGGAGCCCCCGAACAAAATGACAGATGGTCTGATTTGTGAAAAACCTCTGAAACCTTCAAATACTGCCGTAGCACTCGCTTTAAGTCCAAGCAGCATAACCCCCGGTCCGCTGTATTTCCCTCTAATGAACCCGGCACCGGAAGAGAAACCGTCTGATTTAAATGAAACAGAGAAACTACCTTAGGCAAAAAGGAGGGAATGGGCCAAAGCACCACCTTTTCCCTAGAAAAAGACGAAAAACGGCTCTCTACAAGATAACGCCTGTAACTCAAATTCGCCTCGCTGAGCAAATGGCCACCAAAAACAGAGTCTTCAACGTTAAATCCTTTACGGATGCCTGATGTAAGGGTTCAGAAGGCTCCTTAGCCAGAGCTCCTAAAACCAAATTGAGATCCCACGGAGGAACCACAATTCTACGAGAGGGATGTAGCCTGGTTACTGCTTTGAGAAAACACAACATGTCCGCATGCGCGCCGAGTGCTACTCCCTGCACCTTGCCTCTATAGCAAGACAGTGCTACTAACTGAACTCTCAAGGAGCTGGCTGCCAGGCCCTTTTCAAAGCCCTCCTGCAGAAAGCTTAAAACCACTGGACCGGACATCGTTGCCGTGCGCACTTGTCTCCTCGAGCACCAATCCTCAAATACACACCATATGCGAACATAGACCAGAAACGTAGACTTCTTCCTTACTTTATTCTGGAGCAGTCATCACGACTTTACTTAATCTTTTCTCTTCAACCGCGCCCTTTCAATGGCAAGACCGTAAGCGAGAACCGATCCACTTGGGGCATTCGCAGAGGTCCTTGAAGTAACAGACTCTCTGATGTCGGTAATCTCCACGGCTCCCTGTCAAGTAGGAGGATGAGATCGGCGTACCACGGACGTCTGGGCCAGTCTGGAGCCACCAGCAACACTCTCCCCCGATGAGCCTCGATACGCTGCACCACTCGGCCTATGAGCACCCACGGAGGACATACATAGAGGAGACCTGACACTGGCCAACGTTGCATTAGTGTGTCGATCCCCTCCGACATCCTTTCTCGCCGTCTGCTGAAGAAACGACTGGCCTTTGCTGAGTGAAAAGTCGCCATGAGATCCCTGATTGGCGGCCCCCACCTGTGAACCACCTACGTAAACACCTCCGGATGCAATTCCCATTCCCCGGCATCCACCTGAACCCTGCTGAGAAAATCCGCCATCACATTGTCCTTTCCTGCAATGTGCGCTACCGAAATCACTGGCAGTCAATGTTCTACCCAAGCGAACAGCGCCTCTGCTTCCTCTTCCTGTACGGCCCTGCCGATTGATGTAGGCCACCATTGCGGAGTTGTCAGATAGCACTCATACTGCCCAACGCTGCACCGTCACTTTGAATGTTGCCAACGCCACTGCTCTGAGCTCCAACCTGTTGATTGACCATGTGCTCTCCTGAGCTGACCACAGACCTTGCGCGAAGAGCTGCCCGCAATGTGCTCCCCATCCCGCGAGGCTTGCATCTGCCAACAATGGTAGCCACTCTGGCTGCTCCAGGGGCATCCCGGCCTTCAAAGATCTTGGAATTAGCCACCACATCAACGTTCGCCTGACCCCGAGGGGACAGGGCAGTCGCCTGCTCAGCGAGTCGTACTTATGAGACCAACGACAAAGTAACGCCCGCTGTAACGGACGCATATGAAACCTGGCCCAAGGTACCGCCTCCAAGGTCGCCGCCATTGTCCCCAGCACACGGAGGTAACTCCAGGCCGAAGGTGCTGGAATGGCCCTGAACTGGCGGACCACTTGTCGCAGGACTTGGACGCGACCATCCGGCAGAAACACTGCTCCCTCTCTGAGTGTCGAATTGTATCCCGAGGTACTCGAGGTTCTGGGATGGCATCAGGTGACTTTTGGTTGTATTGACCACCCAGCCGAGCTTCGCCAAGAATTTCACTACCTTGTTCATGACTTGTACGCTCACGGCCTTGGACTTTGCTCAAATTAACCAATCATCGAGATAGAGATGAACCAGAATTCCTTCCTTTCGTAATGCCGCAGCTACCACTACCATGATCTTGGTGAATGTCCGTGGCGCCGTTGCCAGACTAAAGGGCAACGCCTGGAACTGATAGTGTCCCCACGGCAGAGTGAAGCACAGGAATCTTTGATGGCCCGCTCTGATTGGGATGTGTAAATTCGCTTCCGTAAGATCGAGGGATGTCAAGTACTCTCCTTGGCACACCGGCACAATGCTGGACCACAATGTTTCTATCTTGAAATGCGATACTCGGAGACACCGGTTCACTCCTTTTAGGTCCAAGATTGGGTGAAGAGATCCATCCTTCTTTGGTAACATGAAATAAATTGAGTATCAATCCCTGCCGTAATCTTCTTTGGGTACCGGGACAACCGCCCCTAATTGTAACAGTTGATTCAGAGTGCAGCGGACCGCAAGGGCTTTCTGCTGCCCTTTGCAGGGAGACAGCACAAATAAATCCTGAACTGGCCTTGCAAACTCGAGTGCATAGCCCTCCCGGATTATCTTTAACACCCACTGGTCAGACGTTATTTGGGCCCAGGCAGGAAGAAAGTTCCGAAGTCACCCGCCTATCAGATGGCTTCCTGCCAGGACCCACCTCGCTTCATTGCAGTTTTTGATTTGTTGCTGCGGCCGCCGCTGCAAAACCTCTACCTGCTCCTCAAAACCCTCGGGCCCGAGCAGCAAATCTTCCTCTTTGGAATCCACCCAAGCGAGAAGTCCGAAACCTCCGAAAATCTCTAAAGGAACCCTGAAAGGCCGTCGCGGACTTCCCCTGTTTAGGCTTATCCTCCAGAAGTCTTCCACCTTTAGACTCCCCTAACTCTTTCACCAATTTGTCGAGATCCTCCCTGAACAACCTTCCTTTGAAAGGTTACTTAGACGTGCCTTAGAAGAGCCGTCTGCCACCAAATTTCATAACCACGAGCGACGCCATACTATTAGCCAGGGCCCTGATCAAGTCATAATGTACATCTGACAAATAAGCCGACTCTAGGCGATCCAGCTCTCTCAGACTCTCAAGCTCCTGCTGAGTAGACTGCTGCAACTGCTGCAACCATCTGAGACATGCTCTTGCCACCCATGCCCCACAAATGGAAGCTTGTAATAACACATTGGCTTCAAAGGATTGCTTCAATAAACCATCCACCTTTCTATCCTGCGCATCTTTCAAGGCTGAGCTACCTTCCACCGGAATAGTGTTTTTCTTGGTCACCGCTGACCCTGCTGCATCAATCCTTGGAGACCGAAACCTCTCCTTGTCCTTATCTGCTAAGGAATACAGCCTATTCATAATCCTAACTCTGAGTCCTGCTTCCAGCTGATCCCACTCTTCCTGTATCATCCTGTCTACCACATTGTGAACGGGAAACCCTACCTGCGTTTGCCTCACCGCCTTAATAATTGGGTCTTCCTCCACAGGCTGTTCCGTAGCAAGTTTTAGCGTCGAGTGATTCCATGATCAGTGCTGTCAACTCATCCTTCTGGAATACCCGAATAATTTTCGCCTGATCCTCCGGTTCAAGAATCTCTTCTTCTTCCAATTCTTCCATTCCGCCTTCCAGGTCCACCTCGTTTTCCTCAGACTCCTGCCACTCCAACTCAGAAGGCGAAGGCTCCCGAGTCCTGGATTGTTTTGGTGGTCTCGAGGAACTGGTACCCGCATCAGCCGGTCCTGGCTGTTGCAGCATCACAGACAGTGGCAAAGGCTCTGGCAATTTCCCCTGCCACCTTAAGCAGAATGCCTGATGCATAATTAATACAAAGTCAGGGCAGAAATCCCCGGGCTGAGGCCCCGATCCCGAAGTTGGAAGGGTCCCCGAAGGTCCTACTGGCGATTCGAGACCGGCCCCTGGCGGAGTGGGCAGCAGCACCTCTCCGTCCAATCCAGCCGAGGTACCCTGAAGGTCCTGTCCTACCTTTACCTCCATCTGCTGCTCCACGCTGGTAGAAACCACTGTACAGCCCTGGCAGATCCCAGAGTCCGCGATAGCACCTCTATGGGTACCACAGACTACATATTGAGGCTGCGATGTCATCGCTTACAGCCCCTAAAACGCTCTCAAGTGGTCAATTACCAGGATGAAGAGAAAAGAAAAAAACCTCTGCCTTCCAATGTATTTTTTTTTTAGAAGCAGACAAGACTTTCAATCAATTAGATTGGCCTTAACCTTTACCAAAAGTCAAAGTGCCTCTGAAACCTGATCCAGGAACCCAACCTATTCTGCCTGACCAGTAACTCTCAGGGAAAGGGCAGCTCCCATGAAAATAAACCAAAGTAATAGAAACTCAGACCAAACTAAAGCCAGAGCAAAGAAACCAATGGCATCGGGAGAGAGAGCTGGCTCAAAAGTGCGAAGTTTGCGATCCCCGGTTCAGCGGTATGCCATGCAGGAAACACGTTGAGAAAATGGCCGCCGCTGCCTGACTGATAAAAAAGGCAGCAAAATCGCCGGGACCCACTTAGCGTGTCCCCGACAGTCTTCCCGTCTACAGGCCCGCTCTTCTGCCCCCAATTACAGTACCTCCTCAATCCAAGCGCTGCGATCGCTTCTCCCGTTACCGCAGTGCTGCAGTCTGCGCGGCTCCGCTCAGCTGAAAAGCAAGCGAATAGCCACCGGGCAAGCATACCGCCAGAGAAAACACCGAGACTGCAGGGTCGCGGCAGCTCCGAACTGCTGCTCTTCTACTGCAGAGCTCTCCCCTGTACTGACAAGGGGGAGAGATCTGAGACGGGAGTAAATTGAATAGAGGGAAAACAATGAAAGGGCAGGCAGGACCCGGCACAAGAAACCACTGAACTTCCTTTTTGCTTTTTTTTTTTTTTTAAAAAGATCCAGACACCAAATCAAGAAAAATTTAAATTTAAAATTAGGTCAAAATTAATATAAAAAGACTAGCCTAACGCTACTCTAATCGCTCCTTATCTGTTCTCAAGTGAGCCCAGCACCTAGGCTCACTACGTCCTCCTGCTGCATGGAGACTGGACACACTGGGGCTGATGGGAGAGGCCAGCAGACTACATCCAGTGATGTCACTTTTTTTTTTTGACATGCCCAGTCTCCAAGCTGCAGGAGGAGGTGCACAACCCAGAGTGGAGGACTAAACTGGAGGACTGATAAGGAACTAGCTAAGCTTGAAGAACGGTCTAGAATTTGGCAGCTAAAAAAGGTAGGGTCATGCATTTGGGCTACAAAAATCCAAGGGTGTAGTACAGTGTAGGTAGTGAAGTACTTCTGTCCACAACAGAAGAGCAGGATGTGGGCATGATGGTGTCTGACAATCTTAAAGTAGCTAAACAGGAAGAAAAAGTGATTGTGAAAGCTAGAAGGATGCTTGGGTGCATAAGGAGAGGAATGGCCAGGTGAAAAAAAGGAGGTGGTAGTGCTTCTGTATAAGTCTCTGGTGCGACCTCATTTGGAGTATTGTGTGCAATTCTGGAAACTACACCTTCAAAAGGATATAAACAGGTTGGAGTCTTTGCAGAGGGTGGCCACTAAAGTGGTTAGTGGTCTTCATTATAAAGCATATGAGGACAGACTTAAGGATCGTAATATGTATACTTTAGAGGAAAGGCACGATAGAGGAGATAAGATAGACATGTTTAAATACCCCCATGGCATAAATGCACAGGAGGAGAGCCTCTTTCAATTGAACACAAACTCTGCTATGAGGGAACATAGGATGAGGGTGAAAGGGGATAGACTCAAGAGTAATTGTGGAAATATTTCTTTACAGAAAGAGTGGTAGATGCATGGAATAGTCTCCCAGTGGAGGTGGTAGAGATGAGAACAGTATCTGAATTCAAAAAAAGAATGTGACAAACAGAGGATCTCTAAAGGAAAAAAAAGGGAACATAAGAACATAAGATATGCCATACTGGGTCAGACCAAGGTCCATCAAGCCCAGTATCCTGTTTCCAACAGTGGCCAATCTAGGTCATATGTACCTAGCAGTTTCCCCAAAACACACAGGTTCCACAATGCTTGTACTGGGTCAAGTATTGATATCCTGGGTCCCTTCTTAATAATGGTTTATGGACCTTTCCTCCAGGAACTTGTCCAAACCTTTTTTAAACCCAGCTACACTAACAGCCTTTACTGCATCCTCCGGTAACAAATTCTAGAGTTTGATTACACGTTGAATGAAAAAATATTTTCTCTTATTAGTCTTAAATAGTTTACCCTGTAGCTTCATTGCATGTCCCCTAGTCTTTCTATATTCTGATAAGGTAAACAATCGATCTACATTTACCCGTTCCACTCCATTCATTAATTTATAGACTTCTATCATATCTCCCCTCAGCCGTCGCTTTTCCAAGTTAAAGAGCCCTAACCTTTTTAGCCTTTCTTCATAGGAGTATCCTTCCATCCCCTTTACCATTTTGGTGGCTCTTCTCTGTACCTTTTCTAATAACGCTATATCCTTTTTTAAGATACGGTGACCAGAATTGCACACAATATTCAAAGTGCAGTCTCACCATGGAATGATACAGAGGCATTATAATATCCTTTGTTTTATTTTCCATTCCTTTCCTTACGATACCTAGCATTCTATTTGCTCTCCTGGCCGCCGCTGCACACTGGGCATGTTATCCACAATGACGCCTAAATCTTTTTCCTGGGTGGTGGTTCCTAATGTGGAACCTTGCATCGTGTCACCATAGTTTGGGTTGTTCTTCCCTAGATGCATAACTTTGCACTTGTCCACATTAAATTTCATCTGCCATTTTGATGCCCAGTCTTCCAATTTATCAAGATCCTCTTGCAATTTTCCACAATCCTCTTGGGTTTTAACAACTTTAAATAGTTTTGTCTCATCTGCAAATTTGATAACCTCACTTGTTATTCCACTTTCCAGGTAATTTATGAATATGTCAAAAAGCAGCGGACCCAGCACAGATCCCTGGGGTACACCACTATTCACCTTTCTCCATTGGGAAAATTGGCCATTTAGCCCTACCCTCTGTTTTCTATCTTAACCAGTTCCTGGTCCACAATAGTACACTGCCTCCTATCCCATGACTCTTTAGTTTTGCCAAAAGTCTCTGATGAGGGACCTTGTCAAAGGCTTTCTGAAAGTCCAGATACACTATATCACTACCTACACTACCTTGCCACCCAGCCTACGAGCCATCACAGAGATAACTAAATTCAGGAAGGCTCTGAAGCATCACCTCTTCCTCAAGTGCTACCCTGAAGTAGGCAAGCCAAAACGCCCTACACGCAACACAGATCCTTAATCACCCGGTTATCAAATCATTCCACAATGTGATGTACATAGGGCTTTCACCCTATGCCTTTGTGTATATAGTTAAATTGCTATAGGGTTTTCACCTTATGCCTTTGTGTATATAGTTAACATGTTATCCAAGTTAATCTCCCTGTTATCTGTAATTTACGGTGTAACCCCACTGTAAAACTGTTTTGATGTTCCATGTAAACCGCACTGATGTCGAATAGCGCGGTATATAAGAGTATTAAATAAATAAATAAATATCAACCAACTCACCTTTGTCCACCTGTTTATTCACACCTTCAAAAAAACATAACAGATTAGTAAGTCAAGATCTTCCTTGTCTAAAGCCATGTTGGCTGTCTCCCATTAGGCCATGACTATCTACATGCTGAGTAATTTTGTTCTTTATGATGGTTTCTACCATTTTTCCCCGGTACTGACGTCAGGCTCACCGGTCTGTAGTTTCCCGGATCACCCCTGGAACCCTTTTTAAAAGTTGGCGTTACATTGGCGATCCTCCAATCTTCAGATATTACAGATGATTTTAATGAAAGTTTACAGATTACTAATAGCAGGTCTGCAATCTCATATTTCAGTTCTTTCAACACCCTTGGATGTATACCATCCAGCCCAGGTGATTTGCTACTCTTCAGTTTACCTAATAGTTGTAATACATCTTCCCGATGTATCGATATTTCCTTCAATTCTTCCGCACCTTTAAATACCACTTCAGTCATGGGTAACATCCCTACATCTTCCTCAGTAAAGACCGAAACAAAGAATTCATTCAGTCTCTCCGCTATCGCCTTGTCGCCTCTTAGTGCCCCTTTAACCCCTCTATCATCTAATGGACCAACTGACTCTTTCACAGGTTTTTTGCTACGAATGTACTTGAAAAAGTCTTTATTTCACATTTTTGCTTCCGCAGCAAGCTTCTTCTCAAATTCTCCCTTTGCCTGCCTTATCAATGCCTTGCATTTGACTTGCCAGTGCTTGTGCTGTTTCCAGGTTTCGTCGTTTGGCTCTTTTTTCCATTTCCTGAAAGATGCTTTTTTGGCAACAGTCTCTCTGACCTCACCTTTAAACCATGCTGGCAGTTTTTTGGACTTCCTTCCACTTTTCTTAAAGCGTGAAATACAGCTGGTCTGGGCTTCCAAGATAGTATTTTTCAACAACACCCAAGCTTGATCTAAGTTGTTAACCTTTGCAACTGCTCCTTTTAATTTTTTCTTAACTATTTTCCTCATTTTATCATAGTCTCCCTTTCGAAAGTTAAAAGTTAGTACTGTGAATTATTGTAGTAGTTGATATGGAAGGGCAGACTAGATAGAAACATGATGACAGAAACAGACCACATGACCTATGTTTCATTGCCACCTGGCTATGCTAGGTAAACTGCTCTGATGAGCCAGTCATCCAGATAATGACGAATTAACAGCCCTTCCTCGTGGAGGGCAGCACCTTCTACCACCATCACTTTGGTGAAAGTCCACTGAGCTGTGATGAGGCCAAATGGAAGGGCTCAGAACTGAAAGAGGTCCATAGGGACTTCAAAGGAACAGGGCTGGAACTACCATTAAGCAAACTAGGCAGTTACCTAGAGCGCCAGCCCTTCAGAGGTGTCCATTGCCACCGCTGTTGCCCTTCTCTAGGACCAACAGCAGCGGCAATGGCTTGAAAACAGCGGCATGGTGCTCACTTTCAAGCTTCAGCGCTGCAAGGCTATTTGCTTCTGTCCCCTCTCTGACTCTCAATGCAGACTTCCTGTTTGCACAGAAAGTCAGCATCGAGCATCAGTGAGTGGCAGAAGCAAAGAGCCCTGTAGTGCCAAAGCTTGAAGGTAAGCACTACAGAGCTGTTTCAAGCCACTGACACCACTGTCTATCCTGGAGAGGGGCGACAGCAGTGGAGAGGCGTGCTGCAGGGGGGCAGCAGGCAGGCACAAGGGATGAGGTTTGCCTAGGATGCCTCATCTCCTTGTGTCAGCCCTGCAAAGTAAAGATCTCATTGAGGATCTGAACAAATTAGAACGTGTAAATAAGCTTCCATATCATCCTGCTAGTCTAGTCCAGACAAGTGGGTTGTGTTCCCCTACCAGCAAATTAGTGGAGACAAAGAACCAATAAAAAGCCCAGGTTTCAATAACATCACTCCTGTGCCTCTATCCGCCTCAACCACCAGAGGTCCCTTCAGTATTTCTTTTTCTCCAGCAGATGGATTTTCTCCTCTCAGTAGAAAAGCTGAAGATGGAGAGGAAAAGAGATTGATTAAATACTCGTGAATGACTCTTACTTGAGTGCGACATGGGAGGCTCCACTAGACTGTGGTCTTTTTGGTAGCCATAGGAGGGGGGAAATTGGTTCAGCTCCACATCCTTATCATAAAGGGCCTGTTGAGCAGCCACAAATTGGAAGGATTTGGAAGAGTACAGCAGCCTCACACAACCTCAGTGCCACCTCCCTCCTCCTCCTTTCCCCCCTGCTCTCTCCCAATGATTGCAGGTGGCTCTCTGAGGGATCTGTCTGCCTGCCAGCTACCTTTCCCATAGTGCTGTTAAAATAAACCCAGCCAGTGAAGCAGTTTCAGGGGAAGAGAGCTTAGCCCGGCACAGATCCTACCTTGTCATTGTCCTTGAAGGGGGCTCCCGGTTCCATCTCTGAGGGATGCAATTTGGGGTGGACTGCTAGTAACCGTTGGTGCTGTGTGTGTGTGTGTGGGGGGGGGGGGGGTCCTACTGTTTTCTGCATGCATTTGTAACATTTTTCCCTACTGTGCACCTGGGGGTCACACATTCCACACAAGTGGCTCCAACATGTGCTCCTTCCCTAGCAACTTTAGCACATTACATAAAAGTGCAGTTAACGCATGCTTGCAGGCTGACACAGCCTCAGCACGTGTACTCTTGTGATAGCCCAACTCTGTCTTCTTCCAGGAAATGATGTTTGACCTGTGGCAGGTGAGGAGCCTCATCCTAATATGCTGGACTCTGTCTTTCCTGTATGGCAGCTTCTGAGTTATCTATGGAGGACATTCTTTCCCCCTCACAGCCAGGGAATACAGTTAGTCCACCCTTACTTGCTGCAGGGCAGGGGGGTGCAGGATGGCGCTAAGAGTAAGGATGCTCAGCTGATTGGTGGCTCTGGTAACTGTGCTGTGAGCCGCTCTTCAACCTGTAGGGAGTCTGTGGCAGCTATGCTCCCTGGTGTCTGGGAGCCTTTTCCAAGAGGAGAGCTTCTGGAGTCTGAATTGTCCTCCCCAGAATTCTTTTCCATTTTGCAACAGGCCTGGTACTTCTGGCATGGAAATTCAGACCCTGCCGCCTCTAGGTGCCCCAGCACACAGTCTTGTGCAGGCAGGCTAAAAGTAGACGCCCTAAGCATCCCCAGTGCGGAACCCTCCCTGAAGATGAGGAACAGTTGGGAGCTATCCGAGATGTTGACTATGCCTCAGACCCAGATGAATCAGTTATTGGGCTCTGATGCGGATGAGGACCTACTCACACTTTCAGAAGACTATGCAGAAGCCGTCAAGATCCACCTGTTCTGGAAGGAGGAGCTGGCGGCATTTATTTCCAGGGTCTCATCCATCTTTAATTTGACAGATGCTTCCAGCATGGAGCAGGAGCCAAAAGTACACCTGCTTCTTCAAGGGGTGCGGAAATCCACTATTGTCTTCCCATTTCCAGAGGTGATCAAAGATATGACCTGGACTAAGTGGGACTCGCCCAATTCCCTGCCTAAAGGATTAAGGGTTTATAAGAAGGAGCACGGCGAGTGATTTGACATTCCCAAGGTAAATGCACAGATCACGGCGGTTACCAGACGGACCACCATTCCCTTGGAAGGCAGATTAGCCTTAAAGGATGATTTGGACCATAAGATTTCATTCCTTGCTGTAGAGCCAGTTTGCTGTGGTGGCAGCAGTGATGGCTATTCTACAGGTGGAGGTTTGTACCAACTTGATTTATTGAACCCTGCTTCAGTGGATTCAGTGTCTTCCACCTGATGATAGTACTTCTCTCTTGGATACAGCCTTCCTTTCTAGCATCACTACCTCCCAGGAAAATCTTTCTTCCCCTCTGCTTCAGGGGCTCGGGCTCATTCTCAGTCCTTTTGTGAAGCATATGGACCCAGGGACAGCCCTTTCTGAGCAAGACCCTCCCAGGCTATGAAGGACTACTGAAAGTGGCCGCTACAGCTGGAAAAGATCTGCACTTGCAAGTATTTATTTTCTGGGAGATACTCTAAATTTTGGGGAACAGGGAAATCTTTGGGTTAAAACTGATAAATCTGTGTATTTTAGAATTCGGTGTTTTTGATGAATCAGTAAGTGCCACCAGAGAGCTTTTTATTTAAATCAAATCAGAGTATAGCTTAATATAGAAAGTAAAGTAGAGTAAATAGTAAATGTCATTTCAGGCATAGGTAACTTCCCTATGTTTTCTTCAGTAAGAACCAAAGCAAACCATTCAGTCTTTCTGCTATGGCCTGTCTTCCCTTAGCGCCCTTATACCCCCTCAGTCAGCTAATGGTCCAACTGCTATGAATGTACTTGAAAAAGTTTTTATGTGCTTTTGCTTCCACAGCAATTTTTTTTTCAAATTCTCTTTTTGCCTACCTTATCAATGCCTTGCATCTAACTTGCCAATGCTAATGGTGTTTCCAGTTTTCATCATTTGGCTCCTTTTTCCATTTCCTGAAAGATGTTTTTTTGGCTGCAACAGCCTCTCTGACCTCACTATTAAACCATGCTGGCAGTTTTTTGGCCTTCCTTCCACTTTTCTTAAGGTGTGGAATAGACCTGGTCTGGACTTCTAAGATAGTATTTTTAAACAATGCCCATGCTTAATGTAACTCTTTAAACTTTGCAGCTACTCCTTTTAATTTTTTCTAAACTATTATCCTCATTTTATCATAGTTTCCCTTTTTTAAGTTAAATGTAGTACTGTAGATTTCCTTGCCGTTCTTCCTCCATTTATTAAATCAAAGCGATCATGCTATGATAACTATTGCCAAGTGGCTCCAAACCCTTATCGCTTGCACCAGATCTTGTGTTCCACTAAGGACTAGGTCCAAAATATCTTCCCCTCTTGTTGGTTCATGAACCATCTGCTCCAAGAAGCAGTCATTTATTTGATCTAGAAATCTTATCTCCCTATTATGTCCTGCTGTGATATTGATAGTCAATACTGGGGTAATTGAAATCACCCGTTATTACTGTGTTGTAACATTTGTTAGCTTCCCTGATTTCTTTTAGTATTTCATCATCCTTCTGTTCCTTCTGGCCAGGCATACAGTAGTACACCCTCACTGCCATTGCCTTTCCCTTTTTACATGGAATTTCTAGCCATAGAGATTCTATAGTGTATTTTGTTTCCTGCAAAACTTTAATCCTGTGTGACTCAATGCCCTCTCTCACAGGGTAGATCAAATTGGTGGCAAGGTTGCAGTCTATCATTGCAATATAGTTTGTACCCAGGTATCACAGTGCCCCATTGGTTGTCCTACGTTCATCTGGTCTATGAGATGCCAGTTATATCTAACCTTTCATTTAATGCTAAATCTTCTAACTCACTCACCTTATTTTTTAGACTTCTAGCATTGGTATACAGGCATTTTAGAGGTTGTATTTTATTCATATTAATCTGGCTATCAATTGATAGGGGTAATTTGGAATCTTTCAGCTCTGTCTGCTCTGTACGAAAGGGCATCTGGGTTACTTTTATCTTTATTGGAATCTCTGTCGGGATGCCCTAACTTCCCTCTTTTGCTAGTATCCTTCAAGGATACATCCTTCTGAATCCTGCATTCTTAGGCAACTGTTGGCTTTCCTCTGTTATCTAGTTTAAAAGCTACTCTATCTCACTGACCTTTTTGAGAGCACATTCATTGACCATGGAATGGTGTGGCAGCTGAAGCTTCTTGCATCTGGGAGTCTTTTGAACTAGATATGTCAAGCTGACTGTCTTGTTCAGAGGCTATACAGAGAGGGTGGTCTCCCATATCTTCATCTACATATCCTTCAGGATTCTGTGAATGGGCAGTGTCACAACCTCCTTAGAGAGATCAAGGAATTGGAAGATTTGCAAGGTTTCAACCCTGGGCTCCCCTCCATATCTAACTTAAATGGAACAGATTTAGACATTTCTCATACAAACTCAATAAAGGACATCACCTCTGGATGCTATTTTCTTCTCTAGTGAGGTGGTAAGGGATCTGTAGGCAGCTCAGGAGACCTCTCCACCTTGAAGATACAGGAGCGCTCCAACTCAGAAAAATACTAAAGAGAGGTCTGATCACTGCTTGGGCTAATCACCCCTCTCAAGTTAGAAAGTCAGTACACTCAGAGAGCGGTCATCCCCCAATACACTGGAAATGGACACTGGTGGGCCAATGACCAGTGTCAAAGCTTTTTCAGTTCTAAATGTCAGTGAATCTTCTAAGGTTTAATGTTGATGAGAATTGGTTCGCTATCTTGATATACTGGCCTTGGTGCAGGGCATAAGATAGCTTCTTCAACTGCAAAGAAGACCTCCATCCTGTCCTTGAAAGTCTTCAGGAGGCACTCCTTGAAGGCTGCTATCAACAAAGGTAAAGGGGCTACTGCAGAATCAGCCAATGTCTGAGAAATCTCTCAGGGAATATTGGCAGATATAAAACCATAATCACAAATAATCTCCATTTTCTAACAACATTATCCTGGTTTCCAAGGAATAAACTAATCTAGAATACAAAGTTGTTGTTGTTAAGTGCCGTCGAGACAAGAGTCGACTCATGGCGACCCTCTGGATAGCTATCCTAAATTGTGTTCGGTCTTCAGTCAGGCGGCATTGTTGACAGACTGGTACCCGTAGCTGCTGTTATTGTATCGATCCATCTCATTGCTGGCCTTCCTCTTTTGCGTTTGTAAGATGTAGTCAAGTTACTCTCCTGTAGGTCCTGGGTTCATTTCACTTCACAGAGGCAGTAGGGTTTGTAATAAAACAACCAAACAGGTGTGGCTTGGAGAAAGGTTTTTATGTAGAAATAGGCTTATTACATAGGTATTGAACATAGGTATATAGTGACTGTTACAGAGCTGTTTCAGTGTGCATCAATGAATCTGTGTGTGCATGTGTGAAGTGTGAGAGAGAGAGAGGCCAGAACATGTGGGTCAGAGCCTCATGGCAAGAGAGAGAGAGAGAGATAGAGAGCGGGGGAGGGGTGAAGGGAATTGATTATCAGAGCCTCCTGTCCTTCATGTCTGACAGCATTGACCTTCTATCTTGCCAAGCATGATGTCTTTCTCTAATGATCTCTCTCTTCGCATGATGTGTCCAAAGTATGAAAGTCAAAGTCTTGTCATTTGAGCTTCTAAAGAAAGCTTAGGTTTGATCTCCTCTAGTACCGACTGGTTTGTTCTTCGGGCAGTCCATGGTTTACACAGTATTCGCCGCCAGCACCGTAATTCAAAGGCATCAATTTTCTTCCTGCTGTCTTTTTCACTGTCCAGCTTTCACATCCATATGATGTTATTGAAAATACCATGGCTTGAACAAGTCGAATCTCTGTATGGAGAGAGACATCTCTGCTCTTGAGAATCTTATCTAGGTCTTTCATAGCCATTCTGCCAAGAGCAATGTGTCGTTTGATTTCTTGATTTCTTGACTGCTTGTTGCTTCTTTATTGATAGTTGATCCAAGTAGGTTAAAGTTGTTCACAATTTCAATTTCTTCTCCTTCAACGATGAACCTGTTGATTATGCCAGTTGTCATGATCTTTGTCTTCTTTACATTAAGGTGCAGGTCCATTTTGAGACTATGTTCTTTGATTGTGAGAAGCAAATGTTTCAGATCATCTTCACTTTCAGCCAGTAATGTAGTATCATCAGCATAGCGAAGGTTGTTGATGAGTCTTCCACCAATCTTCACACCTCTGTTGTCTTCATACAATCCTGCTTCTCTGATGATTTGTTCTGCATATATATTAAACAGGTAGGGGGAAAGTATGCAGCCTTGTCTTACACCTTTGCTGATTTTAAACCATTCTGTTTCTCCTTGTTCTGTTCGAACTGTTGCTTCTTGATCAATGTACAAATTGCGCAAGAGAACGATCAGCTGTTCTGGTATACCCATGCTTCTTAATGTGGCCCAGAGTTTCTCATGGTTTACACAGTCAAAAGCCTTGCTATAGTCAATAAAGCACAAATAGATATCCTTTTGGTATTCTTTAGTCTTTTCAAGGATCCATCTCACATCCGCAATGATGTCTCTCGTTCCTCGCCCTTTCCTGAACCCTGCTTGCACTTCAGGTAGTTCTTGTTCCAGGTATGGTTGTAGTCTCTTTTGAATAATCTTCAGTAGAATCTTGCTGGCATGTGGGATCAGAGCGATTGTTCGATAATTTCCACAGTCAGTTGGATCACCTTTCTTTAGTATTGGTATAAACACAGATCTTTTCCAGTCAGTTGGCCATGATGTTGTCTTCCATATTTCTTGGCAGAGCCTTGTAAGTATGGCAACAGCTGCATAAGATTGCTGCAATACTTCTATAGGAATGCCATCAATGCCTGGTGCTTTGTTCTTTGATAAGGCTTTCAATGCTGCTTCAACTTCTTCTTTCATCACCAATGGTTCCCGATCATAAGGTACAGGTTGAAACGGCTGTTGGTCCACTTGATTTTTATCATATAAAAACTCTGTATATTCCTTCCACCTTTTCTTGATCTTCTCAGCATCATTCAACATAGAACCTTGAGCATCTTGTAACATTCCAATTCGAGGCTGGAACTTTTTCTTTAACTCTCGTAGCGTTAGGAAAGCCGATCTTGTTCTTCCTCTAATAGTTTCTGCTTCTATTTCCTTGCATGCGTCGTTGTAGTACTTTTCCTTGTCCTGTCTTGCTGCACGTTGGAAATCTCTGTTGAGTTCTGCGATTGTCTTTCTTTCTCCTCTGGCTTTAGCTTCTCTGCATTTCTGGGCAATTTTCAGAGTTTCTTCCGTCATCCATTTTGGCCGTTTTTGCTTTTTCACCTTTTGTAGAGACTTCTCGCTTTCTTCCAACACAACCTTCTTGATGTCATTCCATAACTCTTCCGGAGCTCTGTCATTTGTATCTAAAGCAGCAAATCAATTTTGCAGGCAGTCTTTAAATTCCAGTGGTATATTCTCAAGGTCATATTTTGCTGCATTCATGAGTGGTTTGCTCTTTTTCAACTTTAGCTTGAGTTTGCATACTAGTAGTTGATGATCTGTACCACAGTCAGCTCCAGATTTTGTCTTGGTTGATGTTATAGAGCTTTTCCATCGTTGACTTCCACAGATGTAGTCAATTTGATTCTTATACAATCCATTGGGTGAAGTCCATGTGTACAGTCACCGCTTGTGATGCTGGAAGAAGGTGTTTGAGATGAATAGATCATTGGTCTTGCAGAATTCTATCAGTCTTTCTCCAGCTTCATTTCTGTTGCCAAGTCCATATTTTCCAACTACTTTGCCTTCTTCTTTGTTGCCAACTTTTACATTCCAGTCACCCATGACTATCAGGATATCCTGTTTGCATGTTCTGTCATTTTCAGCTTGTACTTGTTCATAGAACTCTTCAATTTCATTCTCTTCTGCAGCTGTTGTTGGGGCATATACTTGATTATAGTTGTGTTGATAGGCAATCCTCGTAGACGAATAGTGATTAAGCGTTCGCTGACTGCATTGTATTTCATTACAGTTCTTGCAAATTTCTTCTTTATTATAAATGCAACACCATTTCTTCTTTGTCTTTCATTTCCAGCATAGTAGACCATGTGATCATCTGATGCAAAGTGCCCGATGCCAGTCCATTTCAGTTTGCTGACATCCAACAGATGAAGTTGTACATGTTCCATTTCATTCTTGACCACCTCCAACTTCCCTTGGTTCATACTTCGTACGTTCCATGTTCCAATGTGTAAGACATCTTTTACAGCTTCTGACTCTCATTTCATGCGCAGCTACATCAGCAGTCAGACTTCACGAGGGCTTTGATCCAACCACATCATAAATGCTGGCTTTACTCTGAAAAGTCTTCAGCTCTTCCCCACTAGCTAGTTGAGTGCCTTCCGACCGGGGGTCTCATCTTCCAGCACCATAGCACAATTTGTTTTGTTGTAACTATCCATTGGGTTTTCATGGCAAGATACAGAAGTAGATTGCCGGGCCTTTCTTCCGCGCAGTTTAAGTTTGGTGTTGTTGCCGTTGTCACAAAAATTTGATCCTCCGCCATCAACACTATCCCATTCTGCTGCTGCCCAGATGGATGGTTTGTCTTGGTCTGGGCACCTCAGCTGAGACCTGTCCATCTTGGGAGACCCTGCCAGTAGTTAAACTACCGATAGTTTAGCTCTCAGCATCACTGATGCACGCAAGCCCTCACAGCACAACAAGCTGCAAACCAAGTGAGAGAGAATACAAAGATTACTCTAATAATGCTTTTTTGTGATAAATTCATGTTTTGTTTGGAATGGAGGAGTAGCCTAATGGTTAGAGCAGCAGGCTAGGAACCAGGGAATCCAAATTTAAATTGCATGTGGCCTCAGGCAAGTCACTTAACCCTCAAATTGCCTCAGGTGCAAAATTAGACATATCTGCTGTACTTTAATGTAATTCACCTTGGGCTACTATTGAAAAGGTGTGAGCAAAATACATGCAAATGCAAATTATTAAATTTAAGCTAGAAAATACTTAATCCACAGTTTTTACAATCTAAACAAGACAAACAGAATAATTAAAGAATTAGAAAGTTTCATATATTACAGGAAATTATTAAAAACATGGATATTAAACAGGATAAGGGATTAGGATATAAAAGCAGCCTCAAAAAGGTGGTCTTTTAGCATAGATTTGAATAGGACCAGAGATGGGGTATAATGTACTGACTCATGAAGTCTATTCCAGGCATTTGGTGCAGAAATGTGAAAAGAACAGAGTTTGGTGTTGGAGAAGGGCATAGATAAGAGTGACTTACATGATGAACAGAGTTCCTGACAAGGCGGTGTAGGGACAGATAGGAGAGGAGAGCTATTGGAGAGCTGCAGAATGAGTGCACTTGTAGGTCAGCAAGAGAAATTTGAACTGTATGCGGAAATGGATAGGGGAGCCAATAAAGTGACTTGTAAAGAGGGGTTATGCGAGTGTGGCAACACTGGTGCAATAATTTTTGATGGCAGGAGTACACCCTGAGTGTATCTTTTTTTCTCTGGCAAGAGCACACTAGCCACCCCACTCACATGCAGCTCTGTCCCCTCCCACCCACTCACCAACACTATCCTCTATGCCCATTAACTCCAGTCTCCCCTCCTTCATATTGCCACACCCCTCTCCCCCCCCACACCTGCTCATACCTATATTCTCGCCTCACCTCCATCAGTTTCCTGCTATGCTCACTCCCCTCCTTATGCCATCTATTGCCTCCAACTTCACAGCTGCACCAGAAGAATCTGCAACTATCTTCGGCTGGTAGGACCTGAGACGCCCTATTAGCCCCGCTGCTTGAGGCTTTTGTATGTCTTTTGAATTCTATTTGAGAAGGTTCTGCCTGATAGTCTGCTGCCAATTCCACTTAGTCTTTGTGTCTTCAGTAGTAGCGGGCTAGTCATATACTCGTCCCACTATCTACAGTGACCATTAGGGGCATGAAAGAATGAAGCTCTGCCTCTGTTTGAGGTCTAACTATCATCCCTTTTCTCATAACCCCTGCAGACTTCATTTCATACACAAGCCGCACATATCAGCCTCCTCGTCCCTTTCCTTATAACCGTCCCCATCTCATTTTACACAACTCTCCCACATCCTATATTGAGAAAGCAGCTGGAGAAGGCCCAGAATGCCTATTGCTTCCCTTGTTGACTATGCCTCCCCTCCAAAATTTGTTCTGGCTACATACTGTCTGAAAGCAGCTAAAAGTGACTGTATACTCGTAAGCATTAAACTTAACATTCAGTTGCTTTATGAATGCATTTACATAAAAATGTTTTGTTTAAAAGTGTATTAGTTCTGAAAGGTGGTAGACAATCGTTTTTGTATCTTCTGCTTTTACTAGACAATGGTTTAAGAGCACACAGAAACTTTTGCTTTATGCACCCAGACATACCCTTGTAGTGACAGTGAAAAATAAACTTGAAATTATAGGTATGTTTGCATGCTTGAAAGGCTGAGCAAGTCCAATTTTTATAGGATAGCTCATGTACAAGTTACTGAGTAAAGAATGCATTGCACTTTGCAAAGAAAGGATAGTGACATGCTGTTTTGTGTAGTTGTGGGGTTTTTTTGTATCCACTGTTTATGGTGACATGCAGATATTCAGCCATCTCAGGCCTGTATGTCTACATTTTGTTACATGCTATGACAACATGATTGTTTAAATTATGTTTTCTAGTCTGATTCTTTCCAAAAATAAATGAAGAGTACCCCGAGGTAAGCTAAGAATGGCGCTATCGAAAATTCCAACCTACATCAAATAGATGCTCAGATTTCAGATGGACAATAAAAGGTTTTTTTTGGTTTTTTTTTAAATTTTAGTAATTGAGAAAGGCTGTTGGCTTTTATAACAGTTCATTAGTAAAAGTGAGACAGACACCTATATTTATTGATTTAAAATAATATACTAAACCTCAGAACAAGATACAGGAACACTTGAGATGGAAACTATTATTCACACATCTACCTCACAAACTGATCAAATATAATCTTATAATCAAGATGATTATATTTTTATCTGGACTGGCCCCTGCAATATATTATGTCAGTGCCTTATTGCGAGTCAGATCTGTGGGACTATGCTTTCTAGATTTTTCTCAAATATACTTAAACCCATTATGTTAGCCAAGTTAGATATTATAAATAATCTATTATATTTTCTATCTATCTATTGACTTGACCTTCTAGACTAGCTATGTTTTATCCAAAACCACCAATGCCATTTACCAAAACATTTCTTACAAATAGCTTAGCTTAGAGGGTACTAATGTTGCTAACATCCCCAAGGGCAATTCATTTCTGTAATAACACAGCAACCTTTAATGGTAGCACATGAATCTTTGGTCCATCTTCCATTATCTTTTTTTCTAAAGTTCATTTTCCAATAAAGGGGCAATTCTAAAAAAACCAACCCAAACAAACCTTATATTCATGCAGATATGCTGTAAACCAGGGGCTCTCAACCCAGTCCTCAGAACACACCTAGCCAATCAGGTTTTTAGGATAACGAATATGTACGAGAGAGATTTGCATGCACTGTCTTCCACTGTATGCAAATCTCTCTCCTGCTTATTCATTGTTGTTATCCTGAAAGCCTGATTGGCAAGGTGTGTCCCAAGGACCAGGTTGAGAACCCCTACTGTAGACCAGTTAATCGTATTGTTCAATATAAACAACAGAGTTCAATGTAAACCACTTTGATTTAAGGAAAAGGTGGTATATAAATACTGTTGAATAAATAAAAGTATCCTTTTCTCTAGTCCTGCTCGACCAGTCCAGAGAAGTGGGTTGTGTTCCCCTACCAACAGACTGATGGAGACAAAGAACCAATGAAAAGCCCAGGTTTCAATGACATCAGTTTTGTGCCCGTATTCGCTTCAGCCACTAGAAGTCCCTTCAGTATTCGGTCCAAAGCATATGGATGAAACATGGCCGGCCTCCCTCAATACTCTTTAAAGCGTCTTCAACTTATTCAGCACATGGTAGCCAGATTAATTTTTCACGCATCCAGATTTGATCACATCACCCCCCTCCTCATCCATTTACACTGGCTTCCTGTACTATCCCGTATTCATTACAAGATTCTCATCCAGGTCCATAAAACACTTAACACTGGTTCCTCGGATTACTTAGCATCCTCCCTTATGCTGCTTGCCCCACAATGCTCTCTCCGTGCAATTCATATGAACTGTCTTCTTCTACCCTCTCCCTCTCTGGCCCATCTTCAATCTACTCGCCTTTCAGCATTTTATTTCCTCGGACCCTCTCTTTGGAATAATCTTCCTCCACATCTCTGGTTAGAGTCTTCTTTTACAAAGTTCAAAGCCCAACTTAAAACCCACCTTTTCTGCAGTTTTTGTCCTCCCACTGGACGCCCTCAGTTGACTTCCTTATGTTTCCTACCCGCCCCCCTCTTCCCCCTCTCTCACCACCCTCCTCCAGCCCTGCCTTGTCATGTCTTATTTTCCCATCTGTCCTATAAATATTGGTGTGCTTTTCGTTTTCTGCTTCAGTTTTTATTGTATTCTATTGTAAACCGCTTTTCTGTACCCACATCAAGTGGTATATCAAATCTTAAATAAATGAAATGGCAAGCCTCACACAACCTCAATTGTGGGTAACCATGAGTAATCAACAGTAGAGAACTATGAACAGGAAAGCATAAACAGGCAGCTTTCAGTAGAAGATGAACATGCAGAGCCAATCATTGTGGACCAAGGGAACCATAGCAGAAGAACAGAATACATATAGTTTCAGGGACAGGCCCTCAACTGGTCTAGCAGGACTCAAGGAAAGAACATTAACTGGTAAGTAAAATGTCACCTTCCATATCATCCTTCTAGACAAGTGGGATGTACCAAAGCTACAACTCCAGCTCACAAAACTCTCATGCCAAAGGCAGTGTCCACCCATGCATGGACATCCAAGTGGTAATACTTGACAAAAGTGGAAAATAATGCCCACATTGCTGCCTGGCAAATTTTTTCAGGAGCTACAGAGCTTCACCCCCACCCATGAAGACACTTGTGCTCAGGTCAAATGGGCATGCAAACCCTCTGGAACCAGCTAGTTATGCAACAGATACCCCAAGGCAATGGCCTCTTTAATCCAGCAGCCCAAAGTTGACTTGGCCACTGCTTCACCCTTGCGCGGGCCAGCACAAAAAGATGGTCAGACTTATGAAAGGAATTTGTCACCAGATCACCTGGTTCACACAAAAGGGAGAAAGCACTTTAGGCAAGAAGGCAGCACAGGTCGAATGGAAACAGCCTCCTTCAAAAAAGGACAGATAAATGCACCTTGGAAATGCACCTTGCGGAACAAATCATGACCAAGAAGACTGTCTTGAGTGTCAAATCCTTTAAGGTACCATGCATCAACAGCTCAAAGGGTGCTGCCATCAGGGCTCTGCGCACCAAACATCAAATACAAACCCCAGGAAGGGATCACAGATTGGAGGGGAGGATGCAGACACCGAACCCCCTGGAGAAAACACGAGACTTCTGGGTGCAAGGCCAAAGACTTGCCACCAGAACCCAGAAACAGGCCAGAGCTGCCACCTGAACTTTCAGGGAGCTAAGGGAAAGGCCCTTCTCTAGGCCATTCTATAGAAAGGCCAATAGGGAGAACACCTTGGCCACCTCAGGATCCTACTGCACATACCACACCAATGCTCAAAAAGGCACCATAGCCATACATCTGCTAGCTTGGCAGACCTCCTTCAGGCATAGAGCAGACTAGGGACCACTGCTGGAGAGTAGCCCTTATGTGGTAGCTGTCTCCTCTTAAGAGCCATGCCGTAAGCAAGAAGGGAGCTGGGTCCTCCAGGATGATCAGTCCTGCTGCAATAGGCTCCAAGAAGGAGGCACCCGCAGAAGCCACATAAGGTCTCTGAACCACACTCTTCTTGGCCAATCCAGCTCCACCAGAACAGTCCTGCCTGGGTGGCATTCTATACGCGGAATCACACTCCCCACCAGGGGCCACGAAGGAAACAAGTACAACCAACAGTCACTGACTTGCCCAAGGCAGGGTCAGGACATCAACAATCTCTGACCCTGTCTCCATGTGGCAACTGAAGCAGCGGCAAACTTTGGCAATGGAGCAGGTTGTAATCAGATCCATTTTGGGGTGACTGCAGTGGTGCAGAATCAACTGAAATGGCTCCTGACTCAACTCCTATTCTCCAGGATCCAGAGAGTGCCGGCTGAGGAAGTCCGCTTCCACATTGTTCACCCCGACATTATACTGAGCTGTCAATGCTGAGAAGTTCTTTTCCGACCAAGTAAACAGGAGAGCCATCTCCAGAGCTACCCTGGACGCTCCTCATGCCATCTTTCCAATTGATATACCCCATCGCCATGGCATTGTCTGAAAACACTCAAACCACCTGGCCCTCAACCAGGGGCCGGAAACACAAAAGAGCCAATCTGATGGCCCTTGCCTTGAGAAGGTTATTGGGCCACACTGCTTCATTGTGGCTCCAATGGCTCTAGGGCATATGGTCTTAGCAATGGGCTCCCCAGCCCAAGATACTGGCATCCGTCATGCTTGACTCATGGAGCACAAGGTTTCCAACTGGAAACACAGTATGTGCATGTGCTCATTGACCCCCTGAGGTCCAGAATGGGCCGGAAGGAACAGTCCTGTTTTGGCACCATGAAATGGAGTATCTGCCCTTGCCCTGCTAGTCTGGGGGGGATGGGCACCACTGCCTTTAGGCATAGCAAATTGTCCAAGCATCTGGAATTGGCTCTTTGCATTTCAGGACATAGCCAAACTGAATGGTGTCTAGCACCCAGCAAGCCTTGGTAATCTAGGCCCATTCCTGAAAGAAAAGGCAAAGCTTGCCTCAAATCAGAGAATGGGCCCCGAAACCTTCATTATGCAGCCTGGAAGGTCTTCCTGGGCCCACACACTCCACGAAAGGACCGAGAATGAGTCCAAGGCCTGGAAGCAGAGGGGAAGAAAGGTTTTCCAGGTTGATAATGAGAGCCCGGAGACCCCTGGGAATCTGGACAGCGCACCCTTGGTGGATGGGCAGCCCCTTGGACCTGTCTTTCGGAAGGTGGTAAGATTTAGTCTCGCCGGTCCTTCACCAGCTTCTCCAAATCAGCTACAAAAAACAGAAGCTTCTCCTTAAAAGTCAGTTGGGCCAACTGGGCTTTGGAGGATGTGTCTGCTGCCTAGTACTGGAGCCAAATCCAACACCATGACACCATCATCAAGGCACCACTCATGGCCACCAAACATACCAGGTCATATATGGCATCAGAAAGGAAGGCCGTAGTAGACTCCAAAAGAGGGGAAGTATCATCTGGTGGAAGAGACTGAATCCACTGGAGCAGGGCTCGAGATGTCAGGCTGGTACATACTGCCAGCTTCAAATAGCCCCTGCCACGGTGAACTGGCTCCTCAGCAAGGAATCCACCACCTTACAGTCCAGAACATCCTTTAAGGCCGATGCGCTTTCCACAGGAATATTGGTCCATCTGATAACCACCATGACCTGCGTCTCCACCTTGGGAATGCCAAACCACATAACGCACTTCTTCTCTGGGAAAGCATAGATCTTCTTACTCATCCTTAACCCCCACTCTAACCATTTCATATCCTTAATCACATCTGGGAAACAGGAAGACAATAGTGGATTTTTGCACCCCTTGAAGGAGTGGGTGTACCTTTGGCTCCTGCTCCATGCTGGAAGCATCCATCAAGTTCAAGGCAGATGAGACCCTGGCAAATCAATGCTGCCAGCTCTTCCTTCCGGAATAAGCGATCATGCCGGCCTCTGCATAATCTTCTGACGAGAGCACTTCCTCATCCATATCAGAGCCCAGTACCAAGCCATCTGGATCAGTCATAGTCAGCATCTGACAGCTCCGAGCTGTTCCCCATTTCCAGGGGGCGCTCCTCACTGTGGATGTTTAGCCAAAGGTAATCGAAGAGGGCTTCCACTTTCAGCCTGCCCTGCACGAGACTGCATTCAGGGGCACCCAGGCGCCAAAGGGTGTGAATTTCCATGCCAGAAGGACCAGGCCTATTGCAAAAAGGAAAATAATTCTGTGGAGAACTAGTCTCTAAGCTCTCCTCTCAGACATGACTCCCCAACACCAGCGAGCACAACCACCAGAGACCCCCTAGAGGATGATGAGTGACTCACAGCACAGTCTCCGGATCCTCTAGCCAGCTGAGCATCCTTACCTTTAGTGCCATCCTGCACCCCCTACCCCCGGCTGAGAGGGGGAAAGAATGTCCTCCAGAAATGACTCAGAAGCTGCAGGCCAGCTATATATCCTTAACCATAGTGCCATCCATCACCTCCCGCCCTGAAGCGGGCAAGGTCATACTAACTGCATCCCCGGTTGAGAGGTGGAAAGCAGGTCCTCCAGGGATGATTCAGATGCTGCCTTGCAGGAAAAACAGAGTCCAGAATCCAGGGATTAGGCACCTCACTTGCCACATGTCCGATATTTCCTGGAAGAAAACAGAGAATTAGGGCAAGTATCACAACAGCGCATGCTAAAGCTGTGTTGGCCCGCGTACGTTAACTGCACTTTTATGTTACACACGTTACAGGTGCAAGGGAAGGAGCATGCATTGGAGCCGCTTCAATGGAACTCGCATAGGATAACAGAACCACTAGGCACATAATAGGTAAAAACATTACTAATGCATGCAGAAAACGGCGGGAAACCTTCATACCACATCAATGGTCACCAGCAGTCTACCCCGAATTGTGTCCCAAGACAACAGAATTTGGAGCCCCCAACAAGGATAATGAGGTTAAGCCGTAGTGCTCACCTCCTGAGAACCACAGGGAGAGAATCTGTTTCACTGGCTGGTTTTGCAACACTACGTTTAAAGTGGCTGGCAGGCACATCCCTCAGAGCCTTCTGCGATCGTTGGGAGAGAGCAGGAGGGGGGTAAAGGAGGAGGGAAGTGGCACTGAGGTTGTGTGAGACTTCTGCACTCTTCCAGATCATTTCAATTTGTGGCTGCTCAACAGGCTCTTAACATAAGAATGTGGAGTTGAACCAAATTTTGTCTCCTATGGCTACCGAAAAGACCACAGTCTAGTGGAGCCTCCCACGTTGTGGCTCAACTGAGAGAGTTACCTTTCTGCACGCAAGGTGGTCAATCACGAGTTTAATCAATTTCTCTTCCTCTCATTCCTCAGATTTTCTACAGAGAGGAATAAATCCACCCACCATCTGCTGGAGACAAAGAAATACTGAAAGGACCTCTGGTAGCTGAGGCCAATAGAGGCAAAGGAGTGATGTCATTGAAACCTGGGCTTTTCATTGATTCTTTGTCTCCACCTATCTGCTGGTAGGGGAATACAATGCACTTGTCTGGACTGGACTAGCAGGACGATATGGAAAAAAAGATTAAAATAGTGTAAACTAATCTGTTGTGTTAAGTAACTAATGCTGCCTTTGTGTGATAGTACACTTGAATAACATAATATTTGGTAGAAGGACTTCCAGTAGAAAAATCAAGCATATAGCAAAATGTCAGTTTTCTGGAGCAGCCTAGTTGCTAGAGCAGCAGGCTGAGAGCAAGGAAACCAGCATTCAAATTCCACTGCCACACCTGGCGATTTTGCGCAAGTCACTTAACCCAAATGAAGGACCTATGATGCACCCACAATGTGTTAGGAAAAAGAGCTCCCTCCACCACCCCAGTTCATCTATAGTTTGGGCTATTCTTCCCTATATGCATCACTTTGTGCATATCACATTAAATTTCATCTGTCATTTGGATGCCATTATCCCAGTATCACAAGGTTCTCCTGCAATTTCTTACAATCCATTTGAGATTTGAGCTCTGAAAAACTTGGTGTCATCTTCAAATTTAAATCACCTTGTTTGCTTTTCCCAATTTCCAGATCATTTATGAATATGTTAAAAAGTACCAGTCCCAATACAGACCCCTGGGTACTCCATTACTCACCTTCCCTCCAGTGAGAAAATTACCATTTATCCTTACTTTGTTTTCTATCTCTCAACCAGTTTCCAATCCATAATAGGGCATTGCTTCCTATGCCATGATTTTTAACTTTCTCATGAGTATCTGATGTGGGATGTTGTCAAATGTTTTCTGAAAATCTAAATACACTATATCAACTGACTCACCTTTATCCATGCCTTCAAAGAAATGGAGCAAATTAGTGAGACAAGACTTCCCTTGGCTAAATCCATGTTGACTTTGTCCATGTGTCCAGTAATTGTGTTCTTAATAATGGTCTCCACATTAGGCTCACCAGTCTGTAGCTTTTTTGGATCACCCCTGGAGCCTTTAAAAAAAAAATAGGTGATACATTGGCCACCTTCCAATCTTCTGGTACCATAGACTATTTTAATGATAGCTTAAAAATCACTAACAGTAGCTCTGTAATTTCATCTTTTAATTCTCTCAGCACTCTTGGGTGTATACCATCTGGTCCAGGTGATTTGCTGCTCTTTAGTTATACTAAATCTTCCAAACATTTCATTCAGCTCTGCCCTGCCTTGGGTAGCTTCCTCACATTTTCCTCAGTAAAGATCAAAGCAAATAATTCATTTAGTCTGGCAGCTACAGCCTTGTCCTTTGAGTGTTCCTTTTACCATTGATCATCTAATGGTTCAACAGACTCCTCCTCTTTTTACCTTGAGTATACCTCAAAAGATCTTAAATGTCTCAATGGAAAGCTTCTTTTCATATTCTTTTTGTCTTCCTTATCAATGTCTTGCTTTTAACTTGCCAGTGTTTATGCTGCTTTCTATTTTATTCATTTGGTTCCTTTTCCATTTTTTGATATGCGCTTTATGGCTCTAATATCCTCTCTTTCACCTCACCTTTTAACCAAGCTGGCTGTCATTTGCCTCCTTTCCGCCTTTGTTAATGTGTGGGATACATCTGGTCCGGACTTGCGAGAGGTTTTTTTTTTTGCAGGTGCTCCTTTTAGTATTTTTCTAACCATTTCCTCATCTTATCATATTCTCCCTTTTGAATATTAAACACTGATACAGTAGATTTACATTGTACACTCACTCCAGTTAAGTTTAATGTGATCATAATATGATCACATTAATGCTGAGTGTCTCCAGCATGGTTAGTTCTTGTACCAAATCCTGTGTTCTACAAAGGACCATATCTAAAACTGCTCATTCTCTAATCTGTTCCAGAACCAGCTGCTCCATCAAACAGTCATTTATTTCATCTACGAACTTTACTTCCCTAGCATGCCTTGATGTGAGGTTTAAGTCCAACAAAGCGCACAAACACCCATAGGCAATACATGATACCAGCAGGAACAAGTGCACCAAACAGTGGTTGAGATAAACAGCTTTATTAAGAAAGACCCCAACATGTTTTGGCAAAACCACCTTCTTCAGGGGGTACCGTCCTCAAATAAAAACAAATATAATCAAATAAAACATGACAAGCATAAAAATACAATGCAATACAAAAGGCTAAACCTCAAAATAAACAATATCCACATAAACATATGTAAAAATAGAAAAGGAAAGCTGATTAAAAACACAGAAGTCTAGGTCTGAACCAACACAAGTCACAAAAAGGGGATAAGGATGACAAGGAGTTGATGTGAATCCTAGCCGTGAAGATCAACATGCTGGCAAATTACAATAATAGTAGGTAAAATAAATAGGGCAATAAGCATGAGGAGACTTATTATAAATACCCCACTGTAGATAGAGAGAAGGGAAAACCACCTAATCTTGAAAACTCACTGTGCTGCTGTATTATAAATGGTTAACCAAAGGGTGTAAAAACCACTTTTTAGTGAGAGTCCTAAACAGGAGGTAAAAAGCGTAGTTACTCACCTGTAACAGATGATCTCCAGGAACACCAGGAATTTAGTCTTCACATATGGGTATCGTCGGTACCGACGGAGCCCACGCAGGAACACTCCCCAGCGTCCAATAGGAAAGCTTGTGGGGTGGTGACCCCAGCTAGCTGCGAACCCAGGTGAGATGGGTCATGCTTCCTCCCATGGACCTTAAGCATCCAAACTGGATGGTGGGTAGGAGTTGTATTAAGTATGGAAGAGATGTTGTAGAACAGCCTGGCCAAACGAGGCATCCCGACGGGAGTCCTTGTCTAAGCAATAGTGGGCTGTGAAGGTATGTACCAAAGTCCAAGTGGTTGCTTTGCAGATGTCATCAGAGACAGAACGAAGGTTAACCTTTGAGGCTGCCATTGCTCTCACATTGTGAGTCGTGACATGGCCTTCGAGAGAAAGTCCCTTACTCTGATATGTATAGGATATGCAATCTGCAATCCAGTTTGACAGAGTTCTTTTAGAAACTGGAAGTCCCAAATGACTAGAGTCAAAAGCCACAAAAAGCTGAGATGATTTCTATGTGGCTTAGTTCTTTGGAGATAAAAAGCCAAGGCTCTTTTACAATCCAATGTGTGAAGATTCCTTTTCACACTGGAGGCATGAGGCCTAGGGAAGAATATAGGAAGATAAACCGACTGGTTTAAATGAAAAGGCGAAAGCACCTTTGGCATAAAGTGAGGATGAGTCCTGAGGACTACTTTATCATGGTGAAACCTTGTATAAGGAGGGTCAGCTACTAACACCTGTAGTTCACTAATGCGTCTTGCAGAAGTGATGGCAATTAGGAAAATAAAACTTTCCATGAAAGAAACTTTAGGTCTGAAGTGGCTAAAAGTTCAAAGGGCAGTTTCATAAGCTGACCAAGAACAAGATTTAGATCCCATGCCACCAGTGGTGGTTTAATGGGAGGTTTTGTTAAAAGTAGGCCTCTCATAAATCTTGATATAAGTGGATGAGAGGAAATAGGTTGTCCATCGAAAGGTTTATGAGAAGCAGCAATAGCACTAAGATGGACCCCTAACTGAATTGGTCTTCAGACCAGAAGTTGATAATTGTAGAAGATATTCTAGTACCAAATCTATAGGTACTAAAAGGGGGTTAAGTCCCTTTTGTGAACACCAGATAGAGAACCTTTTCCACTTGAAAGCGTAGGAACATCTTGTGGAGGGTTTTCTGGAAGCCAGGAGGATATCCTTTACTTGTTGAGAAAGGTTAACATCCTGGAATTCTAGGCTTTCAGTAACCAAGCCCCGAGATGTAGGGACTGGGGATTGGGATGCAGTAAAGATCCATTCTCCTGCAACATGAGATCTGGAGCATTCCCCAACTCCAGAGGAGTTTTGAGAGAGACGCAGAAGAAGAGGATACCACGTTTGCCGTGGCCATCGTGGGGCTATGAGTATCATACGACCTCTGTCTCTCTGAAGTTTGAATAAAGTCTTGGTAATGAGGGGAATGGGTGGGAAGGCATACAGGAAGTCCTGTCCCCAGTGGAGTAGGAAAGCATCTCTTGCCTGACAGTTTTGAGCCGTAATTTTGGAACAGAATCGGGGAAGTTTGGCATTCTGTGGACTTGCAAAGAGGTCTATATCTGGTGTTCCCCAGATTCGAAACACTCGAGCAAGCTGGTATGAGTGGAGGGACCACGCGCGTGGCAGTAGTATTTGACTGAGTTTGTCTGCCCACAAGTTTTGAATGCCTGGAAGGTATACCGCAAACAGGTGAATTTGTAACTCTCTGGCAAGGGCCCATATTCGCAAAGCTTTGTTGCATAGCAACAGAGCCTGTGCCGCCTTGCTTGTTCACATAGAACATAGCTACCTGATTGTCAGTTTGGACCAGAACTGTTTTGTTGCTGAGATGGCCCTGAAAGACTTGAATAGCACTAAAGATGGCTCTCAGCTCTAGGAGGTTTATGTGAAGGGAAACCTCCTGTGAGGTCCAAAGACCCTGAGTGGAGAGATCGTGCAAGTGGGCCCCCAACCCATCTTGGATGCATCTGTCATCAGAGTGGTTTGGCATAGAGGTTACTGGAAAGGAGAGCCCACAAGGAGGTTTTCCAGGGATTGCCACCATTGCAGGGACGAAATCAGACGTGTGGTAGTTCTGATTTTGTCTGTTAGTCGACCCAAGGCTTGTGAGAGGAAAGGGTCCACTATGCTGCTTGCATGTGGAGGCGAGCATAGGGAACCACATGGACAGGGGATGCCATGTGTCCCAGCAGTTGAAGCATCTCCCGAGCAGTAAGGAATACCTTCATAGATGCTTGAGATGCCAGCTGTATTATACGTAGACAGCATGGCTGGGGAAGGAAAGCCCTTGACTGCTGTGTGTCTAGACGAGCCCCTATGAATTCTAGAGATTGAGAGGGGGTGAGATGAGATTTTGGGAGGTTTATGACCAGCCCCAAGTATTGGAGAATTCTCATTGCTCGAGAGAGAGCGAAGCTATCCTCTGGAGCTGTCGATGCTCGAATGAGCCAATCGTCTAAGTAAGGGAAGACAAATATTCCTAGAGTCCTCATAAATGCTGCTACCACTGCCATGCATTTTGTGAAGACTTTTGGAGCAGAGGCTAGTCCGAAGGGAAGAACTCTGTACTGGAAGTGTCTTCCTTGGACCAGGAATCGAAGGAACTTCCTGTGATCTGAGTGGATGAGACTATGCGTGTAAGCATCTCTTAGATCTAGAGAACATAGCCAGTCCTGACTTTGGAGGTATGGTAAAAGTGTTCTGAGCGAGATCATTTTGAACTTTTCTTGGAACAAATATTTGTTTAATTCTCTGAGGTCAAATATAAGGTCTGTGTCCCCCTGTCTTCTTTGAAATAAGAAAGTAGGGGGAGTAAAACCCTGTCCCCTGTTGGGGAACGGCTACTTCTTCGATTGTTCCTTGAGCTAGAAGTGATGTGACCTCCTGCCACAAGAGGTTGGTGGCAGGCCCCTGAGAACTGAACTATTATTGTAGGTGTGGGCAAGTTGAGAAAATGAAGCTTGTACCCCAGTTGTACAATGGACAGAGTCCAATTTTCTGATGTTATTTGTTGCCATCTTTTGGCAAAAAAGCATAGTCTTTCTGGATTGGTCAAGGGTTCTGGACCTTTTAAGGGCAGAATGACTAAGTTCTCTAGATAGAAGTCAAAAACCCTGAGGGGGCTGGGTCTGTTGAGCCAGTTGAGCTTTTTGAGCTTGCGGCTTTCTTTGCTGTCTGTTCTGTTGTTGCCCCTTCTGGGGAACATGGAGCGGACAGTGAGTTTGATGGGTGTAAGATTGGTAAGGCTTCTTTTTCTTACTGAAAAGGGTTTTTTGACTATTTTCTTCTTTTCTGGGTTGGCTGTAGACTTTGACAATTTGCTTAAAGTAGTATTGCCAGATTCAAGCTGATTAGCTTTGTCCTGCTAGTCCTTGCCAAAGAGATTTTCTCCTGTGCAAGGAATGTTTCCCAGCTTTACTTGCACCCACTGTTCTAAGTCTGATGCTTGAAGCCAAAGCAACACGATGTGTTCTGCTAATACATTCAAAGCAATCAAAGGTAGCACGGTTCATGAATTTTGAGACATTCTGGGCATGCTTGACCAGAACAAGGTAGTCTGCTCTTTTTTTCATCCGAAACACAAGGACTAAGGAGCTCTAAGTCTTTTGTGACTTCTTCCAGGAACATTCCCATATAAAGAATGTAGGAACTGATCCTGGCTCCTAGCATGGAGGATTGAAAGCATCGACGGCCAAAGGCATTGAGAGTCCTGGATTCATGGCCTGAAGGATTAGAAGAATGTGTTTTAGCACTCTTGATCCTTCGCATGGCTGATTCCACTACCATTGAATGGTGTGGTAACTGAGTTTTTTGAAAACCAGGACAACTTGGCACTCGGTACATAGTGTCAAGGCGTCAGGAATGTGAAGATATTGTTAAAGGCGTTTCCCACATTGTCAACATTAGATCATGTAAGATCTTGTGAATGGGAAGCATAACTGCTTCCTTGGGAGCCATAGGGTATTGTAGAATTCTTAATTCTTCTGCCCTTTTCTGGAATCACAGTGATTGCAAGGCCCTTTGCTAAATCACGTATGAAATCCTAAGAGGACATATCCTCTGGAGGAGACATTCTGCGTTGAGGAGAAGGAACCAAATCTTCTAATAGATTCGCTCTGGTACTGGTAGAATCGTCAGAGTCATCAGAATCGGAAGACAAACACCGGGTGCTCCTGTAACGCATGGTATCGGTACCGCTTGAAGTCGGTACTGAAATGTCTCAGTTCCTGATCCCCGATACCGGAGAAAGGCATGGGGGAAAGCAGTCCTGTCGAAGCAGGTACTGTCGGTACCAGTACCAATGTCGGTACCGATACATGTTGAACCGTCTGTTGCGGTCTTAGCAGTACCGAAGCCGCTAAGAGGGCCGCTAGACTGTGTTCGATAGCGAGGATTCTGTGATCCATCGCTCCTGCTGATGCCTGGGTGCTGGTACTGATGGAAGCGGCTACGACCCCAGAACATGGCACCAGTAGCTCCGCAGAGGTGGAAGCCTCTGGAACATCCTGGAGCCCCGTTAGTGCTTTGGAGCCCGAAAACTCCCGCTGGGGCTGTTATGCCGGTGAAGTATCCTCGAGGGAAATGCCAGTGGCATCTCGATACTTTGAAGGAGATTTACCCTTCGAGGACCGGCTAGTCTTAGAAGACTTCAATTTGGTTACCTGAGATCCAAGGGAGGAAGATGGAGCCCTGGAAGATGTCGATGCAACTGACATCGTGTCGGCGACAAAAAGGGTACCAGGTTTTGCAGCTCTATTCTGCAGGCCCCTTTTGGTCATCCTCGTGCAGGAGAGACACTCCGTTGGACAATGTTCAGGACCCAAACATTTTAGACACCAATCATGCGTGTCGGTGACGGAAACGGTACTGCCACATTTTGAGCATTTTTTGAAACCACTAGCTGGTTTCTCCATGCTTGAAGAAAAATGGGCCTAGTGCCCAAAATGGCACCTAGCACCAGAAGCAGGGAAAGATCCCTGAAGAAATACAAGTTTGTTGTTTGTTTGTTTTTTTTAAGGAAAGAAGAGAAGCGGAGGTACCGGTAGGCATCGAATGAAGGCAGACGAGACCACAAACAAGAAATAAAAGGTAAATTTTCTGCTGTGACAGGGTACCACATCCTGTCGGCTCCGCAAAAAATGAAGAACTGAAGTGAGAGAGGTACAGAGGCGGGAAGGCAGCATGCATGCATGCACTGTGGGATGCTCCCAAAAGCTTTCCTATTGGATGCTGGGGAGCGTTCCTGTGCGGGCTCCGTTGGTACCAACGATACCCGTATGTGAAAACTACATTCTTGCTTGTTCCTGGAGATACACTGATCTTAATAGTCAATATTAGCACATCCAAAATACAAATACTAAGAGTAAAAATCAGGGGCATACTTGCCCACAGACAGACACCAATGTGATGAATGCCAAATGATGAGAGCCAGAACCACGGGTCTGCCTATGTTAAAAAGACAGTTTGCGCAGTGGTAGGGTCAAAGGTCAAAAACACATAGATGAACTGAATATTTAAAAAAAAAATTGTTTTTAAGAGTGCGGGCTGACTATAAAGAGTATCAAAACACCATAGAAATCAAGCCTTCATACATACCAATCAAAAGATTAAGCCTGGCAAACCTGATCACTGCCTAGAGTCATGTATGAGTGACTGCTGAAACCTAATATGCCCTTGTGCTCGATCAATCAAGGATTTCTCGTATAACATATATGAACCAAAAGAAGATCTCAAGAATGACACATGTAACTGAGCATTTTAATGAATAAAAATAACTAAAAGCAAGGGCAGAAGGGTGGTGAAAGAAGAGGTGGGGGGAGGAAGGGGGAGGGAGATAAATAGCGGCACCATAAGATAAAGAAAGCAAAGTTATGCATATAAAACCACTACATTAAACAGATAAATAATGAAAAGTAAACCACATCATAAGTGAAATAAAACTCTATAAAAACAAAAAGGATAAAAATCAATAAAATCCATGAGTGTAAACTGCTGCATGTACAATAGATACCTAATAAAAAAGCCTGATAAAAGCCATGAGTGTAAACACCTGATAAAAAGGAACCTAATAAATAAAATAAAACCAAACCTCTATAAAAAGGGGGAGGGAGGAAGGGGAAATGGTTGTCGACAATGAACATCTAACGGTAACAACTTAAAATATCCAATAAAGTGGAATGACTAGAGGGAGCAAAAATAAATAAATAAATGGGGTGGGGGGACCAAGAACTAAAAGCCTCATAATAAAAAAAAGAATATGGCAAATGCTAATGAAAATACACACTTGACCCTAGTTAGAACAAAAAAAACAAATGATATGTTTTAAAACTACATATAAAAAATAGAAGATGATACTGGCATAGTAAACAGGGACAATATAGTCACATAATACTTAAAACAGCAATCAGAGAATGCACATAAAAACACCATGTAAAATAGAATATGCAAAAAATGTGTAAAACCACGGAACCAGTAAGACCCAATGCTGTGAAATTGAGAATAAAAAAATGAATAAAAATGGCACACTCAGAAATAAGGGAGATAAAAATAATAAAATCATAACTAAAATTGCAATACTATGGGTAGTCATGGGCAAAATTTGGCAACCGTCAAAAATAAAAGGTATGTCAAAATAAGAAATACAAATGTATGACCCCAAATGATTAACAGGGTGATGTACATATAAAAATGACAATCCAAGTTGATATATCAACATAAAATTGTTGACTGAAGAACATCAAAGGAGCTTTTTGCAAGTCAAAAGGGGAACTGAAGGAATAGGAGGGGAAGGAAAGACAGGGAAGGCAGGAGGGGAGGAGGAAGGGGAAGGGGAAGGGAAAGGAGGGGCGGGAAGGCAGGCAGGGGAAGAGAAGGAGGGTAAAAGGGAGTGGGTGAGGGTGGGGTAGGGGAGGAGGGAAAAGGGGGAGGGAGAGGGAAGAGCAGAAGGAACAGGATTATAAAAATACAGAATAATCATTTTCCATATTCAAACCATAAGGCTGTACTGTATTAAGGTTAAAAATGAACCTCTGTTACAGAAAAATTGTTATGTCTGGACCTCCTCCTCTCCAATGTGATCTCAAGACTTTCAAAACAAGAAACTTGAGATCAGAGAGAGCATGTTGATGATCAATTCAGTGGCTAACCAGCGGTTTGTCTGCAAGTTCTCAGAGTTCAACTCTTATGTTCTATAATTCTGGTCTTAACTGGACGTTTTGTTTGTCCTACATAAAGAAGTTTATAAGGACATAAAATGAGATCACCTGTTGCAACTCACAGAGAAATCATCTAACCATATCCTTTTGTTGGTAACCGGATGATGAAAGCTGTCTTTGGTACGTAGGACATTTTCACAGACTGAGCAATGGCCGCAGCTAAAATGTCCACGAGTCTTGGGTGTCACACGGGGCCCTAGCCAGAGTGGAAGGTACCAAGATATTAGCTGAATTACAATTCTTCTTGTAAACTATAGTAAGTTGTTGAGACTACAATGATGGTACTGCTGCAAGAACATGCTACTCTTTTAGGATGTTAACGACAGCATTTGGACAAATGAGAAAAGGTGAGGGCATACACCATCCGATCTTGGGTCTGTCGTACAGATCCTTGTAGGGGGGCACTTTGGTCGGCCATCTTAGCCCTCTGGTCCCCTCAACACTTTAAGAATATAATGTCGTGGGTAGCCTCTGTCAGCAAACCGATGATACATTATCTGCACTTGGGTATAAAAGTCATCATTCCTCGTGCAAAATCTATGTACCGTAAGGAACTGACTAATGGGTAAGTTGTATTTCAGTGACCCATTATGATGACTAGTAAAATGTAAAAATTAATTTCTATCTGTAGGTTTCCGAAACAGACTCTTAGTAAAATCTTTTGCTGCTTTTTGAATCAAAATGTTGATATGGGACTTGATCTCTGCTATAAAAATGTTGGAACTGGAGGTTTTCGTCCACAGAATTAAGCCAATTCAAAAATTCTAAAGGCTCCACATCTGTTCCGTCCCAGATCATGAAGATATCATCTATATATCTTTTCCACATCTTGATATGAGCAACAAATAAGTGTCTTGTCAAATAATTCTTCTCGAAATCGGTGACATACAAATTAGCGACATCAGGTGCCATAGACAAGCCCATGGCAACCTCCTTGATTTGCTGATAAAACACATCCCTAAAACAAAAATAATTTTCTGTCATGGCCAAAGTTGCTAGTTGGATTAAAAAGCATGTGGGAGTTCTCACAGGTCTAGCTCTGTGTTAAAGTACATTCTCCAAAACTGTTAAAGCAGCAGTTTGTGGTATATTTGTGTACCGGGAATTAATAGGTAACTAAAATAAGATCATTATGATACCCTTCAAAACTACCCAACAATCGTGTCCTGTGGGAAGAATCCCTAATGTAAGATGGTGCTTCAATGATAAATGGTCTAAGAAATACATCTAGAAACTTGGAGATAGGTTCAAAAAGAGAACCAATTGCAGATATTATAGGCTGGCCGGGCAGATTCTCCAAAGACTTATGTATCTTAGGAAGGATATAAATGGTAGGGGTGACGGGGTAAGTAACCATCAAAAATTCAAACTCTTTTTTCATGAGATTGCTATATCATGGGCATGAAGTGGGCTAAGTGTCTACCTTACACTTCAACCTGTGTAGGGTCCCTGTATATCTTCTTATAAAATATGTCTTGGATCTGGCGATATACTTCCTTAATATAAGCAGTACGGTTCTCAATCACCAAAGCTCCACCCTTATCAGCTGGTTTGATAACTATATCCAAATTCTTACTAAGGCCTTCCAAGGCATGTTTGTCAGATTTACTTAAATTCTAATACGTGCGATGTTTCTTAGTATATAAATCGTTCACCCTTTTCAAAACAACCTGCTCGAATGCTTCAATCAAAACATTATTCGTATTGGGTGATGTCCAAGTAGAGGCTTTCTTAATGACCGATGGATCTGAAATAGAGCTATCATTGCTAGCAAAAAATTCTCTAATCTTTAATTTCCAGAAAAAAACTCATACAACTTAACAAGTAGTAAAAGCATCATGTTGACAAGAAGGCACAAAGGAAAGGCCCTTTTGTAAAACTCTAATTTCTTCAGTGTTTAATGTATAGTCAGATAGATTAAAAATCCCTTCTATTTCTCCCCCTCTCCCTCAGCCCCTCCATGGGTAGTATGATCTGTGATTCTGCTACCTGATGGGGCTGGGCATTGGAGCCCTGACCCCCGCCTTTCCATAGTGAGTCCATGGAAAAACCCTGAACTTGATTAGCTGGGGGAGCAGAGGAGAAGAGAGGAGCCAAGGAATCTAAGGGTTCTACGGCTACATTTTCTAATTGGCTCTGTACTTAATTCCATGGAATCATGTCTAGCTAAAGGTTTAGTAGAACTTTTTTTTTTTTTTTGAGTAATCTGTCTTGCGTTTATGAGATTCAGATCTGAAAGGGGCCTGCTTATTGAGCCAATAATAAACAGACCCCAACTTATAGTCCTCCTCATCTCTCTTAAATTTCTTAATTTTCTTATCTTTAACCATTTTTTTATAGTCTGATAAATTTCTATCAAAGTCTTTTTTCATAGTCTCAAAGCACATATCACTTTCTTTCACAGCATTTAATTTTGAATCAATGTCAGACTAAAGATTCAGCCTTCCGTTTCGATGTATGAATCAATAAAATTATTAGGTCCAGGGAACATTTAAAATTCTGCTCCAGTTTGACATAAAAGAATAATCTGGAGCCCCTACCTGCCGTTCCTGCGACTATTTCCTCTGGTCCTATGGATCGTTTTGTCTGGCTGACAGAGGAACAGAAGGGGGAGATTCGAGCGGGCGCTGTAGTGCCAGATGGAGTGGTCTTTGCCCTAGAGGTGTCTCTCTCCCCCGATGAGCGATCGCCGCCGGTGCAAGGGAACCTCCCGGTGTCTCTTCTCGCGGGAGGAGACCCAGCCCCGCCCGGAGCTGGTGGCGCTGCGTCAACTGTGCGGGCCTTGCTGGTTGAGAACCCTGGAGAGAAGCTCTCAGTGTTGGGAGCTGTTGATATGGTTCCCTCTTTGGTATCTGAGGCGGCTGAACCTGTATCCTCAGGAGGAGTTGAAGGAGCAAAAGTACTGTCTTTGGGCTCAGATTTTTTCCACGGTATCCTTTTGAAGCGTCCTGAGGAAATCTCCCTGGGTACTATTTGGGAAGCGATTTCTCAGCTTTCTTCAGCAGTTAGCAAGCAGGTGGAGCTGACAATTTCACGTTTGGAAACTTTGGAGAGTGGTGCATCTGGCATGCGGGAAGAGTTGGTTAATCTCCGTTCGAGAGTTGAAGTTGGGGAACAAAAAGTGAATCAGAACTCTTTATTAACAGAGACTTTTGTGAAAGATAATCTTTATATAAGAATGAAATTGGAGAACTTAGAGAATGCAGTTAGGGCAGCTAATATAAGATTGTTGAATTTTCCTATTCTAGTTGGTTTATCCCCGATTGAAATGTTCAAGAAATATGTGCAGGAAGTCTTAAATGTCTCTTCTGATTTGATTCCTCCAGTAGTGAAAGCTTACTTTTTGCCTAAAGCTAAGAAAGAGGGAAATGTAATACAGGACGGAGTTGATATGAATGTCTTGGATGTATCCGCTCTTCTACAATCTCCTAAGGAGGCTGAATTGTCAGTTTCCACAACTTTTGCCCTACCATCGGATAGGGATTGGATATTGAAAATGTATTTTAGGAAAAGATCTGTTATGTACTTAGGTAAGAAGGTTGTGATCTTTCCTGATGTCTCCAGGGAGACTCAGAAGCACCGTAGGGCTTTTCTTTTACTTAGACCTGGTATTGTTCAACTTGGTGGTTCTTTTATATTACGTTTTCCCTGTAAATGTATTATTTCCTTTAGGGCTCACAAATATGTATTTTTTCAGCCTGAAGATTTATCCTCATTTATCAGTTCACAGATTGTTGTTACTTCTTCCCCTGAGTGAATGCTAGCATAGGTGGTCTCATCAGTTGGTTTTTCCTCTGTCCTCTCTTGTCATCTTGTAATTTCCTTTAAGAGAAGTTTCTTATATTTCTCAGGGAGTCACTGTCCTTGAGTTTTGCTTTCCTTGCTGACTCTCTCTTTATAGTGGGCTAATTATACTCTTGTAATTGTCTATTTCCTGATTTTTTATTATACTACATTATTTCGTTACAAGTTGTTGTTTGCTGTACAAGCATTTGCTTGATTAATTCTGTAAAATTGCATTAAATTAAAAAAAAAAAAAAAAAAAAAAAGAGTAATCTGTGTGCATGCCAGGAACTTTATTAATACAAAGATCTCTCGGGATAATCTTATGTCTACAATACTCCAACAGCGAAGAAGCATGCATTTCTTCTCTGATCATTCGCCGAGTCAAACCGCACTGTGGTCCCCCACTCCTCTTCAATGCCACATAGGGTCAAAGGTCAAAACTGACCTTTGACTCTACTGCAGTGTGAACTCTGTCTTTTTAACATAGATAAACCCGCAGTTCTGGCTCTCGTCATTTGGCAATCACATTGGTGTCTGTTTGTAGGCAAGTACGCCCCTGATTTTTACTCTTAGTATTTGTATTTTGGATGTGCTAATACTGAATATTAAGATCAGTGTTCTTACCTCATGTTTAGGACTCACTAAAAAGTGGTTTTTACACCCTTTGGTTAACAATTTATAATACAGCAGCACAATGAGTTTTCTAGATTAGGTGGTTTTCCCGTCTCTCTGTCTACACTGGGGTATTTATAATAAGTCTCCTCATGCTTATTGGTCTATTTATTTTACCTACTATTATTGTAATTTGCCAGCATGTTAATCATAGCTATGGTTCACATCAACACTTTGTCCTCCTCATCCCCCTTTTGTGACTTGTGTTGGTTCGCACCTAGATTTCTGTGTTTTTAATCAGCTTTCCTTTTCTATTTTTACATATATGTATATATTATTGTTTATTTTGAGGTTTTAGCCTTTTGTATTACATTGTATTTTTATGCTTGTCATGTTTTATTTGTTGATATTTATGTTTTTATTTGAGGACGGTACCCCCTGAAGAAGGCGGTTTCGCTGAAACACGTAGGGGGCCCCCCTTAATGAAGCTGCTTATCTCAAGCACTGTTTGGCGCACCTGTTCCTGCTGGTATCCTGATGTGTTATTTATCCAATCTACAGTGGGGTAATTGAAATTGTCCATTTTTATTGTTTTGCCAATTTTGCTAGCTTCCCTAATTTCTGATACCATTCCATCATCTGTCTGCTCATTCGGCCCCGGAGGGCATTAGTAAATGCTTACTACTATTTTCTTCCCCTTCACATATGGACGTTCTAGCCATAAGGATCCAAAGGCGCATTTTGTTTCCTGCAGGTTTTATTCTTTTATTTTTTACTCAATGCTCTCTAACATATAGCACCACCCCGTCATGAATTTGATCCATCCTTGAGCAGCAGTAAGAAGAATGGAGAAGCTGAGCAAAAGTCATGGGGGAAGGATTGTAGGACAGGCCAGGGTGTTTCGAATATGAAAAATCACTATTCTCAGTTACCATGAATGGCAGAAGGACAAGGAGCAATACGATGTAGATGATTGGGCTTGTATGGCACATGCGCACCTTGCTGATAACCAGCATAGACCCCACACCTAAGCATATAATGTATACACACTCAATCTGCAATGTTAAAAGAATTTAAAACAATACTCTTTGCTCTTACTCTATATGTACATTTCCTTCATAACAACTAGAACCATGTTTAATAAATATTACATGACTCTCTATGTAATTCTTATTTTTTCTGGCAACATTTATTATTTTGTGATGTACTAAAACAGACAATTTAGAAAGGATAAAACTCATTATCCGAGTAAGCCAAAAGATGGCAGCACCAAACTATTAACTATTTCCCACAATGAGTTTATTCTTGGTAGCTTTTCAAGTAAGAATTAGTGTTTCCCTTTTAATGAAACTTATTATATAATACATTTGCAAAAGCTTGAGATTGTATATAGTAACATTAGGAAATTATTGCCAATCCAACTTAATTGATAAAACATGTATATATTGCCTTCCTGACATATTCATACAAAGCAGTTTACAAAGAACACAGCAAAATCAAAACTCAAGTAGTCAACACAATTTTACGCCCCTCCCACCCACTGGCCCAACTGTCCATAAAATCCCACCAGCAGCCACCCTGTTCTCAAGATGAGCACTTCAAAAATAAGAAAAGGTCTTCAGCTTCTTCTGGAACAGTAGTAGCCCTATCCCAAACAGTAACTACTATAAGATAAGCAAGAGATATTAAAATATTTTACCTAAGTATCTGCCTTCACAGATGTTATAAAACCATATTTCAAATGGCTCAATACATAATGGGTATTATGATTTAAAATTTGCAAAAATCTATTTCATAATCCTCAATTTCTGGAGTGAAGCCGTAGAAAGAAGGTGGGGGAACATCACCTCTTTATTGAGGTGGATTGGGGATAACACCTTGGGAAGAAGTGTGGGGTGCGTGAGAAGTACTACCCTGTCCTTATAGAATCTTGTGTATGATGGATCCGCCACTAATGCCTGCAGCTCGCTGACCCTGCCAGCAAACATGAGTGCCACTAGGAAGACTATCTTCCATGAGAGGTACCGAAAGTGGCAGGTAGCCAAGTGTCTACATGGTGGTCCGGTGAGCTTGGATAGCACCATTGAGGTCCCACTCTGCCACTGGAGGGTGGATGGGGGGCTTGGATAGCAGGAGGCCCCGCAAGAAGTTGGTCACAAGGAGCTGGATAGAGGTGCTTGCCCTTCATAAGGGGATGGTGCGCTGCTAGAGCACTCAGGTGCATCCTAAGCTGGATTTCATCCTGCCTGCGACAGTGGAGCAAAATATTGCAGTACAAGCTGCACAGAGCACAAGAATGGATTAACTTGCCGTTCCGGGCACTACACTGAGAATCTGCGACATTTGAAGGCATAGGCCCATCTCGTGGGACCTCCTCTACCTCCCCTGAAAGGTTGAATGGGGCCAAGGCTACCTTTTCAGCAGCCAAGCCATTAGTGACAGGGACTCCAGATTGGGATGTAGGAGGGATCCCTCCTCCTGTGACAGTAACCCCAGAGTACTCTCCAGGGGAATCAGGGCCACCGAGGACAAGCGGAAGAGCAGCAGGAACCACAGTTGCCTGGGCCATGAGGGACAATCAATATCAGCGACACCCCATTGTGCTGAGCCTTGAACAGGGTCTTGGCAATCAGCAGCATGGGTGGGAAGGCATAGATAAGGCCCTCCATCCATGGGATGAGGAACGCATCCACTGCCACCCATGAGGGGTGCAGCTGGTGGAAGCAGAAGCAGGGCAGCTGATTGTTGGTCGGATTCATGAAGAGGTTCATCAGCAGAACCCCTCCCCCCCCCCCCGAGTTGGAAGAGTTGAGATTGCCACCCTGGGATCCAGCTGCCACTCATGTGGCTGGAGGACCCTGCTTAGTTTGCTAGGGCGTTGACCTGGCCTGGCAGATACACCTCCCGCAGGAACATCCCGTTGCGTAGCACAAAGGAGCAGAAAGCCACTGCCTCCTGACAGAGGACATAGACCCTGTGCCCCCTGCTTCTTCATGTAGAACATTGCCACCTGATTGTCCATTTGGACCAGCACTGACCAGTGCTGCCCAGTGCTGCAGGTGGTGGCGAAAAGCTCAGAGAGCCAGAAATATGGCCCGAAGCTCGAGCAGTTGATCTGTAGTTGGCTCTCCGACTGTGACCAGCAGTTGATCTGCAGTTGGCTCTCTGACTGCAACCAGCTGCCCTGGATGCAGAGATCTTTGCAGTGTGCAACCCAACCCGGCAGAGAGGAGTCTGTGGTGAGGGCATCCCCGCCTGGAGGTGCTGCAGAGCCTGCTACCAGCCAAGAGAGTCTGCAAGTTGGCGGGTTACCATCATCTTGTCCCACAGCTGTCCAGTGGCCTGGATACATTGTGAGCGGAGGCACCATTGGGCCACCCTTACGTGGAGGCAGGCATCCGGGGTGACATGGACCGTCGATGAAATGTGGCCAAGCAGGCATAGCAGGAGGCGAGCAGATACGGTGTGTCTGTGCTGTACATCTGCGGCCAGTGCCCTGAGGTAGGAATGCTCTGGCCTGGAGGGTGTCTAGCTGGGCTCCTATGAACTCCAGACACTGGGGCGGGAGGTGGTGAGACTTGAGGTAGCCTGTTGCACCTCAGCAGCTGAGCCCCCTCTGATGAGCTAGTCCTCCAGGTAGGGGAAGGCGAAGGCTCTTTGGAGACAGAGATAGGCCATGACCATCGCTTGGCACTTGGAAAAGACCTTTGGGGTGGAGGCCAGGCCAAAGGATAGGACTTTGTATTGGTAGTGGGCACCACCCACCACAAACTTGAGGACTTGCCTGTGGCTGGGATGGATGAGGATGTGTGTATAACACATCCTTTAAGGCAAGGAGCATAGCCAGTCTCCAAGTCAGAGGTAAGGCAACAGCGTCCCAAGGGAGAGCATCTTGAACTTCTCCCTCACCAGGAACCTGTTCAGGTCACAGGTCTAAAATGTGCCTTAGGCCTCCTCTTCGTTTTGGTACGAGGAAGTACCTGGAGTAGAACCCTCTGCCCCAGAGGTATGGGGGTATGGTTTCCACCGCCTTGTCCTCAAGAAAGCCTATAAGTTCCTGCAGTAGCAAGGTCTGGTGGAGGGGAGTCCTGGTGGGCTCTCGTGGGAAGAATGGAGAGGGGGTCTGCTCTAAGTGGAGGAGGTAGCCCTCCTTGACCATCTGGAGGGCTCAGGTGTCGGTTGGCCACCTGTGGGCAAACAGGATCAGACGTCCCCCTATGGGCTTCTGGGGTGGGCCTCTTGGGGGTGGAGAGGCTATGCCCAGGGAGTCAAGAACTCCCGCCAGGCCAGTGCCTGGGTTTTCGGAGGTTTCTGCTTATGAGGGCTATGTCCTTGTCCTGCTAACCCTGCTGGGGGAGGCCTGATACTAAGGGTAGTTTCTGTAAGCTCTTCCCTTCCCTCAGTAAGGAGGCTTTTTACTCAGGGCCTTCTGTCGGGGAAGGGTAGCGGTCTTCTTGGAGAGCCTAGTCCTCATCAGGAACTCAGACGCCAACTCTGTAGCCTTATCCTTCATGGATTTGCCAAAGAGGTTCTCTCCTTGACAGAAGTCGACCAATTTGTCCTGAACCCATTGCTCCAGGTCGGAAGGCTGTAGCCAAGCCTGGCATTGGGCACCAATGCCCGCTGTATGCCCGCTGGTATGCCTGGATATGGCCAATGAGCATAGAGCCCTGGTAGCACTTCTTGCCCAGGGCGTCCAAGGTGTGGGCCTCCCTACCCGGGGGCACTGAGAAGTGTGTCTTCTGGCTCTTGAGCTCATGGCCGACTCCACCACCATGGAGTTGTGTGGCAGTTATGCTTTCTAGAAGCCTGGGCTCCAGCGGACCAGATACATTGTCTGCTCACGATGGGCACCAATGCTTGCATTTCCAACATTTGGAGGAGCAATCTTTCCAGGATTGGGGGGGACAGACACTAAGTGCCTCCTTCAGAGAGGACTTGTACTAGAGGATCTCAAGCTCCTCTGTGCAAGGGTCCTCCTCCAACTCGGTGTCTAATGATAACACCTTTGACATGTCCTGCGCAAAGTCGAGGAAGGCCATATCCTTGGGTGGGGACTGGCGCTGGGTCTCAGAGGGAGACAGGTCAGAGGGCACATCGTGGTGGTGACTGGTGTCCGGCAATTCCTCATCCTCGGTCTCCTAGTTTGACTCATAATCACTGGAGGAGTCTAGGTCGGGCTGGGTTGCCAATGCTTCTTTTCGGGTGACATTGGTTGGCCGCTCATGCTCGGATCCTTTAGACTCGCAGCATGAACTGTGGGACCTGGCATGGGACTTACCCGCCTTCCCCCACTCATCCATGGACTTTGCCCTTGAGGATTTCTTCTTCTTGTGCTCCACCTCTGGGGTTCTCCACTCGGAGGACCCACGGCCTCAGTCGGAGCTGACGGGGTCACTTCGGGGCTCCAGGGTCCCGAATGGGGTCTTGGTACGGTGTCGCTGGAGACTGCAGGGCAGAGACTGACCTTTGAAAGATCTTGTCATGCTTCTGCTACTGATGACTCTTAATGGCCTTGGAGGACTTTTTTTTTTCACAGAGGCCACAATTCAAGGGGTCATGGTCTGCCTAGAGACAGCAGGCATGTGAGTCTGTGAGGGACATGGTCCGCAAACACTGATCACACTTTTTGAAGCCACTGGCAGAGGCTATGGGGGGAAAAAGGCCTCAGTGAGGTTGAAGATCTGGGGCTCTGCCAGTGAAAAGGGCACAAAACTGCGCCAGTTAAAAAAAGGAGAGAAGTGATGCCGAGGCAAACGAGCTCAGGGGTGAGAAAAGGAACCGGTGCAATTGGGGAAGAAAACTTCCAAGGGAAAAAAAACCAAAGTTTCTTCAGGGAAATCAGACACACGTCCAGTGGGCTCCGCAAAAAAAAAAAAAAAAAGAGGCGGCTGAGGCAAGATGGCACCCTTGGGCGGGAAAGCAACCACACATGCATGGTGCATCTCCCAAAGCTGGAAAGAAGCTTCCATGCACTGCTCTGTCGACATTACCCATATGTGAGGACTGACTTCCTGCTTGTTCCTGGAGAAGACCCGAGTGTGTTGTTTGATCTTCCCTACCTGTGAGCATCTGACGCATTTGACGGACGTCTCTTGGGGCTATTTAAATCATGGCCCCCACTTCGGGATGCGGTTGCAGGTGCATTCTTGCAGACACCTGCCCAAAGTTTTAGGGTCCCATGGATAAGCACTTGGTGCGTGCTGTCATGGATGATAACTCAATATCCCCTTCAGCGACTACTGATTGTTGCAGTCTCTCCTATTGGGGGATTAACCCAATCCCTTCTGACCTTTTGAGTGTGATGGGTGCATAGGTTTCTTCTGTAAAAGGTTTCTCCTTGTACCTTGTCCCCAGTGTCTGGTAAATCTCCTCTTGACCCATAAGTTGGAGTCTTGTCCAAGGCTCCACTACCCAAGGTGTTACAGGTGCTGGCAACCCAGTGTTGTTAACGTGCCAATGTTTTTAATGCCAGGGCGATATCCCTGAAGGACATCTGGCATGTGGTGTCTCACACAGAGGAGGTTTTAAATGGCACTCTGATACAACTTCAGGACTTTGCAAAGGACTCTGTAGCTAAATTTGTTGATCAAGATCGTAGATTTGAAAGTACTGATGTATGCCCGGCCAAGTTTTAATCTCAGTTGTCTACCGTACAGTTTGCTTCTGCAGCTTCTATTAAGGAGAGTTTATACTGCCATCAGCAAATGGAATTGTTAGAAAATGCTGCTAGAGCGCAGAATTTAAGGTGTCGTAATTTCCCAGAGACTCATTATTTATCTCCACTGATTCTTTTTCATAAATACTTGAAAGACGTTTTGTGGTTTCCTGTTTTGCAGATTAGTAATATCTATTTATCTCGCTGTAAGCAGACTGTTATGGCTGTTACGGCTGCTGAAGGAGAACTTGACCAGGTCCCTAATGTGGATAGTTTAGATTTATCTAATTTTTTGTCGTCATCATCTGATGTTATTACCTCTTGGGCCATGCTTGTGGTCTCTCTTGCTTTAGTGACAGATAAAAATAAGGTACTGAAGTATTTTTTCTCAAAAAGAGATATGTTTTGTGGTCAAAGAATTAGTATCTTTCCAGATGTTTCTAGGTCTACTCAGGTTAGGCGTAAGTTCTTTCTGGAGCTAATCCTAGCTCTATTTTTTATCTTATGCTTCCGTGCAAATTTCTTGTAACGTAGTACAGGAAAAGCTATTGCCTCTTTGACCAGCTGCAACTTGAAGATTTTCTGAAAGCTCAAAGTCTTTGATTTATGTTGGATGGATTTGTATTTTGGGTTTAAATTTGTTTGGGTCCAGCTACCATGTCTAGATATTTCGGTTTTGTGGTTTATTTTAATTGATTCTTCTTCTCTTCAATAATATGGACTTGATGATTAATGGTGTGTTTCTTTTTCCTTTGGTGGATTCTTTAGAGGCAATGTTGTCTGTTTTCTTTATTTTCATTCTGTAACTATTGTTTTATGTTACTTATTGAAAATGCTCAATTAAAAAAAAAAAGTCCAAGAGAGGTTTTCCCTTTCTATCAGAGTCAGGGGCGGCTCTATAATGAGGCAGAGTGAAGCAGTGGCCTCAGGCAGCAAACATTTGGGGGCAGCAAAAATGCCCCCAAAACAGCTGCTTTGCTCCGCCTTCAGTTTAAAAACAAAACAAAAAATGTGGACAAGCTGCTGCGGCCATGATAGTGGTAATTTAAAATGAAAACAAACTGGTGCGGAGCCTCCCGGCCCTATGAAACCCCTGCTGTCACATCCTGCTCTAGCGTCACTTCCTTTTGGAGGCAGGACGCAGCTGCAGGGGTTCCATAGGGCTGGGAGGCTCCACACCAGTTTCCTTTCATTTGAAATTACTGCTATCACAGCTGCAGAGGAAGGGGAAGGAGCAGAATGGAGAGACAGGACAGGAGAGGGAGTGAACGAGCTACACGAGGGAAGGAGAGGGGACGTAGCTACACAGGGGGGGCAGGAGGGGGAGCAGAACAAAACTACACGGGGGGGGGGGCAGGAAGGGGAGCGGAACAACGCTACATGGGGGGCAGGAGGGGGAGCAGAACAAAGCTACACAGAGGGGGGGGAAGAGAGGGCTGAAAGAGGGCTGACAGAGGGGCAAAGCGGGCTGGAAGGGAACTGACAGGGGGGAAAGACATGGCTGGAAGAGAACTGACAGGTGGGAAAGACATGGCTGGAAGGGAACTGACAGGTGGGAAAGACATGGCTGGAAGGGAACTGACAGGTGGGAAAGAGGGAGAGGAACGGAACTGACAGGGGGAAAGAGGGCTGGAAGGGAACAGAGAGAGAAAGGAGATGGCTAGAAGGGAACAGAGAGGGAAAGGAGATGGCTGTATGGGAACTGACATAGGGGGAAGGTGGGAGCTGGAAGGGAACTGAATGGGGGGAAAAGGGGGAATGGCAGGGAGCTGACACCTGGGCATGGGACTGGAGGGAGCTGACACTTGGGGATGGGACTGGTAGGTGAAATGGGGAGGGGGCACTGAGACTGAAAGGAGGCTGACACGTGGGGAGGATTACTGGACTGGAAATGGACTGATGGAAAGAAGTGAAGAAAACCAAAGAAGAGACAAGAAATGCCAGAGTGCTAAGAGAAGACAGGCAAGCAGAAGCCTCAGATCAGGACCACATGACCAGAGAATAAAATGGTCAGACAAAGGTAGAAAAAATAATTTTATTTTCAATTTAGTGATTGTACTTTGCACTCTCTTTATAGTTTACACAGTATGGGGAACTACATCTCTTACCCAAGAGGATTGTGGAAAATTGCAAGAGGATCTTGATAAATTGGAAGACTGGGCATCCAAATGGCAGATGAAATTTAATGTGGACAAGTGCAAAGTTATGTACCTAGGAAAGAACAACCCAAACTATGGTTACACGATGCAAGGTTCCACATTGGGAACCACTACCCAGGAAAAAGATTTAGGCGTCATCGTGGATAACATGTTAAAACCCTCTGCCCAATGTGCAGCGGTGGCAAAGAGAGCAAATAAAATGTTAGGTATCATATGAAAAGGAATGGAAAATAAAACAAAGGATATTATAATGCCTCTGTATCGTTCCATGGTACGACCGCACCTTGAATATCGTGTGCAATTCTGGTCGCCGTATCTTAAAAGGGATATAGCATTATTAGAAAAGGTGCAGAGAAGAACCACCAAAATGGTAAAGGGGATGGAAGGATACTCCTATGAAGAGAGGCTAAGAAGGTTGGGGCTTTTCAACCTGGAAAAGAGACGGCTGAGGGGAGCTATGATAGAGGTCTATAAATTAATGAATGGAGTGGAATGGGCAAACGTAGTCAGAATATAAAAAGACTAGGGGACATGCAATGAAGCTACAGGGTAACCTATTTAAGACTAATAAAAGAAAATATTTTTTCATTCAACGTGTAATCAAACTCTGGAATTTGTTACCGAGGATGTAATAAAAGCTGCTAGTATAGCTGGGTTTAAAAAAGGGTTTGGACAAGTTCCTGGAGGAAAGGTCCATAAAGCATTATTAAAAGGGACCCAGGATATCACTGTTTGACCCAATACAAGCATTGAGGAACCTGTGTCTTTTGGGAAGACTACTAGGTACTTATGACCTAGATTGGCCACTGTTGGAAACAGGATACTGGGCTTGATGGACCTTGGTCTGACCCAGTATGGAATATCTTATGTTATCTGGTGTTGCACTGTATGCAGAGTCTGGCTTTTTGGGGTTTTGGTTTAATTTTTGTCTAAATATTTTATTTTTACATTAGGTTGTGATCACTTATTCTGTACTTGGTGAGAGTCTGTGTTCACAGTGTGAGACCAAGGCCGTGTGTTCTGTTAACGTGAAATTTGTATACAGGGATCTGTACTGTAGTAATTTGCCTTGTTCAGCTTTTCAAATAGGTATTAGATGTTCTAGGGCCCGCTGCAGTATTTATAGTGCTGCTTTTTTCTGGGTAGGCACCTTGTATGAGTTTTGGAAGTTTATGCTGGTAATGGTATAGTAGATTTGGCCTTGTAGATCTTTGGTGACTTTTGTAGTGTTTTATATTAGTTCCCAATATGCCTGGTACTGGAGAATATTTGTTAGTGAGATGACCAGAATCAGATTTTTTTTATTTTATTTTTTTTAAAGATATTGAGTTCTGTGGGTGAATGTCCTGGTTCTGCTCTGCACCCAGTGTTGAGGGAGGGGGTTCTGTGGATGCAAAATATATGTTCAAAAAGAAAAAGCAAAAACCATAACAGTTTATAACAAAATAAAAATGAGTTATAATTTAGTTTTATATAGTGTGCTGTAGTTCTTGCTCATTCTTTTAGTTCCTTGGTGTGCAAACATCTTGCATTTCCTCCATATTATCTAATCAGCTTTTTGGTTTGGTTCAGTCCCTGACTGGAGTTTTGAGAAAGCACCCCCCAACACACACACACTATGGGGGGGGGGGTCACCATCTCATCTCTTGCCTCAGGCAGCAGATTGCCTTGAGCCGCTCCTGATCAGAGTTCCTGTGAAAGAAGAAGAGCTGCAGGAGCCCAAAGGGAACAGCCTCCTGATTGCCAGCTAGGTCATCTAGTCATGGTGAGCCGTTACCTTAAGCCAGCCAGACTTAACGAAAGAGAAGTTAGCAAAGCTAAAAGCCGCCCGAGAACTGGGGAAGGCAAAGTATGATTCTCCTGGCCGGCAGCACTGGGAGATCCAGAAGCCCCAAGAGATCCAGCATCAAGTGTAAGGAAAACTGAAGAGGTAGAGGAGCACAAGTTGCCCATCTCCAGGACCCTCTATAGCAGACAACAGTCCTCTGTGTGAATCTCCGAAGTGCAAGCAAGCAATGAAACAGGGACTATCCACATGCAGGGGCATGCTTAAACTGCAGCATTGTTGCACATATACAGCAAGAACACTCGCAGCAACTGCTGAGGAAGTAACGTGTAGGCAATGAACAAATCCCCAAACGCGCTGCTCACTGACGCAGTTTGCATGTACTCTAGTCACACAACCCATAAGCATAGTACAGACGCACAACTCACACACACAGAATAAACATGCAGCTAAGGCAGGCAGAACAGACATGTTGCTTAAATGCATAGCTAGCAGATACGCAATGACAGAGGTCCAACACATGTGCGGCCATGGAGTTCAGAGGAAAGGACTGAGACACCTGCCGAACCTGATGGCCATACCATACAAAATGGGTGAAGTTGAGCCACCCCCCTCCCCCCATGGCAGTGGCTGCAAGGATGCAGGCACTGGAATCCAAAATAAGACTGTACTCACCCCTGGGGAGCCCAGGCATACAAGCTGTGGACTCCAGGCTGTTCCTCTGCGATCAGGCCTCCTGGCAGATGCCTTTATCTTGCTTCTGTCCAGATGGTCCTGAAAGGGCCAGGAGAGGGAGGGCAATGGGGCAAACTGAAGTGCTCAAGGGTCAGTGAAAACAAGGGCCTAAATCCAACAGAATTCTGGCTGCTCAATTGATCTATAATACTGACTTGGCACAGAACCCTTTTACCACCTCTCCACATGGGAAACGCCAATGGGGTCTCCAAGGTACCCCCTGGAGACATCTGCTGTCAATCTCTACTGGTAAAGAACTCCTTTGTTCGGCTGCCCAAGAGCTAACGCAATTTCAAACCAAGCTGCATCAGAACATCCACCATTTGCCAAAGACAAACAAATACAAATACTGCAATCAGCATTAGTAGCAGTGATGTCACTGGAAGTTTCTAGATCTATCGCCACATCTGCTGGCAGGAGAACACAGCCCACTTTCCTGGACTGATCTAGCAGGATGATCTGGAAAGGTTTGGTTTTTTTTACACCAGGAGTGGAGCTGTGGTGTTTAAGATTTTTCTGCTCATCTATCCAATATGCCATCAAAGGCCTTAAGGTGACTGCCTCCCCTATGCTGTTTAGATCCTTAGTACTTTTGTGTTTTACCTTTCGTCATTCTTATGTCCCCTCTGGGACTACCCTTATCCCACTTTTGCAGGGCGATGACAGATATGTTCTAACTACCACTTATTTTTATAAATTATAAAAAATTAACCACTGTTCAAATCTAATATTCAGTTATCTGAATTATATAGGCTCGGCAGTTCTTTATGAGCAGGACATAAATCAAAAAAATCCCAAACACAGTGATTACAATAAAATCAGAATGAAAAAAAAAATCACCAAAAAATGCAGAAACCCTTAAATCTATGTGTGTTCTTTTTTGTCGGATATACAAACAGGAGAAGAGCCTTTACTCACTCTCAAATGCTAATAATATCCATTTTTAACCAATATGGTTCTAAAAGCACAAGACTTCACACTTATCTCATATATCGTCTAAGTTCAAGGACTGTATCCAAATCCTGCCAAGGTGACTCCCAAATCGCGATGTGCATGTTTTGAGTCGACAAAGGACTCTGTATCAGGCGCTGCAATGAAAATGTAATACACCCGTAGGATTCATGTAACTGCCAAACGATGCCAAAGGCATAATAAGAGCCTGCATATGTTATCATTAGTTATACACCGACACATGCGTTCAATAGAACCACCAATAGGAAACAAGGGAATTCCACATCTCATTGGGCCATCTTACAGTAGAATAAACTCAGCCAATCAATCTCCCTGTTGAGACCATGGGGGTGAACAGTATTTAGGCAATATATCAAACATTGTTCCAACCACTAAAGTTTTGAAGTCCAGTTCCCACCACGGAGATCAAAGGGGACATGGTCAATAATTGTCCAAGAGAAGTCCTCAAATTTATGAGATAACTCTATACAATGCTCCACCATCGTGGCAGAATACGTCTGGGAATGAATGCGTGAAGCATGCTCACTCAAACAGGTTTTTATAGATCGAATTGTGCGGCCGATATATGATAAACTACATGGACATTGAAGTAAATAAACCACATATTCAGATGTACTTGTGGTATTCCAATACCATTGGTGTGGAAACCCCAAAATTAAATCCTCGCAAATTGTGTCCAGTAAAATAGTAGTACAATATTGACATTGGCCGCATGGTGTATGCCCAAAGCCCTGTCCCGACGATTGCAGAGGGTGATCCTTAGGTAAAGTAGATTTGACCAAAATGTCCGTAAATTTGAACTCCTAGAATAAACAATGGTTAGAGGTTTTGCAAAACAGGGATGTAAATTCAATACCGACCAATGTTTCCTTAAATTAACCACCCAAAAGGAATTCTGCATAAAGCATAAAAGGCAGAACCCCCACTACAGTGTCCAAATCACGTTGAGTTGTCTTTTCCACTAGAAGCCAATCACGATGGATATGACTTGCCAGTTTATAAGCTTTATGAATGATTTTATCTGGATAACCCCTGGCCTGTAGTCTAGTTCGTAAATCTGCAGCACAGATATGAAACTCTTCCATTGAAGAGCAAAGTCATCGCAATCTTAAAAATTGACCAAAAGGAAGACCACAACGAAGGGAACCAGGATGATGACTGACAGCGGAAGAAGCTATTGCATTGGATAGTTTTTTTAAACAAAGCGGACCATAATTTGCCTGAATTCTTATAAAGTGTAATGTCTAAAAAAATCAATTTGTTGGTAATGTATATGTGCAGCAAATTTGATGTTGGGTTTTATTGTATTGAGCCGAGGACAAAAAAAGTTGTAATTCATCATAAGTTGACAACCATAAAAAAAATGTCACTCAAAAATCTACACCAAAACTGAACACGGCTGAAAAAAGCAGATGGATTGTTTGTAAGAACAAGTTTCATTAAATCCAACAGAAAAGCTTTTGGTATACGTGAGGGTGCAAACCGAAAAAATGTAGGTAACAAACCCATAACCTCCTCCTGATCTATGTTAGTATATAAGGCTGAAACATCAAGTGTTACCACAGCCAGGCCATCTCTATCGAGTAATCCAATGTCATTAATTGGTTAAAAAAAAATTGCCAGAATCCCAGATGAAAGATTTAACTAAAGAGGTCTCTTGATTCAAAAAAGTCACAAAATTGTGACTAAGGTTCCAAAACTGAGCCCCTACAAGAAACAATTGGTCTGCCAGGGGGTCACTGATGGATTTGTGAATATTCAGTACTATATAAAAAATGGGTGGTTTTGGATATAGAACGCAAAAGAAATTTTTTTTTTTTAAGTAATCCAACCTGATACCAATGTATTTATTTACATTCTCTTATATACCGCGCTATTCTGCATCAGTGCGGTTTACATTGAACAAACTGAAATGACATTGAACAGGGTATTATAACTTGGAGATAACTATTTTACAGGGAACATGTATTGACCTGATGTTGTAAAGATGCAGTAGGGTCAGCCGACAGTCTCTTATAATAGCGGTCATTATGTAATTGATCATATATACCCCTATAATAAACATCCATAGTTTGGAGAACTACAGAACCCTCTTTGTTGGCCCCCCTAATGACTATTTGGTCATCACTGGCCAATTGTTGTAAAGCTTGTCTCTCAATTTGGGAGATGTTGCAATAATGACGGGAAAAAAAACTCTCCAAACATCGAAGGTTCTTCAAACCCAATGCTTGAAAAATGGAAATCACTGGATCCATCGGACCAGGAGGCATCCATTTAGAAAATGTATGTACTACTGATGTGTGGCTAGAACCATGTGTATCAGCAGAAAAACCCCCTTTAATTTGTAATTTCCTAAAACAATTTTGTAAATGTAAATGGATTTTGAATGAATTGTATGGCACAATGGGCACAAAGGATAGTCCCAAATTCAACACCCGCTCTTGTGCCATAGTAAGAGGTTGACCTGTCAAGTTGACAACTGTGGTTGTTTTTGCTTGGAGCACTGCCTGGTGTTCAGAGGATCCCCCCCTCCAATGTTCTTCTGAATAAGGGAATTGTAGTTATTACCATACATGCTGGTGGATAAATTGACATCTTTGCCCCCCCCCCCACCACCACCAAACCTGACCATACAATGCTTGATTGAAAGCAACACTGATCAATTTATGTGCTGAATAACAAACAAATTTATTTGTGCATATAGTAAGTACATTAGCCATCAATCTTAACTATCTTTGTTGAAAAAGCGTAGCATCTCTTTTCTTCTTAAACATATGAGTAAGGATAGCAGCATAATAGTCATTCCCTTCTTTAATATGCAGTTCACGGTTCTGAACACTCATCATCCTGCTGCTGATAGCACATTTTAGAATGGCTCTCATCCATGGTTTCCGGTAGCATGCCAAGGAAATCAGCAGCTTCCACACAAGCTGAGATATTAATGTGCATGCATATAACTTGCCAGTACAAATCATATAAGCAGTTTGTTAAAAGGAAAGTGTCTGCTCCAAAAAAAGCTTACAATCTAAGAAGCTGGTTAGGTATTAAGCAAGATACTGTAAAAATAAGGTGTAGTGGTTGGGCACACTACAGTAGGTAAATAAAGACTATGGAGGAGAAAGGAACAAAGAGTAGGAACCAAGACCTTTCTGAATGTCAGGAGCTTGTAATCTGACCTTTTTTTTTTTTTTAAAGACACTATGAAAAATTCCATGAAGAACTGGCAAGATGGTCTTTTGGTTAGTTTATGCTTTTGCACAGAAAGCCTTATTTGAAAGGCATTTCAAGACGTTCTAATTTCTTGGGTCAGAAGAAGTTATAAGAAAAGTATGGAATGTTTCTCTAAAGGGGACTTTAAAGATAGGATAGAAGAAGCCTTGTGTAACATTTTCTCCTGATTTCTATCTGACCAAACAGAATTTAGCTTGTAAGACTAACCTATGTTGATTCCAATAAAGAAAATATCTCATTAAATTATCTGACAACTGGATTGTATCATGATTATTTAATTAACTACTTTAATTATAAAATAACACTACATATAGAGCAATTGTACTATCTAAAAGAAAGTGAAAATATCAAGACTTCTGTTTACTCCAGGATTTCAAAATCTTTTCAGCTGCATCCAGTGTGCTGTCTTGCTGTAAGTGAAAAAACGCAGCAGTTAAGTATCAAGCTGTAACAGTCTATGCAATATTTTATTTTAGAATTATCTGCTCTTTATTAAGACTGCACGCTAACTCTAAGCCATAAAATGTAATGTAATGTAAAATAATAAAGAATTCAACATCTCTAGTTCACAGATTTAATAATTTATATACCACCCCCATCCAACATTCTAAGCGGTTAAGAACAAACAGGAAATAATTTGAAACAAACAAAATAAAACACATCACAAACAGCACATAATTACACTTTCTTACTACCACTAATTTCTGAAGTGCCACCAGGCACATGCAGCCACATAAAAAGACCATCCCTATTCAATAGAGCTTCTAAGCTATTCAAGGTAAACACATGACAAATAAGACATTGCAGTAAAATGTGAGAACAAATGGCCAAGATGCGACACTTTACATAAGAACCTAGCTGCCACACTAGATTCACGCCAAATCCATTAAAGCCAAGTATTCTGGGAGGCATATTCAGCAAAGGCAGCCAGCACTACTAAAGCAGCTGGCCGCCACTGCTTTAAATTAAAAGCCAGATATTCAGTATTGGTGCATATCTGGCACCTGGCACTGAATATCTGGTTTGCCTGGACAGTAGTTTTGCATCTGGTCAGCCTTTCAGCTGTCCTAACTTTATGTGCTTTGACTATCCGGTTAGCGGCTGAATATCACCGCAAAAAATGACAATCCCAGCTAACCAGATACTCAGCACCGTAGTTAAGTCACCCCTGCTCTGCCCCCAGAAAGCCAGGGCATTTAACCTGATTAGCAGAGAATATTCAGCAGCACTAACCGGGTTAGTGCCACTAATTATCCCGGTCAGCATAAATGCTTTTGAATATGCCCCCCCCTGTTTCCAACAGTGGCCAATCCAGGTCACAAGCATCTGGTGGATCCCAAAAATTAGCTAGATTCCATGCTGCTTATGCCCAGCAATGGCCGTTCCGATGATTAACCTGAAGCACAAGTTGCATTCCCTAATCTCTCACCACTGCCAGCACCGTGATCTAGGCAGGCGACAAACTGCAGATCAGCACAGCTGGAGCAGCAGCAGAGCACCGTCAGGCTACCCCCTCTACCACTCGAAGTCAAGCCAGCCAGGCCCTGCCCTGGCACAGGGAGAAACACTACACCTGAACTCTGCACAGGAGGAAGGAGGGGAGAAGGAACAGAAATGTGCCCAAAAGCCAGACCTAACACCCCCCCCCCCTCTTCTGGGGTGCTCAACATACATCCTGGGAGTATCACAAACCCTGGCTCAACTAGAACCTCCAGGTCAAAAAATGCTCTACTGGGAAACCACGCAGCCTTCAGGCTGGGATCTCAAATGCGGCCAATAGCACCAGAATATCAGCTGCACTGGTCCAGCAACCATCATTTTTTGAAGACCGAAATACTGAAGGATGCCCCTAGCTGCACCAATCCTAGTTTTGAGTCTCTCTGTCTCCATCATCTGCTGGCAAGGGGGCACAGTCCAATTGCATGGCTAATCTAGCAACTGTAATAACAGTTTATGGACTTTTTCCCAGGAAGTCAGCATTTGGCCTCGGTGGAGGCGGGAGTCGAACAGCCTAGTAGCGCCGGAGGTTGACAGTAAGTGCTGCAGGGCTGTTTATGACCATCGCTGCTGCTGAAGGTCCTGGAGAGGAGCGGCGGCAGCAGCAGCAGCAATGGGGGGCAAAAGCAGGAGCCAGGGGAGCACAAGGGATGAGACTCGCCTAGAGCACCTCATCTCCTTACGCCCGTCCTGGGTAGAACTCAGGAGTAATTTGAGGAAATATTTCTTTACAAAAAATGCAAGGAACAGAATCTAGTGAAAGTGGCAGAGATGAGGACAATATTTGAATTCAAAACAGCATGGAACAAATTCAGAGGATCCTTGAAGGAGAAGTGACTAGAAATTAGTAGTTGATGAGGACAGAAAGACTAAATAGGCTATATGGTCTTTATCTGCCATCATTTTCTCTGTTTCTATGAGTCAGACTAGCATCCTAGCTCATTTGATGCATTTGAAGCAATCTTTACACTTAGATAACTTTTCAATATACAGATATTTGATACTGCAATTGTGGGGGCTGAAATTTCCAGCAGTTCAATTGACCATTAGAAGTCAGGGCTTCATATAAGTTTAGTTCAAGAATATTAGAAAAGCATACTCGTATGGAAGGAGGTTTTCAAGACTTCCATAAGTTTAAATAAATAAAAAAAAGTTGATGCAGGCTTTGCAACTTCCTAAAGGTAGCCTTTTGAAAGTTCCACAGATGAAGGAAAAATAGGAGAAAGAGTGCAAAGCGGAAAGAACTTTGTACTGGAATCTGGGATCTGCATTTACCTGGGAATGTCACCTGTTTCTTCCTGTCTCATACACATCGAAAGTGAGACAAGGGACTTTATGTAGTCCACAGAATGCATGAAAGTTTGAAGTAGGAGTATCGTTTTGCATTTCAGTGAGAGACATGGAAGGATTGGAGCAGGAACTTCCCACTGCAATCAGCTATTTCCAGGTGGGCAAGGCAAGGAGGTCTTATTGCGTTCCACTGGTTCTTCACACCTGATTTAATATATCCTGCTAGACTTACAATTGCTTACTGTTGGAAAACTTTTCACTTTAGAGGCACTAAGTAGCCGATGCTTCAGTGGTAGCAAAAATGTATACATTCCTTAAAAGGAAATTTAAGTTAGTATGACCAAAAGTTTATCATATTTACTAGGAATGGAGTTAAAGTAAGATGAAATTTTGTTCTTATCCAATAATTTCTTTTCTTTCACTCCTGCCAGGCCATTTCTTATGTGTGGGTTTGTGTTTTTCTACCATCAGATGGAGATGGAGAAACAACACTTTGTTGTTACTTCTCTCTATGAGTCCCTGAGAGAAGCAAGCCTTCCAGTAATCCTCAACGAGCAGACTCACCTTCAGCCAGCTTTCAGGTCTTCCTTCAGGGAACGAACTGTACTCTTGTGGAGCTTCAGATCCCAATGAATACAAGCCTCACTCTTAACTTCCTATTTTGTCTTTCCACCAGCCTCAAGAGCAGTGGAACTACCTAAAGAGAGCTGTTCTCTGGGAGCAAACAGGAAGTCAGTCCTCACATATGGGTGACGTCGACACGGACTGAGTCCATGCGGATTCACTCCCCAGCTTTCAAAGAAAGCATTTGGGAGTTAGACCACGCATGCACGGCCATCTTCCTGCCCAAGGGTGCCATCTTACCTCGATCTTTTTTTATTCCCGCAAAGCCCTGCAGACGTCCTGTCTGTTGTCCCGGATGAAAGTCGATTTTTCTAACCTATTTAACACTTTTTTGCTCTCTCTTTACGGAATTGGTTCCCGATCATCTTCTCGCTGCCAGAGTCTGCCATCACCCCAGTGTCACATTTTTCTCAGGTCCTTTGTATTTCTTTTTCTTTTTGTGGGGTGCAGGTTTAGAGTAGTTACTCACCTGTAACAGGTGTTCTCCAGGAGCAGCAGGAATCAGTCCTCACATACGGGTGACGTCGGCGCCGACGGAACCCTCGTGCGGAGCATTTCCCCAGCTTTCAAAGAAAGTCTTTGGGAATTGCAGCGCGCATGCGCGGTCCCCTTCCCGCCCAAGGGTGCCATCTTGCTCAGTCTGATGACATAGCTAAAAGACAGCAAAAAATTAGCAAACACAAATCATATAACTGCAACTCCAAGGGGAGGAGGGAGGGTTGTGAGGACTGATTCCTGCTGCTCCTGGAGAACACCTGTTACAGGTGAGTAACTACTCTTTCTCCAGGACCAAGCAGGAAGTCAGTCCTCACATATGGGACTCCCCAGCTTAAGGCTACCGGAGACCTCAAGCGGAAAAAATGAGCTCCCTCTAGCTCGTCAGCACGCAAGGAAGGAATCTTCTCTGAGAATGCCCCCGACCGGTAGCCCAACACCAGGGCCAGAGGGTAGGAGTTGCCTAAACCCCAAAGAGATTATGGAGTACTGCCTGTCCGAAAGCACTGTCCCTGCAGGACTCCCTCTCAAGGCAGTAATGGGCCGCAAAAGTCTGGCTTGAAGACCAAGTAGCGGCCCGGCAGATGTCTGCCAACGGAACAGAGCGGAGATGAGCCACTGACGCAGCCTTCGCCCTGACACGATGAGCCGTGACTCGACCCTCCAACGAGAGGCCGGCTGCCCCATAAGCCCAGGCGATACAGTCAGCGACCCACATGGACAAAATACGCTTGGAGACAGGTAGCCCCAACTTATTGGGGTCAAAAGAAACGAAGAGCTGAACAGCCCTCCGATGCTCCTGCGTACGGTCAAGGTAGAAGGACAACGCCCTCCTACAGTCCAGGGTATGCAAAACCATCTCAGCCCGGTTGGCATGCGGCCTGGGAAAGAAGGTCGGAAGAACCACCTCCTGATTGAGGTGAAAAGGTGAGACAACCTTAGGAAGAAACTTAGGGTGAGTCCGTAAGACTACCCTATTCCTGTAGAACCTAGTGTAAGGAGGATCAGACACTAGTGCCTGAAGTTCACTCACTCTCCTAGCAGAGGTAAGAGCTACCAAAACAAGGTTTTCCAGGAGAAAAAACGGAGAGGGCAGGTAGCCATAGGTTCAAATGGCGGACAAGTAATCCGCTGCAAGACCACATTCATATCCCACTCAGGGGCTGGTGGACGTAAAGGAGGCTTGAGCAGGAGGCGGCCTCTGAGAAAACGAGCCACCAAAAGGTGGCTAGAAAGAGGCCTCCCGTCCACTGGCGTGTGGTGCGCTGAGAGAGCACTAAGGTGAACTCTGACAGAGTTAGACTTAAGGCCCAGAATGGAGAAGTAAAGCAAATATTGCAACACTACCGCTACCAAGCACGAGAAGGGATTCTCGCTGTGCTGAGCACAGCAAGCGGAGAATCTATGCCACTTAAGAGCGTAGGATTTCCTGGTGGATTGTCGCCTAGAGGCCAAGACCACATCTTCCACCTCTCTAGGCAGTAGTAGGGGAGCCAGGACTACCCTTTCAGCAGCCAGGCCATCAGATGAAGGGACTGGAGGTTGGGGTGCAAGAGAGTCCTCTGATCCTGAGACAGGAGATTGTGTTGAAACCCCAGAGGAAGAGGGGTGTCCACCGCTAGCTGCAGCAGAAGCGGGAACCACGGCTGCCTCGGCCACCTGGGGGCTATCAGGATCAATGAAGCCCCATCCTTGAGGACTTTGAACAGCGTTCTGGACACTAGTGGCGTGGGAGGAAATGCATACAGTAGGCCTGTGGACCACGAGATCAGAAACGCATCCGCTGCTACTCTTAGAGGATGCGGTTGTCTGGAGCAGAATCTCGGGAGTTGCCGGTTCAGAGGACTAGCGAAAAGATCCATGGTGGGGAGGCCCCACCTGAGAAAGACCTGCTGAACCACCAACGGGTTCAACCTCCATTCGTGTGGTTGCAGGATCCTGCTCAGTCTGTCCGCCAGGTAATTTTCTTGACCTGGGAGGTAGACAGCCTTGAGGAGGATTCCGTGATTGACGGCCCAAGAGCACAGCCTTTGTGCCTCCTGACATAGAAGGAAGGAGCCTGTGCCTCCTTGCTTGTTCACGTAGAACATGGCAACTTGATTGTCCGTCTGGACCAGTACAGACTGGTGAGAGGCGAGGTGGGAGAAGGCTCTCAGAGTTAAGCGTATCGCCCATAGTTCCAGGAAGTTTATCTGCTGAGCAGCCTCCCAAGGGGTCCAGAGACCCTGAGTACATGCCCCTTGGCAATGTGCTCCCCAACCGAGAAGAGAAGCATCTGTTGTCAGCACTTGAGAATGCGGAGGGGATTGAAAAACCACTCAGAGTACCAGATTCGGAAGATGAAGCCACCATTGCAGAGAGGAGACTAGCAGGTCCGATATCTTTACTGAGTCCGCTAGGCTCCCCGTGGCCTGATGCCACTGAGTGCGAAGGCTCCACTGAGCCGGCCGCATGTGCAGGCGGGCATTGCGGGTGACATGAACCGTGGAAGCCATATGGCCGAGTAGTCTCAGGAATTGCCTGGCAGAGACCAGGGAATTGCTGCAAAACTGCATGGCCAGATCCATCAGCCTGTGGGCTCTGTCCATAGGTAGAAAAGCCTTCGCTTGAAGAATGTCTAGTCTGGCCCCTATGAATTCTAAGTTCTGGGACGGGAGCAAAGTGGACTTTGCGAAGTTTATGACAAACCCCAAGTGCTGAAGTAGAGCCACAGTGCGAAGGGTGGCTTGATTGGCCTCCTGGGAAGATTGGCCTCTTATGAGCCAGTCGTCCAGGTACGGAAACACAAAAAGACCTTGAAGCCTCAGGTAGGCCGCCACCACTGCCAGGCACTTGGTGAACACCCTGGGAGCGGAGGACAGGCCAAAGGGTAGTACTCTGTACTAATAGTGGTTTCCCCCCACAACAAATCTGAGATATTGTGTGGTCTGGATGAATAAGGATGTGACTATACGCATCCTTTAGATCTAAGGAGCATAGCCAGTCTCCCTGCTGGAGGTAGGGCAGCAGGATTCCAAGGGTAAGCATCTTGAACTTTTCCCTCTCCAGGAACTTGTTGAGGTTGCGCAAGTCTAGGATGGGTCTGAGGCCTCCTGTTCTTTTTGGTACCAGAAAGTACCTGGAATAAAAGCCGTGACCTCTCAGGTGGTGGGGCACCAGTTCCACAGCCTGATCCTTTAGCAGACTTGCCAACTCCTGAAGGAGTAGGTCCCTGTGCAGAGGGAGTCTTGGAGGCTCCCCTGGAAAATAGGAGGGAGGTACCTGGTGAAAATGGAGAAGATAGCCCTTTTGGACTATATGAAGAACCCAGGTATCTGATGTGACGGCTGACCACCTGTGGGCAAAGTGGGCCAGCCGGCCTCCTGTGCTGAGAGAAGCCAGCTGAGGAGAAGAGGCTATGCTTTCTGAGTCAAAAACCCCCACCCTGCTGAGCAGGGGCCGGTATAGGTGGCTTGGGGGCCTTCTGCCTACGGGGCCCTTGACCCTGCCCCTTGGCCTGCTGACCCTGTTGGGGAGCTGCAGAGGCTTGATAATGAGGGTATTGTTTAAAGGCAGATGACTTCCTCGGGTAAAAGGTCTTTTTTCCCGAGCCCTTCTTTTTCTGAGAAGGGGCAGAGGTTTTTCTGGACAGCCTAGTCCTGGTGAGAATCTCTGTCTCGAGCTCAGCAGCATTTTCAGCCATGGGTTTGCCGAAAAGGTTTTCACCCCGGCAGGGGACATCGACCAACTTGTCCTGTACCCATGGCTCGAGGTCGGATGACTGTAGTCAAGCCTGTCGGCGGGCACCGATGCCGGCCCCGGCTACTCGGGCCGAAGCCTCAAAGCAATCGTAGGCTGCTCGAGAGATAAACTTCGAGCACTCCCGAATACCAGTGGACAAGGCCTGGAACCTCTGCAAAGGTTCCTCGGAGAGACCAGCAGAGAACCCGGCAATCTCCTTTGCCAGGTCTCGGAGGTACATGCCCATGTAGAGCTGGTATGTCTGGACACGGCAAGCAAGCATAGAGCCCTGGAAGCACTTCTTACTGAGGGCATCCAGGTTCCGGGCCTCCCGGCCGGGAGGCACCAAGGAGTGCATCTTCTGACTTTTCAGTCGATGCATGGCCGATTCCACAACCATGGAGTGGTGCGGTAATTGTGCCTTTTGGAACCCGGGGCTCTTGCGGACTCGATAGATTGAATCGACCCGCTTGCTTAACACTGGGGTCGAGGCCGGGGTCTCCCACATGCGGAAGAGCAGCCGCTCCAGCATTGGAGGAACCGGAACAGTAAAGGCCTCCTTTGGGGGAGAGTCATACTGGAGGGCCTCGAGCTCCTCCTCGGGATCCGCGGGGAAGGCCAAGGCCTTGGCCATATCCCGCACGAAGTCCGAGAACCGGGTATCCTCCGGTGGGGATCGTCTCCGAGGTTCGGACTCGGGCGAGTCCGATGGGACACACCGAGTCCGATGAGTGTCGGGTGACTCTTCGTCCTCCGTCTCCCAGCCCGACTCCTCGGAGGAGGAATCGAGCGGCTCCGGTCGGGCGGGCACCGATGCCCTCCGCCCCGACGCCGAGGGTATCGGCGTCGATGACCTTGGCCCCGAACGGGAGGTCGAGGGATACCGTGGCCGAGGATCGACTCGAGCCCGCATGGACTCAAGGATCGGCTCGGCCTCCGGGGTCGACTTGGACGTCGAGGTCCTGGTGGTCGGGGCAGATGCACCGGTGAGACCGGCGATCAATGCCCGCTGCTGTTCCATGAAGGCAGCGAAGCTGCTCTCCAAGGCCGTCAACCTAAGTCCGAGCTCAGGAGACCCAGCAGCCCCCGACTCGGGCCCCGACGGCGTCGGTCCCGACGTCAGCTCCCTCGGAGGAGAGTCCATGAGGATAACAGCACTTACGTGTCCAGGAGACTCCATCTCGACACGAGGATGTTTGGCAGGCCTCTCCGACTTCGAAGACCCGGGATGGCTATCGGGGCTATGCGACCTGGCCCTCGAGGAACCAGGAGCGTCCACCGACGCCGCCCTCGCAGGTTTCTTCTTCCTGCGATGTTCCCGCGAAGGAGACCCCCGCTCAGAGGAACCCCGATACTGCTCGGGGCCGGAGTCCCGAGACGTTGAGGCCTCTGACGAGGTCCGGGCTCGGCCGGACGCGGAGTCAGAAAAAATCCTATCCTTTTGGTGCTGCCGATTCCTCAACGCCTTCGAGGACATTTTGCCACACGGACCACAGATCATCGGGTCATGATCGGGTCCGAGGCAGCGGAGGCAGCAGTCATGTGTGTCGGTAAGAGACATAAGTTTCTTACACCGATCACATTTCTTAAACCCGCTGGTAGCCATCGGGGGAAAAAGGGCCCCTGCTAGGTCAAAAGACCGGGCTGCCAGGGAAAAAAGAAAGAAGGCGCAAACGCCAGTCACAAAGGACAAAAACCGAAAAAGAGAAAAAAGAACTCGATACCGGCGTATCGGTCCGAGCGGGAAAAGGATCCGGCGTCGAACCAGAGAAAAAACAGGGAAAATCAACTTTTTCCTCGGGGAAAAACAAATCACGTCCGTCGGGCTCCGCGGAAAAAAGAAGACTGAGCAAGATAGTACCCTTGGGCGGGAAGGGGACCGTGCATGCGCGCTGCAATTCCCAAAGGCTTTCTTTGAAAGCTGGGGAAATGCTCCGCACGAGGGCTCCGTCAGCGCCGAAGTCACCCATATGTGAGGACTGACTTCCTGCTTGGTCCTGGAGAATTAACTCGTGCCCTCCCTGACAAAGACATACGAGTTTGATCTCGTGGGTGCCATCTTCCCTGCTATGTCTTCAGTCAGTGGGTTTAAGCAATGTGACAGATGCCCCTGCACCATGTCCATCACGGACCACCATAGTTACTGCATCAAGTGCCTCGGTGTGGACCATGATGACTCTTCTTGCCCACTCTGCAGGATGTCAGCAAAGAGCCGGAAGAACCGTGAACAGCAGTGGAAGGAGCTGTTTGGCTCAAAAGCCTCTGCCGCGGGGCTGGCATAGAGTATGAAATCATGTTTGGGGACCGCGTCAAGATGACGGCGTCATGCTGGCGTGCTCGATCCGAACCTTGAGGTCATGGAGCCTTGGACCAGGGGTCATCCTCAGAGGATCTCCCCTGCCAGCTCAAAATATCATCCAAGTCGAAGCCAAAGTCTGATCCCAGAGCCGGAGGCAAGTTCTCAGGCGCCCGGCCTCTGAATCCTCAACATGATACCAAGGGCGAAGGCCGGGAGTGGCCCTCGAAACTGCCCCGGTGGGAGGAGACTCCCTCTTTGTTGAGGAATTGGTCCCAGTCCCCTGGCACGATCATCATCTGTGACTCCCCATCCAGGGATCCGGTTCTGGGCTCGATGCCCTCAAGACCCAAACCAGTCGCTGCAGAGCCTACTGGCATCAAGGCCAGGGTGGTGGCCCTGGAACATAGCTGCTTTCCTTGAGGCGCTATGGGTCAGACACCTGGAGCCTCCGGGTCATCGGTGCTCACCATGGGACCCTTCACTGCGAGGATCTCCCTGGAGAACGTCCAGCCTGTGCTGTAATGTTTTGCACGCTCAGCCACGTCGGTCAGCCTCCAGCTTGAGGTGCGACTTGCCCCCAAGCACCTCTCAGCCCGTGTCAGGCACTGTGCTCCCCTCTAGCATCGATGACTCTGACTCGAGGACTGCCTGGGACTTGTCTCCTCTGGCTCCAAGTCAGTTTGGGAGACCGATGACATGTCACCCGACACCATGCTTCATAGGGATGTGCCCTCCGAGCCATCTCCCCCACAGGAGTGCTGGAGATCCCTGCCAGAGGACCTCACATTCCTCGACTTAGGGGATGTCAAAGGCCTTGGCCATTGTAGTGCAGCCAGAGGATGAGCCTTGTGCCAAGGGCTCAGAGATCCTCCAGTACGAGGCCTCTCCAAAGGAGGCATCGACTGTGCCGTTTCCCTCCATCCTGGAGCGCTTGCTATTCAGGATGTGAAGGAGCCCGGTGACAATGCAAATAGTGAGCTGGCAACTCAATTCCCAGTATCGAGTTGGGAAAAGCCCCGGGTTTCAGAAGACACAGCTGCCTCATAACTCCATGGTTGTAGAGTCAGCTATGCATCGGATAAAAAGTCAGAAGATGCACTCATCGGTGCCCCCTGGTAGGAAGGCACATAGCATGGATGGATTTGGTAGAAAGTGGTACCAGGACTTTATGCTTGTTGCCTGCATCCAGGCTTACCAGCTGTACATAGGCATGCACCTGAGGGACCTGGTGAAGGAACTCGCCGGGTTCTCAACTGGACTGGCAGGTGAATCCCTTGAATGCTTCCAGACCCTTGTTTCCTCGGTCAAGGAAGGCTCCAAATTCCAAACTTGAGCAGCCTTCCCTGGCTTTGAGTCCATGGCTCATGTGGCTGCGGTGGGCATTAGTCCTCTGACTTGGAGCAATGGGTACAGGACAAACTGGTTGATGTCCCTTGCCGGGGCAAGAACCTCCTTCGGCAAACCCATGACCGACAAGGCAGCCGAGTTGAAGACAGTTCTTGACCTAGACTAGGCTGTCCCAGAAGATGGCTGACCCTTTCCGTCGGAAAGCTTCATGGAAAAAGCCCTTCCATCTGAAGGGGAAGAAGGCTTATGGGAAATACCCCCAGTTTCTAGGCATACCTTTTCTTCCCCCAGAAGGCCAGAGCCCAAGGCACATGGAAGGACATCTGGTCCACTTTGCTCACCTCTGGCTAGGCATCATCACTGATGCCTGGGTACTGTAGGTGATACACTGAGGGTTACCTTCTGCACTTTGACCGAACACCTCCTCCCTTCTTTCCAAGGGAACGTCCCATGATCTCCCTCCACAGACAGCTCCTGCAGAAAGAACACAAGTCCTTACTTGAGGATCAGGCGGTAGAGCCAGTACCTCAGCCCCTCGGGGATATGGGGGTTCTACTCCAGGTACTTCCTTGTCCCAAAAAGAAAGGTGGCTTTCAGCCCATCCTGGATCTGCAGTTCCGGAGTGCCGCCAGCGTTGGACAAATCAGCCTGATCGCTTGCAACTGCAAATGATCAGGCTGATTTGTGCAGCAGCAGCACTCTGGTTGTTTTTATTTTAGATTTTGCCACCCCTGCCCTGCCTCTGCCTTCCCACTGCTTTTTGTTTTTTGCTGCAAGCATTTCTTGAGGAAAAAAAAAAAGGCAGGAAGGCAGAGGCAGGGCAGAGGTGGCAAAATCTAAAATTAAAAACAGCCGGAGTGCCCCCGCCTCCGCTGGATGAGAGGTGCAGGTGGAGGGAATGGGGACAGGAGGAGGACAACAAGGAGAGACAATGGTGAGTGACAGGGGGGACAAAGGGTGACAGGGGACATGCTGGACAAAGGGGGGCAGTGCTAGACAAAGGGGGGGCAAGTGCTAGACAAAGGGGGGGCAAGTGCTAGACAAAGGGGGGGGGGGACAGGGGGACATGCTGGACAAAGGGGGGGACAGGGGGATAAGTAGTAGAAAAAGGGGAGAGACGGGGGGACATACTAGACAGACAGGGGAGAAATGCTGGACAAAGGGGAGAGAGTGTGGGTTAGGATTATAATGGGCTGATGGGGGGCTAGCACTGGTAATGGGCAGATCGGGGGGGGGGGACACCTAGGACTGGTAATGGGTTGATTAGGGAAGGCTAGGACTGGGAATGGACTGATCGAGGGAGGGCTGGGACTGGTAATGGGCTGAGGGGGGACTAGCACTGGAAATGAGCTGATTAGGGGAGGCTAGCACTGGTAATGGGGTTGAGGGGGGACTAGCACTGGAAGTGAGCTGATTGGGGGATTTTGACTGGGAATGGGCTGATGGTGGGGAGGGGAGGATAGAGCTGCTGCCCCTGGAAGAAAACTGGGGGCTAGGGATACAAATGGGCTAATGCGAGGGGATGGGAGAATGGAACTGGAAGAGAGTGGATGCTGAGAGGGGCTACCATGGTATATGGACAAGGGACTGGACAGTGGGAAAGGAGGGGGACTGGACAGTGGGGGAGGGGGACTGGAAAGGAATGGACAGCAGTGGCATTCATGGGAATGCAAGTTGACATTGGAAGGTACTGGGAAGGAGGACTGGAAAGGGGCTGATACTGGGAAGGGTTACTGGGACTGGAACTAGACTGATGGAAAGAAGTGAAGAAAACAAAAGAAGAGATAAGAAATGGCAGATGGACCATAGACCACAGAAAGAGAGCTAAGAGAAGACAGGAAAGCAGAAACCTCAGATCAGGACCAGCATGATCAGAGAATAAAATGGTCAGACAACAAAGGTAGAAAAAATAATTTTATTTAATTTTAGTGATTGGACTGTGTTAACTTTATATTTTATACTGTATGGGGGAATTACATATCTTATTTATCTGATGTTGCTCTGCTTGACTAGTTTGGTTTCTTGGGGTTTCAGTTTAAATTTTGTCTACATATTTTTATTTTTACTTTAGATTGTAAGTCACTTATTCTGTACTTGGTGAGGGTCTGTGTTCTGAGTGTGTGACTGAGCCCAGGTGTTCTGTTAACATGGAGTTTGTACATAAAAATCTATACTGTACTGTAGTACTCTGACATGTTCAGCTTTTCAAATAGGTCTATGGATGTTCCAGGGCCCACCATAGTATTTACAGTGATGCTGTTTTTAGTGGACTCCTTATGTGAGTTTTGGAATATGGTATGGTAGATTTGCTCTATAGATATTCAGTGACTTTGTTGTAGGGTTTTAGTTCACAATATGCCTGTTACTGGAGAATGTTTGTTAGTGAGATGATCAGAATCAGTTTTTTTTTTTTTTTTTTTTTTAAGATATTGAGTTCTGTGATGAATGTCCTGGTTCTGCTCTGCAACCACTGTTGAAGGGGGTTCTGTGGATGCAAAATATATGCTGAAAAAGGAAAAGCAATAACCACAACACAGTTTATAAACAAAATAAAAATGAGTTATAATTTAGTTTTATAAACTGTGCTGTGGTTCTCGCTCTCTTTTAGTTCCTTGGTGTGCAAACATCTTGAATTTCCTCCATATAATCTAATCAGCTTTTTGGTTTGGTTCAGTCCCTGATTAGAGTTTTGAAAAAGCCCCGCCCCCTCTATGGGGTTGGGGGGGGGCGCCATCTCATCCTTCGCCTCAGGCAGCAGACTGCCTTGAGCTGCCCCTGCTTGTAAGTCTAGATCAGATGTATCCCATGCACTAAGAAAGGCAGAAGGAAGGCCTAATGACAGTCAGCTTGGTTAAAAGGTGAGGTGAAAGGATATCAGAGCCACAAAGCATATTTCAAAAATTGAAAAAAGGAACCAAATGAAGAAAATAAGAAAAAGCACAAACATTGGCAAGTTAAATGTAAGGCGCTGATAAGGAAGGCAAAAAGAGAATTTGAAATGAAGTTTGTCATAGAAACAAAACTCACAATAAAATCTTTATTCAGGTGCACATGAAGCACAGGAGGAGTCAGTTGGACCATTAGATGATCAAGGGGTAAATGAGGCACTCAGGGAGGAAAAGGCTGTAGCTGAGAGAAACGAATTATTTGCTTCGGTCTTTACTGAGGAAAATGTGAAGAAACTATCCATGGCAGAAACAGTATTTAATGGTGATGAGTCAAAGAGCTGAATGAAATGTCAGTGAACCTGAAAGATGTAGTAGAACAAACTAAAGAACAGCAAATCACCTAGACTGGATGGTATACATCCAAGAGTGTTAAGAGAACTCAAAGATGAAATTACAGAGTTACTATTAATGATTTTTAATCATTAAAATCAATGGTAGCAGAAGATTGGAGGATGGGCAACATAACACCTGTTTTTAAAAAGGGCTCGAGGAGTGATCCAGGTAACTACAGACTGGTGATCCTAAAGCCAGTGCTGGACAAAATGGTGGAAATTATTAACAAAATTATTGGACACATGGACAGACATGGGTTAATGGGACAAAGTCGACATGGATTTAGCCAAGGGGAGTCTTGCCTCACCTAGCTGCTCCATGTCTTTGAAAGCATGAATCAACATGTGGATAAAGGTAAACAGTTCATGTAGTGTATTTAGACTTTTAGACAATGTTTGACAAAGTCCCACATTAGAGATGCCTGAGGAAAGTTTAAAAAGTCATAGCATAGTAAACAATATCCTATTGTGGATTGGAAACTGGTTGAGAGAGATAGAAAACAGTAGGGATAAATGGTAGGGATAAATGGTCAGTAGGGATAAATGGTCAGTTTTCTCAGTGGAGAGAGGTGAATAATGGAGTACCACAAGGATCTGTAGTGGCACTGATGCTTTTTACCATATTTATAAATGGTCTGGACTTTGTAAATGTAATCACTTCACTTATTCCTGACGACATCAAGTTATTCAGAGTTGTTAAATCACATGTAGATTGTGAGAAATTGCACGAGGACCTTGTGAAAATGGGAATCTACATAGCAGATGACATTTAATGTGGACAAGTGCAAAGTGATGCATATAGAAAAAAAAAAAAAAAGTAGTTACTCACGTGTAACGGGTATTCTCCAGGGAGTCCTCAAATATGGATAATGTCAGCTCCGATGGAGCCTGCGCTGAAGCATCTCCCCAGCTTTTAAAGAAAGCCTTTGAAAGATGCACCATGCATGCTTGATTCTCTTCCCGCCCAAGGGTGCCATCTTGCCTCAGGTCTAATAAAATGTTCCACGTATACTGTTGAGTTACATTATAAACCTCCTTGATTGAAAGATAAGGTGGTATAAAAATATGGTTGGTTAAATAAATAAGATAAATAGCTAAGACAGCAAAAATACAATAATGAAGCAACTCCAAGGGGAGGAGGGAGGGTTATGAGGACTGATTCCTGCTGTCCCCAGAGAACACCTGTTAGAGGTGAATAAGTATGCTTTCTCCGGGAACAAGCAGGAAGTCAGTCCTCACATATGGGACTCCCCAGCTACAGGCTACTGAGAACCTGTAGAAACACCACGGTGACCTGCAAAGGGTGAGCCGTGATCAGCAACAATTCAGTCCCTACTGAGAGACTCTCGCAAGACCCAAGTGTCCAGCAGAGAACCAGCACTCCAGTAGCCTAAACAGAGAGGGAGCTGCCTACACCCCAAAGAGATTACGGAGTACGGCCTGGCTGAAGGCGCTGTCCCATTGGGACTCCCTCTCCAGGTAGTAGTGAGCTGCAAAAGTATGGACCGAAGACCAGGTGGCGGCCAGGCAGATTTGCATCACGAGGACGGAATGCAGATTTGCCAGAGAGGTAGCCACAGCCTTCTGGTTGAGTACATAGGCAAGGGTAATGCAGTCCTCCACCCAAGAGGACAGCGTTCGCTTGTCACTGGGAGCCCCAGATGACTGGGGTCATAGGATATGAAAAGCTGAGGTGCTTTACGGTCACTCTGCATCCATTACAGATACAATCCAGAGAAGGGTCTCTGCCCTAAAAGCATGAGGCCTCGGAAAGAAGGTGGGCAGCACTACCTCTTGGACTGAGGTGGAATGGGGACACCACCTTTGGCAGAAACTTGAGTTGTGTGCAGAGCACCACCCTGTTCTTGTAGAACCTGGTGTAGGGATGCTCTGCCATCAGAGCCTGGAGCTCGCTGACTCTGTGAGCTGATATGAGTGCTACAAGGAATATTTATTTTATTTAATGGTATTTTATATACCGCCTTATCCTTCAATCAAAGCGGTCACAACACAAGTGGGGGATACATTTAACACGTGGGGAGTTTGAGACACATACACTAATACTTACAGGGAACATGGGCAATGGAGGGTTAAGTCAATATGACCTTCCAGGAAAGATACTGCAGATGGCAGGTAGCCAGAGGCTCAAACGGCAGCTTAGTAAGCTGCAAAAGCACCACATTCAGATCCCACTCCACTGCTGAAGGGCGGACGGGGGGGGGTTTGGATAACATGGGACCCCGCAGGAAACGGGACACAAGCGGCTGCACCAAGAGGTGCTCTCTCAACAGGATGGTGATGCACAGCAATGGCGCTCATGTATACTCTGACTGAATTGGATTTTAGGTCCACCTGAGACAGGTGGAGCAGGTACTGAAGTACCACTCGTACAGAGCAGGAGAACAGGTTTGCCAGTCTACACACACACACCGAGAAATGGTGCCAATTGAAAGCATATGCCCTTCCTGTGGAGACCTTATGCTAGGCTAGGAGAACCTCCATGTCCCATGGGAGGTTGAAGGTAGCTAACGCTACTATTTCAGCAGCTAACTGAGTGACAGAGACCCCAGGTGGGGTGTAGGAGAGAGAGCCCTGTTCCTGTGAGAGTAGCCCTGGGGCTCGGCTCAGCAGAATCGGTGATGCCGCCGATAGGGAGAGGAGCAGTGGGAACCAGGGCTGCTTGGGCCACTGAAGGGCTATCAGCATTACTGATGTTCTGTCTTGCTGGACCTTGAATAGGGTCTTGGCGGGACAGTGTACAGAAGGCCTTCATCCACAGGATGAGGAACGCATCCACAGGATGTGGGACGGGTGCAACTGGCAAGAGCAGAATCGGGGCAACTGCGTGTTGTCTGGACTGGTGAACAGGTCCATCAAGGGGATGCCCCAGAGACTACTACTGGATCCAGACATCACTCTCGTGGCTGGAGAACTCTGCTCAGTTTGCCCGTTAGGGCATTGTTCTGGCCGGAGAGGTAAACTGCCCTTAGGAGTATCCCCCTGCATGCCACACAGACAGAAGGCTACCGTCTCCTGGCAGAAGGGGTACGACCCTGTTCTCTCTTGTTTGTTCATGTAGAACATTGCAACCTGGTTGTGAGTCTGGATCAGCACTGATTGGTGCTGCAGCTGGTGGCAGAAAGCTCGAAAAGCCAGGAATATTGCCCGGAGCTCTAGCAGGCTGGATTTGCAACCAGGATTCCTCCTGGGACCAACCACCTTGCATCTGGAGGCCTTTGTAATGCACTTCCCAGCCCAGTAGGGAGGCGTACATGGTAATGACCCTCGAGGGATCCTGGCCTGAAGGTGATGTGGACTCTGCCACCATCCGAGGGAGTCCACCAGCAGACAGGTCACTGAGCCTGCCTATTGACTTGTGTCTACTGAGTGCGGAGGCACCACTGGGCTGCCCTCATGTGCAGACGGGCACATGGGGTCACGTGAACCTGGATACCATGTGTCCCAACAGGCAGAGTAGAAGCTGGGCAGGTAGCGTCCGGCATTGGTGCACCTCTGCAGCTAACTCCCTGAGGCATTCTGACCTCTCCTGAGGGAGGAAGGCTTTCACCTGGCAGGTATCTAGTTACACCCCTATGAACTCTAGGCACTGGGTAGGAGTGAAGTGGGACTTGGGGTAGTTTATGACAAACCCCAGGTGCTGCAGGGAGTTTATAGTGCAGCTGGTGGCACATTGTTCCTCTGTAGCTGTGTCCCGCTTTATGAGCCAGTTGTCCAGATAAGGAAAGACGAAGGCCCCTTGAAGCCAGAGGTGGGCTACAACCACCATGAGGCACTTTGTGAAGACCCTTGGTGACGAGGCCAGACCAAAAGGCAATACCCTGTATTGGTAGTGCTATCTCCCCACCATGAACCGGGGGTATTTTCTGTGGCTAGGATGGATTAGGATGTGCATATAGGCATCCTTTAGGTCTAAGGAGCATTGCCAATCTCCCTGCCAGAGGAATGGGAGCAGTGTCCCAAGGGAGAGCATCTTGAACTTCTCCCTGACCAGAAACCTGTTGAGCTCTTGCAGGTCCAGGATGGGCCCGAGGCCCCCTGTTCTCTTTGGGAAATACCTGGAGTAGAAGCCTGTGCCCCAGAGCTGTTTTGGCATTGGCTCTGCTGCTTTGTCCTCGATTAGGCCTGCTAGCTCAGTGAGAAGCAGGGTCTGGTGAAGGAGAGGTCTGGTGGGCTCTCCTGTGAAGTACGAGGTTGGCACCCGCTGTAGGTGGAGGAGGTAGCTCTCCCTGACCACTTGTAACACCCAGGCATCAGTGGTGATGGCTGTCCACCTGTGGGCAAATAGGGCTTGGTGCCCCCCTTTGGGTTGCAGAGAACCCCCTTTGGGGGGGGGGAGGTCACACCTAGGAAGTCAAAAGCTCCCCCCAGGCTGGGCTGTGTTTGGCGCCTGCGACTTCGGGGCCTTTTGCTTTTCGGGACTATGTCCCTGGCCTTTTTGTTGCTGGCCCTGTTCAGGGGACAAGAAGACCTTGAAATATGGTAGACTGCCAAAGCCCTCCTTCCTTGAAAAGAAGGGCTTCTTCCCTGGGGCTTTCTTCCAGGACTGTACCAAGGTCTTCTTTGAGAGCCTGGTTCTCGTCAGGAATTTGGTTTCTATCTATCTCAGCAGCATTGTATGCCATGGGCTTCCCAAACTAATTGATTTGATAGGTTGTCTCCTGCATAGGAGACAACCTATCTGTCCTGTACCCATTGCCATAGGTCAGACAACTGCAACCATGCTTGGTGTCATGCCCCGATGCCTGTGACAGCCACCTTGGCCAAAGTCTCAAATCCTACATAGGCTGCTCGAGACAAAAAAACTTTGAGCACTCTTTTAATGCCAAGGTCAGGATCTTAAACCTCTGTAGGGGTTCCCCATCAAGGCCTACCAAAAATCCCCTGAGCTCCTTCAACAGTTCCTTCAGGAACATGCATATATAGAGCTGATAGGACTGGATCCAGCAAGTTAGCATAGAGCCCTGAAAGGCCTTCTGGCCAGTGGCATCGAGGGTTCAGGCCTCCCTGCCGGGTGGCGCCAAAGAATGAGTTTTTTGGCTTTTGAACCAGCACATGGCCGACTGCACGACCATAAAGTTGTGGGGAAGTTGGGTCTTTTGGAACCCAGGGCTTCGGCATACCCAGTACATGGCATTGAGGTGCCTACTGATAACTGGTACAGACGCTGGTGTTTCCCACATCCGGAGGAGCAGGTGTTCGAAGATCAGGGCACCGGTACCGTAAGAGTGTCCTTAGGGGGTGCCTCATATTGGAGTATCTCCAGTTCCTCGGTGCACGGGTCCTCCTCAACCTCGGTCTCAACAGTGAGAGCCTTGGCCATGTCCTGAACAAAATTTAAAAAGGCGACATCCTCAGGCAGGGAACGGCATCAAGGCATCGGGGGAGACAGATCCGATGGCACGTCTCGGTGTTGCCTTGTGTCCAGGGAGTCTTCGTCCTCAGTCTCCCATTTGGACGCTAAGTCAGAGTATGAGTCCAATGCCGTGCGATCACCTTGGTCGAGGTCCTCTCCAGGCAGTCCACAAACTCTGGAGAATCTGCAAATCTGAGCCATGGGTGCTCGCCCGGGGAGGACTGGTGCCCTGAGGAATGGGACCGGGACCTTGTCTGATGCTGGGGGCTCTCTCGAGACCAGTGACGCTCAAGGACTGGCTTGACATCTGGGGAAGCCCTCTATGTCGAGGGTCCCGTTGTCGGGGTGGATGAACCAGATGAGCCAAACGCCTGCTTCTTGGCCACGAAGGCAGATATACTGCTCTCCAAGGCCATCATCCTGGTCTCCATACCAGTTGGCTCCACAGCCTTCGATGCAGGCACAGAGGCTTCAGGCCCGGCATCGGTATTGAGTCCTCGATGAGGATGGCCTCTGAGGCTTGTCGGCAGGTGCCAACAACTCCTTGCGGGGCAGCTCGGAAGACTGCTCCCGCTCCGACTCCTCGGATTCGTGCCTAGGACTGCAGGGCCTAGGGTGGAATTTTCCCTTCTTCCCAGACCCATCCTCCAAGGCAGTCTTTGAGGGTTTCTTCTTCTTGCGCTCCACGTCTGGGGATTTATGCTCGGAGGACCCATGGCCGCAGGACTCTGAAGAGGCTCAGGCTTCACGGGTCACAGAGGTATTCTAGGGGGCCTTGACGAGTGGTGTCGCTGGAGACTCCGGAGCAGAGTTAGACTTCTGGAAAATTTTTTCCTGCTGCTGCTGACTGCTCTTTAGGGCCTTTGAGATCATGGTTCTGCAGAGTTCACAGTCGGAGTCGTTATGCTCCAGGCCGAGGTACCAGTCCTGCGGGTCGGTGAGAGACATTTTGCCACACCAGGTGCACTTCTTGAAGCCACTGGAAAAAGGGGGTCCCTGCCGCCTGGCAGGGGTCCGAGGCCTTCAGCTAAAAAAGAGTGAACACTGATTCAAGGGACACATCAATGAAAAGTGGGAAAACTAATGGACGAACCTGAGGAGTGACGTCAAGGCAAGCTGGCTCAGGGGCACGAAGGAACCGGTATGCAAACCAGACAAAAAAAACTTAAAAAAAAAAAAAAATCACGCTTTTTCCAGGGGAAACTGGACAACGTCCGAAGGGCTCCGTGGGAAAAAAGTAGACTGAGGAAAGATGGCACCCTTGGGCGGGAAGGGAACCATGCATGCATGCATGGTGCATCTTCCAAAGGCTTTCTTTGACACCTGGGGAGATGCTTCCGTGCGGGCTCTGTTGGTGCCAACGTCACCTCTATGCGAGGACTGACTTCCTGCTTGTTCCTGGAGAATTATAGGATCCACAATACTAGTCTTCACATTAGGAGTCACTACCCAAAAAAAGGATCTGGGTGTGATCGTAGACAATACAATAAAGCAAAAGATATCATAATGCCTCTGTATGGTTCCATGGTGCAACCACATCTTGAGTATTGTGTCCAATTTCTGGTCTCTGCATCTCAAAACCAATATAGAGACATTAGAAAAGGTACAGAGAAAAGGCGATCAAAATTATAAAAGGGATGGAACAACTCTATGAGGAAAGGCAAGAGATTGGGTGGAGTGGAACAGGTAGATGGGACAATGGAGAGTTAAGTGATTTGCCCAAGATCACGAGGATCATCAGTGGGATTTGAACTCTGGCTTCCTTGGTCCTTAACCTACTACTCTAACCACTAGGCTACCTCTCCTCATGTCTGAAAAATAATAAAGTTTTAAGAAACAACAAAATCATAACATGTAATTGTGAGATGCACTAGATATTGGAAAACACTAATTTAGTCTTGAAAAGCATAGTTAGTTACTCACCTGTAACAGGTGATCTCCGGGAACAGCAGGAATTTAGTCTTCACATATGGGTATCGTCGGTACCGACGGAGCCTGCGCAGGAACGCTCCCCAGAGTCCAATAGGAAAGCTTTTGGGAGCATCCCACAGCACCTGCGTGCTGCCTTCCCGTCTTTCCCAACTGTCCCCTCTCCAGTTGAGTTTAAAGCTGAGGGAAATAGAGAGAGATAGAGAGATACAACTCCTAGGAGAGGTGGGTGGGTTGTGAAGACGAAATTCCTGCTGTTCTCGGAGATCACCTGTTACAGGTGAGTAACTATGCTGTCTCCAGGAACAAGCAGGAACGTAGTCTTCACATATGGGGACTCCCTAGCTTCAGATGCCAGGGAGAAGGCCCCAGAAGTTGTGTGCCCTGTGAAAGGGCTCCATTTATCTTTTATCTTTATCTTTAATAAAACACTTGATAAACTGCCCAGGCCGAAGCATCAGGGCGGTGTACAATCATAAAAAAAAGCGACAGCTGCTGAGAAAGGAAAGAAAGAAAAGAACGCCAAAAAATAATAGGACAGAGAGAGAAGTAGCAAAGAATAAAGGGAAGGCAAAAAAAAAAATAGTAAAACAGTAGAACAATAAAATGTTAAAACCAGTAAAAGATTAAAAAGGGGTGGGGAGGGGAAGGAGGAAACGAGAGCCGAATTAGTTGGGATGGGAGGCGAGACTAAGGGGATAAAACACCATCAGTGGGGGGAAGAGCAGGGGAAAATGAAGGTGGGTGAGATAGGGAATGAAGGTGGGTGAGATAGGTCAACCTTTTCTCTAGTCTTATTAATGAACCACATTGTAACATTCAATCGAGCTTGATGTTATTGTATATACCATTAAAGTTAATCTGTACATAGTTCCCCCGGTTGTCCCATTGTTGAAGTTCCCTGTTCAATGTAAAACTCAATGTTGCCTGTATGCATTGTAGTATGTTATTGTTCTATGTACACCGCACTGATTTTAATAGCGCGGTATAAAAGAATTGTTAAATAATAAATAAATAACACCCATTTACATTAAAGTATTGTACATAGTTTGAGTTAATATGTATTTAGTTCCCCTGGTTTCCTTCCCATGTTCAATTTCCTGTTCTCTGTAAAACTCAATGTTGTTTGTATACATTGTAGTATGCTTGTTTGATGTACACCGCGCTGATTTTAATAGCGCGGTATAGAAGCAAATGTTAAATAAATAAATAAATAGGGAACTAGGGGGGAAGACATCATCAGTAGGGGGGGGAGATCGAAGGCTTGACAGAAAAGATGGGTCTTGAGAAGGGCTTTAAAATGAGTGTAGGACAGTTCAATACGGAGAGGAAGGGGAAGAGAGTTCCAAAGGGCGGGACATAAGAAAAAGAAGGCAGAGTGTCGGGTGGATTCGAGGCGGGCCTGAGTGGGTGAGGGCAGGAAGAGGCGATTTCCATGGGCAGACCGGAGAAGACGGGGAGAGGGCTGAAGATGAATGATATTAGCTAAATACTGGGGAGAATCAGAGAAAAGGGCCTTGTGAGCAAGGATGAGTAGTTTAAACACAAACCGAAACTTGATAGGGAGCCAGTGTAAGGAAAGCAGACAAGGAGAGACATGGGAGCGAAGGGGGGATGAAGTGATAAGACGGGCAGCAGCATTTTGAACAATTTGAAGACGATGGAGTTGGTAAGAAGGAAGACCGGCATACACAACATTGCAGTAATCGAGACGCAAAATAACCAGAGATAGGACCAGAGTGATAATAGAGGAGTATGAAACATAAGAGCGAACGGCCTTGATGCGGCGCAAGTGGAAGAAGGAAGAACGAACAACAGAAGAGATATGGTCGTGAAAAGAAAGGGATGAGTCTAGGATAACACCCAGGTAACGGATAGTGGGGGTGGAAGGGATGGAATGGGGACCCATGACAGGTAGTACCGGAGGGGGTGGGCGACCGAAGGTGACCCAAAGAGCAGCAGATTTAGTGGGATTAGCATGCATGAAATTTGACTCAAACCAAGAAGTGATAGAGGATAGACAGAGGTTAAGTGGGGCAAGGTCAGGGGCGGAGGGAGAGGTATGATGAACTAGAAGGATGTCGTCAGCATAGATCTCTGGTATCCTACCAGGGATGGTGGGTAGGAGTTGATTAAGTATGGAACAGGTGTTGAAGAACAGCCTGACCAAACAAGGCATCGCGGGAGTCCTTGTCTAAGCAGTAATGGGCTGTGAAGGTATGAACCGAAGACCAAGTAGCTGCTCGACAGATGTTGTCGATAGACAGAGTGAAGATGAGCCATAGAGGCTGCCATGGCTCTCACATGGTGAACTGTGACATGGCCTTCAAGAGGAAGGTTCTTACTCTCACAGGCAAAAGATATACACTGTGCAATCCAGCTGGACAGTGTTCTTTTGGAGACTGGAAGTCCCAAATGACTAGGATCAAAAGCAACAAAAAGTCGAGAGGACTTTCTATGTTGCTGTGTCCTTTGCAAGTAAAAGGCCAAAGCCCTTTTACAGTCCAAAGTATGAAGATTCCTTTCTGCATTTGAGGCGTGAGGCCTTGGGAAGAATACAGGAAGGTAAACCGCTTGGTTTAAATGAAAAGGTCACACCACCTTTGGCATAAAGTGTGGATGAGTCCTAAGGACTACCTTATGATGGAACCTTGTATAAGGAGGATCAGCCACCAACGCTTGCAATTCACTGATGCGACGTGCTGATGTGATTGCAATAAGAAAGATGACCTTCCAGGAAAGGAATTTCAAAGAGGTAGTAGCTAATGGTTCAAAAGGCGGCTTCATGAGCTGCCCAAGAACCAGATTTAAGTCCCATGCCACCCAGTGGTGGCCTAATGGGAGGCTTAGTTAAAAGAAGGCTTCTCATAAATCTCGCTATGAGAGGATGAGAGGAAATAGATTGTCCATTTAGAGGCTTGAAAGAAGCTGCAATAGCACTCAAAATGAACTGTCACTGAATTGGTCTTAAGCTCTGCATTAGATAAATGAAGGAGATACTCCAGTAATGATTCCAGAGGTATCGCAAGAGGGATAAGACCCTTCTGCGAGCACCATATGGTAAACCTTTTCCACTTGAAAGCATAAGAGCGTCTTGTGGAAGGCTTCCTGGAAGCATAAAGGATATCCTTTACCTGCTGAGAAAGGTTAAGACCATGAAGTTCTAGGCTTTCAGCAACCAGGCCCTGAGATGCAGAGACTGGGGATTGGGATGCCACAGCATTCCGTCCTCCTGAGAAAGGAGATTTGGAGCAGATCCTAACTCCAGAGGTGGAGCTTGAGAGAGATGTAGGAGCAGAGGGTACCACATTGCCATGGCCAATATGGAGCTATGAGAATCATATGACCTCTGTCTCTCTGAAGCTTGAACAGGGTTTTTGGAATTAGGGGAATGGGTGGAAAGGCATACAGGAAGTCCTGGCCTCAATGGAGGAGGAAAGCATCCCTGGCCTGACAACCCTGAGCCGGAATTCTGGAACAGAACCGGGGAGGTTTGGCATTCAGTGGACTTGCAAAGAGGTCTATGTCCGGGGTTCCCCAAATTTTGAAAATTTTGGCCACCTGGTCTGCATGGAGAGATCATTCGTGTGGAAGCAGAACTCGACAGAGTCTATCTGCCCAAGAGTTTTGAATGCCTGGAAGATACACTGCAAGGAGATGAATCTGATGCTCTCTGGTGAGGGCCCATAGTCGCAAAGCTTCATTGCATAGCGACAGAGAGCCTGTTCTGTCCTGCTTGTTCACAAAGAACATGGATACTTGATTGTCTGTTTGAACTAGGACTGTCTTGTAGCTGAGCTGGGTGTGGAATACTCGAAGAGCAAGGAAGATTGCTCTGTGTTCCAAGAGATTGATGTGTAGATAGCCCTCCTGTGGAGTCCAGGTACCCTGGGTAGGGAGGCCTTGCAGGTGGGCTCCCCAACCCACCTGTGAGGCATCTGTTGTTAGAGTGGCTTGGGGTGGGGGTTGCTGAAAACGAGACCCACCAAAAGGTTGGGGGGTAACTGCCACCATTGGAGGGACAAAATAAGGCAATCTGAGTTTGCTATTTTGTCTGACAGGCAACCTGGCGCCTGAGTCCACTGAGTGGATAAAGTCCACTGGGCTATCCTCATATGGAGGTGAGCATAAGGAACCACATGCACGGTGGATGCCATGTGGCCTAGCAACTGTAAGATTTCCCGAGCAGTGAGGTGAGGTTTTAGCACTGCTTGGGAAGCTAACTGCACAATGCGAAGGCAGGAGGGCTGTGGAAGGAAAGCCCTTGTCTGTCTGGTATCCAGCAGAGCTCCTATAAACTCCAGGGACTGAGTAGGAGCAAGGTTGGATTTTGGGAAGTTTATGACAAGTCCCAAATACTGAAGGATGCGCATTGTGCTACAGAGAGCAACCCTGGCCTCTGGCTCTGAAGGGGCTTGAATGAGCCAATCATCTAAGTAAGGGAAGACGAATATTCCTAGGGTGCGAAGAAATGCTGCCACCATAGCCATGCATTTTGTGAACACCCTTGGTGCAGAGCCCAGGCCAAAAGGAACAACACTGTATTGGTAGTGCTTCCCTTGAAGGAACTTTCAATGAATTGGATGGATAGAGAACATGAGTGTACGCATCCTTGAGATCTAGAGAACAAAGCCAATCCTGACTCTGAAGGTATGGCAGCAGAGTTCCTAGAGAAATCATTTTGAACTTCTCTTTGAACAGGAATTTGTTCAATTCTCTGAGGTCTAAAATGGGTCTGTCTCGTCCTGTTTTCTTTGGAATAAGGAAATAGGGGGGAGTAAAACCCTGTACCCCGTTGGAGAATAGATACCTCTTCTATTGCCCCTTGGGCAAGAAACACAGTGAACTCTTGACTAAGTGGTCGTTGAGAGGGGTCTGAGAATTGAACTGTCTTACCACAGTAGGAGGGGGCATGCTGAGGAAATGAAGCTTGTACCCCTCTCTTACAACAGACAGAGTCCAATTTTCTGCTGTTATCTGACCCCATCTGGGGGTAAAATGACATAACCTTCCTGGTATGGTGGAGGGTTCTGGGCCATTCAGGGCAGGGAAGGCAAGGTTCTCTAGATAAGAGTCAAAGCCCCTGTGGAGGCCGAGTCTGCTGAGCCGGTTGAGGCTTAGCTGCTTTTGTCTTTCTTTGTCTAGGTAGTTGCTGCTGTCCCTTTTGGGCAGACTGACCTAAACAATGCCCCTGTTGGGTATAGGAGGGATAAAACTTCTTCTTCTTACTGAAGAATGGTTTCTTAGAGGATTTTTTCCTCGCAGGATCAGCTGTAGATTTAGACAATCTATCCAAAGTGATATTGTCAGCATCTATCTCATTAGCTTTTTCCTGCCAATTCTTGCCAAAGAGATTCTCTCCAGTGCATGGAATATTCCCTAGTTTATCCTGTACCCAAATTTCCAAGTCAGATGCCTGGAGCCAGGCAATCCTACATGCACCTATGGCAACGGCAGAGGTTCTGCTTATGCACTCAAAGCAGTCAAAAGCTGCACGATTCACAAACTTGGAAACATCCTGAGCATGTTTGACAAGGGCGAGATAATCTTGCCTCTTATCAGGAAGGAGAGGGCTCATAAGCTCTAAATCTCCTGTGACCTCCTTAAGGAACATTCCCATATATAAGATATAGGAACTGATCCTAGCAGAAAGCATGGAAGCCTGGAAGTTTTGACGTCCAAAGGCGTCAAGAGTCCTACACTCATGTCCTGGAGGATTAGATGCATGCCTTTTTGCACTCTTTATCCTTCTCATTGCTGACTCCACCACCATGGAATGGTGTGATAATTGAGTCTTCTGAAACCCAGGACAGGGAGGAACTCGATACATGATGTCGAGTCTTCGAGAGTGAGGAGATATTTCCCACATCCTTAATGATAGGGAAAAAAATAAAGCTTAAAGCGTGTAGCAGGACTAAGAGGGCCGCAGGGGAAAATAGGAATCCTGTATATATCTATATATGGAAAGGAATGGGCTGTGCTAAGACAAATTGATTGTTCTACACGGAGACGACTAACATCTGTGAAGTTACTGATAAGCTGTGGTGGGCCTCAGAGGATGAGTTGATGATGTATGTATATGTTTCTGTTAATGTATAAAAGACAGACAGCCCCTCTAACCTGTGGAATAAACTTACATACTAATGTGCGATTGTGTGTGTTTGTTCCCCTGGAATTCCAGACAGAGAAGGTAAGGTGATTCCTCAGCCCAGAGGATTAACGGACATCCCGAGGGTAAGTGGTATATAGTGCTGGGAAAGGAATAACCCACACTAACAATTTGGTGTCAGAAGTGGGACTTTCCCCGTTGCACTGGGATTTCCAGACTTCCTAAATTGCTGCAGCTTTGGTAGTTGCACTGGGATTTCCAGACTTTCTAAACTGACGTCGCCTTGGTAGTGCTATGCATAACATGCGCCTTGGTAGCGCTATGCATAACAGGGACGTCCTGCTGGGCTTGTGGTAATACCCTTTTCCTTCTCTGTGGCTTGTGTGATTGTGTGAGCTTGGCAAGACGCCCCTGCCTCAGCCTGATTTATTTATTTATTTACATTCTCTTATATACCGCGCTATTCTGCATCAGTGCGGTTTACATTGAACAAACTGAAATTACATTGAACAGGGCATTATAACTTGAAGATAACTATTTTACAGGGAACATGGGCTATGGAGGGTTAAGTGGCTTGCCCAAGACCACTTGCCCAAGCCTGATGCGATAGCGCTAGTGACGGTTGTTGGCAGAAAGCAAGTTGCCAAGCATGCGATTGTTGAATATTAGAGGATGGGGGGGGTCCCAAGGTAAGGGGACCGCTCCAGAATCCGCGGGAGTGCGTGCACAGCCAAATGTTGTGATAAGGTTTAAAACTGCAGCTAGGAAGGCATCCTATTCTCGCCGTACCCTGGTCCCTCCCGGTGCACCCCTGGCAGATGGGGAGACGCCGAAGGAATACATAGACAGAGTGGCAGGGGGTTATTATACTAATCCCTGAGTGGATAATATGGCGTGGTGGACAGAAGGTTTACATAGCTCAAATTCTTTTCCCAGGGTGGGTAGCTTCTCTGCCTGGCATTTAGATATGATTCGGGGATTGTGTCTGGGGGATTAGAAAGCTTTTCCCTTTTATTCCGGAGACCTGAAATGGCCAAAATCTTATATGAAGGAATGTGGTACTGTATGGATACAACTGGCTCCTTATTATAATGGTCAGCACCTACCGGTGCTTGACTCGCCCCAGGAACTGCCTCCAAAATCGCCCCAACCCAAGGTGTCCTCCTCCCGGGTGCCCACGGCCCCTCCGCCGTATCAGCCCATTTACCCCTCCCTGGTTGGATCGGCTGCCATTGTAAAGTGAGCCAGAGACTCTGATTCATTAGAGGACATTGTTCTGGCAGCGGCTGCTTCTACCGCGCACCCCCCGGTAGTAATGGCGGGGCGTGCCCCAACCACCGGGAATTACCTATAGATAAAATGTTTCGGCAGATATGTACCACTTATGAGGCTGTGCATGGCAAGGTGGAGGAGCCTGCCGGTTCGTCTCCACTGCCGCCTGCTGCCCGGCTACCTTTTCCTGCCCCACCTTCCTCACTCAAGCCCATGCTTGGCCGAATCTGGGTCCGCCCCTGCTGGGTGGGAAACGCCCAGGGACAACATGTATCGCCAATTGAGTAACCCAGTAAGAACCGTGGGATGCAATGGAAAGACGTGAAGCAAAAACCTTTATTTCTTTATTCAACTCCAGCCACCGGCCCGACACTGGCCGTGTTTCGCAAAAGCCTTCCTCAGGGGCAAATGATGGCTAAAATACATGAGATATATAAATATAAAAACAAACATTTAAAATGAAAATAATAAACAATGAGTTGTCCCATTGGGAGCATGAATGAACAGGGCACATATCACTAAAAACGCCAATGTGAACATCAAACATAAAAGTATAAAAAACAGTACAGCCAATAAACAGAGCTGAAAAAACCACATAACAAGGATAAACTACCTTAAAAGAACTGGTCAATAAACTTAGAAATATCAATAAATATCAATAAATTCTTTGTTGGGTCCTCGCCAATTGAGTAAGACATCTCTGGAGGTCTCTACCGGGAGTTTGGGGACGCGAGCGGGGGCCGGAGGGTCAACTGCCGCTTCCCCTTCCGTCCCTTTTGCCCCACCGGAGTCCCTTATTACACCCCCCCCCCCCCAATTCCTCCCTTCCGATGCCTTCATCCGAAGATGGGGGGGGGGGAAACAGGAACAGAGTAGGGCTAGGGCTCATAGGGATGGGCTTAGCCCTCATAACCCCTTTCATAAGCTGGATTCAAATGACGTGAGAACTTCTAATAGTGATACAGTGACAGGAGACCCTACCTCTAAGGGCCATATATACACCCAGTATCCTTTTCTAAATATTGGTAACCAGCTTGTTGTTAAGCCCCTGGATCCCGCCATCCTTTCTTCTATCTTACAGCATGCCCATGAAAACGCCAGCTGCCACTGTGCACTACCTGCAACATATGACTCGTGGTTTGCAGTGCCCGGCGCAGGACTACCGCCTCATTGAGGGTGTCCTGGGGTATGATGAAGAAACCTCATTTGATTTTTCGAAAGTTAAGTCACTGGCGAATCCTTATGAGATGCCGGATGATTCTAATTACCCCCTCCGATATCCCGAGGTGATAAAAAAAATGTGGGATGAAGTGTTAGAAGAGTTAGAAGAGTTTGAGCATTTATTTGGGGCAAAACAGAATCTTGCTGCATCTATTGCATGCGTGCAGGAACCAGGGGAAGGAGTTTCACAGTTTGTGCGAAGGTTTCGTAACTGTTGGAAGGAAGAGCAGGTTTATCACAGGAAGGCCTGATGGCTTCGATGTATATTGAGACGCTGTTTGGGGCTATGCGCCCCGAAGTGACTGTAGCATGTAAGCTAATAATAGATGCTTGGTTTAGCATGACTCTGGCAGAATTAGAGAAGGTAATATTAAAGAAGGAAGAGGCGGGATGCTTTGCAGATATGGATGTTAAGAAAGGTAAAAATTTCTCATGCTTGGCAGCAGGATATTGGTTGCCAGCAATCCTACCCCTGGGGATATCAACCCCCGGGGCCTCAGTGGTCGCAATCTCGGGGGTGGAGGGGACAGCAGGGCCGGTTTCGAGGCGGGCGGGGTGGTGGAAGAGGAGTAGGGCAGGGAATATCTAGGAATCAGATTTGTTTTCATTGTAAGCAACAAGGACATTGGAAAAATGAGTGCCCTTACATGGCAGGTAGCGGCCCTGTGCTGACTCGGGGGGGGGTTGGGCCTTGCCCCCTCCCGCGACGCCATCGGCACCACTCCCTCCCCCATCTAGTAGCCTCGCAACCCCTGTTATCCCTATTACATGGCAACAGCCCCCGCAACGCCCATAGGGCTGTCCTGAGGCAACGGTTCCGATCTGGGTTCAGTTAACGGGTGGATGGAAGGAGCCCCCTTGTTGTACGTTGTGCATTAATGGCCAGCAAGTCTCCTTTGTAATTGATACGGGAGCGACTTGCTCTACGTTGCATGCTTCTGTTTGTAGGGAACCCTTAATGCCAGGTCCTGCCTCAGTTGGGATAAATGGAACCTCTACCCCCACGTGGATTACACCCCCGTTGTCTGTCTCCGCGCTTGGTAACAATACTGTTCTGTTTACACATTCATTTACGATTATTCCCTCCTGTCCAGTGAGTCTCCTGGGGCGGGACCTGTTGTGTCGCTTAGAAGCAGTAATTATTAGTAATTCAGATGGCTCTTTTGCCTTGCACGCTCCTTTTTTATTAAATATGAATTCTACAGAGGTGCATGGGTTGTCTATGGTTCCTCCTAAACTCTGGACCACCTCCCCAACTGACGCCGGGTTGGTCCCCTGTACGCCGTACGTGGCACATTTGAAGGATCCTCAAGCTGTCGTCTGTATTCAACAGTACCCTTTGTCTGGCCCTAAGGAAACTGCTTTGCAGTCCATGAGCCAGGATTTTGTTGCAGCAGGTATTGCAGTTCCTACTGTTTCTCCTTATAATACTCCCGTGAATCCCATCCCTAAGGGGGATGGGTTCCGTTTTACTCAGGATTTACGGGCCGTAAATCAGCTTGTTGTCCCACTGGCACCGGTGATGCCCGATACTGCCGGGCTACTTACTCTTATTCCTACGGAAGCCAAATGCTTCACAGTTATTGATTTAGCTAATGCCTTTTTTAGTATACCACTAGATCCCATCACGCAGCCTCTTATGGCTTTCACACATGCAGGCAAACAATATACCTGGACTCGCCTGCCACAGGGATACATCGATTCCCTGGCGGCGTATTCTCTTGTTCTTAAGGCATCAATTGAAATGTGGCATCCGCCTTGTTCCTCCACCCTTCTCCAGTATATGGATGATTTGATATGTTCTAAAACAATCACAGAATGTGAAAATGACTCTGTATCCTTGCTCTGCCATCTAGCCTCCCATGGACATAAGGCTTCTTTAAAAAAGCTCCAGTGGTGTTGTGAGCGTGTTACCTACTTGGGGTTTGTGCTGCCCCCTGGACACCGGGCGCTCTCTCCGCCCGAGTACAGGCAATTATAAAATTATCTCCTCCAACAACAGTAACACAAATGCTGGCTTTCCTTGGATTAGTATCCTTCTGTCGTGCTTGGATCCCGGACTGTGCTTATTGGGATTCCATATTATTCCATTATTAACATTAATAACATTATTATTCCATATTAACATTAACCCTCACTCCAGATACTCAAATACTCAACCAAATCGGTTAATCCACATAAAGTTATTACCGCAAACTATATTTAAAGGACTAGCTACACATACTCAAGAACTAAAAATTATCCTGATCAATGTAAGATCAATTAGAAATAAAATACCTCTCATTACTGACATCATCACTGACGAGAAGCCTGACTATCTCTGCATAACAGAGACCTGGCTGTCCAACTCAGATACAATACTACTAAACCAAATAAAAGTAAAGGGATATTCACTTTTTTACTGCAACTGTAACCATAAAAAAGGAGGTGGTATACTCATTTTGGTTAAATCTAGCTTGAACTGTTCCCCCACGATTTGCGAGTCTATAGATAATATTGATATTCTAAAAATAGAAAATAGAAACTTAGCCATCTGCTTATTTTATAGACCCCCATCACCTGATGTAGAAAACATAACAACCATATTAGAAACCTCTTGTAAAGCCTCCCTAAACAAGCCCCATGTTGTATTGGGAGACTTCAACTTAGCAACTATCAATAATACGCTCCATTCAACTTTCCTAGAATCAATGGAAGACATGGGATTTAAATAAATAGTCAAACACCCCACACACACAAAAGGTAACACTCTTGATCTAATCTTCCTCCCTGATTCTATAATTGAGACATGTCACTACACCCCTCCATCTATAACACAAGTCCCATGGTCTGATCACTTTATCATACAATTTGCTATCCATATTCCCTCCGCCTCCTCCTCTCAGCAAACTGCAACCCGTCAAGGGCCAAGATTCTGTTCATTTAGACCAGAAAAATTTCTAGGGACAATACTACCACAGCTAAATACAAACTCAAACGACATTGACGAAGCTATTAATAAATGGAATAATGTAATAAAAGAAGCTTCCAAACCATCACCTACCAAACCTAACAAGCTATACAAAAGATCCTCAGAAAAATGGTACACACAAGAACTTGCTTCAATTAAAAAGAAGCTAAGAACAATAGAAAACAAATGGCGAGTAAAGAAAACACCAGAGTTTAGGGATCTATATATCTCAACGCTTAACGTATACAGAACAGCAACTAATTACGCCAAAAAGCAACATCATACCTCAATATTAACTAAGGCTATTAATCGCCCGAGGGAACTTTTTGAAATTGTAAAATCGCTCTCAAAAACTCCTACCACCAATAACCAATCTAACACTATTAACTTATCAGATTTAGCAAACTATTTTGCTAGTAAACAAACTATCCCCGATACCAATACCTGACCCTATAACGTCAATAAACAACATTAACACATTGAACTCTTTCCAGACTATCGACAAGAAACAATTACTAAATATAATATTGATTATTAACACCACAACATCCATCCTTGATCCATGTCCTGTTACATGGATCAAAACAATAAAACAAGAACTTGCCCCCGTTATGTTAAATATAGTAAACAATTCCCTTCAAGAAGGGAAATTATCTCAAGAACTAAAACACTCTGCAATCCGCCCGATTTTGAAAAATAAAACATTAAATGAGACTGACCCAACCTCATATCGCCCAATTGCTAGTATTCCCTTTCTCACAAAAATTATCGAAAAGGTTGTACAATTACAACTCCAAGATTTTATAGATACATATGCCCCTCTTGATGATCACCAATATGGGTTTCGACCATTTCACAGCGTAGAGACCCTCCTGCTTGCACTATTGGACACTCTCAATAAAGGTCTAGATAATACAAAACAGGCATTTCTACTGGTATTCCTAGATATATCTGCTGCCTTTGATAGTGTAAATCACAACATACTAATATCAAGACTCTTTCAAATAGGATTAAGGAAAACAACGCTAGACTGGTTTAAATCATATATATCCGACCATACACAATTTGTAAAAGTGAATCAGGACTCATCACCACCCTTTCCTCAAGAACAAGGAATACCTCAGGGCTCTGCATTATCGGCCCTTTTATTCAATATTTATCTTCAACCAATTTGTACCATTTTCCAGAAATACAAAGTGAATTATCGCATATATGCTGATGATATTATGTTGTACACTGCATTCAATATACACGACCCAAACTATGACATAATATCAAGCTGCCTCGTGGAAGCCGAAAAATGGCTATGCTCAAATAATCTGAAAATTAACTTTAAGAAAACAGAGATACTAATCACTTCAAAAAACAAACTACACTCCACCAACTGATATCACAATTCTGAACTTTACCCTTCCCATAAAAGAAGAGATTAAATACTTGGGAATCACCCTTGACAAGGCCCTTAATTTCACAAACCACATTAAGAAAACAACCAAAACAATTTATTATAAGCTACGATCAATACAACAATTGAGGCCCCTCTTAGAAAATGAAGACTTCAGAACTATCACGCAAGCACTAATAACTCCACATATTGACTACTGTAATGGAATTCTTTCAGGAGTACCTAGAAAAAACTTAAAAATTCTGCAAATGGCACAGAATGTAACAGCAAGGATAATTTCTAAAGCTAAACTGACCGATCACATCACTCCGATACTCTATTCCCTGCACTGGCTACCTATACTAAGTATAATACAATACAAAATCTTACTAATCACATTCAAACTAATTAACCAATAGCACCATCCTACCTATCCACATTGATTCATAATCCCTCAGATAACAGGATAAGACGTAGGAATAACCTCAATACCATCTTAGTGCCCAATTCAATCAGAAAAACAAAACATAGTACAAGCAACACAGCATTCTCATTTGTAGCCCCTTCATTGTGGAATAATCTCCCTGCTCAATTAAGGGAGATAAAAGACCTAAAGCAATTCCGAAAAGACTTAAAAACATATCTATTTTCTCAATATTACTCTAACATAGATAATAAATTAGACAAGGCCTCCCATCCTCCAAAAATCACCAAGGCTCTCTTCTGCCCTAATAATCACGACACTACTCACATAACTGAACACATGATAAAACATGATGTATATATATATATATAAATATTGTAAAAAAACTGTAAATAGTTCAAAATATGCTTATACTTATTGTTTTTAGTTCTGATTACCGTTCATTGTACCAGTTTTATTATTGAGCTGTTCTATGTACTTCTTATTGTTTGATGTAAACCGCCACTGATCTTGGGAAGTGGCGGTATATAAGACTTACAAATAAATAAATAAATAAAATAAAAATATTGCGAAGGGCTACTTTGCAGTCACCAGGCTCTGCATCTATTGAATGGACCGAAGAAATGCTTTCTGCATTTGCTACTTTGAAAAATCTGCTTATCTCGGCTCCTACACTTGGACTACCTGATTATGGGAAAATGTTTTACTTATATGTAAGGGAAGAGGGAGGAACTATAGCAGCTATTTTGGCTCAAGACCACGGGGGGGGGGGGGGGGAATGCACCCAGTCGCATATTTATCGAAAAAATTGCCCCTCCAGGTACAGGATATGCCTGCATGTTTGCGAGCCCTGGCAGCTTCGGCTATTGCCATACAGATGACTATCCCGATTACCCTGTCTCATGAGACTATTCTGCTTTCTACCCATTCTGTTTTGAATGTGTTAAAGAACCTCACTAAGCAACACATGACAGCCCAGCGCCTTAGTGGGTACGAGGTAATTTTAACAACTACTGAAGGGTTGTCGGTTAAACAGCAATCCGCTGCCTTTACCCCGATGCTGGCCTTGCAGGCCTTAATGCGCCCAGTAGATGATTCTAAGTTGCCCCAAGAAGAACATGATTGCTTAAAGTTGATTAACTTTGAGACGTCCTGATTTGCCCTCCTCCCAGACAACGCCTACATTGCTTCTTATGCCATTGTAGAATTCCCAAATATTTTGCATGAAGCCCAGTTATTACCTTATGATTCTGCACAAGCTGCAGAATTGGTAGCGCTTACTAGAGCCTGTGAATTATCTGCTGATAAACGTGTTAACATTTATACAGATTCCAGGTATGCCTTTGGGGTGGTGCATGATTTTGGTCTCTTATGGGGGCGTAAGGGATGGAAAACTGCAGATGGTAAACCAATTTCTCATGCACAATTGTTTAATGAACTGCTGGCCGCCTTATGTAAACCCAAAGAAGTCGCCGTTATTAAATGTACTGCACACAGATATGACACTTCTATTGCCTGTCAAGGTAATGCCTTAGCTGATCTTGCAGCCAAACAGTGTGCACAAGCCTAAATTGAATTCTTACGTAGTAACATCTCTCAGGGCATGCCAACAGTTTCTTACTATTTGTCTGATCCTCCATTGTCTGAATATTATGTTACCCCTCTTGAACATTCTTTTCCTCTGCACCACTTGCAGGCTGCTGCAGATCCCGAGGATATTATGTATTGGGAACAGCATAATATGAGTTTAAATTCAGCACAGATTTGGCAAGAAAAGGGGTGGGGGGGGGGGGGGCGAAGAGGACTACCGAAAGCAGCAGCCCCTCTCTTAATTGGTCAAGTACATAGGGTAGGGCATAAAAACAAAGACGGTTCTTAAGGAGTTACAGGAAATTTGTTTGCAGAGATTTGCCTCATTTAGTGGAATCACAATTGAGTCAATGCTTAGTATGTGCTGGAATAATGTTCAGCAGGGAAAAGCATAGGACAATTGCAACATTTACCCCCAACCCAAGGCCCGTTTCAGGCCCTACAAGTAGATTTCACATGTATGCCACGATCGATAGGGGGTTATAAGTATTTGTTGATCATTGTAGATAGGTTTTCAAAGTGGCCAGAGGCTTTTCCCACGACCAAGGAATATGCTAGAACAGTAGCAAAAATTCTCTGTAAGGAAGTTATTCCCCGCTTTGGGTGTCCTCTTTCTATAGATTCTGATCAGGGACCAGTGTTCACCTCTAAGGTGTTACAACAGATTACTCAGATGTTCGCCATTGATTGGAAATTTCATGTCCCATATCACCCACAGTCATCAGGGATAGTAGAACGAATGAATCGAACAATTAAAGAAAAATTTAAAAAGGCTACACAACACGCCCCAGGAAGGTGGCCAGTGTATCTGCCAGCTGTATTGGCAGAAATTAGGCTAACCCCCAGGGCATCTGGATTCTCTCCTTTTGAAATTCTGATGGGACGACCCTTACCCTTACCCTGGAAATGGCTCAAGGGAATGGTGATAATGGCAGATGACTTGTTGCTAGCACAGGAAGAATATGCTACACAGCTAGCTAAATATTTATGCACGGTGTCTGAACAAGTGTACAATGCTTTCCCTTTTCCTTCTACAGAACCGATGCACCCATTCCACCCGAGAGACCGTGTGCTGGCAAAGCTGTTTCATAAGAAGGGCCAATGGGATCCGCTGTTTGGAGATCCGGAGGAGATTATTGCACTTACTCGCACAGCCGTGCTGACTGATAAGCATCCGACCTGGGTACACGCCTCACGCGTCAAGAGTGCACCGGAGGATTCCTGGAAGACGCCTGACTCGCCCCAGCCATGAGGACCTTGGACACAGGCACACTGGACAGAGAACAATGCAACTTGGATTCAGTTCGCTTGGATGCCCTTAGCTGGACTTCCTGGATCCCAGTTTTCCAGACCCCCGCTATCACCGCTGAATTAGAACTCCACCACTTATGTACTCTTATACACCTGTTTCCACGGTGGCTGATGTACCCGAGCGCGCCACCACCGACCTCCAGTTAATAATGTCTGCTTAACTGTCCTTCAGAAGACTGTTTGGCTGTTCTTATAGTGGGCCTATGCAGGCCCAAAGGGGGGATTGATAGGGAAAAAAAGCTTAAAGTGTGTAGCAGGACTAAGAGGCCCGCAGGGGAAAATAGGAATCCTGTATATATCTATATATGGAAAAGAATGTGCTGTGCTAAGACAAATTGATTGTTCTACACGGAAATGACTAACATCTGTGAAGTTACTGATAAGCTGTGGTGGGCCTCAGGGGATGAGTTGATGACATATGTATATGTTTCTGTTAATGTATAAAACACAGACAGCCCCTCTAAACTGTGGAATAAACTTACATACTTGTTCTCCAAATCCCATTCCCTGTTCAATGTAATGACCAGACATATGCATTTTGTCGGATGTTTTTTGTTACATGTAAACCGCGCTGATTGCAAATAGTGCGGTATATAAGAATTGTAAAATAAATAAATAAAAAATAAATAAATAAACATACTACTTATGTGCGAGTGTGTGTGTGTTTGTTCCCCTGGAATTCCATACAGAGAAGGTAAGGTGATTCCTCAGCCCAGAGGATTAACGGACATCCCGAGGGTAAGTGGTATATAGTGCTGGGAAAGGAATAACCCACACTAACACTTAACATGAGATCATGCAAGATCTTATGAATAGGTAAGGTAGCTGCCTCCTTGGGAGCTTTAGGGTACTGCAGGATTTCTAATTCCTTTGCCCTAGGCTCTTTGTCAGGAGCCACTGTGATGGAAAGACCTCGAGCCACATCTCGGATAAAATCCTGAAAGGACATATCCTCTGGTGGAGACATCCTACGCTGAGGAGAAGAAGAATCCTGAGGAAGAAGTACTCTGGTATCGGCAGAGCTTTCAGAGTCTTCAGACTCATCCAAGGATTTGAAGTATCGCCGATCCGGGTGATCATGCAAGGCACGGTACCGGTACCGATCAAAGTTGGCATAGGAGTGGTCCGGTACCGATCTGTCGATACCAGATGGATACACATGACTCGGTCCCGGTAGAATACCTGCCGATGACGATGCAGTCGGTGCCACAGGTTGAATTGTCTGAAGCGGTTTCAAGGGCATCGTGGCCGTGAGAAGAGCCGCCAGACTGCATTCAATAGCCAAGAATCTCTGGTCTATCGAAGCTGCCGATGCTTGGGTATCGGTACCAGAAGAAGCGGCCGGTACCCCAGAGCAAGGCACCAGTAGTTCTGCAGAGGTTGAAGCCTTGAGAACATCCTGGAGCCCCGTTAGTGCTTTGGAAGCTGAAGCCTCCCGCCGGGGCAATTTTGCTGGTGAAAGTCCCTCAAGGGCAACGCCAGAGGCATCTCACTGTCTAGAAGGAGATCTACCCTTTGAGGACCAGCTAGATTTATGTTTAGTTACCTGAGATCCATGGGAGGAAGACGAAGCCCTGGACGACGTCGATGCCATGGAGGCTGCATCGGAGGGAAAAAAGGGTGCTAAGCTTAGCAGCTTGATTCTGCCGGCCCTTTTCGACCTCATCCCACAGGCAACACACTCTGAAATAGAGTGGTCAGGACCTAAACATTTGAGGCACTACTCATGGGTGTCGGTGACGGAGATGGTACCGCCACACATAGAACACTTTTTAAAACCCGAAGCGGGTTTTTCCATTCTAAAGGAAAAGTTGGGCCTAGTGCCCAAAATGGTGCATGGCACCTGAGAGAAAATTACTGGAAAGACTCCAGAAGAAAGGTTGGGGGTTTTTTTTGAAGAAAAGAAAGAAAGAAAGAAGAAAAACCGGCTGTACCGGTGTAGCGTCGAGGGAAGGCAGATGCGACCACAAAAAAAGAATAGAAGGGATTTTTTTCTGCAGTGACAGGATGTGCGACCTGTCGGCTCCGCGGAAAACGAAGAACTGGAGAGGGACAGTTGGGAAAGGCAGGAAGGGATGCTCCCAAAAGCTTTCCTATTGGACGCTGGGGAGCATTCCCGCACAGGCTCTATCGGTATCAACGATACCCATATGTGAAAACTACATTCCTGCTTGTTCCTGGAGATTTAATATTAGGATTTTTCCTTTTCATAACTATTCTTTTACAAATGCCCATGTTAACTGGAAACCAAACAAAACCTCTTCTAATTTTATATGAATTAAATCTAAGCAGAGAAACTCAATTTGTAAAAAACAAACAAACACAAAAACAAAAAAACCCACCTTCAAAATCTATGCTCTCTCAATGACAGGATTTTGCAGGGATTACTATTTTAAATAGGGTTTTCCCAGCTCGTTTTTTAAAATCATGCCAAAATCTTAATTGCCAAGAAGTATTCACCTTCAGCCAGGATTTGAAACTGATTTAGTGTCTCAGTTTTTCATGTCATCTATTCTTCTTCAGTTTTTCATCTGTTTCTAAGAGCAGCTATATAAACGTGATAGCCATGCATGATAAATGGCAACAATATGAATACAACTACACAGAATCAACTTACTTTGATGAAACAAAAGCGGATATATTTTTCAAATTGTACTCTGGTTCCTGGACCACAAAATGCTGTAATGGGGATAGCTGCCAATTTCTGAAAGAATAAATATGAAAATATGTATATTAATATGCTAAAGGTTAGAAATAGACACCTGAAAGCTCACTGTCAGAATTCTAGCTGTTATGCCTTCAACAGAAAAGTCCATTAACTTGTTAAATTATATTATAGCACTACAAAATCAAACAAGAATAAACTACCACCAACAACATGATAAGTTACAATAGAATATGTACTGCATAGGTTTGCAATGTTGGCATATTCAGTCCCAAATTGAATCTTCAGAGTAAGCTGAAAATGAAAATATTTTGTAATGGACATTGTGAATCCTAAAACCATTTTGTATTTGTATAAATAAATGAATTAATTTTATAACAGGGCACCTATGTAAGAAATTCAAAAAGGTGACAATTTTATAAAGGCAACAAAGGCATACCTTTATAAAATAGGCTCGCAGAATCTACCTTAATGGCAGTAATGGGTGTCCTCCGTGGCCATTAGGGTAATGGAGCTGTATGGTGGCTGCTGTCATCCTCCTATTGCCCAAAATCAGACCTTTTGCTCTCCCAGTGTTCAGGGGTACAGACTTTCATGAACATGCACAGCAGATCCCACGCCACCATCCTGAAGAACTGCTGCTCAGTCCACAACATAGCTGAAGTTGTCATAATGGGTATGATGAGCAGGAATATATGACACCCCAGTACAGGTAAGCAATTCTGCTCTCTCCATGGAGAAGAAAAAGGGATATGGAGTCACATATGGTGCGATTCCAGGGCTGAGAATTGCCAATGTAAGGGAACCCGATTTGTAGAATTGGGTGGAGGAAACTAAGCAAAGATGACTTGCATTATGGATTGTCCATATACACTGCGCCCACACGTGACAAAATGTCCAAATAGTAATTTATGAAAGCATGGACAGACCACCATGCTATTGTGGTAGGTGAAGGCCTGTGATCCATGGTGTCTGAAGTGAGCAGACAGGCCTGAACAGCTTGACCTGTAACTGAAGCCTGTAGTTAGGCCCAGAGGAATGAAAACCCCCCTGAATGATGACACCATAGAATTGAAACTTAACTCAGCTTAACTGAACATAGCTAAGCAGAAACGAAACTTAGAAAAGACAGAAAACAGCTCTAATTGGTACTGATAAGAGAGTACAGCTTCTATGGAATTAATTAACTCTGCAAAAAGCAAGGTTACAGTGCCCTGCTTTCCCACATGTTTTAGCAAGCCAGTGACCTTGGAGGAGAGAAGTAATGAAAGTCTAAGAACTGTCTATTGTAATGAGGACTGAAAGGGGGGCAACCAGGTGCTGAGCCCAGACCAGAGTCCCGATTGGGTAGCCATATCAGTACCGGGACCAATAGATGGGTGAGAGGGGTTACTGGGACCAATGAAAAGTTTGCCTATGTCTAGAATGGAGAAGAACGGTATAAAAGTTGTTGTTTTGCTAGAAACCATTGCTCAGCCATTTTGAAATTGCTTATTGCTTGAGCCATGTGCACATTAAACTGGCTTGGATCCTTGAAACGACTCCTGGTTTTATTTATTGCATGCTTATCTGCTGCTACACTATGGCCTTGTAAATGTAGGTTGATCTCAAGTTGGCTATAGTTGCAGCTTTTGCCTAGAAGCAATGAATGGTGATATGTCTCATTGGGGGTTCTCTTGCTTGGGCATTAAAAAAAATCATCAAAACAGTTCAAGATCCAATGAAAGAGTCTGCTTGGTTATGCCACATTCTAGTCTGTTCTATTCATTTCCTATAATCTGATTAGAGTCCTTCATTTTATGTTGAGAGGTTTCGAGGGAAAATAGCAGGAGGGTTATTTTAGCAAGGTGGGAATGGGGTTTTGGGAAAATGATGGATAGGACGTGATCACTGAGCAAGATAAAGAAAACCTGGCCTCTGACTCTGATGGGGCCAGTCGTCTAAGTAGGGGTAGATGAATATTCCTAGAGTCCGGAGAAATGCTGCTACGACAGCCATGCATTTTGTAAACACCCTTGGTGCTGAGGCCAGGCCAAAAGGAAGCACCCTGTATTGGTAGTGCTTTCCTTGAAAAAGAAACCGAAGGAACTTTCTGTGAGTTGGATGGATGAGAACATGAGTGTACGCATCCTTGAGATCTAGAGAACAAAGCCAATCCTGACTCTGAAGGTATGGCAGCAGCGTTCCCAGAGAAATCATCTTGAATTTCTCTTTGAACAGGAATTTGTTCAATTCTCTGAGGTCTAAAATAGGTCTGTGTCCCCCTGTTTTCTTTGGGATAAGGAAATAGGGGGAGTAAAACCCTGTACCCTGTTGAGGAATGGGTACCTCTTCTATTACCCCTTGGGCAAGAAGCATAGTGACCTCTTGATCTAACAGGTTGATGAGAGAGGTCTGAGACTTGAACTGTCTTACCATTGTGGGAGGGGGCATGCACAGAAAGTGAAGCTTGTACGCCTCTTTTATAATGGAAAGTCCAATGTTCTGCTGTTATCTGCCCCCATCTGGGGGCAAAGTGACACAACCTTCCTGGAATGGTGGAAGGCTCTGGTCCATTGAGAACCAGGAAGGCTAAGTTCTCTAGATGGAAGTCAAAGGCCTTGTGGAGGCTGAGACTGCTGAGACGGTTGAGGATTAGCAGTCTTTCCTTTGTTTAGGTGGTTGCTGACTTTTTCGGGCAGGTTGACCTGCAGAACGTCCCTGCTGGGAATAAGAGGGATAAAACCTCTTCTTTTTGGAGAAGAGTGGTTTCTTGAAAGATTTCTTCCTTGCAGGATCAGCTGTGGCTTTGGATAATCTATCCAAAGTGGAGTTGTCAGCATCCAATTCATTGGCTCTCTCTTGCCAATTCTTGCCAAACAGATTCTCACCTGTACAAGGGATATTGCCCAGTTTGTCCTGCACCCAGAGCTCCAAATCGGATGCCTGGAGCCAGGCAATTCTATGTGCACCTATGGCAATGGCAAAGGTTCTGCTTATGCACTCAAAACAGTCAAAAGCTGCACGATTGACAAACTTAGAAACATCCTGGGCATGTTTAACCAGTGTGAGAAAATCCTGCCTCCTATCATCAGGAAGAAGAGAGCTCAAAACCTCTAAATCTCCTATGACTTCCTTAAGGAACATTCCCATATATAAAATATAGGAACTGATCCTGGCAGAAAGCATGGAAGCCTGGAAAGTACGACGTCCAAAGGCATCCAAAGTGCGACACTCACGTCCTGGAGGATTAGAGGCATGCCTCTTTGCACTTCTGATCCTTCTCATAGCTGATTCCACTACAATAGAGTGGTGAGGAAGCTGAGTTTTCTGGAAGCCAGGACACAGAGGTATTCGATACATGGTATCCAGTCTACGAGAGTGAGGAGAGGTGGTAAGAGGTGTTTCCCACATTCTCAACATGAGATCATGTAAGATCTCATGGATAGGCAAAGTAGCTGCCTCCTTAGGAGCCTTGCGATATTGCAGTATCTCCAACTCCTTTGCCCTGGGCTCTGTTTCAGGAGCCACAGTAATGGAAAGACCTCGAGCCACCTCCATGATAAAGTCCTGAAAGGAGATATCTTCTGGAGGGGACATCCTGCATTTAGGAGAGGAAGGCTCCTCTGGGAGAAGTACTCTGGTACCGACGGAGCTGTCAGAATCCTCAGAGTCCTCCGAGGACTCAAAGTACCTTCTATCCGGATGCTCTTGTAGAGCACGATACCCGTAGCGACCGAAGTCGGTGCCGGGGGAAATCGGTACCGGTGTATCGGTACCGGAAGGCATAGCATGACTGGGTGCCAGCAATGCAGTCACCGATGTCGATGCTGTCAGTACCAGTACCGATACCGATACCGGAGTTGGTGCCGGTTGAACTGTCTGACGCGGTTCCGAGGGTGTCGATGCTGCAAGGAGAGTCGCCAGACTGCGTTCAATAGCCAGGAACCTCTGGTCTATCGACGCTGCTGATGCCTGGGTATCGGTACCAGAGAAAGCAGCCGGTACCCCAGAGCATGGCACCAGTAGTTCTGCCGAGGTCGAGGTCTCAAGAACATCCTGGAGCCCTGATAATGCTTTCGAAGCCGAAGCCTCCCGGCAGGGCAATTTTGCCGGTACAGAACCCTCAAGGGCAACGCCAGAGGCATCTTGATGCTTGGAAGGAGATCTACCCTTTGAGGACCGGCCAGACTTATGTTAAGTTACCTGAGATCCATGGGAGGAAGACGAAGCCCTGGAAGACGTCGATGCCACAGAGGCTGCATCGGAGGGAAAAAGGGTCATGAGCTTAGCAGCTCGGTTTTGTCGACCACTCTTGGACATCATGGCACAGGCCATACCCTGCGAAATGTAGTGGTCAGGACCTAAACATTTAAGACACCACTCATGGGTGTTGGTGACGGAGATGGTACCGCCACACTTGGTGCACTTCTTGAAACCCGAAGCGGGTTTTTCCATGGTAAAGAAAATTTGGGGCCTAAGGCCCAAAATAGCACGTGCACCTGAGGAGGAAAAGTTTGGAAAAAAAAGAACTATATATCTTTTTTTTTTAAAGAAAGAAAGAAGAACCGGCGGTACCAGTATAGCGTCGAGGAAGGCAGACGCGACCACAAAAAAGAAGAATAGGAAATATTTTCTGCGGTGACAGGAACGACGACCTGCTGGCTCCGCGGAAAATGAAGAACTGGAGAGAGGCAGTTGGGAAAGGTGGGAAGGCAGCATGCAGGCGCTGTGGGATGCTCCCAAAAGCTTTCTAATTGGACGCTGGGGAGCGTTCCCGCGCAGGCTCCGTCAGTACCGACGATACCCATATGTGAAGACTACATTCCTGCTTGTTCCTGGAGATTACAAACAACTAAATGAAAGCAATAAAAATTCTGGCACTGGAAGTGTGTCACCACCATGGTGACAAACATTTATCTGGCTCTGAGGAAAAAAAGACTGAGGTATTCGGAAGCAGAATTGGCACACATGAGCAGTAGAGTATGTCCAAAAGCTTCCAGAAGATAGTTGGGAAGTGTCGCACCCCCAGGGGCCCTATCGGTGGGGTCAGGTATTGCCTGATGATTCCTCCTCCTGGCTCCGTACGTACCGCAGGCAGCCTTGCCTGACCCTCTGAGGGTGGTAGTTGTACCTTCTCTATATAAAGCACACAACACACTTGAGTTTCAAACTCAGGGCTTTATTCCCCGTCCACGAGGTTTTTCTTTCTCTTTGGCAAACAAAACAATAGCCCACTTCGGGCATGTAACAGAAATTAAAGGTAGAACTAAAATAGCTTACTTCAGCTTTTAAATGCAAACAAAAAGAAAAGAATTAAACATCCTCACTGTTCCTAACAGCCTTTTCTTTTTGCTGCCACAGCACAGCTCACTTATAATGGTTTTTCTGAGAGACACGTTTTGTTAGCACACAGCTTGTGACTCTTAAGCACTGGTTATCTTCAACCATTTACCTCAAGGAAAACTCAGGGTCAATTACAGACAGTGAACACTCCATTGGCTCAGGAACTGCTGGTATATCTGCATTCTCATATTCCATTAATTCAGGTTCATTTGAACTCACGTTTCTGAGATCAGCTGTTTCATAAGGATAAGGCTGGCTTGCCTCGTCAAGCAGGAAGTTGTTCTGTCCCTCTGAATCAATGCTTCTCTGGGAACTACCGTAGGGTTTTGAATGAAGCTCATAGGAGCTCAGCCCCTGCTGGTAACTACAAGGATATTCAACAACTTCCCTGGCTCTGTTACTAGAATAATTACGGCAGGCTCTGAGCGTGCTCGGGTCTAGCCTTTGCAACACAGCTGCCCTAGATTGCACTGCTCTAGATGGAAGCTTATCCGACGTGGGGAGTTTAAAGTTGCTAGTAGAATCACCAGCTTTTTCAGGTAAGAGAGCTTCTCTTCTCTTGGGGTTTCTACTACAAGGGAAAAAGTTATTCTCCGTTTCTTTAAAGCTTGTTTGTGACTGGCTTTTCCTATTGCTTCGGGGTTTTACCCACTCAGGTAGGAAACAGCCACTATTAGTACTTCTTGCTCTGTTACCTTGTATGTAAGACTTCCTACGTCTCTCATGCTCTCCCCGCATGCACACAGTATCTGGTTTCTGCCTTCCAAATGTTTCACACAGGTCTCGGGACTCACTCAGACCTTCGTATGGGCTCTCCTGCTGATCCAGTAGTTCAGACTCTCTTTCTCTCTCTCTTTCATTCCAGTCCCATTCTTTCCACAGCTTCTGCTGCGCTTGCCGCTGTCTCTCTTGCTGTGACCCTCGTTGGCTCACCTCCTCTCCCTCTCTAACTATTTGTGAGCGTGTTTTATCACCGTGTCTTTGGGCTCCACCTCCACCCAGCTGATTCCTATCAGGCAATGCAAACTCCCTTTGCTTGCTATCTGGGTGTGTCTTCCTGGCCCTTACCCACGTGTGCCTTGGTTGTCTGTAGCAACCATCTGACAGTTTTCTGTTTACACTGTCATCTCTTCCCTGATCATCGCTACTGATCTGCATTTTCTCAGGCTGTATTGGGTCCACCTTGTGACAGAAGCTACTCACATGGGCTCCCTTCATGTCGTCGCCCATTTGTGAGGACATTATCCTGCTTGGCTATGGAGACATGCTTTTATATACTTTTTTTTTTTTCATTTAAAATTTTTATTAGTGAATAACACACCAATATACAGCATGCTTAATACAGCAAGTTATCACCCCATCCCACCTCCTTCATCGCTATTATAGGACAGAGGAACCGAAGTAAACTGCTCTTAGACAATGAAATCACTAACATAATTCAAACAGTGATCAATTCACCAGCGTTAAATAACATAAAATAAAACAGCAGATGTGATGTTCCCCTGCTTTAATCCCCCCGCCTATAATTCAACAAAACACGGGCAACTCCCCTGTGCTAATTCCCCCCTCCTTCCCACTCTACCCCCCCTCTCCCCTCCCTCCCCCCTCCCCCTCTATGCAAACACTTAGATCCATTTCTGCATCTTCGAACCCTACCTATGCCCACTACTCCCCCCACCAGTCCCAGCACCCCCACCTGCCCCCCCTCCATAAATCCTCCCCCTACTCCCCCCCTCCTCTTGCCATTCCTCCACCATTTCCATACCTTCTGCCATTGTACCCCACTTCTCTCCCCACCCCCCCCGGCGCTGCACTGTCAACCGGTGCATCAGCCCCACTTCACTCACTCTTCGGATGAAACCGGCCACCTGCGGGGCACTCTGTCCCCCCCAGTGCCGGGCTATTTCGCAACGGGCCGCTACTAGACAATGGTGTAGCCTCCCTCCTGGGTATCTCTTCTTCTAGGAGATGTAACAGGCATGTTTCGGGCTTTTGTGGCACTTTGTGTCCTGTCATCGCATGTATCACTTCTAAAACCCTCGTCCAGTAAGCTCGCATATGGACACACCGCCACCACATATGCATCCAGTCCCCCCTCTCCCCGCACCCTCGGTCATCCTGTCCAAGTTTAGCTTTCACACGATGTACTGGCGTCCCTTTTATATACTTTTAACTTTTTGTTTTATGCTATAGTTTACATCAACCACCATGCCTTAATGAGTATTTAGTAGGTCATTTTAAAAGGTGCTTTTCTTTTTTTTCTTTTCTTTTTTTAACTTTTCATATAGGCATCTATTTTTTTTAAAGTACTATTTATATGTTGTTATAAAAGTGTTAGAATTGATTTAGCTCATGCCTTTCTGAGAAGTTCAAGGTGAGTTACATTCAGGTACTTTATGTATTTTGTTGTCCCGGGAGGGTTTACAATCTGAGTTTGCACCTGCAGCAAGATAGGGTTAAGTGACTTGTCCAAGATCCCAAGAAGCAGCAGTGGGATTCAAACCTTGCTTTCCCGGTTCTCAGTCCACTGCTCTAACCATTAAGCTACTCCTCCACTCCACTTCTACGATGGCTCCCAATGGCACACTAATTTGTGCTCGCTATGAAGATACAAAATGTATGTGAAGAGCCCGAACAAGCTTTTTCTGCACACTGAGCAGATAGTCAGAATTACCCCACCTCCACCTGTCCTGTCCTGCCCCCTTGTCCAGCATGTCACACACACTTTTCCCTGCTTCCCTTTCACACCTCTCCCTTCCCTGTGTTTAACAACTCTCATCCTGCTCCCCTTGCATTCAGCATTTCTCCTCCTCCTTTCCTGCATCCACAGTTTCTCTCTCCTGCATACAGAAGTGTCTCCCCCCCCCCTTCCTCTGCTTTCCCTGTCCTGTGTCCAGCTGCTTTAAGGTAAGACAAAGCAAGCCAGAATTCACAGTGTAGGTGGGCCAGCAGACAGAGCATGAATAGAGGCTGAGTCAGCAGAGCAGGCTCCTCTCTGGCACTGCTTCCTCTCTACTCCATCGAGGCTGCACTCCATTTCTATATGCTGATGACATCCAGATCCTGTTCACTGTTCCTTCATCCTCCGACATCTCCCCTTTGAAATCCTGCCTTCAAGCTGTCCACCAATGGCTTTGATAACCACCTTATCCTCAACATCTTCCAATGAAAGTCCATCATCTTTCCCTGTCTGCCACCTTGCTTCCTCCCAGGGCTGGCCTAACCACTAGGCAAACTAGGTGATTGCCTAGGGCAGCAACATCCACAGGGCAGCAAAAGCAGCGCATGCAAAGCTAAACAATAGATTTTATTAAGTAGAAAGATGCGTTCAATCACAACAGCATAATTGGCTATTTCCTTAATCATTCATTCTGTGGACTTCACAAAATACAATCACAGACTATTGATTTCCAAGGCCTCAGACTCATTAACAGCAGACCGGCCGGCAAGCCTAGCCAAAGAATGCTCATATAGCATCAACGGCCTTAATATCGGAAATCTATAGTGCAGTGCTTTACCAAAGTGAGCAGAACAATAATTAGTTTGTAGAGCAAGCGTGGTAGTTTATTTTCCAGTTACTTAGCTCAAAGCTTTCCTTCAGATCTTCAACGCTGTCTCTTCAAAGCTTTCCAGCTTTCCGACGCTCTCACAGGGCGCCGTTAAGGCGTTTCACCGCTATCGGTTTCTTCAGGGAAATTCATATAATAAATACTGCTCAAAAATTCTGTAAAAAATACAAAAGTAAAATGTGACAAGTCTCCTCAAACTCTCTATACCAAAAATAAAAACATTAAAAACCCCCTCATAAACCTTCTTACAAAATCCGATGCCGCCCGCGTTGTAGCTCATAATTTAAAGCTCAGTAGTTTCAGCCGTCAACTGTTCGCCAAAAACGCCGCGCATGCGGATAATCTACTAGGGGTGGGCTTATATACCTCACCACTCGCCTAATTTAAAAGTGTATGAGCTTGCACCAAAAAGGATTCATTAGAAGCAGCGTGCGAGCAGCTAATCCATATCCATTCCACTTGCTTCTTAGTACACGATTGGCCATTCAAAAGACTACCAATATCAGCCCATCATACTCTTCAGAAACAGGCTGCCCAATCGATCTCTTGATTCAAACCACAGGGGGATACTGTATTAAATCGAAAAATCCATCGTTGCTCATTTCTCAGTAAAGTTTCATTGACTGTCCTACCACTAGCGCTTCTCCACACATGTATCCCCCTGTGGTTTGAATCAAGAGATCGATTGGGCAGCCTGTTTCTGAAGAGTATGATGGGCTGATTATTGGTAGTCTTTTGAATGGCCAATCGTGTACTAAGAAGCAAGTGGAATGGATATGGATTAGCTGCTCGCACGCTGCTTCTAATGAATCCTTTTTGGTGCAAGCTCATACACTTAAATTAGGTGAGTGGTGAGGTATATAAGCCCACCCCTAGTAGATTATCCGCATGCGCGGCGTTTTTGGCGAACAGCTGACGGCTGAAACTACTGAGCTTTAAATTATGAGCTACAACGCGGGCGGCATTGGATTTTGTAAGAAGGTTTATGAGGGGGTTTTTAATGTTTTTATTTTTGGCATAGAGAGTTTGAGGAGACTTGTCACATTTTACTTTTGTATTTTTTACAGAACTTTTGAGCAGTATTTATTATATGCATTTCCCTGAAGAAACTGATAACGGTGAAACGCCTTAACGGCGCCCTGTGAGAGCGTCGGAAAGCTGGAAAGCTTTGAAGAGACAGCGTTGAAGATCTGAAGGAAAGCTTTGAGTTAAGTAACTGGAAAATAAACTACCACACTTGCTCTACAAACTAATTATTGTTCTGCTCACTTTGGTAAAGCACTGCACTATAGATTTCCGATATTAAGGCCGTTGATGCTATATGAGCATTCTTTGGCTAGGTTTGCCGGCCGGTCTGCTGTTAATGAGTCTGAGGCCTTGGAAATCAATAGTCTGTGATTGTATTTTGTGAAGTCCACAGAATGAATGATTAAGGAAATAGCCAATTATGCTGTTGTGATTGAACGCATCTTTCTACTTAATAGTTTCACGTTCAGTAAGAGACCTTGTATTTGTTAGTAAACAATAGATTTTGACAGCGACAGGGGGTGTTAAAGCTTGAGGTTTACCTAGGGCACCAACACTTTGAAGCAACTCCAGGACCGGCCCTGTTCCTCTCCTCATTATTTCATCCTCCATACTTCCTTTCCACGACTCCATCAAAACCTTAGGAGTCACGCTGGACTCTGCTCTCTCGCTGTTAAACCTCACTTGAACATCTTATCTCAGTTTGCTTTCTTTGCCCTATGACATTTGTGCTCCGCCTTCACTATCCCTCAGTTTACTCACTTGTTATTGCTTGTCAATATCTGCCTTGATTACTTAACGCCCTCAATATTCTATTCACCGCCTACAACTTATTCAAATCGACAGCAGCTAAATTCATAAGGCTCACCATTTTGATCATGTTTCTCCACTGGTTCCCAATCCCCTTTCAATTCTACTTCAAGATCCTAATCCTAGCCCACTGCACCCTGTTTGCTTCATTTCCTTCCTACTTGGCTACCCTCATCACTCCATATCAACTTCACTCCCTTCACTCTCTCCGCTCCCTGCCCCCTCCTACCCTCCATTTTGTCATAGTCAGAAACTCCTCATTTTCCTATGCCAGCCCTTCCCTATGGAACTCCCTTCCCTCTGCCTTCTTCTTGAACCCTCACTCCCCATCTTCAAAATGAATTTGAAAACCTGACTGTTCCAGCAAATCTTTCTATAGCCCTCTTCTTCCTAATAACTCTCCCCCGAGTTTACACCTGTTGTCTTTTCGTTTCCCTCATCCCAGGAATTGTAATACCTTCCTTCTCTCTTTTCTTCTCTCTATTCCCCCCTTCAGTATCCCTTTCTTTATTGATGTTCTTTTCTTTTCATTGTAAATCACTGTAGTACAAGCTGGCTTTGGGCAAGTATAGCATAGTTACTCACCTGTAACATGTGTTCTCCAGGGACAGCAGGAATCAATCCTCACATATGGGTGACGTCGGCGCTGACAGAGCCATCATGCGGAGCAATTCCCCAGCTTTCAAAGAAAGCCTTTGGGGTTGCATCGCGCATGCATGGTCCCCTTCCCGCCCAAGGGTGCCATCTTGCTCAGTCAAATGACATAGCTAAAGAGACGGCAAAATGAATAAAAACCAATAATAGGACTGCAACTCCAGGGGAGGAGGGAGGGTCATGAGGACCAATTCCTGCTGTCCCTGGAGAACACCTGTTACAGGTGAGTAACTACGCTTTCTCCAGGAACAAGCAGGAAGTCAGTCCTCACATATGGGACTCCCTAGCTATAGGCTACCGAGAACCCACAGCTGAAAAATGGCTCCCTCTAGAAGAGCCGCAGCAGCTGCAATAGGAATTCAGCCGAGAAAGCAACACCCCCCGGTAGCCTGACACCAAAGGTCAGAGGGTTGGAAATGCCTAAACCTCAAATAGGTTCCGGAGAACCGCCTGGCCGAAAACACTGTCCCGTTGGGACTCCCTATTCAGGCAGTAATGGGCTGCAAAAGTCTGGCTTGAAGACCAAGTTGCAGCCCGGCAGATGTCTGCCAACGGAACAGAGTGGAAATGAGCCACTGATGCGGCCTTAGCCCTGACGTGGTGGGCTGTGACTCGACCCTGCAATGGGAGGTCGGCCGCCCTGTATGCCCAGGCAATACAGTCTGCCACCCAGGTGGACAGCGTACGCTTGGAAACAGGTAATCCCAGCTTACTGGGGTCATACGAGAAGAAGAGCTGAGTAGCCCTTCAAAGTCCCTTCGAAACGCTCCAGGTAGAAGGACAACGCCCTCTTACAACCCAGGGTATGCAGGACTGCCTCTGCCTGGCTGGAATGCAGCCTGGGAAAGAAGGTCAGAAGAACCACCTCCTGGTTGAGGTGGAAAGGGGAGAAAACCTTTGGAAGAAACGTCGGGTGACTGCAGAGGACCACCCTATTCCTATAAAACCTTGTGTATGGTTTATCAGTTATGACAGCTTGCAGCTCACTCACACGTCTGGCTGATGCAAGTGCCACCAGAAATGGCACCTTCCAGGAGAGGAAGCACAGATGGCAAGAGGACATCAGTTCAAAAGGTGGGCAAGTAAGCTGCTGCAAGACCACATTTAAATCCCACTCAGTTGCCAGAGGTTTCAGCAGAAGCAGACCTCTGAGGAATCTGGACACCAGGGGGTGAGCCGAAAGAGGTTGCCCCTCCATGGGTGAGTGGTTTGTTGACAAAGCACTTGCCGACAAAGCACTCAGGTGGACCCTGACAGAGTTAGGCTTGAGACCTAAATCTGATAGGTGAAGCAGGTACTGCAGCACCACTGGTACAAGGCAAGAGAAAGGGTTTTCATTGTGCTAGTTACACCACACCTCAAATCTACGCCACTTGAAAAGCATAGGATTTCTTAATGGACTGCCTCCTGGAGGCCAGTAACACTTCCTCTACATTCCAAGGTAGGAGGAGAGGAGCCAGCACTACCCTTTCAGCAGCCATGCCATCAGGTTGAGGGCCCTGAGGTTGGGGTGCAAGAGAGAGCCCTGCTCCAGTGAAAGGAGGTCGGGCTGTGTCCCCAGTGGAAATGGAGTTTTGACTGCCAGCTGGAGAAGAAGCGGAAACCAAGGCTGTCTTGGCCATCTGGGGAGCTACCAGGATGACAGAGGCCTTGTCCCGAAGGATTTTGAACAGAGTCCGGGCCACCAGAGGTGTGGGAGGAAACGCATACATGAGGCCCCCTGACCAGGAGATCAGGAAAGCATCTGCAGCCACCCTCAGGGGATGTGGCTGTCTGGAGCAAAATCTGGGCAGCTGGTGATTTTGCGGACTGGCAAATAGATCTATGGACGGATGTCCCCAGCAGTCGAAAATCCGCTGGGTCACCACTGGATCCAGTTGCCATTTGTGAGGTTGGAGAATCCTGCTTAGTTTGTCTGCTAGGCAGTTCTCCTGACCAGGCAGGTACACTGCTTTGAGAGACATACCCTGCCTGATGGCAAAGGAGCAGAGGTCCAGTGTCTCCTGACATAGGATACGAGACCCCGTACCTCCCTGCTTGTTCACATAGAACATTGCTACCTGGTTGTCCGTCTGTATTAATACAGACTGATGTGAGAGGACATGACAAAAGGCTTGAAGAGCTAGGCAAATCACCCGCAGCTCTAAGAGGTTGATTTGGTGTGCAGACTCCTGAGGAGACCATACTCCTTGAGTGCATGATCCTTGGCAATGGGCTCCCCAGCCCAGCAAGGAGGCATCTGTCGTTAGCACTCTTGTATGCGAGGGAATCTGAAAAGACACACCCTTGAGCAGATTGGGTGGTCGACTCCACCACTGCAATGACTTCACCAGTTGTCTGGATACTGTTATCCTATCTCTGAGGCTGCCGGTGGCTTGTGTCCACTGATCTCTGAGGCACCACTGAGCTGTTCTCATGTGGAGACGGGCATTTGGGGTCACATGTACCGTGGAGGCCATGTGGCCCAGGAGGTGTAAGAAGTGTCTTGCGGAGACCTGAGACCTGTGCCTGAACTGATGTGTCAGTGCTAGCAGCCTCTGTACCCTGTCCTCCGGCAGGTAAGCCTTCGCCTGAAGGGTGTCCAATCTTGCTCCTATGAACTCTAAGTTTTGAGTGGGGAGCAAAATAGACTTTGCGTGGTTTATGACAAAGCCTAGACATTGCAACAGGTTGATAGTGCGAGAAGTGGCCTGTTGGGCCTCCTGAGGCGACTAGCCCCTTATGAGCCAGTCGTCCAGGTAAGGGAAGACAAAAATTCCCCGAGTTCTGAGGAAGGCCGCCACTACAGCCAGGCATTTTGTAAACACTCTGGGAGAAGCAGCTAGGCCAAAGGGTAGAACCCTGTATTGGAAATGTTTTCCTCCCACTACAAATCTCAGATATTGTCTGTGGTCTGGATGTATGAGGATGTGTGTATAGGCATCCTTCAGGTCTAAGGAGCATAGCCAATCTCCCTGGTGGAGGTAAGGCAGCAACATCCCAAGGGAAAGCATCTTGAACTTTTCCCTCACCAGAAACTTGTTTAAGTTTTAGGTCGAGGATGGGTCTGAGGCCTCCTGTTCTCTTTGGTATGAGAAAATACCTGGAGTAGAAACCCTTGCCCTGCAGGTGGTGGGGCACCAGTTCCACCGCCTGATCCTCTAGAAGACCTGCCAGCTCGCGCAAGAGGAGGTCCCTGTGAAGAGGGGGTCTGAGAGGCTTCCCTGGAAAGGAGGAGGGTGGTAACTGGCTGAAGTGAAGCAAATAGCCCCTCTGGACTATTTGCAGGACCCAGATATCAGAGGTGATGGCTGGCCACCTGTGACTGGCGGAAGAGAGACTATGCATTGGGAGTCAAAACCCCCCACCCAGCTGGGTAGGAGCCGGGGCCTGGGGGCCTTCTGCTTACGCGGGCTATGCCCCTGTCCCTTGGCCTGCTGCCCATGTTGGGGAGCTGGGGTGGCCTGGTAAGTGGGGTAGTTGCGGTAAGCGGGGTAGTTGCGGTAAGCAGTACCCTTCCTCGGGAAAAAGGGCTTTTACCCGAGCCCTTCTTCTTAGAAGGGGCAGAAGTCTTCTTTAAGAGAGTCTTGTCCGGGTCAAGTACTCGGACTCAAGCTCAGCAGCCTTCTTAGTCATGGGTTTGCCTAAGAGGTTGTCACTTCGGCAAGGGACATCGACCAACTTATCCTAAACCCATGACTCCAGATCCGATGACATTAGCTAGGCCTGGCGGTGTGCACCGATGCCGGCCGCAGCTACTCAAGCCGAAGCCTTGAAGCCATCATAGGCCACTCGAGATATGAACTTCAAGCACTCCCGAATCCCAGTGGACAAGGCATTGAAGCGCTGCAAGGTTGCCTCGGAGAGGCCAGCTGAGAACACGGCAATCTCCTTTGCCAGGTCCCTCAAGAACATGCCCATGTACAGCTGGTAGGTTTGGACACGGCATGAAAGCATCGAGCCCTGGAAACATTTTCTGCCGAGGGCATCCAGGTTCCGGGCCTCCTGGCCAGGAGGCACCGATGAGTGCGTTTTCTGGCTCTTGAGCCTATGCATGGCCGATTCCACAACCATGGAGTTGTGTGGCAGTTGTGTCTTTTGTAACCCAGGGCTCTTGCGGACTCGATAGATGGAATCGACCCGCTTGCTGAGAACAGGCATCAAGGCCGGTGACTCCCACATGCGGAGCATCAGCCGTTCCAGCATCGGAGAATGGGCACAGTAAGGGCTTCCCTCGGGGGAAAGTCATACTGGAGGGCATCGAGCACTTCAGCTCGAGACTCCTCCTCGAAATCCGCCGGTAATGCCAAAGCCTTGGCCATGTCCCTGACGAAGTCCAAGAACCAGGTATCCTCCAGAGGGGACCTTCTCCGAGGCTCCGAACCCAGTGAGTCCGATGGGACATACCGGGTCCGATGGGTGTCTGGGGACTCCTCATCTTCCATCTCCCATGCCGATTCCTCCGAGGAGGAATCGAGGGGCTCCTGCCGTGAGGGCTTCGGCCCCGACTGCCCCGAAGCCGAGAGCACCGGCGTCAACGACCTCGGTCCCGAGCGGGAGGTTGAGGGAGACCTTGGCCGAGGATTGACTCGCGTCCGAAGAGTCTCGAGGCCTCCGGGGTTGACTTGGATGTCGAGGTCGGCTATCAGTGCCTGCTGCTGCTCCATGAAGGCAGACATGCTGCGCTCCAGGGCCATCATCCTGAGACCGAGCTCAGAAGACTCCGCAGCCTCCGGCTCGACGCCAGCTCCCCCAGGTGGAATTCCACGAGGACAACAGCACTTACCCGCCTCGGCGTCTCCGGCTCTGTGCGAGGTACCTTCGCAGGCCACTCCGACTCAGAGGACCCGGGGCGGCAGTCAGGACTTTGCGACCTGGCTTTCAAGGGCCCAGGGCGATCGGAGGCATCCAACGATGCCGCCCTCATGGGCTTCTTCTTCCTCCAGTGTTCCCGGGAGGGAGACCCCTGTTCAGAAGACCTGACGCTGCTCGGGTTCAGACAGATCCCGAGACGTCGAGGCTTCTGATGAGGTCCGGATCCGGGGGGATGCGGACTCAGATAATCCTTTCACGCTGCTGCTGCCTACTTCGAAATGCCTTAGAGGACATCTTCCCACACGGGCTCGAGGCATCGGAGACAGCAGTCATGTGTGTCGGTGAGGGACAATAACTTCTTACACCAATTACACTTTTTAAACCCGCTAGCAGCCATAGGGGGAAAAAGGGCCCCTGCAAGGTTGAAGGACCGGGCTGCCAGTGAAAATAAAAAAAAAAGAGCGCAAACGCTAGTCTAAGGACAAAAATGCAAAACATTGACTGGACTCGATACCGGTGTACCGAGCCAAAGGCGGGAAGGGGAACTGGCATCGACCAGGTCAAAGATCAAAAACTTCTTCCAAGTTTTGACGCACTTTTTCTGCGAGGAATTAGGGACAACGTCCGTTGGGCTCTGTGGAAAAAGGGAGAATGAGGAAGATGGCACCATTGGGCGGGAAGGGGACCGCGCATGCGCGATGCAATCCCAAAGGCTTTCTTTGAAAGCTGGGGAATTGCTCTGCACAAGGGCTCCATTGGCGCCGATGTCACCCATATGTGAGGACTGACTTCCTGCTTGTTCCTGGAGAAATCAAGCAGTGAAATTAATAACTCCATAGCAGGCACTGAATAGGTACAGCAGGCAAGACACGAAATCGTCCAGCAGCCTTCCATTTGATTGCTCTTCTCCTTCAAGTCCTCAGTGGTAACCAGGAAGTCAGGTAGTATAGCAGCAGGCTGGCAGCAGTGCTTTGTTTGGTTCTGCTCAGCAACGTGTGCAGCCCACTTCTGCAAGCAAGCACAACATGGGGACTGCAGGCCCACAACTTCAGAAGCCCATTACCAAAAGCAACCTTGAGCACAACAGAGGCTCACTGCCCTGTCGCCACCCACCCATCTGATGCTGAGGGTAGCAGCCCTGGTTACCCACTGCCCCCAATTAAAACTAATGATTGTATACCATCATTGTGAACTAATTAAACAAAACCTTGTGGGCTAAACAGAAGAAACACATGTGATCTACATCTTACCAAATAAGGCACCTTATGCTTCTTGTGCCTTCTTATGCTTCAAGGTCAAAGGATGATGCCAATACTGATACTCGGAGGTAACTGAACAGAGTGTGTGTTGGACACTGGTTCCAACGAGGGTACTGATGATGCTGGCATCAGCTCTGGGAGGCTGGGCTGCAGGCCCGGTACCGAAGCCTGCACTCCCCGAGCTCTTGATGTTATCGATACCGAGGCTGCTAGAAGCGCTGCCTTTAAGAGAGTCTGCAGTCCAGAGTTCAGGGCTGGGAGGGCGTGGCTTAAAGGGAGAGATTAAGAACCCAGCAGGCTGCAGGAGGGAGGGAGAGGACTGTGGAGCCAGAAGTCCTTCCAAGGCAAGCCCTGCAAAGGAGTTCTGAGGTAGGAACCTTTGGCCCTTCCTCCAGTCACAGTTAAAGAGCCAGCTTTGTGGAGGTTAACTAGCTGGGACAGAAGAAAAAGCTTATTTTAATTTTCCTCCAACTGCTATCTGGCCTGTGTTTTAAAGAAAACCCCTTCTCACCACATGTCATACTATCACACACAAATTTCTCCCCTGCTTCAAGAGTGCCTCTACTACAAAGCAAGCAAAAAACACAACAGTTGTGGAAAAATGCATACAGAGCAGGTAATTTTCAAACAGGAGATTTATGAGAGTTAAATGCCTTTTATCCACAGAAATCCCTTTGAAAAACTGCCCTCTTACTATATACCACAGTTTCATTTCAGCTTACGCCATTAAGTTCTCCCATTGAATCTTCATGGGCCAGTAAAAGCCCTCCCTGAAAATGCACAAATCTTACCTTGCTTTTAATCATCCATTTCACAAATTTGTAATCATAAGGTTCATCCTCTTTCATATCAGACAGATCCACATCTAAAAGGACAAATGCATATCAAAAATTATATAAGTCTTTCAAGGTGATGGGTCCATGCTAAAATATGTTCTCTTTCATTGTGAGCTTCACTAGCAATAACAGGCGTTATATAACACTTGGTGCACTCACTTTCACTTCTAGAAATTATACACAGCCTATATGGAGTCATTGTCTAAAATGGTGGGTTTTTCTTTTAAGATGTCCTGATGACAACTGCTGTAGAATGGGGGATCTAAATATGTGACATAGGGAATATGAATTTTACTGCAGGAGTGGAACTGGTAGATATCATCATCCTAGGTCAGACCAATGGTCCCATCAAACCTAGTAACCTGCTTCCAACAGTAGCCAATCAAGGTCACAAATATCTGGCATGATCTCAGAAAGGATTTCCTTCTCTTTATGGATGGTTCCTCCAACAACCTGCCCAACCCTCCGTTTAAGTCCAGTTACACTAACAGCTTTTACCATATCCTCTGGCAATGAATTCCAGAACTTAATTACACATTATGTGAAAAAATATTTTCTTCAATTAGCCTTAAATGTACTACTTTGTAGCTTCATTGCACGTCCTCTACTCTTTATACTTTTTTTTTTTTTTTAATTTAAAGTTTTTATTATCATCCCTCATAAAATACATCACCTTTCATAATATACATCACATAACATTAAATCTCCAAACTTAGGATACACAAGCTTTCACTACCTTTATACATTCTAAAATCCTTACTCCCGTGGAGCAATACCCTCTCACTGCGTGCATCTCATTTAAAACTGCTCACCAATAAAGCACAGTTACTTACCTGTAACAGGTGATCTCTGGGAACAGCAGGAATAAGTCTTCACATATGGGTATCGTCGGTACCGACGGAACCTGCGCGGGAACGCTCCCCAGCGTCCAATAAGAAAGCTTTTGGGAGCATCCCACAGTGCCTGCGTGCTGCCTTCCCGCCTTTCCCAACTGCCTCTCTCCAGTTCGAGTTTTAAAGCTGAGACAAAGAGAGAGAGAGGGAAGGAAAGATAGATAGAGAGATACAACTCCTAGGGGAGGTGGGTGGGTTGTGAAGACTTATTCCTGCTGTTCCCAGAGATCACCTGTTACAGGTAAGTAACTGTGCTATCTCCAGGAACAAGCAGGAATGAGTCTTCACATATGGGGACTCCCTAGCTGCAGATGCCAGGGAGAGACCCCAGAGTTGTGTGTCCTTGAAAAGGGCTCCACCTCCCCCCATGGATCTCTGGCATCCAACCAGGGTAGGTGGGTAGGCGTTGATTAGGAATAGAACAGGTGTTTGAGAACAGCCTGACCAAACGAGGCATCCCGGCGGGAGTCCTTGTCCAAACCGTAATGGGCTGTGAAGGTATGAACCGAGGCCCAGGTGGCCGCTCGACAGATTTGGTCGATGGACACAGAGTTTAGATGAGCCATTGAGGCTGCCATGGCCCTCACATTGTGAGCTGTGACATGGCTTTCCAGAGAAAGGTTCCTACTTTGGTAGGCGAAAGAAATACACTGAGCAATCCAGTTGGACAGTGTTCTCTTAGAAACTGGAAGTCCTAAATGGGAAGGAGCAAAAGCAACAAAGAGTTGAGAAGACTTTCTATGTTGCTGTGTTCTTTGTAAGTAAAAGGCGAGAGCTCTTTTACAATCCAAAGTATGAAGATTCCTCTCTGCACTTGATGCATGAGGTCCTGGAAAAAAGACAGGTAAGTATACCTCTTGGTTCAGATGAAAAGGCGAGACCACTTTGGGCATAAAGTGTGGATTGGTCCTGAGGACTACTTTATCATGATGGAACCTTGTATAAGGAGGATTAGCCACCAAGGCTTGCAACTCACTGATGCGACATGCTGAGGTGACTGCAATGAGAAAGATAACCTGCCAAGAAAGAAATTTCAAGGAGGTGGTGGCTAAAGGTTCAAAGGGTGGCTTCATAAGCTGGCCAAGAACCAGATTTAAGTCCCATGCCACTGGAGGTGGTCTAATGGGAGATTTAGTTAAAAGAAGGCCTCTCATGAATCTTGCTATAAGAGGATGAGAGGAAATAGGCTGTCCATTGAGAGGCTTGAGGGACGCTGCAATAGCACTCAAATGGACTCTTACTGAATTTGTTTTAAGGCCTGCATGGGATAGATGCAGAAGATACTCTAGTAAAGAATTCAGAGGTATTGCAAGAGGGTTAAGACGCTTCTCTGAACACCAAATGGTAAATCTTTTCCATTTGAAAGCATAAGAACGTCTAGTGGAAGGCTTTCTAGAAGCATGAAGAATATCTCTGACTTGCTGAGAGAGATGAAAAACTTGAAGGTCTAGGCCTTCAGCAACCAGGCCCTGAGAAGGAGAGACTGGGGGTTTGGGTACCACAACGTTCCGTCTTCCTGGGATAGAAGAACTGGTGCAGAGTCCAATTCCAGGGAGGGAGCTTGAGAGAGATGCAGAAGTAGAGGGTACCACACTTGGCGTGGCCAATGTGGTGCTATGAGGATCATGGAACCTCAGTCTCTCTGAAGCTTGAAAAGTGTTTTGGGAATTAGGGGAATGGGTGGAAAGGCATAAAGGAAGTCTTGACCCCAGTGAAGAAGGAAGGCATCCTTGGCCTGAACTCCCTGACACGGAATTCTGGAACAGAACCGGGGAAGTTTGGCATTCCACGGACTTGCAACGAGGTCTATGTCCGGGGTTCCCCAAATTCGAAAAATCCTGGCTACCTGGTCCATGTGGAGGGACCACTCGTGTGGAAGCAGAACTCGACTGAGTCTGTCTGCCCAAGAGTTTTGAACGCCTGGAAGATATACTGCCATAAGATGAATCTGAAGCTCTCTGGCGAAGGCCCACAGTCGCAAAGCTTCGTTGCAAAGCAACAGAGAGCCAGTCCCTCCCTGCTAGTTCACATAGAACATGGCTACTTGGTTGTCCGTGTGGATGAGAACTGTCCTGTAGCTGAGCAGGGAGTGGAACACTCTGAGAGCTAAGAAAATTGCTCTGAGTTCCAAGAGACTGATGTGTAGAGAAGTCTCCTGTGGAGACCAGATGCCCTGGGTGGAGAGATCTTGCAGATGAGCTCCCCAACCCATTGGAGAGGCATCTGTTGTAAGGGTTGCTTGGGGAAGTGACTGCTGAAAAGGGGACCCCAGCAACAGGTTTTGAGAAGACTTCCACCACTGGAGAGACCAAAATAGGTGACTGGAGTTTGCTATTTTGTCTGACAGGCAACCTGATGCCTGAGTCCATTGGGTGGACAAAGTCCATTGAGCTGCCCTCATGTGAAGGCGAGCATATGGAACCACATGCACGGTGGATGCCATGTGGCCTAAGAGTTGTAACATTTCCCGAGCAGTTAAATGGGACTTTAACTGTATTTGGGAGGCTAACTGCACCAAGCGTAGGCAACGAGCCTGAGGAAGATAGGCCCTTGCAGTTGTGGTATCCAGGACAGCCCCTATAAACTCCAGAGATTGAGTAGGGGTGAGATTGGATTTTGGGATGTTTATTACCAGTCCCAAATACTGAAGGACACGCATTGTGCAGGTTTGACTGAGAGGGAGCTCGAATGAGCCAGTCGTCCAGATGTGGGAAAACGAATATTCCCAGGGTGCGTAGAAATACAGCTACTACTGCCATGCATTTCGTGAACACCCTTGGTGCGGAGGCCAGACCGAAAGGAAGCACCCTGTATTGATAGTGCTTTTCTCCAAAAAGGAACCGAAGGAACCTTCTGTGTGTTGGATGGATGAGGACATGGGTGTACGCATCCTTGAGATCTAGAGAACAAAGCCAGTCCTGACTCTGAAGGTATGGAAGCAGAGCACCGAGTGAAATCATCTTGAATTTCTCCTTGAATAGAAATTTGTTCAATTCTCTGAGATCTAAGATGGGTCTGTAGCCCCATGTTTTCTTTGGAATAAGAAAATAAGGGGAGTAGATCCCTGTGCCTTGCTGAAGAAGAGGTACTTCTTCTATTGCCCCTTGGGCAAGAAGGGTGGCAATCTCCTGACCCAGAAGGTTGAGGAGAGATGTTGGAGAATTGAACTGTTTCACTATGGTGTGAGGGGGAAGGCTTAAGAAATGAAGCTTGTACCCTTCCCTTATGATAGAGAGTGTCCATTTGCTCTGCTGTAATTTGTTCCCATCTGGGAGCAAAGTAAGTCAACCTTCCTGGAATGGTAAGGGGCTCTGGTTCTTCCAGAGCCAGAAAGGCTAAGTTCTCTAGCTGCAAGTCAAAGGCCCTGAGGAGGCTGAGGCTGCTGGGTCATGGCAGGCCTAGCAGCCTTTGATTTGGCCTGTTTAGGTGGTTGATGACGCTTTGCAGCAAAGCGACCTGCAGAAGATGCCTGCTGACCATAAGCAGGATAGTATCTTCCCTTTTTGGAAAAAGATGTCTTTTTGAACAATCTTTTCTTAACAGGAGCAGAGGTAGACTTTGAAAGTCGATCCAAAGCAGAGTTTTCAGCATCCATCTGATTGGCCTTTGCTTGCCAATCCTTACCAAAAAGGTTTTCACCTGTACAAGGGATATTCCCTAATTCATCTTGTACCCAGAGCTCCAAATCAGAAGCTTGTAGCCAAGCAATTCTGCGTGCCCCTATGGCAACAGCCGAAGCTCTGCTTACACACTCAAAAGAGTCAAAGGCTGCACGGTTGGAAAATTTGGAGGCATCTTGGGCATGTTTGAGCCAAGTGAGAAACTCCTGCCTTTTATCCTCTGAAATAAAAGGGGTTAAAGTCTGCAGATGATCTGTGACTTCTTTTAGAAACATTCCTATATAGAGACTATAGGAGTTGATCCTGGCAGCTAGCATAGAAGCTTGGAAAACCCTTCGGCCAAAAGCATCTAGGGTCCTGCATTCATGCCCTGGAGGATTAGATGAGTGTCTCTTTGCACTCTTTATTTTTCTCATGGCAGACTCTACCACAATAGAGTGGTGAGGAAGCTGAGTCTTGTGGAAGCCAGGACAAGGAGGGACACGATACATGCTGTCTAGCCTGCGAGAATGAGGAGAGGTGGTAAGAGGTGTCTCCCACATCCTCAACATGAGATCATACAGAATCTCATGGATAGATAAAGTAGCTGCCTCTTTAAGAGTTTTAGGATATTGTAAAATATTTAACTCCTTGGCTCTGGGTTCTGACTCAGGGGCCACTGTGATGGAGAGGCCCCTAGCCACTTCCCTAATGAAGTCTTGAAAAGACAAGTCTTCTGGAGGAGACATTCTTCGTTTAGGAGAAGGCGGCTCCTGAGGAAGAAGTATCGATGCCTCGACAGAACCCTCAGACTCATCAGAGTCTTCAGAGGAATCGAAGTATCGCCTGTCTGGATGCTCCTGTAGAGCCCGATAGCCGTACCGAGTAGGATCGGTATCAGGAGTAACCGGTACCGGTTCGGTACTGATGGGCATCATAGGACAGGGTATGGTTGCAGTCGACACCAAAGCCGACGCCGATGCAATTGGTACCGGCACCGGGAGTGATGCCGGTGTCGGAGCCGGTACCGACAACGGGGATTGTTGCGGTACCGGAGGCGTCGCAGCCTGTATGAATGCCGACAGGGTGCGCTGCATGGCCAGAATCTTCTGATCCATCGACGCCACCAATGTCTGGATGTCGGTACCAGTGGGAGCCACCGGTACCCCAGAACACGGCAACAGGTGATCTGTCGAGGCCGAGCCATCGATGTCAACCTGTGACCCCATAGATAACGCTTTGGAAGCCGGAGCTTCCCGCCGGGGTAATTTTGCCGGTGCGGAATCCTCGAGGGCAAGCCTGGAGGCATCTCGATGCTTGGAGGGAGATCTACCCTTCGAGGACCGGCTAGATTTATGCTTGGTTACCTGAGATCCATGGGAGGAAGAAGCAGCCCTGGAAGACGTCGATGCCACCGAAGCTGCATCAGAGGGAAACAGGGTACTGAGCTTGGCTGCTCAGTTCTGCCGACCTCTTTTAGACATCATGGTACAGGACATACAATCCGTGATGGAATGGTCAGGCCACAAACATTTTAGACACCAGTCATGGGTGTCGGTGACAGAAATAGTACCGCCACATTTTGTGCACTTTTTGAACCCGGAGGCGGGCTTCTCCATGAGGAAACATTTTTAGGCCTAAGGCCCAAAAACTGAAAATGCACAGTGACGAAAAGATAAATTGGGTTTTTTTTTGTTTTTTTTTTGAAAGAAAAGAAAAGACCGGCGGTACTGGTCCGACGTCAAAGAAGGCAGACGCGACACAAAAGAATTAAGAAAAAATAAAGAACTTCTTCTGCGGTGACAGGAACACGACCTGCTGGCTCCGCGGAAAAGAAGAACTGGAGAGAGGCGGTTGGGAAAGGTGGGAAGGCAGCACGCAGGCACTGTGGGATGCTCCCAAAAGCTTTCTTATTGGACGCTGGGGAGCATTCCCGCGCAGGCTCCGTCGGTACCGACGATACCCATATGTGAAGACTCATTCCTGCTTGTTCCTGGAGATAACTTATAAACGTTTATTTATTTATTTATTTATTTACATTCTCTTATATACCGCGCTATTCTGCATCAGTGCGGTTTTCATTGAACAAACTGAAATTACATTGAACAGGGCATTATAACTTGGAGATAACCCTCCATAGCCCATGTTCCCTGTAAAATAGTTAAGTGGCTTGCCCAAGACCACAAGGAGCACCTGTGGGACTAGAAACCCCAGTCCTTCTGGCCCAAGGTTGCTGTCCTCTAGTGGGATTTGAACCCCCGACCTTCCAGCCTGAAGTACCTTGCCCCAACCACTAGGCTACTCCTCCACTCTTATACCATTCTAAATACTTCTCTCCGTGCACTACTCAACCGCATTTACTGTGTTACATTGCATTGACCAATTTCGCCCTTTTGTGTGGTTATTAAGTGGCCTATCACAACAACACAAATCTCTCAACACTCCGACTAGCCTATTTAGTATCTCTTTTGCTTAATATTGAGTGTATTATGCAGCACCTCACACTCCAACATTTGTAAACCACCGAGCCTCCACATACCCCATGCAATATATCCACCTTTCACTCACACTATCTATCCAACTCTCTAATCCCCATACAAAACCCCCCTCCCTTCAACACCTCACCCTATGTATATCAAAATAACGACAATCCCCCCAGCCCCTCCTCCTTTATTCGCTCTTCCTACCCCCCTCTTTTTACCAAACCCAGTGTAACCAGTTTGGTTCCCCAAGCTACTTATTCCTCCTCCCCTCCCATAGCCCTCTTCCCCCTCCATGTAACTTACTGGGTTCCCATCCAACCCCCCCCCCCATTCCCCCTCCTTATCCCACTCATTGTTAATCATCAGAACGCTTCATTGCCCTACTCGCCCCCTCTCCTCCCTTAACTTCACCCCTGCCCTCCCCGACCCATCCTTCCACTCACCCCTACGCAACCATTCCCAAATCCCCCACAGCATCTCCACTTTCTCCCTGATACCTTTTTTTTTCACTGTGATCATATGCATTTGATACAGCTCCGACAATCGCCTAGCATAGCTGCCTATAGGTGGCAACAAATAATTCTTCCAGCGCTGTGCAATCTCACATCTTGCCGCCAAAATACATTGACACACTATGCTCCATGTTCCTTCCCCCCCCCCCTTCCCCTCTCCTAAGCAGCAAACATATCTCAGGCATCAGTACCAAACCATTTCCTGTAATGCTCCTAATGCACTCCCCAATTTTCTCCCAGTATTTACCACCGGACACGTCCACCACATATGTAACCAGGTGCCTTTCGCTCCACACATCCTCCAACATTCATCAGACTGACAGACCCCCACTTTAAACAAGCGCTCCGGTGTCAGATACCATCTAGTCAGCACTTTCCACCCATTCTCTCTAAGGGAAGTAGCTATTGAATATTTCGTGTTTTCTAAGGCTATCCGCTCCCACTCTTCCATTTCCCAAGTCACCCCCAGCTCTTTCTCCCAAGCCAGCATATAAATAAATTTCTCCTCCCCTCTTGTAGTCAGGCCTTTGTAGATTCCCCAACGAACCTAAACAGTTCCCTTCAAACCAACCCAGCTCCTTAATATCCTGCCAACGCTTCCTCTGCCTGATATATGAACCAATCTGCAAATAGGCAAAACAGTCACTTTCCCGTAATTGGTATAAATCCCTAATGCCTGCAAACTCCCTTATCCTTTCCCCAACAATTATCTGAGACACAAGGCTTAACCCCTGCTGTGCCCATCTTTGCAACACTCCTACATCCGGTCCCCTTCCCTCCTCACAACAAGCCAGCAGCGACATTGTACGTGCACAACTTTTGTCCCCTACCATCTGCTTCCTCTGCTGTTGCCACATATGCAACTGTCCAAATAGCCAAAAGAAATATGCAACTGTGGCAAAGTCAGCTATCCTGAGAGTGGGGGAGGTGAGAAGCATAATGAATTCACCCTAGTTAAGGGTCCCCTTCTAGGCGTGCAGGGAGAGAAAGCCACAGCCAGGTTTCAAAGACAGAAAAACCCCAGCTGGAACAGGTTTCAGCCAATGACTGATAAAGTAAGAGAGGGATTGCAAGCACGAGGACCAAAGCCCTTACTTTAACAAGTGCACTGATTATTCTAATATCAGAAGGCAGGGGGATTACCAACACCTGGGAAAGAAAGAGGTGGGGTTAAGACCCTGGAGGTATAAGCCTGGGTTAGATTATGCAGAGGGAGAGAGACGAGAAAGAGGGAGATGAGAAGGAGAGCAGCTGAGACAGAAGCAGAGAGGAGGAGTGGATTCTTGGAGAAGATCTGAGCTACCCAGAGCTGAGAGAGCTGAATTCCCTGCAATGGGTTGGCAACAGAAGTGGGGACCAGGAAGTGGAGAAGCTTTCAGACCACCAGAGAGGTTGTGAGCTGAGCAGTCTGACCAGGTCGGTGAGTCAGAACCCATGCAGTTGGGAGAACCAGTGTCAGAGTTGGGGGAAGAAGATTGCTTTATGGATTGCTCTCTATGCCAAGCTCTAGACAGGAGGTCTTGAGGAAAAGCTAGCCCTGAAAGAAGTAATTCTCCTTGGAAGTTGACCATATGGCAGAAGCAGTGTGGAGGTAAATTCCTGTCTGTTTTAAAAAGGGAAATTTACTGCAACGTAAGCCTGATCAGGAAGCTCTGATTCATGCTTGTTTGTCACCTGTGTCTGAACTGTGCAACGGCAAGAAAAGCCAAGTTAGCTGCTATTACAGTTTTTGCTTGCTCCTCTCCTATATGAAAAGCCTGCTAAGAGTTTTGATAACAGCTTGGAATGTTTGTTTGTTCTAAGTTTGGTTTCACGTAGAAATGCAGCCTAGAGAGGTTTTTGAGGCTGGCAGAAACCAAAATGCTGTAGAAGAATTAAGCCTGAATTTTTCTTTATGCTCTGATTAACAAGGACTAAAAAGGTAAGTGGCAGCCTAGTTTCTAAAGGCAATTGCTTCTGCAAGTAAGAGGACTTTAAAAAGCCATTTCTGAGTTCTTTTGGTTTGTTTGCCATTATTTGCCGTACCTTAAGCAAATCCTACAGTTATAATCCTGTAAATGATACCTTGAACCTGCTGTGTTTTGTGTTATGGAAATAAACAAGTCTTACCCTCGGTTACCTCAACTACAAACCTTCTACTTAAGGCACCAACATATTTTAGCAGTACTACACTTCCCAGAAGCCAACACGAAGAAATAGGCTGCTAGGAGCTGATAGAAGAAGGAATCCTCAACCACCACGCCCCTCGACCACTAGAGGCAAGTGGCTTTGGGCGTTGTGCTTGTGACACAACATATGGCCTACCAGTGGAGTCTCCCCTCGCTTCCCCTTACCCCCCCCCCACACCAGCCTCTCCAACTCCCCTGCCCTCAGACCCGCTTCTTCCATCCTTACCCAGTGCTTCATTGGCTCCCTCAGCCAAGAATAAACTGCTCTCAACTGCGCTGCTTGATAATACTTCCCAAAATTGGGCACCCCCATTCCTCCCTCCTCTCTGGGAGCCTGCAACATCCATGCCGCCACCCTGGGGTGCTTCAGTCCCCATATGAACCCCTCCACTTGCTTCTGCACCTTGGCCAGTATCTCAATTGGCAGTACCTGAAAATAAAAAAGGAACGGGGAAGCAGCATCATTTTAACCACCGCCATCCTCCCTATCCACGAGATATATCCCCTTTTCCAGCTCTCCAACCGTATTTCTACTTGCCCAAAGAGCTTTTTATAGTTTAATTCGTATAGTTCCTCCAACTCCCTTCCCAAGTACCGTATTGAACGGCTTGCCCACCTAAATTGAAATTTATGCTGCAAACTCCTTTGCAGCTCTATCCCCCCTGTCAAATTTAAAATTTCGGACTTGCTCCAATTTATACAAAACCCTGCCAGGCCCCCATACTCCTCCACCTCCCTCATAATGGCAGGCAGTGTCTCCATAGGCCTAGTTATCATAAGCAGAATATCATCTGCAAACATTGCCAGTTTGTATTCCCTCTGCCCCACCCTTACCCCCTTAATGCCTTTGCCCCACCCCCGAATCTTCCCTGCCAGCGGTTCCAAGGATAATGCAAATAGCAACGGTGACAGCGGGCACCCTTGTCTAGTTCCCCGCCCCAGGGAAAAAAATTGCGAGTAGCCCCCATTCACTCACACACGCTTTAGGACCCTCATATAACGCCTTCACCCAATCCACAAAGCCCTTACCAAAGCCCATATGCTCCATCACTGCAAACAAAAAATTTCCACGATACCTGGTCGAACGCTTTTTCCGCGTCCAACGAAAGCAGTATTGTCTGACCAGGCTTCTGTTTCGCTTTCCAAATTACATTCAAAATTTTCCTTATATTGTCAGACACTTGCCTCCCCGGTATAAACCCCGCTTGGTCTTCATGAACTAACTTGCCCAATAATTTATTAAGTCTGCCCGCCAGCACTTGAGCCAGCAACTTCGCATCCACATTTATCAGCGAAATCAGCCGGTATGATGCACAGTCCAGAGGATTTCTCCCCTCCTTCGGGATCAGAGCCACTCCGGCCCACCCCATCGTCTCCACCAACCGTTCCCCCTCCTTTGGTAGATTAAACACCCCTGTCAATGGCGTCAGCAGCACTCCTTTAAACTTTTTATAAAAGCTCCCTGTAAGTCCATCAAGTCCTGGAGCCTTCCCTGGCTTCAGATCCTTAATCACCTGCTCTACTTCCCCTACCTGTATTTCTTTATCCAAAGCCCCCCGTTCTCCTTCCCCCAATTGTATGAGTCCTGCTGCCTCCAGATATTCCCTCATTTCCACCTCCGCCCTGTCTGGCTTTGCTTCATATAATCTCCGGTAATACCCCACAAACTCATCCCTTATCTTCTGCTCATCACGCTCCACCACTCCCCGGCATCTAAGCTGTGTTATCTGTTGCCTATTCCTCTTTTTTCTGTAAGCATCGCACGAGGTACTTTCCCACCCTATTTCCTCCTTCGAAAAATTCCTGCCTCAACAACTGCAGCCGATACTGGATCCTTTCAGCCTCCTGAGCATTTAGCTTGGCCCTAGTTTCAAGCACCTCCCCCCTATATTTCCCAGCCCCATCCTCTGCATCTGCCTCTTTCAACCTGACCAACTTCTGCCGCAATTGTAATTCCTTTTCCTCCCTTTCCCTCTTTATTCTTGCCCCCCATTTTACCAAAATGCCTCGCACTACCGCCTTAAGAGCGTCGCAGTCCACCCCCGCCCTTACCTCTCCATTCGTGTTTCTTTCAAACTAGTCTGGTATCATCTCTTCCAGGTCCTTCACCACCCTCAGATCTCCCATGAGGGCCTCATTCAGTCTCCAATAATGCACCCCCTTGTTTTCTCTCTTACAGCTCATACGCACAATCACCGGCTCATGGTCTGACCACGTAATCGCCTCCATTTCACACACACCCCCGTACCCTACCCGCTATCTCTTTCCCTACCCAAATGGTGTCCAACCTTGAATAGGTGCCATGAACCGCTGAGAAGAACGAATACTGACGCCTTCCCGGGTTCAATCTCCACGCATCAATCAAATCATGATCCTGTACAAACTTCTTATATCACTTCCGGTCTGCTCTTCTCCCTTCCCTGTAGAGTCTATCCCAATCTCCCAGGGCATATTAAAATCTCCTCCTCATATCCTCGCTCCCTCCCCCAAAATGCTCACTTTCATATCCACCTCCTCCCAAAACTCTTTTTTGCGTCCCAGTGGGTGCATACACATTGATCACACATAGCCATTCCTCCCCTACCCTCATTCGCACCATTAAATATCTACCCCCTCTATCTCAGACTACCGAGTGCACCTCTACCTTTAGCATCCCATCAGCAAAGCCACCCCACCTTTCTTCTGCTCATTCATATTAGACGCAAACAGCTTTCCATACCCTTTTGGTCTCACCACTGATTCATGATTCCGTAACAAATGTGTCTCTTGCAATAATACAATTGATGCTTTCTGCCTAGATAATTCCTTCTACAATTTCTGTCTCTTAAAGGGTGAGTTCAAACCTTTCACATTCAGTGTAACAATTTTCAATTCACCAGGATCTTGTTCCCCCCCTTCTACCCCCCCTCCAGCTCTCTCCCCTTCCCTTCTCAGCCCTGCCCCTCCCCCCCCTCCCACCCCTGTCCCCCCCCACCCCTGTCCCCCCCCACCCCTAAGCCCTCATCTCCTCCCCTCACCCTCCCCCCGTCCACCCTAAGTCCCACCCCTGATCTCCCTCTCCCAGAAAGAGATTCGTCTTCCGTTACAGTGACGTAATCAGGCCACCTGCCTCTTAACCCCCCTCCCTGCCCCCTCCTCTAGAGTCCCCAGTGTTCACTACTCACCTCCACCTCCTCCCCCCCTCAACTCCTCCCTCCCTCCTCACCTCCTAACCTCTACTTCTCCAGACTAACTCCAGGCCCCCCACACCCCACTCTTCTATCCATCTACCCCCCACCACCCCTCCACCCTTCCCCCTTACACAACTTCACCATCATACTCAAAATTTGTCCTCATTTTCAACCAGCTCCCGTCTCCGCCTCTGACGCTGCTCCTGTGCTCTCTCTATTCAGCCTCGCCAGCCTTCTCCCCGTCGCTAGAACTCTATGCCACCTTAGGCTGTCCCTCTTTGCACTGGTCACTCCTCCCGTTGTGGCCGTTCCAGGTGTCTGTCTCTCCCCCTCTGGCAAGTTCGATAGTCCAAGGTCTTTAAGTGCTTTCCAGGCTTCCTTACTTGTCTGCACTTTTCTGGATCTTCCCTTTACAGTCATCAACAATCCAAATGGGAATAGCCATTTATATCTCAAGTCCTCCTTTCGCAAAAAGGTCGTCACTTCTTTAATGTTTCTTCTGCGCTGGAAGGTCCTGAAACAACTCAAGCCTGTGCCCTTCCCAGATAAATTGTCGCTCTGCTCGGGCTGCACAGAGTATCTTTTCTTTAGACTTGAAAGAGCTCAGGTACACCACTATATCTCGTGGCCTGTTATCCCTAACCGGCCCCAAGCCTCTATGTGCTCTCTCTATTTTGATGCTCTCTCCTTCTCCCCCTTCATCAGGCTCCTCTTGATGCAACAGTGCTCTGAAAATTTTCCCCATCATTGCTTCACAGTCCTTGTACTGCGCCTCCTCTGGGAGGCCCCGCACTTTAAGGTTACACCTTCTAGAGCGATCTTCCAAGTCCTCCAATTTCATCTGTTGTTCGGCTTGCTGGCTTTTCACTTCCTCCCACTCTTTCTGCAGCAACTCCAGCGCTTCACCTTGCTGCTCCACCTGGCTCTCTACTTCTACTAGATGTTTGCTAATGTCCACTATATCTTGTCTCAGAGCCTGTATTGACTCCTTCAGCTCATTTTTCACCCCACTGAGCTCCATCTTGATCTCCCTCCTTCAGCTCTGTAAACCAGCCTTTTAGCATTGCCCCCATTCCTGGGCTGCATGCATGCTCCATCTCCTCCTCCTGCTCAGTAGGATCTTCTCGCTGTAGCCCACCATCCTTCTCTCCCTCCTTTCTTCCTCTAATGGTCACATATGAGGATCTATATTCCGCCAGCTTCTTTCGCACTGCTTGGCTTCCCTTTGCCTTATCCATGCTCACTTTATTCCTCCCCCCGGACAGCGTGTCCGAGGCTGTCGCTTAAAACCACTTGCCTTTTCAAACAAAAAATCTCTCAAACCCTCTTCTTGGCCTTCCCTGGGGGTAGCACCTTTGTCTTCTACAGGTAGAGGTCCACTACTGTGCACAGCACTCCTCCTGTTTTCGCTCTGGATCACTTCTTTTTTAAGCAATGCGTTGTCCAGCTCCCCTCTTAGGTCTGGCTGCTCTTCTACCTGTGCTCTCCCGTGCCCTAACTACGGCACTCTCGTTGCAGTCTACCACGTGGTCTTCCTCCTCCTCTTCCATACAGGCTCCTTAGCCCCTCTCTCCACTTAGTGTACCTTTGTAAATTGCAATGCGCTCCGCTTCTCCAGGGTACTGCTCAGCCCTCTGTCGCCATGCACTTCAGGTCCCGTTTTGCTACATGTTTATCCGGACTCCACACTAGCCCTAGACAGGCTCAGCAACCACCGCTGTTCTTCAGCCCCCCAGGGCACTGCTTCTCTCCTGCACTCACCGGCCTCTGGCTGTATTGTGACCAGCGCCGTTCCTCCACTTCTCACCACCGGCCTCCGCTTCTCTCTCCTGGCCTCGCTCCGCACTCCAGTTCTCCGCTCCTCTTTCCAAGCCACCCAGCGGTACTCCTCTCCAGCCAGCCACCCGGCTTTCCTCTCTGGCTAATCACACAGCTTTCTGCTCTGCTTTTTGCCTCCGCTGCTGCACGCTGCCTCATTGCTGCTCTGCTCTGACTCCCCTCTGAAAGCTCACTTCGTGCTCCCTCCTGCCTCTCTGGGCTCGATCTCTTCTGCCTTCTCAGCACACTGCAACCCACTCGCTGACTCACCGGCTGAAATCGCTGTCCGTCAACCGCCACCACGCTGTTACTCTACACTCCAGCCCGCCACGTGGTCAGCAGTTCAGGTGGCCCTCAAAGCTCCTCGTCTCCCCGCTGCTATCTGACCGGGATCCGTGCTTTCCTCTCCGCGGCTCCCACTTTCGGCTCAGCGCCCTACTTCCTACGCTTTTTCTCCATGCAGATTTCTCATTTAGGGGCACATTTCCCACTGCTTACAGGCTTGGATGGCGGAGCACGATCGCTAAACCGCCATCTAGCCCGATGACGTCACCGGACGTCCCCCTACTCTATACTTTTTGAAGGTGTAAACAACTGATTCACAATTACTTGTTCTACTCCACTCATTAATTTACAGACATGGCGTGGGTGGGAGTCTGACATATTGTTTGTGTGACTGCTTTTGTATACTGCATTGAGAGTTTTAAAAATGTAAATAAAATATGCCTTACAAACCCCCTTTTGATGATTTTTTTAAACACCCGTTTTTGTTTCTAAAATGTCTGTTCCCTGTTGAGCATGGCACTACTTTTATGTGCTTCTTTGGTGATGCTATGCATATTTTTGAAAAAAGGGTCCACATTCACCAAGCTTTTCTAAAATATGGGGGGAGGGGTTAACTCACTGTCCTCAAATATCCATTTTCTGACCTAGATGGCCTATTAAGCATTATCCTCAAAATATGCTGTAAAAGAATCAGTTGTGCAACAAACCAAGAGGGCACAGTTTAAGTGGCTCAGAAGCAATATAAATATTTAAGAAATACAAGAAACGGGCCAATCATGCAGAGGGATCTGGGTGTTGTTCCCAGATGAAGTTTTCTGCTCTCTAAATTGGGCTCAAGACCGACAGCAGGGTTCCCGAAGGAGACCTGGAACAAGGCCTGCAATGACTGGACTAAGGTTGGGAAGGGATATAAATTAGGGAATGAACACTTCAAAAGTAGTTGTGAATGAAGGCTCATGGAACCACACTCTAGTTCCAATCCCGATTATGGTTTATTTATTTTGATATACCACCATTATGGAGGTGGAAGATCAAAGGAGCAGCAGGAAAACTGCCTGGTCAAAAACAACACACACAAAATAAGTTTGCTAACTTAATGAAGAGACATCAGCTAGCATGAAATATCCTCCTTCAGGAATGAGAGGTTTCAGTCCAACTTCCTGCAACAGCTTAGCCATCCGATCTCGTTTGGCTTCCAACTCCCGTGCCAGTGAGTTAAAATAGCACTCTGAGTCACCCATACGGTTGAAGTCTTTCAAAAGAGCTTGTGCTAAAGCTTCCTATAATCAAGAAAAAAATATATACTTTTGGAATACAATTCAACAAAAAATTGCACAAATACAATTTAATGCAAAGAATCTTTCATACGGAGAATTTACATGTAGACAGTGGAAAGTAATATTTGGATGCTCCTAATGACCATACAAATATAAATTATAATACTGTATTACTAGGTATAAAATAATTAAATAAGGTTTTAATTTTGCACCTACTTGCAATGGAGTTGCACAAGTATAAACACTATTCTGCTGAACAGTTTGCAGGTGTTTTATAAGATGCTGTGGACCAATAGACCAGCCAAGCTATGAAACAAAATATATATATTTTACAAACAAACATTTAGCTAACTGCTCCCCAAAATGTTCTTTTCACTCTTTAAATTCTCCACCAGACAGAATGCCCAAGTGGCATTGGGAACCTGTGCAAACTCTAAGGCCTGGAAGAACATCTTTTAAAGAAATTCCTCAGCAACACCATACCAGCCACTATGGTAGCAGCAGCTGCCTTCTCTCCCCCCTCTCCCCCAAGGGCTAAGTGTATCACCTCTGATGTGCCTAACCCTATCCAGATTTGACAGACAAAACTGAATCAGTCACTTGTTCTATGGTATATACTGCTATTTGTGAGTATGAGGCCATTTCACCATGATAATTTTTCCATATCTGTTAATTTCCTTTTCTTGAATCCTGCTAGACCAGTCCAAACGTGAAGGGGGTTATGCCTCCTCAACCAGCATGTGTAGATAGAATAGAGCAACTTTCAGCAAGGTCCTCACTAATATATAACACTGGTGCAGTACTGAGAGAAGTCAATATGATGCTTTCTGTTTGGGAAGTAAGACTGAAAAACTCAGTAAGAATACTAATCAACAACTTTGTACTAGCTTTTCGCTCTTACCATACTTGTCTCTGCATCAGGTACTGAAACTGATCATGCAGCAAGCAGGGCTCCAAAACCTGTAGGAAGAGACTTCCCAAGGTGGGTGGGTCCTAGACTGGCCCAGCAAGATTCAGGAAAAGGAAATTAACAAGTATGGAAAATTTCTCTTCCCTTATTATCTTGCTAGATCAATCCTGACAAGTGGGACGTCCCAAAGCAGTCAGGACCAAGGTGGGAGGAAGACGACACTCTGAGCAGAACTGCTCTGCTCTTCCAAAGGCACCATCTACTCCATCTTTCACATGCACTCTGTAATGCTTCATAACAAAGAAGCCCAGGTAAACACTTTACAAATGCCTTCTGGAGACACCAAAGCAGACTCTGTCCAGGAGCAGCGGCTTGTGCCCTAGTGGAATGAGCTTTGACGCCACTGTTCCCTCTAAGCTGTGCGCGTGTGCGCGCGCACACACCTCACCGAGCGAGTGCACATACTTTACAACAGAGCGCACAAAAATTACGGTTCTGATTCTGATAGAAACCAACACAGATGTCTTAAAATTTAAAAGTTGTTATGTATTTACGGTTTTCACAAGTTCTACAATGTCTTCTAGTGAAATCAATGTGGTGTACATACTGTATTCTGATGTGTAGTCAAATATTTAAAGTATATAACTCCGAGTGTCGTTATGTGGCGACAAAAATTTAACCTTCCTTCAAAAGCTGCACAGCTGATATTTTATGCGCACACAGACTACAGAAAATTAGAGGGAACGTTGTTTGACGCCCTCCAGCAAGCATAGTTACTCACCTGTAACAGGTGATCTCTGGGAACAGCAGGAATTTAGTCCTCACATATGGGTATCGTCGGTACCGATGGAGCCTGTGCGGGAACGCTCCCCAGCGTCCAATTAGAAAGCTTTTGGGAACATCTCACAGCGCCTGCGTGCTGCCTTCCCGCCTTTCCCAACTGCCTCTCTCCAGTTGAGTTTTAAAGCTGAGACAAAGAGAGAGAGAGGGAAAGGAAAGAGATAGAGAGATACAACTCCTAGGGGAGGTGGGTGGGTTGTGAGGACTAAATTCCTGCTGTTCCCGGAGATCACCTGTTACAGGTGAGTAACTATGCTATCTCCAGGAACAAGCAGGAATGTAGTCATCACATATGGGGACTCCCTAGCTTTAGGTGCCAGGGAGAGACCCAGAAGTTGTATGTCCCTGAACAGGGCTCCACTTCCCCCCATGGATCTCTGGCATCCTACCAGGGATGGCGGGTAGGAGTTGATTAGGTATGGAACAGGTGTTGGAGAACAGCCTGACCAAACAAGGCATCCCGGCAGGAGTCCTTGTCCAAGCAGTAATGGGCTGTGAAGGTATGAACCGAGGCCCAAGTGGATGCTCGACAGATGTCGTCGATAGACACAGAGTGCAGATGAGCCATTGAGGCTACCATGGCTCTCACATTGTGAGCTGTGACATGGCCCTCCAGAGAAAGGTTCTTACTCTGATAGGCAAAGGAAATACACTGAGCAATCCAGTTAGACAGTGTTCTCTTGGAGACTGGAAGTCCCAAATGAGAAGGATCAAAAGCAACAAAGAGTTGAGAGGACTTTCTATGTTGCTCTGTTCTTTGTAAGTAAAAGGCTAAAGCTCTTTTACAGTCCAAGATATGAAGATTCCTCTCTGCATTTGATGCATGAGGCCTTGGAAAAAACACAGGTAGGTAGACCGCTTGGTTTAGATGAAAAGGCGAGACCACCTTTGGCACAAAGTGTGGATGAGTCCTAAGGACTACCTTGTCATGATGAAACCTTGTATAAGGTGGATCAGCTACTAGCGCTTGCAACTCACTAATGCGGCGTGCTGATGTGATTGCAATGAGAAAGATAACCTTCCAAGAAAGGAATTTCAAGGAGGTAGTAGCTAAAGGTTCAAAGGGTGGCTTCATGAGCTGCCCAAGAACCAGATTTAAGTCACATGCCACCGATGGTGGCCTAATGGGAGGCTTAGTTAGAAGAAGGCCTCTCATAAATCTTGCTATAAGAGGATGAGAGGAAATAGGTTGTCCATTTAGAGGCTTAAAGGAAGCTGCAATAGTACTCAAATGGACTCTTACTGAGTTAGTCTTAAGTCCTGCACTGGATAAATGAAGGAGATACTCCAGCAATGATTCCAGAGGTATTGCAAGGGGGTTAAGACCCTTCTGCGAACACCATATGGTAAACCTTTTCCACTTAAAAGCATAAGAGCGAATTCCGGTGACGTCAGGAAGCAGGATGGCGGCTTTCTGAGCGAGCTCTGCGGCGTTCGGAGCGAAAGCTAAAAATAAAGCAACCCTAACCTGGTACTGTGAGATGGGCGGAGAAGGCAGATGACCAAGGCGTCGGAGCGCAAGTCGGTGAAGCAGCGCCTTGCGGAATACCGTTCCCCCTACGCGATGTCGGGGGATACTGAGAGTGCAGACCATGCTGGCAAGATGGCGGAGGAGGGAGGAGAGCGCTCCGACTCGGAGGGCGAGCAGAGCCTGGACCCAGCCTCTCTAGGTGGCCTGAAGGCATGGCTGACTGACTTTAAGGAGGAGCTGAAGGCCGAAATGAGTCGGTACCAGAAGGAGCTGAAGGAGACTCTGGGCCCATTGCGACAGGAGGTGAAGGAGCTGGGGGCCAGAGTGGAAGGGGCGGAGGAGATGCTAGATCACCACACGGCCACGCTGGGAGATTTGCGAGCGGGATGGGCTGAGCTGGCCCAAGCGCAAGAACTCCTGAAGGCAAAGGCTGAGGACCTGGAGGACAGATCGCGGCGGAATAATGTGCGGGTGAGAGGAGTGCCAGAGGAACAACGATTCAAGAACTGTGAGGAGACCTTACTACAGCTTTTTGGAGCCCTCCTGCAGGCGGTGGAGCCAGCGGGAGAGGGGGAGAGATTACAGCTGAGCATAGAGAGGGCCCACCGAAGCCTTGGCCCCGCTCAGGACAATAAACCCAGAGACATCATTGCCTGTCTGAGCTCCTTCAAGGCGAAGGAGAAGCTAATGGCAGCAGCACGGAAGGCAGGGCCCTTTAAGTGGGAGGGTGCCACGATTGAACTGTATCAGGATCTGTCTGCAGGCACGCTGCAGCGGCGGTAGGAGCTGAGAGGGATCACAGCACTGCTTCGCAGAGAAGGATGGCGGTACAAATGGCTGTATTCCTTTGGACTAATGGTGACAGTGCAGGGCACCTCGCGCAAAATTCAGAAGGCAGAGGGGGCCTGGCAGGTGCTGAAAGAGTTGGGAGTGAAGAACATCCCGGAGAGCCAGCTGCGAGGGCAGCCGCGGGAGCAGAGAGCCCAGCACAGGAGTGAGGGGACGAAGTGGCAACGTGTGGAGAGCAAGAGCAGGCGGCTCACTAGACTATCCAGAGAGCAGGCTTCGCCGAGAGCGGTGGAAGAGGCTGCAGGGGACTGAGGGGAGAGGAGACCTGCAGGAGGAATTTACTGTATTTGGAGGAACCTGTTTAAGGCTCCTTGGTCCTTGGGACTGGTTTGTTTGAGTATCTGTTTGCTGTTGGGTTGTATGAGTGGGACTGTGCAGGCATGTCTAGGGGGGGGGGGATACTTGAAGGGAGGCTGGGGACGGGGAATGGTAAAGTGTGGGAAGGAGTTGGGCGGGCAGGAGTGTTGCTGCTACACGTTATAGGGGGTACAGGGGGAGGGGGTGAGTGGGGGAGAGGGGGGCGTGAGAGGGTGGGGTGCCATGAGCGAACGCCACGGAGAGAGTCACCGGGAGCATTGGGGAAGGCTCCGGAGGGAGTGGGGAGGAGAGGGAGGGGGGAGGGGCAAGGGAGAAGCACGGCACCTTGCAGATAGGGGGGAGGGGGAACGGGGACTGCTATGGGGGGTAGGGGAACAGTAGGGTCAATCAATGCAAAGGGGCTGAACGAACCCCGCAAACGGCACCAATTGTACCGGGAGGTTACGAGATTGGGCTGGGAGATCGTGCTGGTGCAGGAGACTCATTTGCGGAGGAAAAATGAGGGGTTGCTACGCCATGCATTGTACCCGCAACAGTACTTTGGGGGTATAAGGGGGGCAGAGGCGAGCAAGAAAGGGGGGGTTGCTATACTGGTGCGACGGGGCAGTTCCTTTAGGGTGAGAGTTGAAGCAAGGGACCAGGATGGCAGGGTGTTGTTGTTGGGGGGAGAATGGGAGGGGGAACCCGTTACTTTGGTTAACGTGTATGCGCCCAATGTGGGACAGGCCCAGTTTTGGAAGGGGGTGAGTGCCCTATTGGCTCAGCATGCCCAAGGGAGAATTCTTCTCGGGGGCGATCTCAATCTGGCCCTCGACCCGAAGTGGGACAGACAGGCCCAGGGGGGAGATGGTAGGAACCAGGCCCGTGGAGTGCTGCAGCGCATCATGCAGAGATATAACCTGAGAGATGTGTGGCGGCAGTATCATGAGGGGAGCCGGGAGTATACTTTTTTACTCATCCCCCCATGATAGCTTCAGTAGAATTGATTATTTCTTGATGGATGGCCGGTGAAGCAGCCAGGTCCAGGAGATAGCGATTGGGAATATTACCTGGTCCGACCACGCACCAACGTGGGTGACCATCAGACATGGTCGGGGGGAGGGGGGAGTGCGATTTTGGCGGCTTAACGAAAGCCTATTGAGGAAGGAGGAGGTGGTGAAGGATGTTAAGCGCTGCCTCCAAGAATACTGGGCAATCAATGATAACGGAGAAGTGGGCAGTGTGGGACTTTGGGGAGGGATGAAGGCAGTGGTGAGGGGGCGGCTGGTGATGTGGGCGGCCAGATATAAAAAACAGTGCCAGGCTCGAGAGGAGGCCCTGCAGAGGGAGATTAAGCAGGTGGTGGAGAGATACCAGGCCCGCGGCAATCGACAGGATTTTAAGCAGCTACAGCAGCTCCGGATGGAGCTGCACAAATTGCAGGTTGAGGAGATAGGGTTCAAGCTAGAGAGGGTAAAGCAGGGCTACTATGAGTGGGGGGATTGAGCAGGCAGAATGCTGGCCAACAAACTACGGAAAAGGGAGATGCAGATGGCCATCGATGGGATAAAAGGGGATAAGGGGGAGATATTACGGGCAGAAAAGGATATAGGGGAGCAATTTTGTAGATTCTACCGGAAGCTATACCAGAAGGAGGGAGGGGGGACAGAGCGGGCGGAGGATTATTTGGAAGGGATTGAGTTGGCTCGGTTGGGGGAGGCAGACATCCAGGGTTTGGAGGGGGATATCACTAGGGCCGAGGTGGAGCAGGCCTTGGGGGAGCTTCCGCAGGGGAAGGCTCCGGGTCTTGATGGCCTAACGGGAGCATTTTATAAAACGTTCTGGGAAGAAGTGTTAGACGGGCTGGTGAATGGAGCCAATGGGATACAGCAGGAGGGGGGGCATCTGTCCTCGGAAATGCTGACAGCAGGGATTACTGTTATATTGAAGGGGGGGGGGGGCAGGACCCGATGCAGTGTGGATCCTATCGCCCAATTTCATTGCTGAATGTAGATGTGAAGATTATAGCGAAGGTGTTGGCCAGGCACCTGGCTGGACTGCTCCCGGGGTTGATAGGGCTGGATCAAACCGGATTCATCATGGGGCGGCAGGCATCTGATAACATTAAAAGGGTGCTGGAGGCCATCTGGGGAGCGAGGGAGCCGGCCATGCTGCTTTCTATCGACGCTGAGAAAGCGTTTGATAGGGTGGACTGGGGGTTCCTGTTTGGGGTAATGAGGAAAACGGGGGTGGGTCCACGGTACCTGCAATGGGTGCAAGCCTTATACCAGGGACCCCAAGCGTGGGTGCGGATTAACGGGCGGTATACGGCGGCCCTGGAGCTGGAGAGGGGGACACGTCAGGGGTGCCCCCTGTCGCCGTTGCTGTTTGCTATAGCTATTGAGCCCCTAGCCCAGGCCATCCGGAGTGATGGGAAGATATGGGGGTTGCGGAGGGGGGGGCTTCACCATAAGATCTCTTTATTTGCGGACGATGTCCTGCTGGTTGTGACAAAGCCGGAGGAGTCCCTACCGGAGATTATGGCACAGCTGGGAAGGTATGGAGCAGTTTCCAGGTTCAAAGTGAACCCCGATAAGATGGAAGCCTTGGGTATTAGCCTGACTACGCCGATGGCGGAGAGACTGCGGGCACGATACCCCTTTAAATGGGCTGGGAAAGCTATTCGGTACCTGGGGGTCAATATTATGGCTATGCCATGGGGGTTGTACGAGGCAAATTATAGTGCCCTATGGAGGGAGGTAGAGCAGGACCTGCAACGTTGGGAGCGAATGGAGATTTCATGGCTGGGCAGAATAGCGGCGATTAAAATGAATGTGCTCCCGAGATTGCTGTACTACTTTCAGGCTTTGCCTGTGTCCATCCCGGGGGCACATCTACGAGGGATACAGCGGAAGGTTAATCAGTATACTTGGAGGAAGAGACCGCCCCGGATAGCGCGGGCAGTGATGTATAGGCGTAGGGAGGAAGGGGGCTGGGTGTGCCGAGCCTACAGGGGTACTATTGGGCGGCGCAGGCTCGCCATGTGATGGACTGGAGGGAAGGGCGGGAGCAGAAGAACTACGTGGAAATGGAAAAGGGGAGTGGACCAGGGCAGCGGCTGGCCTGCTTCCCTTGGATGGAGAAGGGGAAGCGGGGACTAACGGAGGGGGATAGTCCCTACGGTCTTGCATGTCTTACGGGAGTGGGATAAAATTAGGGGCCAAGAGCGGAAGGGGGAAGGGGCTTCGTTTTCACTGATGAGGGAGTTGTGCCACACAGCAGAGTTCTGCCCGGGGCGGGAGGGGGGGGGGGGATATCACAGGTGGGCGCGGGGGGGACTGAAGTATTTTTATCAGTTGGTTGATGGGGGGGAGTGGGTCCCTTTTGCAGATTTGAGAGAGGCGTATGGCCTGCGTGAAGCAGATAGGTTCTATTATGGGCAGGTGGTGCATTTTCTTCGGAAGAAATTAGGGCGGGATGGGCTGGACCGCGACTATACACCACTGGAGGTAGTGTGGTATGGGAAGAAGCTTTCGGCGGGCCTCACCTCGGCGTTATACCGGGCGATACAGGGGCCAGGGGCTGGTAAGCATAGGTACATGTGTGAGTGGGAAAGGGACTTAGGGAGGGAGCTGGAGGAGGGGCAGTGGAGAAGTCTCCTGGACCAGTTGTGGTACCTGCCCCTGTCAGTGGCCATCAGGGAGAATTGGTACAAGGTGGTGATGCGATGGTACTATACGCCCACGCGTTTGAATAAGATGTTCCCAAGCATGTCTAATGGATGTTGGAGGGACTGTGGGGGGGAGGGGACCTTCTTCCACATATGGTGGAGTTGCCCAAAGATACAGGGCTTTTGGGGGGAGATTCAGAAATGGATTCAGGAGGTGGTGGGCGGCGGAGAGGTGACCCTCGACCCCTGTGGGTATTTGATGGGGTGGTGGAGCGAGGGGGGGCCAGAACGGGAGAAGAGGCATATAGTGGCCTGCCTTAGTGCTGCCCGCTGTGAGGTGGCCTATAGATGGAAGCAGAAGGACGCCCCACAAGTGGCCCATTGTGTGGAGCGGTTGAGGCAGGTATATTTAATGGAAAAGTTAACAGCTGCAAGGAGACAAAAGATTGACCGGTTTGAGAAGCAATGGAGCAAGGTGCTGGCGTACCTTCGAGCAGATTCAAAGAAGTGATCCGGGTAGGCGGGTAGGCGGGGGGGGAGGGAGGAGGGAGGAGGGGGGGGAAGGGGGGTGGGGTGGGAGAGGGGAGGGGGAGTAGAAGGTGGGGGTAAGGGGTGGGGGGGAGGGGGGAGCAGAAGGGGGGGTAAGGGGTGGGGGGGAGGGGGGTGGGGGAGTAGGGGGGTGGGTGTACGGGGGGAAAAAATTATTGAAGCATTGTGTAGCTTGTTCAGGAATGCTGGTTTGAGGCTGTTGGCATTGTTGTTTAGATAATGTATAACGTTGGATAATGAGTGATGTAGTCTGTTTGCTTGGTTTACAAACTCTAAATTAAAAAAAAAAAAAAGCATAAGAGCGTCTTGTGTAAGGTTTCCTGGAAGCAAAAAGAATATCTTTTACTTGCTGAGGAAGATTAAGATCTTGGAGATCTAGGCCTTCAGTAACCAAGCCCTGAGATGCAGAGACTGGGGATTGGGATGCCATAACATTCCGTCCTCCTGAGATAGGAGATCTGGAGCAGACCCTAACTCCAGGGAGGGAGCTTGAGAGAGATGTAGAAGCAGAGGGTACCACACTTGCTGTGGCCAATGTGGAGCTATGAGAATCATATGGCCTCTGTCTCTCTGAAGCTTGAACAGGGTTTTGGGAATTAGGGGAATGGGTGGAAAGGCATACAGGAAGTCTTGACCCCAATGAAGGAGGAAAGCAACCCTGGCCTGAGCCTTCTGAGACGGAATTCTGGAACAGAACCGGGGAAGTTTGGCATTCCACAGACTTGCAAAGAGGTCTATGTCCGGGGTTCCCCAAATTTGAAAAATCTTGGTTACCTGGTCTGCATGCAGAGACCATTCGTGTGGAAGCAGAACTCGACTGAGTCTGTCTGCCCAAGAGTTTTGTATACCTGGAAGATACACTGCCAGGAGATGAATCTGATGTTCTCTGGCGAGGGCCCATAGTCGCAAAGTTTCGTTGCAAAGCAACAGAGAGCCTGTTCCCCCCTGCTTGTTCACATAGAACATGGCTACTTGATTGTTCGTATGAATGAGGACTGTCTTGCAGCTGAGCAGGGTGTGGAACACTTGCAGAGCAAGGAAGATTGCTCTGAGCTCCAAGAGATTGATATGTAGATGACTCTCCTGTGGAGACCAGGTGCCCTGGGTGGAGAGGTCTTACAGATGAGCTCCACAACCCATTGGAGAAGCATCTGTTGTGAGAGTTGCTTGGGGTAAGGGTTGTTGAAAAGGGGACCCCAGCAACAGGTTTTGAGTGGACTTCCACCACTGGAGGGACAAAATAAGGTGACTTGTGTTTGTTATTTTGTCTGACAGGCATCCTGATGCCTGGGTCCATTGGATGGATAAAGTCTACTGAGCTGCCCTCATATGGAGGCGAGCATAGGGAACTACATGCACAGTAGATGCCATGTGGCCTAGTAGCTGTAACATTTCTCGAGCAGTTAGATGAGGCTTTAGCACTGCTTGAGAAGCTAACTGCACCATGCAAAGCAAGGGGCCTGGGGGAGATAGACCCTTGCCTTTCTGGTATCCAGCAAAGCTCCTATGAACTCTAAAGACTGAGTGGGAGTTAGACTGGATTTTGGGATGTTTATTACCAGCCCTAAATACTGAAGGATACGCATTGTGCAGGATAGAGAAGTCCTGGCCTCTGACTCTGTTGGGGCTCGAATGAGCCAGTCGTCTAAGTAAGGGAAGACAAATATCCCTAGAGTGCGGAGAAATGCTACTACTACAGCCATGCATTTCGTGAACACCCTTGGTGCTGAGGCCAGGCCAAAAGGAAGCACCCTGTATTGGTAGTGCTTTCCTTGAAAAAGGAACTGAAGGAACCTTCTGTGGGTTGGATGGATGAGGACATGGGTGTACGCATCCTTGAGATCTAGAGAACAAAGCCAATCCTGACTGAAGGCATGGCAGCAGAGATCTGAGAGAAATCATTTTGAATTTCTCCTTGACAAGGAATTTGTTCAATTCTCTGAGGTCTAAGATAGGTCTGTAACCCCGTTTTCTTTGGGATAAGGAAATAAGGGGAATAGAACCCTGTACCCTGCTGATGAATGGGTACTTCTTCTATTGCCCCTTGGGCAAGAAGGATAGCGACCTCTTGACCTAACAGGTTGATGAGAGAGGTCGGAGAATTGAACTGCTTTACTATTGTGAGGGGGCATGCTTGAAAAATGAAGCTTGTACCCCCCCTTGATGATGGCGAGTGTCCAATGCTCTGCTGTTATCTGCCCCCATCTGGGGGCAAAATGACATAACCTTCCTGGAATGGTGGAAGGCTCTGGTCCCCCAAGAGCCAGGAAGGCTAAGTTCTCTAGCTGAAAGTCAAAGGCCCTGTGGAGGCTGAGACTGCTGGCCCGGCTGAGGCTTAGCAGTCTTTGCTTTCTTCTGTTTGGGTGGTTGCTGACCTTTCCTGGCAAGCTGACCTGAAGAACGTCCCTGCTGAACATAAGCAGGATAATATTTTCTCTTTTTAGAAAATAGTGGTTTCTTGAACAATTTCTTTCTAGCAGGATCAGCTGTGGACTTGGATAACCTATCCAAAGTGGAGTTGTCAGCATCCATCTCATTGGCCTTTTCCTGCCAATCTTTACCAAACAGGTTCTCACCAGTACAAGGGATATTTCCCAATTTGTCTTGTACCCAGAGCCAAGCAATTCTACGTGCACCTATGGCAATAGCACAGGTTCTGCTTATGCACTCAAAGCAGTCAAAGGCTGCACGGTTGGCAAATTTAGAAACATCTTGGGCATGTATGACCAAAGTGAGAAAATCCTGTCTTCTATCATCAGGAAGAATAGGACTTAAAGCATCTAAATCATCTGTGACCTCCTTCAGGAATATTCCCATGTAGAGACTATAGGAACTGATCCTGGCAGAAAGCATGGAAGCTTGGAAGACCCAACGTCCAAAAGTATCCAGGGTTCTGCACTCACATCCTGGAGGATTAGAGGCATGCCTCTTTGCACTCTTGATCCTTCTCATAGCTGATTCCACTACAATAGAGTGGTGAGGAAGCTGAGTCTTTTGGAAACCAGGACAAGGAGGGACTCAATACATAGTATCCAGTCTGCGAGAATGAGGAGAGGTGGTAAGAGGTGTCTCCCACATCCTTAACATGAGATCATATAAAATCTCATGAATGGGCAAGGTAGCTGCCTCCTTAGGAGTTTTGGGATATTGTAGAATTTCCAACTCCTTAGCCCTTGGCTCTGTTTCTGGGGCCACAGTAATGGACAGGCCCCAAGCCACCTCCCTGATAAAATCCTGGAAGGAAATATCCTCTGGAGTAGACATCCTGCGCTTAGGGGAGGAGGGCTCCTCTGGGAGAAGCATTCCTGCATCGACAGAACTGTCAGAATCCTCAGATTCTTCTGAGGACTCGAAGTACCGTCTATCCGGATGCTCTTGAACAGCTCGATACCCGTACCGACCGAAGTCGGTACTGGGAGTAACCGGTACCGGGGTATCGGTACCGGATGGCATCGGATGACTGGGTACTGGCAAAGCAGACACCGATGCTGATGTTGATGCTATCAGTACCGGTACCGATACGGATGCCGGGGCCGGTCGAATTGTCTGTCGCGGTTCCGAGGGCATCGATGCCGCAAGGAGAGCCGCCAGACTGCGCTCAATAGCCAGAACTCTCTGGTCTATCGACGCTGCTAATGCCTGGATGGCAGTACCGGAGGAGACGGCCAGTACCCCAGAGCAATGCACCAGTAGTTCTGGTGAGGTCGAGGCCTCGAGAACATCCTGGAACCCTGATAATGATTTGGAAGCCGAAGCCTCCCGCCAGGGCAATTTTGCCGGTGCAGAATCCTCGAGGGCAACGCCAGAGGCATCTCAATGCTTAGAAGGAGATCTACCCTTTGAGGACCGGCTGGACTTATGTTTAGTTACCTGAGATCCACGGGAGGAAGCAGCAACCCTGGAAGACGTCGATGCCACCGATGCTGCATCAGAGGGAAACAGGGTACTGAGCTTAGCAGCTCGGTTCTGCCAACCTCTTTTAGACATCATGGCGCAGGACATACAATCCGTGATGGAGTGGTCAGGACCTAAACATTTTAGACACCATTCATGGGTGGCGGTGACGGAAATGGTACCGCCACTCTTGGTGCACTTTTTATTTATTTATTTAATACTCATATACCGCGCTATTCGACATCAGTGCGGTTTACATGGAACATCAAAGAAGTTTTACGGTGGGGTTACACCATAAATTACAGATAACAGGGAGATTAACTTGGATAACATGTTAACTATTTACACAAAAGGCATAAGATGAAAACCCTATGTACATCACATTTTTAAAACCTGAGGCAGGTTTCTCCATTGTAAGGAAACGTTTTTGGGCCTAAGGCCCAAAAAGGCGCGTGCACCTGAAGAAAAAAGAAAAAAAGTAGAATATATGTATATATATATTTTTTTTTATAAAGACAGAAATAAGAAGAAAAAAACCGGCAGTACTGGTAAAGCGTCGAGGAAGGCAGACGCGACTACAAAAAAAAGAAATAAAAAAGAATTCTTCTGCAGTGACAGGAACGACGACCTGCTGGCTCCGCGGAAAAAGAAGAACTGGAGAGAGGCAGTTGGGAAAGGCGGGAAGGCAGCACGCAGGTGCTGTGGGATGCTCCCAAAAGCTTTCTAAATGGATGCTGGGGAGCGTTCCCGCGCAGGCTCCGTCGGTACCGACGATACCCATATGTGATGACTACATTCCTGCTTGTTCCTGGAGATCACATTTTCGACAGAGAAGGTAGGCTGAACTAATAGCCTCCTTAATCCAGCAGGCAATCGAGGACTCGGCTGCAGCTTGTCCTTTCCTGGGACCACTGAAGGAGAACAAAGATGGTCTAACCGACAGAGGGATTTGTAATAGTCAAATACATCACCAACCTCATGTCCAGCAGACGCAATGACCGGTCTATCTGAAGGTCCCCTTTTTTTTAAAAAAATTTATATTGTACAACATATCCCATTATGTTACATCATATCTGCACAATTCACCTCTACTTTTCCAATAAACGTAACATTTTACACATCTACTATTGTGTTGCATGAGCTACAATAAACTTAACATTTGTACATCTTTCATTATACTGCTTTATTTTCTATATCAGTTTACTACCATCCATTCTCCCTTCCCTCCATCCCTGGTGTGCGCAAATCCCTTAATAATCTGTGTTATTGGACAAAGTTTTCTATAAGTTGATATTTCCACCGACTTGCCTGATGTAAACACCATCCATTCAGGCTTAGTACTAGGGCTCTCTACTAAGGCTTTATACCAGAGTGCTTCCATCCACACTCCTGTTCAGTCTAGTTTATTGATTTTTATCCCTGTTTTCCCCGATTACGGGTTTCCACTTCCTCCTCCTATGTTTCCACATTCGATATGATCCCCAGAATTGGGCATGTCTATCCATTTTTTGGTGTTTGTAAGCTGTTAAAAGCATTCATTCTCTCAATATAGTCAAGCTTTTGTATTCTCTCCTCCCCCGGTGGAACTCAATTCTGCCAATTTCACTCTTACTGCTAGCCGTAACTGTCTTCTCCATTGTGTAATGTTAAGAACATAAGATATGCCATACTGGGTCAGACCAAGGTCCATCAAGCCCAGTATCCTGTTTCCAACAGTGGCCAATCTAGGTCATACGTACCTAGCAGTTTCCCCAAAAGACACAGGTTCTGCAATGCTTGTACTGGGTCAAGCATTGATATCCTGGGTCCCTTCTTAATAATGGTTTATGGACCTTTCCTCCAGGAACTTGTCCAAACCTTTTTTAAACCCAGCTACATTAACAGCCTTTACTACATCCTCCGGTAACAAATTCCAGAGTTTGATTACATGTTGAGTGAAAAAATATTTTCTTTTATTAGTCTTAAATAGCTTACCCTGTAGCTTCATTGCATGTCCCCTAGTCTTTCTATATTCTGATAACGTAAACAATCGATCTACGTTTACCCGTTCCACGCCGTTCATTATAGACTTCTATCATATCTCCCTTCAGCCATCTCTTTTCCAGGTTAAAGAGCCCTAACCTTTTTAGCCTTTCTTCATAGAGGTATCCTTCCACCCCCTTTACCATTTTGGTGGCTCTTCTTTGAACCTTTACTAATTACGCTATATCCTTTTTAAGATACGGCGACCAGAATTGCACACAATATTCAAGGTGTGGTCTCACCATGGAACGATATAGAGGCATTATAATATCTTTTGTTTTATTTTCCATTCCTTTCCTTATCATACCTAGCATTCTATTTGCTCTCTTGGCTGCCGCTGCACACTGGGCCGAGGGTTTTAACATGTTATCCACAATGACATCTAAATCTTTTTCCTGGGTGGTGGTTCCTAATGTGGAACCTTGCATTGTGTAACCATAGTTTGGGTTGTTCTTCCCTAGGTGCATAACTTTGCACTTGTCCACATTAAATTTCATCTGCCATTTTGATGTCCAGTCTTCCCAATTTATCAAGATCCTCTTGCAATTTTCCACAATCCTCTTGGGTTTTAACAACTTTAAATAGTTTTATGTCATCTGCAAATCTGATAACCTCACTCGTTATTCCACTTTCCAGGTCATTTATGAATATGTCAAAAAGCAGCGGACCCAGCACAGATCCCTGGGGTACACCACTATTCACCTTTCTCCATTGGGAAAATTGGCCATTTAGCCCAACCCTCTGCTTTCTATCTTTTAACCAGTTCCTGATCCACAGTAGTACACTGCCTCCTATCCCATGACTCTTTAGTTATGCCAAAAGTCTCTGATGAGGGACCTTGTCAAAGGCTTTCTGAAAGTCCAGATACATTTTATCAACTGACTCACCTTTGTCCACCTGTTTATTCACATTTTCAAAAAAACATAACAGATTAATAAGACAAGATCTTCCTTGTTTAAAGCCATGTTGGCTGTCTCCCATTAGGCCATGACTATCTACATGCTGAGTAATTTTATTCTTTATGATGGTTTCTACCATTTTTCCCGATACTGACGTGAGGCTCACCGGTCTGTAGTTTCCCGGATCACCCCTGGAACCCTTTTTAAAAATTGGTGTTACATTGGCGATCCTCCAATCTTCAGGTATTAGAGATGATTTTAATGATAGTTCACAGATTGCTAATAGCAGGTCTGCAATCTTATATTTCAGTTCTTTCAACACCCTTGGCTGTATACCATCCGGCCCAGGTGATTTGCTACTCTTCAGTTTATCTAATAGCTGTAATACATCTTCCCGATGTATCGATATTTCCTTCAATTCTTCCGCACCTTTAAATACCACTTCAGTCATGGGTAACATCCCTACATCTTCCTCAGTAAAGACCGTAGCAAAGAATTCATTGTCTCTCCGCTATCGCCTTGTCGCCTCTTAGTGCCCCTTTAACTCCTCTGTCATCTAATGGACCAACTGACTCTCTCACAGGTTTTTTTCTACGAATGTACTTGAAAAAAATCTTTATTTCGCGTTTTTGCTTCCGCAGCAATATCCAGGTTGTCAGGAGCAGATTCAGGAGCATATATTGCAGTGGGAGCACCAACCCCACTCCACTCACAGCCTTAAATAGGTTTCCTGCCCACATCCGCACCTTTCAGACTCTCACATGTCCACCACATATGGAAGACACTCTTTCCAATACTGTGTCTCTCCCCCTCCCATCTGATTCAGGCGGCAGGGTGTAAAGTATGTTCAATACAATACTTTATATGCCGTTTCCTGTAGGCATGCAGAGACTGAAACCCTTTTTGTCTGTTTATATATCTGTTCCCATTGTGAATCTGTAAGGGGGCCTCCCAGATCACTGGTCCCATGCTAACTGGAATTTCAGGCAGGGCCCAATCCCCTCCATTCTAAGCTTATATAAATCAAGATAGTAATCTTTTACTAGTTCCACATTTCCTATATAAACTTTCAAAGTCTGTTCCCGGACACCTCAAGCCATCTTGCAGGGCATTTCCACAAAATGAGCTCATCTGCATATATAACTAACTCAAAAAACCCATTAAATTCCCCCCGCATATAACCACACTCGAAAAAGGAAGGTCAATTAAACACCAATTTTTGTTGGAACATATATAAGCTAGTGATCCACTTCCCAAAGCCTTCCACTTTCTTTCAATTCCTCAAATGAGTTCATACTACCATCCTCCCCCCTCAGATGTCCTACCCTCCAGATCCCTCCTCTTTCCCATCTTCGTATACTAGGATTCCAAACCCCTGGGGGGAAATCATCATTTTCCCCCAAAGACGAGTTAGCCTTCCCTCTTCTCTCCCCCCCTGGATCCACCTTCGATAGGTGGTCCAATTCTTTATGGTTAGTGCTGTAAATGGGTTTACTCTTTCCTTCTTGTCTCTCCTCCTCAAACCTATCCATGGCTCATCTCGCAAGCTACCCCCTTTCCATGCACCTTGTTCAATTGCCACCCAGTATTTCCCTCCTTCTCCACTCTTCCAGTCTATGATATTCCAAACCTGGCCTGCCTCATATTATGCTTGTAGGTATGGCATCCCCAACCCCCCTTGTGTTTCTCCCTCCACAATATTTGCCTAGTTACTCTTGGGGGACGTTTCTTCTAGATGAAAGTGAATATTTTCCGCTGGAGTTTTCGTAGCTGACCTCTAGGGATGTCTACTGGTAATGTTGTAAAAAACAGGAGGCGTGGCAATATGGTCATTTTAATTATAGCCATCCTGCCAAGCCAGGAATACCACCTTTGCCCCCATTTCTCTAGGTCATCACTTACAATTTAAAACAGGGGTTCATAGTTTAGCCGATATAACTCCTGCCATTTTTTCCCCACCTGAACTCCCAGATCTCTCAATGAAGTTCTCACCCACTTAAATGGGAAAGACCCCCATAGAATCCTTTCTCCATCTGGTTTGACCTGTACTCCCAGGACCTCGGTTTTTGACATATTGACCTTATACCCTGACACCCTGCTATAGCTTTCTATTTCATTAAGCAACATTGGTAAGGACAGCTGAGGGTCTCGTAGTGAATATATAATATCGTCTGCAAACAATGATATGCAGTGACTTTGATCCCCTACTTCCACTCCCTGTATATCAGGGTTGTCCCTATAATCCGTGTTGCTAATACCTTGATAACCATAACAAAGAGGAGTAGGGATAGTGAACAGCCTTGTCGGGTACTTCTTCCTAAACTAAACTCCTCTGAATATCCCCACTGACCTGAATTCGAGCTTTAGGGTTAATGTACAGAGCACCCACCCACTGGTGAAAACAGGGGCCTAGCCCCATTTTTTCCAACACTTAACATAAATTGACACTCTATGCGGTCAAACGCTTTTTCAGCATCGACCGCTAGTAGGATGGCTTCTACTTTCTTTTGTTGCACCCACCAAATAAGATAGCATACAAAGGGTACTCAATCTTTAGCTTGTCTTACCAGGACAAACCCCGTTTGATCTTGGCGTCTAAGATGTGGGAGATATATTTGCAGTTGGGTTGCCAAATTTTTGCAAAAATCTTTGTGTTTATATTTATAAGAGATATAGGTCTATATGAACTGCACTGGGTGACATCTTTCCCTGGCTTGGGGAGTACTGTAATGCCCGCTACTGCCACTAAACTGGGAAGCATACCACTTTTACCTGCCTCATTAAAAAGTTCCACCAATATCTCTCCCACTGCCTCTCGATATTCTATAAAAAATGGGCAGTTAATCCATCCAAGCCTGGAGCTCCCCCATCTTTCAATTCCTTTATTACTTTGACTGAGGTAAATTAGCAATATCTGTCTAGCCACTCAGTCTCTTTCTCCTGAAGTTTTGATAGTTTACTTCCTTTCAAGTATTCTTCTCCAGCACTACCCCCCCCCCCCCTTACTAGCTTTACACGTATATAGGGTTGTGTAAAACCTCTTAAAAAGCTTCTTGAATTTCAGGAGTCTTAAATTTCACTTCTTCCCCTTCTCTAATTTTGGTAATATGCTTTTGATTTTGCCTGGCCTTCAGCCTACATGTGGGAGCTCCTCCAGCCTTATTATTCCATTAAAAAAATGTTTCAAGCATTTCAAGCAATGAGATATCCCACCTAACTGCAGATGGAACAATTCTTGGCGAACCCTTTCTAATGCTTTCCATTTCTTCTTGGTTGGAGAGTGGAAATTTTCACTCTGCAATTCCTTCATATGCCTCAATAGACTACCCGTTGCCTTTTCTAATAGGCTGCTATGTCAATGAATTGTCCCCCTCACTACTGCCATAAGGCCATTCCATCGTACTTGTGTGGATGTTCAACCTCCCCCGCCCCCATTTATCCGCCTTCCATTTTTCCTTACCTTCCCCCTCTGAACTAAACCCCATCTCTGGTCTGCTTCTTTATCCCTATCCCTCCCACCTTCACGTTCCTTCACATAATCCCCCCTTCCCCCAGTTATCTTCATTCATTTACATCTCTTTATACATATTTATCCTCAGCCACTTTGCCCCTTACATTCATATGGTATTACCTATTGCTTTTAAATGGACCATAAGAACATAAGATATGTCATGCTGGGTCAGACCAAGGTCCATCAGCCCAGTATCCTGTTTCCAACAGTGGCCAATCTAGGTCATAAGTACCTAGCAGTTTCCCCAAAAGACACAGGTTCCACAATGTTTGTATTGGGTCAAGCAGTAAATATTCTGGGTCCACTCTAGTAATGGTTTATGGACCTTTCCTCCAAGAACTTGTGCAAACCTTTTTTAAACCCAGCTACACTAACCGCTTTTACTACATCCTCGGGTAGCAAATTCCAGAGTTTGATTACACGTTGAGGGAAAAATATTTCTCTTATTAATCTTAAATAGGTTACCCTGTAGCTTCATTGCATGTTTTTTATCCACAGAAATCCCTTCGAAAAACTGCCCTCTTACCATATACCACTGTTTCATTTCATTGATGGCGTAAACATCGAACTAAATTTACCCATTCTACTCCATTCATTAATTTATAGACCTCTATCATATCTCACCTCAGCCGTCTCTTTTCAAGGTTGAAGAGCCCTAACCTTTTTAGCTTCTTCATAGGGGTATCCTTCCATCCCCTTTACCATTTTGGTGGCTCTTTGAACCTTTTCTAATAATGCTATATCCTTTTTAAGATACGGTGACTAGAATTGCACACAATATTCAGGTGTGGTCGCACCATGGAACAATACAGAGGCATTATAATATCCTTTGTTTTTTCCTCCATTCCTTTCCTTATGATATCTAGCATTCTATTTGCTCTCTTGGCCGCCGCTACACACTGGGCGGAGGGTTTTAACATGTTATCCATGACGACGCCTAAATATTTTTCCTGGGTGGTGGTTCCTAATGTGGAACCTTGCATCGTATAACCATAGTTTGAGTTCTTCTTTCCTAGGTGCATAACTTTGCACTTGTCCACATTAAATTTCATCTGCCATTTGGATGCCCAGTCTTCCAATTTAGGAAGATCCTCTTGCAACTTTCCACAATCCTCATGGATTTTAACAACTTTGAATAATTCTGTGTCATCTGCAAATTTGATAACCTCACTTGTTGTACCCATTTCCAGGTCATTTATGAATATGTTAAAAAGCAGCAGACCCAGCACAGATTCCTGGGGTACTCCACTATTCACCTTTCTCCATTGGGAAAACTGGCCATTTAGCCCTACCCTCTGCTTTCTATCCTTTTACCAGTTCCTGATCCACAAAAGTACACTGTCTCCTATCCCATGACTTTTTAATTTTGCCAAAAGTCTCTTATGAGGGACCTCGTCAAAGGTTTTTTGAAAGTCCAGATACACTATATCAACGCGTTCACCTTTGTCTACCTGTTTATTCACACCTTCAGAAAAACATAACAGATTAATAAGACAAGACCTTCCTTGGCTAAAGCCATGTTGGCTGTCTCCCATTAAGCCATGGCCATCTACATGTTCAGTAATTTTGCTCTTTATAATGGTTTCCATCATTTTTCCCAGTACTGCGTCAGGCTCACCGGATCACCCCTGGAACCCTTCTTAAAAATTGCCATTACATTGGCCATCCTCCAATCTTCAGGTATTACAGATGATTTTAATGATAGTTCACAGATTACTAATAGTAGGTCTGCAATCTCATATTTCAGCTCTTTCAACACCCTTGGATATATACCATCCTGTCCAGGTGATTTGCTACTCTTCAGTTAATCAAATAGTTGTAATACACCTTCCCGGTTTATCAATATTTTTTTCAATTCTTCCGCAACATCTCTTTTAAATACCATTTCAGTCATGGATAACATTCCTACATCTTCCTCAGTAAAGACCGAAGCAGAGAATTCATTCAGTCTCTCCACTATGGCCTTGTCCCTTCTTAATGCCCCTCTATCATCTAATGGTCCAACTGAATCACGAGTTTTTTGCTACGAATGTAATGTCAGCATTCACATTTAAACACCTATACCTTCTCTAAACAGCAACAGTGGAACTTATACTTATGTCCTGTTTTGTATTATCCAACACAGTTAAGTGAGGGCCTCCTCTCTTCCTGTTTTCTTCTTACTGTGTTTCTTGCCTCTTTCTACCATTGTCCATGTTTTATTTTTGTTCCTTTCCATTGGTCTTCTGGGCATGGTATGCCTCCTATCTGAGAGTCCCATGGTTTCCAATGCCTCGATGGCCTCTTCCACTGTTGTGGCTCATCACGTTTTTCCCTCTCTTGTGAAGGATATGCCTATTGGGTAGATCCATTTGTATTTAATTTGCTCTTTACGGAGCCTTTTTATGAGTCCAAAGCTTTTCTGACACAGTAGTGTTCCTGTAAATAAGTCCACAAACACTGCAACAGAATGGCCTTGCCACTGAAATTTCCCTGCTTGCTGCATCTTTGCTGCCACTCTTTAATATTATAGTTGTGAAAGCAGGTTACTATGTCTCTGGGGCACTCACTTTGTTGTGGTCCAAGCGCTCCGTGTGCTCTATCCAATTTTAACTCGAACTCCACCTCTCCTTTTCCTAATAGTGTTTGGAAGACAGAAACTGTTACTGCCATACAATCCTGATACTCAGGCTCTTCCAGTACTCCTTTGATTTGCAAGTTGTTACGTCTGCTGCAGTTTTCACGTCCTCAAGTTTTAGCTGCACTTGCTGTGTTACCTCTTCCATCTTACAGAGGCCGTCTTATTTATTTATTTATAAACTTATATACCTCCACTTCCAGAGATCAGTGGCGGTTTACAATAAAGCACAGTTACTTACCTGTAACAGGTGATCTCTGGGAACAGCAGGAATAAGTCTTCACGTATGGGTACGTCGGTACCGACGGAGTCTGCGCGGGAACGCTTCCCAGCGTCCAATCAAGAGCTTTTGGAAGCATCCCAGCACGCCTGCGTGCTGCCTTCCCGCCTTTCCCAACTGCCTCTCCTCAGTTAAGTTTTAAAGCTGAGACAAAGAGAGAGAGAGAGAGAGAGAGGAAAGGAAAGATAGAGATACAATTCCTGGGGAGGTGGGTGGGCTGTGAAGACTTATTCCTGCTGTTCCCAGAGATCACCTGTTACAGGTAAGTAACTGTGCTATCTCCAGGAACAAGCAGGAATGAGTCTTCACATATGGGGACTCCCAAGCTGAGAAGCCTGGAGTCCCAGCATGTCATAGGTTGGAACATGCTATCTCCCAGAACACCAGGCATCCTGAGGATGGAGGGTAGGAGTTGAGGAAAGAAGGATGCTGTGGAACAGCTAACCTAGCATAGGACTGCAGAGGAGGAGTCCATGTGTGGATGATGATTGTAATCAATGATATTGCAAAGAAGATTGCAATATGGACCTCCCCTGACAGGATTTCACAGAAGTATAGAGGTTCATGGATCTACTGGGAAACCCAGTAGAGGAACCTTGAAGAGGACCTCACTGTAAGTGGAGGTAATAAATCTGTAGGAAAAACAGTGGAGGTCAGAATCCTGAAAGGTAACAGGTAACCCCAGTAGGAAAAACTGGGGTAGTACAAAAACGGTGGGCCTTCAGCGGAAGGCTTTGCTGCCAAAAGAGTTAGGTTTTTGTCTTAGAGTGGCTCACTCTTAGGAGCAAAAAGAGAAAGGCTAACCGATTTGGACAAACAGGCAGAGTCCTTGTGGGAGAAAGGGTATGGGAACCCCTTGTATCCCAAAAAGAGAGGACAAATGCCTGAGGCGTTAAGCCTGTGATTAACTGACGATCCACAATGTCTCTCCTAACTGGGGTAAGCTAGGAGAGATATTGGAGCAGGGAGAGCTTCAGAGGTACCTAAACCCATAGGTTATGGTATAAAAATTGTTGACTACCACAGGAGTGGTTGTGTGTGTAGAACCCCAAACCTGCTAGATAGCATAGGTATGGTTAAAGCCCCTCTGTCAGAATCATATAGCTATATGAGGATAGACAGTGAGATAGATATGTATCCACATACTTATCTATCTATAATAAAATATCTCGACAGATATATATATATATATATATATATATATATATATATATAATATATATATAGATATATAGACAGACATATAAGAATATATCCATAGTGAGATATGGAAGGGCACAAAATACACACAAAAAATAAATATGGATATGTAGGCCTACATATGGGTGTCTGCAATTAAACAGACAGAGATATGCCTACAGCACGGTATTCACATAGGATATGTGGAGAGGAAAGATTCATTTAATAACAAGGAGGTGGAACCTACTTGAGAAGACATATAGAGAATCTATTCCTCCTGGTCATGATCTGCAAGAATGCTAGCTAGTGAAAAATAACCAGGACTGTTACGTGAAAAACAGAGGATAATACCAATGTGCAGCCAGCAAGTCCCGAGTCTTCCAGGACTCTAGCATGGTAAGTCCATGTTCCCTGTAAATAGTTATCTCCAAGTTATAATGCCCTGTTCAATGTAATTTCAGCTTGTTCAATGTAAACCGCACTGATGCAGAATAGCGCGGTATATAAGAGAATATAAATAAAATAAATGAATAAATAAATAAGTAGACAGAAGACGCCTAGAGATGAGATACCATGTTGACCTGCTTAAGGGCAAAAGTATCATGCGTTCTTACCATGAGGACGAGCATATCCCCGATTGGGAATGCTATGGACCAAAGCAGGGAACTGGCAACTCCTTGAGCTTTCACGTAAGAGAAGGCCTATGTCCTTTATATCAAAAAAGGAGATAGTAAAAGAAGGGAGAACCTTCTAGTCATGGGAGACATGACTGAAAAGCCTTTTCTAACCAGCTAGGATAGCTGTTGGAGAAAAAAAAACCCATGCTCTCTAGCAAGGGCCCATAGTGGAAAGCTTCTCTGTAAATTGCAGAGTGCATGATGCAGGAGAATGAGGAGATAGAACTGGCTGCTACAGAGCCAGTATCTCTGCCAACTATGCTGCCAAATCCAGGAGAATGGAGATGGCAGAAATAGAAGACAATCCAGAAAGCTTGTAGTGAGATAATCTCCAAGAGAGATGAAAGCACTGACTTGGAGCCACTACTAAGGCTAGACAGAATGTTAGTGGAGGACAAATCTGGTTGTTTGTGGACAAGAACCAGTGGTCCAAACATTAAGGCTCCTGCATAGGCAGCTGCTAGCAAGACAGCAGAAAGAATCTTACTGTTCAAAACAGAAAGAACAGGAGTAGGAAACTCTGGACATGTCTGATAAGCTGCCCCAAAGCAAGATTGAAACAGAGGAGGTAACTCAGAGAGGAAAACTCCGCATTGGAAAGTGAGAAAACTAGAGAGGCTGAAGAAAAAGCCTCCCAGTAAGTAATTCCGCTCTTACAGAGGAAAAACTTGGTAAGAGGGTGAAGAGAATGGAGCTGAAGACGACTTACGAAGTAGGAAGTCTATAGAAAGGAAAAATACATGCTGGCACAGAAACTATCATTTGATAGTGGTTAGACCTCTTTCCCTAGCAGGAAAAAGAGGAGAAACCTGTGACCTATAGGCATGAACATCCTGACAGCTCATAGAAATATAGAAAAAATGGATGTCTTTTGGAAAGAGATCCATGTGTAGGAGTTAGAATGAAGCAGTGGATTGCCTCTATTGAGAAGAAGCAAATGTAGATTCTAACCCCAAGAGTCACAAGCATCTGATGATGATTGATCAGAAACTCTGCAGGTGCTGGGTTTGCTGAACCTGGTGAGAGGTTGGATTCTTCAGACCAGGACGATGCCTCCCCTGTTGGGGAACATCTGTATGATGGGCAAGTGAGGAACAAAACCTTCTTCTCCTGTGGGAAGAAAGTTTGGTAGGACATTTCCTACCTACTGGGACAGAAGAAGGTGTAGAACAACCCTTAGGACCAGGTAAATCAGTGGACAACTGAGTAACCTGACTTAAAGATTTCTTGTTGAAAAGATTTTCTCCAGTGCAAGGAGTATGTCCCAGCCGTTGTTGTGCTCATTTGTCCAAGTCTGAAGTTTGGAGCCAGGCTCTACGTCGTGCCCCTATAGCTATAGCAGAAGTCCTGCTAACAGACTCAAAAGAGTCTAGGGAAGCACGAGAATGAAACCAAGAGATATTCTGGATATGCTTAAGCAGTGAGGAATAGTCTGTACTCCTGGAATCTGGAAGGAAAGGAGTCAAAAAATGTAATTGCTTTGTGACCTCCTCAAGAGAAAGACTCATATAAAAAAATATATGAGAGAATTCTTGCAGAAAGCATAGATGTCTGGAAGGTTTGACGTCCAAAGGCATCTAGTGTCTTAGACTCACGACCTGGCGGATAAGAAGAGTGCTTTTTCTTACTCTTTACCCGCCTCATTGCTGATTCCACTACTATGGAATGATGAGGAAGTTGAGTCTTTTGAAACCCTGGAGAGGGGGGCACCTGATATGAGAGATCAGTTGCCCTGGGAGGTGGGGGTACCCTTAAAGGTGTTTCCCACATTCCTAGAAGGAGATCCTGCAAGGAATGATGCAAAGGAAGCATTATGTTGTCCTTTGCTTTGGCAGAAACAGAGTCTTGTGCAGGATCATGTCCTGGAATAGGAATGGCAAGAGATCTTGCTATATCCAGGAGGAAACTCTGAAAAGAGGGATCCCAAACAGGAATCTCCCTTGGACAGGTTAGATCTAAAGAACTAGCCTGAGCACCCACAGAGTTATCCAAATATATAGGAATAGAAGATCCTGCAGAGTGCAGTGTGGAATGCTTAAGGGATGGTTGCTGGTACTGGCTGTCAGGAGCAGCAACCGTCCTTACCACATTGTCCATGCCAGGTATAGACTCCAAGCTTGGTATAGAATGAAGCGATCCTGTTGAAAAAAATCATGGCAGGAGTTGGCCACGATGCTACTGTGGATACCGGTACCGATGTCAATACCGGTACCGATGTCGGAGTCGAGCCCGACAAAGACATCGGAGCAGTCATCGGTGACAGTTCAATCGGTACCGAGGTAACCGAAAACCTCCGGCCACTATCCTCGGTACCAAAACCTATTGGTACCCAGTCTTCTAGACTAGAGATTGATTCCAAACTCGGCATCGAGGGCAGAGAGCCTGATAAGCGAAGCATGGAAGGCACCGACCGTAAGGGTAATGAGGACAGTGGTACCGACTTCGGTACCATGTCTGATACCAGTGAAGGAAGGTCAACCAGTGGCAACTCAATCGGCCTCGGGGGAACCGAGAGTTGCGGATCCGAATCATCGGAACCGAGCCTTCGGTACCGCCGAGAGCCGGTACCAAGGCGAGTCGGTACCTAGTCCTCCAGACTGGAGATCGATTCCAGACTCGGCATCGAAGGAAGCGAGGCTATCGATGCACGTCTGGAGGGTACCGACGTCGGTGGTAGTATCGGTGTTGGTACCGATAATGGAAAGTGAATCTGGAGAATATCCACCGGTCCCGAAGGCACCGAGGACGCCAGACTACTATCCCTGGTGAGGAGTGTTTCATCCAACACCAGTGCCGATGCAGAGGTATCGGTAACGCTCAAAGCGGATGCCACCACCGTACACGGCTTAGGTATGTTCTGTGGGGGGTGAACCCCAGGAACAACCTGAAACCCCTTATAGGCTTTGGAGAACGAAGACTCCTGCCGGGGTTTTGAAGCCAGTGGGCCCTCGAGAGCAAGGCCGGGGCCGTCTACATGCGGTGCATGAGACCTACCACTCGAGGACTGGCTAGTCTTAACAGACTGTTTGTGGGTTACCTGATCCTGTGTGGAAGAAGAAGGGAACAGTGCCCCGAAGTTGGAGGGCAACTGTGTATCGAGGGAACCTCGATGTTGAAGACCTCTTCTCACCAAACTGTTGTCAGGACCCAAGCAGGTTAGACACCGACTTCGAGGGTCTAAAAATAAAGTTGTACCGTCACAGTCTGAACATTTCTTGGAGAAAGTGTCTGGCGGTTCCATGAAGGAAAAAGAAGAGGCCTAAAAGGCCTAAGAGACCGTGGACACTATGAAAAAAAATATCCCGTGGAAAAGGAAGATTTTACAAGAAAAGAAAAGAAAACACCGGCGTTACCGGTGGCGTCGGGAAGACAGCCGCGACCACAAGAAAACTAAAGAAATAAAACAAGAATTTTCTGCGGTGACAGGAGGACGTCCTGCCGGCTCCGCGGAAAAACGAAAACTGAGGAGAGGCAGTTGGGAAAGGCGGGAAGGCAGCACGCAGGCGTGCTGGGATGCTTCCAAAAGCTCTTGATTGGACGCTGGGAAGCGTTCCCGCGCAGACTCAGTCGGTACCAACGTACCCATATGTGAAGACTCATTCCTGCTTGTTCCTGGAGATACAAAGATTAGGTTTACATTATAATGTCAGTAGAACTTATATATTTACTGTTCACTGTAAATAACAGATAAGGTTACATTAAACAACGTATAACTTATTTACAATCAGAAAAAAAGATGACTTTTTCCAGGGCTATATACAAAGCATGATTTACTAGTACATAATCTACATTGATATGCTGGAATAGGTAAGATGTCCAAATTTGAAAGAGGAGAGGTTTGGGTGATTGTGGGAACTGGTTAAAGTTACTGGGGCTACAGTATTGGATGAACAGGTGTGTTTTGAGTTCCTTTCGAAAAGTCTGAAGATCTTTTATCATCCTTAAGTTATCTGTGAGTGCGTTCCAGAGGGTAGGGGCAACTTAAATGAAGGCCCTTGAGCTGGTGGTTTTACTGGTGCTGCAGATGTGTGCAGATATTGTGAGGGTATTTTGCGAACATGTTCTTTTCTTTCTAGTAATGTCAGGATGTGTAAGGAGGGATAAAAGGTAGGAGGTGGCAATCATTACATATTTATATGTGGTTCTAGCTGCAACGGGTAACCAGTGTAGGTTATGTAGAAGGAGAGTGATGTGGTCAGAATAGTGAGCCTTGTGGATTATACGGGTAGCAAGGTTTTGTGCCAACTGGAGGAGTTGGGCATTTTTTGGGGGTAATCTGTAGAGAATACTGTTACAATAATCAAAGTGTGGTGTTATAAGGGCCTGTAGAACAGAGCAGAAGTTGTGGCTTTCCAGGAGGGGTCTGAGATGCTGTATCGTTTTCAGTTTAAAGTAAATCATCTTAGAAATAGCTTTGATATGCAAGATCATGGTTAGGGACTGCTCAAGAATAATACCTAGGTATTTGACCTCTTGTTTAACTTCTATGTCAGAGTCATTAATATGGATTTTTAGAGGGGGGGTTGAAGCTTTGGTTGCGTGATATGTAGAGAATTTCTGTCTTATTGAAATTAATTCTTAAATTATGTGCATTAAGCCAGTTATATTCGTAAGACATGCTTGGACATGGGGGCAAAAAGGGTTTGCGATATCAATGAGGAGGTAGAACATTATATCATCTGCGTAACGATAATAGACTGTTTAAGGATTCTGCATATGGGTTGCATATAAAAATTAAAGAGAAGGGCAGAGAGAGAGAGGAAACTTGAGGTACACCCCAAGTTTGTTTGAATGTTGAGGAGAACATAACATAAGAACATAAGATATGCCATACTGGGTCAGACCAAGGTCCATCAAGCCCAGTATCCTGATTCCAACAGTGGCCAATCTAGGTCATACGTACTGTGATAAGGAAGCTTATCATAGCTCAGGAAGGGGCTATAGAAAAGGTGAAGTGTCTCTGAACAAGCAACCTGTCAGTGCTGGTAGAAATGAGAAAACATAATTTTGCCATAAAAGACTACCAGTCCCAGAATGCACCAGGTTTCCAACAGCCATGAGAGGAGCTGAAGTGAGAAAACGTGTGTTCAATCAAAAGGGCTATGAGGTAATCCCCAAGCAATCATTGCAAAGGGCAGGGCTTGATTCAGCACAGCTGCGCTGTGCTAGGATGGAACACTCATCTCAAAGGGCAAGGCCTGATTCAGCACAGCTGCGCTGTGCTAAGGTGGAGCACTCATCAAGGCAGAATAAAGATAGAGTCTATTCTACAGAGAATCATCCAGAGGTGGGATGTCATGATCATTGGTATCTTGATCATCCACGGGATCCTGATCTTCATTCTCATCAGAAGCAGAGGTCAGAACGGACGGACAGAGTGAGCAAGAAGCCCTTTAAAAGAAGGAAGAGAAAAGCCTCTGGGAAGTCTACAGGAGTCCAGCACAGTACGTATACTGGGAGACAGACAAGAGGCCAGCATACACCATTGGACTGGGGGAGACCAGAGGAGTGGTATTGCAGAGGCAGGAATCTCCAGACGGCACCTGTGAGGGAAACAGCTGCACGTGGAAGGGACCCTAAGACCCATGCCAGAAGGTATGTGAAGAGAGATCCAGTGTCCAGGGATCTAGATTGGAAGGCTGGACACAGAAACTGGACTACATATTGGCCAGGCTATTTAAAGGGGAACTCTAACAGCAATGGAAGCTCAGGTATGAACACTGATCTATGCCCTAGCTATAACTTTGAAAGGAAGCAGGGAAATGATTATTCTCCTGGTAGTGCTCCATTGAGAAATTCCTTTGTGCCAAGCCAAGATATTGAACCTATGATTATTGAAGAAAGGGGAGAGGTCTTAGAACCAGAATGTGAATATATGGACTGCTCTCTGTCCAAACTCAAATGGTAGTTTTCTGTTACAAAGTGCAACAACCATCACAAAGAAATACCAACTTGTTCTTTAATCTACTCAGAAAACCTTCTGAGTAAGATTTTGAGCTACACAGTGAAAGCAAGCCAGCTAAGGGGTTTCAGCTGGGTGATTGCTAGCAATTGAGCTTACCTAATTGCTTGTGTGCTCTAAGGGAATCACTTCTGAAGTTATATGTAAAGATATAAGAAGTTAACCTGAAGAAAAGAACAGTTTTCCTACTTTGTGGGTTCATTTGGTTGCTTACTGCATTGCTAAGACATTATTTGCTAAAGCCTACAAGAAAGACCAGTTTGTTGCCAACCAGGTCTTTAATCCTTTGCTTTAATTACCTGACCAGTTCAGATGTTGTTTTTTTCCTGATTTTGTCTTCCTAACTTTAAAACTGCAAGCAAGTATCCTGAGTTCTGTGCTACCAAGCATTATCTGTGTTGGGAGAACCCCTCATAAATAAAAAACCTTATTTGCTTTACCCTTGAGCAAGTATAATTAATTATTGTTCACGGCTGTGTCTGGAATGAATGGACTACATTACCCACAAATCCTTGCAAACCATATAGCTATATGCTTTTGCCAAGACTGTGAACATTCTCACCCAGGCGGCCGTCTGACAGTACCTAGCAGTTTCCCCAAAAGACACAGGTTCCGCAATGCTTGTACTGGGTCAAGCATTGATATCCTGGGTCCCTTCTTAATAATGGTTTATGGACCTTTCCTCCAGGAACTTGTCCAAACCTTTTTTAAACCCAGCTACACTAGCAGCCTTTACTACATCCTCCGGTAACAAATTCCAGAGTTTGATTACACGTTGAGTAAAAAAAAATATTTTCTTTTATTAGTCTTAAATAGCTACCCTGTAGCTTTCATTGCATGTCCCCTAGTCTTTATATATTCTGATAATGTAAACAATCGATCTACGTTTACCCGTTCCACTCCGTTCATTAATTTATAGACTTATATCATATCTCCCCTCAGCCGTCTCTTTTCCAGGTTAAAGAGCCCTAACCTTTCTAGCCTTTCTTCACAGGAGTATCCTTCCATCCCCTTTACCATTTTGGTGGCTCTTCTCTGAACCTTTTCTAATAACTCTATATCCTTTTTAAGATATGGCGACCAGAATTGCACACAAGATTCAAGGTGCGGTCTCACCATGGAACGATATAGAGGCATTATAATATCTTTTATTTTCCATTCCTTTCCTTATGATACCTAGCATTCTATTTGCTCTCTTGGCTGCCGCTGCACACTGGGCCGAGGGTTTTAACATGTTATCCACAATGACGCCTAAATCTTTTTCCTGGGTGGTGGTTCCTAATGTGGAACCTTGCATTGTGTAACCATAGTTTGGGTTGTTCTTCCCTAGGTGCATAACTTTGCACTTGTCCACATTAATTTCATCTGCCATTTTGATGCCCAGTCTTCTAATTTATCAAGATCCTCTTGCAATTTTCCACAATCCTCTTGGGTTTTAACAACTTTAAATAGTTTTGTGTCATCTGCAAATTTGATAACCTCACTCGTTATTCCACTTTCCAGGTCATTTATGAATATGTCAAAAAGCAGCGGACCCAGCACAGATCCCTGGGGTACACCACTATTCACCTTTCTCCATTGGGAAAATTGGCCCTTTAGCCCAACCCTCTGCTTTCTATCTTTTAACCAGTTCTTGATCCACAGTAGTACACTGCCTCCTATCCCATGACTCTTTAGTTTTGCCAAAAGTCTCTGATGAGGAACCTTGTCAAAGGCTTTCTGAAAGTCCAGATACACTATATCAACCAACTCAGGAGGATGTTGCGCTGATCAGAACTTGCTGGGGGCGGTCGGTGTGGTAAAATTTAAACTACTGTAGAACTGTGCCTCATAGGCCTATATGTTGGAGCCTTGAGATAAGGAATTTGTGGCTAATGCTGTCAAAGGCAGCAGCAATGTCAAGAAATACAAGCATAAACACTTGTTTGCTATTGTTAAGACCACAGAGAAGTCTGTTCATAAATGATAACATGACGGTCTTGACACTGTGATGCAGTCTACTGTGCTGTTAATCATCAAATGGGGCATTTAAGTCAACAAAATCTTGAAGTTGTATTTGTACAATTTTTTCAATGATTTTTGCTAGAAACAGAAGACTGGATATGAGACGATAGGAGTTAGGGAGAGATTTATCTGTCACATTAGATTTTAGGATGGGGCGTAAGATTGCCTGTTTAAGCGCAGACGGCATTTGTCCTTTCTCTAGGGATCGGTTTACAATATCAAGTATGACTGGTGAGAGCTCATCTTTAGTGGACTTAATCCAGCTAACTGGATATGGGTCAGCTGGGTAAGGTTTGTTAGTGTATTCTTGAGTTGCTTGATGTCTATTTGGTAGAATGTGGACCAAGTGACACGATTTTGCTGATTCGCGACATTGAATTCAGGATAGTGTTGGTTAGGTGTGGAATCACCTGTGTGTATGGGGATGAGCTTTTCCATGTAATAGTTAGCTTAGAGTTGGGGTTCAATTTGGGGGAGATTCGTGTCATGGTTAGGTGTTTTAGTGGGAGATTTTACAATAGAGAAGAGTTCTCTTGGTCTGTTAAGGAATCGAGTAAGGAGTTTGGAATACTCCTCTTTTTGTGGTTGTTTACTGCTTCTTTTTAGGACTTAAGCATGGTTGGACATGTAAAGTTGGATTGTCCATATCAGTTCTTGTAACTCTCCATCTGTGCTCCAAATTTCCAAGTTTTTGCTTTGGTTTTCATAGTTTAGATGTGTACCAATTTTTAGATTTTTTTTGTCTAATTTTGTGTGTTGTGGTGGCTTGTGCTGCTTTCATTATGGTGGAGCTCCAGTTAATTATGTCGTTGTCTAGATTTGATAGATGAATCAATGTGAGGGATAGTATCATTAAGGAATTATTCTTTGTTAAATAATTTGAATTTGTTTTTGAATTGCGTGGTTTTGTTCGATTCATAAGGTGTAAGCATGACAGGGATAGAGAAGTCTATTAGGAAATGATCTGTCCACGGAAGGGGGAGGGCATCTGCAGGAGAGAAATGTGTGTGTGTTACAAAAAAGGTAATCAAAAAAGGGGAGGAAGATGCGGTTTAGCCTTTTCCTTTTCTATGTGTGCGGGACTGAACTATTTTCTGAAATCCAAGGTCAAACAGAGCATTTATAAATTGGGAGGTGTGAGATTGGCTAAGTGAGGGGAGATTGAAGTCTCCCAGGATTATGTGAAGTTAGGTGGCGAGGTGCAGGCAGTTTCCAATATAGAGGATATGTTGACGGGGCAGGGAAATGGAGATCTGTAAATTAAGCTGATTTTAATTGTTTCATTTTCTATGATTACAACATCCATGGTCTCAATATTGTCACTTTGGCAGAGTGAGAAATGTAGCTCCTTTTTGGTTATGATTAGGATGCCCCCACCGCGTTTGCTGGTTCTGGGGCACTGGAATATATTGCAGTTGGATTCAGCTAGTTGGTTGATTAATACTGTGTCAGAGGCCATTAGTCAGGTTTCAGTTAAACATAGTAAACCAAATGCACTATCATTAAGGAGGTCTATGATCAGTGGAATTCTCTCTTATTGATCTGGAGTTTAGCAGTGCTATTTTTTATATGCTATTCTACATAATTTGGAAGACGTTTAGGGTGGGTATATGTGGGTGAGATATATAGCAATCTGTCTGTAGGATGTTTATGGTGGGTAGTTGAAAATGTGTGGTCAGGGAATGGGTAGATATTCCTGTGGCGATGCGGTAATATGAGAATGTGATAGTGATAAAATTGTGTTTGGAGGGAAGTGGATATTGGTGCTAAGAGAAGGAGAATAAGGAATAAAGTAAACTTCATGTTTTTAATTTCAATAGAGCTAAAGCAATGAGTTTTAAGGATGAAACAATTAGAGGGGGCTCTGTGTTAGGAATCAGATAAGAGGAGAGAGAAATGTCACAAGGGTGTGCCACATAAGATGGTCTCTGTGTTACTTGGTGATGCAGAATGATATTTGTGATGTATTTCAGAATGTTCGCTGAGCAAAAGGGGCAAGGTAATAAATGGAATGTAAGGACACTAAGGAGGACGACCGATTGTAGAGTAGTAGTTTCAGGTAAATAGTATTAGCTTACTTAAGGAGAATAGATTATTTTATTTATTTATTTTATTTTTATTTATTACATTCTCTTATATACCGCGCTATTCTGCATCAGTGCAGTTTACATTGAACAACTGAAATTACATTGAACAGGGCATTATAACTTGGAGATAACTATTTTACAGGGAACATGGGCTATGGAGGGTTAAGTGGCTTGCCCAAGACACAAGGAGCACCTGTGGGACTAGAAACCCCAGTCCTTCCGGCCCAAGGTTGCTGTCCCCTAGTGGGATTTGAACCCCTGACCTTCCGGCCTGAAGTACCTTGCCCCAACCACTAGGCCACTCCTCCACTCCGATATGTGATATACAAGTCGTGTATATGCTCTCACTCTGCTTGGAATTCTTCTATTCTCCCTTCCACTTCCTCCACCTGTTTACCAAGTTCATGAATATCTGATCTTACGTGCTCTACCTTACTACCGAGCTCTGTTCGTATTGCTCCGATTTCCTGTTTTAATTCACTGAACCACTGCTGCATTTCATATTTGCTGACATGCACCATTGTGCTCCTCTCCTCTTCCATGTTCTTTCCCCCAGCTTTTCCCACTACGGGTGCTATTTTGGATATGGAGCCTTCGTGGCACTGCTTTGAAAATTCTTTTAGGTCAGCTGCTTTTCACTGGGTCTGGGTCATCCCACCGAGTCTAGGTATTCTCCCCTTTCATCTACATAGGTAGCAGCTTCGATGAGATACAGGGATGCATTTCTTTACCCTATTAGGGTGGGTGGGTTAGCGGAGCACTCGGCTTAGCTGTGCATCTGGTGATGTGACGTCACTTCCTCCTCCTAAAGGTTCCCTTCTAAGGAGGAGAGTAGGACCACACATTAAGATGAAAGGAAGACAACCTTCGGGCGAAAGAATGGGACAGTTCTTAGAGAAATGGATGCCACTGAAATGGCCAGAAAAGGGTCTCTACAGAACGAGGCCTGTAGCTCTGACACCCCCTAGCAGACGCAATAGTCACCAGGAACATCACCTTCAGGATCAAATCCTTGAGAGAAACTCTAAAGGGGCTCAAATAGAGGACATTTTAGAATCTTCAACAGCAGAGAAAAACTCCATTGGGGAACAGAGGGGGCCTGATCTGCTTCATCTGCACAGCTAAGGACATTCCCTGAATGCACCCCTGAAACTTGAAAAAGTTCAGAGCTAAACCTTGGTCCAATCCAGACTGTAAGAACAACAAAACCGCAACTTTGTCCACTTTTCTGGTCATCAGGTCCTAAGAAGGCCATTATCACCTGAAGACCTTCCAGGCCCTCTCATCTGCCCAAGATACAGAAGCCTTAAGAAAGGTGTCAACTACTGATCCAGAGTAGCCCTTCTTAACTTATGCCTTTCGAGGGCCAGGCTGCAAACGAGAAGGGAACAGGATCTTCCATAATCAGGGGTTGCTGATGTAGATGTCCCCTCTCCCAGGGAAGCAATAGCGGGAATACTGCTAACAAACTCAAGAGATCTGTGTACCATGATCTGTCTGACCAGGCCGGCACCACTAAAATGAACAAGCCCAGTTAAGACTGTATTCTGATAGGATTCAACTCACCAAGGGCCATGGGGGAAAGACATACAGGAGCCTCTGCTGCTGCTCATTTGTATAGCGCTACTAGGTGTACACAATGCTTTATGGAGACATGCGAAACAGTCCCTTCTGATAAGAGCTTACAATCTAGTTAATACAGACAACACAAGTGGGGACTAGGATATATCTAGGGGAATGGTAAGGAAACAGGAGACTAGGGGGATCAGGATCCAAAAGCAGTCTCAAAGTAGTGAATTTTTAGCCTGGATTTGGGGCCATTCCTGAAACAGGTCGCCAAGCCAGTTGCTCTCAGATCTTTTCTGCATCTGAAAAAGTTCTGCACTTTGGCATTCTCCCAAGTGGTCATCAGGTTGAACACTGGGCAGGTCCCATCTCTGCACAATGAGGCCAATTGCGCAAATGCTGAGTTCCCATTCACAAGGATCCATGATGTTCCGATTCAAGAAGTCGGCCTGCACATTAGACACCTGACATGTGGGGCAACCGACAGTCACCAGATGAGCCTCTTCCCAAAGCAGAACTCCATCACCTCCATAGCACAACAGGTTCCACCCTGTTTGCTGATGTATGCTACCACCATGGCATTTGTCTAAGAACACAATGACCACCTTGACCTCCTTGACCTCAGGAGGGACTGAAACCACTCCACATCCAGGCGATTGCCCTGGCCTCCAACCAATTGATTGACCAAGAGGCTTCCTGAGGGATCGGTGCTCCTGAATAAACGGACTGAAAATGGGCTTCCCAGCCCAGCAGGCTGGCATCCGTGATAGCTATCACCCAATGCGGGGCTTCCAAAGGCAACCCACCCAGAGGGCGAGAGTGCAGTTGCCAGGTCAAGTCCACCTCAATCTTCTAGAGAAGAGGAAAGTGCTGCTTAAACAGAAGGTGACCCTGCAAAGGTACACATGTGCCTTGACCCCAAGGTTCCAGCTCCAGGGTCACACCAGGAGCTGCAGGTAGTCCCATGCCTTGGGATCTGCCCGAGAACAAAATTCCTGAAACAGAGATTGCAGCTTTCTTAACCTGCCGAGAGTGAGGAAAGCCATCCCCACAGAAATATCAAAAATGGGTACCCAGATATTGGAGAACCTGGGAAGGAACTAGACTGCTCTTGTGATAGCTGATCATCTAACCCAGCTTTTTGAGCCATTAGATCACCTGGGCCGCATACTACCTGGACTTCAGAGTTGGACTCGATCAGTCAGTCATCCAGATGTAGATGAACCCAGATAGGCCACCACCATGAACTTCAACAAGGTGGGAGGGGCATTGGCCAAACCAAAAGGTCAGTCCTTTTGGTGGTCCTAGCAGTCTAGGGACTCAGTAGGGTCCTCCTTTACTGGTGGTAAGCCCTCACAATGAGATCTAGCTGGCAGTCAGAAAGCATCTCTGTTTTACTGAAAAAGCAGCACAGAAGCAGAGGAACCTATGATGTTCCCTGAAGAGAATGTGAAAATATGCCTTGGAGAGATCCAAGGAGATCAAGAACTCTCCTTGCCAGACCAATGCAATAACCAAACTGAGGGTCTCCATGTGAAAATGGGGCTCCCTTAGCTGGGCACTGACCACCTTCAGATCCAGAATGGGCCAGAAGGATCCACCTCTTTTGAGGACTACCAAGTAAATGGAATATCTGCCTTGGACTCAGCTCTGAGGAAGGCATAGGTACAACAGCCTGAAAATGCAGAAGATGCTAGAGAGTCTCCTTGGCTACCACTCTTGGACAGGGAACCACAGGGAGACTCTGCAAAAGATGTCTCAGAGAAGCTCGGCAAATTCCAGAGTGAATGCCCTTTCAAGGATCTCGATGATCAATTGATCTGATACAATGTGGGTCCATTCTGAGTAAAACAAGTGGAGACAGCCTCCGATTGCCAGCCTTTTGGAAGAGACCCACCAGATCTCATTGTGAGGGCTTATCACTGATGGAGGGCCCTACTGGGACCCCCCAAAAAAGACTGACCATTCTTGGGCTTTAAACCATAAGAAAGAAGAGACTATGCCATAGCTCTGACCAACTCAAAAGCACCCTCATGCTCCCCGTTAAACCCTTTATGAGGAACCCTTAGGACCCCCTTGGGGCAGAGAATACAGCCGAGTCAGAACCTTAGCCCCTCTCAGCCCCAGCTCCACAGTCTCCCATTCAAAAGACACAAGCATTCGCAAGGGTTCAGGCAAGGAAAAAAAAGCGAGAGAGTCATCTTAACCCTTCCATGATGGGGTCCATTTGTGAAACCTCCCTCAGAGAAGGATCTGCAAATCAGGCATCCTGAATCAGGGAGGAGAGGTCCTCCCTGTGGAACAAGCAAATCACTGATGGATCCCCACCCTCCACCAGGGGCAGTTCTTCTGACGACTCGCCTGAGGGAAATAGGGAAACCATGCATATTCTCCCCAGCCATCTCCCCAAAGGACCAAACAGGACTCTAGGAGGAACAGACAAGTGAAAATGAGGTGTGAGTACACTTGACCCCCTTGCTACCAGAGGGGCAAACCCCAAAGAGTCCACAGAGTCCCCCATAGGGAAGGTCAGGGCCCCAGATCCCTTCAAGGAGGTTATCACATAGCTATTAAAGACTGAAAGCAGCCTGCTCTTCCTCTACAGTCTCTAACCTTCTCTTGCCTGTCCTATAGTACAACTGACGTTCCTTTCCCTTCCTAAGCAGCTTTTTTATGTATTTTGTAAACCGCTCAGACGCTGTTGCATTGAGCGGTATATTAAGCACCTCAATAAAGATAAAGATAAGTTGTTTCAGGAGCTGCTGCTCAAGGTCAGCTGGAACGAGCGCTGGAGGACCCTCGGAGACCTGCTAGTATGAGCATGCACACTCTCCTCAGCCAGACCCATGCCGCCATCCAAGATGGCCACTTTCTGCTGAAAGGAAAATCATAGAAGATGCAGCAGGGGCAGCAAAATCAGCACAGGGAGGTCCCAAAATTGCCAAAAAAGTATGTCTCAAGGCTTCTCCATCGCATCTGGGGCAAAAAGAGCTAGTCACGGAGTTTACCAGATGAGAGCTGAAAACAGCACACTTCTGTGCAACCAACATCACAACCGAATTCAGACATGGTTTAAGAAAAATAAAAGGCAAAGAAAAAAGAACCAATAGAAATACAAAACCGTAGCACATAAGGAACCCCCAATCAGTAAGAGAAATCCTGCAAGTTCCAGGCTGACCACAGAAATCCAAGAAGAGCCTCCCCAGCTGTCTCTGAAGGCCTGGAAAAACCCAGCTGCCCCAAAGCCTTCTTTCTTTTTAAGTTTGAAGCAGCACAAATAGAGGCAACTAAAGAAATAGGGAGGAATTAACAAAACAGCAAAAAAATAGAAAAAGAGCACAGCATGCAGATTTAAGACAGAGGAAAGGAGGCCTGGGTCTTGACTTACCAACCTCACCAAGGGGCCCCAGGGGTCCTCCTGTTTGTCTCTGGCCTACCAGTGCTGGAACCCATGGGCAACTGTCAGCTCAAGACAAAGAGCTACCCAAGCTCCAAGCAATTGTTGTACCATAGGCCTCAAACACACAGGCCAGAAAACCATGATCTGAGCCGGGGAGACAAGCCTATCTGCACTGCTGCACCAGTCCACACATCTTGCCACCTGCTGGAGGCAGACAATACTGGCTTCTCTTATTGCTGTACAAGTGTATATACTAGTGATGACATCACTGAAAGTTGTTCTGGTCTGCCTCCACCTGCTGGACTATTCTAGCAGGATAAAGAATCTTATATTTAAACCACTCCTACTCAGACTTCTGCAACCGCCATTCCAGCAAACGCTCTGGAGCAGACTTGGTGGTTCAGTAGCAAGGGCTGTGCATTTGCATGCAGATGTTCCCTGGTCTGACTCCAGATAGTTCAGTTACTTACCTGTAACAGGTGTTCTCCGGGGACAGCAGGAATCAGTCCTCAAATATAGGTGATGTCAGTGCCAAAGGAACCCATGTGGAAGCATCTCTCCAGCTTTCAAAGATGCACCACACATGCATGGTCCTCTTCACACCCAAGGATGCCAGAGCTAAGACGGCCAAGGAAAAAATAAAATACAGTAAAGAAGCAACTCCAAGGGGAGGAGGGAGGTTTGTGAGGACTGATTCCTGCTGTCCCCGGAGAACACCCGTTACAGGTAACTACGCTTTCTCCAGGAACAAGCAGGAAGTCAGTCCTCATATATGGGACTCCACAGCTACAGGCTACTGAGAACCTGTAAAACAAAAATGTCACGACAACCCGTAAGGGTGAGCCGTGATCAGCAGCAATTCAGTCCCTACTGAGAGACTCTCGCAAGACCCAAGTGTCCGGCAGAGAAAACACACTCCGGTAGCCTGAAAGAAGGGTCGGAGGGTAGGAGTTGCTTACAACCCGAAGAGATTACAGAGTATGGCCTGGCTGAAGATACTGTCCTGTTGGGACTCCCTCTCCAAGCAGTAGTGAGTTGCAAAGGTATGGACTGAAGACCAGGTGGCAGCCCAGCAGATTTCTGTCATGGGGACGGAACATAGATTTGCCACGGAAGTACCATGGCCCTGATGCAGTGTGTCGTGACCCTCTGGTCCAATGAGATCCCTGCTTGCTCATAGGCAAGAGCAATGCAGTCCGCCACCCAAGTAGACAGAGTTCGCTTAGTCACCCGGAGCCCCAGATGGCTGGGGTCATACGATACGAAAAGCTGTGGTGCTTTGCGGTGGCCCCGAGTCCATGGTAGGTAAAAGGACAGGGCTCTCTTACAATCCAAACTGTGTAGAACGAACGGTCTCCGTCCTACCGGCGTGAGGCCTCAGAAAGAAGGTGGGGGTTGAGGTGGAATAGGGACACCACTTTTGGCAGAAACTAGGGGTTTATGCGGAGCACCACCCTATTCTTGTAGAACGTTGTGTAGGGTGGCTCTGCCATCAGAGCCTGGAGCTCACTGACTGCGAGCTGATGTGGGTGCTACCATGAAGGCGACCTTCCAGGATAGGTACCGGAGGTGGCAAGTAGCCGGAGGCTCAAACGGAGGCTCAGTGAACTGCGAGAGCACCACATTGAGATTCCACTCTGCCGCTGGGGGGCAGACAGGGGATTTGGATAACATGAGGCCCCGCAGGAAGCAAGGGGCTGAGCCGAGAGGGGTTTTCCCCTCAACGGAATGGTGATGCACTGCAATGGTACTCAGGTGCACTCTGACCGAATTGGACTTCGTCCCACCTGCGATAGGTGAAGCAGGTACTGGAGAACCACTTGTACTGAGCAGGAAAACAGGTTCACCCGCCTTTCTGCACACCACACCGAGAATCGGCACCACTTGAAGGCATATGCCCTTCTAGTGGAGGCCTTACGAGAGGCCAGAAGAATCTCTTCCACATCCCATGGGTGGTTGAAGGGGGCTAACACTGCCCTTTCAGCAGCCAAGCAGTGAGTGAAAGCGACCTCAGACTGAGGTGTAGGAGAGATCCCTGCTCCTGCAAGAGTAGCCCTGGAACTCAGCCCAGGGGAATTGGCAAAGCTGCTGATAGGGAAAGGAGCAGTGGGAACCAGGGCTGCCTGGGCCACCGAGGGACTATCAGCATTAGTGATGCTCCATCATGCTAGACCTTGAATAGTGTCTTGGCTACCAGCAGTGTTGGTGTGAAGGTGTCCCATGAAGCCTTCTGTCCACAGGATGAGGAAATCATCTGCTGCCACCCAGGACGGGTGCAGCTGGCACGAGCAGAATCGGGGTAACTGCATGTTGTCCAGGCTGGCGAACAGGTCCATCAAGGGGATGCCCCAGAGACGGAACAGTCATGAGGCAACCACTGGATCCAGGCAACACTCATCTGTCTTGAGATCCCTTTCAGTTTATCTGCCAGGGCATTATCCTGGCGTAGGAGGTACACCGCCCTTAGAAGCATCCCTCTGCATAAGCATAGGAGCAAAGGGCTATCGCCTCCTGGCAGAGGGTGTACGACCTGGTTTCCCCCCCCCCCAGTTTGTTCAAGTAGAACATTGAGACCTGATTGTTGGTCTGGATCAGCACAGAGTGGTGTTGCTAGTGGTGGAAGGCTCGGCGGGCTATGTATATTGCCCAGAGCTCTAGCAGGTTGATTTGCATCCAGGATTCCTTCTGGGACCAGCAGCCTTGCGTCTGGAGGCTCCCACAATGCGCTCCCCAGCCCATTAGAGAGGCGTCTGTGGTGAGGACATTCTGAGGGTTGGGGCATGATGGTGATGTGGAATCTGCCACCATCCAAGGGAGCCTGCCAGCTGATGGGTCACTTTCACTCAGTCCCTAAGCCTGCCTGTGGGTTGCGTCCACTGGGAGTGGAGGCCCAAATGGGTTGCCCTCATGTGCAAGCAGGCATATGGAATCACGTGGACTGTGAAGGCCATGTGTCCTAACAGGCCAAGAAGCAGCCGGGTAAGTAACGTCCGGTGTAACTCTGCGGCTCTCCTGAAACGTTCTGACCTCTCCTACGGGAAGAAGGCTTGTACCTGGAGGGTATCTAGTTGCACTCCTATGAAGTCTAGGCGCTGGCTGGAGTGAGGTTGGACTTGGGGTAGTTTATGATGAACCCCAGGTGCTGCAGGGTGTTGATGGTGCGCCTGGTGGCGCATGTGCCTCTGCAGCCATGTCCCCTTTATGAGTCAGTCATCCAGATAAGGGAAGATGAAGACCCCTTGGAGCCGGAGGTGGGTTGTGACCACCCTAAGGCACTTGGTGAAGACACTTGGCAACAAAGCCAGACCAAAGGGCAGCACTCTGTATTGATAATGTTGACCTCCCACCATGAACAGGAGGTATTTTCTGTGGCTAAGATGAATTAGGAGGCAAGTGTAGGCATACTTTAGGTCTAAGGAGCACAGCCAATCTCCCTGTTCGAGAAATGGCAGTAGTGTCCCAAGGGAGAACATCTTGAACTTCTCCCTGACCAGAAACCTGTTGAGCTCTCGCAGGTCCAGAATAGGCCCCCAGTCCTCTTGGAGATGAGGAAGTACCTGCAATAGAAGCCTGTGATGCTTCGGCACTGGCTCGACTGCTTTGTTGTTGATTAGTGTTGCTGATTAGGCCTGCTAGCTTGGTGAGGAGCACAGTCTGGTGAAGGAGAGGCCTGGTGGGCTCCCTAGGAAGTACGAAGGTGGCGCCCGTTATAGGTAGAGGAAGTAGCCCTCCTTGACCACCGGTAGCACCCAGGTATCGGTGATGATGGCTGTCCATCTGTGGGACAACAGGGCTACGTGCCCCCCGTGGTTGGCAGAGGACCCCTTGAGGGTAGGGAGGTTGTACCCAGGCAGTCAAAAATTCCCCCCAGGCTGGGCCGGAGCTGGTGCCTGGTACTTCGGGGCCTTTTGTTTTCTGGGACCATTTCCCTGGCCTTTTTTTTGCTGGCCCTGTTGAAGGGCCGAGAAGGCCTAGAAGTGTGGAAAGAAGGGCTTTTTCCTGAGGCTGCACAGAGGTCTTCTTTGAGAGCCTGGTTCTCATCAGTAACTCTGTTTATATCTCTGCTGCCATATCCATCACGGGCTTCCCGAATAGGTTCTCTCCTATGCAGGTGATATCTATCAATTTGTCCTGCACCCATTGTTCCAGGTCAGATGACTGCAGCCATACCTGGCATTATGCCCCGGTGTCTGCGGCGGCCACCCTGGCCAATGACTCAAAGCCATTGTAGGCTGCCCGGGACAAAAACTGAGCATTCTTCTACTGCCAAGGTCAGGGTCTTGAACCTCTGTAGGGGTTCCTCATCGAGGCCTGCTGAGAATCCACCAAGCTCCTTCAACAGTTCCCTTCAGGTACATGCTGATATAGCGCTGGTAGGACTGGATCTAGCATGTTAGCATCGAGTCCTGAAAGGCCTTTCGGCCGAGGGCATTGAGGGTTCAGGCCTCCCTGCCAGGTGGCACCGAATGTTTTTTTTGGCTCTTAAACCAGTGCACTGCCAATTCTACCACCATGGAGTTGTGGGGGAGCTGGGTCTTTTGAAACCCAAGGTTTCAGCGTACCTCATACATGGCATCAAGGTGCCTACTAACGACTGGAACAGATACTGGTGTTTCCCATATCCAGAGGAGGCAGCAGTTGAGAATCAGGGACACTGGTACCATGAGGGTTTTCTTAAGGGGTGCTTCGTATTGGAGTATCTCCAATTCCTCAGTGCACGGGTTCTCCTCGGCCTTGATCTCAATAGCGAGAGCCTTGGTCATATCCTGCAGGAAACTGAAGAATGCAATATCCTCAGGCAGAAAACGGCACCGGGTCGTTGGGGGAAGACACGTCCGAGAGCATGTCACAGTGTTGCCTAGTGTCTGGAGACTCCATCCTTTGTCTCCCATTCGGACTCTAAGTCCGAGTACGAGTCAGACGCCACGCAATCACCTTGGTCGAGGGCTGCTCACTGTGGTCGGTGAGCACTGGAGGATCATCAGTCCAAGCCACGGGCACTCACCAGGGAGAACCAGTGTCCCGAGAAACGGGACTGGGACCTCGTCCAGAGCCAGGGGCTCTCTTGAGGCTGATGGCACTCAAGGACCGGCTCAAAATCCGGTGAAGTCCTCGATGTCTATGGTCCTGGGGTCGGGGCAGATGAAGCAGATGAGCCAGATATGAATGCCCACTGTGTGGCCACTAGGGCAGATATACTGCTCTATAGGACTGCCATTCTGGTCTCCATACCAGTCGGCTCCACAGGATTTCGGGCCTGGCGTCTGTACTGTCAAGGGGGTGTCCTTGATGAGGATGGCCTCAGAGGTTCAAGACCGGTCAGCGGGTGCCAACAACTCCTTACGGGACAGCTTAGCAGACCGCTCCTGCCCAGACTCACGCCTGGGACTGCAGATTCCTGGGGTGGGATTTCTCCTTTTTCCTGGATTCATCCTCCCAGGCAGTCTTTAAGGGTTTCTTCTTTTTGTGCTCCACCTTTGGGGATTTCCGCTCAGAGGAACCGCGGCCGCAGGACTCCAAGGAGGCTCTGGCTTCACGGGGCATCGAGGTATCTGAGGGTGCCCTGGAGCGTGGTGTCACCAGAGACTCCGGCACAGAGTCGGACTTCTGAAAAAAAACAAACAAAAAAAAAAACCCAACCACTTTTCTGCTGCTGATGGCAGCTTTTCAAGGCTTTTGAGGTCATGGTTCTGCAGAGCTTGCAGTCAGAGTCATCGTGTTCCGGGAAGAGACAATGGAGGCAGCAGTCATGTGGCTCAGTGAGTGACATCATTTTGCCACACCGGCCACACTTTTTGAAGCCACTGGAGGCCATCGGAAAAAGGGATCCCTGCCTCCCAGCAGGGTCCGAAGCTTTCAGCTGAAAAAGGATGCGAGCACTGGTCAAAGAACACCTTGATGAAAAAAAATGAGAAAACAGACGAACCAGAGGAGTGACGCCGAGGTGAGCCGGCTCGGGGCGAAAAGGAACCGGTATGCAAACTGGAGAAAACTCAATAATAAAAATCAGACTTTTTCCGGTGAAAACTGGACAATGTTCAGTGGGCCCCACAGAAAAAAAAGGAGACTGAGGCAAGATGGTACCCTTGAGTGAGAAGTGGACTGTACATGCGTAGTGCATCTCCCAAAGGCTTTCTTTGAAAGCTAGGGAGATGCTTCCATGTGGGCTCCTTCGGCGCAGATGTCACCCATTTGTGAGGACTGACTTCCTGCTTGTTCCCGGAGAATAGGTCTTATAGCCCAAGTCGGCTGTAGCTGGGTTGGGGGGGGAGGGGGAGTTATGGTAATCAGTAAGGATGAAACCTTGTGGTTGGAGTTACAGTTCATGATACAGAATTCCAGAAGCAGCTCTGGTGCATGGCTTCTAGTCTCACGGCCACTGCTATAATAATGACCAGACCAGGCACAGTGGGAGAGTATTAAAATAGGAGAAGTTGCTCATGAAGGTTCATGGACACCTGAATTCCAACACCTGCAATTGAGCTAGAAGGGGAAGCTTACTGAACTAAAATAAAGCTGCCACTAAAAATGATCTTCTATAAGACAGGTCATAAATATCAGAGTCCTAGACCTGGTCTTTGTTACTGAAGAACAGAATTCACCATCTCGTTCTAAGCATCTTAAGTTGCTGATTGTATCAATTGAGTCTTACAATATTTTATCGTTATCTTTGGTACATCAACAGTGCCAAGACCAATGATGTCTGAGAATTTTTCCTAAAACTAAATCAGAACTTGGAAAATCTTCAGGCCCAAGAACATAATACAGAATATATTTATGCAGCTAAGAGGCCACAAACTATTCTAACAAGTTTTTCTTTAGATTTTAAATGTTTTGCCTCCTACCTTCCAGCCAGTTACACTGAACGTCTTTCCAGCACTTCCTATTGTTATTGTTCTCTCCCACATACCTGGCAAAGTAGCTGAACAGAAAATAAGAATGTTTAATATCCACTGTAGTTACCTGAAGAATTCCTTCTGCTGACATAAAAAAAAAATCAAAGGAATTAAAAATCCGCCCCAAAAAAGATACACAAAATATATGTTTTCATACCTTGCCACCAGTATCACCTTAAGGACTGTTTGAAATGTGCAACTGCTTCCACCACATTTTTTACTTTAATTTTCTATCATACTATATTTTAGGTAGGTTTCCTTAAATATTGCTATTAAAGTGCATTAATAAGCTTCAAAGAAGTTACACCTGGAGACCCTACATTTTCTACTGAAATGGAAATGGCTGCCACAATATTAACATAAATAAGCAAAGACTAGCATAGAGTATGATTTTAGTGTGTTGCCAAGTGCCTCATTAAGCTAGCCCGTTTTGAGCTAGCTTAATTACATTGATTTTCAGCTGTGACCTAGCCAACTAACTTTCCTTCCTGATCTAATCACGACCCTGGAACTGTCCATTTTTTAGGCAATTATAATGTTCAGGAGGATGGGTAATTTATTCAAAAGCAAAGATTTTGCTGGATTACTCCCAAAGTTAACCAGCTGAATCCTTTGAAAATTCCCACTATAGTAATCAAACTAAATAAAGACATTTGTTCATTTACCTCAATCTTCTCTATATAATTTCCTGGTGTGCACATATTCCTATAAAATATGATGCCATATGCCAGATCACATTGTTCCTATAAAATTTAGGAATCTAACAGGTATTTCGATTGATAGCAACAGCATTTCAGGCTACCATCCTTGGCAAAATTCCATGGTTCTCCCATTGGAGCAAAATATAAGGAAACTCTTAATAGACCCTACATCAATCAATGAGCATAATTAACATGGTTTGTTAAGTGGTACCTCCCACACTGCAAAAATAAGTTAAGTTAGCAAAGATGTGGGAGAAGCAATTAATTTACAATCTGGTTGAGTACTGCTGAGGAAGACACTATAGAGCAGACACTCAAGGGGAAAATGAAGTTAATATGACCTTACATTCACTTTATTATAACTGAATTTAGATTGCCCCTTTCATGCAAAAGGGCAATAGTACAGATAAAGTTATTTATGCACGTCTTCCTTTCCCCTGATGATTGATGCAGAAGAAACGAGAATTTGAAAATACACTTCAGTAAATTTTTCTGCTTGGAACCATGGACTATCGGCTTCCTCAACTTTCTAAGTTCCCTTCTGTAGTTTAACTAACATTTTGCTACTGACTGATCACATGAAGAGTCATCTATCTATAACAACGTTATTCCTTTAGAGGCATTAACTGGGCCACTCCCAGGGCTAGATTTGAAGCTACAGATAGGTAAAAAGAAATCTAAATAGCTTGTGATAGGCTAGAAAAAAAACTGATGGTGGGCAACCAAATTTTGCATCAATGGGAAGAGACCCTGATTAAAATCCCCAAATGTTTGCCCAGTTGGAAAAAGACTTATAGGAAACAAGCAAAAACCTATCTATCCAAGCTTGATTTGGGGGATCTGTTACCCTTGTTGATCCCTCCCTTATCTGCAAAACAGCATTCATATCCTGGGAAATAGAAGCACGGGTATCACCTCTAAGCAACATCTGTGGGTTAGCAGAAGAGATACAATTGAAAGTTTGGGATTTATTTTATTTATTTTATTTTATCAGGTTTTATATACCGCTTTATCATTTCAATCAAAGCGGTTTACATTGAAACAAACTTGGTAATGTAGATTAAACCGGGACTGATAACTTGGATTTTTCTGAGGCAATGGAGGGTTAAGTGACTTGCCCAAGTCCACAAGGAGTGCTAGTGGGAATCGAACCCTGATCTCTGGGTTCCCAAGCCAGTGTTCTTAACCATTATGCTACTCCTCCACTCCAGGGGCAAGGTAGAAGGGATATTAAACATCAAATGCATTACCTGGACATGTGTGTCAAATCTTTGCCCTTTCTTTAAAGGCCATATTAGGCATGTCACTGGAAATTTGTATTTCAAATTGCTGATACTAAAGAGGGCACCTTCTCCTGAAAGTGATTTTAGAATAGTGGTCCATGTGCTTGTTAAGTTTGATTATTAGAATGCTGTCTATCTGGGTCTTTCCAAATCTTCAATGGGGAGGTATTGCAATAGATCCAAAACTCTGCTGTATGGCTATTAACAGGATGTCCATATCACCGGCATGTATCTCTACCTTGAGTTACCTCACTGGATATCTAGGACAGCTGAGTTAATGGGAAGGTTTTGGTGCTAATGTATTGAGCCAGTTATGGGAAACAAAAAAACCTATTTAAAAGAATTGGTTAAGGCCTTTCAATCTACTTATGTAACTGTAACTCACCTTTTCAGTGGCGAGGTCTATCATGTGGAATACTTCACCACAAGATCTAAGGGAGGAGTCAAACTTTGTTTTCTTGCAACAATGTTACTTTAGAGGCATTTACTTTAAAGAAGATTTTTAAAAAAATCTTTGAACAATGAGCAAATGTTTCCTGGTGTTTGGAATGGTATATTTCTGTTCTGAATTTTATTTGTTAGTATTCATCTTCGTCTGCTTATATAAAATTGTTCTGTGTTACTTCTCTAATCTGCCAATGGTAAGTACAGCTCTTAGATTAGAGGACTATAAATCCTTTAAAAATAAATAAATCTACTGGTCATACTACTAAGAGCTATAGCCAACGTTTTCTGTAACCTGTAGTAAGGTAGTGGGGAATGTTGGAACTGTATTTTTTTATATTCTAATTTTATTAGTATTTTTTAAACAAAAAAAACAAAACAAAAAACAAATCATACAAAGCCAGAAATATGCGACAACAGCTAACATGCATACTAAAACATCAACTACACTGAACAATCCTTCATCCTCCCAACATTTTCCCCCCACATCCTCAGCATGTATCACAGAACAAAATTATACAAATTGAACAGAGTGAACAATTAAAATAACTGCACAAAACAAAGCGGTAGCAAATAAAATAAGAAATATGAAAAATGTGATGACAGTATGGGTCAGAACTCTCTCATGCATAAACATAACCTACATAAAATTTAAAACCCATTTTCAAACAGATCAATTCAATTCCAATTAAATCATATAGCATATTGCCACCCCCATCAATGGCTCATTGTGATGTTTTAAGTTTAGATTGCTGGTGGACCCAAACCAACCTACAGCATCAGAGGGTAGGGGTAGGTAAGTTTAGTAAACAAGAAAGTCTTCAAGAGTCTTTGATGACTACAAAGCAGACCCGGGACTCTAGATGATCTCCAACATCTAATCAACTCAATGCAATGCCAAAATGTAATAACAGACGGACAATCCAACCACAAATGCAATAGAGTGCCCTGCTGACCACAACCCCTCCAGCAGTGCTCATCATCTGGGAGGGAAAAATCTATGCAAATGCTGTGGAGTCATGTTACCATCTTTAAACCAGATTTAATCTATTGTCAACCAAATGGACTGAAACAAACGATACACATTTTCGATTAATCTGCAAATCTTTAATGTACATCTCCTCCCCTAGTTCCTGCTAAAAAGATCGGAGTGGCTTGAATTTCTTAGCAGGATAAGCTTCTAAGGGCTTATATATCTTAGAAAGCAAGCCACCCTGACCAGCATCCCTGTAAGATAGCCTTAAATGGCAAGGGATCCACTAAACAGAACCTTTCAACATGGGGGACTGGACAAATATATCCCACTTGAAGATAAATGAAAAAATCCTTATGAGGCAGCCTATATAATTCCCATTGTCTTCCAAAGGAACAAAAACCATCTTCCCCAAACTTCTCCAAGCCCACCACTGCTCATATGGTGCAGCAGGGATGGCAAGCACCATCTGGGAGATTTAACAGAATTTTCAGTGAAGGTAACCCAGATATAAGCTTATGTCCTAATAGCCTGGACCTCAATTTGTTACACATCTTAAATGTTAGGTTCAGGAAAGGTGATACCCCTATTGTGGGACAGCCACTCCTTCTATTTTCAAAGAGGCCACTGCATGCCAGGATCATCCTCAACTGAGCTGCTTGTTGGCTTCCTTATAGATCTGGGACTACCAATCCACCTGTAAACTTACTTCTCAGAAGTAAGTCTTGATATCCTAGGTGATTTGAACTTTCAGACAGATGAGAACAAATCCTTCCGAAAGATCTTAAGTCTTTATGAGCAGTCAGGAAAGGAGGGTCTGACACAAATATAAAAAAACATGGGAGTATAATCATTTTAATGCATGCCCATCCTCCCACCCTTGCATATCTAGGGAGCCCACTGAAACATTCAGGAGTTCAGATTTGGAAAAATTAACCTTAAAACTGGATACTAGGTCACAGTTCTCCAACTCTATTAAAATAATCACATTACCCAGGGCCACCCTGTAATCCCTTTATGAGCTCAAATGCTGCAAACAGCAAAGGGGAAAGATGGAATCCCTGTTGGTTCCCTCTCTGCAATACAAATACCTTAGAATAAACCATTTGCCTTCCCTCCCCCCCCCCACCCAGTTCTGAATCTAGTATAAAGAGTTTCTACCCAATCCAAAAAAGTGGGATCACCACTTCCCCCAGCCTGCTGGGGTCATAGGAGATGAAAAGCTGAGAAGCTTTGGGGTGGCACTTGAGTGCATTGTATACAGAAGGACAAAGCCCTTTTACAGTCCAAGTTGTGAAGGACCGCCTCTGCCCAACTGGAATGAAGTCTTGGAAAGAAGGCAGAAAGCACCACTTCCTGGTTAAGATGGAAGGGCAACACTACTGTCGGCAGGAATTTGGGGTGTGTGCGAAGCACCACTCTGTTCTTGTAGAACATGGTATACGGCACCTCTGCCACAAGGGTTTGGAGCTCGCTAACTCTGCAAGTGGAGGTGAGCGCGACCATGAAAACCACCTTCCAGGAGAGGTAGCGAAGGTGGCAGGTAGCCAGATGCTCGAAGGGTGAGCGAGTGAGCTGCCCCAACACAAAATTGAGGTCCCATTTGGCTGCCAGAGGGTGAACCGGGGGCTTCAATAAGAGCAGGCACCGGAGGACACGAGTCACCAATGGTCGGACAGAGAGTGGCTTACCATCCACTGGATGGTGGTGCGCTGCCAGGGCACTCAGAGTTAGACTTGAGCCTGTACTGTAACACCAGAGTCACTGGACAGGAGAAAGGATCAGCCCCCTGTTGGACCAGCAAGTAGAGAACTTGTGCCATTTTAGGGTGTAAGCTTTCCTAGAAGAGGTCTTGTGAGAGGCCAGCAGAATGTCCTCCACCTCAACCGGAAGGTTGAGAGGGGCCAGAGTCACTCACTCAGCAGCCACAGTGTCAGCGAGAGGGATCCCAGGTTGGGGTGCAGGAGAGAGAGTCCCCCTCCTGAGATAGAAGTCCCGGGGCGGTCCCCAGGGGAATGGGGGCCTCCACTGCCAACTGCAGAAGCAGCGGGAACCACAGCTACCTGGGCCACCGAGGAGCTATCAGGATAAGTGAGGCCTTGTCACACAGGGTCCTAAACAGGGTCTTGGCAATCAGCGGCAGCGGAGGGAAGGTGTACATGAAGCCTTCCGACCATGAGAGCAGGAATGCGTCGGCTGCGCCCTGGAGGGGTGGGCCTGCCGGGAGCAGAAAACGGGCAACTGAAAGTTGTCTGGACTGGCAAACAAGTCCATCACGGATTCCCCCCAAAGCCTGAAAAACCGACTGGCTACCCTGGGGTCCAGCTGCCACTTGTGCGGCTGGAGAACTCTGCTGAGTCTGTCAGCCAGCAGATTGTCCTGGCCTGGCAGGTACACTGCCCGTAGGACACCCTGTTGGATTGCGTACGAGCAGAGGACCAAGGTCTCCTGAGACCCCATGCCCCCGTTTGTTCACGTAGCTGTTTGTCTGGACTAGCACTGGCTAGAGATGCAGGTGGTGACAGAAGACCCTCAGGGCAAGGTGTATGGCCCGGAGCTCCAGGAGGTTGATCTGCTGGGTGCTCTCGTCTGGCGACCAGGTGCCCTGAGTGCAAAGCTCCCCGCAGTGGGCTCCCCAGCCGAGCAGGGAGGCATCTGTGGTGAGGACCCTTGAGTGGCTCAGGGCCTGAAAAGGCATGCCTGCTTCGAGATGCTGGGGAGACTGCAACCAGACTAGGGAGTCCGCCAACTGGTGGGTCACCAAAACTCTGTCTCAGAGGCAGCTGCCTGTGGCCTGAGACCACTGGTCCTGGAGACACCACTGTGCTGTCCTCATATGGAGGCGAGCATCTGGGGTGACGTGAACCATGGAGGCCATGTGCCCAAGGAGGCGCAGAAGAAGCTGGGTGGGCACCAAGGTACGGTGCTGTACGTCCCGAACTAGAGATCAAAGACGATCGGCTGGGTCCTTGGGCAGGAAGGCCTTTGACTGGAGAGTGTCAATCTTTGCCACGATGAACTCCAGGCACTGTCAGGAGGAGGTGAGACTTGGGGTAGTTTATGATGAAGCCCAAGTGTTGCAGAACCTGGATGGTGCACGCAGTGGCTGGCTGTGCCTCCCCTTACGAGCCAGTCACCCAGGTAGGGAAAAATGAAGATCCCCTGGAGTCGGAGGAAGGCGGACACAACTGCCAGGCATTTCGTGAAGACCCTTAGGCAGAGGCTAGGCCGAAGGGGAGCACTCTGTATTGAAAGTGCCTGCCCCCTACTATGAACCTCAAGTACTGCCTGTGGTTGGGGTGGATGAGGATGTGAGTATAAGCATCCTTGAGGTCTAAGGAGCATAGCCAGTCTCCCTGCTGGCAGTATGGTAGCAATGTTCCAAGGGACAGCATCTTGAACTTCTTCCTCACCAGGAATTTGTGCAGGTCGAGGATGGGCCTTATGTCCCCCCATCCTCTTTGGGAAGAAGTAGTATCTGGAGTTGAACCCCTTGCCCTTGAGGTGGTGGGGTACTGGTTCCACTGCCTTGTCCTCGAGAAGACCTGTCAACTCCTTCAGAAGGTGGTCCCGGGTGTAGGGGAGACCTGCAGGGCTCTCCCAGGAAATAAAGGGGGAGGTGTCTGAGCCAGGTGGAGGAGATAACCCTACCTGACCACCCTTAGTGCCCAGGAATCAGTGGCAATGGCCACTCATCTCTGGGTATAGAGGGCCAGACTTCCCCCTGTGGGTTGCTGATCTCCTTGGGGTAGAGAGACTATGCTCAAGGAGTCAAAAGCTCACCCTGGCTGAGCCAGGGCCAGTACCTGGGGTTTTGGAGCCTTTTGCTTACGTGGGCCATGCCCATGTCCCTTGACCTGCTGACTCTGTTGGGGAGCCAGGGAAGCCTGATAGTGTGGGTAGTTTCTGTAAGCAACTCCCTTCCTTGGGTAAAAGGGTTTTAACTAGAGCCCTTCCTTTGGGAGGGGCAGTGGTCTTCTTAGAGAGCCTGGTCCTCGTCATGAACTCTATCTCCAGCTTGGCAGCCTTGTCAGTCATGGGTTTGCCAAAGAGGTTCTCTCTTTGGCATGGGATATTGACCAATTTGTCCTAAACCCACTGCTTGAGGTCGGACGACTGAAGCCAAGCTTGACAGCATTCACTAATGCCCGCCACAGCTACCCTGGCCGCTGACTTGAACCTGTCACAGGCTGCTCGAGACATGAATTTGGAGCACTCAGACGGCCTTGGCCAGGTTCTTGAACCACTGCAAAGGTTCCACGGAGAGACCAGCCGAGAACCCTCGCCAGGTCTCTCAAGTATATGCCCATGTACAGCTGGTAGACCTGGATGCGGCAGATGAGCATCGAGCCCTGATAGCACTTTCTGCCGAGGGCATCCAAGGTGCGGGCCTTCCTGCCGGGGAGGGGGCACCGAAGAGTGCATCTCCTGGCTTTTCAGCTGACGCATGGCTGACTCCACCACCATGGAGTTATGCGGCAGTTGGGACTTCAGGAAGCCCGGACTCCGGCAGACCAGATACATCGAGTCAAGCCGTATGCTCACCACCAGCACAGACGCCAGTGTCTTCCACAAGCGGAGCATGAACCGTTCCAGGATGGGAGGGATGGATGGTGTAACCTGTAACTGCACCTATAGTGCCCCCCAGCAAAAGCATGTAGGGCTTAAGCAACCTGTTATCCTTCCTGAACAGCTACTTGACTTTTTCATGAGGCAAAGCCCCCTGGGAAATGTAGTTTTTCACTGTCCAATGAAGAGTAATGTGGACTCAAAGTGGTTTTCAGCAAACAGGATTTATTTCCCTTCCGGGCGGATTTCAGCGTGGAAAACAAAGGTAACAAAACCATATACTTCTGGTAAAGGACAAAATAAAAGTCTCCAACAGAAATAGCTTACTTTAGCAACAAACATTTGCTTCCCAGCAATTAGAGTAAAACAGTTCGGTTCCTCACAGCTCTGTGCTTTTATCTTAAGCTTCTGCAGTTTTCTGCAATGCTTAAATTCAGCGGAGGGAATATATTTCATCTGACCTTGTAATCGTACAATCCATCAATTCTTCGGATACATTTCCTAGCCCTGGCTCCGTTTCCATTAGCTCCTCATGGGAGTTAGGTAAGAATGTTTGTAACGTTGTTTCTGGGGCCACGCCCCTCCTCTCTATCTTAGGCTTTATATCATATTCCTGAATCAGGTATTGCTGCAAATGGTCATTACCAGTGCAGGTATTATAAACACAGTCCCAACCTTCTGGATAACTAATATCACACTGGTTATTAACAGCCCTATTTAAAACCCAGTCTTTGGGCTTACCTCTTTGCCTGCTTGCAGACTGTTTTCTTTGAACTTTTGAAACAGCTGTGGGTTCAAAACCTGGTTTGTAAAATGAGTGTTGGAATTGCCTTCCTGGCTTTCTCTTCTCCTGGTTATTCTTACAATACTGCAGACAGTCGGGCCTGCTTCTACTATCTTCTTCTCTGGAATAAAGCTTTGTAAATGGCTCTCTCTCTGCCCTTAAACTTGGCTCTGGTTCTGGGCTTTTTCTCTGCCTTACTGAGCGTTCCGTTAGGCGTGCCACGGTTTCTCTCCCCCGGTTCTGGACTGGGACTCTGCCTGTAGCTCTGCCTTGGCCTGGAACTCGGACTCCTCCCCGGTCCTCCTCTAGGTCTGTTAGCTGATCTGCTAACTGCTCACTTGGCTGGCCTCTTACCGGAACCCTTGGCTGGCCTTGTAGCTGAACTCCCAGCTGAGCTTGTGATGGAGCCTTTTGTGGAGCTCCTAATGACCACCCCTTCCTCTCTACTGAGGCCTCTTTATGTGTCTGCCTTCTAGGGCAGTGCCTGACTCCTCCTCCTAGCAGGTGCTCTAATTCAGCTCGTGACTCTTGAGCTAACTGGCAGCCAGGGCGTGTTTCTCCCCCTTGTGTCTGGTTCCCGTGGCGACTGCAAGCCATGTGCTTTTGTTTACCACCCAGCACTGCTTCTAGTTCTTCCTTTTTGGCTCTTTCTAAAGGGCTGGAGGGACCCACCATGTCACAATGGGCACCATGAGCAATTCCCGCAGAAGGGCCTCGTACTGGAGGATCTCTAACTCATCTGCCCAAGTGTCCACCTCAGACTTGCGGGAATGCCAGGGCCTTGGACATGTCCATGACAAAGTCTAAGAAGTCCATGTCCTTGGGTGGGGACCACTGCCGAGGTTCCAATACAGGAGAAATGCAAGGGACGTCGTGGTGGCAATGCGTATCAGGGACTCCTCATCCTCCGTCTCTCAGATTAGTCCATAGAGGACTCGGAGGGCTGCTCCGCAGGTCTTGAGGGCCCTGATGCCCTATGGCCTGCACCCGGTAAGCTTGCTGGGGAGGACTGCAGTCCCGTCGAGCACGATGCAGAGCACAACCTCAGCTGAGGATTGAATCGAAGCTGAAGGACCTCGAGGATCAGTTCGGCCAACGGGGACATCTTAGACGTTGAGGGCCCAGTGGTTGAGGCGGATGACCTAGTTGCACCAGACAACAGTGCCCACTGCTGGTCCATGAAGACAGAAACTGCGCTCCAGGACCACCATTCTGGATTCCAGACCAGAAGGCTCTGCAGCCTTTGACGTGGGCACCGAGGGACTAGGGCCCGATGCCGGCTCACTCGAAGGGGCATCCTCAATGAGGATGGTGTCTGGGTACCGCGGCCAGTCCATGGCCGGATCCTTCCAGAGGACCTTTACAGGTCTTTCCTTCTCAGATGCCTCAGACTGCAGGACCGGGCCCACAGGGGATCCCAGCCAGTCTGAAGGATCCAAGGACACTGCCTTCGAGCGTTTCTTCTTCCTGGGCTCCTTCAAGAGAAACCCCCCTGTCTGAGGGCCCACGATGAGGCTCGGGTTTGGAGAGTTCCGCCCAAGACGTCGGGGCCTCAGACGAGGCCCTGGCCTTCAGAGGCATCGGGGACTCTGGGAAAAAAACTTATCGTGCTGCTGCTGGCAGCTCAAGGGTCTCACTGGACATTCTCTTGCAACGAAGATAGCAGTCATGTGTGTCAGTCAAAGACATGATTTTAGAGCACCGATCGCACTTCTTAAAACCACTGATAGCCATGGGGGAAAAAAGTACCTCTGCGAGGTCGAAGACCCTCTCGGGCTGCCAGCGGGAGAGAAACAGCTCGAAAGGCACCAAAAAAAACCAACAAAAAGACTACAAAAATGCAACCGAGCCAGACACCGAGGTACTGAGGTCGGTAGGCAGGATGAGTACTGGAGCAATACCGGAGGCAAGTTGGAAACTCGGGGAACAAAATAATCAATTTTTTCTGGGGACAGAAAACGTCTGAAGGGCTCCGTAGAAAAAAGGAGGGTGAGCAAGATGGCACCCTTGGGTGGGAAGGGGACCACGCATGCGTGGTGCATATCCCAAAGGCTTTCTTTGAAAGCTGGGGGGAAGCTTCCGCGAGGGCTCAGTCGGTGCCGATATCACCCATATGTGAGGGCTGACTTCTTGCTTGTTCCTGGAGAATACTAGTTTTTTCAAATACAAGTTGAAATAAAAGGTTTTGCTTTTTTTTTAAATTTAATCTTTATTGGAGCACAGAAAACACACAGGGGCAATTTTCATGACACATTCAAAAACTTGTATTGAGAAATATACAAAATATATATCATTTGCCTTAAATGAAATGAACAATTTCAAAAAAAACACCCCTGGGAATCAACCCCATAAATCCCATAAATACTTGATTCCCCAAACTACCTATTAAAGAACTACTCCCACCCCCCAAAAAGAAAATAAATATTTTTTGTCGGATCACTCACCCTGACAGGAAACATTTCATGTCTCGTAGTGAGTCCTCCTTTTTAATCAATTTAAAAGACCGACTATCTCGGTCCTGATTAGACAGGACAACACCCGTTGCCGTCAACTGTTACCACTTGAAGCAACAGAAAAATTAATCCCTTAGTTGGTTTAGTGTAGGCTAAATAGACAAAGTAATCCACATCGTCATCAGATGCCCAGCCTCAAACAACAGCAAGGAATTAAAAGTACTTAGCTGAATCTCCCCATGGAGTAACTATCACTGTCCAACCTTCGGGGGTCAGCTCACAGAATACATCCCCGGTAGGATTTACCTATCAGATCCAAGGAGCATAGCCAATCTTCCTGCTAGGAGGTAAGGCAGCAATGTTCCAAGGAAGAGCATCTTTAACTTCTCCCTCACCAGGTTGCGCAGGTCGAGAATGGGTCTTAGGCCCCCTGTTCTTTTTGGCATGAGGAAATACCTGGAGTGGAACCCCTTGCCCCTGAGATGTTGGGGTACTGGTTCTACTGTTTTGTCCTTGAGAAGGCCTGCAAGTTTCTGCAGTAGGAGGTCCCGATTAAGGGGAAATCTTTGGGGCTCTCCTGGAAAGAAAGGGGAATGTGTCTGTACCAGGTGACGGAGGTAGCCCTCCTTGACCATCTGAAGTGCCCAGGCATCGGTGGTGATGACTGGCCACCTGTGGGCATAGTGGATCAGACATCCCCCTGTGGGCTGCTGTCCTCCTTGGGGTGGAGAGGCTATGCCCAAGGAGTCAAAGCTCTCCCCAGGCTGGGCTGGAGCTGACACGTGGGGCTTAGGAACCTTCTGTTTACGAGGGCCTTGTCCACATCCCTTGGTCTGCTGACCCTGCTGGGGAGGCCTAAAATTGTGGGTAGTTTTTGTAAGCCGCCCTCTTCCTCTGGCAAAAGGAGTCTTTGCCCGAGCCCTTCCGCAGAGCCTGGTCCTCATCACAAACTCTGTCTCCAACTCAGCAGTCTTTTCCATCATGGCTTTGCCAAAAAGAGGTTCTTCCCCTTGGCATGGGACATCGACCAGTTTGTCCCAATCCCATTGCTAGAGGTTGGAAGACTGTAGCCAAGCCTAGCATTGTGAGCCAATGCCTGCTGCAGCTACTCTAGCCGCCGACTCAAAGCAGTCATAGGCTGCTCAAGTCATGAATTTGGAGCACTCACGGAAGGCTTTGGCCAGGTTCTTGAACTGCTGCGTGGTTTCCTCGGACAGACCAGCCGAGAACCCGGCAAGTTTCTTTGCCCAGTCTCTCAGGTACATGCCCATGTACAGCTGGTAGGCCTGAATCCAGTCGAGGAGTATTGAGCCCTGGTAGCTCTTTATGCCAAAAGCATCCAAGACACGGGCCTCCCTATCCAGGAGCACTGAGGAGTGTGTCTTCTGGCTCTTCAGGCAATGCATGGCAGACTCTACCACCATGGAGTTATGCGATAGCTTTGCTTTCTGGAAGCCAAGGCTTCGGCGGACCTGATACATCAAGTTGAGCCACTTACTTGCGATGGGCACCGATGCCGGTGTTTCCCCACATACAGAGCATTAGCTGTTCCAGGATGGGTGGAATGGGCACCATGAGCCATTTCCTCGGTGGGGCCTCGTATTAGCGGATTTCTAGTTCTTCCATCCGAGGGTCCTCCTCAGATTCCATTGGGAATGCTAGAGCCTTTGACATGTCCCGCACGAAGTCGAGGAACGCCATGTCCTCAGGTGGGAACAGACGCCAGGGCTCAGAGGTTGGTGAGTCAGAGAGGACATTGTCGTGGCGATGGATGTCTGGGAACTCCTTGTCTTTGGTCTCCCATTCCAAGAAGTCAGTTGAAGACTCGAGGGAAGGGCGGCTCGTGGGCTCCAGGCCCGAGCCCTGCCTAGGTCCCTCAGAGGCCCTGTTGCTGCAGGATCTACTCAAGGCTGTATGGTCTCAAGGATCGGCTTGGCCTCTGGGGAAGTCCTCAACATTGAGGGCCCGGTGGTCTGGGCAGAGGAACCGGTTGTACTGGACAGCAATGCCCGCTGCTGGTCCATGAAGGCAGACAAGCTGCGCCCCAGGGCCGCCATTCTGATTTCCAAACCAGGCTCTGCAGTTGTCGGTGCAGGCACCGAGGAACTCAGGCCTGGTGCTGGTTCCCCCAAGGGGGAGTCCCCAACAAGGATGGGCTTGGGCATCAGAGGCCAATCTTCATGCGGTTCCTTCTGGGTGACCTTGGTGGGCCACTCCCACTCTGAGCCCTCGGACGAGTGCCGTGGACTGTGGGGCCCGACTTGTGGCTTACCCAACCTGCTGGAACTGTCCAGGGATGCCGCCTTTGAGGGTTGTTTCTTCTTCTTGTGTTCCCTTGAGGGAGACCCCCTCTCTGAAGGCCCATGGTGCCGACCAGGGTCCGTGGGGGCACTGCTCGAGTCTGAGGCCTCAGATGGGGCCTTGACCTTCAGAGGCACCAGGGACACCAGGAAAAAGCTTGTTGTGCTGCTGCTGGCAGCTCTTAAGTGCCTTGGAAGACAAGAGACCGCAGGCTGTGGGGTTGTGGTCCAGCCCTAGACAGCGCAGGCAGCAGTCGTGTGTATATGTAAGGGACATGATCTTTCTACACTGATCACACTTCTTAAAGCCACTAGTAGCCATGGTGAGAAAAAAGGACCCCAGCAAGGTCAGAAGACCCACAGTGCTGCCAGTTGAAAAAAAGGTGCGGACCAGACTCTTTGCCGGGGCAGTGGGCTCGGGTGGCGGGAAAGCACAACTGGAGGAGAGTATGAAACTCAGGTACAAGATAGTCGATTTTTTCCAGGGAAAAACAGACTGATGTCTGAAGGGCTCTGTGGAAAAAAGGTGCTTGAGCAAGATGGCATCCTTGGGTGGTAAGGGGACCACGCATGCATGGTGGAATCTCCCAAAGGCTTTCTCTGAAAGCTGGAGGAATGCTTCTGCGAGGGCTCTGTCAGCACAGACATCACCCATATGTGAGGGCTGACTTCCTGCTTGTTCCCGGAGAAACACAACCCACTTGTCTGGACTGGCCTAGCAGACGATACAAAACTGGATCAGAAATTGGTTGACTGACAGAGGATGATGATAAATGTAATGCGTTCAGAAGAAAAGAAAGCGAGCAGTAGAGTGTCTCAGATTGGTCCTGGGACAGATGCTGTTCATTGTCCTTATGAGCGATATTACTGAAAGTTTGGAAGGGAAAAGGTTTGCCTTTCTGCAGATGACAACACTTTTTTTTAACAGGGTGGATACCATGAAGGGAATAGACAATATAAGAAAAGAAGAATGGTCTAATACTTAGCATTTCTTTGAATTAAAACTTAAGCTGCCAAGTGATGCACTTGGGATGCAGAAATACAAAAGAGCACCAGAAGGATCTCGGGCTGAGAGTGTCTAAGGATCTCAATGTGACAAAACAATGTGACAAGGTGATGACCAAAGCCAGAGCAATGCTAGACTGCATAAAGAGAGACATAACCAGCAGAAAGGAGGTATTAATACCCCTGTACAAGTCATTGACAAGACCTCACTTGGAGTACTGTGTTCAGTTTCAGAGATAATGCCTTGTAAAAGTTATAAAGTTCAAAGGAAGGCAACCAAAATAATTTTGAGCCTGCACAAGGCACATAAGAAGAGACTCGAGACCTGAATGGCCTGGTAACCAAAAAGACCAGGATTCAAATCCCACTGGTATTTCTTGTGGCCTTGGGTGAGTCACTTAACCCCTCCATTGCCTCAGGTACAAACAGACTGTAAACACTTTGGGGACAGGAAATAGCTACTATACCTAATTGTAACTCACCTTGAGCAACTACTGGAAAGGTGTGAGCTAAATATTAACAAAATTTAAAAAAATATATGTACACCTAGAGGGAAGATATGAAACAAATAAATACTTAAAAGGTATTAATGAACAAACTAACCTTTTTCAAAGATGGGGAAGCTGTAGAACCAGAGGACATGAAAGGACGTTTATTTAAAAGCAATGTCAGGATATTTTTCATGGAAAAAGATGGTGGATGCCTGGAATGCTCTCCTGATGGAGGTGATGGGGCAAAAACAATGATGGCATAAAGGCATGCACAGACACAGAGGATCCTTATCTAACAAAAGGAGGGAATCAAAGCAAACTCAACTAACTTTTACAGTTCAACAAACAGAGGGGGGTAACCTACTGGAGCAGTGGGTACAACCCTAAACAAAGGCATAGAGTGGGGGGGGGGGGGTAACCTGCATAGAGAGGTGCATACAGCCCTAAAGAAAGGCATGGGCAGGAGTAACCCGCAGAGTGGCAGATAACACTCCAGCCTCTTTGTTGAAGATCAATAGGGTCTATCTAATCTGTCCAACTACCATCATTTACAGTGTTACTATGTATTAGATGGGTTTCTTGAATGAAACCAATAGAGGCTGACAGGAAGAGGCTTCCTTACACAGAGATTGCTTCTTATGCAGGGGAGTTCAAGCCTTTAGCATTAATCATTACAACTTTAATGCACACAGCCATGGTAAGAAAAAAAAAGTCAAAAAGAAAAAAAAGCAACAATTTATTTATTAGTAGCATTTGGTATACCATCCTTTAGCCAAAAGCTGTCAGAGCCATTTACAATGCAGCTAAATCCACCAGAGAGATGAATATATAAATCATTGTAAAATAAAATAAGATGACGATGACATAACAATAGAAAGACATGGGCCAGTGGATATTCAATGTGATTAACGTGGTTAGCAGATCTGCTAACTGCATTAATTGTGGTCACCAGAAAATTCAGTGGCATCAATGCCGTTAGTACTGCTGAATATTCTCAGGTGCTGCATATTCCCAGGTTCCAGCTAGCATCAGTTATAATGTCCTGTTCAATGTAATTTCAGTTTGTTCAATGTAAACAGCACTGATGCAGAATAGCGCGGTATATAAGAGAATGTAAATAAATAAATAAATAAACAAGAAATAACCAATCCGTCAATCTCCAGGACTATACCAGATTTACCACCAAAATGGGATTACGTTTATCAGCACACTCCCCTCTGCTCAGTTGTGTTCTCTAATGACTCACTGCAGCCTACCTTTGACCATGGAAACTCTGTGCAATTTCAGAGTATCACCAAGCAGAGATTTCCTTAATTTAGGCAACTCTAGTTTCTCCAGGCCAAGCTCCTCCAACACTCAGTTGGCCTCCTCACATGTGCTTACTTTGTATGTCTTACCTTCCAATGATAATGCACTCTTTCAGCACAGAGTTTTGCAGTAAATTCCCATAAATCTAGGCGCTTCTTCAAAGTAAGAGGGGAGAGACCCTGATAAACGTTATCTGGTAAGAGTCCCATTGAACCGAGCTATGCACTACTTTCAATCAACAAATTATGAAGACAAGCAATATCAACAATGGTTTATTTATTTATTTACATTCTCTTATATACCGCGCTATTCTGCATCAGTGCGGTTTACATTGAACAAACTGAAATTACATTGAACAGGGCATTATAACTTGGAGATAACTATTTACAGGGAACATGGGCTATGGAGGGTTAAGTGGCTTGCCCAAGACCACAAGGAGCACCTGTGGGACTAGAAACCCCAGTCCTTCCGGCCCAAGGTTGCTGTCCTCTAGTGGGATTTGAACCACCGACCTTCCGGCCTGAAGTACCTTGCCCCAACCACTAGGCCACTACTCCACTCCATGGTTGACGTCTACCTTTGTCCACCCTTCTGGTTCGATTTTAATCTCCCAGATAACCTCTTCCTGCTGATTTGTGAATAGTATAGCAGCACAAATGTTTGTACCAAAGAGCAGAATAGCATACTCTGACTCTGGCACACCAAGGAAACGAAGATTTCATCTCCAATTTCTATTTTCTAAACCCTCTAATTTATCAAGTCAGTCCTTATTGGCATGGTGTAATTCCTTCATTTACTTTTCAGTTGAGGTCACAGTCTCAGCCTGATCATCAGCACGTTACTCTACCTCCTCCAATCTATGCTTCCGCTCAGCAATGCGGGCTCAAAGTCTGTTCCCAATGATACAAACTCTACTCACACCGCAATTAAATCATGCTTAACCTCCTTAAGCCAGAATTTAAGCTGCTCAAACACTGAGGCTTGTATATCATCACCACTAAGTACAGCATCACTACTAGCCTCCCCACATACTTTGGCTTAACTTGTGGTCTTGGCGGATGCCATCTTGTTATCCAAACATGAAACTCCATTAAATTGAGCAGCTTCCATTTGCAGGCCATAGCATAAGCAATATCAATCTTCACTCTCAGGAGATATGTTAAATCAATTTGATACTTCGTTATCAAGGGTGATTCACTTTTGATGTGATGAGGGGTTCTTGGACAGACTTAAGCTGCTATTTGGCTTAGTGATGTCATGTCCTGCCCTCTTGAGCTGGATTTTTGTCAATTTAAATAAGATGGATTTGGGATAAACTGGGAAGACAAAAAAAATTCCACTGCCCTCCCACAAAATTTTGCCACCTCAAAAAAAAAACTGTGAAACATCTGATCATAGAACAAAAGTAAATAATATTCTGTAACTGTCTTGCACCCCTAAAGTTTAGTGCTGCCTTTCTATGTTCCCAGATAGACTCGGCAGGGGGATAGAGAGAAAAGCAGGTATGTTAGATATGGAATACACCCCTGAAATTAGGGAAAAAGTATTGTTTGTTTTTTTTCCAAAACTCTTTTTATTTAATATGGTAGGGTACAAATACCAAACGACAAACCAGCAAACAGTTTTCACAGTACCAAATCCAACAGCGGTCCCGGGTGGGGTTGTGTCTTATCCACCACCCTGGGAACCCAGCAAGACAATTAACACACCAATCCAATACCTGCTAATACTGAAACTAAAAAAAAAAAAAAAAAAAACCCTTCCCCCCCCATCCCCCCCTCCCCCTCCACCGGGGGGGCGCAGCAGCACCAGCTCCACAGACACAAGCACCCCTACAGGGGACGCGTCATCTCCCAGCCCCCGTTATCCTAGTTTAAGGACGTCACTCCGAGCCTTGGGGCCCAAACGCTGAATATATGGCATCCAAATCAACGAAAAGGAGGCCCAGGCCTGGGGGTGTCTCAACGCGAGCCGCCGCTCCAGAAGCATGAGTTGATGTAGGCTATTTCGCCACTCACAGAAAAGTAGGGGCCACAGGCTCTCTCCAGCGGCTTAAAATAGGGCCCTTACCCACCAGACATGCCTTACGCATCAGTACTCTATCCCATCTGCCCTTTGGTTGGAGTGGTCCCATCTGATCCAGCACTACGAGAGTCCCTGTCCAACAGAGCCTCTGACCCAACAGCCCACTCATATAAGCCGCAATATGCCGCCAATACTGGCGAATAGCAGGACAACCCCACCACATATGGCCCAGATCTGCCAATGTGCACGAACACTTGGGGCATCCCCCATGGGAGGCAAGGTGGCTCCGAAACGCCCGCCTCGGGGAGAAATGAGCGCGAAGAACGCATTTAAACTGCACCTCACGCCAGCGAGCGCCGACCACAAGTTGCGCGATCCTACACAGGGCCGCCCGAACCGATCCCGGCGCGACTTCCCTACCCAGCTCGCGCGCCCAAAGGCTTTCCACCCGCGAGTAGTCCGGGGGCACATCCAGTTGATCCAGCCGTTTCTTCAAGTCTGCGATTGTCGGCGGAATGTCCGCCCCCAGCGCAAAGAACTCCAGGATACGCCCCGAATGTTCTACCGTAAGCTCCTGCCGTGGTAGGGAACCGATATAGTGGGAGAGCTGGGCATATGCGAACGCCGATGTTCCCATAGGCAACCCGTACTCCCCACAGAGCTCCCCCAAGGACTTACAACCACCAGCAGAGTCCACTACGTGTCCCAGGCGGCGTATACCTACTCGCCTCCACTGACGAAAAGGGGCCGAATCCGAGCCTGGCAAGAAGCAGGCATTCCCCTGTATAGGCAGCCAGCAGGAAACTGCGGCATTACTACCCCAACACTTATTGAGCTGCTGCCAAGTTCGTCGGGTCGCCTGTATTAACAAGCTGTTCAGCAGGCGGGGCGGCAAAGCCGCCCGCGGTAGGTGTAAGGTCGCTTCTAAAGAGTGGGGCGCCGCAAATGCTGCTTCAAGCCCCGCGGGGTATAGGTCTCCGTGTCCCCCAACCAATCGCTTAAATGGCGGGCCTGACAAGCCAACGCATACTTCCAAAGGTCAGGGACCCCCACCCCTCCGGAGCGCCAGCTGCCACGCAACCTTGCCATCGGTATACGGGCCTTGAGGCCTTTCCAAAGAAATCTCCGGATCTCCCTCTCCAAACGCACCAGGTCACGTTTCAAAAGCCACACCGGGAGTGTTTGCAACCAATAAAGCACGCGCGGGAAGATCACCATCCCCAGGGCGGCCACCCTACCGAGCAAGGACAAAGGGAGAGGGGCCCACGCCCGCAATTGCGCGCAGACCCTGGCAAAGATGCGCTCAAAGTTCGTGGGGTACAACAAGGTTAATTTCCGGGTTAACACAACACCCAAGTAAACAATCGAATCCGCAGCCCAGCGAAGCGGGAAACTCCCAGACCAAGTCTCCCGTAACCGACCCCCCACATCTAAGGCTTCCGACTTTGCCATGTTAATACGCAGTCCCGCGAATCGTCCATAGAGCGAGAGCTCCTCAAGCAACCTCGGCAGTGACTGCTGGGGAGAGGAGAGATGGACTAAGAGATCATCTGCAAAGGCGGCCACCTTGAATCCACAAGTACCGATGCAAGTCCCACAGATGTCGGGGGAGCTCTCAATCTTGCGTATCAACGGGTCCAAGGATAGCACAAAAAGTAGAGGGGAAAGCGGACAGCCCTGACGCGTACCGCGCTCCAGTTGAAACGAGTCCGAGCACACCCCATTACAAAGGACCCCCGCGGTAGGATCGGTATAGAGCAGCTCCACCATCTTGCAAAAGGGGGCACCCAGCCCATATTGAGGCAACAAAAACTGCAAATACTCCCACTGGACCTGATCGAACGCCTTTTCAGCATCGAAACTAATCACCAAAGACTGGAGGTCCCGTTCCCGAACCCATTCAAGAGATGCCAACAACCGTCGTAGATTTCGCACGGCATAGCGCCCTTTAACAAACCCGACCTGTGACTCATGAATCAAGTCACCTAGCACCAAAGCCAGCCGGTCAGCCAGCACCTTTGCAAAGATTTTCAAGTCAAAGTTCAACAATGAAATGGGCCGGTACGAAGCCGCTAAAGTAAGGTCCTTCCCCGGCTTAGGAATTAAAGAGATGTGTGCGTGGTTATTACCCCAAATAAAGCGCCCCTGAGCCACTCGCCGATGATATACCTCCACTAATGCTGGGGGTGTCAAATCACCCAGCAACTTATAAAACTCCGCTCCGAACCCGTCCGGGCCGGGGGCCTTACAACAAGCAGCCCGTTGTATGACGCCCCGAACCTCCTCGACTACCGTTACCGGCGCGTCAAGGTGAGCCCTCTGTTCGGCAGACAGCCGCGGCAACGACAACTCCTGCAGGTACTGCTGCATGACAATCGGCGCACCCTCCCTCCGGGCATACAAGTTTTGAAAAAAGGAACGGAAGATTCGAGCAATACCAACGTTATCCTTATACAAGGCTCCCTGATCATTACGCAGCGCTGCCACCAAGCGATAGCCCCGGTGACCCCGCAGGCAACGCGCCAAGAGTTTCCCGGGTTTATCACCGAAGCGGAAAAGCTGGTATCTATAATATACGTAGGATTTCTTTGCCCGCTGGTGGAGTAACTCATTGAGAGACACCTGCAGCTCCCAAAGCCGTCGCCTGTTCAAGACGCTAGGATCCCCCGCACAGCGACGCCGGGCTCGCACCACCTGCTTCTCTAACAGTACAATTTGCCGCGCCACCAGCCGCCGCTTCCGGGCCACAAATGCAATAATATCCCCCCGTAAAACGACCTTGGCCGTTTCCCAGAGCAATTCCGGATCATCCTGATGCTGCACATGGTGATGCAGAAAATCCTGCCACTGTTTTGCAAGGTAGATTCGAAATTCCGCATCTTGGTACAAGCCCAAGGGAAACCGCCATAGCCGCATTGATACAGCCGGGCCCCCGCTACTAAGTTCAATCCAGACGGGGGCGTGGTCGGACACCTCCGAGGGGCCAATCCCCGCATCCTCAACCCGTACAAACAACTGTTCCGAGACTAACACATAGTCCAGGCGAGCGCTGGTACCATGAGCCCGCGACAGGTGGGTAAAATCCCGCTCACTGGGGTGGAGTAGTCGCCATGGGTCCACCAAGCCCAACCTTCTGCAAAAAGCCTTCAAAACTTTAGTCGTCGGAATGCGCAGATGCGCTCCCCCCCCACCAGATATATCAAGTCCCACATCCAACACTCCATTCAAGTCACCGGCCAAAATCAGAGGGGCATCAGGTAGTTGCTCCAGGCGGGATGCAAGGCGATCGTAAAACACCCCGGTTTAATACATTGGGGCTATACAAACAACCCAGCACGATCGGCCGGCCATCCAGGTTACCATGAAGTAAAATATAACGGCCTTCCGGGTCAGAGTACTCCTGTAGTAACTCAAAACGAGTTGACTTGCTGATCAGTATGACCACTCCCCCCTTTTTCCCCTTGGCCGTAGATCCCCAACATTGCCCCACCCACTGTTTCTGCAATTTAGCGTGCTCCGCGGCTGTCTGGTGGGTTTCCTGCAACATTGCTATATCACATTTCGACCGAGCCAGGGCCTGCAGTATCTTATATCGCTTAATAGGGCTACCTATCCCACAAACATTCCAAGAGACAACCTTCAGGGCGGCTCATGGAGTCCTAGACAATTTGTACCTGTTCCATGGAAATAAGAAGGCGAGACCCCCCCAGCCTGGGGCCCCCCCCGTGACCATAAGAAGTCCCCGTACGGACCAAACCCGCTCCCCCCGTAGTGCTGCTGCGCCCCCCCCCCCACCCCCTCTGCCCACCCATCCCTCCCGCCCCTACCTCCACCCCTCCCTCCCCCCTCCCCTTACCCCCCTCCGTCCAAGTCCCCAGCCCCTCTAAGTCCCCTAACTTATACCACTCTCCACTCCCCACCGTAGGAGAGATGCTAAGGTCACCCTGAGCTCAACCCCCTCCCCCCACCTCAAGATATAGCGCCAAACCCTACCCCCTACCCCCCCAACGCGTTAACAGGCGTCGGCTAGCCCCTAACCCCAAGCATATTCTACCTAAACAACGATAACCCCGCCCTAGTAGCCCCAGGCCTCAAGGGGGCTATCCATAGAAACCCCCCTCCCGCTAGAACAAAGAGGGAGCAGACCGACTCTGTCGCCTGGAAACAAAGCTACCAAGTCCCCGTCTAAGAGCCCCAGGCCCTCGAGCCCGAGAGCTCACAGCAGTAATATCCCTCATTCAGAGCTCCCAAACTGCATATAAACCAGGTTATACAGAAGTAGCAAAGATATATAATAAAAAACAAAACCGGAACGAGGGAGCCACCGAGGGGGGACGCGGTGGCTACACCATCCTCTACTGCGGTAATCCCCGCAATTTCCACCTTGGGCACTGAACTCTACGGGCCACCCTGCAATCAAACATTCGAGCTAAAGCATGGAAATGGGTGGAAGGGGACCAACGTTAATCCGTGTCATTCAGTGCCTTCAGGCCATCGGGTCTCCCCCCCCCCCAGCACCCCCCAACCTATCCCCCAAAAGAATCCAGCTGTGTGTGCCAAAACAGAGAGGACAAGGCCGCAGGCCCAAGTCCATCAAGGCGTCGCCGATGTCGCTTGTGCCCGTGACACCACCTGCTCCACATAGGGCCCAGCTTCTGTAGCAGAGTCAAACACGCGATGGGAAGTGTTATGGAAGACATGGACACGTGCCGGGTACTGCACAGTAAAGCGGATCCCCACGGCAATCAGCTTCGCACACCAGGGCGCATACTCCCTCCGCCGTCGACTAAGGTCCACCGAGTAATCCGGAGCAACACGGATCTTCACGTTGTCATAGGTGGCGTCTCCCTTCTGCCTTGCAGCCCGTAAGATCCTCTCCTTGATCGGATACCGGAGGAATTTGGCCAGCACGATCCGTGGTCGACGATCCTGAGCGTGGGGCTTTCCTACGTGGTGAACACGCTCGATGCAGGGGGGCTCCGCGATCTCAGCTGGGCCCAGGAGGTGAGTCACAAAGGCCTCGAGGTAACCCCGGAGATCCTTGTCCAGCACTGCCTCCGGAATACCCAGAAAGCGGAGATTGTTCCGGCGTGAACGGTTTTCTAAGTCGTCTAATTTCGCCGCATGTTGCACCAGTTGTGTTTTGAGGCCCTCTACCTCCTGGGCTAGGGCTGTGGCGCTGTCTTCAGCCTGCCCCAAACGCTCCTCAACCTCCCGCAGTCGGCTGCCCAGAGAATCCACGGAGGTCTGCAGTCCATCCATCTTTTCGTGGAGTGCTGCGAACTGGGGCGCAAGAACCGCCGCCACTGCGGCTGACATTTCGTCGGGGGATGCCGCCGATTTGGGAGAAGCTGGTGCCCCCACTACATCGGCCATCTTACCGGCACCCGCCATGCGGTCCCTGTCTCTCCGGGTCGCCTTGATTGCCGAGGCCATGGCAAAAGCAGTCTAATGCCGGTCGCTGCTGGTCCCCACTGAATATTTGTGTAATGAGCAATCTGCCCGTCGGCGCTGGGTAAGAAATAGCCGGTTTTCTGCTCCGATTAGGCTAAGGGGGGAGCGGAGCTCACTCGGGATGCAACCACTATCGTGCTCGCATCACGTGACCTCAAGTATTGTTTTTTTTAATCATAAGGTTCTCAGAAGGAAATAAAACACTCTAAGATAAGTATTATGGCTGTATGCTGACAGAGCAACATTCCAACTTATCAAAACATTTCAGCTTGAAAAGTGAGTTAAGACAAAATGTACATCTAAAATTTATTTCTAAATCAGCCATTTATGTTGTAATTAATACAATAAAAAGTACCTATTTTAATATGTTTATTTCCAGCATATACAAGCCATTCATACACTTCATCACTTATGCACAGGACGTCATGTTTAATGCAGAGATCGGCAATTACCTCCAACTCTTCTTTAGTATATATCTATAAAGCAAACAACAGTTGGTGGTAAAGTAATGTACTCAAGACAGCTGCAGGAACTACTACCATCTCTGTTAATTAAAGTCATTTAAATCTTGTTAATAACAATGTATTTAGTTTCATGTTACTGACATAATGTTCTATGTACTATCAGGGGCGGCCCAAGGGGGGTGCGGGGCCATGTGCGGAGACTCGGTGCGGGGCCTCATTTGCATAAGTGGCCTTATTTGCATAAATATTTGCATGTTACCAAACACTAACTTTTAGTAAACATGTCTCTTAATGAGTGTATGGATAAAGAAAGACTAAAAGATTTCTACATTACTATAATCCAGTGCCAACTGTCAGGCACATTAGGAACTACTACAAATGCTGCCCATTTAGAACCCATAGCAAACCCGCCGTATCCTGACAGCATTACCAGGACTCACAAAGCACCATACCCTACCTATCAAAAGGCAACACTGCAAATATTAAACCAATACATTTCAGAGAATACTGGGGAAAGAGAACAAGTGGCAATGTCAAATAGGAATTACGTAAACAGAATACCTCAGCTCAGTTACACATGCAGAACATAGACCATCACCAAACAAGGAATCACAATTTAGAAACAGGAAGGCAATAATTAAACTGGGAACCCCAAAAGCCAAACTTGGAATGTACAACAACACTGTAGAAATAAAACTATAAATTAATTTCCTCTTGTACCAAACAAAGCGCAGACGTTAATGATGCACATTTCCCAGAGCTTTCATATTCCAGTTAATAAATTCAAAATAGTTATCTTTCTACCTTTTGTGCATTTTTTTCAGTTGCAATTGCTCCAGCTACTTTCTTCTGGTTTCTTCATGTTTTCTGCTAACTCTCCATCGTCTGCTGTCCATTTGTCCTTTCTTCTCTCTTCTAGTTTTTTTCCATTCTCTCTCTCTACATCTGCTTTAACATACTAATCTTTCTCCTTTTGCTCTTTTCTCATTCCTATTTCATCCACTCAAATTTTACCCCTCCATCCTCAATCCCCACTTACTCTCCCAATACCAGGTCAATTGTAGATTTTTCATCCCTCCCACACAAAATATTTTTTCCTCTCTCCATTTTACTCTCCCAGCCCCATCCCATTCTAATCCTTCCCCAACATCAGCTCCCTTCTAGTTCCAGCCTCACCCAGCATCCTTTCCCTTCTAGTCCCTGCATCAGCCCATCCTAGCCCTCCATCAGCCCATTTCCAGTCCTAGCTCCCCCATCCATTTCCAGTCCGAGTTCCTTCATCAGCTCATTTTCAATCCTAGTCCCCCCATCAGCCCATTTCTAATCATTTCCTAGCCCCATCCATCAGCCCATGTCAAATCCTAGCTCCCCTCCACTCAGCCCAATTCCAGTCCAAACCCCCCCCATGAGCCTACTTCCAGTTCTAGCCCCTCCATGAGAGTCCATTTCAATCCAAGCCCCCACCACAGCCCATTTCCAATCTTAGCTCCCCCCAACAGCCCATTTCCAGTCCTATCCTAGCTGCTCCATCAGCCCATTTCCAGTCCTAGCTCCCTTCCCTCACAGCCCATTTCCATTCCAAGCCCCCTCCCCATCAGCTATTTGCAGTTCAAACCCCCCCTTCCACTCAGCCCATTTCCATTCCAAGTCCCCGTCCCCATCAGCTATTTGCCGTTCAAGCCTCCCCTTCCATTCAGCCCATTTCCAGTCCTAGCAACCCCACAACCTATTACCAGTCCTAGCTCCCCATCAACCCACTTCCAGTCCTAACCCCCCATCACCCCATTTTCAGTTTATGCCCGCCCTATAACCCATTACCAGTCCTAACCCATCAGCCCACTTCCAGTCCTAACCCCATCAGCCCACCTCAAGTCCTAACCCCTCCCCATCAGCCCATTTCCTGTCCTAGCTCCCCCATAGCCCATTATCAGTCCTAACCCCCCATAGCCCATTACCAATCCTAACCCCCCCATAGCCCATTACCAATCCTAACCCCCCATCAGCCCATTACCAATCCTAACCCCCCATCAGCCCATTTCCAGACAGCCCCATCAGCCCACAGCCCATTACCAGTCTTAACCCCCCATCAGCCCACAGCCCATTACCCCATCAGCTCACCTCAAGTCCTTACCCCTCCCCATCATCCCCTTTCCTGTCCTAGACCCCCCCCATAGCCCATTATCAGTCCTAACCCCCCATAGCCCATTACCAATCCTAACCCCCCCATAGCCCCATTTCCAGACAGGCCCATCAGCCCACTACCAGTCTTAACCCCCCATAGCCCATTACCAGTCCTAACCCCGCCCCATCAGCCCATTTCCTTTCCTAACCCCCCCCCCCCCGCCAACCCACAGCCCACCTCAAGTCACGTCCTAACCCCCCCACATCGGCTCAGGGAAATTTAAAAAAAAAAAAAGCAGCTAGCTGCTGCTGTGGCAGCAGCAGAATCGAGTGTCCCGCGGGGCCCCCTCAGCCCGCTGAGCCTCTCTGCAAGGGCTTTCAGATTCGCGAAGGGAGAGTGTCTCCCTCGCGTCTCTGTTAAGCTCGCAGGGGCTAAAGGGGCAGATGGGAAATTTCCCATTAGCCCCTGCGGGCTTAACAGAGACACGAGGGAGACACTCTCCCTTCGCGAATCTGAAAGCCCTTGCAGAGGGGCTCAGCGGGCAGAGGGGGCCCCGCGGGACACTCCATTCTGCCGCGGCGGCAGCGGCAGCAGCCGCCAGCTTTTTTTTTTTTAAATTGAATTTTTAAAAAAAGCAAAATGTTCTTTGCGCGGGGCCCTGTGCAAAAAACATTCTTGCTCAATGGACGGGCCGGCCCTGTGTACTATACAACTGAGTTCTATGTAAACCGCTATGATACTATGAATAGTACTATAAAAGAAACATTAAATAAATATTTTTATTAGTTTGGAAATACACTTACCTTGCCTACGGGATTATTTGGGGTATTCAGTATGATGGCTTTGGTTCTGGAGTTAAATTTACTAGCTAGCTCATCAGGATTTAATGTCCAGTCACCACTAGATGTTGCACTTGCAACATTGGTTCTCTGTCATGGGAATAAGTTTAGAAATTATACACCTGCATTCAGTATTATATGCTTATTATTTAAGTAAATGCTAAACAGTCATCAATAAGAAGGTACTCACAAATCTACGGATAAAACTGATGCACATGACCTTAGCAAGAAACTACTCTTGCTCTCCTCCAGAAGAAACCCCTTCCAGTAGGTCAAGAAGATACTCTATAATTACTAACCTTTTAAGCAATATATTACCAATAAAAAGCATAGGAAAATGTTTTATTTTTAAGGCCATTCCTGAAAATTCATTAGATGAAAATAGTACTACATTTCAAAGTTGGTTTCACCCAGTTAAAATATTTACCCACTTATACTCCAAGAAAAGAAGCTTTATGATGAATGTGCAGAAAGTGTAAGTTATTGAGCAACCTTTAACATTAAATATATCTTATCAACTTTTAAAACATACAAAGGCACAGGAATACTTTATTATTTATAAAATGAGGTGGTATTAATTTTTCCCCATTGATTTACTCTCCTTTTTCTCTTTTTAATATAAATGCAAACCACCCTTACAACAGACCAATAAACTACATTTTTCACTCATCCCCTCATATACGTTGCTTAATAAACATATCATCAACCTCCTTTGTGTAGCTGCAGTGCTGCTCTTAGGTGGGTCAGCAGTCACTGAAAGTGGAAATGGGCTTTACTCCCATAGCCTTTGTTGTTCTGAAAACTATGCATCCCACAAACTAAGAATGGACCTCTGAACAAGCAAACCAGTCATTAGGTCTAAATTATTTATAAAGGAGCAATGTGTGCTAAATCCAAAGCCAGAACATAAAAACATAAAATACGAAGTACGATCACAAAGTATCGAGACTTGTACAACAACACAGGAAGTATAACACTGACAGTTATTGCACTCAGTCTCTTTCAAAGGAGCCCCCTTCCAATAAAACACACTTCTTCCAGTGTTCCTGCCACTGCTGGAAACAATTTTGAAATGTCTTTCATTATGCTGTGAAGCTGCTGTATCGAATTTTGCTTGATGGGCTCCGTGTCATCAAATCTCCTTCCTTTCAGTGCTAATTTCAGCTTTGGAAACAAGAAAAAAAGGTCACAGGGTGCAAGATCAGGCGAGTAAGGAGGCTGACAGACTTGCTTGATTTAGTGTTTGGCCAAGAACTGCTGGACAAGATGTGATGCGTGAGCTGGGGCATTATCGCGATGAAGCAACCATTCAACATTCCTGTGCAACTCTGGCCTCCTACGACGAACTGCATCTCTCAAATGAGTCAGAACTTGGACATAGTAGTCCTTATTGATGGTTTGGCCTTTTGGAACATAATTCAAGATGAATACCCTGGTAATCAAAGAAACTGAACATGACCTTGACATTGCTCCTCATCTGACTGGCTTTCTTGGGTCTGGGAGAGTCTGGAGTCTTCCATTGTGAAGACTGAGCCTTAGTTTCTGGGTCGTAACCATAAAAGAGAAATTAGACTTACCTAATTATTGTTGTTCTTTGAGGAGCTCCAGTTCAGTCCCTCACCTCTGGGTAATGCACCTCCTCCTGCAGCATGGAGACTGGGCATGTCAGAATCGTGACATCACTGGAAGTATCCTGCTGGCCTCTCCCACCAGCCCACAGTAACCTATTGACAAAGAAGACTCAAAAGGAGCAACAAATAAGTAGCTATAGTTTTAACTTCAACCAATAAACTTTAAACAACTGTACTAAATCCCTATTAACTAAGAGGATCATTCTCTCTCTCCCCCTTACGAAGGAATTAGCACAGAGAAGAGAGCAGAGAAAATACAGAGCTCAATAATATCTAGAATGCATTCACATATCACCGCTTACATACACCAAAATAACAGGCATCTGCGGAAGCTGATAAATCCCTGGGCGGGAATCGGGACCTGAACTGGAGTTCAAGGAACCACAATTAGCAGGTAAGTCTAATGTCTCTTTCCTTATCAGCCCTCCAGTTCAGTCCCTCACCTCTGGGATGATATGGCAGAGCAGTAATTATTGGGAGGGACCTGTCCACCCAGACCGCAAAACAGCAGATCCAAAACAGGCATCTCTTACCGCCTGAACATTTAAGCGATAGTGTTTACTGAAAGTATGCAAAGACGACCAAGTGGCTGCTCTGCAAAATTTCCACCGGCAGCACCAAACTATGTTTCGCCCACGAAGCTGCCTGCGCTCTAGTAGAATGAGCCCGCAACCCCACGGGCACCTGACGACCTTCAAAATATATGCTGACGCTATTGCTTCCTGGCCCCATCTGGAAATCGAAGCTTTGGCTTCCGCTTCCCCTTTACGTGGACCTCCAAACAGAATGAATAAGCGTTTGGATTTGTGGAAGGACTCAGAGACCTTCAAGTACCGCCGTCGGACCCTCTTTATGTCTAACAGTCACAAAGTATGGTCCGACACAGCGTAGTTACTCACCTGTAACAGGTGTTCTCCAGGAGCAGCAGGAATCAGTCCTCACTTATGGGTGACGTCGGCGCCGACGGAGCCCTCGCGGAGCAATTTTCCCCAGCTTTCAAAGAAAGCCTTTGGGAATTGCAGCGCGCATGCGCGGTCGTCTTCCCGCCCGAGGGTGCCATCTTAGCCAGTCAGATGACATAGCTAAAAAAGACAGCATAAAAACATGTGCAAAAACATAAGCAGACGATTGCAACTCCAAGGGGAGGAGGGAGGGTAGTGAGGACTGATTCCTGCTGCTCCTGGAGAACACCTGTTACAGGTGAGTAACTACGCTTTCTCCAGGACCAAGCAGGAAGTCAGTCCTCACTTATGGGACTCCCAAGCTCAAGGCTACCAGAGACCCTAAGCACAAAAATGAGCTCCCTCTAGCTCAGCAGCACAGAAGGAAAGAATCTTCGCTGAATTATCACCCACCGGTAGCCCACAACCGGGATGGAGGGTAGGAGTTGCTCAAACCTCGAAGAGATTACGGAGGACTGCCTGTCCGAAAGCACTGTCCCTGCGGGACTCCCTCTCGAGACAGTAATGGACCGCAAAAGTCTGGCTCGAAGACCAAGTAGCGGCCCGGCAGATGTCTGCCAGCGGAACAGAGCGGAGGTAAGCCACTGACGTAGCCTTTGCCCGAACGCAATGAGCCGTGACTCGACTTTCTAAGGAGAGTCCGGCTGCCCCATAAGCCCAAGAGATACAGTCCGCAACCCAGATGGACAGAGTACGCTTGGAGACCGGGAGCCCCAATTTATTGGGGTCAAAAGACACAAAAAGCTGAGCAGCTTTACGGTGCTCCCGCGTACGGTCAAGGTAGAAGTTCAAAGCCCTTCTACAGTCCAGGGTATGGAGGACCGTTTCAGCTCGGCTGGAGTGTGGTCTGGGAAAGAAGGTTGGAAGCACCACCTCCTGATTGATGTGAAAAGGGGAGACCACTTTTGGAAGAAATTTTGGGTGAGTCCGTAGGACTACCCTATTTTTGTAGAACCGAGTGTAAGGGGGATCAGACACGAGGGCCTGCAATTCACTTACGCGTCTAGCGGAAGTGAGGGCTATCAAGAACAGTGTTTTCCAAGACAGAAAACGGAGAGAACAGGTAGCCATAGGTTCAAAAGGCGGACAGGTGATCCGCTGCAAAACCACATTCAGGTCCCAGTCAGGCGCTGGCGGGCGCAGAGGTGGTTTAAGTAGAAGGAGACCTCGGAGAAACCTCGCTACGAGAGGGTCGCTGGAGAGAGGTCTACCATTCACCGGCACATGATGTGCCGAAAGAGCACTGAGGTGAACTTTGACGGAGTTGGACTGAAGTCCCAGATTAGAGAGGTGGAGCAAGTACTGCAAGATCACCGACACCGGGCAGGAGAAGGGATCCTGAGACTGTTGGGTACACCAGACTGCAAAGCGACGCCATTTAAGGGCGTAGCATTTGCGGGTAGAAGGCCGTCGCGAAGCCAAGACGACCTCTTCCACCTCTGCCGGCAGGAGAAGGGGAGCAAGGACTACCCTCTCAGCAGCCAGGCCATGAGGTTGAGAGACCTGAGGTTGGGGTGTAGTAAAGACCCCTGATCCTGAGTGAGGAGATCCGGTTGTACCCCCAGAGGGAATGGATCCTCCAACGCTAATTGCAGTAGGAGCGGAAACCACGGCTGTCTGGGCCAGCGAGGGGCCACCAGGATCATGAAGGCTTTGTCTCGGAGAACCTTGAAAAGAGTCCGAGAGACTAGCGGGACGGGAGGGAAAGCGTACAGAAGGCTCCCCGACCATGAAATCAGAAAAGCGTCCGCCGCAACCCGAAGGGGGTGTGGCTGACGAGAGCAGAAGCGAGGAAGCTGCCGGTTGTGAGGACTGGCAAAGAGATCCACCGTGGGGAGGCCCCACTTTAGGAAGAGCTTCTGAACTACCAAGGGATCCAGACGCCACTCGTGCGGCTGGAGGACCCTGCTGAGTTTGTCCGCCAGGCAATTTTCTTGGCCCGGGAGATAAACTGCCTTGAGGAGAATGCCGTGACTGACGGCCCAAGAGCAGAGCTTCTGTGCCTCCCGGCAGAGGAGGAAGGAGCCCGTGCCCCCCTGCTTGTTCACGTAGAACATGGCAACTTGATTGTCCGTCTGGACAAGGACGGACTGGTGGGAAGTGAGGTGGGAGAAGGCCTTGAGAGCTAGGCGGATAGCCCTGAGCTCCAGGAAGTTGATCTGCTGAGCAGACTCCCACGTGGTCCAGAGGCCCTGAGTACGTGCCCCTTGGCAATGTGCTCCCCAGCCCAGGAGGGATGCATCCGTGGTCAGCACCCGGGTCGGCTGAGGTGACTGGAAAGGCATTCCGAATGTCAGGTTCGGCTGCCGAAGCCACCACCGGAGAGACGAGAACAGCGGCTCGGAGACGCGCACTAGGTCTGCTAGGCCGCCTGTGGCTTGTCGCCACTGCTGGCGGAGACACCATTGAGCAGGCCGCATATTCAGGTGGGCATTGGGGGTCACATGGACGGTGGAAGCCATATGGCCGAGTAGTCTCAGGAAGCGCCTGGCGGAGACCAGGGGCTGGCTGCGAAAACGGTCGGCTAGGTCCATGAGCCGTTGAGCCCTGTCGAGCGGTAGGTATGCTCGTGCCGGAGGAGTGTGCAGCCTTGCGCCGATGAACTCGAGATCCTGTGAGGGGAGCAAAGTGGACTTTGCGAAGTTTATAACAAAGCCCAAGTGCTGCAGAAGGGTCACCGTGCGGCGCATGGCGTTGGTGACCTCCAGAGCGGACGCTGCTCTGATGAGCCAGTCGTCGAGGTACGGAAAGACATAGAGGCCGTGAAGCCGGAGATGGGCCGCCACCACCGCGAGACATTTTGTGAAGACTCGCGGTGCGGAGGACAGGCCAAAGGGCAGTACTCTGTACTGGTAATGATTTCCTGCCACCACAAACCTTAGGTATTGGCGGTGGCTTGGGTGGATGAGGATGTGCGTGTAGGCATCCTTTAGATCCAAGGAGCATAGCCAATCTCCCTGCTGGAGGTAGGGCAGAAGGATTCCAAGGGTAAGCATTTTGAACTTCTCCCGCACAAGGAACTTGTTGAGGTTGCGCAAGTCCAGGATGGGTCTGAGGCCCCCTGTTCTCTTTGGTATTAGAAAATACCTGGAATAAAAGCCTTGACCTCTCAGGTGGTGTGGCACCGGTTCCACCGCCTGTTCCTGCAGAAGACCTGCTAACTCCTGAAGGAGTAATTCCCTGTGCAGAGGGGGTCGTGGAGGTTCTCCCGGAAAATAGGAGGGAGGGACCTGGTGGAAGTGGAGAAGATAGCCTTCCCGCACGACTTGAAGCACCCAGGCATCTGCGGTGATGCTGGACCACCTGTGGGCGAAGTGAACCAGCCGGCCTCCGGTGCTGGGAGGAACCAGCGGGGGGGGAGAGGCTATGCTTTGTGAGTCAAAAACCCCCACCCTGCTGAGCAGGGGCTGGTGGTGCAGGCTTGGGGGCTTGCTGCCTACGGGACCCGTTACCCCGTCCCTTGGCCTGCTGGCCCTGTTGGGGAGCTGCAGGGGCCTGATAATGGGGGTATTGTTTGTAGGCAGCCGCCTTCCTCGGGTAAAAGGCCCATGTATAGCTGGTAAGTCTGGACACGACATGCGAGCATAGAGCCCTGGAAACACTTCTTACCAAGGCCATCCAGGTTACGGGCCTCCCTGCCAGGAGGCACCGAGGAGTGCATCTTCTGGCTCTTAAGACGATGCATGGCCGATTCCACTACCATGGAATGGTGTGGTAGCTGTGCCTTTTGAAAGCCAGGGCTCTTGCGGACTCGATAGATAGAATCGACCCGCTTGCTCAGGACCGGCGAGGAGGCCGGACTCTCCCACATGCGGAAGAGTAGTCGTTCCAGCATAGGAGGAACCGGTACAGTAAAGTGTTCCCTCGCGGGAGAGTCATACTGGAGGGCGTCGAGCTCTTCGGCTCGAGGCTCCTCCTCGGGATCCGCAGGGAAGGCCAAAGCCTTGGCCATATCCCTAACGAAGTCCGAGAACCGGGCATCCTCCGGGGGGGACTGCTTCCGAGGCTCGGACTCCGGTGAGTCCGAGGGGACACACCGAGTCCGGAAAGAATCAGGTGACTCTTCCTCTTCAGACTCCCAGACCGACTCCGACGAGGACTCGGTGGGGTCGGCCCGGGCAGGGCGCGGCGCCTGCCGCCCCGACGCCGAGGGAGTCGGCGTCGGCGACCTCGGTCCCGAACGGGAGGCCGAGGGTGACCTCGACCGAGGATTGACTCGAGTTCTCATCGACTCGAGGATCGGCTCGGTCTCCGGGGTCGACTTGGACGTCGACGTCCCGGCGGTCGGGGCAGCGGCGCCAGCGAGGCCAGCGAGCAGTGCCCGCGGCTGGTCCATGAAGGCAGACAGTCTGCTCTCCAAGGCCGTCAACCTGAGTCCGAGCTCAGGTGACCCAGCAGCCCCCGACTCGGGCCCCGACGGCGTCGGGCCCGACGTCGGCTGTCGCGGAGGCGAGTCCAGAAGGACCACAGGACTTACCCGAGCAGGTATCTCCGACTCCAGGCGAGGTCGCTTCGTGAGGTGTTCCTTCTCCAAGGACCCGGGGCGGCTGTCGGGGCTATGCGACCTGGCCCTCGCGGAACCAGGAGCGTCCACCGACGCCGCCCTCGCGGGTTTCACCTTCCGACGATGGTCCCCGGAGGGAGAACCCCGGTCGGAGGAACTCCGGCGACGGTCCGAGCTGGAGCCCTTGGACGCGGAGGCCTCCGACGAGGTCCGGGTATGGCTGGGGTCAGCGAAGATTCTATCACGCTGATGCCGCCGACTTCTCAACGCTTTTGAGGACATTTTGCCGCAGGGCCCACAGATCAGTTCCTCATGATCCGGGCCCAGGCAGCGGAGGCAAAAGTCGTGTGTGTCAGTCAGTGACATATTTCGGTCACACTGACCACACCGCTTAAACCCACTGGCAGCCATTGGGGGAAAAAGGGCCCCTGCGAGGTCAAAGGACCGGGCTGCCAGGGAAAAATCGAAAACGAAAGCTGACAAAGTCAGAAAAACCGAAAAAAGGAAGAGGACTCGTGACCGGCGTCGCGAGTCCGGGCGGAAAAAAGATCGGTGTCGAACCGAAGGAAAAAGAATAAAATAATGAAGAAAAATCGACTTTTTCGCGGGGACAAGACGGGGACGTCTGTAGGGCTCCGCGGAAAAAAGAAGACTGGCTAAGATGGCACCCTCGGGCGGGAAGACGACCGCGCATGCGCGCTGCAATTCCCAAAGGCTTTCTTTGAAAGCTGGGGAAAATTGCTCCGCGAGGGCTCCGTCGGCGCCGACGTCACCCATAAGTGAGGACTGACTTCCTGCTTGGTCCTGGAGAACGATTGATTCAAATGAAATGGACACACCACCTTTGGGAGAAAAGATGGAACGGGACGCAATACAACCTTTTCCCTAGAGAAGGATAGAAATGGTTCTCGACAGGACAATGCTTGCAGTTCCGAGATTCGACGGGCGGAACAAATGGCCACCAAAAACATTGTTAAAGTTAAATCCTTGAGTGAAGCCAGCCGCAAAAGCTCAAAAAACGTTCCCTCGTCAATGCTCCCAGAACCAAGTTGAGATCCCACGGCGGCGAAACCATTCTGCGAGCCGGTCGTAACCGGGATACCGCTTTCAGAAAACGTATCACATCAGCATGCGACCCCAAGGCAACCCCTTGTACCTTTCCTCGATAACAAGAAATAGCTGCCAGCTGAACCCATAAGGAACTGACCGCCAATCTCTTATCGAAAACTGTCTTGCAAAAAACTCAATACCATAGGCATTGAAGCCGTGGTTGGTCTGACTTGACGCTGCGCGCACCAGTCCTCAAAAATATGCCAGACGTGTACATACGCTAAGGATGTTGACCTCTTTCTGGCTCACTGCTGCAGAATAACCTCTCTTTCTTAACCTAGCCCTTTCAATGGTCAAGCCGTAAGCGAGAACTGATCCACCTGAGGCATTCGTAGAGGCCCTTGAATCAGAAGATCCGCTGTTGCCGGCATTTGCCAAGGCTCCCCGTCGAGCAGACACACCAGTTCTGCATACTATGGGCGTCGCGGCCAATCCGGTGCTACTAACACTACTCTCCTCTGATGAGCTTCTATGCGCTGAACTACTCGCCCTATGAGCGCCCAAGGAGGGAAGATGTAGAGAAGACCTTGCGTGGGCCATCGTTGCATCAAGGCATCAATACCTTCTGAATCCTCTCGTCTTCTACTGTAAAAATGATTTGCCTTGGCTGATCGAAAGGTCGCCATAAGATCCATAATCGGAGGACCCCACTTGATCACTATCTGAGCAAAAACCTCCGGATGTAGCTCCCATTCTCTCGCGTCCACCCAGACTGTGCTGAGAAAATCCGGCGTCACATTGTCCGTTCCCGCAATATGTGCTGCCAACAGTGCCTGAAGCCGGGGATCTACCCAAGCGAACAAAACCTCCGCTTTCTCTTCTAGAGCCGTGCTTCCTGTACCCCCTTGCTGAATGAGGTAAGCCACTGTCACGGCACTGCCCTATAAACACTCGCACCGCTCGACCCTGCACTGAGGATTCGAACGCTCGAAGTGCCAGAGGGATGGTTGATCGACCACTTGGCCTCCTGTTCGGTCCCAGTTCCCTGGGTGAACAGATCCCCGCAATGAGCTCCCCATCCTGCGAGATTGGAATCTGTTAACACTGGCAGCCACTGCGGTTGCTCTTGAGGCATGCCCGCTGCCAGATTTCTCGGGTAAACCCACCATTGAAGAGGCTTCCTGACCCTGAATGGACAGGAAAGATGTTTGCACAGGGAATTGTTCTGATGTGACCAATGCTGAAGTAGAGACCTCTGTAACGGACGCATGTGCGCTCTGGCCCATGGCACTACCTCCAGGGTCACCGCCATCGTCCCTAGAACGCGGAGGTAATTCCAGGCCGACGATGCTGGAGTCTTTATAAACCGGGAGGTACGAAAATGCCTGAAGTCTCGAAACTGACCTCGGAAAGCAGGCTGAGAATGACCCTGCTTAGGCTTATCCTCCGGCAAGCGTCCGCCTTTGGATTCCCCCAAATCTTTGACAAATTTGTCAAGATCCTCTCCAAACAACAACTACTTCCCCTTAAAAGGAAGTTTACTAAGACATGATTTGGAGGAACCATCCGCCGCCCAGTTTCGTAACCAAAGATAACGGCGTGTGACTACTAAGGAAGCCATACTATTTGCCAAGGCCCTGATTAGATCATAATGGACATCTGCTAAATAAGCGGACCCTGACTCGAGCCATGTGGCATCCGTTAAGTGCTCCTGCGTCTGCTGCGCTGGCTGCTGCAAGGACTGTGACCATCTAAGACAAGCCCTCACTACCCAAGCCCCACAAATACAGGCCTGCAACGAAAGAGCCTTAACCTCAAAAGCTTGCTTTAATAAAGTGTCCGCCTTCCTATCCTGAGTATCCTTCAAAGCCGCACTGCCTTCCACCGGGATAGTCTTTTTTGTGACCGCAGAAACCACTGCATCTACACGAAGAGAACAAAACATCTCTCTCTCCAGATCAGCCAAGGGGTAAAGCCCGTTCATGGACCTAACCTCCCGTAACCCAGCCTCTGGCAAATCCCATTCATCCTGGATCATTTGTTTAACAACTCGGTGAACAGGGAATACAGCCTGAGTCTTGCGCACCGCTTGAATAAGAGGATCCTCTAGACCCTCCTCCTCCGCTGGTTGAACGGAAGAAAGATTGAGCGCCTGAAGCAACTCTGTAATAAGCGCTGTGAGCTCCTCTCTCCGAAAAACTTTGATAATCCTCGCCTGATCCTCCGGTTCCTGAATCTCACCTTCCTCAAGCTCCTCCATTCCAGATTCTGGCTCTACATCAAAGTCTTCTCCTTCAGGCCAGTCCGACTCCAGAGGCTGGTCCTCGAGAGACCGAGCCCTCTTAAGAGGTCTCACTAAAAACACTTCCACTCTTTTCTGCGACCACTTGTGCTACTGCAGCCCCTAGCGGTGATGGATCTGCAACCACCACCTGCTGCCGCAAGCAATAAGCTTGATGCATTACCAGCACAAAATCTGGGGAAAAACCTCCAAGGACCGTCCCAGATACCGCAGGAGCAATGGAACCACCTGACCCTGCCGGGCTATCACCAGGGGGCAAGGACGGAGACTCAAGAAAAGACACTCCCTCCACCGTACTATGTGGAACTTGAATCCCCTCACAAACCTTCTCCTGAACCTCCTGCTCCATAATGGTTGATTCAGCTGCACAGCCTTGACAAACCCCTGCGTCCGAGACCGCGCCCCTACACAAACCACACACCAAGCACTGTGGGCGCGACGCATTAGAGCCCAGAAAATGTAAAGTCACTCCAATAAACACACCACTACCACATACAAAAATAAAACTACACTCTGTCCCTTATTTTATTTATTTATTTTTTTAATATAGTGGGCCCCTTATACTATGACACCACAGCCAAAAGACATAAACCTTAAAGCAATATAAAGTAAGTCAACTTTTGGGGGGGGGGGGGGGGTTTCCCCTTGGGCCCTTTAAGCGCTTGAACTATGTCTTACCTAAAAACCAAAATTACTCTTATGAGATAATGTCTAGGACTAATGTTAACCTACTTTACAGACTGGGAAAACACCAAATGCTGTGCGCTCTAAAAGACGCGGGAAGAAATGGCCCGCTATTCACGTCAGCTTCGTTTGCCGCCTAAAGTACTGCACATGCGATCTAGGCCTGACAGCTTCCCTGATCAAAAGGAAACGCCGTCAGAGCACTCTCCTCAGTCACCAGGAGCTGCAAAGTGCCATTCTGCCCTTGTACTTGCACCTAAATGGCTGCCCTGCAATCAGCGCAGCTGCTATGCTCCAGCGAAAAATGCCGATTTGGAACTTAGCCTGACAGCAGCTACTGGCCACCGCACAACTCCCCTCTGTGCAGTCCGGGGGGGGGGGGGGAGAGAGAGAGAGAGAGAGAGATTCCCCTAACCGAGGCCCTTTCTCCTTCCTTTTGTTTGTTTTTTGTTAAATAAACTTTACAGGTAGCCAAAAAGAAAATAAGTCATACAGACAAAAATAACCCTTAAACGCTACCTATCCTAACAAAATGCTCCTTATCTGTTCCTCTAGTAAGCCCAGCACCTAAGCTCACTACGTCCTCCTGCTGCATGGAGACTGGGCACCCTGGGGGCTGGTGGGAGAGGCCAGCAGGATACTTCCAGCAATGTCACAATTCTGACATGCCCCGGTCTCCATACTGTAGGAGGAGGTGCACTACCCAGAGGTGAGGGACTGAACTGGAGGGACAATAAGGAACCCATGATTCATCACCAATAATAACTTTTTGAGGAAAACTCATTTTCAACGCATTCCAACCAATGTTCCCTCTAATTTTCTGTAGGCTGTGTGCGCATAAAATATCAGCTGTGCAGCTTTTGAAGGAAGGTTAAATTTTTGTGCGCCACATAACTACACTCTGAGTTATATACTTTAAAATTTGACTACACGTCAGGATACAGTATGTACACCACATTGATTTTAATTAAATTAAATGAAAATAGATGATTACTAAATGAAGTGGAAAATTTCTAGTAATTACAATCACAACTTTTAAATTTTAAGACGTCTGTGTTATTTTCTATCAGAATCAGAACCGTAATTTTTGTGCGCTCTGTTGTAAAGTATGTGCGCTCACTTGGCGAGGTGTGTGCGCGCGCACACGCGCACAGCTTAGAGGGAACAGTGATTCCAACAACTCCTTGGCTGCTGACAGATGATCTTTTTTAGTCAGGGAACAGGAGTTCTGGCATGACTTTTGCAGACACACGTCTCATCCCCAAATAGACAGTAAGAATGGACTGTACAGATCTAAACTGATGACCATGTCCTCAGCAAATTCCCCGATAGTCAATCGATGGATTTGAGCATATTGTGGCATGCACTTCAACTATGTCTTCATTCCTGCTCGCGGATGGATTTCCAGAACGTTTGTCATAGTCAACACTTTGGCGGCCCTTTTGAAAACGTTTGTACCAGTCAAAGTTGAGCACGATTCATGCATTCATAGCCATACACTTGCTGTAACTTCTCATAAGATTCTTTGCACGAATCTCCAAGTTTCTGGCAGAATTTAATGCAAATTCGCTGTTCAATTTTTTCACTCATCATAAATCTGATGAGCAGCTTTTACACAGTACCAAACATCACATGATTAAAAAAAAAAAAATTAGTTCAGGTGTGCTGCAGCCACGCTATACTCTGTAGATGCAGCGCACATAAGGTCACTACGTGCTTAATAGCATCATGGTGCAATGTATTTTTCTATAGCTACAGAAGTCTCCATACTTTTTGATTACTCCTGTGTCGTAAATGTGTCAGACAAAAGAGACATGGTGGAAGGAGGACAACCAGTGGGACACTGATACTTGGGTACAAACTATATTGTAATGATAGAGCTGATCAAATTGGTGGAGGGGTTGTGCTCTATGTCAGAGAGGGCATTGAGTCACAAAGGATTAAAGTTTTGCAGGAAACACAATTTTCTGTAGAATCTCTATGGATTGAAATTCCATGTAAAAAGGGGAAGGCGATAGCAGTGGGGTTGTACTATCAAACCGCCTGGCTAGAATGCACAAATGGATGATGAAATGCTCAAAGAAATCAGGGAAGCCAACAAAAGTTACAGAACAGTAATAATGGGCAATTTCAATTACCCCGATATTGACTGGGTCAGTGTCACGGCAGGACATGCTAGGAAGATAAAGTTTCTAGATGAAATAAATGACTGCTTCTTGGAGCAGCTGGTTCATGAACCGACCAGAGGGGGCATATTTTGGACTTAGTCCTTAGTGGAACACCAGATCTGGTGAAAGAGATAAGGGTGTTATGATCACTATTGCCAAGTGGCCCTAGCATGATCGCGTTTGATTTAATTAATGGAGGAGGGATGGTAAGGAAATCCACAGTACTACCTTTTAAACTTTCAAAAGGGAGACTATGATAAAATGAGGAAAACAGTTAAGAAAAAACTAAAAGGAGCAGTTGCAAAGGTCAAAGACCTACATCAAGCTTGGGTGGTGTTTAAAAATACTATCTTGGAAGCCCAGACTAGATGTATTCCACGCTTTAAGAAAAGTGGAAGGCAGTCCAAAAACTGCCAGCATAGTTTGAAGGTGAGGTCAGAGAGGATGTTGTTGCCAAAACAGCATCTTTCAGGAAATGGAAAAAAGAGCCAAATGACGAAAACTGGAAACGGCACAAGCACTGGCAAGTTAAATGCAAGGCATTGATAAGGCAGGCAAAGAGAAAATTTAAGAAGGAACTTGCTGTGGAAGCAAAACCGCATAATAAAGGACTTTTTCAAGTACAATTGTAGCAAAAAACCTGTGAGAGAATCAGTTGGACCATTAGATGATAGATAGGTAAGAGGGGCAGTAAGAGGGGACAAGGCTATAGCGGAGAGACTGAATGATTCTTTGCTTCAGTCTTTACTGAGGAAGATGTAGGGATATTACCCATGACTGAAGTGATATTTAAAAGGTGATGCTGTAGAAGAATTGAAAGAAATATTGCTACACCAGGAAGATGCATTACAACTATTTGATAAACTAAAGAGTAGCAAATCACCTGGATTGGATGGTATACATCCGAGGGTGTTGAAAGAACTGAAATACGAGATTGCAGACCTGCTATTAATCTGTGAACTATCATTAAAATCATCTGTAATACCTGAAGACTGGAGGATCGCCAACGTAACGCCAATTTTTTTAAAAAAGGGTTCCAGGGGTGATCCGGGAAGCTACAGACAGGTGAGCCTGAAGTCAGTTCCGGGAAAAATGGTAGAAACCATCATAAAGAACAAAATTACTCAGCATGTAGATAGTCATGGCTTAATGGGAGACAGCCAACATGGCTTTAGACAAGGAAGATTGTCTTACTAATCTGTTGTGTTTTTTTGAAGGTGTGAACAAACAGGTAGACAAAGGTGAGTCGGTTGATATAGTGTATCTGGACTTTCAGAAAGCCTTTGAGAAGGTCCCTCAGACTTTTGGCAAAACTAAAAAGTCATGGGATAGGAGGTGATATACTATTGTGGATCAGGAACTGGTTACAAGATAGAAAGCAGAGGGTAGGGCTAAAAGGCCAATTTTCCCAATGGAAAAAGGTGAATAGTGGAGTACCCCAGGGATCTATGCTGGGTCTGCTGCTTTTTAACATATTCATAAATGACCTGGAAAAGGGAATAATGAGCGAGGTAATCAAATTTGCAGATGACACAAACCTATTTAAAGTTGTTAAAACCCAAGAGGATTGTGGAAAACTGCAAGAGGATCTTGATAAATTGGAAGACTGGACATCCAAATGGCAGATGAAATTTAATGTGGACAAGTGCAAAGTTATGCACCTAGGGAAGAACAAACCAAACTATGGTTACACGATGCAACGTTCCACATTAGGAACCACCACCCAGAAAAAAGAGATTTAGGCGTCATTCTGGATAACATGTTAAAAACCTAAACCCAGTGTGCAACGGCGGCCAAGAGAGCAAATAGAATGCTAGGTATCATAAGGAAAGGAATGGAAAATAAAACAAAGGATATTATAATGCCTCTGTATCGTTCCATGGTGCGACCGCACCTTGAATATTGTGTGCAATTCTGGTTACCGTATCTTAAAAAAAAAAAAAAAAGTTATTAGAAAAGGTACAGAGAAGAGCCACCAAAATGGTAAAAGGGATGGAAGGATACTCCTATGAAGAGAGGCTAAAAAGGTTAGGGCTCTTCAACCTGGAAAAGAGACGGCTGAGGGGAGATACAATAGGTCTATAAATTAATGAATGGAGTGGAACGAGTAAACGTAGATTGATTGTTTACATCAGAATATAAAAAGACTAGGGGACATGCAATGAAGCTACAGGGTAACCTATTTAAGACTAATAAGAGAAAATATTTTTTTCACTCAACGTGTAAAACTCTGGAATTTATTACCGGAGTATGTAGTAAAAGCTGTTAGTGTAGCTGGGTTTAAAAAAGGTTTGGACAAGTTCCTGGAGGAAAGGTCCATAAACCATTATTAAAAGGGACACGGGATATCACTGCTTGACCCAATACAAGCATAGAGGAACCTGTGTCTTTTGGGGAAACTGCTAGGTACTTATGACCTAGATTGGCCACTGTTGGAAACAGGATACTGAGCTTGATGGACCTTGGTCTGACCCAGTATGGCATATCTTATGTTCTTAAGAATGGGATCCAATTTAACAAAGGACTACATGTCCTCATCCTCCAAGCCTAACAGGCCGGAAACTTGAGAAATAAGAAGACCCAGCTCTGTTAAAAAAAAGCATACCACTGATGAGTCGTCCTTTTCCCCCAGGCTGAACTTGCCCTCCTCTAGCTCCAGGAGAGGATCCCTTTTCAGCTAGTCATAAGCAATACGGAATTGGTCTACCTTTTGGGAACATGACAGATTACTGGGCCTGATGGACCTTTGATATGACTCAGTATGGCATTCTCCAATGTTCTTATGTTCCTTTTTTTTTTTTTTTTTTTAAACCTTGGACTCTTTTTAATCTGTAATGTTTTTCTATATTCCCTCTTGTTTATGGCTGTTACATCTACTTTTTAGGTTACAAATCTGCACACTGATTACATAAGTAATTACCGAGAATACCACCTTCATATTTCCATATGGTTTCACATTATAAAAATAATCTGACCTTAAGTATTTTCTCCCTCACCCACTAGACCATCTTTGGCTTTTTGTTCAATGAATATTTAAATAGCTGCCAATTCAAATCAAACAAACAAACCAGCCAAGGAAATTAAAAATGAGGTGTATGAAGAAAGCAACTTTCATCTTCATCAGTTATTTTTATTTCAAATCCCTATACTTTTGAATTTTCTGCTGCTGCATTTCGCATATATTGTGGCTTTTCCGAAACAGGATATAATAATGTAGAACACCCTCCTCAATTTTTAAAGCATTTCTCAAACTCTTGTACAACAGAAATGGCTGCACCTAATGTATCAAATGCAGTCTTGCATTCATTTCCTATAGGGAGGCAGAAGATAACTTTCCCAGCTCTTATGAGATTCTAGATATACAATCAGTAAAATAACTAGCACATGTAAACCAACCTCAAGATTCTCTGTATAATATTCTGGCATAATTGAATAAAGAAAAAAAAAAAAAGACAGCAAACTTGAATTAAAATGCACAAATTTAGGGACCCCCTTTTACTAAAGTGCATTAGCACTTAGCACTTAAAATTAGCATAATTTTCAGAGTAAGGACACAGTAGGAGTTACCATGCTGGCATGACACTTGACATGCACTAATTCACATGGTAAGTGCATAGCATGGAATGGAGAGGATAGTGGGTATGAACTGTACCTTTAGGTTAGCACACAGTAACTTACCATATGCTATCACTCCTGTAGATAGCACAGATGCACTTAACACTTCCTCAACAGAAAGCGTTATGTGCATATGCACTGTCAGTACACTTAATGTGCAATAAACATTTCTCCACTCTGGTTTCCTGCATAGGCAGATGCTGGGAAGCCCTCCCCTCCAACACTCATTGTAGAGGCTTTGCAATTACTGTGTTAAGTTAGACACAGAAGATAATTCTATAACCCAACATCTAGTTTTAAGCATCCAAAACATGCCTATCCGAAGCCTATTTTATAAAGAAAAGAAGGCACCTACCTTTCTTTATAAAATAGGGGTGTAAGTAGCCAAAATGCATATGAAATCTAGGCACAATCACTTACACCACCCCAGGGCTTGTGTAAATGCCTGTACTTAGATTTTTAAAGAACCCACATAAGTTATATTTTATAAAACTTACATGTGTAAATTTGCACTCAGTCCCTGTGCATGTCTATATCACAAGCATGCACCATTGGCCTGACTCACATACTTCTAAAATAGCAACTTCCTAAAGTATGTGTGTAAAAGCCCATCCACACACACACACATCATGTAAAATACATACTGATGGCATGTAACTATATGCGGCTCCTATGCAGGCAATTTTATACAGAAATGCATAACGTTAACGTGCTGGGAACGTGATTAAGTCATGTATTTTCCATGAGTTACCTAAGTATGCATGTACTTTAGGTAACTGCTATTTTACAAGTATGAACAACAGGTCAATAACACATACCTGCGTTGTGAGCATGCATGAGGCAGAACACAAATTTATGACAAAAAAAGTTATACACTATTATAAAACTTACACATATTCTTTAAAAATCTAAGCGTAAGCATTTACATCAATCCTAGGGCTGGTGTAAGTACTCGTGTCTAGATTTCACATGTTTTTGGACACTTACACCCCCATTTTATAAAGAAAAGTAGGGACCTCCTTTCTTTATAAAATAGGTTGAGAGAGATGTTCTACTTGCCTAAAACTAGGCATCCAGTTATAAGAATGACCCTCTTACTGTACAGTATCTGCAAAACTTTACTACACTTTACTAAAAAGGCCTTTATTTACTAATTTAAAAGAAAAACCATCATCCTATACATGGAACATACAATTTTTGGTACTCACAACTCTCAATGGGATAAAAACAGGTGTTGCTCCTGCCATTCTGACCATAGGCTCATAACAGTCATAGAATGGTTCTATTAAAATTACCTTGAATGGAAATGAGAATTAGTGAGGACATTGTAACTACAGCATGTAACATACACTAAAACAGCAGATGGCAGCAGATGGGGAAAATGAGCCATTTTGTCCCTAAGTTTTTCTTTTCTGTACAACTCAAGATAAGGATATAGCTCTAAACTGTGAACCGTAAAAGCTTGACTGCCTGTTCCTTCTCCATGCCAGTTTTATTGCCTTTCCTCTGTGGTACTCATCCATTCTGAGTAGATAAGGAGGAGAAATTTGGTCTTACCTGCTAATTTTCTTTTCTTCAAGTCCTATCAGACCAGTCCAGATATATGGTTATGTCTTCCTTTCAGAGATGAAGACAGAGCAAATGCTTGTGAGCTTTGCCTTATATAAGGCATTGTGTAGGCTTTCGCACTCCAGTATTTCTATAACAAAAGTAAAGATAACCCACTCAACAGTTGAGAGATAAGGGGGAACCCCCAATAGAACAAACTGTCCCCAGAACCAGTATACACCAACAACTGAAACAAACATAAGAAATCCTAAATATTTCATAAATGAACAAGACAGAGCAGGGACACTGGATTAATCTGGTAGGACTCAAGAAAAGGAAATTCATCAGGTAAGACCAAATTTCTCCTTCCTTATTCTGACCAGTCCAGTCTAGAACTATGGGATGTAAAAACAAAAAGGTAATCCCTCCTCTGGGTGGAGCTCTAGCCAGCAAAGCTTAATTACACTCTTCTAAAGGAAGAATCCTCTCTGGCCATAACATCTAAGCAATAATGCTTGGAGAAAGAATGTAAGAAGATCAAGCAGCCACCCTTCGACATTTCTGCAGCCGATATTGCATGGATTCCTGCCCAAGAGGCCCCCATGCCCCTGGTCCATGCATTCTCAACCCAGTCCTTGGGACACACCTAGCCAGTCAGGTTTTCAGGTTAGCCACAATGAACATGCATGAGAGAGATTTACATGCTCTGCCTTCACTCTATGCGACTCTCTTGTGCATATTCATTGTGGCTGTCCTGAAAATCTGACTAGGTAGGTGTATCCTGAGGACTGAACCAAGAACCCCTGCCCTAGTCAAATGAGCCTCAAAGTCTGCAGGACCAAGTGACCCTTGAAGATGTAGGATAACAAAATGGCCTCCTTCAGCCACTAATAGTCACTTTTGATGCCACCTTCCCTTTCTTCAGACCCCCAAAAGAGAAACAAAGAATCTGGTAAGCACCACAACCAGATTTGTTCAATTTCCTAAACTCATTCATAACATTCAAATATAATAGAGCCCTATGCACATCCCATCAATACAAAATCTAAAATTCCTCATCACAATCCTGTTTATGAAAGGATGATAGTAAGACCATCTGAGATGGAATGCTGAGACCTTCTAAAGCAAAAGAGAAGGTAGAGCCCGAATGGAGACTATTGCCTCACTGAACCTTAGAAAAGGCTTGCTACATGGCAAAGCTTGCAACTTGGAAGTTCTCCTCACCGAGCAAATGGCTACTACAAATGAAATTTTCAGCCTAAGAGTGGGATGCATTTTCTACCTTATATGGCAGGTCTGACCCCGCCTGGTACATCTTAGGATGCACCTTGCAGGGTCAGGCACACTATTTTTCAGGATGGTATCGCTTCCGCTAGTTTGTAAAAGTACTGGGAGGGGACGTGGGGCCGATGGGGCACCAGGTTTAATTTTTAGTCAGGAGGGAAGTGGCAAGGGGGGGGGGGGGGAGTAGGGACATCAGGGCCACCGGGTTTAATTTTTAGTTGGGGAGGGGGAACAAACTAACTAGCTTACTAATTAGGGTCACTGGCCCACCAGGGATTCACTTTCTGTCGGGGGCAATGGCATCGGGGTCTTTCCCCGATGCCTGGATCATCTGAAAATTTCCCCTCAGATGATCCAAGCATAGAGGATAACACCAGATGCTATCAAAATAATGTTAGGGGCACGCACTAAATGTTTAAGCCACCTCAAGACCAGACAGAGATACTGGCGCTAAGGCTGGTTGTGAAATCCTCTGCAAGTTTCTCTGCATGGGCACAGGCAATATTTGCATGCTGTTGTATTATGTGCAGCTCATTTGTCTCTAATTTAAATACTCTCGGCATTAATTGCACGCCAGTTTTTCCTTTGATGTTTATGCACATGTCAGACTTTTTTCTGCATTTTGACAGTGGCAGGAAATGTGCTTAAAAGTGGCGTTATCTGTGCTTACAGGCTGCACTAGTTTTCTGCATCAGCCCGATTGTACCTTAGGTACAAACTTAGATTGTAAGCTTTCTGGGGACAGGAAGATACATTCAGATACAGTAAGTTGCCTTGAATTTCTGAGAAAGGTCTGAGCTAAAAACTTAATTCCTTTTCCTTTGCATTAAGGTTCTCCATCGTGGCTCAAATGTACGATCAGACAGCACCCACAGAATCAGGATAAAAAGATTCCATCAAGGAAGAACTCAACATACAGTCAGCCAAAGATATCATCGCCCCCTTCAAGAACCAGACCATATATCCAAGTGCACGGACAATGGGGAACATTCAAGTCAACCCCAAGGAAATGGTGGCCAGATCTTTAAGGTCTTCCTGCAGGAAAACAACATACAGGGCAATGACGCGTGACACAGACAGACAATTTCCAGTCCCTAACACCAGGTCCAATACACCCTCCAAATCCTGCTATAGGACAAAAAGTAATAAATATCTTACAAACCCAAAGTATTGTAATTTGTCTGGAATGCACATGTAAATCTCGTTTCAGGGTCACCATTTTCAAGTTGTGGAATGCATTGCCTTTGGATATACAGCTTGAATCCTCACCTAGGAAATTTAAGGCTGCCCTGAAGACTCTTTAATACAACATTTCCCCCAGGTCAGAATATCACGTGGTACAGTCTTAGATCTATTTGACAGCATCAGCTGAGGTTTGTCTTCCCCTGTTACCTTTCATGTTTTTATTCATCATCTTATACTGACCTTATTGTTCTATCTGTGGTTGGCCTTTGCATGTTGTTGTGCACCCCTTATTCGTATTGTGAACTACTCATATGATATTTTTTAATTTGCAGTATATCTGGTGAAGAAACTATAATAACCTACAGACCATAAGCCTTGTGCTTTAACAGACTTTAAGGGCCAGGTAAAAGAAAAAAAAATGGAGATTAATTTTCCATTAGTACCAGACCCTAGACCAGAAGACACCAGCCCCAAGAAAACTTCATAGGAATATAAGATATGCCAAGCCATACCAAAAGGTCCATCAAGCCCACTATCCTGTTTCCAACAGTGGCCAATCCAGGACACAAGTACATGTTCCCAAAGAGGTAAGAGATTCCATGCCACTCATGCCAAGGGTAAGCAGTGGAATTCCCCTGTCCACTTTAATAATGTTTTATGGACTTTTTCTCCTGGAATATGTCCAAACCTCTTTTAAACACAGCTACATTAACAGCCTTTACTACATCCTCCAGCAACAAATTCCAATTAGTCTACATCCTCCAGCAACAAATTTTCTCCAAGTAGTCTACATTATGGCTTCATTGTATATCTCCTACTCTTCTACTTTTTGGAGGAGTAAACAATGGATCTGTGTGTTCTTGTCCCACTCTACTCATCATTTTATAGACTATCATATCATCCCTTGGTCATCTCTTTTCCAAGCTGAGAAGCTCTAACCTTTTAAGCCTTTCCTCGTAGAAGTATCCATATCATTTTGGTTGCTCTTCTTTGTACTTTTTTTTTTTAATTCACTATATCTTTTTATATGTTCAAGGTACAGTAACACCATGAATCAATATAAAGGCATTATAAATATCCTTTGCTTCATTCTTCATTCTTTTCCTTATGATTCCTAGCATTCTATTTGCTTTCCTGGCCACCACTGCATACTGAGCAGAGATTTCAACATATCATTCACAATGACACCTAGCTCCTTTTACTAGGTGGCGATGCCTAAATGTGGAACCTTGCATCATGACACTATAAATTTGGGTTTTCTTCCCTACATGCTTAACTTTGCATTTGTCTACATTACATTTCATCTGCCATTTGGACACCCAATCTCCTAGTTTTTCAAGGTCCTCTTGCAATTTTTCATAATCCTCTTGTGATTTAACAACCTTGAATAAATTTTGTCTCATCTACAAATTTAATCACCCCATTCTTGTTCCCATTTCCAAGTCATTTTTAAATAATGCTTAACAAGTGGCAGACCCAGCACACATCCCTGGGTACTCCACTATTTACTTTTCTCCATTGACAGAATTGGACATTTAGCCCTACTCTCCATTTTCTCTCTTTTAACCACTTCCCAACGCACACGAAAGCACAATAACTTACCTGTAACAGATGATCTCTGGGAACAGCAGGAATAAGTCTTCACATATGTGTACCGACAGAGCCTGCGCGGGAACGCGCCCCAGCGTCCAGAAAGAAAGCTTTTGGGAGCATCCCACAGCGCTGCCTTCCCACCTTTCCCAACCGCCTCTCTCCAGTTTGAGTTTTAAGCTGAGAGAGAGAGAGAAAAGGAAAGATAGATAGAGAGATACAACTCCTAGGGGAGGTAGGTGGGTTGTGAAGACTTATTGCTGCTGTTCCCAGAGATCACCTGTTACAGGTAAGTAACTGTGCTATCTCCAGGAACAAGCAGGAATGAGTCTTCACATATGGGGACTCCCCAGCTAGAGATGCCAGGGAGATCTCCAAGGTTGTGAGTCCCTGAGAAGGGCCCTACCTGCCCCCATGGATCTCAGGCATCCAACCAGGGATAGGGGGTAGGAGTTGATTAGGTATGGAACAGGTGTTTGAGAACAGCCTGACCAAACAAGGCATTGCGGCAGGAGTCCTTGTCCAAGTAGTAATGGGCTGTAAAGGTATGAACCAAGGCCCAGGTGGCTGCTCGACAGATTTGGTCGATGGACACAGAGTTCAGATGAGCCATTGAAGCTGCCATGGCCCTCACACTGTAAGCTGTGACATGGCCCTCCAGAGAAAGGTTCTTACTCTGGTAGGCGAAAGAAATACACTGAGCAATCCAATTGGACAGAGTTCTCTTAGAGACTGGAAGCCCCAAATGAGAGGGATAAAAAGCAACAAAGAGTTGAGAGGACTTTCTATGTTGCTGTGTCCTTTGTAAGTAAAAAGCGAGCACTCTTACAATCCAGGGGATGGAGATTCCTCTCTGCACTTGATGCATGAGGCCCTGGAAAAAAGACAGGTAAATACACCTCCTGGTTCAGATGAAAAGGTGAGACCACTTTAGGCATAAAGTGTGGATTAGTCCTGAGGACTACCTTGTCATGATGGAACCTTGTATAAGGAGGATTAGCCACCAAGGCCTGCAGCTCACTGATGCGGTGAGCTGATGTGACTGCAATGAGAAAAGTAACCTTCCAGGAAAGAAATTTCAAGGAGGTAGTGGCTAAGGGTTCAAAGGGTGGCTTCATAAGCTGGCCAAGAACCAAATTCAAGTCCCATGCCACTGGAGGTGGTCTAATGGGAGGTTTAGTTAGAAGAAGGCCTCTCATGAATCTTGCAATAAGAGGATGAGAGGAAATAGACTGTCCACTTAGAGGCTTAAGGAATGCTGCAATAGCACTCAAATGGACTCTTACTGAATTCGTTTTAAGGCCTGCATGGGATAAATGCAGCAAATACTCTAGTAAAGAATTCAGAGGTATTGCAAGGGGGTTAAGACCCTTCTGTGCACACCAAATGGTAAACCTTTTCCATTTAAAAGCATAGGAACGTCTAGTGGAAGGCTTTCTGGAAGCATGAAGGATATCCTTCACCTGCTGAGAAAGATGCAAATCTTGAAGGTCTAGGCCTTCAGCAACCAGGCTCTGAGATGAAGAGACTGGGGATTTGGGTGCCACAACATTCCCTCCTCCTGGGACAGGAGGTCTGGAGCAGATCCCAAGCCCAGGGAGGGAGCTTGAGAGAGAGATGCAGAAGTAGAGAATACCACACCTGGCGTGGCCAATGTGGTGCTATGAGGATCATAGACCTCTTGTCTCTCTGAAGTTTGAACAGTGTCTTGGGAATTAGGGGAAAGGGTGGAAAGGCATAGAGGAAGTCTTGCCCCCACTGAAGGAGGAAGGCATCCCTGGCCTGAACTCCCTGACACGGAATCCTGGAACAGAACCGGGGAAGTTTGGCATTCCACGGACTTGCAAACAGGTCTATGTCCGGGGTTCCCCAAATTCGGAAGATCCTGGCTATCTGGTCCCCATAGAGGGACCATTCGTGTGGAAGCAGAACTCAACAGTCTGTCTGCCCAAGAGTTTTGAACCCCTGAAAGATACACTGCCATGAGATGAATTTGATACTCTCTGGCGAAGGCCCACAATCTCAAAGCTTCGTTGCAAAGCGACAGAGAGCCAGTCCCTCCCTGCTTGTTCACGTAGAACATGGCTACTTGGTTGTCCGTGTGGATGAGGACTGTCTTGTAGCTGAGCAGGGTGTGGAAGACTGAGAGCTAGAAGAATTGCTCTGAGCTCCAAGAGGTTGATATGTAGAGATGTCTCTTGTGGAGACCAGATGCCCTGGGTGGAGAGATCTTGTAGATGAGCTCCCCAACCCCTTGGAGAGGCATCTGTTGTAAGGGTTGCTTGGGGTAGCGACTGTTGAAAGGGGGACCCCAGCAACAGATTTTGAGTGGACCTCCACCACTGGAGAGACCAGAAGAGGCGACTGGAGGTTGCTATTTTGTCTGACAGGCACCCTGATGCCTGGGTCCATTGGGTGGACAGAGTCCACTGAGCTGCCCTCATGTGAAGGCGAGCGTAAGGAACCACATGCACAGTGGATGCCATGTGGCCTAACAATTGTAACATTTCTCGAGCAGTTAAATGGGACTTTAACTGAATTTGTGAGGCTAACTGTACCAAGCGTAGGCAACGGGCCTGGGGAGGATAGGCCCTTGCAGTTGTGCTATCCAGCAAGGCCCCTATGAACTTCTAAAGACTGAGTAGGGGTGAGATGGGATTTTGGGATGTTTATTACAAGTCCCAGATACTGAAGAACACGCCTTGTGCAGGCTAGGGAAGTCTGGGCCTCTGACTGGGACGGAGCTCTGATGAGCCAGTCGTCCAGATATGGGAATACAAATATTCCTAGAGTGCGTAGAAATGCAGCTTCTACTGCCATGCATTTTGTGAACACTCTTGGAGCAGAGGCCAGACCGAAAGGAAGCACTCTGTATTGGTAGTGCTTTCCTTGATAAAGGAACCGAAGGAACCTTCTGTGTGTTGGATGGTTGAGGATATGGGTGTACGCATCCTTGAGATCTAGAGAACAAAGCCAATCCTGACTCTGAAGGTATGGAAGGAGAGCACCGAGAGAAATCATCTTGAATTTCTCCTTGCATAGAAACTTGTTCAATTCTCTGAGATCTAATATGGGTCTGTAGCCCCCTGTTTTCTTTGGGATAAGAAAATAGGGGGAGTAGAACCCTGAGCCCTGTTGAAGAAGGGGTACTTCTTCTATTGCCCTTTGGGCAAGAAGGGTAGCAATCTCCTGACCCAGAAGGTCGAGGAGAGATGTTGGAGAATTGAACTGTCTCACCATGGTGTGAGGAGGGAGGTTTAAGAAATGAAGCTTGTACCCCTCCCTTATGATGGAGAGGGTCCATTGCTCTGCCGTGACTTGTTCCCATCTGGGAGCAAAGTGGGCTAACCTTCCTGGAATGGTGAGAGCCTTTCTGGCTCTAGAAGAACCAGAGCCTAAGTTCTCTAGATGTAAGTCAAAAGGCCCTGAGGAGGCTGAGGCTGTTGGGTCGTAGCAGTCCTTGCAGCCTTAGGGCTTGGCTTGTTTAGGTTGTTGCTGACGCTTTGCAGCAAAACGACCTGCAGAAGATGCCTGCTGACCATAAACAGGATAATATTTCCCCTTTTTGGGAAAGAGCCTTTTTGAACAACCTTTTTCTAACAGGAGCAGAAGTAGACTTTGAAAGTCTATCTAAGGCAGAATTCTCAGCATCCATCTGAGTGGCCTTTGCTTGGCAATCCTTGCCAAAAAGGTTTTCACCTGTACAAGGAAGATTTCCTAATCCATCCTGGACCCAGGGTTCCAAATCAGAAGCTTGTAACCAAGCAACTCTGCGTGCACCTCTGGCAATAGCCAAGGCTCTGCTGGCACATTCAAAAAAAAAAAAAAAAAAAGTCAAAGGCTGCACGGTTGGAAAATTTGGAAACATCCTGGGCATGTTTAAGCCAGGTGAGAAACTCCTCCCTTTTATCTTCTGAGATAAAAGGAGATAGTTTGCAGATGATCTGTAACTTCCTTTAGAAACATCCCCATATAGAGACTATAGGAGTTGATTCTGGCAGCAAGCATATTGGCCTGGAAAATTCTCCAGCCAAAAGAATCCAAGGTTCTGCATTCTCTTCCTGGAGGATTAGATGAGTGTCTTTTTGCACTCTTTATCTTCTTCATAGCAGACTCCACCACAATAGAGTGGTGAGGAAGCTGAGTCTTATGAAAACCAGGACAAGGAGGAACACGGTACATGGTGTCCAACCTACGAGAATGAGGGGAGATAGTGAGAGGTGTCTCCCATATGCCCAACATGTGATCATAAAGGATCTCATGAACTGGTAAAGTAGCTGCCTCCTTAGGAGCCTTAGGATATTGTAAAATATCCAATTTCTTGGCTCTAGGCTCTGATTCAGGGGCCACTGAAATGGAGAGGCCCCTGGCCACTTCCCTAATGAAGTCTTGAAAAGACAAGTCTTCTGGAGGAGACATTTTTCTTTTTGGAGAAGAGGGCTCCTGAGGAAGGAGTACCGATGCTTCGACAGAAGCCTCTGATTCATCAGAGTCTTCGGAGGAATCGAAGTATCGCCTGTCTGGATGCTCCTGCAGAGCCCGATACGCGTACCGAGTGGTATCGACATCGGGAGTGATCGGTACCGATGGGCATCACAGAGCAGGGTACCGCTGCAGTCGACACCGAAGCCGATGTCGATGCAATCGGTACCGGTACCGGCACCGGAACCGATATCGGTGCCGGTACCGGTACTGACAACGGAGTTTGTTGCGGTACCAGAGGCATCGCAGCCTGTATGAATGCCGTAATGGCACGCTGCATGGTCAGAATATTCTGATCCATCGACGCAACCAATGTCTGGATGTCGGTACCAGTGGAAACCACCGGTACCCCAGAACATGGCAACAGGTGATCGGTCAAGGCCGAGCCATCGATGTCAACCTGTGACCCCATAGATAAAGCTTTGGAAGCCGGAGCTTCCCGCCGGGGTAATTTTGCCGGTGCGGGATCCTCGAGAGCAAGCCCGGAGGCATCTCGATACTTAGAGGGAGATCTACCCTTCGAGGACCGGCTGGACTTATGTTTGGTTACCTGAGATCCATGGGAGGAAGAAGAAGCCCTGGAAGATGTCGATGCCACCGAAGCTGCATTAGAGGGAAACAGGGTACTGAGCTTGGCCGCTCGATTCTGTTGACCTCTTTTAGACATCAGGGAACAGGACTCACAATCGGTGATGGAGTGGTCAGGACCCAAACATTTTAGACACCAGTCATGGGTGTCAGTGATAGAAACAGTACCGCTGCACTTCGTGCGCTTTTTAAACCCGGAAGCGGGCTTTTCCATGAGGAAAATTTTTCTAGGCCTAAGGCCCAAAAAGAAAAAATGCACAGAAGTGGGAAACGGTAGGTTGGGGTTTTTTTGTTGTTGTTTTTTTAAAGAAGAAAGAAGAAAAGACCGGCAGTACCGGTCCGACGTCGAAGGCGGCAGACGCGCGACCAAAGAAATAAAGAAAAATAAAGAACTTCAGTGGTGACAGGAACACGACCTGCTGGCTCTGCGGAAAAGAAGAGAGCTGGAGAGAGGCGGTTGGGAAATGCGGGAAGGCAGCGTGCAGGCGCTGTGGGATGCTCCTAAACGCTTTCTTTGTGGACGCTGGGGAGCGTTCCCACGCAGGCTCCGTCTGTACCGACGATACCCATATGTGAATACTCATTCCTGCTTGTTCCTGGAGATTACACTGCTTCCTATTCCATGACTTTTTAATTTCCTCAAAGAGTCTCATAAGGGACCCTGTCAAACAAATAATCCTCCTTTGCCACAGTTGTGCTCTTAAGATAACATAAGATATGCCATACCAAAGGGTCCATCAAGCCCAGTATCCTGTTTCCAACAGTGGCCAATCCAAGTCACAAGTTCCTGTCAGGTACCCTGGTGATTGGCATAAGCAACTGATAAGGTGTTGTCTGAGAACACCCTGACCACACTGCCCTGAAGCAATAGTTTGAAGGCCACTTGTACTCAACCTATGACTTTTGTCTATAGCCTGTTTATGGACCAGCCAGTCGCAACTCAGACCAGAACCCCCGAGTTGCTCAATTATGACAATGAGCCAGTCTTTACAGCCTTAAGCAAAAAAAAGGGAAGGCAAAAATCCCAGCCCAACACTCCTGCATAAGGGGAGAGACCTGAACTCCAGATATATCCCAAATGGTCCCCTCACCCACTGGGTCCATGCTGCACACCAGGCACCCAGCTCTCCTACTAGGCACCAGGAGTACTACCAGATTTGTCCAGCCTTCAGTTACACAGATTACCTATCTACCATATCTTAGAAACAGAATACTGAAGTGTGATAAGTTGTATGGTGCTGCATACACGGCAAAGTTCACAAGCATTTGTTATGTTTTCATCTGCTGGTAGAAGGGCATAACCATATGTCTGGACTGGACTGGTGGACAATAAAACATTAAAAAAAAAGTTTCCACTGTTAAACATCCAGGCCTCCACCTATGTTTTGCAACCAATCTCTTGACCCTCGTTTCCCTTCAGCATTCATATAAAGGCATGCTTGAATTCTATTACAGTATTAGCCATGACCATCATATTTCGTACCCTTTCCAGCTTCATATCATGATTGCTTGTTCTTGAATTTCTTTTTTCTATGAAAAACTGCATCCTTCTGTGCTTTACTGAAGTCTGTTAAATTATCTGAATGTTTCTATCCATCCTCTCAATGTCCTTGTATAGGCTGCTAGCAAGGCATCTTCCAAAAGAATAGCAAGTTGCCTCTTAGTTTCAAAGTCAATAATTGTTCCATAATGAAAATGTTCCATATTTTCTACAGCTAGTCACTGTGCAAAGAAGGGTTATTGCACTTCCAGAAGCAGCTACCATACATCTTGCTGCCAAAAGGCAGCAAATTAAACCACCACCTTGGCTTACAGTGGTAGCCCTGAGCAGTAGTCCCCAAAATGACGTTTTAAATGGATAAAGGCATTGCTATATCCATGACCACACTAATAGTTGAAGTGATCCTTTTGCCAAAATCTTTGGATAAAGGTTAAGTCCACTACATGTGCTCAAAATCCCCCAAAATTGTACAATCTCCTCCAGCATTTAGAAATTTGGGATTCCGTTTATTCATTTTACAACCAGTGTTATTAAATCACTCATTATAAGTTTTAATCTGTGTACTAACCATACCAAGGGAGATAAAACATTTGAAAGTATATTGATAGTTTCCCAAAAATCTTCCTCTCATTGATGATCCCTTCTTTCTTAAATTCAAATACACTCCTCATCTCCACCACTTCCATGTGGAGATTGCATCACAAACCCACCACTTTTTTCTTACATTACTCCTAAGCATACTCCCTTTCACCTTCATCCAAGGACCAATTGGTTTCAGAGTTTCCTTTTAACTAAGAGGCACAACTCCTAAAGATTTTTACCATGGAGGTATTTAAAGGTCTCTACCAGATATATATATTTTGTCACAAGGAGGGGACGAACTGCAAGTAACAGTCACTGGCTCCAATGATACAGGTTCAAGCTTTTAATTTCCAAAAAGAAAGACAAACCAAACAGCTCTCCTTAACAGTTCAAGTCTTTATTTATTCACCTAAAAAATGTTTATTAGTTCTCTTTGGTAGTACAGTTCAAAATATTTAAGCCTAGTTTTCTTATCCTGGTCCTGCAGGCTCCAAGTCATGGAAAGGAACCAATCCATCCAAGGTGTCCATGTCTGCAGCAAAGTTCTTGTCCCCACAAGTAGTTAAAACCCCAAAAAGAAAACAGTACTTAGCATTAGAACTCCACTGATGAGTCTATTTAGACAGTTTTGTATACCACCTTACACTTCAATCAAAGTGGTCAACAAGACATTGGGAGGTATACATTCAACAGGAGGGGATACAATTCACATACGTAAAAGGCTATCTACTTATACAGTAGGTCTAAATGGGGATGGGCGGTTGGGGCTAAGTGGTAAAGGTAGCTAGTGGGCCACTTGGGTGGTATCTAGTGCTTGGCAACTTAAGGTGGTTGCTCATAGGCCTCGGTGAAGAGATGGGTCTTGAAAGCTTTGCGGAAGTCCTTAGTATCATTTAGGATCCTTAAGTCCATGGGGAGGGAGTTCTATAATGCAGGCGCCAGTAGCGAGGGAGCTCTCTTAGATGTTGTTTGCTTAGTCTTTTGATAACCTGTGGGTAACGTGATCCTGTTGTCATTGTTGGTTCTTCCAGGCCCGTTACTGACATCCTTGGTTATTACGTCCTGGAGCGCATCTGCAGAGCGGTGGTGGAAGATTTTGAAAATGTTCAGGATTGATTTGAATTTTGCCCTTGCAATTATTGGGAGCCAGTGCAGCTGTCTCAGGACAGAGGTGATGTGTTCAGATCTTGCAGTGCCCGTGATGATGCGTGCTGCAGTATTCTGCACCATTTGGAGTGGGTGAATAGACTGCTGGGGGAGGCCTTAGTATAATGAGCTTCCATAGTCTAGCAGTGGGGTGATGACTGCTTGGCAAACTGTGCGGAAGTGGTCTTGGTCAAGGATTGGTTTGAGTTTTCTGATGATCCTCAATCGGTGGTAGGCTTTTGCTGCAATTTTCGTAATGTGAGATTGTAGGTTCAGAGATCTGTGCAGGATGATGCCCAAGTACCTCACTTCGTCCTTGATTGCTATAGTTTTGTTTAGAATGCCAATTGTTTGGGGTGGCTTGAATGTGGAGTCTCTGGTATTGAACATAGCCTCTGTTTTATCAAAAGTTGACCATAAGGATGTTAGCGGTGAGCCAGGTGTCCATGTCCACAAGGCAGCTTGTCATCGATGTCATGTCAGGTGTTTGCAGGTTGATTGGGGCATATACCATGATATTATCAGCATACAGGTGGTAATGTAGTTTGTGGCATTTGATGATGTTGCATATGGGTTGGATGTATATATTAAAGAGTATAGATGAAAGAGCTGAACCTTGTGGTATTCCTTGCGTAATGAGGAACTGAAGTGATTTCTTTTGAGCACATTTGACTTGCTGTGTCCGATCTCTCAGGTACGAGGTAAACCATTTTAGGGTGTTCTCACTTATTTCAATCTGCTGCAGGCGCTGTAGCAATATGGTGTGGGACACAGTGTCAAAAGCCGCAGAGATGTCCATGAACACTAGCAGGAATCCGTTTATGTTGTCCATGCCTTTCATGGGCTTCACCTTAACCGGGATGGAACCAGGCTGCTGGCATTAACCTTTAAAAAGGAGATAACTAGTTTAAAAGCTGCTCTATTAGGGGAAAGCCGACAATCGCCCAAGAGCAGATGGTTCGGAAGAATGTATCTTTGAAGGATACTACCAAAAGCAGAGAGGTTCCACAAAAGAGTAAAGTAGCCCAAATGCCCTCAAGTATGGAGCAGACAGAGCTTAAAGATCCCAAATTACCCATGTCTAACAATAGCCAAACTAATATGAATAAAATACATTCTCTAAAATGCTTGTATGCAAATGCTAGAAGTCTAAAAAATAAGATGGGAGAGTTAGAATATATAGCACTAAATGAAAGGTTAGATATGATTGGAATATCAGAGACATGGTGGAAGGAGGACAACCAGTGGGACACTGTGATATCTGGGTACAAACTATATCGAAATGATAGAGCTGATCAAATTGATGGAGGGGTTGCGCTCTATGTTAGAGAGGGCATTGAGTCAGAAAGGATTAAAGTTTTGCAGGAAACAAAATCTGCTGTAGAATCTATATGGATTGAAATTCCATGTAAAAGGGGGAAGGCAATGGCAATGGGGGTGTACTATCGAGCACCTGGCCAGAATGACCAAATGGATGTTGAAATGCTCAAAGAAATCAAAGAAGCTAACAAACGTTACAGCGCAGTAATAATAATGGGTGATTTCAACTACCCCGGTAACGACTGGGTCAGTGTCACGTCAGGACATGCTAGGAAGATAAAGTTCCTAGATGAAATAAATGACTGCTTCTTGGAGCAGCTGGTTCATGAACCGACCAGAGGGGAAGCCATATTAAACCTAGTCCTTAGTGGAACACCAGATCTAGTGCAAGAGATAAGGTTGTTGGGGCCACTTGGCAATAGTGATCATAGCATGATCGCCTTTGATTTAATTAGTGGAGGAGGGATAGTAAGGAAATCCACAGTACTACCTTTTAACTTTCGAAAGGGAGACTATGATAAAATGAGGAAAACAGTTAAGAAAAAACTAAAAGGAGCAGTTGCAAAGGTTAAAGACGTACATCAGGCTTGGCTGTTGTTGAAAAATACTATCTTGGAAGCCCAGACCAGCTGTATTCCACGCTTTAAGAAAAGTGGAAGGAAGTCCAAAAAACTGCCAGCATGGTTTAAAGGTGAGATCAGAGAGGCTGTTGCCAAAAAAGCATCTTTCAGGAAATGGAAAAAAGAGCCAAACGACGAAACCTGGAAACAGCACAAGCACTGGCAAGTCAAATGCAAGGCATTGATAAGGCAGGCAAAGGGAGAATTTGAGAAGAAGCTTGCTGCGGAAGCAAAAACGCGAAGTAAAGACCTTTTCAAGTACATTCGTAGCAAAAAACCTGTGAGAGAGAGTCAGTTGGTCCATTAGATGATAAAGGGGTTAAAGGAGCACTAAGAGGCGACAAGGCGATAGCAGAAAGACTGAATGAATTCTTTGCTTCGGTCTTTACTGAGGAGATGTAGGGATGTTACCCATGACTGAAGTGGTATTTAAAGGTGCGGAAGAATTGAAGGAAATATCGATACATCGGGAAGATGTATTACAACTATTAGATAAACTGAAGAGTAGCAAATCACCTGGGCCGGATGGTATACATCCAAGGGTATTGAAAGAACTGAAATATGAGATTGCAGACCTGCTATTAGTAATCTGTGAACTATCATTAAAATCATCTCTAATACCTGAAGATTGGAGGATCGCCAATGTAACACCAATTCTTAAAAAGGGTTCCAGGGGTGATCTGGGAAACTACAGACCGATGAGCCTGATATCAGTACCGGGAAAAATGGTAGAAACCATCATAAAGAATAAAATTACTCAGCATGTAGATAGTCATGTCCTAATGGGAGACAGCCAACATGGCTTTAGACAAGGGAGAACTTGTCTTACTAATCTGTTATGTTTTTTTGAAGGAGTGAATAATCAGGTGGACAAAGGTAAGTCGGTTGATATTGTGTATCTGGACTTTCAGAAAGCCTTTGACAAAGTCCCTCATCAGAGACTTTTGGCAAAACTAAAGAGTCATGGGATAGGAGGCAGTGTACTATTGTGGATCAGGAACTGGTTAAAAGATAAAAAGCAGAGGGTAGGGCTAAATGGCCAATTTTCCCAATGGAGAAAGGTGAATAGTGGTGTACCCCAGGGATCTGTGCTGGGTCTGCTGCTTTTTGACATATTCATAAATGACCTGGAAAGTGGAATAACGAGTGAGGTTATCAAATTTGCAGATGACACAAAACTATTTAAAGTTGTTAAAACCCAAGAGGATTGTGGAAAATTGCAAGAGGATCTTGATAAATTAGAAGACTGGGCATCAAAATGGCAGATGAAATTTAATGTGGAGAAGTGCAAGGTTATGCACCTAGGGAAGAACAACCCAAACTATGGTTACACGATGCAAGGTTCCACATTAGGAACCACCACCCAGGAAAAAGATTTAGGCGTCATTGTGGATACCATGTTAAAACCCTCGGCCCAGTGTGCAGCAGCGGCCAAGAGAGCAAATAGAATGCTAATGTATGATAAGGAAAGGAATGGAAAATAAAACAAAAGATATTATAATGCCTCTATATCGTTCCATGGTGAGACCGCACCTTGAATATTGTGTGCAATTCTGGTCGCCGTATCTTAAAAAGGATATAGCGATTTTAGAAAAGGTTCAGAGAAGAGCCACCAAAATGGTAAAGGGGATGGAAGGATACTCCTATGAAGAAAGGCTAAAAAGGTTGGGGCTCTTTAACCTGGAAAAGAGACGGCTGAGGGGAGATATGATAGAAGTCTATAAATTAATGAACGGAGTGGAATGGGTAAACGTAGATCGATTGTTTACCTTATCAGAATATAGAAAGACTAGGGGACATGCAATGAAGCTACAGGGTAAACTATTTAAGACTAATAAAAGAAAATATTTTTTCACTCAACGTGTAATCAAACTCTGAAATTTGTTACCGGAGGATGTAGTAAAGGCTGTTAGTGTAGCTGGGTTTAAAAAAAGGTTTGGACAAGTTCCTGGAGGAAAAGGTCCATAAACCATTATTAAGAAGGGACCCAGGATATCAATGCTTGAACCAATTCAAGCATTGTGGAACCTGTGTCCCTTGGGGAAACTGCTAGGTACATATGACCTAGATTGGCCACTGATGGAAACAGAATACTGGGCTTTATGGATCTTGGTCTGACCCAGTATGGCATATCTTATGTTCTTATGAGATTGTCGAAGAGAGAGGTAAGCAGAGTTTCCACATTGTGCTGTGGTTTAAAACCATGCTGATGGACGTCAAGTGGAGCGTTCAAATCTATGTGATCCTGTAATTGTCTCTGCAAGGTCTTTTCGATGATATTTGTGAGGAATGGAAGGCTAGAGATGGGGCGGTAGGATTTTGGATCAGAGGGGCTTAGCGTGGTGCTCTTCAGGATCGGGCGTATCGTGGCTTGCTTGAGGGATTGTGGCATATGTCCTTGCTGGAGGGATTCCTTAACGATTTTGTGGATGTAATGGGCTAGTTGGCTTCTAGTAGCTTTGATCCACGCCACTGGGCATGGGTCAGAAAGTGAACGCCCTTAACACAATGACCTCGCCATGTCCTCTATTTGCTGTGTTGAGGGTATGCTAAAGTTCTCCCAGGTTTGCTGAGGCTCCATCACTTTCAGGTTGCATGCCTGGGGGAGAAGGGTGCTTGTTTGGTTGGAGTTCTTTGTTTTTAGGTAGTTTGCAAATTTTTGTGGGTCCAGGTGATGGGTGTGGTGCTGAGTGCAGTGCTGAGTGGCGTCTTTGGTGAGCTTCTGCACAATGTTAAATAGCTCCCTTGGTTTGTTGGCTGATCTCATGATTAGATTGGTATGGTGTTGTTGCTTGCGCTCATTGATCAGGTTGTTGTATTCCAATTGCTTGGATCTGTATTGGGCCATACAGTCTTGTGACTTGTCACGCCTCCATTTCCTCTCCAGCTTTCCGTGTACACATTTTGCATCCCTGATATCATTTGAACACCAGGGAGCACTGGATCTTGTGTGTGCGTGTGGTCCTTCTCTGTTTGGAGCTGATGAGGCCTCAGTTATTATGTGGTTCTATTCCTCTATGATTTTGTCGAGGATGTCGCACTCCTGTTGGAGTTGAGGAATTGTTTCTTTTAGAAAAACATCTTTGTTGCATGCTCTGAATCGCCTGGTGCTCTCTCTTCCTCCGTGTGCCAAGTGGGGTTATCCAAAATCAAGGAGAAGGCAATTACATGATGGTCGGACCATGGGACCAGGGTGATTGTTGAGGTTGTGACTTTGCCCTGTTCCACCGGCTGTATTGAAACAAAGACAAGGTCTGGAGTAGTTGGTGTGTTGGTGTGTCAATTGTCTGGCAGTAATGTAGTGATTCCATGGCCTTAAGGAACTGCTGTAGCTTCTTTGGTAGGCATAGAGGTTAAGTTGTAGTCCCCCAGCGCTATGAGAGGTTTGTGTTGCCTGCTATGTGTGCATATTGATTCGAGTACCATGGAAAGATGATCTGCCGCGGCACTAGGGGGCCTGTAGGTGAGGCATATGCTGAGGTACTTATTAGATACATTGATTGTGCTGGATTTGGTCGAGTTACTGGTAGAGGTAAGTTTGAATCTATAGTCTTTTCTGGCCAATATCAGGGTTCCTCCTCCTCTCTTGTGCGCTCTGATGCAGTTGAATGCTGAGAAGTCCGATGGGGTGACTTGGTTCACGATAACCTGATCCAAGTCATCAAGCCAGGTCTCGGTGATGCAGATTATGTCCAGTTTTTGGTCCAGAATAAGATCGTGGATAGTATTGTGCTTGTTTCTGATTTATCTAGCATTCAGTAATGCGCATCTGATTGCAGATGTTAAGATTGGGTTGGTGTGTGCGCTGTGTGTGGGATGCGTGGGTGGTGTACATGCGGTATTATGCATCTTGCGTGCTGTTAGCTTGGTACGCTGGTTCCCCTGTGGGAGGGACGTCCAGGGCATTTGTGTGGGTTGGATAGGCAGGAGGTGGAACAGTGGCGCCTGCGTGTTGGGTCTGGTTGCATGTGTGTAGGGTGTTATAGCATGCAGGAGTGTGAGGTAGACCATGAGGTACTGGTAGTTAGGATGCATGCTTGTGGTTTAACTGACCAGCGTTCAGCTTGTGCTCTGTTCCAGACGTGGAGAGATGGTGGTTGCTTGCTTCCTTCCCTTTTTCCTCTTTGTTCTTCCTTGCATTTGGTCCCCTCCTAAGGGCCATGCCCTTTGGCGCAGGTGCTTAGTGCTGCTTGCTTAAATGCCTCTGCTGGTCTCCAGGTGATGATGCCTGTAGGGTGGAGCTTCGGCAAAGGGGAAACTCCCTCGATGATGGTAGATGCTGGATTTTATATAAAAGTTTAGTGCTGATAAATGAAACCCTGCTCCATCCTCTGTTGCTCAGTCTCTCTGCTAGTCAGATGCAGCAGGGAGGACAGCCGCCACCCTCTGGCAAACAAGCTCACATTTATTAAGCGTTTTTGCTGCTTGTCCCTCCCACAAATTGTCCTAAGACACAGAGCAGCTTTATCCCCTTAAATTCCTTTCACTCAACCCGGCACACAGTTTATCCTCTGCTCGGAAAGCAGTCCATTGGTTCCATAAATTCTCTACCTTGTGGTAGTATTTCTGTTAAGTCAGGCTCAGTCTCCATTGGTTCCAATCCGGCAAACTCTTCCTCAGGAATATACTCTTCTGGCTCAGGAGTTGCAGAGGAAGTGACCTTACCCAGTGTTGGGCCCAGGAACTCATCCCCCTCCTCCCAACCTTCCCGGTCTTATCTGCCATCCAGGAGCTGGAAAGGTGAGGGAAAGCTGCAGGTGAAGCCCTGGGCTTAAAGAACCCTGCCTTCTGCCTCGGGATATATTTCTAGCTCTCCCTTTACCTGGAAGGGGTTATTAGGGCTGCAACAATTCCTGCTGTGAACCGGAAGGGTCATAATATTTAGATCTTTAAGTCCATCTTTATGACAAAGACCACTGATCATTTTAGTAGCTGCCTTCTTTATATAGCACTATGGCATATGCAGCGCTATACAAGTACACAAGAAGGAAGCCCCTGCTCCACAGAGCTTTTAGAAGGTGCAGTCTCCAGAACTGCACAGAGTTTCATATGAAGTCTCACCAGAGATTTATACTAAAGTACTATTGTCTTTTTTTCCTGCTGGGCATTCCTCTCCCTGTATATTCAAATATCCTTCTGACATCACTTTTACTACTTATTTGGATACCTCGAAATCAACTGATATGATCACCCCCACTCCTCTTTCGTGCACAGAACTTTAACCTTTATACAGAGTCATTCATTTAGGTTTCTGCAGCCCACATGCATGGCCCTTCAATATTTAGCATTAAATCTTAGCTGCCACACTTCAGCCCATTCTTCAAGCTTTGCTAGATTCCTCCCCATGCTTCCACCCTTTGCAGGGTGTCTACTATTATTTCTCATCATTTGTAAGTCTATCATCTACAAAATGTCAAACCCTTCTCAAAATGTATTTGGCAAGAACCCAAGTACTGATCCCTGCTGCAAACCGCTGCTTAAGTCCCTTTCTTCAAAGTGAGCTCCAAGTACCACTACCTTCTATCGCTTCCCATTTAACAAATTCCTAACCCAGTCAGGCATCTTAGGGCCCATACCAAGGACATCTAGTTTATTTATGCTGCCTATGTGGAACCATGTCAAAAAGCTTTCTGAAGTATAAGTATACTTCTAACACTTTTCCCCAATCCAACTCTCTGGTCACCCAGTCAAAGAAATTGATCAGATTCATCTGACAAAGCCTACCTCTGGTGAAACCATACTGCCTTGGATCCTGTAATCTACTGGAATCCAAGAACTGTATGATCCTCTGTTTAACAGCAGTTCCATTAATTTTCTCATCATCAAGGTCATTTTAACTCGCCTCAAGTTTAACTGCTTCCAACTCAAAATAAAATGAAAAATATACGGCAACAATATCAACCAACTCAGCTTCCAAAATGCTGAAAGCTATGTTTTCACCCCTTTCCTAGAAGTCATCAGTCTGCATTAGTCAAAAATTTCCAAAACTGAAGGCAATAACCAAGAAAGGATGAACACAAGTCCACTCTAGCCTAGCTTTGGATTTAGAGCCACTAAGATGAGAGTCAGAAGCTGTAAAGATGTCTTACACATTGGAACATGGAAGTATGAAGCAAGGGAAGTTGGAGGTGGTCAAGAACAAAATGGAATGTGTACAACTTGATCTGTTGGGTGTCAGTGAACTGAAATAGACTGGCATCGGGCACTTTGCATCAGATGATCACATGGTCTACTATGCTGGAAATGAAAGACAAAGAAGAAATGGTGTTGCATTTATAATAAAGAAGAAACTTGCAAGAACTGTAATGAAATACAATGCAGTCAGCGAACACTTAATCTCTGTTTGTCTACGAGGAATGCCTATCAACACAACTATAATTCAAGTATATGCCCCAACAACAGCTGCAGAAGAGAATGAAACTGAAGAGTTCTATGAACAAGTACAAGCTGAAATTGACAGAACATGCAAACAGGATATCCCGATAGTCATGGGTGACTGGAATGCAAAAGTTGGCAACAAAGAAGAAGGCAAAGTAGTTGGAAAATATGGACTTGGCAACAGAAATGAAGCTGGAGAAAGACTGATAGAATTCTGCAAGACCAACGATCTATTCATCTCAAACACCTTCTTCCAGCAACACAAGCGGCAACTGTACACATGTACTTCACCCAATGGATTGTATAAAAATCAAATGGACTACATCTGTGGAAGTTAACAATGGAAAAGCTCTATAACATCAAAGAAGACAAAACCTGGAGCTGACTGTGGTACAGATCATCAACTACTAGTATGCAAACTCAAGCTAAAGTTGAAAAAGAGCAAACCACTCATGAATGCAGCAAAATATGACCTTGAGAATATACCATTGGAATTTAAGGACTGCCTGCAAAATTGATTTGCTGCTTTAGATACAAATGACAGAGCTCCGGAAGAGTTATGGAATGACATCAAGAAGGTTGTGTTGGAAGAAAGCGAGAAGTCTCTACAAAAGGTGAAAAAGCAAAAAAGACCAAAATGGATGACAGAAGAAACTCTGAAAACTGCCTAGAAAAGCAGAAAAGCTAAAGCCAGAGGAGAAAGATAATCGCAGAACTCAGAGATTTCCAACGTGCAGCAAGACAGGACAAGGAAAAGTACTACAATGACACATGCAAGGAAATAGAAGCAGAAACTATTTGAGCAAGATCAAGATCGGCTTTCCTAAAGCTACGAGAGTTAAAGAAAAAGTTCCAGCCTTGAATTGGAATGTTACAAGATGCTCAAGGTTCTATGTTGAATGATGCTGAGAAGATCAAGAAAAGGTGGAAGGAATATACAGAGTTTTTATATGATAAAGATCAAGTGGACCAACAGCCGTTTCAACCTGTACCTTATGATCAGGAACCATTGGTGATGAAAGAAGTTGAAGCAGCATTGAAAGCCTTATCAAAGAACAAAGCACCAGGCATTGATAGCATTCCCACAGAAGTATTACAGCAATCTGATGCAGCTGTTACCGTACTTACAAGGCTCTGCCAAGAAATATGGAAGACAACATCTGTGATCCAAATGACTGTAGAAATTATCGCACAATCGCTCTAATCCCACATGCCAGCAAGATTCTACAGAAGATTATTCAAAAGAGAGGCGGAGTGGTCTAGTGGTTAGGACAAGGCACTTCAGGCCGGAGGGCCGGGGGTTCAAGTCCCACCTTGGGACAGCAATCTCAGGCCGGAGGGACTGGGATTTCTAGTCCTATAGGCACTCCTTGTGGTCTTGGGCAAGCCATTTAACCCTCCATTGCCCATGTTCCCTGTAAGTATTAGCGTATGTATGTCATATCCCCTCGTGTTAAATGTATCCCCCAAATGACCGCTTTGACCCGGTGAAAAGCAGGATATAAATACAGCTAAATAAAAGACTACAACCATACCTGGAACAAGAACTACCTGAAGTGCAAGCAGGGTTCAGGAAAGGGCGAGGAACGAGAGACATCATTGCGGATGTGAGATGGATCCTTGAAAAGACTAAAGAATACCAAAAGGATATCTATTTGTGCTTTATCAACTATAGGAAGGCTTTTGACTGTGTAAACCATGAGAAACTCTGGGCCACATTAAGCAGCAAGGGTATACCAGAACACCTGATCGTTCTCTTGCGCAATCTGTACATTGATCAAGAAGCAACAGTTCGAACGGAACAAGGAGAAACAGAATGGTTTAAAATAAGCAAAGGTGTAAGACAAGGCTGCATACTTTCCCCCTACCTGTTTAATTTATATGCAGAACAAATCATCAGAGAAGCAGGATTGTATGAAGATAACAGAGGTGTGAAGATTGGTGGAAGACTCATCAACAACCTTCACTATGCTGATCATACCACATTACTGGCTGAAAGTGAAGATGATCTGAAACATTTGCTTCTCACAATCAAAGAACAGTCTCAAAATGAGCCTGCACCTTAATGTAAAGAAGACAAAGATCATGACAACTGGCATAATCAACAGGTTCATCGTTGAAGTAAAATAAATTAAAATCGTGAACAACTTTAACCTACTTGGATCAACTAGCAATAAAGAAGCAACAAGCAGTCAAGAAATCAGACGATGCATTGCTCTTGGCAGAATGGCTATGAAAGCCCTAGATAAGATTCTCAAGAGCAGAGATGTCTCTCTCCATACAAAGATTAGACTTGTTCAAGCCATGGTATTTTCAATAACATCATATGGATGTGAAAGCTGGACAGTGAAAAAGATAGATAGAAAGAAAATTTATGCCTTTGAATTATGGTGCTGGCGGTGAATACTGTGTATACCATGGACTGCCCAAAGAACAAACCAGTCGGTACTAGAGGAGATCAAACCTAAGCTTTCTTTAGAAGCTCAGATCACAAGACTGACTTTCATACTTTGGACACATCATGCGAAGAGAGATCATTAGAGAAAGACATCATGCTTGGCAAGATAGAAGGTCAACACAAAAAAGGAAGGCCAGCAATGAGATGGATTGATACAACAGCAGCAGCTACGGGTACCAGTCTGTCAACAATGTGCCGCCTGACTGAAGACCGAACACAAATTTGGATAGCTATCCAGAGGGTCGCCATGAATCGACTCCGACTTGACGGCACTTAACAAAAGATGACGAATAAAGGGAATAGGGAAGAATGTACAATTCTGTATCCAACAAGAAGAATCTAATTCTGTTCAACATGTTGAACATTCAGGCCAAACATTTGACCCTAACCTGCAATTCAACTAGTAACCAGTGAAGCTGCTTGAGTATTGGAGTGACATGATTCACGGGATTAAAGCCCAAAACCATCCAGCACAGTTACTTACCTGTAACAGATGATCTCTGGAAACAGCAGGAATAAGTCTTCACATATGGGTACGTCGGTACCGACGGAGCCTGCGCGGGAACGCTCCCCAGCTTCCCAAAAAGGAAAGCTTTTGGGAGCATCCCACAGCGCCTGCGCGCTGCCTTCCCTAACCAACTCTCCTCAGTTCGAGTTTAAAGCTGAGACAATAGAGAGAGAGAGGAAAGGAAAGATAGAAAAGAGATACAACTCCTAGGGGAGGTGGGTGGGTTGTGAAGACTTATTCCTGCTGTTCCCAGAGATCACCTGTTACAGGTAAGTAACTGTGCTATCTCCAAGAACAAGCAGGAATGAGTCTTCACATATGGGGACTCCCTAGCTGAGATGCCTGGGAGATCCCCAAGGATATGAGACCCTGAAAGGGGTCTGCGTCCTCCTATGGATCTCAGGCATCCATCCAGGGAAGGAGGGCAGGAGTTGTTTAAGAATGGAACAGGTGTCTGAGGACAGCCTGACCAAACAAGGCATCCCGGCGGGAATCCTTGTCCAAGCAGTAATGGGCTGTGAAGGTATGAACAGAGGCCCAGGTGGCTGCTCGACAGATCTGGTCGATGGACACAGAATTTAGATGAGCCAGAGAGGTGGCCATGGCCCTCACATTATGAGCTGTGACATGGCTCTCCAGAGAAAGGTTCTTACTCTGGTAGGCGAAAGAAATACACTGAGCAATCCAACTGGACAGTGTTCTCTTAGAGACTGGAAGTCCCAAGTGAGAAGGATCAAAAGCAACATAAAGCTGGGAAGACTTTCTATGTTGCTGTGTCCTATGTAAGTAAAAAGCAAGAGCTCTTTTACAATCCAGAGTATGAAGATTCCTCTCTGCACTGGATGCATGAGGAGCTGGAAAAAAGACAGGTAAATATACCTCTTGATTAAGATGAGACCACTTTAGGCATAAAGTGTGGATTCGTCCTAAGGACTACCTTGTCATGATGGAACCTTGTATAAGGTGGATTAGCCACTAAGGCCTGCAGTTCACTGATGCGGCGAGCAGAAGTGACTGCAATGAGGAAAAAAACCTTCCAGGAAAGAAATTTCAAGGAGGTAGTGGCTAAGGGTTCAAAGGGTGGCTTCATAAGCTGACCAAGAACCAAATTTAAGTCCCATGCCACCGGAGGAGGCCTAATGGGAGGTTTAGTTAAAGTTAGGCCTCTCATGAATCTTGAAATAAGAGGATGAGAGGAGATAGGTTGTCCATTGATGGGCTTAAGGGATGCTGCAATAGCACTCAAATGGACTTTTACTGAATTTGTCTTAAGTCCTGCATTGGAGAGATGCAGGAGATAGTCTAACAAAGAAGTTAAAAGGTAATGCCAGAGGGTCAAGACCCTTTCCAGCACACCAAATGGAAAATATTTTCCACTTAAAAGCATAGAAACGCCTGGTGGAAGCTTTCCTGGAAGCATGGAGGATATCCTTCACCTGCTGAGAAAGATTCAAGTCTTGAAGGTCTAGGCCTTCAGTAACCAAGCTCTGAGGTTAAGGGACTTGGGGTTTGGGTGCCACAAAGTCCCTTCCTCCTGAGACAGAAGGTCTGGAGCAGCTCCCAAGTCCAGCGAGGGGGCTTGGGAGAGATGCAGAAGCAGAGGGTACCACACTTGGCGTGGCCAGCGTGGAGCTATGAGGATCATAGATCCTTGATCCCTCTGGAGTTTGAACAGAGACTTGGGAATCAAAGGAATGGGTGGAAAAGCATACAGGAAGCCCTGACCCCAATGAAGGAGGAAGGCATCCTTGGCCTGAACTCCCCGACACGGAATTCTGGAACAGAACCGGGGAAGTTTGGCATTCCACGGAATTGCAAAGAGGTTTATGTCCGGAGTTCCCCATTCTTGAAAGATTCTGAGTACCTGATCCATGTGCAGGGACCATTCGTGTGGAAGCAGAACTTGACTGAGTGTCTGCCCAAGAGTTTTGGATTCCTGGGAGATATACTGCCAGGAGATGGATTTGATGCTCTCTGGTGAAGGCCCACAATCTTAGAGCTTCGTTGCAAAGCGACAGAGAGCCAGTTCCTCCTTGCTTGTTTATATAAAACATAGCTACTTGATTGTCCGTATGAATGAGGACTGTCTTGTAGCTGAGGAGGGTATGAAAGACCTTGAGAGCTAGAAAAACTGCTCGAAGCTCCAAGTGGTTGATATGAAGAGAGGTCTCCTGAGGGGACCAAGTGCCCTGAGTGGAGAGGTCCTGTAGATGAGCTCCCCAACCTGTCTGGGAGGCATCTGTTGTGAGGGTTGCTTGGGGCAACAACTGTTGGAAGGGGGACCCTAGCAACATATTTTGAGTGGACATCCACCATTGGAGAGACCAAAAGAGACGGTTGGAGGTTGCTATTTGGTCTGAGAGAGCTCCTGAAGCTTGAGTCCACTGGGTGGACAAAGTCCATTGAGCTGCTCTCATGTGTAGGCGAGCATAGGGTACCACATGTACTGTGGAAGCCATGTGGCCCAGCAGTTGTAGCATCTCCCTGGCAGTTAAGTGGCTCTTTGACTGAATCTGGGAGGCTAGCTGCACTAGACGTTGGCAACGGGCCTGAGGAAGGTAGGCCCTTGCAGGCCCCTATGAATTCTAAGGAGTGAGTAGGGATGAGCTGGGACTTTGGGAGGTTTACCACCAGTCCCAGATACTGCAGAATGCGCCTTGTGTGGTCCAGGGAAATCTGGGCCTCTGACTGAGATGGAGCTCGGATGAGCCAGTCATCCAGATATGGGAAGACAAATATTCCCAGAGTGCGTAGAAATGCAGCAACTACTGCCATGCATTTGGTGAACACTCTTGGGGCAGAGGCCAGACCGAAAGGAAGCACTCTGTATTGCTAATGTTTTCCTTGGAAAAGAAAACGCAGGAATCTTCTGTGAGATGGATAGATGAGGACATGGGTGTACGCATCCTTGAGGTCTAGAGAACAAAGCCAATCCTGACTTTGAAGGTATGGAAGGAGAGTGCCCAGAGAAAGCATCTTGAACTTCTCCTTGCATAGAAATTTGTTCAATTCTCTGAGATCTAGAATGGGTCTGTATCCCCCCGTCTTCTTTGGAATGAGAAAATAGGGGGAGTAGAACCCTGACCCCTGTTGAATTAGAGGAACTTCTTCTATTGCCCCTTGGGCAAGAAGGGTAGTTATCTCCTGACCTAAAAGGTCGAGAAGAGATGTGGGAGAATTGAAGTGTCTCACCATGGTGTGGGGAGGAAGGTCTGAGAAATGAAGTTTATAGCCCTCTCTTATGATGGAGAGGGTCCACTGCTCTGATGTGATTTGCTCCCATCTGGGAGCAAAATGAGCTAACCTTCCTGGAATGGTGAGAGGTTCTGGCTTTGTTAAAGCCAGAAAGACTAAGTTCTCTAGCATCAAGTCAAAAACCCTGAGGGGGTTGGGACTGCTGGGTTACAGCAGCCCCTGTAGACTTAGGCCTGGCCTGCTTAGGTTGCTGACGCTTAGCGGTAAAGCGACCTGTAGAAGATTGTTGGCCAGAAGTGGAAGGAAACCTGCCCTTTTTGAAAAAAGGCTTTTTAAAAGTCTTTTTCTTGGCAGGAATGGAGGTAGACCTTGAAAGTCTATCCAGAGCAGAATTTTCTGTATCCATTTGAGTGGCTTTAATTTGCCACTTTCTGCCAAACAGATTTTCACCTGTACAGGGCAGATTTCCTAAGCCATCTTGAACCCAGGGCTCTAGATCAGAAGCCTGGAGCCAAGCAATTCTGCGAGCAGCTATGGCAATGCCTGAGGCTCTACTGGCACCTTCAAAGGAGTCAAAGGCTGCCCTGTTTGAAAACTTGGAGATGTCTTGAGTATGCTTAAGCCACATGCGGAATTTTTCCCTTTTATCTTCTGGAATAAAAGGGAGGAAAGTGAGCAGTTTTTCTGCCACTTCTTTCAGAAACATACCCATATAAAGGCTATATGAGTTAATTCTGGCAATAAGCATACTGGCCTGGAAGATTTTTCTACCAAAAGCATCCAAGGTCCTGCATTCTCTTCCTGGAGGAGCAGAAGAGTGTCTCTTTGTACTCTTTATCCTCTTCATAGCTGACTGCACCACAATGGAATGGTGAGGAAGCTGAGTTTTCTGGAACCCAGGACAAGGAGGGACACGATACATAGTGTCCAACCTGCGAGAATGAGGAGAGAGTGTGAGAGGAGTCTCCCATAAATCAATCATGTGTTCATGAAGAATCTCATGAATTGGTAAGGTGACTGCCTCTTTAGGAGCCTTAGAGTATCCTAAAATATCAAATTTTTTTGCTCTAGGCTCTGATTCAGAGGCTACTGAAATAGAGAGTCCTTTAGCTACTTCTCTTATGAAGTCTTGAAAGGACAAGTCCTCTGGAGGAGACATTCTTCGTTTGGGAGAAGAAGGCTCTTCAGGAAGGGCTATGGATACTTCAGGAGACTCATCTGATGTATCAGATTCATCAGAGGAATCGAAGTATCGCCTGTTAGGGTGCTCTTCTAACGCTCGATACGGGTATCGAGCGGTATCGACATCAGGCGTCCCTGGTACCGGATCGGTACCGAGAAGTAGCCCTGGACAAGGAACCGAAGCAGTCGGTATCCTAGTCGATGTCGATGCAGTCGGTACCGGCATCAGCGCTGGTGCCGGAGCCGATACCGGCAACGGAGCTCGATGCGGTATCATCGGCATTGCAGCTTGAATGAAGGACTGTATAGCCTGCTGCATGGACAGAACATTCTGATCCATCGACGCCATGAATGCCTGGAAGTCGGTACCGGGAGATTGTGCCGGTACCCCAGAGCATTCTAACAGATGATCGGTCGAGGCCGTGCCATCGATGTCAACCTGTAACCCCATAGGAGGAGCTTTGGAAGCCGGAGCTTCCCGCCGGGGTTGTTTGGCTGGTGCAGGATTCTCGAGGGCAAGCCCGGAGGCATCTCGATGCTTAGAGGGAGATCTACCCTTCGAGGACCTGCTAGGTTTATGTTTGGTTACCTGAGATCCTTCAGGAGAAGAAGACCTGGAAGATGTCGATGCTACTGCCGGTGCCTCAGCGGGAAACAGCACATGGAGCTTAGCTGCTCGGTTCTGTAACCCCCGTTTAGACATTAGGGAGCAGGACGGACAATCCAGAATGGAGTGTTCAGGACCCAAACATTTAAGACACCATTCATGGGTGTCTGTAACAGAAATAGTACCGCTACACTTAGTGCATTTTTTGAACCCGGAGGTTGGTTTTTCCATGAGGGAAATTTTCTTGTAGGCCCTGAGGCCTTAAGAAAAATACACCAAGTGAGGAAAAAATATCGATTTTTTTTTTTTTTTAAAGAAAGAAAGGACGGCGGTACCGGTCCGGAGTCGGGGAAGGCAGACACGCGACCAAAGAAATAAAATAAAACAAAGAACTTCTTCAGCGGTGACAGGGCTCGACCTGCTGGCTCCGCGGCAAAGAAGAACTGAGGAGAGTTGGTTAGGAAAGGCGGGAAGGCAGAGCGCAGGCGCTGTGGGATGCTCCCAAAAGCTTTCCTTTTTGGGAAGCTGGGGAGTGTTCCCGTGCAGGCTCCGTTGGTACCGACGTACCCATATGTGAAGACTCATTCCTGCTTGTTCCTGGAGATTAGCAGTTATATGGTGAAATTAGACCTTACCTGCTAATTTTCTTTTGTTGAGTCCCTCCAGTCCAGTCTCCTGGGTTTATGTCCCACCTCCAGCAGATGGAGACCGAGAACTTAGACTTGTGATGTCACAACATAAGGTGAACTGAACTCCTTCTACAAACCAGTATGAACCTCCAAAAACAGATAGTTGGCCATAAGAACAGAAAACTATGTACAACATAATGCGAACTAGGCCAATGAAGTCCTCTAGTTTATCGAGAACTAGCCCCCTTGGAAGCAAACATCTGCCAATTTCCCAATCCCAGAGGAATAAAAAGATACCATCATTAATGCCCTTAGATAATTTATTTGGGTTTCACTAATTCTCAATGAAACTCATGATGAAATGGGTGGCTTTTGGACTTGACTGGAGGGAGTCAAGGAAAGAAAATTAGCAGGCAAGGTCTAATTTCACCTTCTATAGCATCCCTCCAGTCCAGTCCAGACTCCTGGGATGTACAATACCAATACGCAAGAAAAGGGGCCCAGCCCACAACACCCATGCCAAAAATTACATATCTTCCCATGCTTGCACATCTAACCAGTAGTGCTTCACAAAGGTGTGTAGAGAGGCACAGGTAGCCGCCCTGCAGATATCTGCCAGAGGCACAAGAATGAACTCCACCAAGGAAGTAGCCTGCACTCTGGTGGAATGCACCCACAAGCCCACCGGTAGAGTATTCCGCTGCAGCAGGAAGGCAGATGCAATAGCAGCTTTCAGCCAGCGAGCAATGACAGCCTTTGAGGTTGCCTCTGCGTGCCCTTCCCCCCCGCCCGTCGGGGGGGGGGCACCACCTCCACCCGTTGGGGGGCGTGCCCCCCCCAAAGAGGACCAACAGTAGATCAGACTACTGTAAAGACTCTTTACACTTCAGATATCCACAGAATACTCTGCGCACATCCAAAAAGGTACAGTTGCCTTCCTTAGGGGGTATCTTTAGGGTGCAAACCTCAAAAAGACAAATATTGGCAATTAAAACAAATCACATAAATAAACAAAAATCAATATAAAAATTAAAGTCAATAATTGATATAAAAAACAAAATTAATCATGTAAGAACTAGAAAACCAGACCGCTACCATCCATAATCACCAAATGATAGATTCAGAGCACTATATATACACCTTGTCACCACCAGGTAGGCAGGCTATTCCTAGGGTAGCAGGTCTGTCTGCCTGATGATGTTTAGGACGAATAAGTAGTTGTAGACACGAGTGGTTCAGGTAAATTAGGGTTTTATTTCCCCTCCCGGGGTCGGATTTCTCAAATGCACAACACAGGAACTTAAGACAATAAAGCCATACTCTCTGGCATGTTATAAAGGAAATAATAATAACTTCTTCTTGCTTCTTAATTAAATGATAGGCATAAGAACACAATTACTCAGCACATAATTCCTCTGTAGATAAACAGGCACTCTTGACTTTCACTGCTAGGCTTCAGCAATGCACAATCACTGCTTTAACATAAAGAGGTAATTTTGTCTGAGATAATTAACGTACAGTCCATTGGATCATCACATGAGCTTTCACTAGCATAATCAATGATCATGGGTTCATGCTTACTTTCAGTAGGACAAACGTTTTCCTTGCTACAGAACGTTTGTAAATCTCCTTGCAATGTCTTGTCACGGAGCTTATCTGACCAGCTCTCTCTAGGGCTGTAATTGCTGCTACCGTATTTATCAGAGTGTGAGAGAGGAGAGACCCACCATTCAGGATATTCAGAACATACCTTCTTATAGGAACTTTTCCCTTTAGAATATCTGTTTGTTCTAACTTCAGGCTTTGGCAGTGAATAAAGGAATTGTTCTCCCTTGTCAGCACAGGTCTTTACTCTGTGAATCTTTCTCTGAGGTTTAGGCCTTTCAAACACTTCCTCTTCAGACATGCACACATCTTCTATAGAATACCTCTCCCTTTCAGGGACTTGTAAATGCTCCCACGTTAGCTTTCTATTAAAATCCTTCGGTTGGCTTTCACAGCACGGCACCCACCTTGGACTTTTCCTACGAGGCTTTTGAGCATTAACCCTCCAGGTATTTCTGCTGCCAGTAAACTTCCTTAAATCTGCTTCAGAATCACTTTCCAGCTCACAGCTCACAGATACATATTGTTTCACTCTTTCAGGCTTCCATTCATTCTGGACAGAACTTTGCCTCTGAGTTTCAAACTGCGTCACAGCAGATGAACATTCACAGCTGTTCTCTGATTCCTCTGCTCCTGGCTTCGCTGTTCTGCCTGGCTTCTCCGTTCTCCCCGTTCTGCCTGTTCTGGCTTTCCTGAGTGTTTCTTATAATGCTGGATTAGCCCTTCCTCTACTCAGGTGAAAGCTATTAGGAACTAGGGATTCCTTGCTAGTTGGGCGAGGTTGCAAACCTCATGGCTAGGTTTGTTTACATTGCCCCTGACAACTACTGCTCATATGGCTTGCCTGCCTGTCAGCTTCTGACCTAGTTCTCACAGAATCCTGTGTTTTTAAGGTAAAAGGATGGATCTTCCTCATTACAACCTGTATCCTGTGTACATTAAAAAACAAGAAAACAGCTACTGAGATGAGGAGGACATAACTGAAACCATAAATATCTCTACTGATCTCTGTATAGGACTTCTGTTAAATAAAGAACATATATCACTAGAAAAGTATAAAAAGCCAATACATACAAAAACAGGTAAAATAACCATATAAATACCATATGGAAATCATTAATGAACAATGTGTTTTAAAAGTTAAATAAAGCATGATTTAAAAAATAAATACATTGTAAACACATCTAAAAACAAATAGTGCACTAATGTGATAAAGCTGATATCTTAATCCCGCAAACAATAAAATACATGTACTCTAAAATGCATTGTTATGCCATAATATATTGCAGCTCTATTTATGTTTTTAGAAGTTTTACAATGTATTTATTATCATATTTTTTAATCATTTGGTGATTATGGATGGTAGCGGTTTGGTTTTCTAGCTCTTACATGATTCATTTTATGTTTTATATCAATTATTGACTTAATTTTTATATTGATTTTTGATTATGTGATTTGTTTTCTTTGCCAATGTTTGTCTTTTTGATGTTTGCACCCTAAAGATACCCCCCGAGAAAGGCCACAGGCCGAAACACATAGGGGCAATAAAGAAAGGGTTTTTTATCAAACCTGAAAAACACTTTGCCAGTCTGGTAGCTGTTCCTTTCCTCAAAATTGATTTCTACACACCACCACCTGCAATTCGGAAATGTGGCGCGCTGAACAAATGGCCACTAGAAAGACCGTCTTGACGGTTAAGTTCTTAAGAATCACCTTCACCAGAGGCTCAAAGGGGGCTTCCATCAACACTAAGTTGAGGCCCCAGACTAGGGCCCCAGAATTTACCAGCAGCCCGAACTGTTTGACTGCTTTCAAAAACAGAGTCACATCGGGATGCGCTGCCAGCAAGATGCCCTGTACACACCCCCGGTAACAAGCCAATGCTGCCACCTGGACAAGCAAAGAATTCAACACCAGACCCTTCTCCACTGCAGCCTGCAAGAAGGCCAGGATTTCTGGTACTATGGCCACCAAAGCTCGCTTTGTTGACTTCACACCAATCCTCAACCAGCCAGCATGGTTTAAAGGTGAGGTCAGAGAAGCTGTTGCCAAAAAAGCATCTTTCAGAAAATGGGAAAAAAAGAGCCAAATGACAAAAACTGGAAACAGCACAAGCACTGGCAAGTCAAATGCAAGGCATTGATAAGGCAGGCAAAGGGAGAATTTGAGAAGAAGCTTGCTGCGGAAGCATAAACGCGTAATAAAGACTTTTTCAAGTACATTTGTAGCAAAAAACCTGTGAGAGTCAGTTGGTCCATTAGATAATAGAGGGGTTAAAGAACATAAGATATGCCATACTGGGTCAGACCAAGGTCCATCAAGCCCAGTATTCTGTTTCCAACAGTGGCCAATCTAGGTCATACATACCTAGCAGTTTCCCCAAGGGACACAGGTTCCACAATGCTTGTATTGGCTCAAGCATTGATATCCTGGGTCCCTTCTTAATAATGGTTTATGGACCTTTCCTCCAGGAACTTGTCCAAACCTTTTTTAAACCCAGCTACACTAACAGCCTTTACTACATCCTCCGGTAACAAATTCCAGAGTTTGATTACACGTTGAGTGAAAAAATATTATTTTCTTTTATTAGTCTTAAATAGTTTACCCTGTAGCTTCATTGCATGTCCCCTAGTCTTTCTATATTCTGATAAGGTAAACAATCGATCTACATTTACCCGTTCCACTCCGTTCATTAATTTATAGACTTCTATCATATCTCCCCTCAGCCGTCTCTTTTCCAGGTTAAAGAGCCCCAACCTTTTTAGCCTTTCTTCATAACAGTATCTTTCCATCCCCTTTACCATTTTGGTGGTTCTTCTCTGAACCTTTTCTAAAATCGCTATATCCTTTTTAAGATATGGCGACCAGAATTGCACACCATATTCAAGGTGCGGTCTCACCATGGAACGATATAGAGGCATTATAATATCTTTTGTTTTATTTTCCATTCCTTTCCTTATCATACCTAGCATTCTATTTGCTCTCTTGGCCGCTGCTGCACACTGGGCCGAGGGTTTTAACATGGTGTCCACAATGACGCCTAAATCATTTTCCTGGGTGGTGGTTCCTAATGTGGAACCTTGCATCGTGTAACCATAGTTTGGGTTGTTCTTCCCTAGGTGCATAACCTTGCACTTGTCCACATTAAATGTCATCTGCCATTTTGATGCCCAGTCTTCCAATTTATCAAGATCCTCTTGCAATTTTCCACAATCCTCTTGGGTTTTAACAACTTTAAATAGTTTTGTGTCATCTGCAAATTTGATAACCTCACTCGTTATTCCACTTTCCAGGTCATTTATGAATATGTCAAAAAACAGCGGACCCAGCACAGATCCCTGGGGTACACAACTACTCACCTTTCTCCATTGGGAAAATTGGCCATTTAGCCCTACCCTCTGCTTTCTATCTTTTAACTAATTCCTGATCCACAATAGTACACTGCCTCCTATCCCATGACTCTTTAGTTTTGCCAAAAGTCTCTGATGAGGGACCTTGTCAAAGGCTTTCTGAAAGTCCAGATACACAATATCAACCGACTCACCTTTGTCCACCTGATTATTCACTCCTTCAAAAAAAAAATAACAGATAAGTAAGACAAGATCTTCCTTGTCTAAAGCCATGTTGGCTGTCTCCCATTAGGTCATGACTATCTACATGCTGAGTAATTTTAATTCTTTATGATGGTTTCTACCATTTTTCCCGGTACTGATGTCAGGCTCACCGGTCTGTAGTTTCCCGGATCACCCCTGGAACCCTTTTAAAAAATTGGTGTTACATTGGCGATCCTCCAGTCTTCAGGTATTAGAGATGATTTTAATGATAGTTCACAGATTACTAATAGCAGGTCTGCAATCTCGTATTTCAGTTCTTTCAACACCTTTGGATGTATACCATCCAGCCCAGGTGATTTGCTACTCTTCAGTTTATCTAATAGTTGTAATACATCTTCCCGATGTATCGATATTTCCTTCAATTCTTCCACACCTTTAAATACCACTTCAGTCATGGGTAACATCCCTACATCTTCCTCAGTAAAGACCGAAGCAAAGAATTCATTCAGTCTCTCCGCTATCGCCTTGTCGCCTCTTAGTGCTCCTTTAACCTCTTTATCATCTAATGGACCAACTGACTCTCTCACAGGTTTTTTGCTACGAATGTACTTGAAAAGGTCTTTATTTCGCGTTTTTGCTTCCGCAGCAAGCTTCTTCTCAAATTCTCTCTTTGCCTGCTTTATCAATGCCTTGCGTTTGACTTGCCAGTGCTTGTGCTGTTTCCAGGTTTCGTCGTTTGGCTCTTTTTTCCATTTCCTGAAAGATGCTTTTTTGGCAACAGCCGCCTCTCTGACCTCACCTTTAAACCATGCTGGCAGTTTTTTGGACTTCCTTCCACTTTTCTTAACGCGTGGAATACAGCTGGTCTGGGCTTCCAACATAGTATTTTTCAACAACACCCAAGCTTGATGTACGTCTTTAACCTTCGCAACTGCTCCTTTTAGTTTTTTCTTAACTGTTTTCCTCATTTTATCATAGTCTCCCTTTTGAAAGTTAAAAGGTAGTACTGTGGATTTCCTTACTATCCCTCCTCCGCTAATTAAATCAAAGGCGATCATGCTATGATCACTATTGCCAAGTGGCCCCAACACCCTTATCTCTTGCACTAGATCTGGTGTTCCACTAAGGACTAGGTCTAATATGGCTTCCCCTCTGGTCGGTTCATGAACCAGCTGCTCCAAGAAGCAATCATTTATTTCATCTAGGAACTTTATCTCCCTAGCATGTCCTGACGTGACACTGACCCAGTCGATACCGGGGTAATTGAAATCACCCATTATTATTACTGCGCTGTAACTTTTGTTAGCTTCCTTGATTTCTTTGAGCATTTCATCATCCATTTGGTCTTTCTGGCCAGGTGCTCGATAGTACACCCCCACTGCCATTGCCTTCCCCCTTTTATTTTTTTATTTTTTTTAATTTATTTATTTATGCATTTTACAATAAACCAAGCAGAAAAACTTGTACAGAACAATAATACTTGCAATGATAAACAAAGAAACGAATTAGTACAGAAAATACAATATGCAAGGATCATAGTTAGTCCTCAAAACGTAGGGGAAGCGATATTCACAAAATTCTGAAAAATAAAAATAAAACTAGGAAATACAAAATGAGGGCAGTGCTCCAAGGGCTACAAAACTTCGACAGACTCAAGTTTCAGGAGTAGAAGCAACTAACAAATGAGAATTCAAAAAAGCGGAAAGATCAGAAGGAGAAAAAAAAACATACTTCTGCGCTTTATAAGTAATTAAACATTTGCAAGGGAAACGAAGGACAAACGTAGCACCAATAGAAAGCACCCCAGGTTTTAACAAAAGAAAAGCCCTTCTCCGCTTCTGAGTCTCCCGGGCAACATCTGGGAACAATAGCACCTTTTTACCATAGAACAAAACAGGGGGGGGGAGTGGTCTGTCTAAGATGGCGGCAGTGGAGATCTAACCGACGACGATGCCTAAGAGGAAAGGAAAAGCTAAAGCTCCTCCCGCGGAGCCTTTACCTGTTGCTGAAGGGCCCATGGACCGCTTTGTTCGGTTATCCAAGGAGCAGATGTCGGGGATTCGAGAGAGCTTGGAGACGCCGAAATCTTCCAGTTCGGCTTTCTCCGCTCTGGACATCACGCTCTCCCCGGACGGACGTTCTCCCCCGGAACCTCCCAGACCTCCTGTCGCCCAGTCGCTGAGCGTGGACGTCCCGCCGCCTGATCAGGAAGTGGTGTCGTCCTCCGAGCGGGGCTCGCTGCTGGTGAGTGCTCAACGTCTAGTGGAGGATATACAGGCTCCTGGTACGCCGGAGTTGCTTTCTTCGCCTGCAACCGGGGGTATAGCTACAGCTGTGGAGGCACTTAAAGCTTTGACGGACAAACCTTACGGAGTTCCTTCTACATCTTCTTTTGCTGCTTTTGTTTTGCCTCGTCCTGCTTCGGTCACCCTGGACAGTATTTGGGACGCTATATCCAACCTTTCTACCATGGTAGCAACACAATTTACTGCACTTTCAGACCGGGTTGCTGTTAATGAAGCGGCGTGTTGCTCGTTACCACCTGCCTTGGACGGTATTATTTTGAAGCAGGCTTCCTCGGACCAGCAGGTCGGTGCTGTTAAGGCTTTAACTGATTCTCTAGTCAAGGACAATATACTATTGCATGCTAAAATAGAGTCTCTAGAGAATGCTGCTCGTGTTTCAAATATTCGTTTACTACATTTTCCTGTTATTCCTGGGATTGCACCGCTGGAAACGTTTAAAAAATACCTTCAAGAGGTTTTGTTGGTCCCTCCAGAGCTGATTCCTCCTGTTTCTAAGATTTATTATCTCCCATTTGGGAAAAGGGAACGGAAAGTCTCTGAAGGGGCCTTGGAAATGGATTTTCGTAACGTCTCAGCACTTCTGTCGACCCCTAAGGAAGAGGACTTAGCTGTTTCCACCTTGCTTGTCACATTGGCTCTTCCTTCGGATCGTGAATGGCTATTGAAGCTTTTCTATAAGAAGCCTTCCCCCTTTTATATGGAATTTCAATCCATATAGATTCTACAGCAGATTTTGTTTCCTGCAAAACTTTAATCCTTTCTGAGTCAATGCCCTCTCTAACAGAGCGCAACCCCTCCACCAATTTGATCAGCTCTATCATTACGATATAGTTTGTACCCAGGTATCACAGTGTCCCACTGGTTGTCCTCCTTCCACCATGTCTCTGATATTCCAATCATATCTAACCTTTCATTTAGTGCTATATATTCTAACTCTCCCATCTTATTCTTTAGACTTCTAGCATTTGCATACAAGCATTTTAGAGAATGTATTTTATTCATGTTAATTTGGCTATTGTTAGACATGGGCAAATTGGGATCTTTAAGCTCTGTCTGCTCCATACTTGAGGGCATTTGGGCTACTTTACTCTTTTGTGGAACCTCTCTGCTTTTGGTAGTATCCTTCAAGGATACATTCTTCCGAACCATCCGCTCTTGGGCGACTGTCGGCTTTCCCCTAATATCTAGTTTAAAAACTGCTCTATCTCCTTTTTAAAGGTTAATGCCAGCAGCCTGGTTCCATCCCGGTTAAGGTGAAGCCCATCCCTTCGGAAGAGCCCCTACTTTCCCCAGAATGTTCCCCAGTTCCTAACAAATCCAAAACCCTCATCTCTGCACCATTGTCTCATCCACGCATTGAGACTCCGGAGCTCTGCCTGCCTTTTGGGTCCTGCGCGTGGAACAGGAAGCATTTCGGAGAATGCTACCCTGGAAGTTCTGGATTTCAACTTCTTACCTAAAAGCCTAAATTTTGCCTCCAGAACCTCCCTACCACATTTTCCTATGTCATTGGTACCGACATGGGGCACTAAGAAGCGACAAGGCGACAGCGGAGAGACTGAATGAATTCTTTGCTTCGATCTTTACTGAGGAAAGAATATCGATACATCGGGAAGATTACAACTATTTGATAAACTGAAGAGTAGCAAATCACTTGGACCAGATGGTATACATCCAAGGGTGTTGAAGGAACTGAAATATGAGATTGCTAATAGCAGGTCTGCAATCTGTGAACTATCATTAAAATCATCTGTAATACCTGAAGAATGGAGGATGGCAAACGTAATGCCAATTTTTAAGAAGGGTTCCAGGGGTGATCCGGGAAACTACAGACCGGTGAGCCTGATGTCAGTACTGGGAAAAATGGTAGAAACCATTATAAAGAACAAAATTGCTGAACATTTAGATAGTCATGGCTTAATGGGAGACAGCCAACATGGCTTTAGACAAGGAAGATCTTGTCTTACTAATCCATTATGTTTTTTTGAAGTTGTGAAAAAACAGCTAGACAAAGATGAAGTCGGTTGATACAGTGTATTTGGACTTTCAGAAAGCCTTTGACAAGGTCCCTCAGACTTTTGGCAAAACTAAAAAGTCATGGGATAGGAGGCAGTGTACTATTGTGGATCAGGAACTGGTTACAAGATAGAAAGCAGAGGGGGGGTAGGGTTAAATGGCCAAATTTTCCCAATGGAGAAAGGTGAACAGTGGTGTACCCCAGGGATCTGTGCTGGGTCCGCTGCTTTTCTGACATATTGATAAAGGACCTGGAAAAGGAAATAACGAGTGAGGTTATCAAATTTGCAGATGAGAAAACTATTTAAAGTTGTGAAAACCCAAGAGTATTGTGAAAAATTGCAAGAGGACCTTGATAAATTGGAAGACTGGGTATCAAAATGGCAGATGAAATTTAATGTGGACAAGTGCAAAGTTATGCACCTAGGGAAGAACAACCCAAACTATGGTTACACGATGCAAGGTTTCACATTAGGAACCACCACCACCCAGGAAAAAGATTTAGGCGTCATTGTGGATAACATGTTAAAATCCTCAGCCCAGTGTGCAGCAGCGGCCAGGAGAGCAAATAGAATGCTAGGTATCATAAAGAAAGGAATGGAAAATAAAACAAAGGATATTATAATGCCTCTATCTCGTTCCATGGTGAGACCGCACCTTGAATATTGTGTGCAATTCTGGTCGCCGTATCTTAAAGGATATCGTGTTATTATTAGAAAAGGTTCCGAGAAGAGCCACCAAAATGGTAAAGGGGGAAGGATACCCCTGTGAAAAAATGTTAAAGAGCCCTAACCTTTTTAGCCTGGAAAAAAAGAGATGGCTGAGGTGAGATATGATAGAAGTCTATAAATTAATGAACAGAGTGGAACGGGTAAACGTAGATCGATTGTTTACATTATCAGAATATAGAAAGGACTAGGTGACATGCAATGAAGCTACAGGGTAAACTATTTAAAGACTAATAAGAGAAAATATTTTTTCACTCTACATGTAATCAAACTCTGGAATTTGTTACCGGAGGATGTAGTAAAGGCTGTTAGTGTAGCTGGGTTTAAAAAAGGTTTGGACAAGTTCCTGGAGGAAAGGTCCATAAACCATTATTAAAAAAAGGGACCCAGGATATAAATACTTGACCCAATACAAGCATTGTGGAACCTGTGTCTTTTGGGGAAACTGCTAGGTACGTATGACCTAGATTGGCCACTGTTGGAAACAGGATACTGGGCTTGATAGATCTTGGTCTGACCCAGTATTGCATTTCTTATGTTTTTATGTGCCACACACAGCTATAGGACAAGGATGTAGAATATGGCAATCACTTGCTATGAATAACCTCTTTCTACTAATCTAAACCCTCTCAAGAGTCAAGCCATCAGCAAGAATCGCTCCACTTGAGGCATAAGGATCAGACCTTGAGAAAGTATTGTAGATCCCAGGGGACCTCCACCAACAATCGGAACAGGTCTGCATAGCAGTCTGTGGAACCAGTCCAACACCATGAGCATTACTAGGCCTCTGTGTGCCTCTCAATCCTCTGGAGCACTCTGCCTATCAGAGGCCATGGCAGAAACATGTAAAAGGAGCCCCTGTGTTGACCAGGGTTGAGCCAATGCATCAGACATCCTTTCGTGATGACAACCGAAGAAGCGGCTGCCCTTTGAGTTTGTGGCGGATGCCATCAGATCCATCACCGGCATCCCCCCACTGTTATATGCTGTGATCTACCAACTCCTCCAAAGGCCACTCTCCTGAATCCAACCGCTGGTCAGCTAAGAAAGTTGGCTTGCACATTTTCCTTGCCTGCCTCATGTGCTGCAGACTAGGCCAGTAGATTCAGCTTCGTCCAATGAAGGAGTAGCATTATCTTCTCTGCCAATACTGCACTCCCTGTCCCCCCTGGTGATTTATGTAGGCCACAATAGTCACGCTGTCCAAAAAACACTTATCACCACCTGCTGTACCAAATTTTGGAAAGCCTGGAGCACCAGAAAGACAGCTCACATCTCTAGCTGGTTGATCGACCACTGCCTCTTTTCTGGCAACCATTGCTCCTGTGCCACCTGTGAGAGGCAGAGCTGGACAGACTGGCATCACAGTCCACTCTAGTGGGCATCTCTGCTAAGCGCTTCTCAAGCATCAGCCACCAATCCAACCTGGATCTTATGGTGGCTGGAGTGCCCAGCAGAGGTGAGAGTGGGTGAAACTGTGGTGACCAGCAAGACAAGAGGGACCTCTACAATGGGCGCATGTGAGCACAAGTCCAAGGCACCAGACCCAATGCTGCCGCTATGGAGCTCAGCACTTGGAAATAGGCCCAGGACAAGGGGGCTCGCTGCCTCACAAACTGCTGAATCTATACCTGAATCTTCGGGAGAGAAGAGCAGGAGAGCCACGCCACTGGAAGAAGGAGCTTTATTGTATCACCAGGTCTGCCCTACACATGTTGTTTCAGTGCAAGGCCTTCTTCAGGGGACTGTGACCTTTTATTTATTTATATACATATATATATATATATTTTTTAAAATGACAAAGTAAAAGCCATAACAAAAGGTGACAAAAAATAAATGTTAACCAAAAAGCAGTATGACAAATAACAGAGAGAAATACAAAGAAAACCAAAATCTTGTATAATACATCAGATGATATATAGGTGCGAAACTCATCACTTGGAAGACATCTTTTGTTCGTGGATTAATAGTAAATCTTATTAATCTATTCAAATATGAACTGTAGGAAAGGAAATGAGAGGGAGTGACAAGGAAATCATCCATCTTAATTCAAACAAACCCCTGTTATCTTGTGCAAATCTCAGGGGGGAGGGGGGAACTCATGTCTCTAAATCTATAATGTTAACTGAATCAAGGCAATAAAATATAGTCCAGTATCACTAGCAGTCTAGTCTAATTGAGGTAGGCTATGGCCTAGCATGGCCTGCTACTATGAAAGGCCTGTAAGTTAGGCCTGGATCCTAACTCCTATTATAACTAGAAAAGAACCAAAAATCTGTGAAAAATAAGAAATCTGTTTTAAAATGCTTAATAAGAAGTTTTCATGAATGCATAAGTCTATTATTCTCTTGTATATGAAAGAACAGAAAAGTAACAGTATATGCATTCCAGAAGCCAAAGTTAACCTTGCAGTAGAAAAGTAACGAGATCTAGAACTGTACCATTGTTCAAGCAATCCTAAAGGAGGGGGTCGATTGCTAGGCTCTGGAGGGATTTCTAATTGGACAGGTGCAGGGAATGTAAGACCAATGAGAAGTTTGCATGTATCAAGTTAGAACCAATAGAAAGCTTTCATGTATCAAACTGAAAAAGAGGTATAAATGGTTATGTCTCTGTACAAACTTTCGCTCAGTTACTTTGAAGCTTTGACTGACTGGGCCTGTGCACATTAAACTGGCTTGGACCCTGTCAATTGACTCCTGGATTTATTCATTGACTGCACTTTGCTACAACATATTCTTGGTGCGTTGGGCCGGGAAGTGCGAGTGGTAAATGGTATTCAAGTGAATAATCCACGTAATTCACCTTGAGGTTTGGCCCGGTTGGAACCATGTCTGACCGACCGCAGGGGAACCTCTCAGGCGCCGCCGATCACTTTGTATCTGAGAGGATTCTGCCTGCCTCGGCGGGCCATCGGGTCCAGCTGGCTAACACCTCCGACCCAGGGGAGTCCAGGGTCCAACCCACGAACTGGTTTGGTATCAGGAACTGGATCCGGTGAGTAGATATTTTCTTGTTTAAAAGTCAGTGAAGCCTGGGGAAACAGTCTTGCATGAGTATGCGCAGGACTACTTTGGTATATTTGGTATAGACTAACTGGGAAAAATCTCACATAAGTATGGGCGAGACAAGGGAGCCTGATCACCTCCCATAAGGGCGGTCCTAGTAAGCTCCGCGTAAGAGAAAGCGGTAGCTGAAGCCATCGATCCTTCTTGTTTGGAATAGTCAGTCAGAAAACCTGGGCACTTGAAATATTGAAAAATGATTTCTTGTTAAAATACAATTGCTTGTGTGAGTGAGAGGTCTTGAAATACAGGCCGAGCGAGAGCGGACGTCTGAGAAGCGCAGTTCCTGTTTGTCTGTTCGTTGTTTGTCTCTGATTTTTGTTATCTGTTAAAACCGCGAGTTTCCCTTCTGGTATGATGTAAGATTATTCTGTTGGGTAATTTGTGACAGTTTACCGATTAAGAAATAGTATTAAGAAGGCAGGAATCACGTTTAAATCAAGAAGCTGTTTCATTCATTCTAGTTTTTTGTTCCTTCAGCACAGCATGAAGCTAGCTAGCGGAGAGAGACGGGGCGTGTTTGAAGACAGGAATGTGCAGTGTCTTTTTAACCCTGTGAAGGCTTAATCTCAACACTTTGTAGCTGGGTTAATTTGTGCTTATTTTAGGAAAATTGTACCTGTTTTATTCAATATGTTTTAATAGTGACGTTCCTTCTGCTATGGTCATGTATTATATATCATTTAATAGGAATGTTTAGTCAGAATTTTGAATCCTGATAGTTTTGGGCTTAGCCTGGAAAGGGTTAAGTTCTTATTAACCCCTTTTGAGCTCCTCAGCTGTTCTTGATTATATCTCAGCCCTGCTTTGTGGTACGGACCAAGTGAGGAGGATTTTGTAGAGCTAGTATTACGTGTTACGGCATGTTACCTTAAAATAAATACTTTATTCCGATCAGATAGGCAGATTTTATGGTCCAAACAGAAATAGAGAAATTCAGGAAACTGCTTTTGTTTTCCCTTTGTCCTACGAAGTAGAGGTTAAGAACCATTCCGAGCCAGTAGTACCAGATCGCGAATTGAAAGTGATTTAAATCCTGAGTGGATAAGGAGTTCATCATGTTTGAATTCTAGTTCCTGATATACTGCAGCAAGCACCTCATAGAAGACATACTTATTGTTAATAAAAATAAGATAGAAAAAAAAAATAAATGTATATGTATTCTAGATATCCACCCACTTTATGGAAAAAGTATTCAGAATGTCTTTTGAATATCTGCTTCCTAAAACTGTAAGATTTAAAGTAATTTCTTTTGCAGAGACATGCTGATTACGGCTGGCAGTTAGTTTTCATGCCAAGTAATTTTATTCCAGTCATACGTAACAGATATGTGGCCGTCATGTTAGGAGCTATAGTTCTTTCTGTTGGGATTGTTATAACATGTTGCAAAATAATAGTTTTATATTTTAAGGACTTTATCTAAATTGTTCTCATTTAGAATGAGCACACACATCTATTATGCTCAGTGCACAGGGAAATGCAGCCCGCCCCCTCTGTCTGTAGACAAGCACATGGGGGGGGGGCCGATTAGGACTTTGCTGAAGACTACAGACATAAGCTGTCTCTGTCCCTATTAGAAATGCTCTGTGAAAGGGGGGTGGCTAGTGTTAGTTACTTCATGGCCCTGTAGTTTCCCGTGTTTATTAGATTGTACAGAGAATGTTCCCTGATCAGTTCCCCTACATAGGATTCCTGGTTAAATCTTTAAAGAAAAAAAAAACCCTGCCCGTTTATTATCTTTATAGGCCAGTTCCCTCAGCTCTTCCACCACCCCGAGCAGAGCCTGGGGCAGGGGGGGGGGATACCTCCCTGCAAATGTCACCAGCCACCTCCGTAGCAGGAGGACGTGCACCCCCTCTTGATCGAAAGCCCCGGCACAGTTAAAAGTACTCAGAGAGGCCGCGGAAGTGAAAGGCCTCAATTGCGTGTGAATCAGTGCGCCCATTGCAGAGAAGAAGGACATTAGAGAAGTGAATGCCTGTATTTTGACTCCACCCCTAGGAGGGGAGGAGGGAGTACTTGATTTTAGAAAAAAATAAACCGAGCACAGTGTTCCAGCAAGAGAGGGAAGCAGCTATAGAGTGAGTGGCAGCCGAAGAGGGCTACAGTATGGATGAAGACTAGGCCAGACCGGACTCCAAGTTTCCCTGGGTCCCCAGGAGCCTATGGTCAGTCTGAAAATAGGGGACCAATATATGGACTTTATGGGCGATACAGGAGTAGAATACTAAAGCCAGTAGCCCCTTTGTTTTCTCGATGCATCACCATTGTCAGAGCTACTGGGGCTAAGGCCACAAAGCCTCTCCTGCAGAACCGCATGTGTGAACTAGGGGGACAGAAAATAACGCACCAGTTCTTGTATATGCCTGAATGCCCTATTCCACTTCTGGGCCGAGACATGCTTGTTAAGCTCCAGGCACAAATATCTTTTGCTGAAAGGGGAGAAGTGCAAATGACTGTGAACCTAAAGCCTGCTGGATTGATGGTGCTGAATGTTCCCCAAGAAGAAGAGTAGCGGTTCTATAGTGCATCTCCAATCAAGCCAGCTAGTTCCTGTATACCTACCAACCTCATAGCCCCACCTGAAGTATGGGCAGAAGATAATCCACCTGGCCTAGTGAAGAACATAGCCCCTGTCATTGTCACCCTCAAGCTGGGAGTGGAACCAGTGCATGTGAAGCAGTATCCTCTCCCTCGACCAGCCATTGAAAGAATCCACTGCCATTTGATGAAACTGCTGAAGTATGGACTTCAAGGAATGTCAGTCACCTTGGAACACCCCCCTTCTCCCAGTCAAGAAACCTGGGACAGGGGATTACCGCCCAGTACAAGATCTGAGGCGAGTGAATGATGCAGCTGAAACTATACACCCAGTGGTACCAAAATCCTTATATTCTCTTGGGACTGATCCCCGCTGAGGCTACTCATTTCACTGTCCTGGACCTGAAAGATGCCTTTTTCTGTGTGCGCCTAGCCCCCACCAGTCAACTTTTGTTTGTTTTTGAATGGCAAGACCCCACAACAGGAAGGCGGGGCCAACTCACCTGGACTAGATTACTTCAAGGATTCAAGAATTCACCTACTCTCTTCAGTGCTATTTTAAATCAAGATCTTTCCAGCTACTATGTGAACCCAGGAGAAAGGGTTCTTCTCCAGTATGTGGACAACTTGCTTATAGCCACCAACTCAGAAAGTGAATGTCTACAAGCCACCAGTGAACTCTTGCACCTTTTTAATGAGGCTGGATACAAAGTCTCAAGAGCCAAGGCGCAATTATGTCAAACAAGTTAAATACCTAGGATTCCAGTTGTCCAGCAGAATTAGACGCCTGGGACCAGAACACAAAGAAGCTGTATGCAGTATTCCTACTCCAACCACCAGGAGGCAAGTGAGAGCCTTCTTGGGTGCCGCAGAGTACTGTTGTATATGGATCCCCAATTTTGCGCTGCTAGCAAAACCATTGTATCAAGCTACAAAAGGAATGGAAAAGTCTCCATTGGAATAGGGACTTGAACAGGATGCAGCCTTTTGATCTTTGAAAACCGCTCTGTTATCACCAGATGTCCAGAAAACCTTTCAATCTCTATGTTCATGAGTCACAAGGAAATGTTCTAGGAATGTTGACTCAATCTCATTGGATCTTGGCAACGACCAGTAGCCTATTTGTCAAAACAATTGGATGTAATTGCAAAAGACTGGCCCCTTGTTTGAGAGCTGTTGCAGCTACAGCCCTCCTAGTGAGCAATCTTCAAGTTACTGTACCACACTCTGTTCTAACCATTATGAAACACAAAGGAAACTTCTAGCTAATTCACGAATGTTGAGGTATCAGAGTATGCTGTGTGAAAACCCCCAGATACAATTGAAGGTCAGTCAAGCTCTGAATCCTGCTACGTTGTTACCAGTTGGTCTTGACCCCCCTGATCATGACTGTTTAGAAACTATGGACACTATATTCTCAAGTCACCCTGACTCGACTGATGTTCCTTTGGAGAACCCTGGACAGACTTTCTTTGTAGATGGAAGCAGTCTTGTCATCATTAATGGACATTGTTGTGCCAGATATGCAGTAGTGACCCTTGATCTGGTAGATGAGTCCTCAGCTCTGGCCCCAGGAACTTCAGAACAGAAAGCTGAACTGATAGCTCTTGCTAGAGCACTAACAATAGGAAAAGGGGCTCTGTCTAAATGTGTACCCAGATTCCAAGTATACCCTTACAACCTTGCATGCACATGGGGCCCAAAGAATGAGGGAGGATAACCTCAGGAAGCAAGTCCATTAAGTACGGCCCCGAGATATTGACATTATCAGATGTATACTGCCTACAGATTTCAGAATTTAGGAAAAGTAGAATGTATGAATAGAACCCTGAAATCTCAGTTGTCCAAACTTTGCCAAGAAGTTCACCTGAAGTGGCCCCAGGTTCTTCCTATAGCCCTTCTTAGGATATACTTAGCCCCTGCTAAGTCTTTAAGAGTTTTCCCTTTTTAGATTCTGTATGGGCGACCCCTGCCTATTGTATAGGAAATAAAGGGAGATATGGAACAGATTAGATCTGAAATTACTAGACAAAAACTATTGTTTATGTTTATGTTGGTTTTAAGTTCTGTTTTGCAGAGTCTTCATACGTGGGTACAAGACCAGCTGCTCATCCATCTAACAGAACCCCTGCATCCTCTCGAGCCTGGAGTCTCGGTGTGGATCAAAGAGTGGAGAAAGACACCGTTGACACCGCATTGTCATCTTGTTAACCCCAACAGCAGTTAAAGTTGCAAAACTCAAACCCTGGATTCATCACAGTTTAATAAAGTCAGCAGCCATTGATAGCAATGTAGAAAGGAAGGCAGCTACAAAGATATTAGCTATGTGGCAATATTACCCTATACCACACGATGATGCTATTACACCTATATAATGTGTTAATTGACTAATGAGTGATTTAATTCTCACCCTCTCACTTGCGGGTGAGAATAATCAAAGGGGGGAATCAGGTAGGCTATGGCCTAGCATGGCCTGCTACTATGAAAGGCCTGTAAGTTAGGCCTGGATCCTAACTCCTATTATAACTAGAAAAGAACCAAAAATCTGTGAAAAATAAGAAAGCTGTTTTGAAATGCTTAATAAGACGTTTTCATGAATGCATAAGTCTTCTATTATTCTCTTGTATGTGAAAGAACAGAAAAGTAACAGTATATGCATTCCAGAAGCCAAAGTTAACCTTGCAGTAGAAAAGTAACGAGATCTAGAACTGTACCATTGTTCAAGCAATCCTAAAGGAGGGGGCCGGTTGCTAGGCTCCGGAGGGATTTCTAATTGAACGGGTGCAGGGAATGTAAGACCAATGAGAAGTTTGCATGTATCAAGCTAGAACCAATAGAAAGCTTTCATGTATCAAACTGAAAAAAGAGGTATAAATGGTTATGTCTCTGTACAAACTTTCGCTCAGTTACTTTGAAGCTTTGACTGACTGGGCCTGTGCACATTAAACTGGCTTGGACCCTGTCAATTGACTCCTGGATTTATTCATTGACTGCACTTTGCTACAACATATTAATGTAGTGATGTGTCACATTATGCCTGTATAGACATTACATTCCTTTTATAATCTATGAAACAAAAAAATGAATGTGTGGGATCGATCTTATGCGGAAGTAGATTTTCCAAATATTATGAAAAAAACATACGTGCATGAGAACAAAGGGCAGAGGGACTACATGGGGATCAAAGTTGGATGAAGGTTAAAACACACACCACACACACACCTTTCAGCAGCCGTCAGACTACAACTAATATTTTCTCAACCATTGTGAATAATAATGGACAATTCAAAAGTGAATATTGCTGTACCCATCAGGATACCGTCCAACCAAACGGAGTAAAAATGCAAAAATATCAGAGGCAAGGAATAAGAAAACATCAGATTCTGATAAACCAACAGTGCTGACAGAGGGGATAAAGTTCATATATCATGGTATATAAAGTTTGTAAACTCCAATGAAATGCTATGTAAATCAAAGCAATAGACCTGTTTAACTATATGACGCTAAACTCATCTGAGTGGTAATCTGATCAAACTGAATAAAGATGCCGAATTGCACGGGAGATGAGAAGGATACATATAAATATGGCGAGATTAACATCAATAGCAGCTGTTAACATAAAAATATACTTTGAGAAAGAATTTGTGGTAGGCGAAGGCCTATGATCCATGCTAATTGAACTAAACAGACAGGCCAAAGCAGCTTGACCTGTAAATGAAGCCTGTAGTTAGGCCCAGAGGAATGAAAACCCCCCTGAATGATGACACCGTAGAATTGAAACTTAACTGAACACAATTTAGTATAGCTAAGCAGAATCGAAACTTAGAAAATATAGAAAAACAAGTCTAATTGGTACTGATAAGAGAGCACAGCTTCTATGGAATTAATTAACACTGCTGAAAGAAAAGTTACAGTGCCCTGCTTTCCCACATGTTCTAACTAGCTAAATGACCTTGGAGGAGGGAAGTATCTAAGTTGGTGAACTGACCATTGTAATTGGGACTAGAAGGGGGGTAAGCAGGTGCTGAGCCCAGACCAGAGTCGTAATTGGACAACTACGTAATGTTACCAGGACCAATAGATGGGTGAGAGGGGTTACTGGGACCAATGAAAAGTTTGCCTATGTCTAGAATGGAGAAGAACGGTATAAAAGTTGTTGTTTTGCTAGAAACCATTGCTCAGCCATTTTGAATTTGATTCTGCTTGAGTCTTGTGCACAAATAAATGATTTGGACCTTCTGAACTGACTCCTGGTATTATTGGGTTGTCTGCGCTCTGCTGCTACAAATTCACTTCAATTTTAGAGATTCTTACCCCACATATTGTAGCAAAACAACCAGAAATGTGCCATGGAAACAAATGGTGTTTAAAAGCACATCAAAGATATGACATCACAATATCAATAGCTCCTTATGCAGACCAGGCACCATTGCAAACCTCACTGTCTGATAATATACTAAACACACATAACCATAAGTACCAAACGGATAAACAATAATGTTTATGTAACAAAATAAGTTACACATGAGGTGCTGGTTAGCTGTTAAATTGTCCTGATGCCTAAGATGTCCAATACACTCAGATATAAAATCCAAGACTATGGGGCTTGTTTACAAAGCCGCGGTAGCGGTTTGCGATCGTAATTCGGAGCCGCAGCCCCATTGATTTCAATGGGGCCGCGGCTGCGATCGCGATCGCGAACCACTACCGCTGCTTTGTAAACAAGCCCCTATGGAAAAGTCTACAGGTTTTTTTGCATTCTGTGTGATGAAAGAATGCTTCAAAACAAATTAAAATTATGATGGGTGGTAACTGAAAATGATTGGTACCCAAAAAAACCAAAATGTTTTGTATTGATGAGTAGTGCCCCTAAATCATATGTGTCAATTAACGTGCCTGTATAAAAAACTGTGATAAGGGATTGATTAAGTCACCTCCTTTGTCCTTTTAAAAATGACATATGAATGTATGACTTATGGCATTCATCACAAGGAGACGGGATGAAAAAAGCAATAAAATAAAAAACTAAAAAATATCATTATTGCATACAAAATAACCATAAGACCCAACATAAAACCATAGAGGATGTGACATAAGCATAAAAACAAATTATTGCAAAAAGATCCAAAATAAGACTATATAAATATCTTAGGGGCTTGTTTACAAAGCCGCGGTAGCGGCTTCCGCCCGAATGGGGCTGCGGCTCCAATATCGGGTGGAAGCCACTACCACAGCTTTGTAAACAAGCCCCTTAGGTTTTTTTATAAATAAATATTCTGACCTGGTTTTACTAACATTTATGTTAACGTTCCTTATTTTATATAAAGCATAAAAAGTAATAACACATGAATGATAGAAGAGGAGGGAAAAACAAAAAAGGGAGGCGAGCAAATATAAACCATAACCATGACAATCAGCTAAGTACAGGGGGTAGCCATGGGGTGCTGGTACCGGATGTAACACTAGTAACCATTAACCTGCATAGGTAAAAAAAAAAGATTATACATATACATACATATACATATACATACAATCATGGCACATAAAAAATAAATATAAAGCCATATGGTAAAAAATGGATCAAATAATATCATACATTAAAAATGAAAATTGAAAATGATTGATATAATAAATAGTTGCCAATAGAAACTGTATAAAACCCAAGTGTAAGAGACCCATAAAAAGACAGAGCAAGGTATGTAACAGACAAACAAAATAAAAAATTAGATTTAAAAAAAAAAAGGGGGGGGACCAAAGGAATATCTAATTATTAATCATAAAAAGAAATACAGATCAAATTCTGATTGAGGCCTTTGGGGTATAAGGTGTCCATCTGAAAAATGGTCTGTTCCATCTTCAGCAGGGTCTTATCAAGGTCTCCTCTCCACTGTGGATGTACTTGTTTGTAAACTACATATTTGAGATGCAAAATCTTGTGCAGAGCTTTAATCCAATGTTCTACCAATGGTTTCTGAATGATATTTACATTTCAAACAACTTCTATGTTCAATAATGCACGTTTTGACACTATTGGTCTTACCTATATAAAGAAGGTTGCATGCAATTCATAAATTTACCCAAGGGATAATGTTTGGCTGTGAGAGGATATTGAAATACTCCTCGGCAGGTAAGAACATGTTCGCAAGTGTAGCAGGATCCACAGAGTCACCACAGTCCACTCCAGTGGTTCCAAGGGCATCTCTGCTAACAGTTTCTCAGGCATCAGTCACCAATCCAAGCTGGATCTTACCTCCGCTGGGCACTCTAGCAACCGCGAGAGTGGGTGAAACTGTGGTGACCAGCAGACAGAAGAGACCTCTAAAATGGGCACATGTGAGCATGAGCTCAAGGCACCAGAACCAATGCTGCCACCATGGGGCCCAGCACTTGGAGACAGGCCCACAACAAGGGAGCTCGCTACCTCAAACTGCTGAATCTTTCCCTGAATCTTCAGGACCTGCTCTAGCAGCAGATAAATCCAACCGATCCCCATATCAAAATGTACCCCGATGGTAGACCAGCTCCTGGGTCAGCATCAGAACTCTTGTCCATGTTTACCACCCAGCCAAGACACCTCAAGACCTCCAAAACATGCTGTGTGCCTACGTGGCTCTTCTCTGCCAACTTCACCCTGATGAGTCAGTCTTCCAGGTAGGGGTGGACCAACACCCCCTTGCACCGCTGCCACAATGACCATGATCTTGGTGAATGTTCATGGAGCTGTTGCCAGGCCAAAGGGAAGCGCCTGAAACTGAAAATGCCCCATGAAACCTGTGTGTCGTTTTGGGAAACTGCTAGGCACTTGTAACCTGGATTGGCCACTACTGGAAACAGGATATTGGGCTTCATCTGACCCAGTACAGCATTTCTTATGTTCTTAAAGCGCAGGAAGTGCTGATGGTCCACCAAAATGGGCACATGGAGATACACTTCCATCAGGTCCAGTGCGGTGAGGTAGTCACCAATGTTCCCTCTAATTTTCTGTAGGCTGTGTGCGCATAAAATATCAGCTGTGTGCGGCTTTTGAAGGAAGGTTAAATTTTTGTGCGCCACATAACGACACTTGGAGTTATATACTTTAAAATTTAACTACACGTTAGAATACAGTATGTACACCACATTGATTTTAATCAAATTAAATGAAAATAGACGATTACTAAATGAAGCGGTAAATTTCTAGTAATTACAATCATAACTTTTAAATTTTAAGACGTCTGTGTTGTTTTCTATCAGAATCAGAGCCGTAATTTTTGTGCACTCTGTTGTAAAGTATGTGCGCTCTCTCGGCAATGTGTGTGCGCGCGCACACGCGCACAGCTTAGAGGGAACAGTGGTAGTCACCATTCTGCATGTCCACAATCATTGAACACAGCGTTTCCATATGAAAGTGAGGTAGCTGCAGGGCTCTGTTGACATACTTGAGGTCAAGAATGGGGCGAAGGAACCCTTCTTTTTTGGGGATGACAAAATAGATGGATTAACGACCGCATCCTAACTGGTCTGCAGGGACTGGCACCACCGCATTCAGACATAAAAACTGCTGCAGGGTGTCCCGCATGGCCTCTTGCTTGGCCAGTGCCTTGCATGGCGACACAATGTGCAAACTCTAGCACGTATCCCTCACGGATAACCCTAATACCCAGTGGTCAGATGTGATCCAGACCCAGGCAGAGCAAAACTGGCAAAATCTGCCACCCACTGGAACCAACTCCACCCGAGTGCCCCTCATCTCATTGGGACTTTTTGGCACATTACTGGTCCCGGTAATGTACCTGTATCTGACACATTAAAAGGACTGACCCCTAGATGCATAACGACCCTGCTGATAGGCAGCAAAACAAATTGCTCTGAAGAGACGAAAGTCCTTAGCATCAGTGTGGGGGCAGCCTGTTGACTTGGAGACCTTCGGCGTATCCTCTGGGAGCCTAGCCGGCTTGGCCTCCTTGACCAGTTTTTCCAAGACCTCCCCAAACAGCAACCTACACTTAAAAGGGAAGCCTGCCGAGTCATGACTGAGTACACATCGGCGGACCAGCTGCCAAGCCAAAAGGAACCATCATGCCACCGCCACAGATGATATGCTTTTGGCTGAGGCCCACAGAAGATTGTAGAAGGCATCCGCCAAGTAAGCATACCCAGATTTCAACTTGGCCACCTTGGCCAGCAGCTGACTGTCCAGTGCCCTCGCCTCGGGTAGCCCCTACAACCACCTAAGACAGGCACAAGCAACATAAGTGCCACAAAATGTATGCCTGGAGGGCCAGGGCATTCACCTCAATGGTATGCTTGATGCCCAGGATAAGGGATCGGAGACCTTGCTCCTTAAGCAATGCTCCTCCTTCCACTGGTTTGGAGACCAGGGCATCCTCCTTTGGCACCGTGAGGAGCTCCTCCACCACCACCTTCCACTCCATTTCCATCATTTGAGGGCCCGATGAACTGGGAAGGCAGTCGCCACACACCAGATGCCCTGAAGCAGAGGATCCTCTAGCAAAATCTCTTGTTCCTGAATGCTCCGAGGAAGATTTAGTGCCAGAAGGGAAGAGCAATCAAGGCTGACCGTTTTTCCCACTGGAATACCCGGCAATGCTGAGATCTTCCCTTCTTCCAGCTGCTGATGTTCTCCAGGCCCAAGGGCCCCTCCAGAGTGTCGTCTGAATCCCCCTGACACCCGATGCCTGATCTAGCAGGAAGTAGTGTCTCCCTTGGTAATTGCAGGGTGGTTGAAAGCGATCTACCCACCTCCCCCAGGCCCCGTTTTAAACAGTAGGCCTAGTGCATAAGGAGAACAAAGTCAGGGGAAAATGGCTGCCCCAACGCTGGCCAGACTGCTTGAGGGGAGGCTCAGGAACTGAATCCAGATTCCCTGCAGGCTCCAAAAATGGTGGTCCCAATGCTCCAAAAAAATGGCCACAGGAACCGTGGTTTGAGAGGGAGACTCACGGATGGTCGAATGAGCTGCCTCACACTGTCCTGAAGATCTCTCCATCAGCACCGTTAGCCCTTGAAGCTCATCTGCCACCACAGAGTCAGCAGACTGAGCCATGGCAAAACTCTGCTGAGGACAAGCAGCCATGTTTTACTCTGCAGGCCACACAAAAAGCCTTAAGCATGCCATCGGAAGAGCAAGCACTGCCCAACTCCAAGAAACAAACAAACAAGATCTGCCAACAACAAAAGACCAATGCACCAAAACTACATGGCCAAGACTCTCCCGAGCACAGACATGCACATACTCAAAGGCACCAACTCACCTGGGGCTCGTTGCTCTAATAAAATCCGCAGCTTCTGCACCCCTATCGCTGGTCTGCCTACACTGAACTTGGCAGACCCAGCTTAAAAGGGATAGACCCCCCTTAGCAAGGCCTGGGTAATTCACTATAAAGGAGGGCAGTAAACTCAACAGAAACCCGACTGAACTGGTGCTGCCAGTGCCTCCTCTCCCTCACAGGGATCCTGGCCGACTTAATGGCTCTGGTTCCCAGAAGGGCGGCTCAAACCAGCAATAAGTGGCTTGTTGCCAATTTTTCCAAGTATCCTTGTCCACGTCCTGCCTTCTGTGATCTCTTTTACTACCTAACTAAGCCTTCAGTGCAGTCCAGGCTGCAAAGGAACTGTCCCATCTGCTGGAGACTAAGAAATACTGGCTTGTGGGGGGAAGTTCAGCCCCCCTTATGTTGTGACATCACAAGTCTGAAGTTCAGTCTCCATCTGCTGGAGTGGGACATAAACTCAGGCGTCTGCACTGGAGGGACGCTATGGAATTAAAAACATTTAAATATGCATAAGGATCTTATGTAGCAGGCCTACTAAACTAGCATTACAATAACCAAATCGGGGGGGAGGGGGGGGGAAAAGCACTTGCTTTACTTTAAATCAGATCTAAACTGGACACACGAGTGGCTTTAAAAGATTGGAAGTTCAGTCTCTTGGAGCAGAGACATTCTTTAGATTTCTCTGTAGATATAGTTCAATATCAATATTTAATGGTCCTGCAGAATCAGAAGCGTTTTTTTAATTCTAAGGACAAAACTGTATTGTTTAATATAATAAAGGCGGCATGTTTAATTTTGAGGGAGATGGCCATATATTTAGTCTCTGCTTTCTCAGGCTATAAAGAGAAATCAGACTTACCTGCTAATTGTTGTTCCTTGAGGAACTCCAGTCCAGTCCAGTCCTGCACCTCTGGGTAGTGTACCTCTTCCAGCAGCTTGGAGACTGAGCCTGTCATCTTTTTGATGACACTAGTGTACATATGCAGCTGGCACCGCCCACCAGCCCCAGTACCTGTTGACAAAGCAGACTCAGAGGAGCAACAAATAAGTAGTTAAACATGCAAACGCTTCTACGTCTAAATAAACTAGTACCCCCTCCATCCCCTGGGAAGGATACCCCGTCCCCCACTACAGGATGAAGAGGCCTACCTGTTGAGTGCCTGAGCAACTCCAACCAGCAGGATGCGAACAACCGACAGCTCTTCTGGTCCACCCCCCCCCCCCAAACACTGATTACACACCCCTCCCCGGCTCTTCCTGGCCACTTCCTTCACCAAGGGAACCAGCTTCAGGACCAGGGTGTGCACAGATCACCACAAGAAGCACTCAGGGAGGGTTCCGGGACTGGACTGGAGTTCCTCAAGGAACAACAATTAACAGGTAAGTCTAATTTCTCTTTCCTCATCGTCCCTCCAGTCCAGTCCCGCACCTCTGGGATGTATCAAAGCAGTTAAACTAATGGAAGGGACCCGCACAACCGGCCTGAAGCACTGCCGATCCGAAATGAGCATCCCCCGCCACCTAGACATCCAGGCAAAAAATGTTCAGAGAAGTATGCCACCCTACAGATCTCCACCGGCAGAACTATGCCCATGAGGCTGCCTGAGCCCTAATGGAATACGTCTGCAACCCCGCCAGCACTGTTCTACCCTTCAAGATGTATGCCGACGTGATTGCCTCACTGATCCATCTGGAAATGGAGGCTTAACTGCCGCCTCACTTTTGCATGACCTGCCAAACAGAACCAACAGACTGTCCGATCTCCGAAAGGACAATGCCCTTTTCACATACCTTCACAGGACTCTTACCATCCAGGTGGCACAGCTGTGGAGTGGCACGGCCCATACCCGCGCTCGCCAGAGCCAGTAAGGAAACAGACTGATCTACATGAAATGCTGATACCACCTTAGCAAAAATGAAGGTACTGGGCACCGGACCACTTTCTCCTTGAAGAAGGAAAGGAATGGCTCCTGGCATGACAGGGTCCGAAGCTCCGAAATCCTGCATGCAGAGCAACTCTCCACCAGGAATGCCATTTTCAGAGCTAAATCCTGCAGAAAAGCTTGACTCAATAGCTCAACGGGTTCCCCAGACAGCACCAGATTGAGATTCCAAGGCGGTATCACTGCCCTCTTTGGCAGATGGAAGTGAGTCACCAAGCTCAGCATGTCTGGGTGTGTACCCAATGGCACCCCATGGACTTTCCCGCAATGACCAGAAAATCACCGCCAGTTGCATCCTCAAGGAACTGGCAGCTAGACCCTTATCAAAACCGGACTGCAAGAATGCCAAGATGTCCAGGACGGAGGCAGTGGAAGGGCGTGGCTGCCTCTCTCCGCACCATGATTCAAAGATGCGTCCTACACAGATGCACAAGTAAACAAACAAAAGCAATAGAGTATCTGTAGAAACCACAGGAGCAAAGGAACAGATACAAAAGACTGGCAGTAATTCAGGTTAGAAAAACCCCTTTTATTGGTGACCAATAAAAGAGGTTTTTCTAACCTGAATTACTGCCAGTCTTTGTATCTGTTCCTTTGCTCCTACGCAGATGCACGACAGGTTCGTAGACTACCTCTGGGCCTGTAGCAAGGTCGCTATCTCCGAGCCCGATTATCCTTTCTTCTTCAATCTCGCCCTTTCACGAGCTATGTCATAAGCGAGAATTGATCCACCTGGGGCAAGTGAAGCGGTTCCTGCATCAAGAGGTCCTTCCGAACCGGAAGCCACTACAGTCAGTCTGCCAGTATCTGAATCAGGTCAGCATACCACGGGCACCTCGGCCAGTCTGGTGCCACCAGAATCACAAATCCCCGGTGCGCCTCTAGCCATTGCACTAACCAGCCTATGAGCGTCCACGGGGAAAAACAAAGACCCTCTTTGAGCCACTACCGAATTAGAGCATCCAGGCCCTTGGACTTTTCTTCTTCTACTGAAAAACTGGCAGGCCTTGGCCGATTCAAACATTGCCATTAGGTCCATGACCAGTGTGCCCCATTGGCGGACCACCTGCTCGAACACCTCCTGATTGAGCTGCCACTCTCCGTGGTCCATGCGCACTCGGCTGGAGGTAGTCTGCCATCACGCTGTCAACTCCTGCTATGTGCACCACTGATAATGCCTGGAGACGAATCGCTGCCCATCCGAACAGACCTTCGGCTCCTCCTCCAGGGCTGCACTGCCCATGCCTCCTTGCCGGTTGATGTAAGCCATCGTGGTCACATTGTCTTAGAGGACTTGGACCACCTTCCCCTGCAACCATGGCTCAAAACTTTCTAGCGCCAAGGTCACCGCTCGCATCTCGAGCCTGTTGATCGACCACAGAGTCTCCTGCAGACTCTCGTCCCTGAACAAAGCGTCCTTCGCAATGGGCTTTCCAACCTGACAGGCTGGTCATCTGAGGAACCCACACCAGGGACTCCTTCCACATGCAGCCACCAACTGAAGACTCTCCTGGCGCTCCTTGGGCAGGAGAGTACTTGGGACAGGGGTTGACTCTGCTGGGACCATCGACAGAGCAGAGCCCTCTACAGCAATTGCATATGCACCCTTGCCCATGGGACTAGCTCGAGAGTGCTGCCATAGTCCCCAGAACCTGCAGATAATGCCACGCTGATGGTTTTGCCCTCTTCAGGACCTGCTGTATCAATTGTCATAGCTCCTGCGCTGGGCGAACCGGCAGGAAATTCCTGCCCACACAGGTATCAAAGCACGCTTTCAAATACTCTAGTTTCTGGGCCGGCCGTAACTGGCTCTTGGCCAGGTTGACCTCAACCGAGACTTTGAAGGAACTCTCCCACCTGCGCTGTTGCTCTTTTTGCTATCGTCCCTGGACTTCGCCTGGATCAGCCAATCATCTAGATACGGGTGGACGAGAACCCCTTCCTTGTGGTGAGCTTCCACCATCACCACCATGACCTTGGTGAAGGTACCGGAGTGGTCAGACCGAAGGGCAACGCTTGAAACTGGAAATGGCTGATGTTCTGGATGGAAGAAAACATGCAGATATGCCTCTGTGAAATCGAGAGTCACCAAAAATCTCTGTTTCCTACCACCATTACTACTGTGAAAATATGGTATCTGGAGACCGTAATTCATGCCCTCAAAGTTGAGAATTGGGCGAAAGAAACCTTCCTTTTGGACAAAGCAAAATACATGAAGCATTGACCACAGACGTACTGGTCTCGCGGAACCAGTTCCACAGCTCTCAGCTGCAGGAGACAAGTCAAGGTCTCTATTGCTGCCAACACCGCTGCGCCCACTTTGGGCGATCAAAGGAGCTCATTCTTGCTCCGGCAGTTGGTATAGGAGGGTCATGGATTGCACCCCTTTAAGGCCAACCTCAGGCAGATCCCACACATCCTGGATCATCTGTCCTACTACTCCATGTACTGGCAAGTATTTCTGCAATTTCCATACCACCTGGAACAGCGGATCCTACAGCACTTCTTCCTCTGCCGGGAGGTTAGCAGGCATATTCAGGGCCTTGAGGGTCGCCAAGGTACACACAGAATGTAAGCCCTTTGGGAATGAGGAATTGTATCAGTACCCGCTTGTAGGTATATTGAGAAATTGCATAAACATAAGCATAAAGATGAGCGCTGGTAGCTCCTCCCGGTGGAAAACCCAAACAATTCGGCCCTGATCCTCCTGTTCTGGGCTCTCTCTCCTTCTTCAAACTCCTCCTGCAGATCTAATTCTGTGTCAAGGTCTTCCCCATCCAGCCCCCCCCCTGACAGCGGCGATTGCTGCCACTCCTCTAAGCCTCTAGCCCGCTTAGATGCCACTGCTCCTGACTCATGCTCTTTTGCGTCTGACATCCTCTTAGCCCTGTGTTCCGGGGCCGAGGAGCCACTTGGTAGGCAAAACGCCTTATGCAAAAGTAAGAAACTCCGGTGAAAACTCCCCCGGGAACCCTATCGCTCCCTGGGCTTGAGGGGTGGCTGGTCCGGGCATCATGCAGGGACCGGGGGCCGGATCCGTTGAAGGTAACATGGCACCCCCGCCCCAGAATCTCTTGCAACTGGGAGTGACTCTCCTACCTCATCTCATCCTGCAGGTCCTGCTCCCATGACCTCTTGCGTACAGTTTAGGAAGACACCTGCCTCCAAGATCACACCACATTGGGTACTGCACATCTTGAGGACTTTTAGATTGTACTGCAGTGTTGTATCTTAAAAGGTATGAAATGGACCTTGCCCTGATCCAATAAAAATGACACACTGAGTAAAACGTTTACGTTTTTATTCTAATACTACTAATGGCTATAAGGGAGTACAGCTTCCCTTACAAGGAATATTACAGATTTAATAGGTATATAGTCTGGGCTAAGAGACAAGCGATGATCATGTCAGGTTACTCACTGACCATAGACAGATGGAAGGATTTCATTTGCTTCCTATCCACTTTCAAATTACATACATTTCTTGTATGCAGGTACTTCCTGTTTTCCACAGAGCTGTAGCTGCTACAAACCTATATGCAGTATTTTTTTTAAACACATCTTTATTCCAGTCCCTGACTTTCTATCAGACCCTTCTCAGGAGAAAGGCAGTTGGTTGATACATTGTTTCTTTTAGATCACCTGACCAGGCACACAGCACTCTGAAATTTGCCCAGCAACAATGAATGGCCTATCTGATTAGGCCTTTCCCACATGTCTGCATCAAGTCATTGTGCACTGAATAAGTTTCGAGCTGTATAACACAATGAATGCTTAAGGATTAAGTGGGGTTCACACCCCTTGATACCATCCTATACCAGGCACTGTGGTCTGGCCGGCATGGTGGGAAGGGCTGGGGGCACCCCTCAGGAACATTCTCAATCTGTACCCGGGTATGTAACAGGATCCCCAGCACAGTGCACCTCCACAGGCTCAGGCACAGAGCACTTGAACTAAAATAAAATAAAATCAAATTCACTGAAACTGAAGAGAGAGAAACTGCAAATGGCCCCCTAGGAAGAGGCTGCTCTGTCCTGCTTTATTCTCCAGTGGCTGCCTCTCCCAGGCACCCAAAACACAGCAGGGGGTTAAACACATGCGGGCCTGAATAAGAAAAATCGCACCTAAATGCAGCAGGGGGAGTTTCCCACACTGCTGCAGGCTCCCAAACATGCGGCTGCAGACCACTCTCCATCTCCTCATGTTCTGGCGGTTGCTAGAGGTTTCTGCCGTCTTCCCCCCTGCCCCCGCCACTCTTACCTTGGAACCTCTTTGCTGCATGGCCTTTCTACCTTTTGTGCTCAGCCTTCCTTCCTGGCTTCAGCGCTGAGGGGGGGGGGGGGTGACTCGGGATGCCAGCTTTCACTCCTGTCAAGCAACTGCAGCGGCTCCTCACCCGATAACGGGTTTGGGAGCAGCCAGAAGTCTCAGACTGAGGAAGGCCCCCACAGAACCCTCCCCCCGAAATCCGGGGGGTGGGGGGGGGGGGAAGAAGAAATATTCTCCCCTCAGCCCTGTTCTCTGTTCCTTCTGGGGTTTTTTTATTTTTTGTTTTGTTTTTTTTACTTCTGCCTTTAAAAACAAAGAAACCTGCACCTTAACAGGGGAAATAAAAGCAAACTAAACATATCTCCTTAGTTGTCCTTTCTGTGAGTCCAGCACCCTGGCTCACAACCTCCTCCAGCTGCTTGAAGGCTGAGCATACTGGGGCTGGTGGGTGGTGCCAGCTGCATATGTACACTAGTGTCATCAAAAAGATGACAGGCTCAGCCTCCAAGCTGCTGGAAGAGGTACACTACCTAGAGGTGCGGGATTGGACTGGAGGGACGACAAGGAATAGGTTGTTTGTATGGGTTTTTTCCCCTATTGTTGCAACCTGCTTCTTGGTTTTACTTTCTTGGATCCTTAGACTACTCCGAGGTCTATAATGAAATATACATAGTAATAATTAGATGTTGTTGTTGTTAAGTGCCGTCGAGTCGGAGTTGACTCATGACGACTCTGGATAGCTATCCTAAAATTGTGTTCGTTCTTCAGTCAGGCGGCTCATTGTTGACAGACTGGTACACGTAGCTGCTGTTATTGTATCGATCCATCTCATTGCTGGCCTTCCTCTATTGCGTTGACCTATCTTGCCAAGCATGATGTCTTTCTCTAATGATCTCTCTCTTCGCATGATGTGTCCAAAGTATGAAAGTCGAAGTCTTGTCATCTGAGCTTCTAAAGAAAGCTTAGGTTTGATCTCCTCTAGTACCGACTGGTTTGTTCTTCGGGCAGTCCATGGTATACACAGTATTTGCCGCCAGCACCATAATTCAAAGGCATCAATTTTCTTCCTGTCTTTTTCACTTTCCAGCTTTCACATCCATATGATGATGTTATTGAAAATACCATGGCTTGAACAAGTCGAATCTTTGTATGGAGAGAGATCTCTGCTCTTGAGAATCTTATCTAGGTCTTTCATAGCCATTCTGCCAAGAGCAATGCGTCATCTGATTTCTTGACTGCTTGTTGCTTCTTTATTGATAGTTGATCCAAGTAGGTTAAAGTTGTTCACAATTTCAATTTCTTTTCCTTCAACGATGAACCTGTTGATTATGCCAGTTGTCATGATCTTTGTCTTCTTTACATTAAGGTGCAGGCCCATTTTGAGACTATGTTCTTTGATTGTGAGAAGCAAATGTTTCAGATCATCTTCACTTTCAGCCACTAATGTAGTACCATCAGCATAGCGAAGGTTGTTGATGAGTCTTCCACCAATCTTCACACCTCTGTTGTCTTCATACAATCCTGCTTCTCTGATGATTTGTTCTGCATATAAATTAAACAGGTAGGGGGAAGTATGCAGCCTTGTCTTACACCTTTGCTTATTTTAAACCATTCTGTTTCTCCTTGTTCCGTTCGAACTGTTGCTTCTTGATCAATGTACAGATTGCACAAGAGAACGATCAGGTGTTCTGGTATACCCATGCTTCTTAATGTGGCCCAGAGTTTCTCATGGTTTACACAGTCAAAAGCCTTGCTATAGTCGATAAAGCACAAATAGATATCCTTTTGGTATTCTTTAGTCTTTTCAAGGATCCATCTCACATCCACAATGATGTCTCTCGTTCCTCGCCCTTTCCTGAACCCTGCTTGCACTTCAGGTAGTTCTTGTTCCAGGTATGGTTGTAGTCTCTTTTGAATAATCTTCAGTAGAATCTTGCTGGCATGTGGGATCAGAGCGATTGTTCGATAATTTCCACAGTCAGTTGGATCACCTTTCTTTAGTATTGGTATAAACACAGATCTTTTCCAGTCAGTTGGCCAATGATGTTGTCTTCCATATTTCTTGGCAGAGCCTTGTAAGTATGGTAACAGCTGCATCAGATAGCATTCCTATAGAAGTATTGCAGCAATCAATGCCTGGTGCTTTGTTCTTTGATAAGGCTTTCAATGCTGCTTCAACTTCTTCTTTCATCAACAATGGTTCCCGATCATAAGGTACAGGTTGAAACGGCTGTTGGTCCACTTGATCTTTATCATATAAAAAAACTCTGCATATTCCTTCCACCTTTTCTTGATCTTCTCAGCATCATTCAATATAGAACCCTGAGCATCTTGTAACATTCCAGTTCGAGGCTGGAACTTTTTCTTTAACTCTCGTAGCTTTAGGAAAGCCGATCTTGATCTTGCTCAAATAGTTTCTGCTTCTATTTCCTTGCAAGTGTCATTGTAGTACTTTTCCTTGTCCTGTCTTGCTGCACGTTGGAAATCTCTGTTGAGTTCTGCGATTGTCTCTTCTCTTTCTCCTCTGGCTTTAGCTTCTCTGCGTTTCTGGGCAATTTTCAGAGTTTCTTCAGTCATCCATTTTGGCCGTTTTTGCTTTTTCACCTTTTGTTGAGACTTCGCTTTCTTCCAACACAACCTTCTTAATGTCATTCCATAACTCTTCCGGAGCTCTGTCATTTGTATCTAAAGCAGCAAATCGATTTTGCAGGCAGTCTTTAAATTCCAGTGGTATATTCTCAAGGTCATATTTTGCTGCATTCATGAGTGGTTTGCTCTTTTTCAACTTTAGCTCGAGTTTGCATACTAGTAGTTGATGATCTGTACCACAGTCAGCTCCAGGTTTTGTCTTTGTTGATGTTATAGAGCTTTTCCATCGTTGACGTCCACAGATGTAGTCAATTTGATTTTTATACAATCCATTGGGTGAAGTCCATGTGTACAGTCGCCACTTGTGTTGCTGGAAGAAGGTGTTTGAGATGAATAGATCATTGGTCTTGCAGAATTCTATCAGTCTTTCTCCAGCTTCATTTCTGTTGCCAAGTCCATATTTTCCAACTACTTTGCCTTCTTCTTTGTTGCCAACTTTTGCATTCCAGTCACCCATGACTATCAGGATATCCTGTTTGCATGTTCTGTCAATTTCAGCTTGTACTTGTTCATAGAACTCTTCAATTTCATTCTCTTCTGCAGCTGTTGTTGGGGCATATACTTGAATTATAGTTGTGTTGATAGACAATCCTCGTAGATGAATAGAGATTAGGTGTTCGCTGACTGCATTGTATTTCATTATAATAAAGAAGAAACTTGCAAGAACTGTAAATGCGACACCATTTCTTCTTTGTCTTTCATTTCCAGCATAGTAGACCATGTGATCATCTGATGCAAAGTGCCCGATGCCAGTCCATTTCAGTTCGCTGACACCCAACAGATCAAGTTGTAAACGTTCCATTTCATGATTGACCACCTCCAACTTCCCTAGGTTCATGCTTCGTATGTTCCATGTTCTAATGTGTAAGACATCTTTACAACCTCTGACTCTCATTTCAATAATTAGATATATTAATTTAATTTCAATGTACAAAGTGGAAAGAAATTAAACAGAAAATTCTTGGATTATATATTACTATTTAAAATTGACAAAAACAATAAAAGCATCTGATCCACTGCTCATCCCTAGGGGAGGGGAGAGGGGGGGGGGAAAGAGAGAAAGACAGCAAACTACCCGTCGCCCCAGCCAAATTAAATTAGGTGGAAGTTCCTGGTTAGTCTACCCTGTGCAGGGAGAGGATGAATGAAGGGCAGACGCCCTGGGAGCCCTTTACACAGGCTCCTCTTCAGCCTAACTGGCTGCATAGGGTGTTATCCATGCATCTGCTGGAGACAGAATACTGCAGTCTAGTGGCTGTATTAGCACCTTATATAGGGCGGCATCAGTGCTCTATTTTCTCCGATGGTAGAGAAGCCTGACCACCATGTGCTTGAATTGGTCTGGCTAGGACATAACTGAAGGCAAGCTTCACAAAGGAAGTGAAATAGACAAAACAGTTAGCTGCTCAGAAATGCGAGGACTATGACACCTGCGTGTCTACAATAAAGGAATGTAGAATTGTTCCAAACTACACTAGTTAGTTCTAGTATTTCAATGTGAAATGTGGTCTAGAAAATCATCAAGGTTCTTTACTGTAAGAGAACGTGTAATATTCTTAGTATATATTCATTATTACAGTTTTAAAAGATACTTACTTCATCACCTTCTTCAATTAATCCCTGCATTGCATTAAACAAGGATCCATATGCTCCAACTGTCACAAGGATTTCTTTGTAGGGATCAATTTTCTGATAACACACCTTCCCATAGACTTTAGACAAAGCATCCACCAATAAAGGATGTCCCTGTCCAAACCAAAAAAAACAAACAAATTGACTTGTGTTGCAGTGGCTATGAAAAGAGCAAATGCAGGAAGGTTTGCCTCAAATCCAGCTGTGCTTGAAGGAAAACAAATGCCAGTGTCACTTACTGTCATGGAGTAAACTCAGTAACACTATTGCTGCAATAGTTCACTTAAATTGTACAACAAAAGGTCAGCAAACAAACTAAAGTGATAACTTTTCACTGGTACTAATATAAAACCTGATTCCCTAAGCTTTTTTCCCCTCTATAGACTAAGAAATGGAGAAGAGATTTATACAGTCAATCAGGCCCTTAATATCATGAATACTTACAAAGCCACGTGTATACTGATTCATCTTATCAATTACTACAGCCTTTGCTAGTTCTTCTTTTACATAGCTGGGAGGTGGTATATCTGGCAGTCCTTGTCCAAGGTTGACAACAGTGGGATCCGCAGCCAAAGAAGTAAATTCAACCCTAGAAACCAGAAAACATCCCCTTTAACTTTTTTTTTATTTTCTGACTCCATTCTTCAGAATAGCGAGCCAAGTATTGTTGTTTAAAGCAGTGATGGTATTGTGTGAGATGGTTTCAGCTTCTGCTACATGTACACTAGTCCTTAAGTCCCCCCCCACCCCGATCTAAACTGCAACTTCTAAACATGACTATGCAGCTGTATGAACATGAAATATTCAAATATACTGACATTCTCGTGATAATTTTCTAAGGCATTTCTGCACAGAAATCACCTTTATATAAATCTGCCCAGAGTATAGGAGCCTAAGCTTATGTGCATCTACCCTATATAAACATAAGATTGCCTGACCTCAGAGGCATCCCAGGAGGTGGTGTTTGCATTTATGCACATTTTATATAAATTACACACAAGTATATAAAATATGCAGACTTGTGCATGCCCAAGAATGGGTACTTTGTCGGGTAATTTTCAAAAGGAAAGCATGCACATAATTTTCCCATTCCTGCCACCCAAGCCAGGTGGCCTGTTAAATTATTTTCTAAAACAGATGAAAGCAACCTGCTTAAAAATGCCTTGAAGCATGCAGTACAACACTGGTAGGCCCGATGAGCAGCTTTCATCTCTAAGCAGAAAGATAGGATACAACATAAAAAGAACAACTTCTGTCTGCATCAAATTCCACTAAATAAAACACATAGATATGGAATGCTTCCATTATCCTCAGTATGTTTAGTTTAACAGATTTGATTTCTTGATATACCGCCTCTAGAGCTTTTCTGTTCCAGCAAAGCAGTTTACAAACCAAATATAAATATTACTGCTGCCGTAAGTCTACATATAATAATTCAAAATGAAGCATTTTGTGTGATACTTATTTCTGTAAATTATCATTCAAAAATATGCTTTGTTATTCTGACAAACAAAGCATGCAGATTTTTTCAGGAGGTAGACCTTTAGACACAGAATTTTGAATTGTGTGTGCAAAATTCCAGCAGGAGTATAACACGTGTCGAAATTACTACAGAAATTCTCTTACACCTGAGATGGTATTGGACCATGTTTTTAGTATCAAATCAGAGCACCTGGTACACTACGTCACAAGGCAGCTGGATCAGGAAGAAATAGCACACATTCTTAAGCTTTGCTATAATAAAATGAAATATCAAATATATAGATATTACATGGCAGTATAATGCACACTTTAGAGTATGTCAATTTTTAACACAATTTAACAAATACACACGTTTTGGATTTGTCCCTTCATCTGTGACACGGACATCACAGCTGGTGAGTAGAAGCAAGCTTATGCAGTAGACAAAGCCAGCACAAAAGAACTGAGAGCAAAGCTGTCAGCAGAGCAAGCAGAGGGCGGGTGAGTATTCTGGGCCCTACCAGCTGAACAGGAGAAGATGGTGCCACCAGCTGGCGCAGTGGTGCCGGCAGGCCTCCTAGGTCCCACCAGCCAAAGGTGACCGAGCTGGAAGGGTGAGGAACGGGGATGGGCGAGTTAAAGAAAGAGGAAGACACAGAAGGGGAACAAACATGAAAGACAAAGTGGCTGCAAGAGAGAATGTGTTGGTCGGGGTGGGGGAGGGTACCCCACACCCTCCATCGCACATCCATAGATCCATACGCCCTCTTCCTCCTGCCTCCCTCCCCCATCCCCTTACTTCCACCTCCTCTAAGCAACTGCAAGACACACATGCAGGTCCTGGCATCATAGAACAAGCTAAGTTGCCATGCCATTCTATGTTCGTTTTCAATGGGGCCGAATACTCTGAAGAACTTTTATAAAAATTTCAGATGTTCGAAAATTGCAGACATAACAAATACTCCTGTTTAGCAGTTAGTAGAACATAATAAACTGAATAAAAAATTATGTCAAACTCCCTTTTTCTATTAATTTTGAAGGGTCTGCTACCTGGACACTGATTTACTATTTCCCCCTCCCCAACACCAAATTTTTTTTGGGAGGGAGGGGTTGGGGGAATTTCAGATTAGGCCATATGATCAGTTTAAAAAAGCAAAAAAAAAAAAAAAAAAAAAAAAAAAATTACCACCATCTCCCTCCTCACTAGCACTTACCACACATTACTGTCAAGACCTTCAATTCTTTTTGCGTTTTTGAACTTAAAGGACATCATCTGCAAGTCAAAATGTAAAGGTTTAAGAATCATGTTATAGAACAGCAAATGGCAGGTATCAAATTACAACTAGCTTGTTCCAAGTACACAATTGTAAATGCAGCGATCAAAGCTCACTAGGAAAGCCCTAGAATCGCTTTTGTCTCCACTTCTGTGAGCACTATGTGATCCACACCATGCATGCTCCAGAGGAATTACTTCATATTTAAGGAGACTGGGTCTCCTCATTTTACTATCATATTTACTAAAATGCAATGCAATGTGAGTCAATGCTCACTCATGGCGATCCAGCAGCTCCTGGCCTTCTGGCGTGGCCGGAAGGAGATTCCATTGCCTCCGAAGAAAGGCCTGGCAGAGTTAAATGGCTTGCCCAAGGCCACAAGGAGTGCCAATGGGAGTTGAACCCTGGCCTCCTGGGTTCTGATATTCAAAGGGCAGTTACACAGATTACGGCCCTGTAAAACCACATAACTGTCGTTGAGAGGGATAGTCAACAGCACCCAACACGGTTAGTGCTGCTGAATATACTCTCTTCTCCTTTATGCACCCCAATGCTAACTGCTTAGCATTGGGGCGTGTCGGGGGCGTTTCAGGGAGGAGCAGAGGCGGCAAGAGTCCCTAACTGGGCAGCATGCAATATCGCCGCTGCCCGGTTAGCTAAAATGGCTTCTGACATATATGTGGCAAACGCTGGATATTCAATGCTGGGGCTGCATATGACCCCAGGCCTGACTATCCAGGGTTAGGGAGTCGGTAGGCACAGCTGTGCGCCAAGCACTACATAGCCTGTCTAATTGAATATCAGGCCCTTGGTTGTGCTCTAACCAGTAGGCTACTCCTATATAAGAGTGTAGTTACTAAGTGCGCTAATGTTAACACATTAGTTCACCATTAGCATGTGTTATTAGTAACAAGGTTCCATTGAACAAAATGGAACCATGTTACTAACACCCATTAAATAAATAAATAAAGGTGTGCTACCATTATTTAACATGCTTTTATATACCGCCTCTTCCAGAGATCAAGGGCAGTTTGCACTGAACACAGAAGAAAACTTTACAAAGAACTTAACTACTTATGTACAATTAACTTGTGAGAACTATCTTACAATAAACTAGATACAATGTTAGAGTAACTATATACAATCTTGCAGTAGAGATGAGTTCAGATCTATCATTGTTTGTGTTTTCTTACGTGGTGGACAGATATAGTAGAGTGTCTTTAATTAGTCTGAACTTGAGATGTATCATGAGCGTTCCCATAGTAGTCGGTGAACAAGTGTGTCTTTAGTTCCTTTCAGAACCGTAGGTGGTCTTTTACTGCTCTTAGATTGTCAGGAAGAGCATTCCATAACACTGGTGCAATGTATGAGAAAGCTCTTGAGCTAGTAGATTGGGTAGTATTGTGGTAGTGGTTGGGTATGGCATAGGTATTTTGAGAGCAGTGTCTTTGTAATCCAGAATTTGTTGGAGAACTAAGGAGTGAGGATAGGGAAGTTGTGGTTATTCTGTTGTGGTGTTTAAATATAATCATCAAGTATTTGTATTTTATTCTTGAACCAACTGGTAAACAGTGGATGTCGTAGAGTATTGGGGTGATACGATCAGCGTGTTGTGCCTTATATAAATGCGAGCCACCAGATTTTGGGCAAGTTGTAGTTGGTGGATGGTTTTCTTTGGTAGGCCCTGTAGGATGCTATTGCAATAATCTATATGGGGGGTTATTAGGGCTTGAAGTGCTGTTCTGAAATCATGATCTTCTAATAAGGGTCTGAGATGTTGGGTCATGCGTAGTTTGAAGTAAATGACTTTCGTGAGTGATTTTATATAGGAGTCCATATTTAGAGATTTGGAGTAATCCTGGACCAGATATTTCACCTTCTTCCTAACTTCAAATTCTGTTTCTTGTAACTTGAATTAGGGGGGGGGGCGGGGTGTGAAGCATGAGTTTCTGGACACATAAAAATAAACTTTAATAAAACTGAAGTGCTTTAAGTTGTGTGATTTAAGCCAGTCTGTTATATCACCTAAGCATGAGATTATCTGTGAGTAGTCGGGGTCTGTAATATCTGTGAGATGATACATAATTATATCATCGGCACAGAGATGATAGTTTACCTTGTGCTTTTTAAAGATATTGCATATTGGTTGTGTGTATAAGTTAAATAAAAGGGCAGATAGGGAGGAGCCTCTTGGGATACCCTGTTTTTGTTTGAAGGTTGTAGATGTCTGGTCAATCCTAACCTGTTGAGTATGGTCAATCAGGTAGGACCCGAACCACTGAATAACAGTTCCCTGCAATTCAATTTGTTTTAGTCTCCTAATGAGTAATTTATGGCCAATACTATCAAAAGCTGAAGCAATATCTTGAAAAATTAGGATAAAATGTTTGTTTGTTGGAATTTAGGCTCTGTATAAGTCTATCTAGAAATGTTAACATCAGGGTCTCGACACTATGGTGGGGTCTGAACTCATGTTGTTGTTCATCTAGTGGTGCATTTAGCTCAATGAAATCCTGTAGCTGGATCTGCACAACTTTTTCTATGACCTTAGCTAGGAACAGCATGCTCTAAATTGTCTGACAAAAAAAACGGCCAAACTCATATAGACCTTTGTTGATTTTAATATTGGTCAAATTAATGCCTGTTTTAAGGCAGTTGGCATGTATCCTTGTCATAATGAGGAGGTCACCATTTCCAGAATGATTGTGGAGAACTCATCTTTAGATGCTTTCAGCCAGGTGACTGGACAAGGATCATTGGGCAATGTCGTTGTATTGATGGAGGTTATTATAGTCTCAAGATGTTTTTGGTCAATAAGGTGAAATATTTGCCATGTGCTTTGATCAGGAGGGTTCAAGGAGACGATATCAACATGAATTGATGGGCTATGATTTTAGTGTAAACATGTATAGCTTGTTATTTTCTGATCTCGTCTATCTCCATTTGTATTCTATTATGCACAGTTTCTGTTTTAAATGTCCTTAGTTCAGTTGTATACCAAATTTGAGAAGTTTGCCGTTTTGTGCTTTTGGATGTGTGTGGGGCTAGAGCAGCATTGGTTATGGTGGAATTCCAATTCTGTAAAATGTTGTCCAGGTCAGTGAGAGAATGATCTATGGGTGGAAGACAAAGGATTCTTTGTCAAAAGTTTTGAATTTTTGTGAAAAGACGGGCATCATTAGGTAGTGTAGGTAGCGTAAATTCTAAACAGGAAATGGTCTGTCCATGGCAATGGGAGTGAAATTGGGCAGGAGTAATGCATGCTTTGAATGAGATTGTTTTGAAGGAATGTTGTTGTTAAGTGCCGTCGAGTCGGAGTCGACTCATGGCGACCCTCTGGATAGCTATCCTAAATTGTGTTCGGTCTTCAGTCAGGCGGCTCATTGTTGACAGACTGGTACCCGTAGCTGCTGCTATTGTATCGATCCATCTCATTGCTGGCCTTCTTCTTTTGCGTTGACCTATCTTGCCAAGCTTGATGTCTTTCTCTAATGATCTCTCTTCGCATGATGTGTCCAAAGTATGAAAGTCAAAGTCTTGTCATCTGAGCTTCTAAAGAAAGCTTAGGTTTGATCTCCTCTAGTACCGACTGGTTTGTTCTTTGGGCAGTCCATGGTATACACAGTATTCGCCACCAGCACCATAATTAAAAAGGCATCAATTTTCTTCCTGTCTGTCTTTTTCACTGTCCAGCTTTCACATCCATATGTTGTTATTGAAAATACCATGACTTGAACAAGTCGAATCTTTGTATGGAGAGAGAAATCTCTGCTCTTGAGAATCTTACCTAGGTCTTTCATAGCCATTCTGCCAAGAGCAATGCGTCATCTGATTTCTTGACTGCTTGATGCTTCTTTTTTGATAGTTGATCCAAGTAGGTTAAAGTTGTTCACAATTTCAATTTCTTCTCCTTCAACGATGAACCTGTTGATTATGCCAGTTGTCATGATCTTTGTCTTCTTTACATTAAGGTGCAGGCCCATTTTGAGACTATGTTCTTTGATTGTGAGAAGCAAATGTTTCAGATCATCGTCACTTTCAGCCACTAATGTAGTATCATCAGCATAGCGAAGGTTGTTGATGAGTCTTCCACCAATCTTCACACCTCTGTTGTCTTCATACAATCCTGCTTCTCTGATGATTTGTTCTGCATATAAATTAAACAGATAGGGGGAAAGTATGCAGCCTTGTCTTACACCTTTGCTTATTTTAAACCATTCTGTTTCTCCTTGTTCCGTTCAAACTGTTGCTTCTTGATCAATGTACAGATTGCGCAAGAGAACGATCAGGTGTTCTGGTATACCCATGCTTCTTAATGTGGCCCAGAGTTTCTCATGGTTTACACAGTCAAAAGCCTTGCTATAGTCGATAAAGCACAAATAGATATCCTTTTGGTATTCTTTAGTTTTTTCAAGGATCCATCTCACATCCGCAATGATGTCTCTCGTTCCTCGCCCTTTCCTGAACCCTGCTTGCACTTCAGGTAGTTCTTGTTCCAGGTATGGTTGTAGTCTCTTTTGAATAATCTTCAGTAGAATCTTGCTGGCATGTGGGATCAGAGCGATTGTTCGATAATTTCCACAGTCAGTTGGATCACCTTTCTTTAGTATTGGTATAAACACAGATCTTTTCCAGTCAGTTGGCCATGATGTTGTCTTCCATATTTCTTGGCAGAGCCTTGTAAGTATGGTAACAGCTGCATCAGATTGCTGCAATACTTCTATAGGAATGCTAGCAATGCCTGGTGCTTTGTTCTTTGATAAGGCTTTCAATGCTGCTTCAACTTCTTTCATCACCAATGGTTCCCGATCATAAGGTACAGGTTGAAACAGCTGTTGGTCCACTTGATCTTTATCATATAAAGACTCCGTATATTCCTTCCACCTTTTATTGGTCTTCTCAGCATCATTCAACATAGAACCTTGAGCATCTTGTAACATTCCAATTTGAGGCCGGAACCTTTTCCTTTAAATCTCGTAGCTTTAGGAAAGCCGATCTTGTTCTTCCTCTAATAGTTTCTGCTTCTATTTCCTTGCAAGTGTCATTGTAGTACTTTTCCTTGTCCTGTCTTGCTGCACGTTGGAAATCTCTGTTGAGGTCTGTGATTGTCTTTCTTTCTCCTCTGGCTTTAGTTTCTCTGGGTTTCTGGGCAATTTTCAGAGTTTCTTCCGTCATCCATTTTGGCCGCTTTTGCTTTTTCACCTTTTGTAGAGACTTCTCGCTTTAATCCAACACAACCTTCTTGATGTCATTCCATAACTCTTCCGGAGCTCTGTCATTTGTATCTAAAGCAGCAAATCGATTTTGCAGGCAGTCTTTAAATTCCAGTGGTATATTCTCAAGGTCATATTTTGCTGCATTCATGAGTGGTTTTCTCTTTTTCAGCTTTAGCTTGAGTTTGCATACTAGTAGTTGATGATCTGTACCACAGTCAGCTCCAGGTTTTGTCTTTGTTGATGTTATAGAGCTTTTCCATCGTTGACTTCCACAGATGTAGTCAATTTGATTTTTATACAATCCATTGGGTGACGTCCATGTGTACAGTCGCCGCTTGTGTTGCTGGAAGAAGGTGTTTGAGATGAATTGTCTTGCAGAATTCTCTCAGTCTTTCTCCTGCTTCATTTCTGTTGCCAAGTTCATATTTTCCAACTACTTTGCCTTCTCTTTGTTGCCAACTTTTGCGTTCCAGTCACCCATGACTATCAGGATATCCTGTTTGCATGTTCTGTCAATTTCAGCTTGTACTTGTTCATAGAACTCTTCAATTTTATTCTCTTCTGCAGCTGTTGTTGGGGCATATACTTGAATTATAGTTGCATTGATAGGCATTCCTCGTAGACGAATAGAGATTAAGCGTTCGCTGACTGCATTGTATTTCATTACAGTTCTTGCAAGTTTCTTCTTTATTATAAATGCAACACCATTTCTTCTTTGTCTTTCATTTCCAGCATAGTAGACCATGTGATCATCTGATGCAAAGTGCCCGATGCCAGTCCATTTCAGTTTGCCGACACCCAACAGATCAAGTTGTACACGTTCCATTTCATTCTTGACCACCTCCAACTTCCCTTGGTTCATGCTTCGTACGTTCCATGTTCCAATGTGTAAGACAGCTTCTGACTCTCATTTCATGCGCAACTACATCAGCAGTCAGACTTCCCGAGGGCTTTGATCCAACCACATCATAAATGCTGGCTTTACTCTGAAAAGTCTTCAGCTCTTCCCCAGTAGCTAGTTGAGTGCCTTCTGACCTGGGGGTCTCATCTTCCAGCACCATAGCACAATTTGTTTTGTTTTAACTATTCATTGGATTTTCATGGCAAGATACAGAAGTAGATTGCCGGGCCTTTCTTCTGCGCAGTTTAAGTTTGGTGTTGTTGTCATCGCCACAAAAATGTGATCCTCCGCCGTCAACACTATCCCATTCTGCTGCTGCCCAGATGGGTGGTTTGTCTTGGTCTGGCACCTCAGCTGAGACCTGTCCATCTTGGGAGACCCTGCCAGTAGTTAAACTACCGATAGTTTAGCTCTCAGCATCACTGATGCACGCAAGCCCTCACAGCATGCCAAGCTGCAAACCAAGTGAGAGTTTGAAGGAATATGAGATCTAATAATGTTACCTCTTTTGTGAGTAGGGATTTGAACCACTTGTTGGAAGCCAATGTCTGACATGGCATTTATGAAGTGTGATTCGTGTGTGGTATGGAGTGTTTGTAGGTTAAAGTCTCCAAGGATGATATGCAATTTACCTGGTGTTGTAGTGCATGCTTATTTCTAGAATGGTTGCAAGATTGTCTGAGGCTGAAGGAGGCTAATCATTATATGTTTATTTTTGATGGTTAAAATATCCATTTCCTCGATGTTTTCATTTGAGTGTAGTGTTGTCTATTTCTTTCTTAGCTAGTATTAAGATGACTCCTCCACATTTACTTGATCTTGAACAGTGGTATAGTTTATAATCGGGGAGTGTTAGCTGGTTAATCAGTCGACATCTGTTAACAAGGTTTCAGTTAAACAGAGCATGTCGGGGGTCTTATCCTTCATAAGATCCAAGATAACTGGGATTTTGTTTCTTGCGGATCTTATATTCAGGAGGAGGCATTTTATAGGGAATGAAGTTGGAAGTTGGTAATTTAGGTTGACAGGATATTAGTGGCTTAATGTATATGAGTCTGTTATTCTGATGTTCGCAGGACTTATAAGTATGGTGGTAGTGGTGAATAGAGGGATAATTCCTATAGTGGTGGCTGATGATGGGGATGTAAAAGTGTTGCAGTAGAAGTAGTAGGAGGCAGAGGCACAGGCCGTAATATAGATTCTGTTTCTGCATTGTAACCAGGACGTCTTCTAAATAAGATTGTGGAGCAGAAAGTCGGTGGCGTTATTGGTCAGGGTAAAAACCTATTAGGTGATATATAGGATTACAACAATCTGGGTTTACATTGGAAGCATATAGTTATTCAATACAATAGACTATGGCATAGCTGCAGTATAACTGTAAGATAATAGTGTAATCTGTCTAGTGGAGAGTTTCAGTAGTGATAAGTTACAGAATAATCCTGCAAACAGTAATCTTGACCCAAGTACAGTTGTAGGGTAAATCTGTACAATACTAGTGTATAATACAAATATCAGATAATGGCATATTTAGACTACACATAGTGTGGCAGTAACAATCATGTCCGATAGTGTTGCTGCAGTACTAGACTTTAGGAACAGTCATGATGATAGGAGCTGTTTGGTGAACAGAGCTTCACAATAATTAACATATCTTGTTAAAGCAAAGTTTGGCAATAACAATTCTGTAAGAAATAAACATATATATGAGCACAACTGTGATATAGCAGCGTGAGCTGGTTGCACAGATCAAGACAGCAAAAGAGATGAAAGGCAACTTTACAATGGCGATAATGCTATGGACACAGTTGTAAAAGTGGCAGAATTTTTCTGAACTGCATGAGTTATTGCAGTGTGGGGAGATAAGTAACATGCAAATACAGTTATTCAGAACAGCTAGGGTTGCATTAGACCCCACAGTGTTGTGCCATAGTCTCACTTTATTTTATTTAAGTTCTCTTCTATACCACGCTATTCAAATCAGTGTGGTTTACATATAACAGAACCGTATACAATGCAGTCGGGCTGTATTGTAATTTACAATGAACAGGAACTGTAACTTGGACAAAACTGGGGTAACTATCTACAACTTATATACACTAGAAACACTAAGTCTAAACTCATTTTCAGCTTCTATTGTAGCTTTACTGTATTTGTACAAGCTCACAACTGTTGAGATATAAGGGTATTCTATATAAAATATGAGACACACTGTTCATTATACCTTAAGTAAAGTAATTGTAAAATTCATAGCTGGTCTCATCAGGATCTGTCTGGGAGAGATTGGTGCATCCCCGATAAAGGTATAATAACATCCTGGCTAGCAAATCGGGCCCCTTCACCCTCCCTTCTAATCCATTGCAAACTATAAATCCCAGCTAGCCAGTCAGCTAATGGAGAACTCCTACTTCCCGCCCTAAGTCTGCCTCCCACCGCCGGAAATGCAGATATCACAGAAAAGGGCACGGATCTATGAGCGCCATCAAAGCAAGCCCATGTTGATTCAGTTGGAAATATTAGGTATTTGGCTGAAAAACTCACCTCCTCGCTGCTGCTTTTGGATCTTGACTCACCTGATCTCCTTGTTTCTTTACCTTTCCCCTTGTTTTTATCCCTGTCTACACCTTCTGTTCTGTCTGTCTTGACTAGATTGTAAGCTCTGATGAGCAGGGACTGTCTCTTACATGTCTGTGTGCAGTGCTGCGTACGACTTGTAGCGTTATACAAACGCTCAGTAGTAGTAAGCCATATTCTGTTATGGTTAGGATGAGGGGGCATTAGCCCCCAAAAGCATAGCTCTCCCAGGTACACATATGTACCCCACTACATGCCCCTCCCCCCCCCAAGCAGGGGAGGAGGAGCAGCAGCAGCTCTAACAGCACCTTTTGGATGCCAAACCATCATGCTGCCAGTATGTTAAACATACATTTAGATGCCCACCCCCCCCATTGTATTCTGCTGACTCTAACTTAGGGCCTGGGCTCTCTGATTCAGCCAGTACTGTCCACATAGGCTATCTCCTGATACTCCTGTAGCACATAACACCAGCAGCCCTCCGACATCTATCCAGTGCATATGTAGACATGCAGTCTGCACAACGGTCAGTCAGAACAGTTGTTAATGTTCCTGTAAATGTTTACCCATTGTCACAGCAGAGTCGCTCCTGTCATGCAGGCTCTGGTTTTGTGCTGTCAGGCTGTTCTGGTTCCACGGCCATGGCAGCTGCAGCCCCTCCAAATACATGGCCTAGGCAGGCACCTAGGTATTCTGCTGACATTGCCTATTAGCCCTTTTTTCTTCTATGCGTTTGCCCTATTTCTGCTTTTCATAATTTCTAAACACTCGCATACGAACCGTGCATTCTTGATGCGCTAGCAAGGTGTGTGCAACAACCACAGGATCAGAAGCAGGTGGTAGTTGCACCCACGCCAGCAGCAACTTGGTGCCTCTACAGTACCATTAGTGCAGTCCAAATAAATAATAGCAGTACACAGGATAATATAAAATTTTCACTCCGAGTGCACAGTCAAACTCAGCATTTTATCACCATTTTTTCCATAATCATTCTGATATGGTCCAATATGATATTTTACACAGTCTACGCTGATTGTATTTAAAAATGCTAATGCCCTTCTGAAACATCTAGCTATATGGGATACTTACAGTAAATTATTTAAACTGAAAAGTGGGTCATAAGATACATACTGCAGAGCTGGAAAATCTGAGGTAGCTTGAGAAATAAATAGTCTTCAGTAGTTGTAGGTTAATGGCAAGACTCCCATTAAAAATAAACATGCCTGCAGAACGAACAGTTTAGCAAACAAAGAACGAAATAAAACAATTAATACCAGTTTTCACCAATGCTTTCATACTGCTAGTTAAATGCATAATTTTGATAAAACCAGTTCTACTTTGGAACCCATGGTTTTTTTTGTTTCAAAACAAGTCATTCCTGTATTAATAAAACCCGTTTAGAAGAATGCTCTATATTACCTCAGCACTCCAGACATGACTGTAAAACTCTTCTCTGTTAATGATGAAACAGAGATTTAAGCCTGGCAGATCAATCATTAATTTTCAGATAGCCTTCAGGACGGTTTAGGAGTGGGGTCACTTGCTTAATAGTTAATCTCTAGTTTACACATACAGCAGTCATGGCTGTGCCAATAAACGAAAGCAGTGCATATACACACATACAAAAAGCAAGTGCCGTGTTTATACCACTTAAACTGAACACTTCTCAATATTTATTTAGCCAGGCTTCGAAAAACACACTGAACACTTTAATAAGAGGCATTTTTGCCTCATCTTTTCAACTGTTCAACCACTGAAAACAGAGTGCAGAGCAAATCGCAGCTGCAATTGCATGAAAGGGCAGATGGCAATCACGTATCCATAATAATTACTCTGCTCTCCTTACCTAGTTTGAGGCTGTTGGAAATAAGTATGATCTCCCTGCTATTCAAGAACTGTTAAGACCTTCTGATCAATCTTTTTGTCACATTCCTGACTATTATGTTTATTTTTAGACTAGATGTTTTAGTTTTTCTTTAAAAAGGTTTAATTCTCCATTCTTCTGTTTTGCCCTAATGGCTCACTCGATCTCGGCCAAAACGCCGAAGAGTAGCACACAAAGAAGGCTGCGATACCTTTTTTTACAGGACTAACTGAAAACATTTTTGGACTACCTCTGGGAAGTTAAAACCCTCCTGAGATCAGGAGAGGACGAAAAACAGGGAAGAGATAAAGGCTCACCGGGTTATCAACATATGCAGCACAGGGGTAAACAAAGCGGGCTTTACGCAGCTTACAGTACAGTATTTTGTTTCTTGTTAATGCGCTTTAGAAACAAACTGCACGGCTCCCTTCGGTCCTATGTCTGAGTCACAAAGCCCGTGTCTTAAGGTGGCGCTAGGGGACAAGAGACGCGCCGAGCGGCTTTCCGCATGCCCCAGTCGGCCGGCGACGCCAACAGGAAGGAGGCAGACTGCCATTTCCTGCTCTGCAGCCTGGCGAACAACCCGCCGGCGCCCTCCCTCACAGGAGGCAGGAAGGAAGGAGATCGATATCGCTTCCGCCAGTACCTCCGCAGCTCTCATTCTGCCCTTTAACTAGGGACGTGGCGCCCGTGCGAGGCGAGACACATCGAGCGCCGCATGGTCGATTCGCTCCTCCGCCGAGGAAGACGCGGAGGAGTACCCATTTTGCTTTATTTATACAAAACAAACCAGCTCCTTAAGAGCACTCAGGCCGATGCAGAAAACTAGCGCGGCCTTTAAGTACAGATAACGCCACTTTTAAGCACACTTAATGCTAACAACAAATGCAGAAAAGAGACGGACGTGGCTAAACAGCAAAGGAAAAACTAGCGGACAATTAACACCTGGGGTATTTAAATTACAGGCAAAATGAGCAGCACATAGTGAAATGGTATGCAAATTTTGACTGCGCCCGATGCAGAGGGACGCCTAGAAGATTTTGCAACCAGCCTTAGCACCAATATCTCTATGCCTGATTTTAGGTTGGCTTTAAACATCTATTGTGTGCCCCTGACAGTATTTTGATGGTATTGGGGGCTTTCCCCGATTCCTGGATCATCTGAACAGAAATGCCAAAGATGATCCAGGCATCGAGATAGCCCCCAATGCCATCAAAAGACTTCGGGGGCTGGTGCCCCTGACAGAAAGCAAATCTCTAGTGGCCCAGCAGCCCCAATCCCCTGACCTACCCAAGTAAAAGTAATCCCTGGCGTCCCAAAGACCCTGAATTCCTCACCCCCACCCAACTAAAAATGAACCTGGTGGCCCCAAATCCCCCACTCCCAGTGAGGCAGCCATGAGGCTCTTCCACAAGTAATCAGCCTGACCCTTCCCCCAAGCCATGAGGCTCTTACACAAGTGATCAGCCTGACCCTTCCCCCAAGCCATGAGGCTATCAGCCTGCTAAGAGAAGACATTAAGATCAGTAGGCACCCTTCCCCCCACTCCAGGTCTGAGCACAATATCCCCTTGCCCAGAAATCAGCAGACCGGTTTGGACAGGTCACCCAGGTACCTTCCCCAGGGGCTACTGATTGGTGGACTGAAAATATCTGAGGCGAATGAGATTATAAAATGAGTTTAAACTTGTACTGTATATAAGGCATTGTGGGACGTCCCTCGAGGCTCAGACTCTTTTGTGGAGGGTACCGGCTCTCTGTCTGAACCTGTGCACATTAAAGATCCTGTTTGCATTCCAGCCTGTCTGTGAGTTTTCCTTCTGTGGGTGAGTGATTGAATAAGAGCTTTTCACAGAGTTTGCTATAACATTTCTGGTGCATTGGCCAGGAAACATTAAAAGAAAAGCCTCTCTCATCACACCCACGGTGGGAAGACTACTGCTTTTTGCAGGATCAGGGCCTCCACCGGTCAGGGACCGACCCCTCCAGGTGATTAACGATCCTTGGCGCCACGGGGCCCCTTTGTGCTCCGAAGGACTCTTTGACTTGTGTGGTCAGTCGGTCCCTGCGGCTGAATCCCCGATTGAAAACCGGCTGGATAGACTGGCATCCAAACTCTTCCTGATCAGAGGTCTGGTAAGTACTGCCTTACTGTTTTTGGGTAGTAAATTCTGTGAACCTGTAGCGGCCCGATCACCCGCAACGAACGGTCCTAGTAGGGACCCCGGGGTGGGGTTTTCTGAAGCCATCGTTCGTCCAGTTTTGAGTAGAAATCAGAGTACCAGTAAGATAACTGCAGTATGAATTAATTTTGCTACCTTGGGCCCCTTAAAAGTATTTAAAGTGCAGCGCTGCCAAAGCTATTTAAAAAATTGCCTAAAATATTAGTACTTAACCCCCTTAAGTGTGCCTTTCAAGAATAATTGCGCTGATCGCAATTCTCCGATGATCGGGGCGATTTATTTAGAGCCTTTGCCCCATGTGCTCCTATAGTGTTGGGGGCTTTTTTTGTGTTGCCATGTGCTTTTAGTGTTGGGGGTTCCTTTTGTGCTAGTGATCCTGGAGCTCCATCTAGTGGACATTAGAAAAATAGCTAGCTACTATTATCCTCATGGTAAAAGTTAAATCCTATGCTAGTGTGTGTAATGTATAATGTGTATTTGTAACGTATTCGCTGCTGAGACGTCTCTGTTTTCTGTTTTCCCTCTTTCTTTTTCCCTTTGTGGTCCTGTGTGTTTTGTGCAACCAAACTCTGCCTGTTACCTGGATTATAAAGTCAAACCTCGGTTTTCATGATTGATCCGTTCTAAGAAGTCTGACTAAAACCGAAACGTACGAAAACCGAAGCAATATTTCCCATAGGAAATAATGTAAATTCAATTAATCCGTTCCAGACACCCAGCTCCTGTCACTTCTCTCACCTGCCCGATCGTCCACAGGACAGCAAACACACAGATACTGTACGACGCTAATCTGATCGCTGACTCCCTCTCAACAGCAATTTGCAAGCGTACCCTGCAAGAGAAAGAACTGCCTCCCACATTCATTCAACATCTCCTGCTACCCTGCTACCTCCGAGCCTGAGGGGGCGCTCCAGAGAACAGGCAGGCGGTGGAGAGATCGGGGCCTTCCTCTTTGTGCAATCCTTGGCTCTTGACTCTGACTCTGGCTCGAGGATGTTGCTCAGCTTCTCAACACGCGATCGGTGAGTCCAGGGGGTAGTGCTGCCGGGACTGGGCGGGCAGTGTAAACAGACCAGCGCGAGGTTGACACTTCTTCAGGAGTTGTACTGTGTATATAGTTTTCAGTCAGAAAAGACGTCGAAAACCGAAACGCACGAAAACCGGGGCAAACGAAAACCGAGGTATGACTGTATTGTATATTGTATTCCCAGAAGTGAGATTAGAAAATTTACACTGAACATTGCATTCCTAGAATTGAGATTACAAGATTTGCACTGTAAATTGTGAATTTGCAAATTGTGATTAGAGCATGGGGTCCGGAGGCTAAATTGTAGTGAAGGAGTATCCGGACCAGCTTCCCTATATAGATTCATGGCTGGCCCATATAGTAAATGTGCTGTTATGTAAAAACCTTTAGTGTCTCTGTGTTCAGTTGTGACATTAGGGAAAGATTAGGGAAAGAAAGGTTTTGTCCAGACATTAGGTCTTTATATTTCAGGATTGATTTTGATACTCTTATCAGTAAAAGGTGAAGTTATTAACAAATCGCCCCTGTGTCCCCAAACAGTGAAAAAACACCAGGTCTACTGATTGCAGGGAGAAGGACAGTTTAGAAAGTGTTTTGGTCATGCCTCTCAGCGGTGAGTGGGGGATAGTTGGAACTGCTGAAATAGTTTGCATAGCTATAGAAAGATACTGGGAGGAGTTCCTTCTTCTAGCAGATGAATGGAGGCCCATTAGAGAGTGAAGGAAGACAATTGCTTTATTTAATGCATATCCAGTTTCATGCATAGTCAAAGAACCACATTTTTGATCACACCTTTCAGCAGTGAGTAAGGGATAGTTGAAAACTGCTGAGATAGTTTGCATAGCTATAGAAAGATACTGGGAGGAGTTCCTTCTTCTAGCAGATAAATGGAGGCACATTAGAGAGGACAAAAGAGAAAAAAAAATCACCTAGGAGTCTTTCTCCTAGCAAACGCCACACCTAGCCTCCAAACAATCCTCTCATCATCAATTTAGATTGTAGAGTTTTAAGCTTCTGGAACCATGGGGGGTGCCTCCTTTGAGCATCCTCAAATGTCTGAGCAGCACCCTGACTGTGTAAGGCTGAAGAAGGACTGTCAAATTACTGTTAGCAATATCTGTAGGGCAAAGCTGATGTGTGAAAATTAGCTGCAACACATTTGTTAGAACTTAAAAAAGGGGAGAGAAAATCCTTATAAGATTATGAAGAAATGAAGATTTTTTTACTTGTCTTTTTAAAGCCTGAATTTTATCTCTGGTACATATATTTGGTTTTGACTGCATATACAAAATTAAAAATTAAAAGGGATTTTATATCCTGTGGCAAGCACCTCATAGCAGGGTTTTCAGATCAGTTTGATGCCTGTCTCAGGTATTATTAGGTTTTAAATTAAATGTGAAAAGTACATTTAGGTTAAAAAAAATATAAAAGGGAAGTGTTTGCATTCCAGATATCCACCGATGAACTGTAAGATTTAAGGTAATTACTTTGCATTGTTAAGCTCAGTGCTGATGATTGCTGAACAGGACAGTGGCACCATGGCTGCCAATTACACTGCCCTTTCCAATTTTCAAATTTATTGGGAAGATGGAACTGAGTTCCCAGAAAAATATGGAAATATTTGTAAAGTTATTTACAAATGTAACAATAACATTAACATGAGTTGATTGGACAAAACCAAATCTTGCTTGTCAGCAATGATCCAGGAGAGGTTTAAGAAAAAGAATGAGAGAAAAGAAACAATACTAAGTTTTTAAACAATTGTTTAATGTTTGCATTCCAGCCTGTCTGTGAGTTTTCCTTCTGTGGGTGAGTGATTGAATAAGAGTTTTTCACAGAGTTTGCTATAACACCAGTACATTCAGAAAAAGCGGGAGCACTGCCATCTTGAAAAATGGTATCATCTGGCCGCACACAGAGCATCCTGAGATACACCTGGTGAGGTCAGACTGCCATAAAAGTAGAATATGCCTTATATGGCATTTTTTTTCTTGCCAGGTGCCGCCATATTTCAAGATGGCAGAGCAAGAGCAGGAGCATGTGGGCAGCGCTCCTGCTTGTTTCTAAAGATACTGGGAGGGGGGGTGAGAGGTTCGTGGTTTCTGGCCGCTGGGCTACCAGGATTATTTTTGGTTGTGTGGGGGTGGGTATTTGGGGCCACTGGCCCACCAAGAATTATTTTTGCTATGGTGGGGGGGGGGGGGATTGGGGCCGCTGGGCACCAGGGTTTATTTTTACTTGGGGGGGGGGGGAGAATCAGGGCCACTGGGCCACCAGGGATTTGTTTTCTGTCAGGGGCACTGGCCCACAACAATATTTTGATGGCATTGGGGACTTTCCCTGATGTCTGGAGAAAGCCTCCAAAGCCATCAAAATACTGTCGGGGCTCCTTATGCAAATTAGCCACGTAGTGCCCATTTCTCTGGGGTAGAATACCAAACTTGTGTCGACTTCTTGTATGCATGTGTTTGGTTTGCTGTCCCAGTTTAACGCTACCATTTTGCATACAGTTTAACACATGGCTCATTTGCATATAAGCCCCTTTCTGCATGCCCGCGCTGAAGTCGTCCGCTATTGTTGCACTGCAAATAGGTGTAAAAAGTTGATAGCGCATGATTTCAGCGCCAGCTTTCTGCATCAGCCTGAATGTTTCTTGTCATAAGTGTGCTGCTGTGCCCAGGGCTGGCCTATCCCTTAGCAAACTAGGCAGCCAACTAGGGCAGCAACGTTTGGGGAGCAGCAAAGAGCAAGGCATTTAAAGCTAAACAATAGATTTTGACAGCTAAGGTGGGTGTACAGCTTAAGGTTTGCCTGTGGCACCAACAGCTTGAATCAACTCGGGTGCTGGCTGCAAGGCTGCCAAATTACCCAGTGCCAGATGAGACATTTTTGAGCCATTTCTGGATTTTAGACAACCCCATCCTGTTTCATCTTGTGATGAGCAGTCGTGATTTTAATGGGTAGAATCAAGGACTTTAAATGCAACATTGCTTTGGGATGTAAGTTCAAAACCAGGACTAGCTAAAAGATCTACACAGAAACATAGAAACAGGGCCGGCCCGTCCATTGAGCAAGAATGTTTTTTGCACAGGGCCCCGCGTTTCAGGGGGCCCCGCGCAAAGAACATTCTGCTTTTTTTTTTTTTTAATTACATTTTAAAAAAAACCTGTCTCTAGCTGCTGCCGCTGCTGCGTCCGTCGCAGCAGCGGCAGAATGGAGTGTCCCGCGGGGCCCCTTCTCCTCGTTGAGCCCTCTGCAAGGGCTTTCAGATTCGCGAAGGGAGAGTGCTCCCTCGCGTCTCTGTAAAGCCCGCAGGGGCTAATGGGAAATTTCCCATCTGCCCCTTTAGACGCGAGGGGCTGATGGGAAATTTCCCATTAGCCCTTGCGGGCTTTACAGAGACGCGAGGGAGCACTCTCCCTTCGCGAATCTGAAAGCCCTTGCAGAGGGCTGAACGAGGAGAGGGGGCCCCGCGGGACACTCCATTCTGCCGCTGCTGCGACGGACGCGGCAGCGGCAGCAGCTAGAGCCAGGTTTTTTTTTTTAAATTTGCCAGAAGGGAAGGGGAGGGGGGTTAAGACTGGTAATGGGCTGGGGGGCTGATGGAGGCTGTCTGGAAATGGGGGTGATGGGGTGTTAGGACTGGAAATGGGCTGGGGGGGGGTGTGTTAGGACTGGAAATGGGCTGGGGGGGGTGTTAGGACTGGAAATGGGCTAGGGGGGGTTAAGACTGCTAATGGGCTGGGGCTGATGGAGGCTGACTGGAAATGGTCTGGGGGGTAGTAATGGAAATTGTCTGGGGGGGGTTAAGACTGGTAATGGGCTGGGGGCTGATGGAGGCTGACTGGAAATGGGGTGAGGGGGGTTAGGACTGGAAATGGTCTGGGGGGTAGGACTGGAAATGGGCTGGGGGGGGTTAAGACTGGTAATGGGCTGGGGGCTGATGGAGGCTGACTGGAAATGGGGTGAGGGGGGTTAGGACTGGAAATGGTCTGGGGGGGTAGGACTGGAAATGGGCTGGGGGGGTTAAGACTGGTAATGGGCTGGGGGCTGATGGAGGCTGTCTGGAAATGGGGTGATGGGGGGGTTAGGACTGTAAGTGGGCTGGGGGGGTTATGACTGGTAATGGGCTGGGGGTTGATGGAGGCTGACTGGAAATGGGGTGATGGGGGATTAGGACTGGAAATGGGCTGGGGGGGTGGTTAAGACTGGTAATGGGCTGTGGGCTGATAGGGGCTGTCTGGAAATAGGGTGATGGGGGGTTAGGATTGCTAATGGGCTATGGGGGGGGGGGGTTAGGACTGCTAATGAGCTATGGGGGTGCTAGGACAGGAAATGGGCTGATGGGGAGGGGTTAGGACTTGAGGTGGGCTGATGTGGTTAGGACTGGTAATGGGCTGTGGGCTGATGGGGGGTTAGGACTGGCAATGGGCTATGGGCTGACTGGAAATGGGCTGATGGGGTTAAGACTGGAAGTGGGCTGATGGGGGGGTTAGGACTGGTAATGGGTTATAGGGGGGGCTTAAACTGAAAATGGGTTGATGGGGGGCTAGGACTGGTAATGGGTTGGGGGATTGCTATGACTGGAAATGGACTGAGTGGACGGGGAGGCTTGAATTGCAAATAGCTGATGGGGAGGGAGCTTGGAATGGAAATGGGCTGTGAGGGAAGGGAGCTAGGACTGAAAATGGGCTGATGGAGCAGCTAGGATAGGACTGGAAATGGGCTGTTGGGGGGAGCTAAGATTGGAAATGGGCTGTGGTGGGGGCTTGAATTGAAATGGACTCATGGAGGGGCTAGAACTGGAAGTAGGCTCATGGGGGGCTTGGACTGGAATTGGGCTGAGTGGAGGGGAGCTAGGATTTGACATGGGCTGATGGTGGGGCTAGGAAATGACTAGAAATGGGCTGATGGGGGGCTAGGATTGGAAATGAGCTGATGAAGGGACTCAGACTGAAAATGGATGGGGGAGCTAGGACTGGAAATGGGTTGATGGGGGGCTAGGACTGGAAATGGGCTGATGCAGGGACTAGAAGGGAATGGATGCTGGGTGAGACTGGAACTAGAAGGGAGCTGATGTTGGGGGAGGATTAGAATGGGATGGGGCTGGGAGAGTAAAATGGAGAGGGGAAAAATATTTTGTGTGGGAGGGATGAAAAATCTACAATTGGCCGGGTATTGGGAGAGTAAGTGGGGATTGAGGATGGAGGGGTAAAATTTGTGTGGATGAAATAAGAATGAGGAAAGAGCAAAAGGAGAAAGATTAGTATGTTAAAGCAGATGTAGAGAGAGAGGATGGAAAGAAAACTAGAAGAGAGAAGAAAGGACAAATGGACAGCAGACGATGGAGAGTTAGCAGAAAACATGAAGAAACCAGAAGAAAGTGGCTGGAGCAATTGCAACTGAAAAAAAATGCACAAAAGGTAGAAAGATATCTCTTTATTTTGAATTTATTAACTGGAATATGAAAGCTCTGGGAAATGTGCATCATTAACGTCTGCGCTTTGTTTGGTACAAGAGGAAATTGATTTATAGTTTTATTTCTACAGTGTTGTTGTACATTCCAAGTTTGGCTTTTGGGGTTCCCAATTTAATTATTGCCTTCCTGTTTCTAAATTGCGATTCCTTGTTTGGTGATGGTCTATGTTCTGCATGTGTAACTGAGCTGAGGTATTCTGTTTATGTAATTCCTATTTGACATTGCCACTTGTTCTCTTTCCCCAGTATTCTCTGAAATGTACTGGTTTAATATTTGCAGTGTTTCCTTTTGATAGGTAGGGTCTGGTGCTTTGTGAGTCCTGGTAATGCTGTCAGGATACAGCGGGTTTGCTATGGGTTCTAAATGGGCAGCGTTTGTAGTAGTTCCTAATGTGCCTGGCGGTTGGCACTGGATTATAGTAATGTAGAAATCTTTTAGTCTTTCTTTATCCATACACTCATTAAGAGACATGTTTACTAAAAGTTAGTGTTTGGTTACATTATGCAAATATGTATGCAAATAAGGCCACTTATGCAAATGAGGCCCCGCACCGAGTCTCCGCACATGGCCCCACACCCCCCTTGGGCCGCCCCTGCATAGAAAATGAGGCAGATAAAGACTATAGGGCCTATTCAGTCTGCCCATCCATAAGAACTATTAAGTTCTACAATACTTTCCTCTCCCTCGGAGATCTTCTGCATTTGTCCAATGTTTTTTTCAATTCAGATACGTTTTTTCTCTCCAACACTTTCACTGGGAAACTGTTCCATGCATCTGCCACCCTTTTCCTAAATATTTCCTCAGATTACTCCTGAGTCTGTCCCCTATCGCCTTCAACCTACCTCTCATTCCAGAGCTTGCCTTCAACTGGAAGAGGGCCACCACCTGTGCATTTATATCATGAATTTATTTAAATGTCTCCATCATATCACCCCTCGCCTGTCTTTCCTCCAAAGTATACATATTGGGATCTTTAAGTCTGTCTCCATATGCCTTATAACCATTTTAGTAGCCTCTGGAACGACTTCATCCTGTTTACATTCCTTTGTATGTTTCTGCATTGTGGCCTGACTGTCAGGTTTGTGTTGGCATGTATTTGTCTTTATAAAACAGGCTTAAAACAGGTGCCTACTTGGCCTCCCAACCTAGGCAATCTATTATAAAATTATCCTCCGTGTGTCCTGTGTCACACCAGGTTTAACCTCAGCTGCAGTTTAACAATCCACCTTACCCTGTTTTACTAGGCTCTGCTAGTCTAAGTGTTAGGTTTAAATTTAGCAATTTTGCACCATATCTAAGCCATTGTTTCCCTTGGTTCCAAAATGCTTCAGGCAACGCACCTCATGCAGAGCTGGAAAAGTCTGACCTCTCAGAGGAACCAACTGCTTTTAATTAACCCTCCTAAACGTCTTCCCCTAGCTCAACCCAGCACCTTCACATTCCTTATTGACATTTCATAGGGCTTCTGAGAGTGATTGGTGGTCCCCTCCATTTTTAAACCTCTTTTCCCCATCAAACCCTTATATCTTGGTTATGTTTCTCTCTTAATTTCCCTTTTCCCCCTCCTAATCATTCTGGCACAACCACATCTAGGTGATTCACAATCCAAAAAGATACACTGTAACATATAATCACCACTTGAAAAAATATAAACTCAATCACTCAATAAAACCGGGGTGAAGTAGCATGACAGTATAAATCCTTAGACTGCAATTAACAGCTACATAAGGAGGGAGGGCAGTGTGTCTCAATGATTGCACCTAGCCATGGGCAAAAGACTGCTCAAAAAGCCAAGAATTACTGGAGACCAGAAAGTTATTTAAATGAACTACTGTAGGTATTATAATAAACCAACCCAATTATAGCATATATTTGTACAGAATTTTAAATGTTTGCAATCTGTGGATCTGAGGAAGAATTTGTAACAGAAATAAAACTCTGTAATTATCATTTCAACTAATGCTGGCGGTTGGCCAGTCGTTCCACATATATCAGCTGTCACATGAGGTCAGGTGTCTGTGCCCACACTTGCTACATGACAGTTCAAACATTCCATTTTTTTCTGTATCATTTCTTATACGTTTTTTCAGCAACATGTCTCTGTTCATCATGAGTCAGGTTGTGTGCACACTGGACAAAGTCTCTATAAATTTAAATTCAGGAATTATTAGGCTTTGCAAGATGTGCCTTCAGGGCTGCAACTAGGGCAGGGGGGTGTTAAGGGGGGCATATTCAGCAGCGGTGGTGGCCTGCACAGTTAGAGTGGCTGGCCTTTAATTAATGCCCAGATATTCAGTGTCAGGGCCATATCCGGCCAGCAGTGATATTCATTGCTGGCTGATTACTAAACCAGCTAAAGTTAGGCGAGCTATTTTTGCCTATCTTGAGCTAGTTTAGGTTAGCTGGTTAGTGGCTCACTATTGCCATTGACTGGTTAATCCTGGGTGCTGCCCCCTGAATGTCCCAACGCTAAGCGGTTAGTTTCAGGGTGTTCAACTGGCTTCAGAGGGGATATTCGGTGGCACAAACTGGATATGTGCCACTGAATATCCCGCTCAGCAGGATTAACATGCTGTGAAGGTGTGAAAACCGCATTAATCCAGTTGAGTATGTCCCCCTCCCATATTTTTAGGGCACTTCCAGGGCTCCCCAGCGGGGAGAAGAAAGATGCCATGTCTTTGCATTTCCAGCAGTGGCGTCTCAGATACCGCAACAGTTAGTTCCTGTGTGTACCTCCTGTGGTACAACATGAGCATAACAAAGGTAGCCTTGTAGTGGCCGTGCCTGTGCAGGAGAATAGACGGTCCTTTGGACGTTTCCTTTTGCTCTTTTGTCTGGTCAGCACTTTGCACTCTCCCATCTTTGTTCACAAGAGTTAGCTTCAGTTGTAGAACTGTACGTAATTTACAGAATCTAAACCAACCGCCACGCAACTTTAACATCAAATACATCCAGTGCAATAACTCGACAATGAAGGAAACCAAAATGTAAAAATAAACAATAATGATGCTACCATATAGTTAATAAAACCTCAAATGAAATAAAGAAGTAGAACTAAATAAATTAGAGCCCACAGAAATTAAGATTCTCCAATAGCCTCTAGGAACAGAATTCTATAACTTTTTCTAGAAGAATCGTTTCTCTCTTGCTTGAGTTTTGAATAGAGGATATGCCACAATTTTGGACCTGCAACTGAGAAACATCTACACATCTCTTTACTTGATGGAACAGAAAGAAGGCACTTTCCAGAGGTAAAAATGGTGACTAGGGTTACATTCTTCCAAAATAGCCCTCAGGTAGTGGGATGCTTCATCACAGATAGTCTTAAAGACCAAAGCAAGTGCTTAAAACCTGATTTACAGGGTGCAGATAGCCATTGAAGGCTTTTTAATATGAGAATAATATAACTGGAAAGATGAGACTTTATATGTTCAGTAATTTTGCTCTTTATAATGGTTTCTACCATTTTGCCTGGTACTGAAGTCAGGCTCACTAATCTGTAGCTTCCTGGCTCACCTCTGTGACCTTTTTCAAAAATTAGTATTATGCTGACCACTCTCCAGGTACTTTTGATGAGTTCAGTAAAAGTTTACAAATTACAACTAATAGGTCTGCAATTTAATTGTTAAGTTTTTTGAGGACCCTGGGATTTGTCATCTGGTCCAGGAGATCTGCTACTCTTTAGTTCGTCCCTATTACATCTTTCAGGTGTACCAATATTTGTTTCAATTCACCTGATCTATTTAAATATAAATATAAATATAAATTTAAATATAATTTCTTCAGTAAAAACCGAAGTACAGAATTCATTTAGTCTCTCTGCTGTGGCCTTGTCCTTCCTCAGTGCCCTCACAGGCTTCTTGCTTTGAATGATCTGAAAAATGTTTTCTTATGAGTTTTGGCTTCCACAGCAAGCTTCTTTTCAAATTCTCTCTTTGCCTACCTTATCACTTCTTTACATCTAACTTGCCAGTGCTTATGCTGTTTCGTGTTTCCTTCATCAGATCCTTTTTCCATTTTTTGAAAGATGTTTTTTTTGGCTATAACAGCTTGTCTTACCTCAGTTTTTAATCATGCTGGCAATCCAAACGATTAAAGTGATGATTACATCTGGTCTGAGTTTTCAAGATTTATTTATTTTATTTATTTATTTACATTCTCTTATATACCACGCTATTCTGCATCAGTGCGGTTTACATTGAACAAACTGAAATTACATGGTGTTTTTAAACAATGACCAGGCCTGATATAAACTGTTAACTTTTGCAGAGGCTCCTTTTATTTTTTCTTAACTATTTTCCTCATTTTTTCATATTTTCCCTTTTGAAAGCTAAATGCTAACACAATAAATTTCCTTTCTGTTTTCCTTCCACTTATTAAATCAAATTTACTCATATCTATGATCACTTTTGCCAAGTGGTCTCAACACCTCTCTCGTCCTGGATCTTGTGTTCCAGTAAGGATTAGGTTCAAAATAGCTCCCCCTCATGTCTGTCCTGAACCAGCTGCTCTATAAGCAATCATTTATTTCATTTAGAAACTTTATCTCCCTAGCATGTCATGATGTGACATTCAGCCAGTCGATACTGGGATAAGTGAAATGACCCATTGGTGTGTTAACAATTTTGTTAGGTAAGTATTGGAAAGTATGTGTTTTGTTCATATTGACAACCTGCTTATCAGTTGACAGGGTAATTTGGAATCTTTCAACTCTGTCTGCTGTTTACTTAAGGCCACCTGGACTAGTTTTACTTTTATTGCAACCTCTCTATCGAGATGCCCTAATCTCCCAGTTTCAGTAGTATCCTTCAAAGATATATATGTGCTCCTGGTTGACTGTCAGTAACCAAGGCAGGTCGGACCCGGTGGCCCCCGCTCCCCCCGCCCCCTTTCACATTTTTGCCATGCCCGTACCCATAAGAAATACAAAAACACTGATCTTTTGGCTCAAATGGTCGCAGCTTTATTAAGTTAACACAATCCAAACATTGTTTTCAACATCCAACTTCTTACTGTCATACTAACTCCCCAAGCGGAATGAGCCCTCAACCGCCATACCACTAGCAAGGTGAGCTCATTCCACTCCCGCCGCGGCCGAGCCAGCGGCAAATCCACCCCCCTTTTCCCCGGCCTCGCCATACTACTAGCAAAGACCGGCCAGGGGTCACCCGGGTTGGGGGCACCCGCCCCCACCCCCATTACAGCTTAAGGCTCCGGACCCCGGAAACCTCCGGGATCCCGCCTCCCCCCCCCCCAGCTGCGACAACCCAACCCCTCTATCCTGAATGCAGGGTGGGCGGGTGGGAAGATGCCGTCCTCTTCACCGGTCTCGTCAAGGGACCGCCGCCGCCGCGCGCTCCTCTTAAAAACCCCCCCTTTACCCCTCTCCTCATTGGCTCGCGCCCTCCTCCATCAACGGGGCGAGCCAATGGGTTCAAATAATGCGACCCCAGCCCCCGCCCACCACTTCACGCCGAGGGCAGGGTCCCACCGGGCCGCGCACCTGGTTACCTACGGCCGCTAGGGACCCTGCCCTGCGGCCTCGCCATTTTCTCCCACTTTATAGTTTAAAAGCTGCTTTTTCCTTTTTAAAGGTTAGTGCCAGCAGCCTGATTCCAACTTGGCTAAGGTGGAGCCTATCCTTCCAGAAAATGCCCCCCTCTTCCCCAGAATGTAACCCAGTTTCTGACAAATCTAAAGCCTAAATTTGGCTTCCAGAACCTCACTCCTCTATTTTCTTTGGTCATTGATGCCAAAATGAGCCAAGATAGCCAGCTTCTCCCAAGCACTATCTAAAATCCTATTTAGGTGATGAGTGAGATCTGCTACCATTGCACCAGGAAGGCAAATGACCAAGCGATCCTCATGGCCACCAGTCATTCAGCTATCTACATACCTAATAAATGAATCACCAACCAAATCAGCCAACCTAACTCTTCCCTTCTGGGCTGAAGCCCCTGGAGCCACATCCTCGGTATGAGAGTCTATTACATTTCTTAGAGGGCAGATCCTGGCTACAGGATAATTTCCTGTCACACCAAGGTGATGCTGTCCTTCCAGGTGACCTCTGTCTTCTGTGACCTCTGTTTTCCTCAGCTCCTCCAAATCTACTGCTCTAGCCTCCAGAGATCGGACTTGTTCTCTGAGAGCCAGGAGCTCTTTGGGGACAGTTTCTCCAAATGAGTGAGTTTTGTACATACAATGACAGTCATGAATCTCACTTCTAAGCCAGGGTATGAGGAGTATGATCTCAGTCTTTTAAATTTACTGCTAATGCTCAGTGTAGTACTTGCATTGTGCCAAAGAGAGCCTCCCTCTGGAGTTCATAAGATGTTACGTGTATGGGTAATTGGTATGGGTAAAAGATGTACTTGGAAATTCCTCTTAATTAGGCCTGTGGCAATCAACATGATGGAAAATAACTCAGTATTTTTGTGCCACATTTTCCAGGTCTCAGACTGCATTTCATGGTACTTGAACATTTTCTCTCTCTCAATGTGATTCAGAGGAGTAGTCGCTTGGAAATTACATCTCTATAATCATGCCGTGCTGGTGGTTTTCTCCTTTACCACTATATCTGGCTTCCTTGCATCCAGATTTTTATCGGTTGGAATGGGAGTATCCCAGGTGATCATAACCTCTTCATTCTCTGTAATTCTTTTAGGGTCATGATCCCAGTGCTTTTCAGGCACAGTGATGTTGTAGTGTTTATAGAGTTTCCAATGGATAAGGCGTGCTACTTTATTGTGCCTTTCTGTATAGAAATTTTCTGCCATCAGAACTTCACAGCCAGCTAAGAGGTGAGTCATCGTTTCCAGCTCTTTCCCACAGAATTGACATACAGTCAAACCTCGGTTTTCGTTGGCCCCGGTTTTCGTACGTTTCGGTTTTCGACGTCTTTTCTGACTGAGATGTTGTCTCGGTTATCGGATATCGCCTCGGTTTTCGTTGTGCTGCCAGATCTGAAAACTGTACAACTCCCAACTCCTGAAGAAGTGTCAACCTCGCGCTGGTCTGTATACACTGCCCGCCCAGTCCCGGCAGCACTACCCCCCGGACTCACCGATCGCGTGTTGAAGCGAAAGTCAGCTGAGCAAGAGTCAGAGTCAAGAGCCAAGGATTGCACAGAGAGGAAGGCCCCGATCTCTCCACCGCCTGCCTGTTCTCTGGAGCGCCCCCTCAGGCTCGGAGGTAGCAGGGTAGCTGTCAAGAGCCAAGGATTGCACAGAGAGGAAGGCCCCGATCTCTCCACTGCCTGCCTGTTCTCTGGAGCGCCCCCTCAGGCTCGGAGGTAGCAGGGTAGCTGTCAATGTAAGCAGGAGATGTTGAATGAATGTGGGAGGAAGTGACAGGAGCTGGGTGTCTGGAACGGATTAATTGAATTTACATTATTTCCTATGGGAAATATTGCTTCGGTTTTCGTACGTTTCGGTTTTAGTCAGACTTCTTAGAACGGATTAATAATGAAAACCGAGGTTTGACTGTATGTCTTTTTTGCCAGTTTTTTCAATGCTCACTGTAAACCATCTCATCCTTAAGCTGATGTCCTGGGCTGCAACTATCAACCTCTCATCCTTCGGTTTCAGTTCACCTCTCCTTAATCATTCACATATCCGTTCTTGCTCGACAAAGGGTTCCTGGAGTAACACTCTGTATTTCCCACTGTATTTGTGCATTTGCCACTTGTTTTTCCTTGTTTGTTGATTTAAATTCTTTGAAGAGCTTTTTCTCTTGCTTTGCAAGTTCTGTTACTTCTTTCTCTGTGTATGCTTGTGGATTCTCACTCATTCCTTCAAGTCATCAGAATGCTTGTCCAAGTTTGATGGAGACAGATTTGGGATGTTTACTTTCATATTTCAGCAGTTTTTGTGTATTTGGATCCGATGATGCAATTAAGTAGGCCTGGAGGCCTGTGATAGTAGCTCTGTATGTGTAATCAATTTCTGAGTCCTAGCCCTCCTTCAGCTCTAGGGATGTACAGTCTTGGCATACACTGATTCTTGTAAATTACTTCATGGGCATGGAGGAGTTTTTGTGTCACACATCCAGTTTTTCAAGATCTCTAAGAGGCCAGTCCACAATCCCAAAGCTGTATGAGAATGCAGGATTTGTCAACTGATTGATGGCTTGTATCTTATTCTGTGATGTTAAAGTACTTTTCAATAATGATTTGATCTTTTCTTTCAGTAATTTCCTTCCTCTACTTTGAGATATTTATATACGTCTTCCTGTTCAAGGTCCTTGATGTTACAACCTTCCGCCAGGGAGATGTTTCTATTTTGCTCAATTTTTGTCTAAAAATAGTTGCCTTAGCACATTTGTCAAGGCCAAAGGTTATCCTGATTTCATCAGAAAAGCTTTTCAACACATGGAGTTGCTCTGCTAATTGTTGGTTACTGGAGCTTCAGATCATCTACAAATAATAAATGAGATGTTGTTTCTGAGTTGTTGCCTTCTTTAGGATTCAGGCTAAATATATATCCCAAAGAGTTGATGAGAGTATTGTGGTGGCGAAGCTAGCCCAGTGCCTATGGAAATAGGGAAAACACTTGCAGTCTCCTCCAGTCAGAAGGAAAGTGCAGGGAATTGCCACTTTAAAAGTGCAGCTAAGAATGAAAAAAGCCTGTCTAAAGCTGCTGTCCTAAGGCCACGCCCCAGCTCCATGGTAACTGAGGGTGGCAATCTAAGACAGCTGGGGGCGGGGTGGAAAGATATAGGCCAGACCCACTCATATAAGCCCCAAAGAACAGGGAGGAGGAGAGCTGAGGGAATAGCTGAATCGAGAGCTGAGTCTGATTCAGAGGCGGAGTCTGGGAAGGAACCTGAATCTGAGTATCAGCATTACACGAGGAAGAGAGACGGAAGGGCTAATCTATGCAGGAACCAGCATGGCCAAGGAAATGGCAGTGAAACAGTGCTGAGGAGAATCCTAAAATGAACTGCAAGTAAAGATTTTAGCCAGGATTCTAGAGAAAGGTTCTCAGACACCAGTTGGAGGGAAGTTTGGACCGGTACCAGGGCTATAGGAAGCCTGCCGTAGGTTCAAAAACCCATAGGTTTAAGCCAGGAGAGATTGCTGGGAGTGACTCAACCATAAAGGCTTACCAGGAGACGCTGAGTCCAAGAATCTCACCTCAAGGAGGGCTGGTAAGAAAACCTCTTAACAGAGAAACCTTGAATACTTTAAGACTGTTGAAACGTTTGGTAAAAGATCAGGAATTACCTTGCTTTGATAGCAGCTCTGAGTCCCGAGAGAGGTCTCGAGGGGAACAGCTGATTAGGTTGTTCAACGAAGCTGCAGAACCTGATTGCTCTGAATGTGAGTCAATGGAAGTTGGAGAAGGTGATAGTGAATTAAGTCAACCTGATCAAGAAATGGAATGTGATTTATCCATAAGGGTAAAATGAGAATCTTCTGAGTTATAAGCTTAAAGAGATTCCAGTTTGTTTTATGTGCATGTATGTTCTGAAAGGGAAAGAAAGTTTTAATTAGTGTGGCTGCTGTTTTAAAAGCAAGAGACTTGTTAAGGAGGAATGCCTAAGGTCTCTAGAGCAACTAATTAAAACCATGATTAAGTTGAAGCAAAGAAGAAAAGTTTGTTACAGGAGTATTGCTGTCTGAAAGTCTTCAATGGACAATTAATTACAAAAAGCACTGTGAAGTGAAACCTTTTTTTGGAAGAAAGCAATCATTGCCTTGTTGAAGCAAGCAAGGGCAATTGATATCTGTGGAAAGTTTACCAACCTTTTATTTTCTTGTGGAAAAAGTCTTTACATGTGTTATGCCAAGCTTCCTTAGAAGTTCCTGTTAAACAAGGGAGGCGAATAAAATTTCCTGTGTTGCTTTCAAACCTCGGCTAAAGCTCTTTATTACAACTACAATCAAATGCTCAAGGAACTACAACTCCCAGAGGCCTTTGCCCTAGGAGTACATATTAAATAAAATATTGAAAGTGCAGCCCCCTTTCCTCGTCAGGCAACCGCCTAGGACAGTATTCATTGGATTAAGTGCCAAACAAAACAGAAGGAGCGACAGGGAATCCCCCTGGAATATTCCTCGCCAGATCCTGATGTTAGTAATGTTGTACTGACCATCTTCATATTTCAAAAAGAGTGTGGTTTGCCACATTGTCATGGTGAACTTAATGTACTCTATCAAACCAGGATTTATTTTATACATTTCAAGGTAATTTATTATCCAAGAGTGTGGGATGCTGTAAAAAACTCTCTTTTAATTATTCCATGCTATACTGAGATTTCTGCTTTTCTTAGTGCTGGCCATGATGGCCTTATTCAACATTAACTGTTTTTTGGTTCCATATGCTCTCTTGTTGCCTTTTTGCTCTATTGCCACGATGTTATTGGACTTGATCTGATCATATATTCTGTCTGCATCTACTGCAGTGAACAGCTTATAGATTATAGGTAGACAAGTTATTGGTCTATAATTTTTAGGAGTGTTACTTGGGTCCCCTTTTGGAAGGAGAAACATTCTTCCTGTAGTAAGCCATTGTGGTGTTAAGTTTGGCTGCTTAAACAATTGATTTTTGCAATTCACCAGGTCTTGATGGAGTGACGTTAACTGTTTGAGCCAAAAGTAGGTTACTCCATTTGGGCCAGTGCTCTTCCAGTTTGGGGCTCTCTTTAACCTGCTTTCTAGCTCTTTTGTTATTACTACAGACCATTCCATAGGTTTGATGTTTGCTTTTTCTAAATGCTCCTGTATGCAGGGTAACCATTCTGATTCTTGATTGTGTTTCAAAGAGTCCTCATATAGTTTTCTTCAGAAGCTTTCTGTTTTGGCTTTTGTTGGTGATGCTTTTACCATCTTAATGCTCTTTCCCAATTCCCTGTAGAATTGTTCTAGGTTCTCTCTAAATAGCTTATTTTGATATCTTCTTTTTTGTTTTCTTCACATCTTCACAGTTTTTGCTCTTCTGCTGCTACTTTCAATTTATTGTTGGAACATATAAATTTCATGTCCTCTGTTAATGCAACATGTTTCAGCTTGATGTCTTGGATTTTCCTTAATATCTTTGATGATCTTAATCCTTTTAGATACCCGTCTATCAGGAATACCTCCATATGCAATGATTGTATTTTTCCCTCAAAGTACTTTTTCCACAGAGGAACAGTTATTGGTTTCTTTTTCTTCTAGCACTACAATTTAGCTAGTAGTATTCTTGCAGTAATAATTTTAGCTGCACAATATTTTATTTGATTTATTTCGGTGATGTCAATAAATGGTCCCTTTATACTGGATATGGCCTTGTTCATCTTTATAATCATACTTTGTCATGGGGTAGATCAGAATATGCCTATGGAAATAGGAAAAACAGAGCTGAGCAGGTCTAAAAATGACAGCTCAGAGCACATGGATCAGGGTTGCTATGAGCAACCAGCAAAAACAAAAGCACCAGGTGTAGGAGCACGCCCTAGTAGGGGATTACATCATAGCATATTAGCTGATGAGAGGCAGCTGAGGGCAAGGCAGGCTCACCGGAACACTAGGAGTGACGCAGATAAAACTCACTCAGAGTTTGTCAGTAGGAGAGCTAATCAGGATCCTAGGAGGGCTAACCAGGATTCCAGGAAGAGAGCTAACCAGGAGCTTAGAGGAGCTAAGCAGGAGTACGGCAGAGCTGTTTTGGAAACTAAGGAAAAACTTCCCATGGAGGTTCAAGCAGTGTGCCACAGGAGATAGTTGAGAGAATACCAGAGGCTGGTTACAGGGTGCTGGGTAGCACTGAACAAGAACCAGGTGGTTGGTGCCACGGAGGTATTCAAACAGGCAGACGGAGGGAACCTGTGAGAGGAAGTCTCCCTGAGAACAGGTACCGGGAGGGCAGTAACTATTATCAAAGGGATACTTACCTGCCCAAAGAGAAGCCTACTGTAAATGGGAGTAGAAGGCTTGCCTGGGGAAAAAGCCACGCTAAGTTTCCGTGCTCAGAAAGCTCCGAGGGAACCGAGCCAAAGGATAGGCTAATTCCTTGTAATAGAGGGAACTTTGAAAGGGAAAGTTTCCCATACACACAGCTAGGAGTGTGTGGCCCTCTGGAGGAAAACTCCGCTATATACGGTAACCTTCCAATTCACCCTGATAGGGAGGGGGAGAGAAGCCTTTGGAAAGGAGAGGAGGGTTTTTGCAACAATGATGTGAGTTACAATCATTCTGAAGATAGCTACGGGGAAAACTATGAGGACATGGAATGTGACTTTTGTGGGGAAAGTCCTGAGGAGTTCCAAATGGAGTGTGCACTAATGTTCTCAGATAACATTTCCTCTCTATGCTGATTTGTTTAAAACAGAAATCCGTTGAGGGAAACGGATTGTGAAGAACTCACTTGTGTAAAGTACAAGGACTGTCTTACCTTTTTGGATTGGCTGAAGATAAGCACCTTTTTGTTAACAGTAGTTCATTTTCATTTGTACCAGAAAAATATAGTTTATTTCTTTTGATTCTTATGTGCAAAAGTTCACCCGGAAGGGAAATAAAATACCTCTTTTGAAAAGCCTGGCTACTCGTTCACAAGTACCTTTTTGATTAGCTAGTGGGACTACAGATCCCAGGGGGCATTGTAAAGTCCCAGCTACATTAAGAAGAGGCCCCACTGAAGCTCCCTAGGCTTCCGCCTATAAGAGTGAGTAGGTGGGTGACAACTTTTAACCTTTAGTGTTAAATTTAACTTGGATAATCTTTCTCTTGCCTGCAACCCAGCATATTCATTTTTTTCCATGTGGACTAGGAGTTCGATTTTGAATTCCTCCACTTCTGGGCCTTTCTTCTCCCTTTCTTCCTCCTCTAAAGTTGATTGGTTGACCTGTCTTGTAGTTACCTCCTGCAGTTCCAGATCTCTAAGCTCCATATCCCCCTCAACTGCTCTTTCTGTTTCTGTGTATTCCTTTCTTCTGGTACTTTCACCCAGGTCTCCTCCTCCCTGTATTTTATTTCCACAGACACCCTTAGTAGCTTCAAGATGTTATCATTCACATACTTCTTTGCTTTGATCTGCAAAATTAAAGATCTTCAATTTGCATCTGTTGCTTTTTGCAGTTTTTCTTGTGGCAATTTTCCTCTTCCAGTTTTTGGTTGATTCTCCTTGTATACCTTCTTATTCATTTATTTCTCCAGTTTTATATACTACCTTTTCCTTCAATCAAAGTGGTTTACAGAGTGAGTTTAGTACATTCTAAGAAGGAAGGTAGGGAGTAGGGGGTAAGGGTACAGATAAGTACAATATAATTATGGGAGGCATTGGCTGACTGTGGTTGGCCATAGGCTTTTCGAGAGTCCGTAGTGCTCGGTGAAGAGTAGCATCTTCAACATCTTCCAGAAGTCCTTAATGTCTTTTGAGGTTCTCATTAGTTCAGGAAGTGAGTTCCATAGTGTAGGTGCAGCGAGTGACGGAGCTCTTCTGGTTGTAGACTGATTGGATTGCTGATATTCAGCAGGTGTGTTAAGCTTGTTTACCATGCTACTTCGCCTGGGCCTTGTGCTGGATACCAGGCTCTGAGAGATTGTGGAAGATTTTGAAGATATTTAGGGTTGTTTTGTATCTTGCATCTGAGTGGATGGGGAGCCAGTGTAGCTGTTGAAGAATTGGGGTGATATTTATTTATGTAGACAGTTTTATATACCACCTTATCCTTCAATCAAAGTGGTTACAACACAAATGGGTTCACATTCAACAGATAGAGTGGGGCTCACAAATGTAGATACAAAGTAATTATGTCTAGGTGTGGAAGAGTGGGGTCAGGTATTTTAGGTAGGTGTTGGGCCATGTGGGTGATATAAGTATATCAACTTATGGTGCTTGTGCGTAGGCCTCAGTAAAGAGCAAGGTTTTGAGTGCCCTACGGAAGTCTTTAGAGTCGTTGATGGCCCTTAATTCCATTGATATGTTCGTTTCTTGCCGTATTTGTAATAATCCAGGCCGCCATGTTTTGAACCAGTTGGAGAGGGTGAAGGGATTGTTTAGGTAGTCCTTGGTAGAGCGAGTTTGCATAATCTAGTATTGGCATGATTATTGCTTGGCATACCGAGCAGAAGTGATCATTGTTTAGGATAGATTTGAGCCATCTGATGAGCTTCAATCTGTGGTGCGTTTTGGTGGCAGTTTTGTTAACGTGGGTCTGAAGAGTCAGGTTTTTGTCCAAAGTAACACCTAGGTACTTTACTTCTTCTTTCACTGATATGGATTTGTTGTGGATATTGATTATTTGAGATGGAGTAAAGGTGGTGCTTCTGGTGATGAACATTGCTTCCATCTTGTTACAGTTCACCGAGAGGGAGTTGTTGGTCAGTCATGTAATCATATCTTCTAGACACTTGGGGGTATGTTTACTAAACTGCGGTAATCGTGAATAACGTGCGTTATGTAACGTTAACGATCGTAAGCGCAGCATAACGCGCGTTATGCTGCACTTACGATCGTTAACGTTACATAACGCGCGTTATGATGCGCTAACGATCGTAATGCCCCGTGGCGTGGTAAAACACCGCAGAAGGTGGAGAGAGGGCGGAGAGAAGGGGTCAGTGGGCGGAGAGTGGGCGGGGAGAGGCTCCCCTCAAACTAACGCGCTGATTTTCAGGGCTGAATTCCAACGCGAATGAAAACCTGCCGTTAAAGGCACATTACAGGGGAGAGAAACCATTTCAGTGTCAGCAATGTACAGCCCAGGCAGGGAAACCAAAACACAGTGATAAGTGTGATACATGTGCACAGAACAAAAGGGCACAGAAACACTGAAAATGACCCCAACAAACTGGAAAAAAAACAATAACCAAGCTGGTCAATAGTGGTATCAATGAGAAACATCAACCCCTCCCCGAGTAAGCTCCATAGAACAGATATAAATCGTGGAAGGGTCTATACTCCGTCCCCATACAAGGTGAATGAGCCCACAGTGAACTAGCGCTGCTCAGGGTTTTCCCCACCATCGGACAGGGTTCCTATGGCATGCACATGTCCCGCAACATCAGGGTGGGCATGTCGGAACGGCAACTGGACAGATGCCGGAGAAGGGGATACAGAGGGCCGCAGGCGGCACATGCTGTGGTGGAGCTGGGCCACAGTGTGGACTAGGGTGATGCCTAGGTGGCCCATACGAATGCTGAAACAGCGGAGCAGCCAGACAGCAACTGCTGAAGGCCCAACATGGGCACAAGTGTGTTTCCCAAAGTGTCACGGGGATAGTACCCAACAGCTACCCCCAAGGGCACGGAACATTGGCAGGCGGGGCTGGGGGGGAGCGTGGACATCGATGCAGGCACCCCTACCCCAGAACCCGCACCATAGGCAGCCGCCTACCTGCACACTGGATGGCTTGAGACTGCGCACCACCAGCTCCACCAGCAGAAGGGCATGTCAGCATGGTGGCTGAGGGATACTGGTGGTGGAGGGGGCAGTGGCAGCTGGCCAGAGCAGACCGTGGCCTAGCCCTGTGTAGGTGGGTGCCATGCACTGCAACAGACAGGCCCTGTCTGACCAACAGTCATGGTATCACCAGGGAATGCACCATCTCTGTGATAAAACCAGTGTATTCAGAAGCAGAAGGTCACAGGTTCAAGTCCCAGCTGTGGTTTCCGCCAACCCAGTCCTCATATTTTACCCACTACTATAACGTGCTAATACAGACAGAACCTTTCTTGCAGATGACGTAAACATGCCCAAAACACCTACATTTTACCCTACAGAGCACAGATACCATAAACATGCACATTACCTAGAGCAGAGCCTCCCAAATGCAGTCCTGGAGGGCCAAACACCATTCCGGTTCCATGCTGCCTCTGATAAAGATGCCTGTGCTGCATTTCTATGCGCCACCCCATGGTATGCAGATGGATCTCATGCATATTCATGAGGGACAGCATGAAAACCCGAACAGTGTTTGGCACCGCAGGACTGGAGTTGGGAACCTCTGCCGTAAAGTAGCAGCCAACAGGGGCAGACACACCCGCACCCACAGGCCCCATTATCCAAAGCCTCCTGGAGAGGCAGGTCTTTGGGCTCTGCGTGCATCTCCCAATACTAGCACTTGCATACCTTAGTAATGCCACCCTAAACCTGGGAATATGGTACACATCTTTAAAGAGGTTGCTATGATTACTGGCAGATAGCAAGTCCTAGGTTAAGTACAATTTTCTGAGTGAGCTGCATCATAGCAACCTTTCTGATGTCTGTGGAGTGTGCTACAGGTGTCTGACAGTGTTTACCAACCTGGGGAGTGACTCCTACAGTATTGCGTACCATAGCCATGCCTGCACTGTGCCCAGGACCTGTGTGGTGGCCTGGGCTGCCCAACACCTCTATAGTTGCACAATGCTGGCATAGGTGTGGGGAGTGTGTGTCTGTCTATCCAGTGTGTGGTGGCTGCCAACACCCTCCACAGCCCACACTGCTAGCACTGTTGCCAGTATTGACCTGCCAATGTGCATAATGAGGCGCAAGGTACCGTGGGAATAGCCTGGATAGGGTGGCCTGGCCTGGATGCATCTGCACATGGCATAGGGAAATGGCAATTGTAGTGCCTGGCCACCACCTGCATGGACAGGGTGGCCATAGCATGTCCTGCTGGGAGGTCACTCTCACCCTGACTGAGCAGTGACCATGGCATGGCTAGGTTCCCCCATAGTGCTTTATAGTATTTCTCTCATGTGATATTTATGGGTTTCCTTTTGGGGCCCAATCACTGACTTATCTGCTTGGTGTGTATGCTGACATCCCCATTCTGGGTACATGCATCTCCTCCAGGACCATGCACTATGGACTAGCTGGCGGACTGTCTGCAGCTAGTATGTGTCTTGCTGGAACACCTTGCAGGGTGCAGCGACTGGAGGCTTGCTTCTGGAGAATATCAGATAATGGTGGGGGGCAGCTGAGCATTTCCAGGCCTGCCGTCTGTCTGCTATTGCGTTATGGATGTGTACCGCTCTGTCTGTTCCCCAGCAGGACAGGGGTTGCTGGTCCCCTCTACTGCTGCCATTGCAGGGAGGTAAACTGTGGATCTATTGGTGGGTGATCCTGTTTCCCACCCTGTGCCCCAGAGGGTGGGTTGTGTGGTGGTACATGATCTGCCCATGGGTCCATACACCCCCCCCCCTTCACCTACAGCAGGTAACCATGGCACCAACACAGGATATGCACTATTCTGGATGCATCATCGCCCATAGGGACTAGACATGACCGGGACATACAGCAGGGCACAGATGTATCCTAGGTGTGTCTAACAGAACTACCTATCACACACTGACGGGAACCAGTAGCATGGTGTAGTTCAGCCATGAATGGTGCTGTGGACCTGGTGCTGGGCGCCCCACCTCAACCTTAGGGTGGGCACAGTACCCGCACAATGTGACTGTCTGTGGCTACAGAAGCATTCTCCCAAACCCAAGGTATTCCCCAAGGCTCTGCACTCTCAGCACTACTATTCAACTTATATATGCAACCACTATGCAAAATTTTTACACGGCACAAAATTAATTACCACATTTATGCCGATGACATTATGTTATACTCACAACTTGACACTAAAAACCCGGACTACAGCCCACTCGAGACATGCGTTGGAGAGATGCAAGACTGGTTACAACAAAGCAGTATGTCAATTAACCACAAGAAAACTGAAGTAATGTATATCTCCAGGGAACCGAACTTTGACCCACCTTCAACAATAACGCTATGCAATAACACTTACCAAACAAAGAAAGAAATAAAGTATCTAGGAGTCACATTTGACTGTGACCTAACAAGGGAGAAACACCTCCGAAAGACCAACAGAGCAGTTTTCCACAAACTGAGAGTTCTTCAACCCATTCGGAGCATCATTGATCCCCAAGATTTCAGAACCGTGGCTCAAGCACTCATCATGCCGCATTTTGACTACTGCAATGCCATCCTTCAAGGTCTACCCAAGAAAACTCTGAACATTCTACAAATGGCACAAAATGTAGCTGCCAGGGTCATTATGAAGAAAAATCTTAATGACCACATCACACCAGTACTAATTCAATTGCACTGGCTTCCCATAACAGCTCGAACTAAATACAAAATATTGACAACTACATTCAAACTCATCCACAACATAGCACCATCCTTCCTCAACACACTAGTCAGATTACAACCTACTAACAGAAACAGGAGAACCATCAACTCCAACACCCTCCACACTCCAACCGATATAAGATCTACCAAAGTCAACACCAGCAACAGGGCTTTTGCATATGTAGCACCAACACTATGGAACCAACTCCCACCAGAACTACGAGCCAACAATGATCTTCTAGACTTTAGAAAAAAACTCAAACGCACATATTTCAAAATCATTTCAACCTGAACTAAATTCACATGTGGGCAACCCCCCTTCCCCAGCAACCCAGAGAACCTGTATTGTATAAATGTATATATGTAAATGACATCCCCCATAGCTAAGAAGTTGTTAACTCTGTGTGATGTGCTTACCCTACAAATCTGTATGTAAACAAAAATTGTATCTGTCTTGATTCGGCAGTTTCTCGATGTAATCTTACCCGCTTCTGATCGCTGGAAGGAGCGGGATACAAATGCTTGCTAAATAAATAAATAAATAAAATAAATACTCTGTGGCAGTACCACACACGGTCTGTTCCCCCTACCTGGCCGAGGTGCTGTGGGGGTGCATACCCAATCTTGTGCCCATCTCTCGACTGCTGATTTGCATGTGCAGTGCATCATGGGTACGGGTGGGTTAACCCTATCCTGGTAACCACAGCATACAGTTTGTGTGGTGATGTGCAGTCCTGCAGCCAGCCAGGGCTTTGTTCACAGCCTTATAAGGTGTCCTATAGGGGACATTATAGGGTGCCTTGGCGGACAGTACACTTTATAATGTGCCCTATGGAGTGCGTTATGGGGTGCCTTATGCGGCACCTTAGGTTATGCCACCGTGAGGGTGTGTTTGCTGGCAGCACAAATTAAAATACATGTCAAATGCCTCACCAATCACAACTTAAATGTAAAGGGTGCTGCCTCAGCCAGCCTTATACATTAGGCCCACTGGGGAATCGAACCCATGACCCCTGTACCATCCGTCAGTGTTGTAACCATTGTGCTACAGCTCTGTTGCTGTGATTGTATGCCTGCGCGCCTTCTTAAGATTAACGCGCGGTAACATGCCCTGTAGCGCTCGTTCATTTATGGCGCCTTGTAACGCGCGTTCTCGGCAACGATGTACCACCCATGTCCTTATTTGGGATTTCTGTCTCTAATGCGGCTCCTAACGCGAATCACACTAACGCAGTTTAGTAAACATACCCCTTGGTTATGGAGAAAGGTCAGGTGCATGTATGCTGATGGGGGTGTAGACCATGATATCGTCTGCATATAGATGATAATGCATCTTATGACGTTTGATGATGTCGCAGATGTGCTGTATGTATATGTTGAATAGAATGGATGACAGCGCAGACCCTTGAGGGATGCCATGTGGTATATCGAACTCTGTAGATTTGTTGTCGCCACATTTGACTTGATGGGTTCAGTTGTTGAGGTATGATTTTAACCATTTTATAGTGTTGCTGTATAGGCTGATTTTTTATAATCGTATCATTAAGTTGTGGGATATTGTATCAAAGGCTGATGAGATGTCCATGAAAATTAACAGGAATCCTTTTTTGGCATTATCAATGCCCCTTATGAAGTTATCAAATAGGGAAGTTAGTAGCATTTTGATGTTATGTTGTAGCTTAAACCCATGCTGGTGTGTGTCCAATGGTATATTTAGGTCGATGTGATCCTGTAGCTGCCTTTATATGGATTTTTCAATGTATTTTACAATGAATGGCAGGCTAGAGATTGGTCGGTAGGATTTTGGTTCCGCTGGATCAAGGGTGTTCTTCTTGAGGACCGGAGGTATGGTGGCTTATTTAAGGGCAGGCGGCATATAGTCCTGTTGTAAAGATAGCTCTACCATTTCTTGGATATGCTTGCTGAGTTGATCCTTCAAGGCTTTGATCCATGCCACAGGGCAGGGGTCAGTTGAGGAGGTTGTTGTATTAAGTGAGTTTATGATGTGCTCAATCTGTGACAGTGAAGGGATGGTAAAGTTATCTCAGGTTTTCTTGTGTGCAGGAGATGTTGACTGGTTGCTATAGGTGCTTGGTATTGCAAGAGATTGTTGTGCTTGTTGATTAAGAAGTTTGCGAATTGTTGGGGGTTGATGCTGCATAGTATCTTTGGTGAGCTGCGCACGATACTGAAGAGCTCTCTAGGTCTGTTTGCTGACTTCATAATAGTGTTGGTGTAGTATTGTTGTTTGCACGCATTAATTATGTTGTATTCCTGTTGTTTGGATCTGTATTGTTATTTATTTATTTAATACACACTTATATACCGCCGCTTCCAGCGATCAGCAGCGGTTTGATTCATCTATTTGGGGTGTCAAATCAGGACTGGGAGGGTACAGTGATTACATGGGATTGGAGGGAAGTCACAGCACACATGTTGAGTGTCTAGGGGGAAAATATACATATTTACATTTATACATACGTATTTACATATTGCTGGCTACTATTGAACATTTACACCTTTACGCAGTTTTACATTTACATAGTTGGGTTTTGTATTTTTGTGTTTATATTTTCCATATTTTCCATATTTTACTTAAAGTGTATCCAAATGCGTATAATTATCCACAGTCTTTGCTATGATTTCCTGGAACTTGAGGGTCATGGCTGATTGTAGTGGCATTTGAAGAGGTATGTTTTTATCTCTTTCCTGAATCTTGTAATGTCCGTGACTGATCGCAGTTCAACAGGGAGTTGGTTCCATATGGTTGGTGCAGAGAATGAAAAGGCTCTTCTAGATGTACCTGTTTTCACAGTTCTGATGGTGGTGGGGACCCGTAGGGTGCCCAAGTTGGCAGTTCTTCTGTCCCTATTTGCAGGTTGTGTTGCGATAAGTGAGGTCAGGAAAGAGGGGGATATGTTGTTGATCAGTTTGAATGTGGTTACTAGCATCTTGTATTGTATTCTAGCTGCTATTGGAAGCCAATGTAGGTCGATTAAAATTGGGGTGATGTGATCTGAAAGCCTTGCACCCTTTATGACTCTGGCGGTCACATTTTGGGCCATTTGAAGGATATTTAATGATTTCTTGGGGAGACCTTGTAAGATGGCATTACAGTAGTCCAAGTGTGGCATGATGAGAGCTTGGGCTATGGTCCGGAAGTCATTTGGTTCTAGTATTTTCCTTAGAGGTTGTATTATTCTTAGTTTATGGAAGATGTCTTTATTCGTTTTACGCAGGTGGGTTTCCATTTTTAGATTGCAGTCTAGAGTGACTCCTAGATATTTGATTTTATCCTTTGCTTTGTACGTGTTATTGCACAGGGTGATTGTATCTGGGGGCTTGAAGGTCGGTTTGTTGGACATATACATGACCTCTGTTTTTTTGTGGTTAATAGCCATGTTGTTTTTCTGTAGCCATAGCAACATTTCATCAAGGCAGCTTTCGAGCTGTGAATAATTGGGGTCAGCGGTGTCCAGTTGTGTGTAGAGCATGATGTCATCCGCGTAGATATGGTAGTTGATGTTGTGTTTTTTAAAGATGTCGCAGAGGGGTTGCATGTAGACATTGAACAGTAGCGCCGATAGAGCTGAACCCTGGGGTATGCCCTGTGTTTGAGAGAATGGTTCAGCTTGTTCGCCATTGAATTGTACTTGTGGCCTTCTGTTCGATATGTAGGAGGAGAACCAATTGAGGGGGGTTGTTGAAGTGTATCCTGGGTTTTGTTACGTCTCCATTTTCTTTAGAGTTTCCTCAGTGCTCTTTTAGCTTCTCTGATGTTATCCGAGTACCATGGTGCATTGGGTCTTTTGCGGGTGCGTATGTGTTTTATATTCGTGATTACAGCTGCTGTAGAGATAGTGGTGATCCAGGTTTTGATGATTTTATCCAGGTTGTGGCTGTCCTGCTGGAGCTTCGGGGTTATCTCCTGTAGGAATGCCTCCTTGTTGAAGGTTCTAAACTTTCTGTTTGTGTGCCATGGTTCCTGGTGATTGTTGGGGCTCCTGATGAGCAATGAGAACATTATTGAGTAGTGATCAGACCAGGGCATAGGAGTGATTGTTGGTGCTGATGTTTGATCTTGCTTCGTGAGTTGCTTTGATATGAAGATCAGATCTAGTCTTGTTCTGTGTTGGTGGGTGGGGTCATCCATTGCTTTAAGGAATGCGTGGGCTTCTTTGCTAGGTGAGCAACACAGGTTGAAGTCACCAAGGGCGATAAGTGGTTTGTACTGTGAGCCATTTGCACAGATTGTCTCCAGAGTGATGGAAAGTTCCTTATTTTTGGCATTCAGTGGCTTATAGGTGAGGCATATACTCAGGTATTTGTTGGAGATGATGATTGTGTTGATCTCAGTCGAGTCAATGGCTGAGTCAATGGCCTGAATCTGTAGTGGTTTCTTGCCACTATCAATACACCACCGCCTCTTTTGTGTGTCTGAGGGCATTTGAATGCTGCGTACTCAGGCGGGGTAATTTGGTTCAGGATAACTTGGTCTGTGTCTGTTAGCCAGGTTTCTGTGATGCAGATGAATTCTATCTTGTGTGTTTGTATGTAGTCGTAGATAGTATTTGGTTTGTTTCTAATTGACCTTGCGTTGGTTAAAGCACATTTGATAGGGGAGGCCACGATGGGGTTAGATTGTGTGGTTAGAGGGAGGTGTATGCATTGTATTTGTGTTAGGTTGTGTGCTCTGTGTGCAATGGGTCTCAGACAATGATGTATCAGGGTAGCTGTTGGACATGCAAATGAAAGTGGTGGCAACTGGGCTGGCACTGTATGTGATCTGGTTCCCATGGAGGTTACATCAGGATTAATATCAGTAGGAGATGATGTTTGAGGTTGGTGCCGCTTACTTGCATTTTGGTGCTGCCAGTGGTTTGCTTGGCTTGTGGAGAAGAGTGCAGGAGCTAGTAGTTTTGAGTGGGCTTACTTGCTGCTGCTGACTCAGCGGGATTGCCTTGTGGTGTGGAGAAGCTGGAGTTGGGGTGTGTTCTGTCCGATATCATTCCCTTGGGGATTCCTTACATTCGATGTTTGCATCTGGTGCTTGGCCGCAGAGTGGCGGCTGTTCCAGGCGATGTGAGCTTGTGGCTGCTTGTTGTTACGTCAGGATGTGCAGTTTTTGTCAGTGGTTGGGTGTTTTCTCAGTTGTATCATCCAGGATTTAAATATAGGGTTTGTAGCATAAAAGTAGCAGTTTATTATCTCCTCCTTATCTGCAGAAGTCTTTATCTTTTATCTTTATATTTTATTAACACATTTTATGTGGAGATCACGTGAGCAAATGAGCGGGTGAGGAGCAATCCTCGTTGCGCTCCCGGGCCGCTTAAAGAAACTTTTCATAACTCGGCAATTATAACTAGGCGAGGGATGAGAATCATTGGACCCTGTGTAGTATCTCCCAAGCGCTGCTGGTGACCTGTTTGGACGGTCTGAGCTTTGCAAGGGAGGCTATGAGAGCGGCGTCAAAGAAGGAGAAACCCGCGGGCCTGCGGGAAAATAAGATGGCGGCTGTGGCCCGATCTGCGAGTATGCCTGGATCCCCGGGAGCTGAAAGTGGAGAGTCTAGCCCGGAGGATGTGGCGCAGGAAGTTGTGAAGCTACTCGACCCCAAGTTTGAAAATGTGCTGAAGAAGCTTGAGGAGATGGGGGAGACTTTTGTAGAACTCACGAGGAGAGTAGAGGAAGTTGAGCAGTGTGTGACGGTGCTGGAGGATGGGGAGCTGGCACTGGAGAGAAGCAGTACTAAGCAGCAGAAGCAAATTGAGGCCCTGATTCAAAAGGTGGATGACCTTGAAAATCGCTCCCGACGAAATAACTTACGACTCGTGGGAGTGCCAGAAACGTGGACAGATGGTCAACTTGTCCAGCTATTCAAGGTGTGGCTGCCGAAGGAGCTAGGCCTTGGGGAAATGCAGGGCCAGATAAAGGTGGAAAGGGCCCACCGGCTAGGCCAGCGGATCTAAGGCAGAGCTCGGCCACGGCCTGTTCTGGCGCGATTACTAAACTTTCAACATAAAACGGCTTTGTTGCAGGCGTACCGCAAGCGGCGGGACTTGAAGCTGGACAATGTTTCTGTGCTCATGTTCCAGGACTACTCAGCGTCTTTGGCTGCCAGACGCAAGGAGTTTTCGCCCATATGCTCAGATCTGGTACAAAGGGGAATCTGGTTTGCCTTGATTTACCCGGCGGTGCTTAAAATTTTTCATAAGGGCACTTCACACACTTTTGAGAAGCCAGATGAGGCCCGGAAATTCATGACCGCGATGGTATAACACCCGCCTGTTGATACAGCCTAGCGAGGAGCGGCAGGTGACGAGACTGGTTGGGGCATGGTGGTGAATTTGCCACATGGAGTGGACTGAACTGCTAAGGGATATACACGGGCAGAAGCCCTCTCTTAGGGTTGAATGTGGGCTCTGGACCCGCTGAGATTCTGGGTTCCATGTGACTTGCCCTGAGAAGACTACGCCTTTAACTTTGTGGTATTTTATTGCACGGAGGTGGCCCGGAGGTGCAATGAACAGTGATCTGACTCCCGGTTGGGAGCATCTTGCCGCGGCAAGATTCAGGGGATGTTGAGTTTTGTGGGGGAAGAGGGGGAGAGGGGAGGGGGAGGGGATTTATGTATCTACTTATATCTGTGCTTCTGTGTGTATTTGAGTGTGTGTGGGCGAGTATTTGGGGATTTAAGTAGGGGTAAGAGAATGCGTGGGGTAGGGGAAGTGGGTGGAGTAGGGTATCTGAATCTCTTTGACGAAGGGGACTGCTCTATTGGTGGGGGAGTGATGAATAGGGGGGCAGGGATGGGAGAGGGGGGAAGGAGGTAGGACTGTGGGAAGGGGTGGGGGGGAGCAGTTTTTGGGAAGGGGTAGGGTGGGTGTTAAAGGGGGGGATAGCACTGTCTTTTGGAGATCACGATGGGTGGCACTGGGGGAGCTTAAGTATCTTGGGTTCTATAGGAAGGAGGCCGAGCTGGGTTCTGGCTCTAGGGGCGAGGCTGGGCACCTCTGGGAGCGAAATCAGGTGCTTAACATGCTGTTTTTTTCTGCACCATGGAGGTATGCCTGATGTCAAGATAGTTTCGTGGAATGTGGGTGAGATAGGATCTCCGGTTAAACGCACTAAGATATTGCAGTTGCTGAAAAGAAAAGGAGCACACATTGCTATGTTGCAGGAGACTCATTTGAGTGCCTTGTAACATCGCAAGTTAGCAAGGGATTGGGTGGCGACTGCTTATGGGGCGGCATCGGGCACGAAGAAAGCGGGAGTAGTGGTGTTAGTGAAAAGGGGGATACCTTTTGAAGTGAGCAACGTACAGGCTGACTCTAACGGCAGATATATTTTGATGCATGTTAAAATATATAATGAACCTGTTTGGCTTTATGCACCAAATGTCTATGACCATGAGTTTTTCAAAAAGGTGTTGGGGCTTCTCAAAAGTCCGGGGAAGAATAAGTTAATTGTGGCTGGGGACTTCAATTGTCCACATAATCCACGCTTGGATAAATCTCAGCAGAGTGGAGTGGGATCTTGGACGCAAAGAGGGGGTAGGGTATCTCTGTAGAATGGGGGATCTAGTAGATGTCTGGAGGGTTTTACACCAGGAGATGCGCGAATACACGCACCAATCGAGAGCGCACCTCACGTGGTCCCGTATAGACTACATCTTGGTGAGTGAAGGGGGGCTCCCGAAGGTGCTGCAGGCGGGTATAGACCCAATAGTAGTGTCTGACCATGGGTTGGTCTGGATCATTTGGGAGTGCCAAGGGCCCTCGAGAATGGGGTGGAGATTCCCAGCTTATCTTTGGGAAGATGAAGCCTTTCGGCTCCATCTTGAAAAACAGTGGGATGAGTACTGTCAACACCTTCACTCACTCCCCAACCTTGTGGGTTAAGGAGGGAAAGGGCTTGTGTAGTTGTGGGGGCCCAAATGAATAATATGGGTGACAAGAAATTTATTTTTCAAAAAGGATGTTTATTTTCCCCGCTCCGTGAGGCACACAGAAACAGAAAAGTCATTAACTCAGGATTCTGCAAACAGAGGGTTTTCCAATAAAGTGCTTTAACAAAACTTCTTCCGTAGAAAACACATTGCTTCATGTGTCTTTCTCCTGGTCATATACAGGTGAGTGGATATAAAGTATAATGGTTCCCTTGAACAGTTAACTCACAGTCCAGCATACAGTTTATGCACAATAGTCTTTTCTTGCAATTACCCAATCACAGTCCTGGTGGGTAAATTTCAGCAATTCTGGCTCAACAATAAACAGAATTAAATTCAGGAATAATCACTCAAGCTTTTGGTTTCCTTAGGCTTATCAATCAGTCCTATCGAGCAGTCCATCGGCTGATTGATTTCTCTCATCGGCAAAGGGACGTGGGGTAAAATCCTTTCTTCAGGATTGTTCCCTGCTTGAATATTGGCTGGTAATAAAATGTCTCTTTTATTCAATAGTTTTCTCAGCTCAGTTAGGAGGTATTCTGCTTGGCTGCTAGCAGGGGTTAGGGGCAAAGCTTGCTGTTGTTTAAACAGCTGATTAACAGACTGTAATGAGGCAGCAGGGCTTTCCCTTATTAAACATTCTGGTCCCGAGGTGGAGATTCCCTGCCCCCACTGCTCTCTGCTATCGAGTGGAGGAATCTCACATCTGTTGGTAGCAGTCCTAGCTTTTAGCACAGCTTCAAAAGTAGGTCCTCCTAAACCTGGATAGTTTAATCTATCTGTAAACCCTTTTGCTGTGTTTATCTCCTCAGCTTCTCTATTAAGCACGGGAATTACAGGCTGAGTAAAAGTTGGTTTACAGGGAGAGCTTTCAGGGTAAAATAAACTCCCTTTATATTCCCTGAAACTGTCCTGTCCTCTGCACACAGGATTCTCTCTTTTTGGTTTATAAAAGTTTGCATAAGGATTAAGAACAGCAGATACCTTGTGTTGAGAGTGCTCAGGAACTATCTTGCCAGCATATCTTTCTCTCCATGGAAGGAAATTGCTTCTCAGAAACGTGAGCTTTTCTCCTGCTGAGGAATTAGCTTCCTTCCTGGTGCAGCTGGGCAGAGGTTGTGAAGTCAGGTCACAGGGTTCTGCAGTCAGAGGAACTTCCTGCCTTCCCCGTAGCTTCTGCTTACTCTCTCGTGGGTAAAAAGGAACTTCCTTTCTCCAACCACTTGCAGCATTCACTCCTTCATTCCTTTTCCATACGCTCTCAAATGGTCCTGTTTCTGCATTCGTTCTAGTGCTTCTCCTTCTTCTTCCACTCTCTCTCTCTCTCTCACTGTGTTCCCTCTCTTTGTTTAAGAAGGGACCCTTGCTCTGGGAAACCCGCCTCCTCCTAGGGCGTGCCCAATCCATGGGTTCACTTCTCTCCTCCTCTGAGGTGAACTGATTGGCTGCCTGCAGGCTATGCTGAGAGTGTGAATCTCTTCTTTTGCCTGCAGTACCGGACTCTACCAGGGGGTCACTATCGGTCTCCATGGCTTCGGTGCTTGGCACTGCGTCACAGTACGTCCATTTTAATGCTACGCCACAGTGCCCTCCTCTCTTGTTCTGGGAAGCAAGTAAGGCAGTGATGAGGGGAGCAATCATTTCGTATACTACTGCGCGTCACAGACATTTGGATCGTAGTATTCTGGTATTAGAACGTAATCTGCAAGACTTACAACATAAGCTGTGTAAGTGTAGGGATAGTGGTATGCAGCAGGAATATACGCGGTCGCAGGCAGCACTAAATGAACTACTCCGGAGCAGAGCTACCCTGTCGATGCAATATCATAAACACCGTCTATATCGCTATGGTAATAGATCCGGTAAATTGTTAGCAAAACTTGTTAGGGACCCCAGAGGTAATCGCTTTATACCTGTGCTTCGGGGGGAGACGGGGTCACTGCATCATCAACCAGCATATATAGCGAAGATCTTCCGAGCCTTTTATGCCAAGCTATATAGTGAGGAGGAGAGGGACTATGAGAAGGGAGTAGCTTTCTTAGGCACTTTATCTTTGCCTAGGGTGTCCGAGGAAGATTTGCTGAGGCTAAATGAACCACTGACGGTGCGGGAGATTTTAAATGGGATCAAGAGAGGAAAGCCACATAGGGCCCCAGGCCCAGATGGATTCAGCATTGAATATTACAAAATGCTGGCATCTCGTCTGGCCCTGTCAATGGTGGTGATGTATGATGAAGCGCGTGTGGCAGGCATGTTCCCTAGAGATATGTGGTGTGCGGACATAACGGTGATTCCGAAGCCAGGAAAAGATACGACGGATCCGGCTTCTTATAGACCTATTTCTCTCATTAATTGTGATATGAAGATTCTGGCGTCGGTCCTGGCGGAACGGCTTAATCCGGTATTGCCATCGCTTATTGATGCCCGACAGGTGGGTTTTGTGCAAGGGAGAGAGGCGTCCCGAAATATCGCAAAATTGTTGTTAGGAATGGAGTATTGTTTACGGAAGGACGAGGCGTTGCTCCTAGTAAGCCTAGACGCTGAAAAGGCATTTGATAGGGTCGCTTGGGCGTACCTATGGGATGTGTTGTCCGGCTTTGGTCTGCAAGGGAGTTTTGTACAGTGGTTCCGAGCATTGTACGAGCAGCCCATGGCCAGAGTAGGAGTTAATGGCGTCTTTTCGGAGCCTTTCATACTGGAGAGGGGTACACACCAGGGGTGCCCTTTGTCTCCTATGTTGTTCGTACTTGCGTTGGAACCCCTGCTTCGAGCCATTCAACAAGATTTAGGGATTGTAGGCATCGGTATGGGAGGAGAGGAATTAAAAATTAGTGCTTTTGCTGATGATATGTTGGTGTGTTTAACGCACTTACCCGATTCCTTAACTCACCTCCTTCAGTTGATCTTCGAGTATTGGCGCTTCTCGGGCCTCAAAATTAACGTACTGAAATCAGTAGCTTTGGATGTGGGGGGCAAAGTGCAGCCGGCGTGGGAGGGGGAGTTCCCGTTGGTCTGGGTGGACGGGGTTATCAAGTACCTAGGGATACAGTTGCCGGATCGACCTGAACACCTCTATCAAGCAAATGTTCCTGGTTTGCTAGCTAGAAGTATAAAAACTCTTAAGGGATGGCATAGCTTACCTCTGTCTTTGAAGGGGAGGATCGCGTTGTTTGTCATGGTAGAGTTTCCGAGATGGTTATATGTGTTACGTATGCTACCTATATGGATCCTGGACAAAGACTGGAAGCGTTTTGAAAAACGTCTGCGAGGGTTTCTGTGGGGGGGGGGGGGGTAGACGAGCAAGGATTCCACTACAGGCTCTAATGAGTCGGAGGGAAGAAGGTGGACTGGAGATGCCTTCGTTGCGAAATTACAATCTTCGCTACTTGGTTAGGCATATTGGGGCGCTATTGGGGGAGGCGGGGGGTTGTGCTCCAGTGCGGCAGTTAGATGAAGCTTTGGCGCCCTATCATAGCCTTTATGTTTTACAGATGAGCAAGTTGCCGACGACGATTCGGGACGGAGTGGGGGGGAGATATATGGGCGCCTTACGCTCTGCCTTGAAAGTACTGTGCACGAGATTTGGCTGGAATTGGAGGGGGTCAGAATTGCTACCCTTAGTGGGTAACCCTGATTTTGCTCCTGGATTCTCAAAAGGTAATATTTTTCGTGACTGGGTAGAGAAGGGGGTTGTTTGTCTTGGAGATTTAGATATGACAGATGGAGCGTTCGTAGATAGCTTTCAGCATTTGCAGCGGAGATACTGTCTTCATCAACACGATTTTTATGGATATTTGCAAGCTAGACACTATGTGGACGGAGTGAGTATGAAAAAGCGGGATGGGACAGTGATAGGACTTCCTAGATCAATATTGGAGAGGTTGGCGGAGAATCAGCCGGGAGAGGAGGCCTGTAGGACATTGATTCGGCCTGCGAGGGGTAATGAGTTCCTCTCTGAGTTGACAACACGATGGCGAAGGGATGGGGTAGAAGGAATGACGATGGAGTTGCTGCAGGTGGCTTTTGAGGGGATTACGAAAGGGACGGTGTGGGTCTACCTGCAGGAACTCCAGTACAAGTTCCTGTGGAGAGCCTATACCAATGATAAATGGGCGTATCAGGTAGGACTTAAGGCCTCTGCAATGTTTGGTTGGTGTGGACGAGAAGTAGGGACTATTTTGCATAAATTTTGGGACTGCCGGTTGGTCAGGGACCTCTGGGTACAAGTATGTCATAGGTTGGCGGGGTGGTTGGGAGTGGAATTTATGGCACATAGGGAGGTATGCCTGTTTCACAACTGGGGGTTGCACACTGAAAGGTTCAGTGCCATGCACAGAGCGCTGCTAGAGCACGGTTTCCTGTTGGTTAAAAAAGCTCTGTTGCATCGATGGATTGCTGTCTCCCCCCCGGGTATAGTGATATGGGAAAATTTTATGTTCAACGTACTGGGCATGGAAAAACTGATGGCGAAACAAAAAGGGGGCAAGAGTTGGGAAAAGTTTTTGGAATTATGGTCACCAATGATTTTTCAGTTATCACCTAAGGAGCAGGCTATAGTTTTGAATGTATAGTTTTGAATGTCTAATGGGAGGTTGGACTATGTGGTAATTGGAGATTTAAGTATGGTGGGTAATCCACCCAGGGTCGCCTATCTTTCTAGGTATGTGTGGATTGAGTGCACCCGATTTATGTTGGTTTATAGAATTTTTGACAGTGTTGGGAGGGGGGAGGGTAGAGGGGAGGGGGGTTGGGTGGGAGGGAGTGATGCCTCATTATGTGAATCATACGGGAGACACAGCCCTGTAGACACGTTTCTGGATGAGCGCAGTGCCCTGCTATTGCATTCATTGTTTATAAGGGAGTGAATAATGCTTATTGTTTGCTGAACTACTTATTGTTTGTTTGTGTGGGAATGCATAATGTTTCCTAATTGCTGTTATAGTTTTCGCTAGTAGCATTAAGTTAATTCTGTCTTGATAGATGGGACTGTGTTGTTTGGCATATATTTGCGAAATTAATAAAAATGATTTGAAATAACACATTTTATATACCGCTCACGCTCAAGGCACCAGAGCGGTTTACAATAACAGAAATAATAAGGCTGCTGAAAAGGAAAAGAATGCCAAAACAAAAGGAAATGAAAGTATGAGATAGGATAGAATAAGAAAGGAGGATAGAGCAACAAGGCAAAGCGGAAACATTGCATAGTAGTGGAGGGTTGGGGAACATCTGAATTCAGCGGGGTGGGGGAGATGAGGGGGCAGGGGGAGGAGGGAGGTTAAAAGCAGAGCAAAATAAATGGGTCTTCAGCATAGTCTTAAAGGTTTTGTAGGAGGGTTCTAGGCGGAGGGCAAGGGGAAGCGAGTTCCAGAGCTGGGGGCCTAAGAAGAAGAAAGCAGAGGAACGGGTGGATTCAAGATGAGCCTGTGATGGAGAGGGAAGGGACATGCGGTTCAGATGACTTCAGCATAGTTAATCCTCTTCAATTTTTCATTAATTTCTGTGGTTTATCTCCTGCCACAATGGGTCCATGAACATGCTCACCATGACCTTTATCTGTGGCAGGGATATTATCTACATCGTTAGTCCTAGTGCATAAGCTATGGGTGGGCACCTTTTTATCCTTGGCGACATGCAACTAGTATGTATTTTTCGTTTTCGTTCCTACCATACTTCAATTACAGTGTTACTTTGCTGGGATTCAGTATAGAGTTTGTACAATGGAGTCACCATGTGAAGGTACTCAGCAAGGCTTGGGGAGAAAACTATCATCTCACCCCCTAAGAGAAGCACAACAATTCACCAACCACAGCTAGTGAATTTTATGCTGCACGTCCCCTTGACCCCCCTCTTTACATTGAGTGCACACATATGATCTCTCACCAATCATACATGTGACACCACTACTACTACTATTACTACTTAATGTTTGTATAGCGCTACAAGACGTACACAGCGCTGTACACAAACATGTAAGAGACAATCCCTGCTCAAAAGAGCTCACAGTCTATCCAAGATAGATGCATACAACTAACAGAGGACCAGGGTAGAACACAGGGGAAGAGATTATAACACACAAGGGTGGTAAACATGAGAATAAGGGGATGAGGATCCAAACTCAATGCAAAAGATTGGATAGTCCCCATTTCGCTTATGGACTGCTACCTGCATCTTTGTATTAATGAGCTTAGTTGTTAGAGTTGTTAAGGAAGTAGAGATGCCTAAATTAATTAAAGGCCTTTAGGATTATTTGGTATAGTTATGCTCATTTTTGTTTGCTTCCAAATAAGGGACGTGTTAAGGAGAAAACACTTCTTGATGAAAACAGACTATGGTTTAAAATTTTACTCTTTCTCTTAATTGGGAGAACTAACTATAAATTAAGGGGTGTGCCTGCATTGGATGGGAGTAGGGTTGCCAACTGGCCGGTTTTCAGCCGGCCTGGCCGGTTTTTCCATGGCCAGGCCGGCTGCCGGCGCAGAGGCAAAACCGGCCCTTGAAAAGCCGGTTTTTTTGCTCTGGCCGCAAGATCGGGAGCGGCCAGAGCAAAAAAACCGGCTTTTCTCCCAACCCGGAGGGCTTCAGAGGGAGCCGGGGAAGCCCGCGCGAGGCCCCGACTCCCTCTGAACAGCCGCCAGCGGGAAGAGCCTTTTCCTTCACGCTGGCGGCTGTTTCCTGTGAAGCCGCGATTTGTGGAAAAGGTTAAAGGCAATGCCCTTTAACCTTTCCCAGCATTCGCGGCTTCACAGGAACAGCCGCCAGCGTGAAGGAAAAGACTCTTCACGCTGGCAGCTGTTCAGAGGGAGCCGGGGCCTCGCGCAGGCTTCCCCGGCTCCCTCTAAAGCCTCAGACAGCCGCGGTTTGGGGGGGGGGAGGCCAAGGACTGCCTGGGCTTGATGGGGGGGAGGGGACCTGGACTGGAAAAGGGCTAGGAGGGGGGAATTTGACTGGAAATGGGTTGTGATGGGGGGGGGGGGGGGACCTGGACCGGAAAAAGGGCTATGGGGGGGGGGGGGGGGGACTTGGACTGGAAAGAAATGGGCTGTGATGGGAGGGGACCTGGACTGTACATGGGCTGGGGGGGGGACATGGACTGGAAATGGGTTTTGATGGGGAGGGGGACCTGGACTGGAAAAGGGCTGGGGGGGGCATGGACTGGAAATGGGTTGTGATGGGGAGGGGGACCTGGACTGGAAAAGGGCTATGGGGGGGGGAACTTGGACTGGAAATGGGCTATGGTGGAGGGAGGGGGAACTTGGACTGGAAATAGGCTGTGATTAGGAGGACTTGGACTGGAAATGGGTTGTGAAGGGGGGGGGACCTGGACTGGAAAAGGGCTAGGAGGGGCATTGGACTGTAAAGAAATGGGCTGTGATGGGGAGGGGGACCTGGACTGTAAAAGGGCTATGTGGGGGGGGGACATGGACTGGAAATGGGTTGTGATGGGGAGGGGGACCTGGACTGGAAAAGGGCTATGGGGGGGGGGAACTTGGACTGGAAATGGGCTATGGTGGAGGGAGGGGGAACTTGTACTGGAAATAGGCTGTGATTTAGGGGGGCTAGGACTGCAAATGGACTGTGATGGTGGGGGGGGGGGTAGGACTGCAAATGGGCTGTGATGGTGCAGGGGGACTCGGACTGCAAATGGGATGTGATGGGGGGGGGCCTAGGACTGGAAATAGGCTGTGATGGGGGACTTGGACTGGAAATGGGCTGTGATGGGGGGGGGGGGGTTAGGACTGGAAATGGCCTGTGATGTGAAGGCTAGCACTGGAAATGGGCTTATGAAGAGCTGGAATAGGACTGGAAATGGGCTGATGTGGGGCATGGGAGAATGGGACTAGAAGGGAGTGGATGCTGGGTGGGTCTAGAACTATAAGGAACTGATTTTGGGGGAGGACTAGAATAGATGGGGAATGAGTGGAGAGGGGAAAAAATATTTTGTGTGGAAGAAAAGTCTACGATGGGCCGGGTATTGGGAGAGTAAGAGGGGCTTGAGAATGGAAGGGTGAAATTTAAATGGATGATAAAGGAATAAGAAAAGAATTGGGGGAAAGAGCAAAAGGGAAACAATCAGTATGTTAAAGCAGAAATAGAGAGAGAATGGAAAACATCTAATAGAGAAGAAAGGACAAATGGATAGCTCGCAGAAGACATGAAGAAACCAGAAGAAAGTGACTGGAGCAATTGCAACTGAAAAATAAAACGCCCAAACAGAAGGTAGAAAAATACTTTTTATTTTGAATTTATTAGCTGGAATATGTTTGGTCTGGGAAGTGTGTATTGATAACATCTTTGCGTTTTTGTTTAGTGCAAGAGGAAATTACTTTATAGTTTTATTTCTCCAGTGTTGTACATTTCATGTTTGGATTTTGGGGTTCCCAGTTTAATTATTATCTGACCAAGGAAGTTAGCCTACACGTATCCTCGGTAATTTTTGTGGGTGGGGCTGGGGGCAGGGCAGGGGTGGGACTAGGGGCGGAGAATGGATGGAGCATGGCGAGCCACAGGTGTCGGGTTTTTCTCGGTGAAAAAGTTGGTAACCCTAGATGGGAGTTGGCAAGGGTGGGTAGGAAAAGACTAACTTTAACCTGTCTGTTTTCTTTTAAGACTATAAGGGCCTAAATCTAGCAGAAGTTAATTTAAAACCTCTAAAGCAAGCAGCTACTTACCTGATTAGATCCCACCTAAATTTAACAGAATTTAATTAAAAACCTTTAGATCACAATTTTACATCTGGTTCTTTCCAAAATGGGCCACTGGTATGGATTATAAACATGTGCAACAGCTATTTTACATTCATGAGAAGCCCATATAGCAAGTCTACACGTGGCTGATTGCAAAACTGCTAGCTCATGGACTGTAAATGCGCTGATATCTCCACTGCCTGAGGTGGGCCCAGGTTGTGGCAAGGGCTCACATATGTAAGGGGTGGATTTAGTTTGTCATCTGCTAGTTCTCCACTTGAATGGGCCCCATCTGCATATCTCTACAGGAAGCTACATCCTTTACATTGAATGGCTGTGTGTAAGGGTAGAAAGGAGAGATGTTTGCTGAGACAGTTACAGTATGTGTGATTCTATGGTGGAAGGTACATGTTAACTGTGGCTTCTCTGTCCTCCTGTAGATGCTGTGGATTCACTGGGGAGAAAGGGAGAGTTAGAAGTGAAGGGTGAGGAATGTGTATTACATAGGGTTGCCAACTTTTTCACCGAGAAAAACCCGACACCTGTGGCTCGCCATGCTCCACCCATTCTCCGCCCCTAGTCCCACCCCTGCCCCGCCCCCAGCCCCACCCACAAAAATTACCGAGGATACGTGTAGGCTAACTTCCTTGGTCAGATAATAATTAAACTGGGAACCCCAAAATCCAAACATGAAATGTACAACACTGGAGAAATAAAACTACAGTCAAACCTCGGTTTTCATGATTAATCCGTTCGAAAAAGTCTGACTAAAACCGAAACGTATGAAAACTGAAGCAATATTTCCCATAAGAAATAATGTAAATCCAATTAATCCGTTCCAGACACCCAAAAATATTCACAAAAAATACATTTTATAGAGAATAACTATATTTTTACATACAGAAAACAATGAGAAATAAATATAAATGACTAATGAAATGGATAAATGACATTTAACATCACTGAAAGCAAGCTAAGTACAGTACTGTACAGTACAGTATGTTAACATCTGGCCTTAGCCACCCCTGACAAGCTGCTGTGCCCAGTTCTCTTCGGAATCACATTGAATTCAGTCCATTAAAATACCTTTACATTATCTGCTCAATGCTTCAGAATGGCAGAAAATCTTAATGATATAGCTTCAGACGTACCCTGCAAGAGAAAGAACTGCCTCCCACATTCATGCAACATCTCCTGCTTACGTTGACAGCTTTTCTTCCCTGCTACCGGGACAAAATCTCAGTCAAAAGACGTTGAAAACCGAAGCAATGCATGAAAACCGGGACAAAATCTCAGTCAGAAAAGATGTTGAAAACCGAAGCGTATGAAAACCGGGGCAAATGAAAACCGAGGTTTGACTGTATAAAGTAATTTCCTCTTGCACTAAACAAAAACGCAAAGATGTTAGCAATACACACTTCCCAGACCAGACATATTCCAGTTAATAAATTCAAAATAAAAAGTATTTTTCTACCTTACCTTCTGTTTGGGCGTTTTATTTTTCAGTTGCAATTGCTCCAGTCACTTTCTTCTGGTTTCTTCGTGTCTTCTGCGAGCTATCCATTTGTCCTTTCTTCTCTTTTAGATGTTTTCCATTCTCTCTCTATTTCTGCTTTAACATACTGATTGTTTCCCTTTTGCTCTTTCCCCCAATTCTTTCCTTATTCCTTTATCATCCGTTTAAATTTCACCCTTCCATTCTCAAGCCCCTCTTACTCTCCCAATACCGGCCCATCATAGACTTTTCTTCCACACAAAATATTTTTTCCCCTCTCCATTCTCATTCCCCATCCATTCTAGTCCTCCCCCCAAATCAATTCCCTTATAGTTCTAGGCCCACCCAGCATCCACTCCCTTCTAGTCCCATTCTCCCATGCCCCACATCAGCCCATTTCCAGTCCTATAGCTCTTCATCAGCCCATTTCCAGTGCTAGCCCTCACATCACAGGCCATTTCCAGTCCTAGCTCCCCCCCCCCCAATCACAGCCCATTTCCAGTCCAAGTCCCCCATCACAGCCTATTTCCAGTCCTAGGCCCCCCCCCCACCATCACAGCCCATTTGCAGTCCGAGTCCCCCCGCACCATCACAGCCCATTTGCAGTCCGAGTCCCCCCGCACCATCACAGTCCATTTGCAGTCCTAGCCCCCCTAATCACAGCCTATTTACAGTCCAAGATCCCCCTTCCTCCACCATAGCCCATTTCCAGTCCAAGTTCCCCCCCCCCCCCCATAGCCCTTTTCCAGTCCAGGTCCCCTCCACCCCCATCACAACCCATTTCCAGTCCATGTCCCCCCCCCCATAACCCTTTTACAGTCCAGGTCCCCCCCCCATCACAGCCTATTTCCAGTCCAAGTTCCCCCCCCCATAGCCCTTTTCTGGTCCAGGTCCCCTCCACCCCATCACAACCCATTTCCAGTCCCAGTCCATGTCGTCCCCCCCCCATCACAGCCTATTTCCAGTCCAAGTCCCCCCTTAGCCCTTTTCCAGTCCACGTCCCCCCCCCTTTAGCCCTTTTCCAGTCCAAGTCCCCCCCCCTTAGCCCTTTTCCAGTCCAAGTCCCCCCCTTTAGCCCTTTTCCAGTCCAAGTCCCCCCCCCCCTTAGCCCTTTTCCAGTCCCAGGTCCCCCCCATCACAGCCAATGCAGTCCTTGCCCCCCCCCCCATCACCGCCAATGCATTCCTTGCCCCCCCCCCCCCCGACCAGCATCGCGGCTGTCTGAGGCTTCAGAGGGAGCCGGGGAAGCCCGCGCGAGGCCCCGGCTCCTTCTGAACAGCCACCAACGTGAAGAGCCTTTACCTTCACGCTGGCGGCTGTTCCTGTGAAGCCGCGAATGCTGGGAAAGGTTAAAGGGCAACCTTTAACCTTTCCCAGCATTCGCGGCTTCACAGGAACAGCCGCCAGCGTGAAGGTAAAGGCTCTTCACGCTGGTGGCTGTTCAGAGGGAGCCGGGGCCTCGCGCGGGCTTCCCCGGCTCCCTCTGAAGCGGAGAAAAGCTGGTTTTTTTGCTCTGGCCGCTCCCGATCTTGCGGCCAGAGCAAAAAAACCGGCTTTTAAAGGGCCGGTTTTGCCTCTGCGCCGGCAGCCGGCCTGGCCGTGGAAAAACCGGCCAGGCCGGCTGAAAACCGGCCAGTTGGCAACCCTAGTATTACATACTGTGATGGAGTGTATAACAAACTCCACATCCCCCACAGGGAAACTCCCCAGCCAAGCCTAGCACAAGTGCAGTATTGCTTTGGAAGGGATTTAAACCACGATCCTTTTAAGGGAAAAGGGCTTGAGAATGCCTGGGGAGGGTGTGGCCCAGCCCCAGGAAGCAAGGGACCTGAAGGGAGAGAGGGAGGAGCCTGGGGCTTTCTGGAATATGCAGTGACCAGTTACCTTTGAGGGTGGATTACTGCTGCCAAGGTAGGAGCTGTGTTTAAAGTGGCTGCCTTGCCTTCAGTCTTGATGTTAGAGTTCTACCCAACTGGAGGACTCCTGTGCTATAGAGAACTCCTGTTTACTTTATTTGTGGATATGTTGCCTTGCTGCTAAAGATTGAAAGAGTACTACTGAGCTGTGCCCCAGAATGCAGGAACTTTGGGGAAGAAGCAGTTTCTTCTTACCTTAGAACTGTCTGTGCTGGAACAGCATTCTCTCACCCTGCATTACAGGGCTGCTAAGACTGATTAAGGAACTGCTACAGCTAAGGAAAGCCTGGAGCAAGAATGCATTTGTAACACTACATGTATTGCAGGCCCAAGAAGGGCCAGGGCAGTTTGCTTGGGTGTTTATCCTGAAAACAAAGTGTGTTTTCTTTAAACCTCCTACTTGCTGATGAGTCTTGTAACATTGCTCGGCTGCAGTATACCACATATGGTGGCAGTGGTGGGATGCTTCTTAACCAAGAGACAGAAGAAATCCCATGTACCTCCTGGGCACTGACCTCTCCACAGTATGGGAAAGAAGACAGAAGGGAAGGAGTTTTGGTTTGGTACATGGCTAAAGGGGTCAGCCCTGCTGTAGTTAGGAAAGAAACTTTGGTTTAGTTAGAAGCTGGACAGACAGGACTTTTGTTTTCTTTCTCCTACCCAGGGTGGGTTGGAAAAAAATATATAACCAAAATGGAGAGATTACTCCATACCCTTGTGGAACAACAGCAGCAGCTACAGCATGCGCTAGTGGAAGGACAGCAGCAACAGCAGCAGTTACAGGGTGTCCTAGTAGAAGAACAACAGAAACAGCAGCAGCTACAACATGCCCTAGTGGAAGGACAGCAGCAACAACAGCAGTGACAGCAACAGCTGCTGCAGGAACATTTTGCAGGCACAAGGGGTGCAGCAGCAACAAGTTCTACAGAAATCAGTGGAAATGCAGCAGGGTTTGCTAGTGCAGGTCTCTCAGGTGCTTCAAGGATGGCAGCCCCACCCTCCAGTACCACCTCTGCCTAAAATGGTGGACAGCGAGGACCTAAATCACTTTCTGGTAAATTTTGAGCAGACGGCTCAACTGGCTGTGTGGCTGGAGACATTGTGGACTACATATCTGGGAAACTTGCTGATTGAAAGCAGTCAAGCTGCCTTCCAGGAGGCTAACCCTGATGGAGGGGCCACCTATGCAGCAGTCAAGACCGCCTTCTGAACCAGACCAGGTGCCGTTCGGGGAACACCTGTGAAATGTCCAGAAAATGGATCTAGAATGTCTAGTTCAATGGAATAGAGATGTATTCTCCAATGTTCTGGGGCATACCCATCTTGCCTACCTTGACATCATCACAGATCTTGGGATGACATTGCGCCAATGGCCCCACCGACTTCTAGAAGCATGCAGACAAGCCATGGCGAAGGGAGTGGAAGACATGCTATAAATTGGAAGTCATAGAGGAGTCCTAAAGAAACTGGTCATCCCCCTTTGTACTGGTGCCTAAGCCATATGAGAGCATCCAGTTTTGCATTGACTTCAGGAAGGTGAATGCAGTTTCCAAGTGTGATGCTTACCCCATGCCTAGAGTGGATGACCTTATCAAAAGTCTATGAGCAGCTCGTTTTATTTCAACACAGGACCTAACAAAGGGGTATCAGCAGATTCCCCTAACTCCTACGGCCAAGGAGAAGACTGCATTCTCTACACCCCAAGGGCTCTTCCAGTTCACGATGCTCCCTTTTGGATTGCATGGGGCTCCCGCTATGTTTCAACACCTAGTTGATCATCTATTGAGACCTCATGGGGAGTATGCAGCCGCCTACTTGGATGATATTGTGATTTACAGTCGTGACTGGAAGACCCACCTATCACATATACAAGCCATCTTAACAAGTTTAAGGAAGGCTGGTTTGATGGCCAACCTAAAAAAAATGTTTCCTGGGAGGCCGGGGGGCCCAATACTTGGGATATTGAGTGAGAAATGGACAGGTGCGACTGCAACTCAAAAAGGTAGAGGCTATTTCCTAGACGACAGCTCCCATGATGAAGAAACATGTGCAGGCCTTTTTGGGGATGATTGGCTATTATCACTGATTCATTCCAAACATGGCAGAAAGGGCTGAACCATTGAGCCGGCTCCTCCAGAGGAAAACCTCCAGAATAAGATCAGCTGGACAGCAGAACTGGAGGAGGCATTCCGGAGCTTGAAGACAGCCTTGTGTTCTGAACCAGTTCCTGTCAGTCCAGATTTCACATGGCCATTTGTGGTACAGACAGATGCTTCAGCTATCAGTCTTGGGGCCATCTTGGCCCAGAAGATAGAAGAGGAGGAGTACCCAATGGCTTTTATTAGTCAAAAATTACTTCCACGGGAACAGAATTATGCCACCATTGAGAAAAAGGCCCTCACAGCCAAATCGGCTCTCGACTTTCTGTTACTGCCTACTTGGCCACCTTTTCACGTTGATTACGGATCACCAACCCCTCAAGTGGTTGGTGCAGAATAAGGAGACCAATGGTAGCATCATGCGCTGGTTCCTCAGCCTCCAACCCTTTCAGTATGTGGTCCGACATAGTGCTGGAAAGGCGCAGCAGAATGCAGACTTCTTGTCCTGCCTGGAGGGCCAGGGTCATCGGACACCCAACTGTCTAGGGTTGAGCTCAGGGGGAGGGTATGTGATGGAATGTATAACAAACTTCCAGTCCCCCGCAGGAAAACTCCCCAGCCAAGCCTAGCACAAGTTCAGTATTGCTTTGGAAGGGATTTAAACCCCTGTCCCTTTAAGGGAAAAGGGCTGGAGAATGCCTGGGGAGGGTGTGGCCCAGCCCCAGGAAGCAAGGGACTTGCAGGGAGAGAAAGGAGCCCGGGGTTTATTGGAATATGCAGTGACTAGTTACCTTTGAAGGTGGATTACTGCTGCTAAGGTAGGAGCTGTGTTTAAAGTGGCTGCCGTGCCTTCAGCCATCTCCTGTGTATGTGTGGGGAGCTATGGGCAGGGGATATGGTCCCGGGTGTTTGGAGGAGATGAACATCTGACCCGGATGTCCATCCCCAATAAACGCGATTTGGAATGACCCCCTATGTGTATTGCAGGCCCAAGAAGAGCCAGGGGAGTTTGCTTGGGTGTTTGTCCTGAAAATAAAGTGTGCTTCCTTTATACCTCCTACTTGCTGAAGAGTCTTGTATCATTGCTCGGCTGCAGTATATCACACATTCTTTTACCTACATCTGCATGTCTCTATGTTCACAGAGGCTCCTCAGAGTCCATGTTCACTTGTACATAGGCTCAATTACATGAAATGGAACCTCTCCACTTAGGTTTATATAACTATCTACTCTTTACCAGAGGTCTCAGACTTAAAAGCACGATTTCTGGACTTTCTTTTCATCCAGCATTTGTGCTAATTTTGCATCAATGACCTCCAGTAACTTCCAGTGATTTATTAAAATTCTTCTCTTTTATTCCGCTAGCTTTTTGAATTGTTTCAAAAACTCTATTTAGGGTTCTATCGCTATATAAAATGGTGACTCGCTGATCCCATTTCTTGTCGAATAACAAGAAGGTCAGGGCCATCGCATTGTTGCCTGACGTATACCGTGACTTCTGTTTCATTACCGTACTTCCAGAAATTAAGGACATGCCATCTGTTTGGTTTGCTAGTGCTGCTCCTACATTCTTAATTAAACATGTTTCTTGACCTCACACATGGGAGGTGACCTGACATCTTTTGCTGTGCATTTGAGTTATACCGGGCTATACTTTATTCAGGAAGGATTGGGTAGGCAGAAGGGGAGGAGGAGTGTCACTATATGTAAAAAATAATATTAAAGCTATAGAATTACAGAGCTTAAAAGGGAACAAGGAGGTCCAGTGGGTTAAAATAGAGAGAGGGAAATGGAAATCATTTACATTGGTGTGATATGCAGATCTTCTTCACAGGGAGTAGAAGTGGACAGGGATTTAATAGAAGACGTACATAGTATTCTTCATCTTTATTTTGTTTCTGGATATACCACTTGGGCCGAGGCATACAAGCGGTTCACAACATATATTATAAAAAGTGCAAAGAGAGAAAAAGGAAAGTATTGCCATGAGAGGAGAAGCACTACTGATAGGTGACTTCAATATGCTGGATGTTGATTGGCAAATCCCTGCTGTGGTGTCATCTAGAAGTAAGGAGATCCTGGATTCCCTACAGGGAGAACTATTCCAGTAAATGGTAACAGAACACACTCGTGAAGGGGCCATACTGGACCTGGTGCTTACCAATGGGGAAAGTGTTTCTGATGTCATAGCGGGAGATCAACTCACATCCAGTGATCACCAGATGGTACGGTTCAGTATTAGGACTAGGGCTGATAAAGTCCATTCAAAAGTGAGGGTCTTAGAATTAAAGAAAACTAACTTTGCTAAGATGGGACAATACCTCAAGGAATCATTAGCGGGATGGGAACAGCTGGGGGATGTAGCAAAGCAATAGGCAAAACTGAAAGGGGATATTTTAGGGCAACAAACCTTTTTATTAGGTAAATAAATGTTAAAGGAAAAGGAGGCCACTATGGTTCTCTAAAGAAGTAGCTGAAAAGGTGAAGAAAAATAGGGTGGCCTTCATAAAGTACAAGAAATCACGGAGAGAGAAAGACAAGCATCAATATTTGGGAAAACTTAGAGAAGCTAGCAAAGTAATCAGGAAAGCAAAGATACAAAAAGAAGAAGAAATAACCAGTGCAATAAAGTGTGGGGATAAGATATTTTTCAGATATGTTAGTGAGAGAAGGAAGTGCAAAAAAGGTATTCTCAGACTCCAGGGTGAAGGGAAGGATTATGTAGAAGCTGATAAGGATAAAGGGGAATTGCTTAACAAATATTTTTTTTCTGTGGTCACAGATGAAGGGCCAGGAGCAGGACTTCAGAAAACACCCACAAATAGGAACAGAAGTGGCAGGGATCTTGAATGATTTTCAGAAGACTGCGTTCAAGAGGAACTAGCTAAACTAAAAGTAGACAAAGCAATGGGACTGGATGGGATACATCCAAGAATATTGAAGGAACTTTGGGACATTCTAGCGGCTCCACTGACTGACCTTTTCGATGCTTCTTTAGAGTTAGAGGACTGGAGAAAGGCACATGTGGTCCCTTTACACAAAAGCAGGTTGAAAACTACAGGCCGGTTAGTCTAACTTCTGTGGTGAGTAAATTATTGGAAAGGCTACTAAAAGAGAGAATAGTGAGGTTTCTGGAGTCCAATGGATTGCAGGATCCAAGGCAGCATGGATTCACCAGAGACAGGTTTTGTCAGACAAATCTGATTATTTCTTTGACTGGGTGACCAAGGAGTTGGACCGAGGGAGAGCCCTAGATGTGGTGTACTTAGATTTCAGTAAAGCCTTTGACATTGTTCCGCACAAATGACTTATAAACAAATTGACCACCTTAGGAATGTACCGTAAAGTGACTGACTGGGTTAGAAATTGGTTGAGTGGGAGGTGACAAAGGGTACAGGTAATTGGAGCTCACTCTGAGGAGAAAGAGGTTACTTACCAGTGGTGTGCTGCAGGGATCTGTCCTTGGTCTGATTCTTTTTAACATCTTTGTTAGCGATATTGCAGAAGAGCTGTGGGGCAATAGAGTAGACATCCAAGAAGCAGTAGATAACATAAGGAGAGATCTAGCTAAGCTTGAAGAATGGTCAAGAATTTGGCAGCTGAGATTTAATGCTAAAAAATGTAGGGTCATGCATTTGGGCTGCAAAATTCCAAGGGAGCAGTACAGTGTAGGGGGTGAAGTACTTCTGTCTATGAAAGAAGAGCGGGACCTGGGCGTGTTTGCTTCTTATGATCTTAAGGTGGCTAGACAGGTAGAAAATGTGACAGTGGAGAGTGTGCCTGGAGCTGCGGGACCTACCCAGACCATCTTGTCTGCACAGGAGGCTGCTGGAGCCCTGGTTTCCTTCCTGCTCTTTGGCCGCATTACCCCAGCGTCATCGGAAGGGGTTTAAAAGGTGCTCCCTTCCACGGGACGCAGCTGCGGGCGTGTTTGAAGGGGCGTGGTTAAAGGGGCAGGTTTTGCCCCTTTTGAGCCCCTTCTGAGCACTTCCGAGCATTGAGGAGTACTGGAGCGGAGTATACTTTGGTATGGGTAAAAGGAAAAAGAAGGTGACTGGTGTGAGTACGATGAATCCATCTAAAGCTGTTAAAGAGGTAGGTCCTATGGACAAACATGTTGTACTGACTCCTAATGAAGTTGTAAATGTGTCGTTACCACTGTCCAATAGTGTCTCCTCTTCGGTTAGCTCCTCAAATATTGAAGGGGGTGATATCCCTCCCCCACTAGCCAAGGAGGGTTTGATGGTTGAGTTAACCTCCTCACCTGTTACAGTGGAGAGGTCTCCTCCCGTTTTTTCCTTAGTGGTACCTTCTCCCGCGATGAGCCCTCAGGCAGGGGCGGTTCCCCTTCCCCGAGTGATTCAAGCGGGAGAGGTCCCAAAAATTTCTACCGAGTTGGAGGACTCTGTTGCTCAGTCCTCTAAACAGGATGTGTCTTTGACTGATATATGGAGTTTGTTAACACGTATGGAGGTTTCTTTATCTATGTTAATGCCTCTATTTGCAAAGTTTACTCAAGAGACAGTTGATAAGCTTGCACATCAGGATATTTGTTTAAATTCTTTGGATTCTCGTTGTTTAACGTTAGAGTCTCAGGTCTCCACTGTGCAAGGTGCACTCTCCTCCTCTATAAAGGATAGTTTGATGTTGCATCGTCAACACGAACAATTTGAAAATAATCTTAGAGCTAAGAATCTTAGGTGTCTCAATTTTCCTAAAACACATTATTTGTCGGCTGATATTCTTTTTCGTAAATATTTGAAGGAAATTTTGGGATATCAAGATTCTTCTACGCTTGTTTTCAATAATATTTACTATATTCCCAGCTCTAAAAAGGAAGTTCGAGGGGAAGGAGATGTGGATTTACTTGGTTCGGTGGATTCCTTGAATATTTCTGAGTTTATAGAATCCTCGTTGGATGAAATTTCAGTTAGAGCAACCTTATTGGTCTCTTTTCATTCTGAGAGTGTAAAGAATGAGATTTTGAAATGTTTTTTTTCAAAAAAGAATGAGTTGTTTTGTGGGCAGAAAATAAATATATTTCCTGACGTATCCAAGCAAACTCAGGCCCGGAGGAAGGGCTTTTTGGCCCTTAAACCCAGGGTCCTCGCAAGTGGTGCGACATTTTTTTTTAAATTTCCTTGCAAATGCTTGATTACCTCAGGAAAATCCTCTTACGTGTTTTATGAGCCCCTGCAGGTAGAGGAATTTTTGAAGTCCTGTAGTGGGGAGTGATTTAGGGGTACCATATCTTGGTTAGTTAGATAAATATGGGATTTGGTTTAGATGGATAGTGTCTTGTCTTTTTTGGTAATTTTGTGGTGTTTCTTTAACGTGATTATTTTGTAATCTAGGTGTATTCTCCCTTGATGTGGGCTTGTACTTCATTTATTTCCTATATTTTTTCTTCTTTGTAATTAGTATATTTAAGTTTTACCTTTCTGTATTACTTTGTAATATTGATGGCAAATTTATAAACAGAAATAAAAAAAAAAGAAAAGAAAATGTGACAGTGAAAGCCAGAAGGATACTTGGGTGCATAGACAGAGAAATGGCCAGCAGACAAAAGGAGGTGATAGTGCCTCTGTATAAGTCTCTGGTGCAAACTCATTTGGAGTATTTTGTGCAGTTCTGGAGACCATATCTTCAAAAGGACATAAACAGGTTGGGGTCGGTGCAGAGGGTGGCTACTAAAATGGTTAGTGGTCTTTGTTATAAAGCATATGAGGATACACTTAAAGATCTTAATATGTATACATTAGAGGAAAGGTGGGATATGATAGAGATGTTTAAATACCTCCATGGCATAAACGCACAAGAGAAGAGCCTTTTTGCATTGAAAGCAAGCTCTGCTACGAGGGGACATATGCTGAGGGTGAAAGGGAATAGACTCAGGAGTAATATGTGGAAATATTTCTTTACAAAAAGAGTGGTAGGAGGAAGTGACGTCATCAACTGGAATGGCAGCTTAGGCTGAAAGCTCCGGAGGGCAGCTAGCGTGTTTTTCAAAAATTTCCCCTGTCCGAGTTTGAGTACCCCTGAGAAAATACAGGAGGTGGTGGGGGAGTGCTTCCCGGTCCATATGGCGACGAGAAAGAAAATGGCGGACTTAAAGGAGTTCGCCTATGGCAGCGCGAAGTCCACAGCGGCAGAGAAGAAGATGGCGGGACAAAGCGCGGGAAATGGTGAGGCGCTTGATCGGAAGGGGCAGCGGAGTGAGACTACACTGCTGGCGGAGACGGTGGTGCAGAATGTGACAAGAGCGGAACTGCAGAGCTGGTTTGGTGAAATTAAAACCGAAATGCAGGCAGTGAGGACGGAGGTAGGAGATATGTGTGTAGCCCTGCGTGAGGAGATGGGTGAGCTGGGGCAGCGTGTCGAGGACCATGAGCGGCAGCTGGGCCAGTTGGACACCCGGCAGAGTGTGGTGGAGGGCACGCTTAAGGACACGGAGGCGTGGAGAGAATCGATCCTGTTGAAATTGGAAGACCTTGAAAATCGATCACGAAGGAATAATTTAAGATTACGGGGGGTGCCCGAAGAAAAAGAGTTTGTGGACAGTGAGAAGGTGGCTGGCGCAATCCTAAAGACTGTCCTGCTTGACTCTGGGACTGAGCTGGTACAGGGGGGGGCTGCAATTGGTGCGGGCACATCGGGCTCTGGGCCCCAGTAGGCCCAATCGGCCAAGGGACATAGTGTTGTGCATGGCAGACTTTAAAAATAAAGAGCGGATCCTTACTCTGATGCGCAATCGTAGAGACTTTGTTTGGCAAGGCTATACCATTCAGATTTTCCCGGACCTGGCTGCTGGTACTTTGCAGAGGAGACGAGAAATGCAGCCGGTCACCGCCATCCTACGGAGGGAGAATGTTAGATACCGCTGGCTCTTTCCCTTCGGCATTCAGTTCACTGTGGGGCTCAAGAATTGGAGGGCCCACACAGTTCCGGAGGCATTGGCAGCCGTCCAAATGGCGGGTTTGAGGAGCGGACCGTCGCAAGCATTGGGAGGCGATAGTGGACGAACAGAGCCGCCGGCGCACCAGAAGACCGGAGCGAAGGGGCGAGAGAGTCCGATGGAGGACGTTGGAGAGCACATTGGAGACAATGCGATGGAAGGGGGTACCTGAGGGTTCGGGGACTTCCCTATGTTGTCCAAATGTTTTTGAATTGGGAGCGGTCCCTTTCCGGGCCGATTTATGCTCCTTACTGGTAACCGTGTTACTGAATTGCCTGTTATCTTTTGTATAATGTTGTTTTGTGGAATGATCTCTGTCGACCATTGAGAGGGGGGGATATTGTGGGGTGTGGGGTGGTGTGTTTTGCTGAAGCAGTTGGGGGGGAAGGGTGAATAGGGATGCAGGGGTGTTAGTGGGGGGGTTGATGGGCTTAGGTAGGGGAGGGGGATGAGTGTGGGGGGGGGGATGGGGGATATACACAGGTGGAGGGTGGGGGGAGCGTGGTGGGGTGCTGTCTCTGGTTGATGAGCACTACTCCGAGGGAGACCTCCAGCAGGTGGAGGGGGCTTTGGAAGGGATGGGGGAGGGGGGCAGGGGAGAGGGGGTAGGGGGGTAGGGGGGTGGGGTAGGGGGGAATGGGGAGCGGGAGGGGGGGTGGGAGTGGGGGGACAGAGACGGGGAGTGGTGAGGGGATGGAGGGGGGGTAGGGAGAATGGGGGAGGGAAAAGAGTGGGGCAGCAGCAATTGACTGTAGCCACGATGAATGTGCGGGGGTTGGGAACTTGGAGGAAGAGGCGAATGGTGGAACGTGAGGGAGGTAGGTTAAGAGCAGATTTCATTTGCCTACAAGAAACACATCTGAAAGTTGGCCAGGAAAGATTATTGCAGACCAAGCGGTACCCCAGAGCGATGTTAGCCGGGCAGAGGGCGGAGGCTCGGAAGGGGGGGGTAGGTATTTTGGTGGGGGTGGATTGGGTGGACAAGGTAGTGGGGGAGTATCGGGATAAGGGGGGGCGAGCGGTGGGGCTTAAAATTCAAATTGGGAGGGAGCAGGTTTGGATAGTGAGTTTATATGGCCCTAATGATAGGCAGGGGGAGTTTTTTGTTCGTATGCAGGGGGAGCTGGGGGGGTTAGGTGATGCCCCCCTTATTATTGGGGGTGACTTTAATTTGACGGTGAACCCGAGGGTAGATAATGGGGGGGGCAGTGGGCTGGGGAGGAGGGTGGATCGGGTGAAATTGTTACACTTGAAGGAACGGTTAGGGGTGGAAGATGTCTGGCGGAGTCAACACCCTGGGTGTAAACAATATACTTTTTATTCAGTGCCACATGGTACCTATAGTAGGCTTGATATGGTGTGGGCGGGAGGAGGATGGTTGAACCGGGTGGATGAGGCGGACCAAGGCCCCATCACGTGGACGGATCATGCGCCTGTGTGGGTAAGGTTTAATCTGGGTTACGTGGATGAGGGGGTAAAATTCTGGAGGCTTAATGAGGCCTTGTTGGAAGAGCCAGGGGTGATTGAGCGGCTTGGGAAGGTGGTAAAGGAATATCAGGGGTTTAACTTAAATGGCGAGGTGAAGGTGGGGATGGTGTGGGATGGCCTTAAGGCAGTGGTGAGGGGGCATCTGGTTCAGGAGGCTGCCCGGGAGCGTCGCCGTAAGGGGGAACGGGAGTCACAACTGGTGCAGGCTATTAGGGATCTGGAAGGGAAGGTGCACGGAAGAGGGGGCGGGGGAGGGGGGGTTGTTGAGCAATTGAAAGAGTTGCGGAGTCAACTGGAGCAATTGAGGGCGAGTGATTTGGCATATGAGCTACGGGTATTAAAACAGGGGTGGTTTGAGGGGGGTAATAAGGTGGGGAGGAGACTAGCCCAGCGGCTCCGTAGCAAGGTAATGCGGACGAATATTGGGGGTATCCGGGGAGTAGGAGGGAGGCTGGTTCACGGGAATAATGAAATTCGGGCGACCTTCGCGGACTATTATCAATCATTGTATACTAGTGAGATGAGGGGGGGGAAAGCTCCATGTGTTGAGTACCTGAAGGACTGTGCCCTTGCCTCATTGTCTGTAGCACAGAGGGCGTGGCTCAATCGGCCCATAACGGAGGTAGAAGTGGATCTGGCGATTGGGACATTGAAGAGGGGGAAGGCCCCGGGTTTAGATGGCTTATCGGGGCGGTTTTATCAGGTGTTCCGCTCCCTACTGGGGCCTTTGATGGTGGAAGTCTTTAATGGAGTGCTTTCGGGGGGGGGAGACTCCACCTTCGATGAGGGAAGCTGGGATTACCATTATCCCTAAGCCCGGGAAAGATCCGATGGTTTGTGGGTCCTACAGGCCTATTTCCTTATTGAATGTGGACGCAAAACTTCTTGCAAAGGTCTTAGCCAATAGGCTGGGTACGCTGATGCCTGAGCTAATACATCCCGACCAAACCGGGTTTATCTCGGGGCGGCAAGGTGGTGACAATATTCGTAAGATCTGTAACCTCACCTGGGAGGTTCAGAGGACGGGGCAGCGGGCGGTTTTCTTAACGGTAGACGCGGAAAAGGCGTTTGATAGGGTGGAATGGCCTTTTATGATTAGTGTGTTGGAGAAAGTCGGGGTGGGTCCCAATTTTATTCATTGGGTTCAAGCGATGTATAGGGCCCCTCAGGCCCGGGTAAGGGTTAATGGTAGTTACTCGGGAATGTTTCCATTGGGCAGGGGTACTAGGCAGGGGTGCCCTTTATCTCCCCTGCTTTTTGCCCTGGTTATCGAGCCACTGGCGGCAAGGATTAGGGGGTCCTCCGATATTAAGGGGATTCTCATGAATTCCCAGGAGGTTAAGATTACTTTATTTGCGGATGATATCATATTCACCCTACGCGAGCCCCTGTTAACCTTACCGAATTTGATGCAGGAGATTGCGTGTTATAGTCGGGTATCTGGGTATAAGATTAATGCCAGTAAATCAGAGATTTTGGGGTTTAATCTCACTACCGAGTTGGAGGGGGTGCTGAGAGGGGGATTTGCATTTAAGTGGGTGGGGGAACACTACCGATATCTGGGGATCCAGATGGGACCGAATCTGGAGGGATTGGTGAAGGTCAATTATGGGGGCTCTTGAATGCAGTGTGCCGGGATTTGCAACGGTGGAAAGGGTTATATCTTACGTGGTTGGGTAGGATAGCGGTTTTAAAAATGAATGTGTTACCGAGGTTTTTGTTTCTGTTTAGCTCCCTTCCGTGTAAAGTATCCCGGAACTTCTTGAAACGGGCGCAAAGGGTTATGGTGGAGTTTATCTGGGCCGGACGGCGTCCGAGGGTAGCGCGGCTGGTCATGTATCGCCCAACTAGGGAGGGGGGAATGGGTGTTCCCTGGTTGGAAAAATATTATTTGGCTTCTCAGCTGCGGGCGTTGCTCAGTTGGCAAGGTGGGGAGATGGAGACCCCTCGTTGGGTGCAGCTGGAACAGGGGGTTGGACCTGGGCAGAGTCTGGTGGAATGGGTATGGGACCCGGGAGGGGGGGTAGAAGGGGGGACGGAGGGGAATCCTTTTCGGGCCCTGACTAAGGCACTTTGGGTAAGGTGGCGGCGTCCGTTACTAGGGGGCAAAAGATACACACGGGGAATGTCTCTTATGGGGGTTCAGGAGTTTACCCCCGGGAAAGAGGGGGGGGGTTTTCGGGAGTGGAGGGAGAAGGGGTTACGGTTTATGGGTCAGCTGCTTCAGGCGGGGGGGGAGTTTAAGAGCTGGGGGGAGGTATTGGCTGAATTTGGGTTGGATGGTAGAGGGTTTTATGCCTATCTACAGGTAGTGTCTTTTTTGAGTAGGCGAGAGGTTAAGGAGGATGTTCGTCAGGCCGCTACGGTGATTGAAGCACTTTTGGTGAAGGGAGTGCGAAGGGGGGCTATTACCCAGTTCTATCAGGAATTGCTTAAGCTGGGAGGGGTAGGGGCGTGTATTCGGGGCGAGGTGGCTTGGGAGAGGACACTGGGGGGGGAGTGGACTCGGGAGCGTTGGCAGGATATTTATGTGTGGTCTAGGAGGTTGGCCCCGGGCACGGCGTATTTGGAAAGCAGTTTGAAGATTCGCTACCAGACTTATTGGACTCCCTGGAAATTGAGGGCCTTCAATAAGGAGGAAACAGGGCAGTGTTGGAGGGGGTGTAAGGGGAGAGGGGACCTATATCATTTGTTGTGGGACTGTCCGATAGTGCGGACTATGTGGAAGGATTGGGAGGGGGTTATAAGGGAGATGACGGGGGTCCCGGTGGTTTTGACTCCTGCCATGGTCCTGTTGAATGAATTGGAGGGGGAGGGGGACCGGGAGGTGCAGTTGCTGATTGGCTACTGTGTTGCTGCAGCGCGGGGGGAGATTTTGTTGCGGTGGAGGAGTATCGCTCCCCCATCTAGGGGCGATATTGTGGGACGCTTAAGTGGGGTGCGGAGTATGTGCGAAATTGCGGCCTATGGGGCACATCGGGTGCCGCACTTTTGGCGGATATGGAAGGGCTATGATGGGTGGTTAGAGAGTTGGCGGACGGAACGGGAGGGTAGGGGAGAGGAGTAGAGGGGTAGTGGGGGGTCTGGGGGCGGGGGGGGAAGGTGGGGGTACCACTTTGTGGGGGCAGGGCCTGGCGGGGGAGCACAGGTTTATATGAGGGTGCTTGGTGAGCGATTTGTAGCTGGGGTGGGTTGGTCTGGACCTGGATTGGAGGGTGGGATGGTCGGAGTTTGGTTTGTTGAATGTGTATTTGGGTGGGGGGGGGGTTGGATGGGATCTTGTTGTTGTATTTTCTGGTTCTTGTGTGATTGGTGTATTTATTGCAAAAACTAATAAAGGAAAAGTTACAAAAAAAAAAAAAAAAGAGTGGTAGATGCAAGGAATAGAATCCAGTGGAGGAGGTAGAGACACGGACAGTATCTGAATTCAAGAAAGCATGTGACAAACAAAGATCACTAAAGGAAAAGAAGGGACTTTAGTGTTTGATATGGAAGGGCAAACTAGATAGGCCATGTGGTCTTTTTCTGCCATCATGTTTCTGTTCTATGTTTCATGTTAGGTGATGTTCCAATGGGAATAGGTGATGGTGAAGTTCTTTCAATATCCTGGGCTACCATGTCCTGCTAGAGGTGGCATAGCTCTCCGTAGGCCAGGAGGAATTGAGGTGATAGACCTCAGGGGCAATGAGGAGCACTTTATTTGGGGGCGGGGGAAATAAATTCAGACCCATGCTGTCCTGCATACACATGGCCTCTGTTTGGCAAGGCAGCCATTCAAAATTGGGCCCCCTCAGCTTCCTACTGGCCTGTGTTCTCAGGGTATGATGTAACACATCAGTTATGTTGCCCTTGCTGGTATGATCTACCTCCATTGATATCCAGGGTTCCTAACGTGCACCAGTTCCCACAGGGTAGCACATGCCCTGCACCCTCAAGCAGATCATGGGAGAACTATAAACACCAGAGGACACAATGCTATCTGATGGCAGTGGATCATGCAGATGTAAATTGACAGGGCCAGTTGCAGTAGGTGTACTAGGGGTTTTGGGACTACAGTCCCTAGACCAAGTTTGCTGATGCTGGTACCTAGTTGCAGATATAGCTGGTCCCTCCTTAGAAACTACATGAACATCTGTATGTTTGACCTACGTCCCATTTGGAGCAAGTAGCTCCACTTGTGAAAAGACCAATATATCTAGTGTAAACTGTAGAAAATCCATAAAAACTCAAGTTTTCTTATGATTGAAAGAAAATTTATTCTTTGCCAGCCAGGAATTAATGGCTGTCATAATTCCGTTAGAAGAGAGGAACCTGACATGGGATTGAAGTGAATGCGATGGCCAATTTAGTATCATAGACATAAATATCATATTGCTATCCTTAGAACTTGAACAGCTCCCCAATTGGACACAAATAGATGTAGAATAACAGTGGGGAGAGAGCAGAACCCTGAGGGACCCTGACAAGGTAGTGACCTCCAGCCCAAGGTATCATTGGCCATTCTGATTTGTTGGAATCAATCAACCAGAAATTATCTGAATCAGTCTATAATAGATCTGAGCTGAAGAAGCAAAATGAAATGTCTCAAGGTGTCAAAGTCTGAAGAGATATGTTAAAACCCATTAAATATGCCATCCAGTTCCCATTGCAGGGAGTCCAGCAGGGAGACTAAAAAGGCTTGTGTCCCTTGTGGAATCCAGACTGTAATAGCCTGTCAACCACTTTGCCCAATAAAGGAAGACTAGAGATTTGGTCCTAGTTAGCAGGGTCTGAGGTCATTAATGTAGCCTTTTCAGCAGTAAGGATGCAATTTATTTTTGTAGTTGCAAGGGAAAGAGTCTCTAAGTAAGCATGGGATTACTCTCTTTAATGATTAAGCTGGCATTCGAGACATGCTCAAGAATTATTCAACTACAATCTCTATTTCATCATCTAGAGGGACAAAACCTCTCCCTTCCTGAGACCACCTAGATAGACAAATCCTTTAACTAAAAGCCAATCAAAATTACCGAACTTATTATTTTATTTAATTAATTAATTATAAATTTATATACTGCATTTTCCAGCAGATCAAATGCGGTTTACAATGAAACAACAGTTGACTTGTACAGTAAGGTACATACTCATTTACAAAGAACATGTTACAAATATATACATTAACATTGTTTTAACAGAAAACAGTCATGATCATGGACTAAATACAAAATTTGGGTGTCCAAATGGGAAGAGATATTGGCTTGAGTAGATCAGCTAGGGGTGGGATGCATTATGGCAGCGAGATTAATCAGTGGAGGAGGTGGGGTTATTATTATTAGGTTCATTTCCAAAGTGAAGGATAAACAGGTTTTAAGTTTTTTTCGGAAGGTTAAGAGGTCATTTATTTCTCTTAGGTAGTCCGGCTCCATTTAAAAGCCCTGACTGAGTTAATCGGGCTGGTCATGTATGTGCAGGCCGGACTGAATCACAGTCCCAGCCTGCACGTACATGACTGATTGCGATTCTGATCCCGTGGGGCTAGGCATTCCCTGTGGGATCAGAATCACGATTATGCAGTAGTATCTATTGGAAATCTAGGAACCAGAGTGCATCGCAAGGATCAGATTAGAAACAAAAACTGAACTAGCCATCCCCCAAAAGCATAAAATCAATTTCAGAAACCAAATCTTATATATACAGACAAAAGCATTCAGTAAGAGCCTGATTCTGTGCCACGAATAGCAGGGATGGACGTCCATCCCCGTTTTCATGCCTTGTCTGGCGCATCTAACTTCCCCGCCTGTTGTGCGGGGAAGTTAGACAGGGCGGGGAAGGGGGGGCTCAGGGGCAGAGTCTGGGTGGTTGCCGGCCCTGGACATACAGGGACAATTCTAATGTCTGCCCTGTATGTCCAGGGCCAGCGACATGTGCAGGGAAGTACTTCCATGGACTTTTATTTTTGTACTGCTGAAGCGCGGATGGGGCAGGAAGAGCCGGAGGACGTTCCCCGCAGCCCGACCCTGGCTTTAGGAGGCCAGATCGGGGGTTGGGCTGTGAGGAATATACACTTTTATCTGATGGCTGGCATCGTGGCTTTTAAATGGAGCCATGGCACCGCAGCTCCATTTAAAAGCCCTGACTGATTTAGACGGGCAGGTCATGTATGTGCAGGCCGGACTGAATCACAGTCCCGGCCTGCATGTACATGACTGATCGCGATTCTGATCCTATGGGGCTAGACATCAGAATCGCAATCCGGACATACAGAGGGGAACTACGTCCGGAATAGAATGAGCCCTAAAGTCCCCAAAGGGTTTGCAGAGCTTCAAATGGAAATGTGCAGCTTTCTCGGAGCCCACCACAGGTGAATACAAAAGAGCAAGCTTCTCTCTCATACTCCTTCATCTGTATAGCAAAGGCAGCACAAATGCCTCTGGCACATGTGCCTCCCGCAGCTCCAGTCATTTGTTCATCCTCGTAGGTAGATGGTGTCATTGGAAACGGGGCCAGAACGGAAGCATCCTACAGAGCAGCCAGCGTATATTGCGGGCTGCAGGCAAAATCTGTAGTGGCTTTGCTTTCCTCTTTGAGCAGAGAGCTGCAGAGAACGATGGCTGGTTATAGCACTATGCACAAGGTGCTGCAGAGTGAATGAATTTAAAGGCAAGGATAAGCAGTTTGAATTTTATGCAGAATCAGCTGGGGAGCCAATGTGATTGAAGAAGAGGAGATACATGATCATATCAGCACTGGAGGAAGATAAGTCATGCAACTAAGTGCCAAACAGACTGCAACAGAAAGAGATCTTTTACCAGAAGACCTATGAGGAGAAGGTTGCCTTAGTCTAGGCAAGAGGTGATGAGGAAGCAAATGAGGGCTCTGGTATGCTCAGACTAGAAATGGCAAATTTTGGAGAGGTTGTAGGCATAGGCGTAGTTTTGGAAAGGGGGAATGGGGGGCGGTGCCCACCCCCCAAATGTTGCAAGAATTAATGGAGAACTGATCCCCCTGCCCCTACTGCCAGTATGACTTCCCTACCTTTGCCCCCCCCCCTCCCCCGCAAAGTAAGAAGGCAAACTACACCAATGGTTGTAGAGAAAATATTGCCACTTTTTGGTTGTGTTGTGGATATGTGTGGAGAAGGAAAATGAGGAATTGATAAAGATCCAAGGTTGTGGGCAGAGGGGACTGGAAGGACAGTTATGTTTTTTACAGTGATTGAGAAGAAGCCAGTTTGAGGAAGAAAGTTAGTTTCATTTCGGCCATGTTGAATTTTCAAATGATGATGGAATATCCAGGTGGCAATGTTGGTATTGCAGGCGGTAAAAGTTCTGGTATAAAAAGATAGATCAGGTGGTCATTCACAGTCAGATGGTACCAGAATCGATGGGAAGATATACGATTAATAAGGGAGAGGGTGTACAGGGAGAAAAGGAGAGGGTCTAGACAGGAGTGGCCAACTCTGGTCCTAGTGCACCACAATCCAGGCTGGTTTTCAGGATGCCCCTAATGAATATTCATGAGATATATTTGCATACAACAGGGGGCGGTGGATGCAAATATACCTCATGAATATTCATTAGGGACATCCTGAAAAACAGGCTGGATCATGGCATACTAGTACCGGAGTTGGCCACCCCTGGTCTGGGGAGTCCTCTGGTATGCTGACTGTAATCGGATAAGAACAAGGTTATCAAGTCCAGTATCCTGTTTCCAACAGTGGCCAATCCAGGTCATAGATACCTAGCAGATTCCCAAAAATACACACAGGTTACACAGTGCTGGTATTGGGGCAAGCAGTGGATTTCCCAGGTCCTCTTTAATAATGGTTTATGGACCTTTCCTCCAGGAAGTTGTCTACACCTTTTTTAAACCCAGCTACACTAACAGCTTTTACTACATCCTCCGATAACGAATTCCAGAGTTTGAGTACTTGTTGAGTGTAAAAATATTTTTTCTTATTAGTCTTAAATGGGTTACATTGTAATTCATTGCATGTCCCCTAGTCATTCCACTTTTTGATGGCATAAACAATCAATCGAGCTACGTTTACCCGTTCCACTCCATTCATTAATTTCTAGACCTCTATCATATCTCCCCTCAGATGTCTCTTTTCCAGGTTAAAGAGCCCTAACCTTTTAAGCCTCTCCTCATAGAGGTATCCTTCCATCCTCTTTACAATTTTGGAGGCTCTTCTCTGTACCTTTTCTAATAATGCTATATCGTTTTTAAGATACGGCGACCAGAACTGCACACAATATTCAAGGTGGGGTCGTACCATGGAACGAAACAGAGGCATTATAATATCCTTTGTTTTTTTTCTCCATTTCTTTCCTTATGATTTCTAGCATTCTATTTGCCTTCTTGGCCGCTGCTGCACACTGGGCCGAGGGTTTCAATGTGTTATCCATGATGATACCTAAATATTTTTCCTGGGTGGCGGTTCCTAATGTGGAACCTTGCATTGTTTAACCACAGTTTGGGTTGTTCTTTCCTAGGTGCATTACTTTGCACTTGTCCACATTAAATTTCATCTGCCATTTGAACATCCAGTTGTCCAATTTATCATGGTCTTCCTGCAATTTTTCACAATCTTCTTGGGTTTTAACAACTTCAATAATTTTGTGTCATCTGCAGATTTGATTGCCTCACTTGTTGTTCCCATTTCCAGGTCATTTACGAACTTGTCAAAAAGCAGTGGACCCAGCACAGATCCCTGGGCTATTCCACTATTCACCTTTCTCCATTGGGAAAATTGGCTATTTAGCCCTGTCCTCTGCTTTCTATCTTTTAACAAGTTCCTTATCCACAATAGTACACTGCTTCCTATCCCATGACTTTTAAATTTTGCCAAGAGTCTCTCATGAGAGAACTTGTGAAAGGCTTTCTGAAAATCCAGATATTTATTTATTTATTTATTTGGTAAACATTTATAAGCCGCCACTTCCAGCGATCAGCAGCGGACCATGGTGTAAATACAGGGAGTAACTTATTCAATCAAAGATACAGTATGATTTGAGGGAAGGGTACACCAGAATCACAAAGAATTTCAAATATACATTACATTTTGATCATCCAGGTGCGAGTAACAAAAATGAGCTACAATCACATAGAATTACAAATATACATTACATTTTGATCATGCAGGTTTGGGCAACAAAGTGAGCTAATAAATAAACATTTGTTTGATCAGATTTTAAATATACATTACAGGTTTTTCAAGTACATAGAATACATTTGTATATGCAATCCTACTAACATTGACATCGGGTCTATTTTGCCTCCTAAGCTTCAGGGGTTAGGCAACTTGGGTAGTGAGAGGGTGATGAAAAAACTGTCTAGGTGATACCGTAATGTTCTTGGAAAAGGTGGGTTTTAAGCTTCTTTCTGAAGTCCTGAATATTGTTGATCAGTCGTAACTCATACGGAAGCTTGTTCCAGAGTATGGGTGCAATGTACAAGTATGCCCGGTTGCTCGTTCCCTCTTTAACATCTCTTATACTACTGGGAACGCAGAGAGTATTCAGGTTAGTAGTCCTTCGGCATCTGTTGGGGGGCTGTGTGGTTATGAGGTTGTCGAGGAATGATGGGGCTATCCTGTGAATGATTTTGAAAGTAGTTACCAGTATTTTGTATACTGCTCGTGCTGAGATTGGGAGCCAGTGAAGCTCAATCAGTACTGGTGTAATGTGATTCCTTAGTTTCTTATTCAAGATGATCCTGGCTGATACATTTTGTGCCAATTGTAAGATGTTTATGGTTTTTTTTGGAAGGCCTTGCAAGATGGCATTACAGTAGTCAAAGTGAGGAATGATATATCGACCAGCTCACCTTTGTCGACCTGTTTATTCACATCTTCAAAAAAATATAGCAGATTAGTAAGACAAGACCTACTTTGTTTAAAGTCATGTTGGCTTTCTCCCATTAAACCATGACTACTACATGTTGTGACACAGCAGACGGTACAGAGCCCATGGAGTTAGGGGAAAGTAAGGAACTTACCTCAGAATCAGCTGGGCAGCAGACAAACTCAGCTCATGTAGAGTTGGCTGAGCAGTGGACAAGCCCAGCTCATGTAGAATTAGCTGAGCAGCAGACAAACTCAGCACATGTAGAATTAGCTGAGTAGCAAACAAACTCAGCACAAGAAAAGCAGAAAGGCATTAGAGTAAAATGTCCTTGCACTAGTCCTGACGTAGCTAGAAGCAGGAAGGCTAATCAGGAACACCTGTTCTCAGAAACCCAGGCAGCATGCAAAGAGAACAAGGATAAAAGCTGCAGGGTAGAACCAGGGAAGGCCAGTAGGGGCAGTGACCTGGGAGGACTAAACCAGCATCCAGTGAACACACGTCATGCTGGAGGAAATCCACTGAGGGAAGGAAGCAGTAGGTGTGGCAGCAGAGCAGGAAACAGCCAGCACCGTGCCCAGGACCCTGCTAGGATTCCTGGTAGTTGGAGAGCCCAGGAGAGAGCTGCCAGAAGCCCAGATATAAGAGACAGAACCACAGCTAAGAGGTGGGAACCTAGCTTTGCTAAAGAAAAGGCAAGAAGTTCTGTTTGGTTTGAAAGGCAAGGGCGTGGCACCAGAAGTAACTTTGATACTGAAAGTTATACAGTAATTCCACCAGCGTGGAGAAGAAGGGAAAGCCAGAAAGAAGCTTTTAATATACCAGGCATTCAGAGCCCTGCATTTAAAGAGTCCTTTCTAGAAAAGTTAGCCCAAGACTCACAGGAGAGTTTTAAGGAAGATAGCAGCTGTGAAGAGTGTGACCCATATGCAATCATAAGTGACTCTGAGTTAATGCAGTGGGAGAACAGCACCTATAACTCTGACCCTGTGCCCATGGATTGTACAATTTGTTTATCTGACGATATTGTATCTTTATGTTGAGCGTGTGCAAAGCAACCAGCTGTTGGTGCCTAAAGGAAAGAAGATATTTTTCTGTGCAGCAGTTCTTTTGTTTCATATTGTTTGTTGTATCCCAGGAATATCCCATCAGGGCAGGGAATAAAGCCCTAATATTATTTTTGCCTTACCACTTGACTACAAGACTCTTTTTATCAAAGGCAACTTAAATCTTAACACCCTAGGCAGCCGCCTAATAGGGTCATATGAGGTAGCTATCAATCACTATCTCTCACAATGTTCAGTAATTTTGTTCTTTATAATGGTTTCTACCATTTTGTCTAGTACTGACGTCAGACTCATCAATCTGTAGCTTCCCGTTTCACCCCGGAACCCTTTTTAAAAATTGACATTACATTGGCCATTCGCCAGTCTTTAGGTATTACAGATGATTTTAATGATAGTTCACAGATTACTAATAGTAGGTCTACAATCTCATATTTCAGTTCTTTCAACACCCTCAGGTGTATACCATCCGGTCCAGGTGATTTGCTTCTCTTTAGTTTATTAAATAGCTGTAATACATCTTCCCGGTTTATCAATATTTCTTTCAATTCTTCCAATGCATCACCTTTAAATACCATTTCAGTCATGGGTAACTTCCCTACATCTTCTTCAGTAAAGACTGAAGCAAAGAATTCATTCAGTTTCTCCTCTATGGCCTGGTCCCCTCTTATCTAAGATGATGAGGAGTAAAAGGGGCACTTGCTTTTTCAAGTACATTCGTAGCAAAAAAACCTGTGAAGGTCCAACTGACTCTCTCACAGATTTTTATTATGAATGTACTTGAAAAAGTTTTTATTATGCGTTTTTGTTTCCACGGCAAGCTTTTTTTTCAAATTGTCTCTTTGCCTGCCTTATCAATGCCTTGCATCTAACTTGCCAGTGCTTATGCTGTTTCCAATTTTCATCAGTTGATTCCTTTTTCCATTTCCTGAAAGATGTTTCTTTGGCTACAACAGCCTCTCTGACCTTACCTTTAAAGCGTGCTGGCAGTTTTTTGGACTTCCTTCCACTTTTCTTAAAGCATGGACTATAGCTGGTCTGGGCTTCCAAGATAGTATTTTTGAACAATGCCCATTCTGATGTAAATCTTCAATCTTTGCAACTGCTCCTTTTAGTTTTTTTCTTAAATATTTTCCTCATTTTATCATAGTCTCCCTTTTGAAAGTTAAAAGGTAGTACTGTGAATTTCCTTGCTGTCCTTCTTCCAATTATTAAATCAAACATGATCATGCTATGATCACTATTGCTAAGTGGCCCCAACACCCTTGTACCAGATCTTGTGTTCCACTAAGGACTAGGTCCAAAATGGCTTCCCCTCTTGTTGGTTCATGAACCAGCTGCTCTAAGATGTAGTCATTTATTTCATCTGGAAAATATCTCCCTAGCATATCCTGCTGTGACACTGACCCAGTGGATACCGGGGTAATTGAAATCAACCCATTGTGTTGTAACTTTTGTTAGCTTCCCCGATTTCTTTGAGCATTTCATCATCCATTTGTTCATTCTGGCCAGGCAGTTGATAGTACATCTCCACTGCCATCGCCTTCCCTTTTTTACATGGTATTTTGATCCATAGAGATTCTATAGTGTATTTTGTTTCCTGCAAAATGTTAATCTTGTGTGACTCAATGCCCTCTCTAACATAGAATGCAAACCCTCAATCAAGTTGATCTACTCTATCATTGCAATTTAATTTGTACCCAGGCATCACAGTGTCTCATTGGTTGTCCTTCTTCCACCAAGTCTCTGAGATACCAACCATATCTAACTTCTCATTTAGTGCTATATAGTGTAACTCTCCCATCTTATTTTTTAGACTTTTAGTATTTGCATACAAGTATTTTAGAAATTGCATTTTATTCATATTAATCTGGTTATTGGTAGATAGGGGTAATTTGGAATCTTTAAACTCTGTCTGCTCTGTACTTAAGGGCATTTGGGTTAGATTTATTTTTATAGGAACCTCTCTGTTGATATCCCCTAACTTCAATCTTTTGTAGTATCCCTCAAGGATACGTCCTTCCGAACCATGCACTCTTGGGTGACTGTCAACTTTCCCCTATTATCTAATTTAAAAACTGCTCTATCTCCTTTTTAAAGGTTAATGCCAGCAGCCTGGTTCTATCCCATTTAAGATGGAGCCCATCCATTCAGAAAAGCCCCTCCTTTCACCAGAAGGTTGCCCAGTTCCTAACAAATCCAAAACCCTCTTCCTTGCACCATCGTCTCATCCACGCATTGAGACTCTCGAGCTCTGCCTGCCTTTTGGGTCCTGCACATGGAACGAGAAACATTTCTGAGAATGCTACCCTGGAAGTTCTGGATTTCAACTTCCTACCTAAAAGAATCTCCCTCCCACACCTTTCTATGTCATTGATACTAATATGTACCAAGACATCAGACTCCTCCCCAGCGTGATCTAAAACCTTGTCTAGGTTGTGTGTGAGGTCTGCTACTTTTGCACCAGGCAGGCATCTTACCAAGTGATCTTCATGTCCCCCAGCCATCCAGCTATCTACATGCCTAATGATCGAATCACCAATTGTAATGGCTGTCCGAACCCTTCCCTCATGGGCACATGGCCCTGGGAAACCTCCTTGGTGGGAGAGGGTTTTACATCACCTGGAGGACAGGTCCTAGCTATGGGGTCACTTCCTGCCATACCAGAGTGATGTTCTCTTGTCACAAGACCTCTCTCCTGCAAGGCAAAAGGGAGGCTTCAGGACTGGAGGTAGGACTTCAGTACTATGTCCCTGTAAATCTTATCTATATACCTCTCTGTCTTCCTTCTGTCCTCCAAGACCCATTCCCTGAGAGCAAAGAGCTCCTTGCTCACCAACTGGGAGAAAATTATACACCTGACACTCAATGCAAAAGACTGGAAAGCCCCCATCTCACTGCTGAACTGCTATCTGCATCTTAGTTTTAAGGTTCTGTTTAAATATTTAAGTTGTTTACTTACTTAAGTTTGCTGGGGATACTTATACTAATACAACTATACCTAATACGTTTAATGGACTTTGTTCACCTCAAGATTTGGCTTTAACACCTATTTGAGACACCTTCACAATCTTTTGCCTCCTAACTGGAAGGCATCTTTGTAAAGGCCAATAAAAACAATTTTTTTTCTTTCTACTCAGAGATTACACAGGTACACTAAAAAAATTTTTTTTTAAACTGCCTCTAATGTTTCGATTGATTTTTACGTTTTTTGGTGCGCTGAATCCAAATCTGGTAACCAATTTGCTCCATCACGTACAGATTTTTTGCTACAGTGGGTTAGCAGTTTGAGGTGAACGTTTCAGATTGAGTGCGATCGAGATAAAAGTTTCTTGGATGAATTCTTTATACTAATTGTTTAGTAGTTATTCAAATAAGAATAAAGAAAATTGTAACAAGGCAGCACATAAGAATAGAGTAATGTCAACAAAACACACTGTGATGGTAGCAAAATTGTCTGCACTTAAAACAGCCACATACATGTGCACAAACATTGAGCATATAAGAGCGAGGTTAGACACAAAGCAAAGCAAAGAAATGTGCAAAAAATGTTGTACAGGTATGTATGTAAGAATAGAAAACGCAAACCGCACCATTGCAATACATGAAGACAAACACCCGATGGTGTGAAAATAAAATTCTAATAAATGAGATCCGACACTGTGGTAATAACTAGCAAATTTTTATTTCAAAGTTTAGTAAAAACACGATATTTGTCAACACAGTTTAGATTTTAAAGTCATTCTTGGGTCAATCAATCTCCTGGTGGGCCCGTTTCTTCTTCCCCCGAATGCTTCTCTTGGTGCGCTGCTTGGCGTATTTTTCATCTGGGGTTTCCCGCAGCAGCAACCAGCAGAAATCAGCCATCATAGTGGTGTTCCATCATCCTTGGTACCTTCTCTCTGTGTCCTTGATGTCCTGGTGAAACCTTTCACCTTGTTCTTCACTGTACGCCCCCAAGTTTTCGGGAAAGTAGTTCACATGGGAGTGCAAGAAATGGACTTTCAGGCTCATGTTACAGCCTTGTTCTTTGAAGGCATTGAGCATCCTGGCAACAATATCCTTATAGTTTTCATCCCGCCTGTTCCCCAAGAATTTGAGAACAACATCCTTGAAGGAATCCCAGGCTTCTTTTTCCTTCTCAGACATCGTTTCAGCGAATGCTCCATCTGAAATGAGTTTCCTTATATCAGGGCCAACAAACACTCCTTCCTTTAGCTTTGCTTCAGAAAGTCGGGGATCTTTGAGCAAAGGTACCGAAAGCACTCACCATCTTTTGGAAGGGACTTGATGAATTGCTTATTGAGACCCAACTTAATGTGGAGAGGTGGTAATAGAATTTTATCACGAGGTACCAAGCTCTCATGAAGAACATTTTTCTCACCGGGTCTCAAATACTCCCGAATTGGCCAGTCTTTTTTCCCCCAGTGTAGGTCGCGGGCCCGGCTATCCCACAAGCAAAGGAAGCAGGGATATTTGGTGAAACCGGATTGCTGCCCTAATAGCATGGATAGAATTTGAAAGTCTCCACAAATCATCCACTTATGCTCATCATAACGAATCTTCTGAAGAATCAGGGCCAAATTCTCGTATTTTTCTTGGAGAATAACAGAGTGAGCAATAGGAACTGAAGCGAATGTGTTGCCATTATGCTGTCTTTTGACGAATCAATGAACAGCTGCCATTCAGCAGGATCATACTTGAGTTTAAACTTTTCCATCACTCCGTATATATCGTTGCAAAATACCAAATCTTCCTCTTTGCTGAAATACTTCAAAAATTGTGTCTCGCGGTTGTGGTACCAATAAAAAGTTGTTCCTGGTGACAATAGATTTTTCTGTTTAAGCCGAGAACCTAGCAGTTGGGCAGCATCTTTTGGGAGTCCTAAATCCCGGACTAAATCATTCAATTCAGCATGAGAGAAAAGTTCAGGTTTCGGATCTGGTTCAGTTTCAAACTCGGAAGTACTGGACTCATCGGGAAAAGCCATCTGATGAGTCTCATCATGATCAGAACCGTCCACACAAATATGATCCAAAGATTTTGGTGGTTCAGGCACAGGTACTTCGTTGCTATGAGGCATAGGCCTAATTGCTGAGGGAAGGTTGGGGTAACTTATTACGTTCTTATTTTTTAAGTTGTATCCCTTCACAATGCAAGAGCAAAAATAGCAGTCACTGCTGTGGTCTCTTTGTTCACGCCACATCATAGGTATTCCGAAACGAAATGCTTGTTTTTTACCTTTCATCCATAAGCGTAGATCTTCCTCACATCTTGCACACTTTGTGAGGAGCCCACGGTTTGTCTTGATCGCCTAACTTCAAACCGAAATAGGCAAAATATACTTTTTAAATAAATGCAGAAATGTTCCTCTGCCGCTTTTTCACGGTATATTCCCCACAAATAAAACAAAAACTGTCCGGAGAGTTGACGCAACCTCTGGCTCTGTGAGCCATCACAAATACACAGCACTGCAAACTACAACTGTAGTGAACTACTTCGGAATAAAGCTGGATTACGACTGAGCAAACAAAAGGTAATAATGAACTTGCAAGAAACTGAAATTTGACAGGAACGTTCATGTCGCAACCACCGTGTTTGAGCGAGCGAACGAGGCGAGGCGAACAGGAAAGAACATGCGCCAGCGCGAGTACTGGATTTAGCCCCCGCCTCCCAATTGTCCTGTTAATGTATAAAATGAATACAAAACACTCTAAAATATCATGAGGGAGTGTTTCTAGTTAGTTAACCATTACAACCTCTATTTTGGGCCAAGAAAATAAACTGCAGTTGTCTAAAAAGAAATTATGTGAACATTCCTTATATGGGTAAGAAATCTAATTTTGCAAGAAAACGTGACGTGATGGAACATTTTGGCTATTTTTCCTGGATTCAGCACCCCAAAATCTATAGGAATCAGTTGCAAAACTGGAGGCAGTTTTTTGGTAGTGTACCTGTGTTATTTATTCTTCTTGTTTGCTAAGCTATACTCTGATTTGAGTGGCGTTCCATTCACTCTGTACAGGGCTTCTCCATTATCTCATCTCCTTGTTGATTCCTTATTACCCTCAGAGGCAGCTAAGATCATCTCAAGCTCATCTTTTTGTATCCCCTCGGTGCATGAATTTAAACTCAGTGTCTTTGGAATTCTGCTTTGGCTTGTCAAGCACCATTGCTCTGGAACTCCCTTTAATAAATTTAAGAAGAATCTGAAAAAGTGGTTGTTGCAATATACCTTTGCAGAATATCTATAAAATCCCTCACTCTTTTGGGTTTGTTGTGTTTGTTTCTCCCTCCTTCCCTTTTGTTTCTCTGGTTTCTACAATAATCGTGGGTTGAGATTGTTCTTCTAGTCATCCTTTCATAATGGTTCTTGTGGGTAATGTCTTGTCTAGTCCTTTATTGCTGTTATAAGTTGTTTAGTTGTGCTTTTTCATCTCTTTTATTTTTTTGAGATTGGATTGTGCATTTTATCTCCATCATCATGGATTTTGTAAACCATCTTATTGACATGATCCTTTGTGGAACTTCAGTATATCAAATGATTCATAAGTAAATAAATAGCAGTGGAAGAGAATCCTTCTGAAGATCCAAGTGTGCTGGGAGAAGAAGAGAGAGATCCAAGATAGCTTTGAGTTTCAGAGTCTGATAGGGTGTTAAGAAGCAAATGAGGTTATCTCTGTCAAAAGAGTCAGATAGGTCAAGGAAAATAAGTATAGGGTAAAGTCCCTCAGCTTTAGCTTGAGGAGGGTACATGAAACCTTGGTGATGACCATCTCTGTGGAGTGTAAGGGATGAAATCTAGATGAGCGGATGCTGAAAATGTCTTCAAATACAAGAAAGTCATAGCTGAGGAGGTAAACAATTGGGTTCAGTGAAACGTTTTTGAGGAGCTTGGCATACTCAGATATTGAGAATGGCTGAAGTAGAATATGACAGGTTGAGAGTATGACAGACAGAAGACTAGTAGTGACAACCTTGGTGAGAATGAGGTCATAGGTGGAAGTATTTAGCTTAGAGGATGAGAGAAGGTAAGCAGTTTCTGGTTCTGTAAGTTCAATAAAGGAGGAACGTGATAGGGAAAGAAAAATTAGATGAGTGGGGTAATGGAAGGCTGGTTGAAAATTCAAGAGTAATTTTATAAATCTTGTCATGAAAGAAATACACTAGTAAAGGGTGACATGGGAGGTGGTGGCTGTTTGAAGAGGGAGTTGAGCGTGGTAAAGAGACAATGAGAATTGGAGGCCAGAGTGTTGTTCAAGTGCAATGCCAATTGGAAAGTGTTGAGTATGAATTTGAAATGTATGCATTTATTTATTTATTTATTTAGCTAGTCTTATATACCACATATATAATAGTGTATGTGGTTTACAATGAACAACAATGCCAATATGGCTTTACATAGAAAATAAAGTCAGAAAGAAAAAAGGAAAAACATTGGAACAAAAGTATATGAATTAATAGGTAAAGAGGTTGAGGAGTGGTAGTTATGCATCAAGATTTGAAAAACGCTCAAAAAACAGGTGTGTCTTTAGCTTCTTTTTAAAGTCCAGTAAGTCATTAATGGCATGATGTTCATCTGGAAGCATGTTCCAAAGAGCAGGAGCAAAGAACGAGAAGACTCTATTTGAGGTTGTAAGGGAAACCTTAGTATACACTGATGGTATAAGTAAAGTGTTAAGGAAATTCGATCTTTGAGTTCTATTGTCAGGTGTTTTCTGGATAAGGAATTGCAGGTGGAAGGCAGATAATTCATGTAAGATTTTAAAGGTTGTGAGTAGAACTTTGAATTTGATTCATTGATGCATAGGTAGCCAATGTAATAGTTTGAGCAGTTTTGTGCTATTCTTTTCTCTCTTTCCTATTATTTTTGGCATTCTTTTTTCCGTAGTTTGCAGTGCTGCCTTTTATTTATATGTACACCGCTTTAATGTTTTTAACGTAAGCGGTCTATCAAGTGTGGAATAAAGTTAAAGTTAAAGCAGTGGTGGAATGTGCTCTGATCTCGTGGCACTAAAGAGAAGGCAAGCAGTTGTATTCATTGCTAATTGGAGGAGTTGGTTTGTATATTTGGGGAGGCCTTGAAACAAAAGGTTGCAGTAGTCGAAGCGTGGGAAGATTGGAGCTTGTAGGACTGAGCGAAAATCATGTGGTTCAAGAAATGACTTAAGATGCTTTATGGTCTTGCACTTGTAATAGATATATGATATCAGCATGATAGTGGAAGTTGAGCCAGAGATGCTCTGCAAACTGGGTGCAGGAATGAAGGAAGTGAACTGTGGGGTAAACCATGGTTGGGGACTAGCATATCTCACAGTGCACAGTGGGAGGGCTCAAGAGTGTAGAAAAAGATTGCTTCATCTACAGATACTGAAAAGATGGTGAAGGAGAGAGTAAGATACTGAAAAGATGGTGAAGGAGAGAGTAAGAGAAACAGTAAAAGATTTTTAGCTGAGAGAGAACAAATGTAATGTCAACGATCAAGTGTACTTTGCAGTATTCCAACAAGAAAAGATAATAAAGATTCAATGGCCTTTATCATCCATTCCATTCTGCATTGCTGTATTCTGTCAAATGAATTATTTAAAGACATTTTTGGTAGTACTGTGTCTTTAAAAGAACCTATCCTTGAGATGTGTGCTAATTGCTGATCATATAGTTATTGCTGCATCTAAATTATTTCAAAATTGAACATTCAGATACCTTTATCTTTCAGAATTACATTGCAGAAATCCATGGGGCTAGAGGGAGAGTTGAGTGTAGATGAGGGGTCTCAAACTCAAATTGCTTTGAGGGCCAAATGAGGACTTGTAAGATAACCCGGGGGCCGCATAAGATGCGGGGCCTCATTTGCATAAGGGGCCTCATTTGCATAAATATTTGCATAATGTTACCATACCCTAACTTTTAGTAAACATGCCTCTTAATGAGTGTATGGATAAAGAAAGACTAAACGATTTCTACATTACTATAATCCAGTGCCAACCGCCAGGCACATTAGGAACTACTACAAACACTGCCCATTTAGAACCCATAGCAAACCCGCCATATCCTAACAGCACTACCAGGACTCACAAAGCACCATACCCTACCTATCAAAAGGCAACACTGCAAATATTAAATCAATACATTTCAGAGAATAACAATACATGACCTACTGGGGAAAGAGAACAAGTAGCAATGTCAAATAGGAATTACATAAACAGAATACCTCAGCTCAGTTACACATGCAGAGCATACACCATCACTAAACAAGGAATCAAAATTTAGAAACAAGACAATAATTAAACTGGGAACCCCAAAAGCCAAACTTGGAATGTACAACAACACTGTAGAAATAAAACTATAAATTAATTTCCTCTTGTACTAAACAAAGCGCAGATGTTATTGATGCACATATTCCAGTTAATAAATTCAAAATAAAGAGATTTTTCTACCTTTTTGCATTTTTTTTCAGTTGCAATTGTTCCAGCCACTTTCTTCTGGTTTCTTCGTGCCTTCTGCTAACTCTCCATCGTCTGCTGTCCATTTGTCCTTTCTTCTCTCTTCTAGTTTTTTCCATTCTCCTTCTACATCTGCTTTAACATACTAATCTTTCTCCTTTTGCTCTTTCCTCATTCCTATTTCATCCATTCAAATTTTACCCCTCCATCCTCAATCCCCACTTACTCTCCCAATACCTGGCCAATTGTAGATTTGTCTTCCCTCCCACACAAAATATTTTCCCCTCTCCATTTCACTCTCCCAGCTCCATCCCATTCTAATCCTCCCCCAACATCAGCTCCCTTCTAGTTCCAGCCCCACACAGCACCCACTCCCTTCTAGTCCCTGCATCAGCCCATTTCCAATCCTAGCTCACCCATCAGCCCATTTCCAGTGCTAGCTCCCTCCCCTCACAGCCCATTTCCATTCCAAGCCCCCCTCCCCATCAGCCATTTGCAGTTCAAGCCCCCCTTCCACTCAGCCCATTTCCAGTCCTAGCAACCCCCCCAGCCCATTACCAATCCTAGCCTCCCCATAGCCCATTACCAGTCCTAACCCCCCATAGCCCACTTCCAGTCTTACCCATCACCCCATTTTCAGTCTTACCCCTCATAGTCCATTACCAGTCCTAACCCACCCATCACCCCATTTTCAGTGTTAACCCCAACACCCCAGTGTCAGTGTTAGCCCCAACAAGGGCAGGACCAGTCCTAACCCCACTATAGCCCATTACCAGTCCTAGCCCCCCCCATAGCCCATTACCAGTCCTAACCCCTCTCCCCCCCATCAGCCCAGGTAGATTTTAAAAAATCCAAACTTGCTGCTGCTGCCGCCACCGCAGTATCAAGCGTCCCGCAGGCCCCTCTGCCCGGCAGAGTCCTCTCCTCCCTGCAGCATCAGCTCTAAAAGTGGCGGCTTTCAGAGCCGCGAAGAGAGAGTTTCTCTCTCGCGGCTCTGAAGAGCAGCGAGAAAGAAACTCTCTCTCTTCAGCTCCAAAAGTGGCGGGAATTGAGCCGCCGCTTTTGGAGCTGAAGAGAGAGTTTCTCTCTCGCTGCTCTTCAAAGCCGCGAGAGAGAAACTCTCTCTTCGCGGCTCTGAAAGCCGCCGCTTTTGGAGCTGCTGATGCTGCAGGGAGCAGAGGACTCTGCCGGGCAGGGGGGTGCCGCGGGACGCTTGATACGGCGGCGGCGGCAGCAGCAGCAAGTTTGGATTTTTGCATTGTGGGCCGCACAAGATGCTCATGCGGCCCGCGGGCCCCGGGTGTAGATGATGCTTATCTCTTAGATTTTATGTTGGTTACTGCTTTAAAAATTTGTATTAATACCTGAAAGAATCTAGCACTGTTGGAAATGAACATATGGTGGAATATGTTATGTTTATATTGGAAATACAAAAAGGCTGTGGCAGAGAAAAATAATTGTATTGTAAAATCTCATCAAAGATGGAGAAACTTTGATGCATATGTAGAAAACTATTAAGGCAATTCTAATGTGCAATGTCTCCCTGTGTGGTAAATTGCTTGCTTTGTTGTAAAATGTTCATTTAATAAATATACTGGAAGTAAATTATTTTAAAGATTGCACAATAAAAACTTTTCTTGAAGACGATGGGAGGAAGGGGGCATATAAAGAGTGTGTGTTCACACCTCACAGATAGGAGGAAGGAAGGGAATATCTCAAGCCATATGACCACAGACTTGCTTTGCCTCTCCTGGTACTCAGTGCTACTGTTTCTTTTATCTTTTCAGAATCAAGATTGTCTACATCATGTGTGAGCATAAATACAGTTGTGGTCAACATTGGCACCCTTACCTTTTAGCTATGTTGTGTAAAATATCTTGAGAAATAATTGGAAATATTCCAACTGTATGTCATCTTAATATTTTAATAGTATGTTCAAAGATATACACCACAAAAAAGATGTCTGTACAACTTAGACGTAGTAGTTTGAGAAAAAACAAAATATGACCTGGACAGGATTAATGGTACCCTTCACTAATATTTGGTTGCACAATCCTTGGCAGTCATGACAGCCTCAAAACATTTCCTGTAGCCATCTATAGATTTCATACATCTGTCTGCTGGTAGTTTCTCCCACTATTCAACTGCAATTTGTTCCAGCTCATGAATGCTTCCAGGATTCCTTTTACCAATGGTAGATTTCAGCTGTTTCCAAAAATTCTTGATTGGATTGAGATCAGGATTCACTGAGATCAGGACTCATTGCTCTTCTCACCACGTCCTGGAAGATTCTTGACCGTTCCATGAGCAGAAAACTTCTTTTACTTTAATTCTATTTATTGAAATTTTCAAAAACTATACAATGTTCACAAAGTATAGAGAAACACAATAAGTCAACAATAGAAATAATTCAAAAGAGAAATAATACAAGCAAGTACATTAGCCCACATCTCGGGGAGAAAACCATAAGAAATCAACAAGAAAAAACAGGGCAAGGAACACCGAACCAAAGAAAGATGTCCCAGCCACACAGAGCAGTCATTTAATTATACCCTCTGTAAAAGGGGGTGCTTGTTATGAAGGTACCATCACCTTGGCAAGTATGTAAATTAACTGTCTTGCAAAGGATTGTGGTTATTGAAGTCCATTCACACAAAGCTTGCCTTTTAAATAAATGAAGAAACTTGTAGTTGGTCGAGTGTAAGGCAAAAATTAGAGTTTATTTATGGGGTGAATATTCCACACACAGATATACTTGGTAACACCATCCAGATAACTTCTCCAGGGTTTATTCAGCATAAACAAGGCAACTGAAAAGCTTATATAAATAAGTATCAAAGTCCTTTATGGAACAGAAAGGCTTTCTTACAGCCACTGCTATCAAACTTTGTAGCAGTGCTGAGGTGGAAACAAACCAAAAAGGAAAAACTTCTTTATACAAAAAAACAGCTCTCTTTATCCATACAGAAAAGAACTTTTACATTCCACGTGTGCTTGGCTTGTGCTGTGCTCTGCTCTAGCAACAGGTGACAATCCAAATGCAATTAACAGCTTGTTCTCAGCACACAGGCAAACTTCCCCAAAAGCTTTCTCTCTCTAAGAGAACTTTCTGGGGAGTCAATAATTAGAATGTTTCCTTTTGATGTTTGCTCTTATTTGGAGGATTTTTCTAAACTAACAACCTACACAAGGAACAGTCCATACAAACATTCTCGTCATCAGACATTAAACCTTGCTCCTGGAATTGCATGGGTTCAATTTCACTGTCTGACTCAGAGGGCTTTATTAACTGACCTCTATATGGAGAGAAACTGTTTCCCTGCTGTTTGCAATGCTCAGAGCTAGAGAAACATTCACAGTTCATACCTGAATCCAGGCTGGCATCAGGCTGATTCCTTTGGTATTCTGGCCAGTATGCAATAGAGCTTCTGTATCCTGTCCTCCAGTTGTTATCTCTGGACCTCAGGGCCTTTTCTCCATACGTCCTCCAAGAGGTATTTAGGCTCCTTTTCTCCTTAGCTGCAGCAGTATTCCATCTAGGTGCTGCTTGAGGGTCCCTGGCTGTGGATCTCCAGACGTCTGGCTTTCTCCAGTCCTCTGAAGGTTGTTTCCCCCAGGAATCTCTCCAGGCATACGTACTTCTCTGAGCTCCTCTCTTGAACCATCTGCTTCCTTGTCCTTGTTCCTTCAGGTTCCGGTTGTTCCTGTTCCTCCTGCCCCCATCCTGGTTCTTGTCCTCCTTCTTCTGGTTCTCCCCTCCTGAAAATTCCCTTCTAGTTTTAAAGGGCTTAGATTGCAACTCCTCCCTTGCATACTTCATGTGTTGTGGATTAAGCTCTCTCCTAGAAGGTGTTTGATTAGGGATGACATAATGGTTTCTCTGATTAGACTCATGCTTTTCCACTTTAGCTCCTCTAGGGGCTTTCTGCAAACTAGTGCATCCTAGAGCATGTAGTCTTTTAGGGAAACAAGCTGTCTTATTTCTCTGACCTGCCAGCACAGGTCCCTTGATCAGAGTAAATTCCCCTCTTTTGTCCTTACTCCCTGAGCTTTGATAAGCTTCCTTATCACACCTCCCACCGCCTGACGATTTCTAAATGACAGCATAATAACATAAAGGAAAAGCAAAAGTCACTGCGCCTTTTCCTTATCAAGAATCCACCTTTCCAAATCCGAAAATGACAAAAAGACAAACCTGTCATATCCAAGAGATACTAAGCATTTACAAGGGTAGCGCAAGAAAAAAGTAGCGCCTAAGGCAAGAGTTCTAGACTTGAGAGCAAGAAAGGACTTCCTACATGCTTGTGTTGAGCGAGATACATCAGGAAAAATAGAGACCTTATCACCACAATAGAGATTGTCCCTTTTCCAAAAATAAGCTTTAAGAATAGAGACTTTATCTTCTTCAGAAACCAAAGTTACTAATAATGTAGCTTTAGTGGAAATAATATCTTGAGTGTCTTCCAAGAAGGCAGTCAAGTTAAACCCATTTTTATCTTCAAGAACAGCTACTTCCCCTTCCCCAACACCTGGAGAAACAATTTTTGAGGAAATATAATAACATTTAGCAAACACTATAGCATCGGCGGTGGGGAGGAGAAGAACTGTAAGGGGAAGAATAAGTTGTACAGCTTGGAAAATATGTACAGGAGGACCACCAGGCCCACAAGGGGAAATGGGAATCTTGTACATATCTATATATGGAAAAGGAATGTGCTGTACTAAGGCAAATTGATTGTTCTACACAGAGACGACTAACATCTGTGCGGTTGCTGATAAGCAGTGGTGGGCTTCAGGGGATGAGTTGATGACGTATGTATATGTTTTTGTTAATGTAAAAGACAGACAGCCCTTCTACTTGTGGAATAAACTTGCATACTGTTCTTCTGTGTGGTTGTGAGTTCATTTCCCTGGATTCCAGACAACCAGAGCAGCATACCGCAGATGAGGGTTCGGGACTTCCCTGGCCTGGAGTGACCGACAAGGGAAAGACCCGTTACAAGGTCCACTAAGAACATCTTTTAAATATTTCCTAAACAGTATTGATGGAGATAATAAACTACTAGAAGGAAAATTTAAAACTCTCAAATTCTTAGACCTAGCCATATTCTCTAAATTCTCAAGTTTTTGACACATAATAGAACTTTCTTTCATGGTAGCAGACTGGAATAAAGAAAAGGATTCAACCTGCGTATCTATACTTGAAATAGATGAATGCAAAGTTCCAATCTGACTATCAAGATTCTGAAATTTGATAAGTGTCCCTAGTAAATTGACATAAAGAGGGAACAGTCTCAGCAAGAATCCGTTCAGTACGATTGACTACTTGCCAAATATCCAGAAGAGAGATGGAGGAGACTTGTGAGTCAACAGGAGGAATGGAGGGCTCCGACCAAGAAACCATTTTGGGGAGCATAACTTCCTTCTGTGAACTCAAAACCCTGGACTGAAGCACAGCAGACAATTTAAAAAAAAACAGGAGGAAGAGGAGGGGTACGCTCAGGAGAGCTAAGACTTGGCCCCTCCAGCGAGGGGTCAAAAGGAACAGTACCTGGTGGTGTTAAGACCGGTGTAGATATTACATACTTGTCCATAGGGCCACCAGCAGACACAGCCACGAGAGTTTTCTTTTTCGTTTTACCGCCGGGCATCGCCACTTCACAGATCTATAAATGCTCCCAATGTACTCCTAAGGGACTCACAAGGGGCATACGTCCCCCTCGGAAAACACCCCATAGAAAATGCCCCAACAAGCACCGTAAAGCACTCTAGATATATTAAGGAGCTTCAAAATGATGTCAGCAGTGACTACCCCGCATGGGCCGGCTCTCTCCAGCACCAGCTGTTTTCACTCTCCACAGCGTGTGAAACTGCAGGCAACACTCCCAAGAAACAGCTCTGTGCATAGATACTTTATGGAGCCTCAAAATGACGTCAGCAGTGACTGCCCCGCACGGGCTGGCTCTCTCCAGCACCAGCTGTTCTCACTCTCCACTCTCCACAGCGTGTGAAACTGCAGGCAACACTCCCCGAGCAGAAAACTTCTTAATAGCATTGCGAACTGTAGACACAGGAATCCCAATCAAAAGTCCAGGTTTCTATGACATCACTCCCATGCCTCTATATGCCTCAGCCACCAAGGTTTCTTCAGTATTTCTTTGTCTGCAGCAGATGGTAGATTGATTTTCTCCTCTTTGAAGAAAATTCTGATGATTTCCAAGGAAAAGATTGATTAAACACTCGTGAACGTCCACCTTGAGGGTGACGCTCTCACTTGAGTGTGACGTGGGAGGTGCTACTAGACTGCATTCTTTTCAGTAGCCATAGGAGGAGGGAAAATTGGTTCAGCTCAACGCGTTTATCATGATAAGAGCCTGTTGAGCAGTCAGAAATTGGAAGGATCTGGAAGAATGCAGCAGTCTCGCACAACCTCAACGCCCCCTCCCTCCTCCCATACTGCTCTCTCCCGAAGATTGCAGAAGGCTCTCAGAGTGATCTGCCTACCAGCCACCTTAAACGCATTACTGCAAAAGCCAATTAAACAGTATCAGTGGAGTAGAGCTGAGCCCAGTATGGATCCTCTGCCGATGACTCTTAGGGGTGAGTACCAAGGCTTGACCTCAACATTGTCCTTATTGGGAGCTCCCAAATCCATCTGTGTGGGATACAATTTGGAGTAGGCCGCTGACAACCATTGGTGTGGTGAGGGGCTTTCCCACTGTTTTCTACACGCGTTAGTATAATTTTATGCTATTGTGCACCTGGTGATTGCACGGTCTGTAAGCACATTCCGCCCAAGAGGCTCCAATGTGCATTCCTACCCTAGCACCTGTAATGCGTGACATCAAGTGTGTTAACAAGCACTTTCACCTCATGTGTTTCTGGATGGAAACTTTGCGATCCAGGATTCAAGTGGTGTGAAGAGGGGGTTCCTGGCATCTCCGGTTTTGGCCGAGGCGTATTTTCATATCCCAATCTAGGGGATCAGCAAGTATCTGTTTTTTGCCATGCTTGGCTCTCACCTTCAGTTCACTACCCTTCCATTCAGATTATTCACTGCCTGAAGGAGGTTCTACAAGGTCATGGTGGTGGTATCTGCGGCGCTACAGTGCCAAGTGATTTGTTTACACCCATATCTGAGCTACTGGCTCATCTGAGTCCATTCTCCTTTAGAAGTGTCTCAGGTAGCTCCCAAATGGTGCCCTTTCTGAAAAGCCTTGGCTGGGTGATCATTTGGGGAAGAGCCAGTTGTTGCATTCCCAGTTCCTGGAATGCTGGGAGCACATTTTCGATAATAGAGTGTGCAAAGTCTTTCTACCAGTGGAGAAAGTCAAGGCTGTTGGATTGCCTAGCACTATTCTGTTTGCAGCAGGCTCCCAGTGTCCAGGTTGATCTATATCAGCAGTTTGAGCTCACACTTTTGCTCCTAATGATGGTGAAGGCCAGCCTGTAGTGGTGGCAGCAGCCCCATCTTCTGAGGAAGGGCGTGCCACTGCATGATTGCTCATGGCTCCTTCAGGCGATGAATGACAGTTTCCTGGGCTGTGCCCATGGCTAGGGCCGAATGGCCCGGGACCATTGGAACTGCAGGGAGGTGGCTGAAGTAAGGGCCATCAGGTTGGCTCTTATGAGTTTCTGGCCCCTGGTCAAGGGCTGGGCGGTTCATCTGTTTTCAGACAACACCACAGTGGTGGCTTATGTCGATTAGCAAGGCAGCACAAGGAGTGCCAGGGTAGCCCTGGAGATGGCTCTTCTATTTGCCTGGGTGGCAAAAAGCCTCCTAGTTTGACAGATCTGCACTTTACCAGAATGGATACTGTGGAAATAGATTTTCTCAGCCAGTATTCTCTGGTTCCAGGAGGGTGGGAGTTGAGTCAGGAGATGTTTTCAGTTGTCTCTCCACCTCTGGGATCACCCCAAGAGGGATCTGATGGCGATCTGCTCCAATACCAAAGTGCGCTGCTTCTTCAGTAGCTGCATGGAGATGGGGTCCAAAGGCCTTGTTGCCCTTGGCTCAATCTTGACCAGGTCAGCACTTGCTTTAGGTGTTTACTCCATGGCCCTTGGTGGGGCATGTGATTCGGCATGTAGAGCACCATCCAAGAAGGAATATTCTGGTGGCACCGGGTTGACTGAGGACAGCATGATGCAGATTTTATGCCACCTCTTCGCTTGCCTCTGTCTCAGAGCTCATTGTGTCAGGGAGTGCTTGTCCTGGAGGGTCGGGCTCGCTTACAGCTTGGCTCCTGTAAGGAGACAGTTAGTGTGTAAGGGCTACTCCCTGGTAACGGTGTTCACTCTGCTCCGAGCCTGGAGGAGATCTACCAACCTAGCATAATTGCAGGTCTAGCACCTTGAGTGCTGGTACAGCGCACGGCGACCAGCTCCTGAGGCAGCAATGATGCCGTCTCTGTGGCCATTTCTTCAGGACAGTCTGGAGAAGGACCCTTTTTCTCTTAGCTCCCTGAAGGTTCAGGTGGCAACTTTTGCCTGGTTCAGAGGGCTGTTGACTGGTAAGTCTCTAGCCATACACCTGGATGTTTCATACCTTCTTCAGGGTATTCGGCGTCCTCCCCTATGGTCTATGGTCCCTTCCTGAGATGTGTGTCTGGTGCTCAGGGCTCTGATGTTGGAGCCCTTTGAGCAATTGAAGCATGCTACTCTTCAGGATTTGATGCTCAAGACAGTCTTCTTGGTTGCGATTGTTCCGCAAGGCGGTTTTTTGAGCTGCAGGCTCTGTCTTGCCGAGATCCTTACTATCTTTTTCTGAGGAAGCCATTTCCATTCAGCCTTTGCCTTCCTTCTTCCCTGAAATGGTTTCTCCCTTCCTGTGATCCAGGTGGTTTGCCTGTCCTCCTTCTCTCCGGGGAATGGTAGGATCTTCGCCTTGTGGATGTTCAGAGGGTGTTTCTCTGATTCTTGGAGGTTATAATTTGTTTTCGTAAGTCAGACCATCTTTTTGGGCTGTTTGCTGGCTCACGCAAGCTGATGCAGTGGTTCAGTCTGCATTGGGGCACTGGGCTAAGAAGGCCATTGCCTTGGTGAATCTGTTGTGCAACCGGGCAGTTCCAGAGGATTTACGCACTCATTCTACCCGAGCGCAAGCATTCTTGTGGGCAGAGCAGAGCTTGGTAGCCCCTGCAGACATATGTCAGGCAGCAACATAGGCATCACCTACATTTTTCTCAGGTATTTACGCTTGGATGTCCATGCTCAGGCAGACCTGGCCTTTGGCTCTAAGGTTTTGCGAGTTGCTGTGTCTTCTTCCCTCCCAGTGGAGGCATAGCTTTGGTCCATCCCACTTGTCTGGACTTGTCTAGCAGGATGATAGGGAAGGTGACATTTTACTTATCAGATAATGTCTTTTTCTTGAGTTCTGCTAGACCGATCCAGGACCCGCCCCTGGAACTGTGTTTGCTCTGTTCTTCTGAGATGGTACCTTGGTCTGCTGTGAGTCTTATTTTTGGCTCTGTAGGTTCATCTTCTATAAACAGCCTTCTGTTTAGGCTTTCTTGTACATAGTTCTCTACTATTTGATACTCGTTGCCCATGTTGAGGTTCTGAGTCTTGCAATGTTCTCCTATATGCTTTGGAATGGATAGTGAAGAGACCTCTGGTGACTGAGGCATATAGAGGCATGGGAGTGATGTCATTGAAACCTGGGCTTTTCATTGGTTCTTTGTCTCCACCAATCTGCTGGTAAGGGAACGCAACCCACTTGTCTGGACTAGTCTAGCAAGATTCAAGGACAGGACATTATCTGGTAAGTAAAATGTCACTTTGTTCTATATCTGGCCACAAATGTTTTGGGTCCCCTTATAAGGTGTGAGATTGAGATATCCAAGAAATATTTAAATGGCCTGATTATAAAAAAAACCAAACAAAAAAAAACCAGAATGCCATAATGCTACAATACATCTCAAAACATTTTTGGGGTGCGTTTCGTTAAGGCGTAGTATCTATTGTCAAGGGTTCAGGTGACAGGAAAATTGTCTGTCCATACACATTAGTTTGCACAAAAATGCCTATGCAAGCCAACGCCACAGTTCAGGCTTCCCTCACCAAAACTGGCTCTCTGAATGGTGGAGCCACATAGTACAGGGAGTTCAGGTTGATCTCATGGTTTGAAGTCTTGTGAGACTTAAAGCCGAGAGAACAGCCTGAACTTCCTGGACCATGCAGCTCCTCCATTCAGAGAGCCGATCGCAGCGGGGAAGCCTGAACCATAACATTTTTGAAGTGCTACAGCTAGGGACAAGAATGGGTAAGTGAAAGAGGAAATGGATGAAGGGGAGTATGAAAGAGAGAGAGAGTGAGTGAAGCCTGGGGGTGGATGTTGTGAGAGAGAAAGAGAGACTCTGGGCGGAACCTGGGGAGAGAGAGAGAGAGACAGAGAAACTGGAGAAAGGCTAGTGGGTGGGGGTCATGAGAGAGAGAGACAGAGAAACTGGAGGAAGGCTGGTGGGTGGGGGTTATGAGAGAGAGCTAGAGAGAGAAACTAAAGGAGCCTGGGAGGGGGATCGTGAGAGAGACAGAGACACTCACACATGCAGCAACCCCCGAAACACACACATACAGCCTTCGACACTCCCCATGACATATACACACACACACACACACACACAGAGCCCCCAACACTCTCCAAGACATACACATTGTGAGCCCCGCCCCTGTGCCAGATAGCTTGACCAGCAGGAGGCGCTGCACCTTAACCTTGAGGTTGTATAAGAATTTGTAGTTGAGCCGTTGGTTAAAGATCACAGATTTTTATTTGGGTTCTCAGAGACTCACAACAGGTAATGTCCACAGGAAAACAAAAGTAGGGATACTCCTCCCAAAGAAAATATATGCAAACTTTGCCAGGTCAAAAATAAATTCTTTTAAACAAGCTTTTCTTCTTAGCTCTTACAAAAGGTATTTTCCCTCTTAACAGTTATTCACATACAGTGCAACAATCACATTCCATGTCAGTGACTGAAGGATCTGAATCCCCTTTGAAAGAGTCAATTTCCATGCTCTCTGGAGGACTCTCAGGTAGCGGTTCGGGACTCTTAACTGGAATGGTATTAGTCCCATACATTAACAGTTTCTTCAGTCTTGGCCACCTAATAGGTTTCTCCCCTTTAAGTAAAAGCTCATGGGGTTTCAAAAGCCGTGGTTTAAAAGTTCCTTTCCTTTCATATAAATGTCTACAGGTAATCTCCTCCTCATCTGAAGAACTATCCCTGTGTTCAGTTTTGGGCCTAGGCTTTCTCCTGGTTTGATGCTTAACTTGCACAGTTTTACATACAGGCCTTCTATCAATAAAACCCTCTTCTGAGCTGTAATCAGAGGACAGGTCAGACCTCCTTCGGGCTCTATAAAAAGTTCTTGCTTTGGAAGCTTCCCTAGCAGAGCAATGCCTGCATCTAGGTTCCAGCAAGGGTTTTGCCTGGGTAAAAGTTCTGCCTTCTTGTGGCTTCTTTAAGCTTCTTTCAAATACAGGGTTTAGCTTGCCCACTAACCTGCATTGTGGTTTCACTGCACTAGCAGTGTATCTCTGGGCCTCGCAACAGCAGCTGCCTGGCCTGTGAGTATTTCTTCCTGGAGAGCAGCAGTATTTCCCTTTCTCCTGGGGAGCGAATCTGGCTTCAGGTCTTCCCTTCTTCTCAGCATAGAGCCTGGGAGCCTTGTTCCAGTCAGGTTCAGAATCCTCGTGCTGGTAAGACAGGTGATTCTCTTCCTCTGCTCTGCTCTCCTCTCTCTCTCCCTTCTCCCTTCCGTTTCTGTCTGCCCTTCTTTACAAGCAGCTACGTGACAAGGGAACTCCCTTGCAGGCTCCTCCCCCGAGTACCTGCTTCTCTGATTCCTATCTGGTGTGTAACGTGGGAATGACTCAACACTAGTTTTGGCCCACTGACTATCAACCCTGGGGTTTTTCTGCTGTGAACTTCTAACCCTGGGTTTTCTCTGACAAGTGTTTTCTAATGTGCCCATCCCCCCAGCCAAGGTAAAACCTTCAATGTTTCCTGCTTTTCTAGGTGGCACTACTCTCTCCTTGCCACAACATACACACAATCACTTGCATGCACCCCTCGACACACATAGACATGCAGCTCCTGACACACACACACACACACACATGCTGCACCTCCTGATACTTGCTATGAGATACACATAGGAACCCGCTACATGTCTTGATTCTGGAAATGGGGAAATGTGGCACTGTGACACACTGCTGGCGTATACACTGTTCTGTTTGTTTATTTTCTCATTTCTATTTGATTTGAAAGATTCATAGTGTCACAACATGGCTGAAACAGCAAAAAGCGTTCTAATCGGCTAGTAATATTGGAACTTCATCCATCCTTATTCAAAGTTACACCGAACTATGCTTTAGTTGTCAGACTACGGATTATATGTGAAACCAAAACAATGTAAAGGATACACATTTAGTTAGAGGAACTAGTATCCAGCTTAGATCTTTATTAATCTATATTTCAGTTTATGATGTAGTTTTTTCTGTATTACAAATCACTTTCTAAAAGGACAATGTAGAACTATCTAAATCTATAATTCATGACGTAGTTTAGTGTAGTCATTTTTTATTTCTATTTTCACAATGAGCCTTTTATTTATGTACTCTGCTTACTTTTACTTGAATTTTTAGATTTTTCTTACATGTTCTTTTTTGTCTCAGTTATAATAGCTGTGACTCCAAATCTGTTGGGCAGGACTGGACGCTTCCCTGGAGGAAGCTGCTTTACATAATGCTATACTGTGATTGTCTTACCAACAATGGACTGCAGAGATAGATATTAAAGATACTTGGCTCCTGTCTGTCCACTACTAGATAACGTTAGCAAATTGTCTGGAAACAATTGTTCAAAACCATTAAGCTGCAGATAATGGTGTGACTTGAATTGCATCCAAATCTTAAAGTATTTTTATTCCATCATCTCTAAGTGGCTTGGGCCAATCCAGTGATTCATATCTCCAAGGAAAGTCTAAAGGGCCATCTGAGCATCCCAAGGGCCTGGAAATCTGTAGTGGAGTCCCTGGGTTTCTCCTCTGCTTCCATGTTTCCTCTATCCCTTTCTTTTCATGCTATGCCGTTCTCTCCAGATCACAGTAGGACAGAGCTACTCAAATCCGGTCCTGGAGGTCTGCAACCCTGCAGGTTTTCGGGATATCCTTAAAAGAATCTGCATGAGATATATATGCATTAGAGATATCCTGCCAACCTGACTGGCTTGTGGCCCTCCAGGGCTGGATTTGAGTAGCTCTGCAGTAGGAGGTCAGTGGCATAAAGACAAACAGATTTGTTCTCTGACCCCTCTGGCTTCTCACATGCTTCCATTCCAGACAGCAATCTTGGCAGGATAGCGCAGGAGAGGAGGAGTAGTTAGGAGGCGAGCTGTCCCTAGGATGGGGGAGTCAATATAGCATCATGGGAGAGGGAAATAAAGGAGCCCCCTCTGGTAGGAGCATCCTGAGATTGCAGTGGGCCAGCATACCCCTGGAAAATTTCAGGACGCATCTATGGGACAATTTGAGTCTCCTCCTTAACAGATTTGCTCCGTTTGCGTCAGTCTCTCATATATACTGATGGCAAAAGTAAAGCAACGCTTCAGCTATGGCAAAGTAGTTGCCTTAGCAACCATTCAGGTGTGATGCACTGTTTCGTGTGTTTTTGTTAACTTTTTTTTCAGTTCACATATTTTATTATTATAACTTGAAAATCCATAAACATAATACGATTTCACAATTGCATAAAAAACAAAAACAAAATACAAATACGTCCATAAGGAGAATTCAAGAAAAGAAAAAAATTAAATAGAATAGCATTACATCAGTGTGCCTAATATATCAATATATCAGACCTAAAAAGAAATATAGAAAATGCATAGCATATAAAAGGATCAAAGCTCTAAATCTTCAGAGATATCTTCCATGCTTAATTTTTGAACCTGAATTGAAAGGAAATCAGAGAGTTGATCTGGCTCAAAAAGTTGTGAGCTTTTTTCATAGCCATTAAAGTCCAAGGACAATATCACTTGAGTGAAAAAATATTGAGGCTGATATTCCGAGCCCTTAGCCGGATGGCTATTATTTACACAAGAATTTTTCAAGATGCAACAGCATCAAGAAATTGCAAATTTTCTTAAAGAAATATTCAAATTTCACAGAGCTAACATTAACACAGCTTATAGATCAAACTATCATGAATTTCATTTTATAGAAATGTCCTCGCTTTAAGGGCCTGATTTACTAAGCTTTTATTTGGGATGTGCACTGAGCTTATTTTCATTTCATTTTTTTCTTTCTTTTTTTCATTTTATTTTACTAGTTTTGTTTCTTTTGTTTCAATCAAATGAATCAACAAATGGAAAAAGTGACTCCCCCAAATACAAAATGTTAGGTCCCACAACCCCTGCTACCATCACCAGAGTTTAATATAAATGCTCCCCAGGCTCAGGACTGACTCCCCATCCGATCGTGCACCTTCTATGGCCAGACATTTATTTATTTATTTATTTATATTTCTTATATACCGCACTATTTGCAATCAGCGCGGTTCACATGGAACAGAAACATCCGGTTAATGTAATGACCAGACATATTTAAGTTAACAGGAAATGCAACTTGGAAAAAGGGTACACTATATACATATGAGATGTACTGAGAAAGGATAATGTTTGTTGTTTACATTGTAGGGGACGCCTGTTGCGAGGGCTTGCCTAGTTGACTACTATTATTGTTGAGGTGCTCGTTATTCGAGTGGGACTGAGGATCGGAGATGTCATGACATGATACTCATAGACCTGTGCTGGGGTAAGATGGGATTCAAAGGATCCAGGGGGGGGGGGGCATGGAGGCCCACAAGGGGGAGTAAGAATACCTGGGAAGCCAGGAAGCTTTTTAGAAATGGTGGCATTGTAAATGGCAGCACATGTCTAGATTTTATCCCATTGTCATAGAATGAGAGAATAACCTTTAGTAAAATCAAGCTGTAGGTGAGAAATAAGGTAAACTAATGTTCATCTCAACAATAAACCCCTAAAATTCCAGATGATAAAACAGCTAGGATCAGAAGTCCTAATTTATAATGAAGGTAATTAGGTGCTTTCACAAGGTCAGAAAAATAGGGGTTTATTAGTATATTCACATTCAGAAAAAAATTGGGGCTTCTTATGTTGATTCCATTCAAGGACCCAAAACAATTTTCATTCTGAATTTAAAAAAAGTATGCTACATACACAGAACATCTCTAAAGGAAAAAAGGGGACTATTGTAGTTGATATGGAATGGCAGACTAGATAGGCCATGTGGTCTTTTTCTGCCGTCATGTTTCTATGTTTCTCCCAGCATCAGGCCTACCTTCCAAACCAGGCATCAGCCCTCCTTCTCCCTAGCACCAGCAACAACATCAGTCCTCCTTCTCCCAGCCCTAGCAGCATCAGTGCCCCTTTTCTCAGCCCCAGTATCAACACCACCTCCTCTTTCTTCAAGCTTCCCTTCTTGCATCCTCAGCACCCACCTCTCCCAGCCCCAGCATCAGCTTCCCCTTGTCCTAGCTTCAGCCCCCTCCTCCAACCTGGCATAGAGTGGTGGGAGCTTGTGCCTTTTCTCTTCACTGCTGGATGATTTGAAACCGGAGAAAAGGCACTTCCTGTTTCTCAGGAGAATACAGGAAGTCTATAGTCTCATATTCCCAAGAGGATTGTGGAAAATTGCAAGAGGATCTTGATAAATTAGAAGACTGGGCATCAAAATGGCAGATGAAATTTAATGTGGACAAGTGCAAAGTTATGCACCTAGGGAAGAACAACCCAAACTATGGTTACACAATGCAAGGTTCGACATTAGGAACCACCACCCAGGAAAAAGATTTAGGTGTCATTGTGGATAACATGTTAAAACCCTCGGCCCAGAGTGCAGCGGCAGCCAAGAGAGCAAATAGAATGCTAGGTATCATAAGGAAAGGAATGGAAAATAAAACAAAAGATATTATAATGCCTCTATATCGTTCCATGGTGATACCGCACCTTGAATATTGTGTGCAATTCTGATCGCCGTATCTTAAAAAGGATATAGAGTTATTAGAAAAGGTTCAGAGAAGAGCCACCAAAATGGTAAAGGGGATGGAAGGATACTCCTATGAAGAAAGACTAAAAAGGTTAGGGCTCTTTAACCTGGAAAAGAGACGGCTGAGGGGAGATATGATAGAAGTCTATAAATTAATGAACGGAGTGGAACGGGTAAACGTAGATCGATTGTTTACGTTATCAGAATATAGAAAGACTAGGGGACATGCAATGAAGCTACAGGGTAAACTATTTAAGACTAATAAAAGAAAATATTTTTTCACTCAACGTGTAATCAAACTCTGGAATTTGTTACCGAAGGATGTAGTAAAGGCTGTTAGTGTAGCTGGGTTTAAAAAAGGATTGGACAAGTTCCTGTAGGAAAGGTCCATAAACCATTATTAAGAAGGGACCCAGGATATCAATGCTTGACCCAGTACAAGCATTGTGGAACCTGTGTCCCTTGGGGAAACTGCTAGGTACATATGACCTAGATTGGCCACTGTTGGAAACAGAATACTGGGCTTGATGGACCTTGGTCTGACCCAGTATGGCATATCTTATGTTCTTATGTTCTTATATTTTAAACCCTCCTGCAGAACTGTTGAAGAATCAGAGAGGTGGGAGCAAAGACCCAAGCTCCCATAATGCTGCAGAGGGACACTGCAGCGGCAGCAGCCCATTCCGATTATATTATCCAGCCATGATGGCAGATGCCTGATAATGTCATTGGATTCCCATGAGGAAGGCTATTTTTTTTTTTATTATAAGCAGAAACCCCAATTTTCCCCATTAGGTTTTTTTAGTTATCCAAAAATCAGAAGCCCTAATTATAACTTAACTATCTCTGTCATCAGGGCCATCCAAAAGGATGGGCAATAAGGACAACCATCCCCCGCAACAAGCCAGGGAGGATGCAATACCACTTTTTTGATTCAGTCTGTGAGTCAGGATCACACAAGCCCAGACAGGAAGGGGGTGTCAAATGCAACACTTCTAAAATTACTAGCCATTTTGATAGATATTGCCTAATTAGGTACAGCCAACATGGATTTAGCAAAGAAAAATCTTGCTAATTTATGAGAGATTTTTGATGTTAAGAGTGAACTCGTCGATACAGTATATCTGGATTTTCAGAAGGCATTGACAAAGTCCCTCATGAGAGATTCCTTAGTAAATTAAAAAGTCATGGGATAGGACGCAGTCCCTGTAGTAGACTGTGAATTAGTTAAAATGATAAGAAACAGGGAGGGGGACTAAATGGTCAATTTTCTCTTAGGAAAAATGTATTCCTCTACAACTCGTCACAGTCCTCCTAACAACTTTGAATAAATGTTGTGTCATCTGCATATTTGGTGACCTCACCTGTTGTTCCTATTTCCAAATCATTTATAAATATGTTGAAAAGCAGTGGACCCAGTACAGATCCACTATTCACCTTCTCCCATTGAGAAAATGAACCATTTACCGTTACTCTCTGTTTTCTATCTTTTAACCAGTTCCCAATCCACAATCAAACAATGCCTCCTGTTCCATGATTTTTTAATTTCCTCAGGAATCTCTCATGAAGGACCTTGTCAAAGACTTTCTGAAAAGTCAGATACACTCTATTAACGGCTCACCTTTATCCACAGGATTATTCACATCTTCAAAAAATGTAGCAGAATGGTAAGGCAAGACTTCCTTTGGATAAACCCATGTTTGTTTTTTCCCATTAAATCATGACTATAATGTAACTTACAAGAGGTAGTGTTGGACCTACTCTCTGGAACAAACATTTTTGTTATCAACCCAGCATCAAGTAGTTTATTTTTATGTAGGTTGCAATATGTCTGTCATGTTTTGTACGTTCTGTATCTCAGTGAAACTCATTTTTTTGCCAGAGGGTACAATTTGGCTCAAATCTCTCTTACATCAAATGAAACAGAGAAGAGCACAAACTTTAAAAAATGACCATCTCTCTTTTGATGGGTCAATGATTTTGCCTCAGGTTTTCATATCATTCAAGCAAAGCTGCACAGGAGTCCTCCGGCTGTGCTGCTGCCAGGAGGTGCTGCGATATTGGGCTTTTAGTAGCAAGGAGCGGGCAACGTTACTGAAATCTAAGTACACCACATTCAGTGTTTGCCCCAATCTAATTCTTTGGTCATCTAGTAAAAAAGATGGACTGTGTTTGTTTGATGACCTCTATTTAGAAAAGACATGCAGGGGAAGGGGGGAGCAGGGGGGCGGTGTCAGTGGGGTTTTTTAAATGCCAGTCGCTGTTCTAAATAAAATCTGGATGTTCAATACCAGTATCCAGATAGTGACTGGTGCTGAATATGTAGATTTTGCAGTCTGTATAGTGTGGAGGCAGACAGACAGGATATTCAGCGGCACTATGCAGATAGTGCTGCTGAATATTCCACTCACCAGCACTTATCCAGGGAGCAGGCGCTGCTAAGAGGATAAGTACTTTTGAAAATTGATCCCATGCTATCTCAGATCCTGGAATCTCCAAGACAATTTGCTCCACTACTGATACTATTAATTTATTAATGATGTTATTAGTTTACCCAGCATCGATATCAGACTAACCATTGTTATTTGTCTTGTAGCCACCTGTCTACAATCTACATCCACTTTTGTGAAAGACAGCACATGCCCATCTCTAGTCCTCTGGATCTGCTTTTGAACAGACAGCTTAATTTCCTGGGATATATTTCTTCTGGCTCTAGTACTTTGTCCACTTTCAGTATTGCTAGTTCTACGTGAACCTTCTTGTCTGTAAACAGAGTGCAGTCTACTTCTCTCTCATAGGTGCGCCTGCTATATTTCCATGACCTTCCAACCACTTCTTCAGTGAACACAGAACAAAAGTATTTGTACAGTATTTCAGTATTTACCAAATATTCTACCTTTCACCTCTCTCATCTTAGAATCCTACCCCTGTAGGCCCAGTTTTAGGCATAAGCAATATAGGTAACTGCTTAGGGCAGCAAATTCTGAAGTCGCCAAATATCCAGGCCACAGAGAAGCCAATTCCTGCTTAGTTTAGGGCCACTTGCGTGTGCTGCTTCTAAGGGCACCACTATGGCCTTATGGTCTTCCTCTACTCTTCTGACTCTCCAATCTTTTTGTCATCATTAGCTCCTTCCTCCCCCTGCTCTAGAGTTGCCAACCTTTTGAAAGAGAAAAACCTGCCGCCTTTGGCAAGCCATGCTCTGCCCATGCTCATGCCTGCCCCATCCCCACCCTGCCCCCCATAAAAAATCATTGCAGAGGGGGTAACAGTGCAGGCTTTAGCATCTGCAGGCTATATCAAGGGGAGATACAAGAGGTTGGGCTCCTCAACAGCTATTCAGCCACCGCAGGCCCCTTCAACACACATATGCTCTCCCATATGGCATATCATCTGCATCCACAGAACCCGGCCCATTACCCAACAGTCTGTGAAGAGCAGAGCTAGAACCTTTCCCATATGAGAAAAAAAATCCCTCTCAATACCAAGCATACTGTGAATTAATCAGGGCAAGTCCCAGAGTTGAATCAAAGTGTTAGCACCCTAAGCAAATCTTGACTCTCATTCCATGGAGCACTAAAGAGACAGAGCAGAATGGCAGCTTGCGAGGAGAGCTTCTGGGAAGCAAGAACAGTCCTCTGGAATTTAACCTGCTAAAGCACCCTGACTGGGGAATCTCGGTGTCCAACTGTCGCTGAATATGTCTGCAACCAAAGTTTGACTTGATTTTCAGCAAGCCTCAAAGAATCAAAAGTTCCAAAAGAGACCCACAATTTCCATCCAAGATGGAGGCCATGATAGGGGACAAAATTTCATTGGTAATTATTCTCTAGGAGCTGCACAGGCTTACAGATGTATTACATGAAAAGAAATATGTTACAATCAAAATTAAAATGGAAATACTTGTGATTAAATTGCATTTAGAAAAGTCATGGAAAAACATTGTTGAATGTGCCAGTAAGATTTCAGGGCTCCCCGCCCCCCACCAGGTGCCTGGCTCCACTGTTGGGACCTTCGGCACTTTCGTAGCTCCCTTTCCCTGCCAGTGCCTACCCCAGTTGCTGCTGCCTGGACCTGGGACAGCTGCAAACAGCAGCAAAACCCGCGGAGCCTGCAAGTTAGTTAAGGCGCGTCACTCAGAGCTCTGTCTGTCCCTCCACTTAGAAACAGGAATATTTTGTTGGAATATTGGGCGGTACCGTCAGAGCCCTGAATGTCACGCCTTGCAGGCTCAGTGGTTGCAGGCTCTGTGTTTTTTGCTGGCTCAGTCGTTTTTGCTGTTGTATTGCCGCTGTCACAGGACCCGGCAGCAGCTGCAGAGGTAGGCGATGGCAGAGGAAGGGAACTAGGCAAGTGCCAAAGGTCCTGACCAGAGCCAGGCCATATAAAAACTGGCCAGGCCGGCTGAAAACCGTCCAGTTGGCAACCCTACCCTGCTCTCTGGAATCTGCTCGTTGTTCTTGCCTATGGGCACCAAAATCTTAAATCTGCACCCCTGTATTTCCTATCATTTACATATCTAGAAAGGTCTTGTCACCTTGCTTTACTAGCTTAGCCATTTTCCCACTATATGAACCTCTGCTGTCCTGACTTCCTTTCCAGTTTTCTCTAGCTTTTTCAATTATTTTTTTTCCTGTCTTCTTTCTGAGATCCCTTGTACTTTTTGCATGTTCTTTTATTAGCTTTTTGTTGTTGTTGTTGCCTCGTTTGAAAACAATGATGATCTGTTGTCCTCGTACATTTATTCACTTTCCTACTATGCAGGGAAAAAAGTTGATGAGAAGTAAATTACTGGTAAAGAAGAGAGAGAGATGGCTGAGAAGAAAGTTGGAGAAAAATGAGATTATAGAAATATCTGAGAGACAGGTGAAAGACAAATAAATGAAGAACGAGGTAAACAGATTAAAAATCTAATGGAAAGAAAAAGCAGGAAATGAAGTCACAAGATAGTCAGACAGATGAAATCAGAGACTTGAAGGGAGAAACCTTACACAAACAAAGAGGAAAAACAAGTGTAAGTATATTAGTTGCTGTAAAATTTGTATTTTTCCAAACCTGGGGCACACAATGTTGTTCAAATTCTTGAAAAAGGGTAGTGTAGTCCTAAAAGATTAAGAATCACTGCTCTAAGATACAAGAGACCTCAGAGAAACAGATTAATAATCCAACAGTACCCTCAGCCCCTCCAGCACACAAAGAAACACTCTGCAAACTGCATGGAGCTCAATAAAATACAGTGGAAGATAGACCTATGCACAACAGATCTTTGAAGCCAAAAGAAAACAGGCGAATCAGTTTTTAATGAAAGGAGGACAAAGCTAGGAAACTAGGATAAAAAACATGACTTGATATCCCTGATTACTTTATAACCTCAGGATGCCACACAATCATAATAATAGTAATAGTAATAGTAGAAGAGGTTCCTATAAAAGGTAAAAATACTAGTGTCATTCTCCAGAAATTCACTCACACAGGTAAAATTGGTACTTTTGGTGCCAGGATTAAGCCCAGAGTCAAAATACAAAATGCAGAAGTTTAGAAAATCCGGCACTATTGCGCACACATCCCATACTATTACACAATCAACACACTGGGAGTAGCATATGGAGAAAAACAAATACAGCGATGCGTCGCTTAACGTCCACGATATGTTCTGCGAAATAGGACGTTATGTGAATCGGACATTGTGCGAATACCATACCACGTACACTTTTTAAACATTTATTTAAATTGTTTTATTAGGCTATATCACACACAATTTAAGCAAGAGGTGCAGGATCATACACATTTCTGTCCTCAGCTTCCTCAGTGTCCCACTGGAAGATTCTCAGGTCAAATAATTTCCATTGATGAACTGTCACCGACAATGACAGGACCTGGAGGACCTGGTTGAGGCTCTTCTTGGGGAGGTGCTGGCTTCTTCAGGACTATGTCTAGTGTTGTTTGCCTAATTTGTTTTTTCTTCTCTTCATATATTTCCTTATATGCTGCAAACACTGCATGAGCATTCCTCTCTATCAATGAAAACCGTTCATTGTTTGGGTCCATCTCTTCAGCACTCTTCGCCACGCCGTTAAGGTCTGCAAAGAATTTTGCTAACCCCTTAACAGTGAACACTTTCTGCACCTGTTCTTCTTCTCCTTCTGCAGTTTCCTTTTCCCTTGCTTCTTCTTCAGCTATTATCTCTTATTCCAGCTCCAGGAACTCTTCATTGGTCAGTTCCTCAGGTTCCACCTCTAGGAGTTCTTCAATGTCCTCATCGTTTATGTCAAGGTTCATGCTGTTTGCCATGTCAACAACATTTCTACTAATCCTTGAAACTTCCTCATCCTTTTCAAAAAAATTATAATTCTGCACATAGCATTTCAGTATATTTTTCCATATATCGTCATGCATTGTTGGATCACATCATCCCATGCTTAGACAATATTCTTTATGCAGTGGTATATGTTGTACTCCTTCCAGAACTGCATCAGTGTCTTGCCAGTATCGTCGGTAGCATCAACAGCCTGTGCCTTGAAAGCTGTAATGACCCCCTGGTCCACTGGATGGATTAATGAGGTGGTGTTTTGGTGGGAGGAACACAACTTTGATTTTGCTGTGGAGTTCGCCAGTGAAAGGGGGATGTCCTGGAGCATTGTTGATAATCAGTAAAATCCTGAAAGGTATGCCTTGTTCCAAGCGGTAGTTCTCTATTTCCCAGGCATAGCAATCAAGGACATCCTGGAAGAGCACTTGTGTCATCCAGGACTTCCTATTTGACCTGTAATAAACAGGTAAGGTATTTTTATTAATGTTCTTGAAAGCCCTGGAATTTTCACTATGCCGAATAGCGAAAGGCTTTAATTTGGAGCCAGCAACATTTCCTCCTAACAGTACTGTCACCCTATCTTTATAAGACTTAAAGCCTGGCATTGACTTGGCCTCCTTATGGATGAAGGTCCTTTCAGGCATTTGCTTCTAGAATAAGGCAGTTTCATCCACATTAAAATTTGTTGAGGCGAATAACCTCCCTCTACAATTCGCTTATCTAGGGTTTTGACAAATTCTTCTGCTGCCTTAGCATCAGCGCTCGCAGACTCACCACTCGCTTTCACATTATGCAGTGAAAAATGTTGTTTGAAGCGCTTGAACCACACAGAACTAGCACTGAACTCAATATTGTAGTCTGGTCCTGCTCTTTACTTGAGAATTTTGAACAAGCTTTGTGCTTTTGCAGTGATGGTCAATGTGCTGAGAGGAATTCGCTTCTGTGTTTGGTCCTCAATCCAGGTCAAGAGCAATTTTTCCATATCTGATATAGGTCCCTCTCGCATTCTCATTAGCCTTGTAGCTTTCAATGGAGCTGATCCCATAACCGCTTAGAGAATCTTTTCTTTGCTCTTAAGGATAGTTGTTATCATCGAGTGCGACTGCCCAGATCATGAGCTATAGCATTCACTGGTTTCCACCGTCATGCTGTTTAATAACTTTTTCTTTCACTTCCAAATCGATACTCTTCCTTTGTCTCTTACTGCTGTTATCAGTAGAACTGGTGTTGCATTCGGGAGCCATGATGCTTGAATTTTAAACAGAGAGGCAAATGTTTTCTGGTTACGCCTCCTATGTCCCACTCTCTGTTCTCAGATGTATATGCGGTCAGACATTAGACGAATTGACGTTATGCGGTGCATATCTGTACATGTTTTTATTTATTCAAGGTCACATGAGGGTCCATGTTTTATTTATGTATTTATTTATTTCACAAGTTTTCTATAGCACCTTGTCATAGATTCAAAACGGTTTACATTAAACAAACTGGAATTTTACAATGAACAGGGAAGACTAACTTGGAAGCTTAAACAGGGAATGTTAGTGGCAATACAGGCACTTCAGTATAATAGTATAATAGGAGTGGAGGAGTGGCCTAGTGGTTGGGGCAAGGTACTTCAGGCCAGAAGGTTGGGGGTTCAAATCCCACTAGAGGACAGCAACCTTGGGCTGGAAGGACTGGGGTTTCTAGTCCCACAGGTGCTCCTTGTGGTCTTGGGCAAGCCACTTAACCTTCCATAGCCCATGTTCCCTGTAAAATAGTTATCTCCAAGTTATAATGCCCTGTTCAATGTAATTTCAGTTTGTTCAATGTAAACCACACTGATGCAGAATAGCATGGTATATAAGAGAATGTAAATAAATAAAAATACAGTAGTGTTAAAGGCAAGAGTTGTAGTATAAAGCAGAGGATTACATTGTGCTAGAGAAGGATGGCAGGGGAAGGGGGGTATAATAAAGCAGGAGGAATATAATCAGTCAAGATGGAATGGTAGGGGCATAGGGTGGATGGAACATATGGGGCATGTCAAGGTGAAGTGATTCATAGGCTTGGACCATTGTGTTTGGAGAAGAGGAATATTTTATGGTTTTCTTGAAATCTTACAAGTCTTCAATGGCTCTTATGTTCTCGGGGAGTGCATTCCAAAGTGAAGAAGCATATAATGAAAAAGTCCTGTTATATGTTACTTGTTTGGCTTTTGTTTTGGCTTTTGGGATTAGTAGTAAGTTTTTCTTGTTGTGTGATGGCTCACCCTGAGAAATAGGCACACAATGTTTTCAGATTAAAGCTGCCCTGTGATGATACATTCAGAGGGAAAGTGATTGCCATTACAGGAGTGACCTCTACTGACACTTGCAGGCTGTGATATTCAGCCTGTGCTAGTTAGCGCTTTTTAAAAGCGGGTTGTCACAGGCAAAAGTGAAACGGAATATTCAGCAGAAGTGCCCCGGTAGCATCTTCCACTGCATATTTGGTTGCAGCAGTGGCCACCGCTGGCTATCTGGATAGCCAAACCGCATAAAGTTAGGCCAACTTTTTCTGGTCTAACTTTATGCAGTTTCATATCTGCTTAGCAGAATGAAAATTGCTACTAAGCGGAAAAGTCTTCACCCTGCCCATGAACTAGCCTGGTATTATCTAGATAGTGCTGTGGTGGTTAGTGGAAACATTCAGCACACTGTCCATATAGTGCTGCTGAATATTGGGCTCAGCGAGGTTTATCTAGTTAGTGGGCCCTGCTAACTGGAGAAACCCTTCTGAATATTGCACCGTTGGAGTTCCGAGTCTCACAGGAGACTTCTACCAAGTGCCTCTGTCTGGAGAGAGGGGATTAAAAAGCTTGTGTGGAAGTGTAGATCTGGGTTTTCAGAAAGTCTCAAAAAGATGTTGGCATTCCTCTTTTTATCTTGTATGCAATGCAATGTGTGCCTTTGAGTCAGTCCTGACTCCTAGCAACCCAGAAGCTCTTGGGTTTTCTTGGCAGTGTCACTGGAGGTAGATTGCCAGGCCTTTCTTCTGAAGCAATGGAGGGTTAAGTGACTTGCCCAAGGCCACAAGGAGTACTAGTGGGAATTGAACCCTGGTTGCTTGGTTACCAAGCCAGTGTTCTAACCACTAGGTTACTCCTCCACTCCATTATCTTAACATAGAAACATAGAAACATGATGACAGAAAAAGACCACATGGCCCATCCAGTCTGTCCTTCCACATCAACAACTACAGCAGTCCACTTTTTACCTTTAGAGATCCTCTGTGTTGGTCCCATGCTTTTTTTAATTCAGTTACTGTCCTCATCTCTACCACCTCCACTGGGAGACTATTCCATGGATCCACTACTCTTTCTGTAAAGAAATATTTCCGCATATCACTCCTGAATCTATCTCCCTTCACCCTTATCCCATGTCCCCTCGTAGCAGAACTTGCTTTCAATTGAAAGAGGCTCTCTCCCTGAACATTTATGCCACGGAGGTATTTAAACATCTCAATCATATCACCTCTATCCCGCCTTTCCTCTAAGGTGTACATATTAAGATCCTTAAGTCTGTCCTCATATGCTTTATAATGAAGCCCACTAATCATTTTAGTAGCCACCCTCTGCACCGACTCCATCCTGTTCACATCCTTTTGAAGGTGCGGTCTCCAGAATTGCACACTATACTCCAAATGAGGTCGCACCAAAGACTTATACAGAGGCATTATCACCTCCTTTTTTCTGCTAGCCATTCCTCTCCGTATGCACCCAAGCATCCTTCTAGCTTTTGCCGTCGCCTTTTCTACCTGTTTAACTACTTTAAGATCATCAGACACAACCACGCCTAGGTCCCGCTCTTCTTTAGTGGACAAAAGTACTTCACCTCCTATACTGTATTGCTCCCTTGGATTGCTGCAGCCCAAATGCATGACCTTACATTTTTTAACATTAGATCCCAGCTGCTAAATTCTAGACCATTCTTCAAGCTTAGCTAGATCCCTCCTCATGTTATCTACACCTTCCTGGGTGTCTACTCTATTGCAGATTTTGGTATCATCTGCAAAGAGGCAAACCTTACCCGACAGCCCATCTGCTATATCACTAACAAAGATGTTAAAAAGAATCGGACCAAGGACAGATCCCTGGGGCACACCACTGGTAACATCCTTTTCCTCAGAGTGAGCTCCATTTACTTGTACTCTTTGTCACCTCCCACCCAACCAATTTCTAACCCAAGCAGTAACTTTAGGGTCCATCCCTAGGGTGCTCAGTTTATTTATAAGTCGCCTGTGAGGAACAGTGTCAAAGGCTTTACTGAAATCTAAATACACCACATCTAGAGCTCTCCCTCGGTCCAACTCCCTGGTCACCCAGTCAAAGAAATCAATCAGATTTGTCTGACAAGACCTGCCTCTGGTGAATCCATGCTGCCTCGGATCCTGTAATCCGCTGGACTCCAGAAACCTCACTATTTTCTCTTTCAGCAGCGTTTCCAATAATTTACTCACCACCGAAGTTAAACTAACCGGCCTGTAGTTTTCAACCACATCCTTACTTCTGCTTTTGTGTAAAGGCACCACATGAGCCTCTCTCCAGTCCTTTGGCACCACTCCCGACTCCAACGAGGCATCTTGTATATGAATCCAAAAAAAGGTAAAAAAAAAAAAGGTCTGTTATTCATATACAGCTTCCAGCTTGAACATGTGTATGGAGAAGTACAGGATTTGTACAGCAGCAAAAACTCCATCACCAAATCTAGAAGTGAGCAATCGATCTGAGGGGAAAGAAAGGGGCTCAGTCTAGATGATAGAGGATAGTAATTACGTAATGTTCTCTCTTGCTTTCTCCAACATAGTTCTGTGAAGCACCTCTCACAAATATGGCTGTTGCTTGCAGATACCATGTATTTCCCAGCAGGCTGTCTTAATCAGCACCATTCCCGATGCACAGTATACTAACTCCTGAATCACATAACTTAGGAACATAGGAATTGCCATACTAGGCCAGATTAAAAGGTTCGTCAAGCTCAGTATCTTCTTTCCAGCAGTGGTCAATCCACATTACAAGTACCTGGCAGGATCCCAAAATGTAGCTCGATTCTTTGCTATGTACCTACAGGAATAAGTTCTGGCTTTCCCCAAGTCTTCCTGGTTAATAATGGCTTATGAACGTTTCCTCCAGGAACTTCTCCAAACCTTTTTAAACCCAGCTATACTAACTGCTTTTACCACGTCCTCCGGCAATGAATTCAAGAGCTTAATTATGTGCTGAGTAAAAGAAATATTTTCTCCAATTTGTTTTAAATGTAATACTTAATAACTTAATAGCATGTCTACTGTTCTTTGAACTTTATGAAAGCATAAACAACAGATTCATGTTTACTCCTTCCACTCTACTCACGATTTTATAGACCTTCTCCAAGCTGAAGAGCCTTAACCATTATAGGTTTCCTTGTAGGGAAGCTGTTCCATCCCCTTTATCAGTTTGGTCATCCTTCTTTGTACCTTTACTGCCTATTGCACAGCACAGGTATTTTACACAGAAGATGGGAGGATAGATCTATTAGAAAGAGGATTCACAATTAAGAAACATCATTGCTTTGCTTCGTTTTTCTCCTTATATTTCATGTATTTCGTTTGTCCTCTCGTAAGAACCCTGACATGACATGGTCGTCAACCCAAGACTAGTCAGGAACGTTTGGTAAACACCTGTAGCACATACAGTAGCTTAGAACAACTTTCTCCAGTATCCTTAGTTCAACCATACAGATAACTCAAAATATCTAAAAAAAAAAAAAAAAGAATCCTTCATATATGGATAGGTGTAGGATTCCAATATTTCAATAACAAAGAAAGAAATAGGGAGCAAGGAGAAGGACTTGGGCTGGGAAGAGGTAGAGGAAGAAAGATGAGTGAGGAGGAGAGGACCCCGAGGAGGATAGAGGGGGGGAAAGGAGTGGGCAAGCAAAAAGGAAAGGACCCTAGGGGGAGAAAGGGAAGGTTAAAGAGAGAAGTGAGGTAAAAAGGACTCAGGGGTGAGGGAGAAAAGCAAACCTTAGGGAAGAACACTTGCAATGTTCATAAATGAAAAGCATGTAATAAATCATAGAACATAGAAGGACTGCAATATATAATTCAATTAGATCAATATGTAAAACAGGATGTCCAAGAAGCTGGAAAGAAGTTGTGATGGTCTACAGCTGATTGTGCATACATATGTATTTGTGTAGTTTTCTAGAATTTGTCTTGTTAACTTTTTCGAGTAGGAGCAGTGGGAGAGAGTTGAGGTTTACAAGTCAAGCACTGCACAGCTGAGATAGATAACCATTGATAAAGTGAGCGACTTGTCCACAGTCACAAGGTGGGTCAGTGAAGGAAGCTGATTTGAATCACTACGCCTCTCATGCTAGGCTTTTCTGTTTTGAATGCTTCTGTTTTTACAGTTTAAATCGGGATGCAATCATGCTGCTTACCACAAAAAGGCAAATTTTCAATAAGACGCCTAGCTTCCAAAGTAAATGCGTACTGATCCGTTAGGTTGATAATATATATTTTCTGACAGGGGTACACAATGGCATAGATGACATTATAAGAATTACAATCCGTGTATCCTTTCAAGCAACACGGCATTGGCAACTGGGGATAACAAAAAACCTCTAATGTCATAGAATATTGACATACTACACAAGATCCACAAGAAAGATGTCCACGATCGTCATAAACATGAGGTGTCTCACATATTGAAGCATGTACCAAATAATCACATAGGTTTTTTCTACATGTGTAGGCAAATCTGGGACATTGTTGGAAACATCTTGTGGACTAACAAAATCCCCCAATGTTTATAAATTATCTGCTTAATGATCGGTGCTTGTGCAGAAAACAGTAAAACACATGTCTGACCAGTAAAGTGGGTTCACTGTTGAGTTTGTAAACAATAAGTCCCGATTAAGAAACTTTGCCTGCTTGATATGGAAACAGGATAACCCTTTTCTTGAAGACATTGACACATTAATTTGGCTTGTACTGGAAAGTCTTTAGAATCAGAACATAAGCTGAGACATAAGAACTGGCCATAGGGAATATTGTCCTTAAAGAAGCTTGGGATGAAAACTCGAGAAACGTAGTAAACTGTTTCGGTCAGTGGCTTTTCTGAAAATTGATGTTTGAAAACAGCTAGTAGCAACAACAATATTGATATCTAAAAAAGAAACTTGAGTAGCAGAAATAGTAGGAACAAAATGTAGGTGTTGATCTTCACAGTTGATCCAAGACAAAAACTCGTCCAGTAAAGAATGGGACCCAGTCCAAATGAAAAAAATGTCATCAATATAGCAAGCCCATGTACATATGTAGGGCCAGTATGGAGACACATATACAAATTTCTCTTTGAAATCCAAAATATACAGACAAACTACCAAGGGGGCTACAATAGCCTCCATTGCAGTGTCACATATTTGTAAAAAGAACTTAGAATCAAATTTTAAAAATATTTTTTTAGTAAAATAACTGGATGAGGAATTAAACTTTTGCTGAAGAAAGATTTTCATGGATTAATACGTTTTGTATGAGCAATATAACCCCATCTTGTGGAACATGTGTGTATAATGAAGTAATGTCCATCATCACCAAAATCCAATGGGAAGGAATTTGATCAAACTCTACCAATAATTGAATCATATGACGAGAATCCTGTATATATGATTTACCACGTGACACTAATGGTTGTAAAAATGTGTCCATGAAGATTGACAAAGGCTTTAAAGATGATCCTATACCTACCACTAAAGGACACCCAGGAGGACTTTGAAATGATTTCTGAATTTTAGATATTAAATAAAACTGTGGACATGAGAGATGTAATACCAATAAAACATATATTCTTTAATGGTAATCAACTTTGATTGAAATGCTTCTTCCACGACTTGCTTGATGGATTTTTGGATTTCCTTAATAGGGTCCATTTGTACTGGTTGATAAAATGTACTATCATTCAATTACCAATAAGCTTCAGCTACATATTGTTACCGTGACCAGATGACTACACCTCCCTCTTTATCAGCAGGCTTGATCCCAAAGATTCCAAAGTGCTCACACCTCATCCTATGTAAAACTGGTCCCAAAACACGATGGACATTCTGTCATATGAGTAACATCATGCAACAGTACTCATTCAAAAACCAAATTATTGTGGTCTATTGGACCCAAAGGAGTCCAAGTTGAGCAGATGGGTAGTTTTGATGTACATGACACCGATTCATGTTGGGAAAAATACCACACCACTTGTATTCATTGAAAAAAATTTTTTAATTGTACTGTATAAAGAATGGATTGTATGATTGAGTGGGAACAAAAGAAAGTACCCTTTGTAGGACTTGAGTTTCCACATCTGAGAGAAAACGGTCTGATAAATTAAAAATAGTAGATTGTATTTGATCTAACTGTATGTTGGTGGGGATTTGTGTAGACTGTGATTCCAGGCGCCTCAACCGCATCCCCAATATTGATTGCATGAATGACGTAAAAAATGATTATTACTATCAGATTGGTTATTCAGAGGCTGTGGGATTATATTAAGTACAATTGCTATGGGACAAGGAGGGAGGAAAAGATTATTGGGCTAAAACTGAACTGCAGTAGAAAATCGACTGCTGAACTTTCTAGGACTCAGACTTACAGACTTCTTTTTTGGAAACAGAGGAAGTCAATAAAAAAGAGCAATAGTTTTTCACATAAGAACCAGTAAAGCAACAAAAGATAAACTGATATGTTTACAGGACAGTGACAAGGATTTCATGGTGCAAGCCAAGTTAGAAAGGGCTGTAAATGCCTTATTAAAGTGCACTCTCGTTCTAGCCAGACGGAAAGTTATATTTAGAACAGAAAACCAGACCCTGGAGATATGAATAATTTCCTTCACAGTCTTTGTTGCAGCTCGAGAGTTCATTTTTGACTAAAAGCTTTATCTCAATAGGAAGAAAAGGATGTCATTTCAAAAGACGTGGCAAACCTATTTTTACCCCATGGCTGTACAATTCAGTTTTTGGTGAATGTGTTTCTGAGCATTTTAAATGAAAACTAGCCACAATAATGGCAACTGAACTCAGCTTGAGGAAGCGAATACTCAGAGGCCTGCACTCTTAACTGTAGTTACTCTGGGATATGGGAGTCCGCGGTGGTGCCACTGACGGCTGCCCTCCCCATGCTGCTTGCCTTGCCGATGAGCTGTCCCACGCTGTCCTCTGCTGCCCGTCACTCACGTTGCCACTACAACTGCAGATAGGCTGTTCCTAGTATCTCACAGTAAAGAATGAGCTGAGTCAATACTAATATAGCACATGCTTATCAAGAGGATACCAGGTGTTTCCTGGATACTCTGAACAAGCATAAAATACTCTAAATAGGATTTGGATATAGCTCCAAGAAAAATATTTTCTCTGATGATAACAACAGGCAATAAGAAATCTGCAGAGAAAATTTTATTTAGCAAAATTTGAGTACAAGCTTCAACAAGAGAGCATGCGCATCCATATTTGTTTACACATGCCCAAAACTAAGTTGAAAAGTGCATGCTGTAAGCATGACACAAAGATACGTTTCATGGCAGGATTGTATCATGGCTGTCTCAAAGTTTTCTGCTCCCTAGGCAGGCCTGCTGTGCTGCCACCCTCTATGCTGTGCTGCCTGGCCCACCATGCTGCCCCTGCCTCCCGGCATCCATCAGCTAGGGGAGGTGGGCGGCATGGCATTCCCACCTATCTTCAAAGCAGCAGCAGAGCTGCCGCATTAGCACCACAGTGGGCCTCAAAGCACCTGCGCGCATGCATGCACTCTGGCCTGTCATTCCTTCGACGCAACTTCCTGTCGGAGGGGCAGGCTGTGACTGCGTGCAGAAGCTTTAAGGCCTGCGGCGACACCACTGCTGCTTTGAAAAAGGATTGCTGTGCCGTCCTAGGCATCTGTTTAGACCACCTAGTGCACAGGCCGTTCCTGGATTGTATGGTTGAGCATGAGCATGACTGAGGCAATCAGTGACAGCCTGGGAGGGATATGAGTGTCAGAATAGCTAAGAAATTGTATGTATGGATCTCAGAGCTTAGTGAGTGAAAGGAGAGAAAAGTGATAAGTGGCATGGAGACTGAGTAAGTGAGTGACTTGAAGAGTGATTTATGTCGGGGGCTGAGCCAGAGAATAGGGGACTATGGATAATGGTGGTGAGTAAATGGGGGCTTATAAATAGTGACTGATTAGTAAGTGTGGGGAAAGACTAAACTAGTGAATGAATATATGGAGGGGCTATACGACTGTGGGTGCTGGATATGGGATAGGAAAGTAAGCATAGGGAGGTATATGTGACTCTGCACCTCCCGTCCCTCACCTACAGCAGGATCCCTTCCCTCACCAATCCATTCCTGGTTTTACTTTCCTTCCCTTGCTACCTTTTACCATCTTACCTGGCCACCATAAAAGTAATGTTGCTATGAGTCCAGCTGCACTTGCAGCTGGTGGGGAAGTAGGACCCTCTTCTGGCTCTTTTAGTTGCACTGCAGTGGATCTGCCACTTATTCAGCAATTGGGAAAGTGGAACCTTTGCCATCTCTAACTTATCCAGAACCCGGCAGTTAAGCTTATTTACAATGCAAAGAAATCGGATCACGCAATTCCTTTACTGCATGAGCAACACTGGCTACTGGTTCCCTTTGGAACCAGTACAAAACCCTCTTGTTGACATATCGTACCTTCTACACTGATCTCTCTTGTTACCTCTATGCACAGCTCTTTCTTTACTGTCTGACCCATGCCCCCTAATCTGCTAACCAGAACCACTATGTGATACCCTCGAAATCCAGCCTGCACCTTGAAACATACAGATCCATTGCTTTCTGTTTTTCTGCCCCCTCCCTTTGGAATGTCCTTCCTACTTAGCTCCACCTTGAATCATTGTACAAGAAATTTAAGACAGGGTTAAAGCTAAAAAGGACAAAGAGAGAAATAAGGATAGCAAAAGCAAAGGTGGAAGAAATGATGGCTAAAGACGTGAAGCGTGGAGACAAAACGTTTTTCAGGTACATTCAGAAGAGGAAGATCAGAGATGGAATTGCAGGACTCAAAAGTGCTGAGGACTGATTCGTGGAAAGTGACACTGAAAAAGTAAAAATGCTAAACATTTCTGTTCTGTATTCACTAAAGAAAATCCTGGAGATGGACCACGTATGATTGACAAATATACAAATGGAAATGAAGTAGATACCACACCATTCACAAAAGATGATGTGTTTGAACAGCTTGAAAAACTGAAAATGGACAAGGTCATGGGACCAGATGGGATACATCACAGGATACTGAAAGAGCTCAGAGAGGTTCTGGCAGGGCCTTTAAAGGATGTTTTTAATAGATCCTTGGAGACAGGAGAGGTTTCGCAGGACTGGAGAAAAACTGATATGGTACCTCTTCAAAAAAGTGGTAATAGGGAAGAGGTGACAAACTTGAGGCCAATAAGCCTTATCTCAGTGGTGGGGAAAGTAAAAGGAGGCACACCTGAAAGAGAGAATAGTGGACTTTCTAGTATTTATCTTCTGGAATATATTCTAAATCTTGGGGAAATAGGGTAATCTTTGGATTAAAGAAGATAAATCTGTGTATTTTAGAATTCAATGTGTTTGCTGAGTCAGTCAGGTCTTAATACCACCAGAGAGCTTTTTATTTAAATTAAATCAGAGTATAGCTTAGTATAGAAAGAAAAATACAGTAAATAATTACTGAAATAACTTTGTTTCTAGAAAGCTTTTTTATTTAAATCAAATCAGAGTATATCTTAGCATACAAGTACAATAAATAGTCTCCGAGTACAAAAACTAAAGTTGTTTGTAGTGACCTTTACAAAGAGGCCTTCCAGTTAGGAAGCAAACGTTCTGTGGAGTTGTCTTAAATAGGTGTTAAAGGCAAGTGACAGATCAAAGGGACAATTTGAAAGGCCGCCTCTATCAAACCAAGGGCTGTGTGAATCACCCAGGAAATTGGTAAGACTAAACCTTAGAAGCACAAGTATAAATAGGTCAGCCAGAGCTCTGTGAATCTTAGTCTTGAAGGATTAACCAGAGGGACTATTACAAGTGGAAATAGATCTGCACTTACAAGTATTCATCCTCAGGAATATATTCTAAATCTTGGAGAAAAAGAGTAATCTTTGGGTTAAAGCAGATAAATCTGTTTATTTTAGAATTCAGTGAGTTTGCTGAGTCAGTCAGGTCTTACTACCACCAGAGAGCTTTTCATTTAAATCAAATCAGAGTATAGCATACAAGTAGAATTAATCAGAGCTTAGCATACAAGTAGAATTAATAGTCTCTGAGTACAAAGAACTAAACTTGTTTCTAGTGACCTTTACAAAGAGGCCTTCCAGTTAGGATGCAAAAGATCTGTGAAGTTGTGTTAAATAAATGTTAAAGGCAAGTGACAGATCAAAGGGGCAATTTGAAAGGCCCCTTCTATCAAATCAAGGGCTGTGTGAATCACTCAGAAAATTGGTAACACCTATAAGTCTTCTTTCTCTCTCTCCCACCCCAGAATAATATTAGCTTTATAGGCTCTTAAACCTACTAGGGAGGATGTGGACCCATAATCACTTTCACGTGCGGCTGGTTATCCTCATCAGGAAGACATTTATTAAGGACCTGAGATTAATTATTCTTGAGGCAAACAAATTCCATTTAACATATAAAGGTATTGTTGTATTAGCATAAGTATCCCCTGCAAATCTAAGTAAGTAAACAACTTTAATATCTGAACAAAACCTTAAAACTAAGATGCAGACAGCAGTCCAGCAGCGAGATGGGGGTTTTCCAGTTTTTTACGTTGAGTGTCACATGTATGATTTTCTCCTAGTTTGTGAGGGTCTTGCATGTGCACTAGGTGCAAGGAGCTCTTTGCCCTCAGAGAACGAGTCCAATCTCTGTAGGCTAGAATAGCAGACTTGGAGGACATAAATAAGACAGAGAAGTATGTAGAATAGATCTACAGGGATGCAGTAATGAAGTCCCACCTCCAGTCTGGCAATCTTCCTGTTGCCATGGAGGAGAGAGGTCACTTGACAGGAGAGCATCACCTTGGTGTGGCAGGAAGTGAACCTGTAACTAGGACCTGTCCTCCAGGTGATGTAAAACCCTCTCACACCAGGGAGGTTTTTCCAGGGTCATATGCCCATGAGGGGAGGGTTAGGATGGCTGTTATAAATGGTAAGTCAATCACTATGCATGTAGATAGCTGGGTGGCTGGTGGACATGAGGATTGCCTGGTAACCTGCCTGCCTGGTGCAAAGATAGCAGACCTCATGTGCCACCTAGACAAATTGTTAGATAGCGCTGGGGAGGAGTCTTCTGTCTTGGTACGTGTTTGTACCAATGACATAGGAAAACGTGATGGGGAGTTTTAGAGGCCAAATTTAGACTTTTAGGTAGGAAGTTGAAATACAGAATTTCCAGGGTAGCATTCTCAGAAATACTTCCTGTTCCATGCGCAGGGCCCAAAAGGCAGGCAGAGCTCAGGAGTCTCAATGTGTGGATGAGACGATTGTGCAAAGAAAAGGATTTTGGATTTGTTAGGAACTGGGTAACATTCTGGGGAAAGGAGTGGCTTTTCCAAAGGGATGGGCTCCACCTTAACCGGGATGGAACCAAGCTACTGGCATTAACCTTTAAAAAGGAAATAGAGCAGCTTTTAAACTAGATAATAGGGGAAAGCCAACTGTCGCCCAAGAGCGCATAGTTCGGAACGATGTATGCATGAAGGATACTAGCAAAAGACTGAAGTTAGGGCATATCGACAGAGAGATTCCAATAAAAACAAAAGTAATCCAAATGGCCTTAAGTACAGAGCAAATAGAGCTTAAAGATTCCAAATTACCCCTGCCTACCAATAAACAAATTAATATAAATAAAATACAGCCTCTAAAATGCTTATATGCAAATGCTAGAAGTCTAAAAAAATAAGATGCTAAGTTAGAATATATAGCACTAAATGAGAGGTCAGATATGATTGGTATCTCAGAGACATGGTGGAAGGAGGACAAACAATGGGACACTGTGACACCTGGTACAAATTATATTGCAATGACAGAGCGCAAACCCTCCACCAATTTTATCTACTCCATGTTAAAGAGGGCATTGAGTCACACAGGACTGAAGTGTTGCAGGAAACAAAATACCTACAGAATCTCTATGGATTGAAATTCCATATAAAAAGGGGTAGGCGATGGCAGTGGAGGTCTACAACTGACTGCCTGGCCAGCATGAACAAACGGATGATGAAATGCTCGAAGAAATCAGGGAAGCTAACAAAAGTTACAATACAGTAATAATAATGGGTGATTTCAATTACCGGTATTGACTGGGTCAGCATCCTGGCTAGGGAGATACATTTTCTAGATTAAATAAATGACTGCTTCTTGGAACAGCTCGTTCATGAACTGACAAGAGGGACCTAGTCATTAGTGGTACACAAGATCTGGTGCAATAAATAAGGGTGTTGGGGCCACTTGGCAATAGTGATCATAGCATGATTACATTTGATTTCATAAATGAAAGGACAGCAAGGAAATCTACAGTACTGCCTTTTAACTTTCAAAAGGGAGACTATGATAAAATGAGGAAAACAGTTAAGAAAAAAAATAAAAGGAGAAGCTGCAAAGGTTATAGATTTACATCAAGCTTGGGCATTGTTTAAAAATACTCTCTTGGAAGCCCAGACCAACTGTATTATATGCTTTAAGAAGGGTGGAAGGAAGTCCAAAAAACTGCCAGCATGATTTAAAGGTGAAGTCAGAGAGGCTGTTGTAGCCAAAAAAGCATCTGTCAGGAAATGGAAAAAGGAGTCAAATAATGAAAACTAGAAACAACACAAGCACTGGCAAGTTAGATGCAAGGCATTGATAAGGCAAGCAGAGAAAGAATTTGAAAAAAAAGCTTGCTGTGGAAGCAAAAACACATAATAAAAACTTTTTCAAGTACATTTATAGTAAAAAGCTTGTGAGAGAGTCAATTAGACCATTAGATGATAAAGGGGTAAAAGGGGCACTAAGAGGGCATAAGGCCATAGCGGAGAGACTGAATGAATTCTTTGCATTGGTCTTTACTGAAGAAGATGTGTAGAAATTACCCATGACTGAAATCATATTTAAAGGTGATGCATCAGAAGAATTGAAGGAAACTGGGAAGATATATTAGAACTATTTGATAAACTAAACAGTAGCAATTCACCTGGACCAGATGGTATACATCTGAGGGTGTTGAAAAAAACTGAAATATGAGATTGTAGACCTACTATTAGTAATCTGTGAACTATCATTAAAATCATCTGTAGTACCTGAAGACTGGCAAATGGCCAATGTAATGCCAATTTTTAAAAAGGGTTCCAGGGGTGATCTGAGAAACTACAGGCCAGTGAGCCTGACATCAGTACCTGGCAAAATGGTAGAAACCATTATAAAGAACTCAATTACTGAACATGTAGATAGTCATGGCTTAATGGGAGAAAGCCAAAAAGGCTTTAGCCAAGGAAGATCTTGTTTTTCTAATCTGTTACATTTTTTTGAAGATGTGAATAAACAGGTAGACAAAGATGAACTAGTCGATATAGTGTATCTGGATTTTCAGAAAGCCTTTGACAAGGGCCCTCATGAGAGACTCTTGGAGGATGTAGTAAAGGCTGTTAGTGTAGCTAGGTTTAAAAAAGGTTTGGACAAGTTCCTGGAGGAAAGGTCCATAAACTATTATTAAGAAGGGACCCAAGATATCAATGCTTGACCCAATACAAGCATTGTGGAACCTGTATCTTTTGGGGAAACTGCTAGGTACGTATGACCTAGATTGGCCATTGTTGGAAACAGGATACTGGGCTTGATGGACCTTGGTCTGACCCAGTATGGCATATCTTATGTTCTTATGTTCTTAAGTTAAAAACTCATGTGATAAGAGGCAGTGTACTACTGAATCAGGAAATGGTTAAAAGATAGAAAGCAGAGGTAGGGCTGAATGGCTAATTTTCACAATGGAGAAAGGTGAATAGTGGAGTACATGACCTGGAAATGGGAATAATGAGTGAGGTAGTCAAATTTGCAGATGACACAAAATTATTCAAAGTTGTTAAAACACAAGAGGATTGTGAAAAATTGCAAGAGGACCTTGAGAAATTGGAATACTGGGCGTTCAAATGGCAAATTAAATTTAATGTGGATAAGTGCAAAGTTATGCACCTAGGAAAAAAGAATCCAAACTATGGTTACACAATGCAAGGTTCCACATTAGGAACCACCACCCAGGAAAAATATTTAGACGTCATCGTGGATAACACGTTGAAATCCTCCACCCAGTATGCAGCGGCAGCCAAGAAGGCAAATAAAATACTAGCAATCATAAGGAAAGGAATGGAAAATAAGACAAAGGATATTATAATGCCTCTGTATCATACCATGATGTGACCGCACCTTGAATATTGTGTGCAATTCTGGTCGCTGTATCTTAAAAAGGACATAGTGGAATTAGAAAAGGTACAGAGAAGAGCCACCAAAATGGTAAAGAGGATGAAAGAATACCTCTATGAGGAGAGGCTTAAGAGGTTAAGGCTTTTCAACCTGGATAAGAGATGGCTGAGGGGAGATATGATAAAGGTCTATAAATTAATGAATGGAGTGGAACACGTAAACGTAGATTGATTTGTTTATGCCATCAAAAAGTAGAAAGATTAGAGGACATGAAATGAAGCTACAGTGTAACCTGTTTAAGTCTAATAAGAGAAAATATTTTTTTCACTCAACACGTAATCAAACTCTGGAATTTGTTACCAGAGGATATAGTAAAAGCTGTTAGTGTAGCTGGGTTTAAAAAATGTTTGGACAAGTTCTTGGAGGAAAAGTCCATAAACCATTATTAAAGAGAGCTCGGATAATCCACTGCTTGCTCCAGTACAAGCATTATGAAACCAGTGTGTCTTTTTGGGAAAATATTAGCAGGACCTTACCAAGATAGAAATGCGCACTGTGTGACTAATTAATCTGATCCCCCCTTCTACCCAACCACGTTCAGTAGCTCACCCTTTTTGAGCTTCTTGGAAGCCCAGTGATGATATCAGCGCCCCCTTCGGTCATTGTGCCCTGTGCGACCGCATCGCTTGCACAGCCTTTGGTAAGGTCCTGACAGCTAGGTACTTGTGACCTGGATTGGCCACTGTTGGAAGCAGGATACAAGGCTTGATGGATCTTGGTCTGACCCAGTATGGCATTTCTTATGTTCTTATGATCCAAGGCAACATGGTTTTACCAAAGGACAATCATGCCAAACAAATTTGATTGAGTTCTTTGACTGGGTAACCAGAGAACTAGATCAAGGGTGTGCAATGGATGTGATCTACCTAGATGTTAGCAAAGCCTTTGATACTGTTCCTCACACGAAGTTTACTAATAAACTGAGCAGCTTGGGAATGGATCCCAAGATGGAGAACTGGATCAGAAAGGACTGACAGATGACAGAAGGTGGTAGTAAATGGAACTCACTCGGAAGAAAAGAGGGTGGCTAGTGGTGTGCCCCAGGGATCGATCCTGGGACTAGTGCTGTTCAATGTATTTGTGAGTGATATTGCTGAAGGACTAAAGGGAAAGGTCTGCCTTTTTGCAGAATAAACAAAAATTTGCTACAGAGTGGACTCCTCTGAGGGAGTGGACAACATGTGGAAAGATCTCCAAAAGCTGGAAGAATGGTCTAATGCTTTACAGTTAAGATTTAATGTTAATAAGTGCAGAGTCATGCACTTGGGATGCTGAAATCAAAGAGAATAGGGAGTGAGAGGTTGGTGTGCACAGACCAGAAGAAGGACCTCGGATTGATTGTTTCTGAGGATCTCAAGGTGACGAAACAATGCAACAAGGCAGTGACCAAAGCCAGAAGGATACCTGGTTGCATACAGAGAGGAATAACCAGCAGAAAGGAGGAGGTATTAATGCCCCTGTACAAGTCGCTGGTGAGGCCTCACTTGGATTATTGTGTTCAGTTTTGGAGACAATGAGCCCAATTCAAAGAGGGGCATGTCTGGGCCATCCGAACGGCCCCAGGCAAGAGGGGCCATTTGGATCCGATTCTGGACTGTGGACTGCGGTAGCCAGAATTGGGTCCAAGGATGGCCCGGTGTGCCCCTGCCGCCTGTGGGGACATCCTCCCAACATGCGCTCCTGACTCCGGCCTTTCCGGCCTCCCTATTCTCCGCCATCTGACCCAAGGCTGCCTTCTGTGGCCTGTATAAGGCGATGAGGACCCTCCAGCACCCAGCCCCGGCCCCGGCCACAGGGGTGGGGGGGGGGATCCCCGGGCCCGATCACCAGGTTTTTGCTATTTATACCACCTCTGAGGCCCAGCAGTATGTACAGGTCCGTGATCTGAATTGGCACTGTACATGCTGCCGGGCTGGCCCACTCCCACTCTGCCCAGACCCTGCCCCCTCCCGTCCCCGCCTCTCTCCTTGTCATAACGCATGGGACATGCGGGGAGGGCAGGAGGGGGAATAGGATCCAGGCGGACGTGCAGCCTCGCAACCCATGTTTGAGAATGACCTCCAATATCTCACAAAGGATATAAAAAGACTTGAAATGGTTCAGAGGAAGGTGACTAAAATGATTTGGAGCCTGTGCCAGAAGATGTATGAGAAGAGACTTGAAGACCTAAATATGTATACCCTAGGGGAGATATAATACAGATGTTTAAATACTTAAAGGGTATGAATGAACAAACAAACCTTTTTTCAAAGGAGGGGAAGCTGTAAAACTAGAGGGCATACAATGAAGCTGCGAGGTGGTAAACTTAAAAGCAACGTCAGTAAATACTTTTTCACTGAAAGGGTGGTGGATGCTTGGAATACCCTCCCGATGGAGGTGGTGGGAGCAAATATAGTGATGAAATTAAAAATGGCATGGGACAGATACAGTGGATCCCTTTATAGCAAGAGGCTAAAATCAAAATAAACTTAACTGTTTCTTATACCTCAACAAACAGAGGGATGACTCTATATTTTTTCAAAGTTTCAAATATCTTAATAAAAACTTCTCATTCATGGCAGCTTCTATTTCCATTGCATATCCTGATCTACGTCTTCATTTTGTATACTGCTGCATCATGGGCAAAAATGCTCACTGTTGCTGCTCAAATCAATTATAAATCATACCACCATCACTTCCAATTGCACTTTCATTTTTTAGTGATATATAAACTTCATGCCGCAGCTGCAGCAGAGTGTGGGCTCCTTTAAACTCTAAGGCCTATTCCTCCCTTTTGTGCACTGCAGCAAATTATTGAATTGGTTTGTAAGTTGTAAATAATTTGCTTTCCCTGGAATAATTTAGTATTTGCATAAAAGATACAAATTACAAGGCCCGAAGAGCAAAGAACTAATGGATGAACTTTCTGGCATTGTTATAGATGGTAAAGAGGCACTAATCAGGTAGAACACGATATTAAAAAAAAGCTAAGCTCCTAAATTTGTGCGCTATTTCCAGCCACATTTAGGAGCTTATGTTTTCAATTGAAAATTCATCCCATATTAGGAGTTTGAAATATATGCTCTTAAAGTTAGGCCTGCCATTCATTTTCCTAACTGTATGAACCTAATTTTGATACCTAGTGCTAAAAATCATTGCTAAGCTCCTAACTCCCCACTCTAAATCCACCCCCGTTGCCACCTATGTTTTATGCTCCTAAACTTAGGCATTTAGTGACATTTTAAGAAACTATTTAGGCCCTAGTAAATTTTCAAAGAAGCCAGTTTAGGAGCATAACCTTCAGTTAGGAGCATAAATCCTTTGAATCTCAGGCCCATAATCTTTACAAATAATTCCCTGTGATATGAAAAGATAGGAGGTTTATGATACATTTCAAACCCATTAAGAATATTTCAGTGTTTGCAAATAATCTGATTTCTTGAACATTAGAAGATTCCATAGACTGACCGTAAGAAGTACATCATTATTAGCATACAAAGTCCTTTTGTCTACTTTTTGATAATGAATGAGGAGCAGCCTTTTTGAACAAGCCTTTTGTCCATATTAGCTGATTGACTTTCATATTGTCTCACAGCAGTACATAAATGTTTTAAATATAAGAACTGTACCGTGGGAAATTTTTCTTGCAACTATGACAGCTATGAAATGATAAGAACTTATTCCTATCTGTTAGTTTCCTAAAAATAGCAGTACTAAACCTCTTTCTTCCTGAAATATTAATATAATCAAAAAAGGGCATGTAGACCATTAAAGCTAGATTTACTAAAGCATAGTAAGGTTTTGTATGCACCTCTAATTGCCAAAATTAATACTTCAGGATACAAAACATTTGGGGGCATTGCCAGGATCTTCCCATAGAGTTAACATATACAAAATGTTTTTACCGCACTCTATTTATTCACATGTGTTTAGCTCTTGTTTTTCCAGTATTAGAGTTCAAGACGGGTTACATTCAAGTATGGTAGAGAATGCAATGCATTTAGGTATATCTATTCAGATGGTTTTTAATCTGGCTTTATGAGGTAATATGTGGCAACTATGTCTGTGTTAATTGTGAGGCATAGTCCCAACCCATTTGCTGCCCATTCTTCACACCATTCCAGCTTAGCTGCTAACATGGAAATTAGCACACGCTAACTCTAAGGCACTGCATTAACTGTTAACACACAGTTCACAACCAAACCCTAAGGGTTGACCCTAAATATCATCAATCATATATGACTTTCTCCCCTTTCAAGTTCTTCTGGATCCATTGCAATCCGGCTTTCGTCCTTTACATTCCACTGAAACGGCTTTTGCCAAAGTCTCCAGCAACCTGTTGCTGGCAAAATCCAAGGGCCTTTACTCAGTCATCCTTCTTGACATTTCTGCTGCTTTTGACACCATTGACCACAACCTTCTCCTTGATACCTTGCCCTTGCTTGGTTTTAAGGGTTCTGTGCTATCCTGGTTTTTCTTTTTATCTCTCCCATCGCACTTTCAGTGTTTGTTCTGGTGGATCCTCCTCTGCTGCTATCACACTCTCAGTTGGTGTACCCCAAGGGTTTGTCTTGGGACCATTCCTTTTCTCTCTCTATACCAGTCCCTTGGTGCACTCATCTCCTCCCATGGCTCTCAGTACCATCTTTATGCTGATGACTCTCAGATCGACCTCTCTACACCTGACATTTCTCCGGCAATCCAGGCCGGGATCTCTGCCTGCCTATCTGACATTGCTGCTTGGATGTCTCACCACCTTTTGAAATTGAACATGGCCAAAACAGAGCGTCTTATTTTTCCCCCTAAACCCACCTCCCTCTTCATCCTTTATTAAACCTCTGTGAATAATGTTCTACTCCTCCCTGTTTCCTCGGCTTGCAAAGTTGGAGTCGTCTTTGACCCTTCCCTCTCTTTCCCCACACATATCCAATTGATAGCTAAAACCTGTCATTTCTTTCTCTATAACATCAGCAAAATTTGCCCCTACCTTTCTGAACACACTACTAAGACACTTATTCACTCTTTAGTCACCTCCTGTCTAGACTATTGCAACCTCCTCCTTGCTGGTCTCCCTCTGAATCATCTCTCTCCCCTTCAATCTCTTCAAAACTCAGCTGAGCTGCTAATCTTCCATCAGCCTCGTCATGCTCATATAACCCCTCTTCTCAAGTTGCTTCATTGGCTCCCTATCTATTTCTGTATCCAGTTCAAACTTCTCCTTCTGACCTATATGTGCACTCATTCTGCTGCTCCTCACTACCTTTCCTCTCTTATCTCATCCTACACCCCTCCTCGCAAACTCTGCTCTTCTGGCAGATCCCTTCTATCTGTGCCCTTTTCTACTGACAGTTCCAGACCTCGCTCCTTTCACCCTGCTGCTCCTTATGCTTGGAACAAACTACCTGAGTCTCTACATCAGGCTTCATCTCTGGCCCTTTTTAAATCCAGGCTGATTACTCACCTCTTCGAGGCTGCTTTTGGATCCTGATCCGCTTAATCTTCTATGTGTTTCCTTACTATTCCTCCAGATGTATCCTTGTCGAAAGCTGTTGTGTTGTCTGTCTTGGCTAGATTGTAAGCTCTACGTACACCTTGTAGTGCTATACAAATGATCGGTAGTTGTAGTAGTAGTAGTAGAAGGAAAATGACGCAGCGCCTACTAATATACTCTGAAGCTGTGCTGCAATTTTCTTCTCTTGCTATGTGCTGTTTCTGCCCCCTTCAGTGCCACTTCCTGTTTATGCATCGTGACAGGAGCATAAACAGGAAGTGGCATTGGAGGGGGCAGAAATTGCACGTAGCAAGAGAAGGAACATGCGATGCGGTGCTAGAGTGTATTAGTAAGTGCTGTGTCGCGGTTTGGGGGCCATTGCAGGCCCCAGAGAGGGGGGCAGTGGTGGCAATGGGGGGGGGGGGGGGGAGGGGAGATGGGGGGTGACAGGATGGAGGGCCTGCCTAGGGTGCCTTGAATTCTTGCACCAGCCCTGAGCTTTGGTTTCCCTAGTCAAGAGATAATATAAGGGGTAGTTTCCTAAGAATAAAAAATGATCAGTGTAACTCCACTCTACCTTTAGTGGTAGCTGCAATGAGGAAAAGGAACTAGATTCCTAAAAGTTACAGGTGAGTGACCCAACAGAAAATGCCCATTAAATATAATTATAGTAAACGGTTAATCTTTTGCACTGAAAGTGGCCCACAACAAGTATTGTTTCGTATTTGACCAGGAAGAAATGGAGAAAGACTTTTTTTCTGATGCCAACTTGCTCAGCATTAAAGCTCATTCCAGGCCCCATCCTCGCCGTGTTAGTCATAAGCATGCCTGTCTCCTACCCAAGAGCTGGACTTCAAACCTGACCTAAGCACCATCCACATGTAGGAGCCTTTTTCCTTCTGAAACAGCAACACCGGGACCGCCTGCCTCCTCTCTGAATCTTGGGAGCCAGCCCCTGCATGTATCGGCTCAGCTGCCCAATCAGAATCGGACTCTGCCTGCCATCTTAATCCAGATAGATATACAGAAATAAAGGCCAACAAACAAATTTTAGGTGATATCCAGGCAGGGCCGGTGCAAGGATATAAAGTACCCTAGGCGAACCTCAGTCCTGCCCCCCCCCCCCTCCACACACTCCACCCCTACCGGTGCTGCTGCCCCTCTTTGGGATCTGCAGCAGCAGTAATGTTGTTAAAACAGCAATACAGCTCTTACCCAAAGCCTCTGATGCTGCGCTGCTGTTGCTACTCACTTTGACCAGTTGCTTCCATTCCCTCCAATGCAGGCTTCCTGTTTGCATGGGGGCGCTTTCCCTGGAAATGTTGGTGCTCTCATGTACCACCTGGTTTGCCTAATGGGTAGCACCAGCCCTGTATCCAGGGCCAGATTTACATTGTGGGTGCCCATAGACAACTGGGGGAGAGGGGTTCCTTCTTTATTTCCCCCTCCCCATCTCCATCCTTCTGACTATCTCTGCTCAGACTCTGCCCTGTCATGGTGTTCTTCTCTCACCTATTGCTGTCCAGTTCCATGAGAGGAGGGGAAGGGTGCCACAGGGCCTTGCTATCAACATTGCCATTATGCTCCAGAGATAGGATCGCTGAATTGGACAGCGGTGGTAGGTTCGCATTGGGGCATACAGTTGAGGCCTACCAAAATTTGACAATGGAGGCAGTTGCCTGTGTTACCTAAACCTAAATTAAATCCTGGTAATTTATTTACTAACGTTTAAGAACTATGCACCTTTCATTAGGACAGTACTTTGGGATTCTAATACAGGCAAAACAAAATGACTTCTAATGGAGATAAAATGTCTCCCTCCCTAGCCAGAAATATCTCTTATCCTCTCCCCTGTGAAACATAGAAACATGACGACAGAAAAAGACCACATGGCCTATCTAGTCTGTCCTTCCATATCAACCACTAAAACAGTCCCCTTTTTTCCTTTAGAGATCCTCTGTGTTTGTCCCATGCTTCTTTGAATTCAGATACTGTCCTCATCTCTACCACCTCCACTGGGAGACTATTCCATGGAACCACCACTCTTTCTGTAAAGAAATATTTCCATATATCACTCCTGATTCTATCCCCTTTCACCCTTTCTGAAGACAGAAATTTTCACATTATCCCATGAAATAAATAGATTTCAACAAAGCATTTTTAACACCTATGCTCTCTCGGCACTGGGCTCCAAGGGCTCTCAATATAAAGACAAAAACAGCTGTGAATAAAGAAATCAAGGCGTGGAGGAGCAGCCTAATGATTAGAGCATTGACTTGGTAATCATGGGTCCAATTTTCATTTAGGCAGGCTATGCGCCACGTCGGCGTATAGCCTGCCCGCCGACCCCCTTAACCCGGAGTTTCACTTCTGTGGCGACAGAAGTGAAAATCTGGGTTAGCTGGGCATGCCAGCAGCAACTGCCAAGGCTAAGCGGGTAGCAGTGATTTTGAATGCTTCGCAGTTAGCTCTAGCGCTTCAAAGATAGGTGAGGAAAACCCTCGCCTATCTTTAAGGCGCCAAGGGCTAACCGGGTAGCCTCGAAAATCACTGCTACCCGCTTAGCCCTTTCCTCCACCCCCGCTCTTCCCCGGAACGCCCCCAACGTGCCCCAATGCTAACCGCATAGCATCGGGGAGCATAAGGGACAAACCAAGGAATTTTCGAAGGCACTACCCATGTAGGTGCCTTCGGAAATTCCCTATTAAGGCATTTATATGGGTATCTGAATGAACGGCGTGGAACGGGTAAACGTAGATCGATTGTTTACGTTATCAGAATATAGAAAGACTAGTGGACATGCAATGAAGCTACAGGGTAAACTATTTAAAACTAATAAAATAAAATATTTCTTCACTCAACGTGTAATCAAACTCTGGAATTTGTTACTGGAGGATGTAGTAAAGGCTGTTTGTGTAGCTGGGTTTAAAAAAGGTTTGGACAAGTTCCTGGAGGAAAGGTCCATAAACCATTATTAAGAAGGGACCCAGGATATCAATGCTTGACCCAGTACAAGCATTGCGGAACCTGTGTCTTTTGGGGAAACTGCTAGTTTTGTATGACCTAGATTGGCAACTGTTGGAAACAGGATACTGGGCTTGATGGACCTTGGTCTGACCCAGTATGGCATATCTTATGTTCTTATGTTCTAACTAGGGCAATTACCCGTTTAAATGCCAATGCTGATGATGGCAAAAATACATTCAGTGGATTTGCAGGACTTTGCTTTTGAGCGCATGCCAGCCTTCAGGAAAGAGCATGGCAAGATGGTGTCCACAGAGCCACCATGTCATGGAGTGAGCAGAACCACATCAGAGGGATAATAGCACGGAGTCAGAGGAGGATGATCAGCTCTCTCCTGCAGAGATTCGACAATGGTTTCAGGAGCTGAAGTCTGAAATGGTCTCAACTCGGAGTAATATTGCTGTGCTGGCTTCAGAGCTCTTGGTACCAATCTTTACTTTCCTACCAATCAACCTTGGTAGGAGAGTAAAGAGTGTAGAGACCCACATGGAAGAGCAGATTGAGTGTTTTGCTGAAATAGAAGCATATGATTGCTTTGGAGCAAGCTAATAGGAAGTCAGCAGAAAAGTCGGAAGATTTGGAGAATTTGAATCATCACAATAATTTACAATTTTGGGGCATATCAGAAGAAGCAGCATATTTAGATTGTGGAATGGTGGTGGAAAAGATCATTGTTCAGATATGGGAGGGCGATAAGGAGCAGGAACGCACCAATGTTTTGCTGGATCAGGCCCATAGAATTCTTGGCCCGATGCATGTGGTGGTCTGCTTTCATAACTATGCCCTAAAAGAAGGTGGCAGCTAAGGCTAGGAAAAAGGGATAGTTGGTGTGGGACTCACACGAGATCAAAGTGTTTGAAGATCTGTCACCCAGTCTCTTGAGGAGGAGACATGAAGTGCGGGATATTACACGGAAGCTGAGGGAATTATGACTGCATTGTAAGTGGCAGTTTCCCTTTGCCTTGGCTACTACTAAGGATGGTAGAACTGTTCGAGTGCACAACAGAATGGAAGCACTGACATGCCTTAAGGACTTGGGCAATACTGATGTGGAAGAGTTGCCCCAGTTACAACGCATTCAGCAGAGACCAGTGGTGAAGTGGCAGAGGATGGAGCAAGGCAAGCGACATCCGAGGCAATCTGATGGATAGCAACATGATGAAGTCATGGAGACTAATGACTGATTTTGAGGACTTGATGCTATTGTATTGACTTTTTTGTGTAAAGAACACTGAGGGTGTATGGTGGTGTGTGGATATAGTGAGAGTATGGACTTTAGTTGAGTGGGATTCTATAGCGGGATGGAGATGGAAGGTGTGTGAGCACTGGTTGAGGTGTGGGGGTGTGTGTTGGTATTGGCAGAAGGGATGTGAAAGGGAACAGAAGTGTTTAGTGATTAGGGGGGGTGCCAGCGGAGATAGTGTGTGTTTGGTAGTATGGATTTAACACTCCTGGGGGTGGCGGGCTGGTTGGGTTTGGGTGGTGTCACTTGCTTCCATTAGGAGTGCTGCCTGGTGGATTTGGGCAGAATGGAAGAGGGTGGAGAAGGGGTGCAGAGGTTGTGGTAGGGGAAAGAATGGAGGATGGGAGAGGGAGGGAAGGCTATGAGGGATAGATGGGGTGGGGAGAGGGGTGTGTGGGTAGGACTAATGGGATCATTGTGGATTGGGACTATTAATGCAAAAGGGCTTAATTTGTCAAGGAAAAGACAGTTGCTGTTCAAGGAGCTCAACCGGTTGAAGTAGGATATAGTGTGCATTCAGGAAATATACTGTATCTGCAAGTATGAGATCAGGCCCTGTTAAAAGACAGGAATTATCAGAGGGGGTATTATGCATCTAAGAGAGGGCGGCTATGACGGGTGGGGTGGCCATTGGTTACAGAACACTCTCATTTGAGGTGCTTGATGTGGCCATTGATTCTGAAGGTAGGTGTGTGGCCATTAAGGGAGATCACAGGGGGATAGAGTCTTTATGGGCCTCATCAGGGGCAAGGGGCTTGCTTTGATAGCTTGATTTGGAGCTGTCTGAGTTTGTTGAGGGTAAAGTTATGGTAGGTGGGGATTTTAATGTTGTGTTGTGCCCACAATTAGATAGGTCAGGGGGGAGGGAGAGGCAGATAGGAGGCACAGACAGCGCTTGCAGGAATTAATGAAACTGTTGAAGTTAGTGGATTGCTGGCGGGAGCATCACCGAGGGACGGGGTGCTTGTTTTATTCTCCAGCTCACCAGGCTTATTCGCAAATTGATATGTTGCTTGTAGATTGGAATTTATACATAGCGGTTGAAGATGTGGAGCAGGAGTCCATAATCTGGTCTGATTATAGGCCAGTTTTGATGATATTAAAGGAGTGGGTTGGTCAGAAGGGTAGAGGTTTCTAGAGAATGAATGATAGTGTGCTTAAGGATAAAGCAGTGATAGAGTTGATAGAAAAGGATATTGGAGCTTAATATGGCAGGGGAGATGGGGTTGGGAATGGTTTGGGATGGATTCAAAGCATTTCTTGGGGGAAAGTTTATTATGTGGGCATCAAGAAAGAAACGGAGACAGCAGGATTTAGATAGGAGGTAAACCCAGATTAAGGCATTGGAGCATTTTCATAGGGTAAGGGGGGATAAAGAGGGTAAGATGGCCCTGGAGGAGGCAAAAACCCAGGTTAAAGTGCTTCAGCTGGAAGAATTAAACTATAAGTTACAATGTTTGGAACATTGGGGATAAGCTTGGGAAATAGCTGGCCTGGTGCCCGATATTGAGACTGTCGCATTTTAGAAGGGAAATGCGCCTCATTGACACAAAGCCCTTCCCGCCACCCTCTAACCTGGATATTCAATGCCGCAGCGACGGCATTGAATATCCGGGCAATGCCACACATGCCAGAAGCCACCGAAGCTAACCGGGCAGCAGCAATATTGCATGCTGCCCAGTTAGCTCCTGTGCCTTACAGATAGGCGAGGGGTTTTCCTTGCCTATCTTTAAGGTGCAGATCGCTATCTGGGCAGCATGCAATATTGCTGCTGCCCAGTTAGCACTTGTCGCCACCTCTGCTCCGACCCTGGAATGCATTGGGACCCATAGGGGGCTTGATGGGGATATTCAACGGCACTAACCGTGAAAGTGCTGTTGAATATGCCCAGTTAAGGCATTTACACCGTTTACCAGGCTGTAAAACATGTAAATGCCTTTCAAATATCTGGCCCCTTGTGTCTTAAAGTTCAACAAATGCAGAAGGTGGTAGTGAGGCTGAGGAAGGAGGGGGTTGGGTAGTAGGGGATGATCTTTTGTGGGTGGAATTTCGGAATTTTTATCGGGTACTGTATAAAAGGGTAGAGTTGGGAGGTAAGGAAGAGCAGGGTCAGCCCAAGGGTTTCTGCCACCCTAGGCAGAAATCCTGGCCTTCCCTCCCCCCCCCCAGCTGCTGCCCCCCACAGCTGCCACCGATTCCATCTTGGGAGGGGAGGTAGGCAGCAGCAGTATTTCCAACAGTGGCTGCTGTTTTTGCTGCTGCTTTCTTACCCATGGTAGGCTATGTCCTTCGGCACACATGGCCTGCTGCTTCTGATCCCCTTCCGACATGGAGGGGGTCAGAAGCGGCAGGCCATATATGCTAAAGGTCTGCTGCAGGCAAGAAAGCAGTGGCAAAAAGCAGCTGTTTTTGGAAATACCTCAAACGTAATCAGTGGCAGCTGGGGGGGCGGCACGGCCGGACTTGTGTGCTGGTGTCGCTGCTGCTGCCCACTCAGGCTGGCCACCCTAGGCAGCTGCCTAGTGAACGGGCCAGCCCTGAGGATGAGGTATCTCAGTATTTAGATGGGGTGGCTTTGCCACAACTTTTGGAGGAGGCTAAGACAAAGTTGGATTGGCCCATTTCCTTGGGGGAGGTTCAAGTGGCAATTCAAGGGCTGGCAAATGATAAACTGACAACTTTGGATGGCCTAACTGCGTAAGTGTACAAAAGCCTTAGTGAGTAATTGACATCAGTGCTGGCAGAGGTGTTGAATGGGGTGTTGGAGGGTGGAGAATTGACCCCTCAATGGGGATTTCAGATATTAGTGTCATTCTCAAGCCGGAAAGGATGCATCTCTACACATCATATAGGCTCATTTCACTTTTAAATTTGGATGTGAAGACTTTGGCAAAACTTCTGGCAGCTAAATTGGGGGAGTAAATACCTTTTTTAATTAATACAGACCATATAGGATTTATCAAGGGTAGACAGGCCACTGATAATGTTAAGTGGGTTCTAAATTTGTTTTGGGTGGCTAGGGAGGAGAATATAAAGGTTATGGCTTTAGCAGTAGATGCTGAAAAACCTTTTGATAGAGTTCAGTGGGAATTTCTTTGGGTGACTCTGAGAAAAGTTGGGGTGGGGGCAATTTTATAAAATGTGCAATGTGGATGTATTCTCGGTCTCAAGCAGCAGTGAAGGTGAATAGGGGATACTATGAGTTTTATGATTTGAAAGAGGTACCCGGCAGGCTTTATCAATTGAACCTCTGGCTGAGAGAATTAGAGCAAGAGGAGATATAATAGGGAGTTCACTGGGGGAGGAACAACATAAAATCTTGTTGTTTGCTGATAACGTTTTGTTAGTGGTTACTGAATTGGATGCTTCTCTTCTGGGCTTGCAAGAGGAATTGGATTGGTATAGACAAGTGTCTGGTTTTAAGGTTAATCTTGACAATACAGAAGCCTGAAATGTAACACTTTCTATGGCAAAGGAGGCTAGATTATGACGTGTTTTTCCCTATAAATGGGCATCTCGCTATATTATGTACTTGGGTGTGCTGGTTGAGAGGGATTTAACTAAATTGCACCAGTTGAACTGTCCGCTATTGTGGAAGGTGGATTTTGGTGAGCTGGAGAGTTGGACGAGGTTACCTTTATTGTGTCTAGGGTGTGTTGCTTGTATAAAAATGTTTTCCATGCCCAAGTTGTTATACTATTTTCAAACGCTCCCAGTGAAGGTCTCCAGGGGAGCTGGACATGGTTCAGCATTAGATCTTTCAGTATATTTGGCAAAAGCGTCCCCCAAGGGTGGCTTGGAAATACAGAAATAAAAAGCAGAGTGAGTTGGTATTATGTGGCATCACAGCTGTATGAAGTGGTTGGATTAGTAGAGGATGGAGGGCAAAACTGGGTACAAATTGAAGGTTTCTATACCAAAGGAATATCTTTGAAGCATTTGCTTTGGGGAAAGCGTAGGAGAGTCACTTTGGCTAATCCCTATGTTAGGCATGTGGATAGGATATGGCGGAGGCTGTCTTGTTGCAAACACTTGTGATGAGAGGTCTCTTTGCTGCAACCCATCCAGTACAATGTGGAGTTTGTGCCGTGCTCGGTGGATCCATTGTTTCAGAGGTGGGAACGTATAGGGTTGTGGTCCTTGATGTAGCTTTGTCCTTAGGGGGAGGTGTTATCTTTCACCAATCTTCAGAAAGACTATGGGTTGGAATCTAGAGATTTTTATGGCTATTTGCAAATCTGACATTGGCATGAACCCATCGTCTTGCCCCCAATCATTGAACAAGGGTTATATGATTTTGAAGGTCTGTGCTGGTATACAGCTGCCAGACAGAAGATGATATCCAAAAGTGATAAGATGCTATTGGGAAGCGAGGTGGGGAAAGAGACGTTTCAGTTGCAGTGGGACATGACCTCAGTAAGGAGTTGGATGATCAACATTGGAGGAAGCTATTTCAATGTGTGGGCAAAGGCTCCATCTCTTGTTGTGTTGTAGAACATGGATATAAAGTTATATATCGCTGATATCTCACTCCTGTCCAACTCCATAAAGTGGTTAAGGGGTATCCGGATCTGTGCCGGAGAGGGTGCGGGAAAGGGAGTCATTTTTTAAGAACATAAGATATGCCATACTGGGTCAGACCAAGGTCCTTCAAGCCCAGTATCCTGTTTCCAACAGTGGCCAATCTAGATCACAACAACCTAGCAGTTTCCCCAAAGACACAGGTTCCACTATGCTTGTATTGGGGCAAGCAGTGGATATTCTGGGTCCACTTTAATAATGGTTTATGGATCTTTCCTCTAGGAACTTGTCCAAACCTTTTTTAAACCCGGCTACACTAACAGCTTTTACTACATCCTCCGGTAGCAAATTCCAGTTGAGTGAAAAAATATTTTCTCTTATTAGTCTTAAACGGGTTACCCTGTAACATCATTGCATGCCCCTAGTCTTTCTATATTTTGATGGCGTAAACAATCAATCTACGTTTACCCATTCCTCTCTATTCATTAATTTATAGACCTCTAACATATCTCCCCTCAGCCATCTCTTTTCCAGATTGAAGAGCCCTAACCTTTTTAGCCTCTTTTCATAGGAGTATCCTTCCATCCCCTTTACCATTTTGGTGGCTTTTCTCTGTACCTTTTCTAATTCTGCTATATCCTTTTTAACATACGGTGACCAGAATTGCACATAATATTCAAGGTGCGGTCGCACCATGGAATCATACAGAGGCATTATAAATATCCTTTGTTTCATTTTCCAATCCTTTCCTTATGATACCTAGCATTCTATTTGCTCTCTTGGCCGCCACTGCACACTGGGCGGAGGGTTTTAACATGCTTTCCACGATGACGCCTAAATCTTTTTCCTGGGTGGTAGTTCCAAATGTGGACCTTGTATCGTCTAACCATAGTTTGGGGTTCTCTTTCCTAAGTGCATAACTTTGCACTTGTCCACTTTAAATTTCATCTGCCATTTGAACATCCAGTCTCCCAATTTATCAAGGTCCTCTTACAATTTTCCACAATCCTCATGGATTTTAACAACTTTGAATAGTTTTGTGTCATCTGCAAATTTGATGTCCTCACTCGTTATTCCCATTTCCAGGTCATTTATGAATATGTTAAAAAACAGCGGACCCAGTACAGATCCCTGGGGTACTCCACTATTCACCTTTCTCCATTGGGAAAGCAGGCCATTTAGCCCTACCTTCTGCTTTCTATCTTTTAACAGTTCCTGATCCACAAAAATGCACTGCCTCCTATCCCATGACTTTTTAATTTTGCCAAAAGTCTCTCATGAGAGACCTTGTAAACAGTTTTCTAAAAGTCCAGATACACTATATCAACCGACTCACCTTTGTCCACCTGATTATTCACTCCTTCAGAAAAACATAACAGATTAAGGCATGACCTTTCTTGTCTAAAGTCATGTTGGCTGTCTCCCATTAAGCCATGACTATCTACATGTTTAGCAATTTTGTTCTTTATGATGGTTTCTACCATTTTTCCTGGTACTGACATCAGGCTCATTGGTCTGTAGTGTCCCGGATCACCCCTGGAACCCTTTTTAAAAATTGGCATTACATTGGCCATCCTGCAATTTTGGGTATTACAGATTATTTTAATGATAGTTAAAAGATTACTATCAGGAACAGGAACGTCTGCAATCACATATTTCAGTTCTTTTAACACCCTTGGATGTTTACCATCTGGTCCAGGTGATTTGCTACTTTTTAGTTTATCAAATAGTTATAATACATCTTCCCGGTGTATCAATATTTCTTTCAATTCTTCTGCAGCATTTCCTTTAAATACCATTTCAGTCATGGGTAACATTCCTATATCTTCCACAGTAAAGACCGAAGCAAAGAATCCATTCAGTCTCTCCGCTATGGCCTTTTCCCCTCTTAGTGCCCCTTTTACCCTTCTATCATCTAATGGTCCAACTGACTCTCTCACAGGATTTTTTGCTACGAATGTACTTGAAAAAGTTTTTATTATGTGTTTTTGCTTCCACGGCAAGCTTCTTCTCAAATTCTCTCTTTGCCTGCCTTATCAATGCCTTGCATCTAACTTGTCAGTGCTTGTGTTGTTTCCAGTTTTTGTCATTTGACTTCTTTTCCATTTCCTGAAAGACGCTTTTTTGGCAACAACAGCCTCTCTGACCTCACCTTTAAACCATGCTGCCATTTTTTTGGACTTCCTTCCACTTAAAGCGTGGAATACAGCTGGTCTGGGCTTCCAAGATAGTATTTTTAAACAACACCCAAGCTTGATGTAAATCTTTAACCTTTGCAACTACTCCTTTTAGTTTTTTCTTAATTATTTTCCTCATTTTATCATAGTCTCCATTTTGAAAGTTAAAAGGTAGTAATATGGATTTCCTTACTGCCCTTCCTTCATTTATTGAATCAAACGTGATCATGCCATGATCACTATTGCCAAGTGGCCCCAACACCCTTATTTCTTCCACCAGATCTTGTGTTCCACTTAGGACTAGATCCAAAATGGCTTCCTCTCTAGTTGGTTCATGAACCAGCTGCTCCAAGAAGCAGTCATTTATTTCATCTAGAAGCTTTATCTCCCTAGCATGTCCTGCCATGACACTGACCCAGTCGATACTGGGGTAATTGAAATCACCCATTATTATTACTGTGTTGTAACTTTTGTTAGCTTCCCTGATTTCTTTGAGCATTTCTTCATCCATTTGTTCATTCTGACCAGGCGGTCGATAGTATACTCCCTTTCCCCTTTTTACATGAATTTTAATCCATAGAGATTCTACAGTGAATTTTGTTTCCTGCAAAACTTTAATCCTTTGTGACTCAATGCCCTCTCTAACATAGAGCGCAACTCCTCCACCAATTTGATCTGCTCTATCATTACAATATAGTTTGTACCCAAGTATCACAGTGTCCCAGTGGTTGTCCTCCTTCCACTATATCTCTGAGATATCAATCATATCTTACCTCTTATTTAGTGCTATATATTCTAACTCTCCCATCTTATTTTTTAGACTTCTAGCATTTGCATTCAAACATTTTAGAGACTGTATTTTATTCATATTAATCTGGTTATCGGAAGGCAGTGATAATTTGGAATATTTAAGCTCTGTCTGCTCTGTACTCAAGGACATTTGGGCTACTTTTGTCTTTATTGGAACCTCTCTACTGATATGCCCTAACTTCAATCTTTTGCTAGTAGCCTTCAAGGATACATTGTTCGGAACCATGTGCTCTTTAGCACTGTCAGTTTTCCCCTATTATCTAGTTTAAAAGCTGCTCTATCTCCTTTTTAAAGGTTAAATGCCAGCAGCCTGGTTCCATTCTGGTTAAGGTGGAGCCCATCCATTCAGAAGAGCCCCTCCTTTCCCCAGAATGTTCCCCAGTTCCTAACAAATCCTAAACCCTCATCCTTGCACCATTGTCTCATTCACGCATTGAGACTCTGAGCTCTGCCTGCCTTTTGGGTCCTGCACGTGGAACAGGAAGCATTTCTGAGAATGCTATCCTGGAAGTTCTGGATTTCAGCTTCCTTTCTAAAAGCCTAAATTTAGCTTCCAGAATCTCCTTACCACATTTTCCTATGTCATTGGTACCAACATGTACCATGACAGCAGACTCCTCCCCAGCACTATCTAAGACCTTGTCTAGGTGGCGCATGAGGTCCGCTACCTTCGCACTAGGCAGTCATGTTACCAGGTAATCCTCATGTCCACCAGCCACCCAGCTATCTACATGCCTAATGATTAAAACACAAACTATAACAGCTGTCCTAACCCTTCCCTCATGGGCACATGCCCTGGAGAACCCTCCTTGGTGCGAGAGGGTTTTACATCACCTGGAGGACAGGTCCTAGCTACAGGATCACTTCCTGCCACACCAGAGTGATGCTCTCCTGTCATGTGACCTCTCTTCTCCATGGCAACAGGGATACTGCCAGACTAGAGGTGGGACTTCAGTACTACATCCCTGTAGGTCTCGTCTATGTACCTCTCTGTCTTCCTTATGTCCTCCAAGTCTGCTACTCTAGCCTCCAGAGATCAGACTCATTCCCTGAAAGCAAAGAGCTCCTTACACGTAGTGCACACGTAAGACCCCTCACCAACTGGGAGAAAATCATACATGTGACACTCGATGCAAAAGACTGGAAAACCCCCATCTCGCTGTTGGACTACTGTCTGCATTTTAGTTTTAAGGTTGTGTTTAGGTATTTAAGTTCTTTACTTACTAAGGGTTGCTAGGGATTCTTATGCTAATAAAACTATACCTAATACATTTAATGTACTTTGTTCACCTGAAGCTTAATTAATCTCAGGTCCTTAATGTATGCCTGATGAGGATAAACAGCTGCACCTGAGAGTGAATATGGCATCTCATTTCTTTTAAGAGATTTAAACACCTATAAAGCTATGATTATCCCAGGGGTGGGTGGGTGTCAGGGAGGGAGAGAGGGAAAGAAGACTTATTGAAAACTGACTGCTACACAGTACCCTGTCCTGTGCTTCTAAGGTAATTACAGATTATAATCTGTGACCAATTTCCTGTGTGATTCACACAGCCCTTGCTTGGATTGAGGGAGTCTTGGGTTCTAAATTTAACCAGAAATCTCTCTGTTGTGTTTCGGCCCTCCCCTGACTGAGTATTAAATTTAAACTAAAAGCTCTGCTGTGTTTTAAACGTAAACCGAAAGCTACCTGTTGAGTTTTTAATTTAACTAAAAGCTCTTTGCTGATACTAGACCTTGACTGATTTAACAAATAAACTGGATTCACAGATTAATCAGCTTTAATCTAAAAAAATTCCTTTTTCACAAAGATTTAGAAAAATTCCCAGAAATAAATACTTACAATTGCAGATCTCTCTCCAGAAGTAGCAGTCCCTTTTTGTAGTCCTTCAAGACTAAGAATCACAGAGCTCTGGTTGAACTATTTATGCCTATGCTTTTGAGGTAATTTGTGACCAATTTCCTGGGTGATTCATACAGCCCTTGCTTCGATAGAAGGAGTCTTTCAAAATGGCCCTTTGATCTGTCACTTGGCTTTAACACCTATTTAAAACTATTTCACAGGTCTCTTGCCCTCTATATAGAAGGCCTCTTTGTAAAGGTCATATGTGATGGTCATGTCCACAGATTGAAGAGTTTTGGGTGAGGGTAGGTGGGGTGGTTAAGGGGCTGCTGGGGGTAGAGATGAATGGGGAGTGGAAGGGATGCTATTGGGGGTAGGGAGAGAGGGTTGACATGGTAATAAGGGTAAATTGATGAGGACGTGTGCAATGGCAGCGCATTGTAAAATCACACTTTTTTGGAAGTCAATTCAAGGAACTACTGTGCAATCCTGGTACGTAAGGATGGAAAGGTTGACAGTCATTAGGCTAGATAAACTCCCACAGTTTGAAAAGGTGCAAGGGTGTTTGCTTTAAAGTATAAATTTATAACTTGTTTTGGTTGAACTCATAGTCTTTGGTGGTATGGGAGGGAGGAGAGAGAAGTACGACTATACTGTTTCTATCTGTGGGTTGATGCGATTGTATTACCAACATGTAAAACTTGGAATAAACATATTTTAAAAAATGGTATATATTACGCATATGTTGAGGACTATGCATTTCACATCATTTTATAAAAGGGGGTAATATGTGCATACATAGGCCATAATGAGGAAGAGCCTTCAGCTACAAAAGGGCCTGTTCTGGAAGCCATGAGAGGACAGGATCTGAGCAGATATAATCCAGAGCTGGAAGTGGAAGAGAGCAGAAGACCTCCCGCTCCCGGTTCTTTTCAGGCATCCACAATAGAAATCTGGCCCTAGGTATCACTTCCACTACAGCTTATTTGCTGACCTTTACTTTCCCCATATCTATGTAGACTAACGTCACAACCACAGCACGTTAGATCTCCAAGGATATGAGCACCCACTATGATCTTTGCTCTTTCCTCTACATTTTCGGATGATTTATGGCAGCCAACTATCAGATGAGAAAGGCGCCTTCTTTGATAAATCCCACTGCTGCTCCTTGTGATCTTCAGCAAGTCACTTAACTCTCCATTGCCTCAGGGAGATTGTAAGCCCTCTGGGGAGAGGAAAGTACCTACTGTACCTGCCTGCAATTCACCTTAAACGTCCGAGAAAAGGTGTAAACTAAATCCAGTCCCAATCCAACCAGCCTGCCAGAGCAGATGTTCTTCAACTTGGAGAAGAGACGGCTGAGGGGGAGAGGATAGAGGTCTATAAAATAATGAGTGGAGAGGAACGAGGAAACGTGAATCAGATGTTTACTCCTTCAAAAAGTACAAAGATTAAGGGGCACATAATGAACTTACAAAGTAGTACATGTAAGACTAACTGGAGAAAATATTTTTCCACTCTGTCACATCATTAAACTCTGGAATGTATTGTCTGAGGATGGAGTAAAGCTGTTAGTGCAGCTGGGTTTAAAAAAGATTTGGACAAGTTCCTGGAGGAACTCCACTGCTTACCCTTGGGATAAGTAGCATGGAATCTGTCTACCTTTTGGGATCCTGCCAGGTACTTGTGACCTGCACTGACCACTGTTGGAAACAGGATACTGGGCTTGATGGCCTTTGGTCTGACCTGGTATGACAAATCTTATGTTCTTATGCCCTTCTCCATGGCTGGTACTGGCAGTTTTGCCTTTGAGATTACAGAAGAGATGGGCTGAGTTCACCTGTGTTATAAAGGGAAGGAATAGTGTGTTCCAGAAAGGGGGAGCAAAAAAAACAAATGGTGGTATATGCAGTCTGTGATCTTATAGCTTTATTTGGGAAGATAGCAAGCCAACCTGAATTTGGCCATGTGTTGTGAAATCATTATGGAAGAACCAATGAAACCTTCTGACTACTGTTGAGCTGAAAGCATCATTTTAGTGAGTAATAAAGGTTATTTCAAAGAAAAATTCAATATAACTGGTGAGTTTTCTGAAATATTCAGTAGTCCTGGAGGAAGCTTCTGTCTCCAGTCCATCATCTATGCTATTGGATGAGTTTTTCTTCCTGACCCCCATGTATATAATCTCTGTAGGAAGATAGCCAACACATTAATCATAAAGTTGTTAGGTTGCCTCATTTTCTTTATGTAATACAAATGATGCTTTCATTTACTGGTTTTGATGTGCCTGTGTTGTAGATTACTCATATAAATAATTTCTTCATAAAATGCCTGTTGTATACTTTATTTAGGATTAAAGAATCATCCATTCTTGTCTCTGTTGTATCTCATATAAGAAGTTATGATCCAGGAATGGCACACATATCACAACTTTAATAGACCGTGTTTTCAAAGTTTCTGAAAATCTCATGGTGGCAGTACAATTTACGTTTGGTTTAGTTCAGTTATGGTCCTGTCGGGAATCAGTGGAGTGGAGGAGTGGCCTAGTGGTTGGGGCAAGGTACTTCAGGCTGGAAGGTCAGGGGTTCAAATCCCACTAGAGGACAGCAACCTTGGGCCGGAAGGACTGGGGTTTCTAGTCCCACAGGTGCTCCTTGTGGTCTTGGGCAAGCCACTTAACCCTCCATAGCCCATGTTCCCTATAAAATAGTTATCTCCAAGTTATAATGCCCTGTTCAATGTAATTTCAGTTTGTTCAATGTAAACCACACTGATGCAGAATAGCACGGCATATAAGAGAATGTAAATAAATATAAATAAAATAAAATAAAGAAGCAGGATTCAGAGCAGCTTTTGTGTATTCTCGCAGGTTGATGCAGTAATATGCACTAGGCTTTATGGACGGGTTAGCTTGGCTTTTGCACACAATTTTATGCACTATCAATACAGAAAGGAGTTTAGTGCATGAACTATGGCAAAGCCTCAAGCAATGAGCAGAGCACAGCACAGTTAAAACCATGATAATGAAGCAATTAGTTATTCTGCAGAGTTACCGAGAAGTGCACTGAAGGCTGAATCAAAGTCTGGGGAAGTGTATGAGCTAGCGCTAGTAAAGGATGCAGGACCATACCAAGCCAGAAATACTCCCTGTGCGACTAATGAATCTGATGTCCCACCCAGCCACGTTCAGTATCTCACTCTTGCCTGGAAGCCCAGTGATGATATCAGTGCCCCCTTCTGTGTTTGCACCCTGTGCAGCCATACCGCTCGCACAGCCCTTGGGTACGGCCCTGGAGGAATGTTTGCCTGTTTCTTCTCTTTATCTTGAGCACACAGGCCCAGCAACCTTTTTTTTCTGGCTTTGCTGATGGGGCCTGGTGAAAAAAACAGCAGATGATGAGGAACAGAGAAAGAGGTGTGCAGGATAAGACTAGCATTTATGAACACTGATATTATAATTCTTATGTGCTGGTTTTCTGTGCACAATAATATTGTTGTTTATGCACCAGATGACATACTAGCACATGTCAAGGGAGGAATGGCTCACTGATTGGGACAAGTTACCTCGGGCTGGAGGGCTGGGGGTTCAATTCCTGCATGGGGACAAGCAACCTCAGGCCGGAGGGACTGGGGTCTCTAGTCCCATAGCCACTCCTTGTGGCCTTGGGCAAACCACTTAAGCCTCCATTGCCTCAGGTACACTTAGATTGTGAGCCCTTCGGGGACAAGGGAATAAAAAGTACCTGTTAGTATACATGTAAACCGCTCTGATGCTCAAGTAAAGGGGCAGTATATCAAGTGCCAAAAAGTTGTTTTTATTTTTTGCGCACAAGATATAAGCACTGCTAGTGCAGACCTGTGTGTGCATGCATCTGGCTTGCTCTCCTTGTTTAGTGTAGCCTTTTTGCACACAGCTTATTTGCATGCTATTTGGTTATGGTATTGGAGAGCAAAGCTTTTGCGTTAGGAAACCATGCACTGAGCTTTAGCACATGGCTCTAATGCAGTTTCTGCATCGGCCCATCTGTCTGAAAACTACTGTTCACAACTGGGCTCTGCTATGGGCAGCTTAAGGGGAGATATGATTAATGGGACTTTTTTTAAAGTGCTTCTCCCTTCCTGTGATCATCTGGGAATTCCTTACTGAGAAAGCTGAGTTGAGAAAATCCAGCTCTGTCCCACCAAGATCTGTACAGCCACACCTCTCTCTAAGTGGGTGAGGATAGCCCTGGAGGTGCCACATAAAAGAAACAGACTGGCACTTTGAGAATGAACAACAAAAATGACCAAAGGAATGAGCTCATCATAGTCAATATTCAGCAGTCTGGTGGGCCATATAGAGCTACATAAATATTTCTCTGTATATCTTTATGTAGAGTTTCAGCGAAGATATACAGGGTGGCCCAAAAAAAGTGAGAACATCTCGTAGCATATAAGCTATTTAAAAATTCAAAAAGACAGATGTAAACGATTGACAAATTAAAAAAAAAATATGGTGACCGGAAATTGTTGAAATAAAGACGTTATATAGCTAAAAAAGGTAAATAAGTAAACTATTTAAGCTTTTAATTTACGAGATGTTCTCACTTTTTTTGGGCCACCCTGTACATTTGAATCAGAACAATAAATACATTGGTATAACTATATACAGATAACTTGTCCACATAAAGTTAGGCATTGTGGGACTAATATTCAGTGGCAGTGATTAGCCAATTTAAAGCATCTAGCTGCCACCACTTTACTGGAACCTGGATATTCACCACCAGAGTTTATCCAGCATCCAGCATTGAATATCCAGGTTCTGTGGTCAGCAGGTCGCGCTCTGATCAGCAGCAATATTCAGTCACTAACTGGATAGCACCAGACTGCTCTAACCATCAAACTAGGCAGCCGCCTAGCAGGGCAGCTTCTGGTGGATGGCAAAGAGCAGGGCATTCAAAGCTTTTAGGAAACAGCTGAAATCATTTTTGTTTGAAGCATTCGGCTCATAAAGAGATTTTGGATAGAGTAGTTTATGTCAGCTTGGTGCTGTTTTTATGCTATTTTATGCATTTTTCGTGTCAATTGTTTGCCTTCATTTACTGTAGGTTTAGTTGGAATTTGCCTAGAACATTTGTGTAACGTATAAAGGCAAATTCACATTATTAAATATTAAAAAAAGGCATGTAAACAGTTCCTCTATTTCAAAATGGAAACACAGAGTTTCCACTTAAACAAAATAAATGTTCAAGGAAGACTAACAAGCAGAATAACCATTATGCAATGCAGTGATGCTGACATGTACTAAAGAATCAGTGTTATAATTTTAAGATTTGGTAAAGTTATTTTTACCACACCAAGGAGGCTGGTTACTAAGATGTGCTACATTAATGTGCATTGTGTATGTTAACGTGCGCTATTAGTAACTAGCTTCTATTGAATAACATGAGACCTGCACTAAAATAATACACCTTGGTAACTAGCCCCCCTGTCTATCCTTAGGGATTTGGATGTTACATTTCACCTTGATATTATAATGTAACTTATATAACCTAGATGTAAGAGGATATGTGCCATAAAATTATGTTAGCAATAGTGCAAGATTACTTCTTTTTCTTTTATTTTTTTTTTTACATATCCAAAATATCAAAAACACAGTAGCAAAGACAAAGAAACCCCTACATCATTTTGTACTTAATACACTCCATTATGAAACATTGGTCACCATTCAGGGCCGGCCCAACCATTAGACAAATTAGGCAGTCACCTAGGAGGGCAGCTTCTGTGGGAGTGGTAAAGAGCAGGGCATTGAAATCTAAACAATAGATTCGGACAGCCAGGGTGGGCATGCCTAGGGCGCCAATATCTTGAACCAACTCTGAAGCCAGCCATGTCACTGTCAGCAACCATGTAAACCACCCTCAGATAGGCGCACTAAGTACATGTTTTAATCTTCCCTAAGAAAAAAAAAGATCCAGTTATAACAAATCAAACAATGAATTAAACCCAGCAGGTTAACAGAGGAGTTCAGTAGAGAAAATCATGAAAGTACATTATATGAAGAGTAACACCTTAGCAGAAAAATGAAACATTTGTATCAATTTGTTTATATATCAGTTAAATAACAAGAAAAGATGAAAAGGGTGATAACATATTATAAAGTCACTGTGTCCGTAAACTTCAATTAATGGGAAGCTAGAGTTAATTCTGTTCATTTCTATCTAACAGAATACCTGCCAATTAAACCAGATCAAATTATTCAGCTACTCTATTATTTATACACTGAAACCTAGATGCAAAAGATATTTTAGTTTATTCCCTCCCTATGGGGTCCTTCAAATCCTTCTAGTCGCACAAAAACGAAACTCTTTCATGCTTTACTCAAAAGCATTATTAAAATTAATAGGCACTGCCAACTTTCTACTAATGATTCTTAACAGATCTAATGTGTTCCCCCACCCTCTGTTAATTTTCTTTTTGCTGACCTACAGTTGTGGTCAACATTTTTTGCACCCTTGCAGGTCAGCCCCTCAATGTCCAATATCTCATTTAAAAAAAGTGGCCAGTGAAATGGCTTTGGATTGTATAGGCACACATATTTGACACATAAAAGAATCAAATAAAACAAGACCAATTAAAAAAGGAAAATAGAAGGAAATAGTTAAGAACTGGGACATTGCCAGGACATGACAGGAGCTGAAGTGTTGGTGCTTTTTCATGTGATCGGTAATGGGAGTAGGATTTGCTTCCTCCCTTTAAAATTGGAAATCTTTTCAGCAAATCGATTCTCCATAGCAGAGATCTTCTTTGATCAACTAAGTGACTTTTCTTGATTTCTAAAAACAGCCAAGCTTGAAAGAATAAATATACTGGTGTGTACTAAGGGGTCCTGGTCTCCATAGTACTTGTAGGGGTTGCGTCCCCTTTTAAAAAGAAAAAAAGGAACATTACACTGCAAGAAGAAAGTGTGTAATCTTCATGGTGTACGTTCCAACAAAAATGTATTTGATTAGGGTTTCTCTTATGAATGGTTATAGGACATGATTATTGGCACCCTTATAAACAATTCAAATCAGTTTGAACAGAAGAACCACATTCCCATTGCAGTAAAATTAGATGATCAATTATCAGTACTCACATGACTTGAATCAACCAATAAATGATGGTTCTAATGTTTAAAATGGTCACATTCACTCCCTGTTCCATTTTCACAATGGTGAAGACAAGAGAGCTGGCCGAGGCCATCAGAAAATCCATTTTCACCAAACATCAAATTTCAAAGGGGTACAAGGCCATCTCCAAAGACCTTGGGATTCCTGTGTCTACAGTTTGCAGTGTTATTAAGAAGTCTTCTACTCGTGGAACTGTCAAGAACCTCCCAGAACGTAGTGGGAACAGGAAAATTAATCTAGGGTGTTTTCAAAGGTTAGTGCAAACTGTTGGAAAAACACCACTTACAACATCCAAAATGTTTAAGGCTGACCTGGAACAATCTGGAGTGGTGGTTTCAACCAGCACCATACGCTGTGCACAAAACAAAGAAGGACTTCATGGGTGAAGGCCAAGGAGGTCCCCACTGCTCAAAGATAGACATAAAAAGAAATGCCTGATCTTTGCCCAAACCCACCTTGAGAAACCACAATCCTTCTGGGAAAATGTTCTGTGGACAGATGAAACCAAACTTAAGCTCTTTGGTAATGCAGACCAGTGGTACATTTACCGATGAAGAAATTAGGCTTATAAGGAAAAAAACATCCTTCCTACAGTTAAATGTGGTGTAGATTTCATAATGTTGTGGGGCTGTTTTGCTGCCTCAGGAACTGAAGGCTTGAAACGTATTAAAGGAATCATGAAGTCAGAGGACTACCGAGGTATTTTGGAGTGAAATGTGCTACCTAGTGCTAGAAAGCTAGGTCTGGATTGAAAGTCATGAGTTCTCCAGCAGGATAATGACCCATAACGTACATCCAAAAGCACAAAAAAATGGTTAAAAAGGAACAAATGGACTGTTTTAAAACTGGCAAGCAATGATCCCTGATCTCAATCCAATCGAGAACCTTTGGAAAGAACTGAAATCTGCCACTGGTAAAATGAATCCAGGAAACATTCATGAGTTGGAACAAATCGCAGTTGAAGAGTGGGAGAAACTACCAACAGACAGTGTATGAAACTTATAGATGGCTACAAGAAACCTTTGGAGGCTGTCATCAATGCCAAACGTTGTGCAACCAAATATTAGTGAAGCATGCCATTAATCCTGTCCAGGTCATATTTTCTTTTTGTTTGTTTGTTTTTTCAGAAATTACTACGTCTAAGTTGCACAGACATTTGTTCGTTGTATACCTTTGAACATACTCTTAAGCTATCAAAATGCATACAATTGGAATACTTCCAATTATTTCTCAAGACATTGTACACAACATACCTAAAATGCAAGCATGCCAATAATGTTGACCACAGCTGTATGTAGGAGTGCAGATATTATCCAACATAATCAGTCACATCTACAAATAACAAAACTCAAGATTTGAAATTCCTTGTCGCTTTTGTAGCAGAATTGTTCCCATATTTACAAAATATGTAATGATAACGCACTTTCAAAAATTCTTCTCTGTGCCAGGGTAAGTCCAGTCACTGGCATACAGCCATGAGGCCAAGGCATACCTGGAGAGGCTGAGTTGCTGGCTACCACAGGAGCGTATGCTGGCAAGGAGACGGTTTGACAGTGACTCTGGTGGGAGCTGGCAATAGAGCCAAGACTAGTGTGGACGGCATCTAAGCATGCGGCCATGAAGTGGGATTTTGGAAGGGGCACCCAGGAAGAGTCTGGGATGTCCAGAGAGGGCCAGCCCCGGAGTTGGTTCAAGGTGATGGTGCCCTGGGCAAACCTTAAGCCTTATGCCCCCTGGCTATCAGAATCTATTGTTTAGCTTTCAATGCTCTGCCCTTTTCTGCCTCCCTCCACCCCCCTTCCCCCAGAAGCTGTCGCCCTAGGTGACTGCTTAGTCTGCCTGATGATTGGTCCAGTCCTCTGTTCAGAGCAGATTGTTCAAAACTCTTGGGGAGTGGCAGCAGCAAAGAGAGGCATCTATAACTATACTTCATGTACTTTGGCCCTGAAACCTGACCAAAATGTTCCAGTCCATCACATACTAAGCAGATTTACTCCCACCTAAACAATCCCTTGTGCATAGTTACATTCCTTGTTACACCCTGATCATCCCCTGTTACACTGTTCCTCGTATTGTTTACTGTTCCGTGTAAACCGCTTTGATAATATGAAAGGCGGTATATAAAAACTGTTAAATAAATAAATACGTGCCTTCTGAAATTGTTCCATCTCCACCCTGAAAAATAAAGATCCCAACAACCGGTTATGGAGACAGGCCCCGTGCACAGGTGTAGGCCATTTCACAAATATGAACATCACCAGATTACATGGCCTCAGAACCAGGTACTTGGACATACCAACAAGGGTATTGCAGAAGGGGGTAACTATGTTACGAGACTTGCACATCACAGCCGGCCATTTCAGATACTCAGACGTGGCGGAGGGCCTCTAATATGTTTGGAGTATGCATTTACGTGCAGGTTTTGTCAGCTAGGAAATATTAACTGTGGCGATGAAAGTATGTTATGCTCTTCCCCCTGAAAGCATTGCAGCCATGAAACAAGTATTTGCACGCACTCTATTTGTGGTCAGGAGCAGGTGTGGGCATGGACGCCTCAAAAGCCAGGGTCAGAAAGACGTGCTTGTGCTATTCTGAAATCACACTCTGACGTGCATCTCCATTGTTCCACCTAGGCCACGCCTCCTCCCCATCCTGTGCTACATGGATATACTCTTGCTGGGGATGGCTATGTACCTGGTGTCTAAAACGGGCCCATGAACGTTTCTGTGATGTACATGTCTGAATGCCTGTTTTCAGACATCCAAGCACGAATAGAGCTTCTAAAATACTCCCCATAGTGCTGGGACAGGCTCAGAAACAAGAACCCAGTAGACAGATGGGAAGCAGGAATGCAGAGTCAGATGTGGAACAGTGATTGAGCAGAGTTGTAGGGAAAGGAAAGGATTTGGGATTTAGCTCACGTTTTCTTTTTTTCAGAAGTAGCTCACAGTGAGTTACCTTCAGGTACAGTGGGTATTTTCCTGTCTCCAAAGGGCTTATGATCTAAGTTTGCACCAGAGGCAATGGAGGGTTAAATGACTTGCCCAAGATCATAAGGAGTGGCAGTGAGATTCAAACCTGGCTTCCCTGATTCTAAGCATTAGGCTACTCCTCCACCCTATACCTCATAGGCCAGGCATATGTGCTCCACACAACCTGAGGTGCAAGGGGATGCTGTACAGCTGTCTGAGGAAGAGAGGGAGGGAGGGAGGGAGAGAGAATGGGGATGGGGAGGGGGAAGGGAGTTTAGGGGTAGGGGGATGAGATAGGTTGGGAGGGGAGAGCAGGGGGGATGGCACAGAGAGCCAGGCTGAATCCTTGCAAGCAGCAGGCGCCCCACCACTTGCCCCCCCTCCAACCTCAGGACTAGCAGAACCAGAGGTCCTGCTGCAACTCCAGGCTATCTGCAGGAGATGCAGCAGGATTTCAGAGTTGTCACCTGGGCCCAGGAAAGAATAAGGGCAGAGATGCATGCCTTGCCAGAGGCTGTATTGCACCTGCCGGCATGTGTCTCTGCCCTTGTTCCCTCTGTACACAAGGGGGAGGGCTCTAGTTTAGGGGAGAGGTTAAATATTGTACAGATATTCTTGCTGTTGTTGTTAATAAACATTGCATATATATATCCAGGATAGAATTGTTTCTGTGTTAGCTTCTTTATACTGCATATTTACAATACTAGGGCACTTATGAGGGTGTCAGATACACATTGAGGACAGGCTAACACACTGGGGGCACATCTGATGTAGCCAACACATGAGGAAAAGATTGGGTGAAGTGTAGGCTGCAAACAACATAGCCAGCACAGTGGCTGTCAAACAGGAACTAGGGACACCAAGTGACACCAACATGAACATGTGTGAACCCCTCTTTGAAGACCATGTGATGCACCCACCAAATAGCTCTTGCAGTTCTCATTGGGCTGTTTCCTGGGGCACCATGCCACAGCTATGATCAGGAGGGGAATATATATGGGACAGTGAGATGTGCTTTCTGCAGACCTAACTGCTCATAAGATGGTGGTTGGGTTCTGCAAGACCCATGGCCTACACATGGGAACTAGATAGGTGCCCAACATGAACCCTACTTGCATATAAGGCAATCCTTTGGTACAGTTACCTCAGATACACAGCCACAGAAGTCCAGTCATCTGCATATAGATACAAAGCCAAATAGAGTCCAGCAACTCAATTACTCTTATTTATATATTTTGCTAAATTTATATACCGTAAATCTAAAAGTCTAAGCGGTTTACTCTTAGATACTCTATATAGAAAGATATATTGCTGTAATGATGATTGTAATCTCCCCAGGCTTGGTTGCAGAGGTACAGATGTGGTAAACATTATTGCCACCCTTGCATTTTAGGTATGTTGTGTACAACATATTGAGAAATAATTGAAAATATCCGAACTGTATGTCATCATAATATTGCAATAGCATGTTCAAAGGTATATAACAACAAAAAAAGATGTCTGTGCAACTTAGACATAGTCATTTCTGAGAAAAAAATAATATGACCTGGACAGGATTAATGGCACCCTTCACTAATATTTGGTTGCACAATCCTTGGCAGTGTTGACAGCCTCCAAACGTAGCCATCTGTAAGTTTCTTCCATCTGTCTGCTGGTAGTTTCTCCCACTCTTCAACTGTGATTTCTTCTAGCTCATGAATGTTTCCAGGATTCCTTTTACCAATGGCAGATTTCAGCTTTTTCCAGAGGTTCTCGATTGGACTGAGATCAGGACTCATTGCTGGTCAATTTAAAACAGTCCATTTGTTCCTTTTTAACCATTCTTTTGTACTTTGGATATATGTTTTGGATCATTGTCCTGCTGGAGGATATACGACCTTTGACCCCTACCTAGCTTTCTGACACTTTTTGCTTCAAAATACCTTGGTAGTCCTCTGACTTCACTATTCCTTTAATACGTTCCAGCAAAACAGCCCCACAGCGTTATGGAACCTCGATCATATTTAAATGTAGGAAGGGTGTGTCTTTAGGAGTTTTGGGGTGGGATTGGGGATGAGATGGGGTGTTCAGTTGTTGTTCAGTTTTCTGTTTGCTAGTACTGTAAACCCCATACATACATAAATAAATAAATAAAATAAGCTTCATTTCTTTGTCTGTAAATGTATCGCTGGTCTGTACTGCCAAAGAGCTCAAGCTGGGTTTCAACTGTCCACAGAAGATTTTCCCAGAAGGACCATAGTTTCTTAAGGTGTGTTTGGGCAAAGATCAGGTGTGCCTTTTTAAGTCTGTCTTTGAGCAGGGGGAACCTCCTTGGCCTTCGCCCATTAAATCCTTGTTTGTTTAGTGCACAGCATATGGTGCGGGTTAAAACCACCAGTCCAAATTGCTCCAGACCAGCCTTAAGCTCTTTGGATGTTGTACATGGTGTTTTTCCAACAGTTTCCACTAACCTTCAAAGACTTCTTAATTCATTTTCCTCTTTCCACCAGTCCTGGGAGGTTATTGACAGTTCCATGATCAGAAAACTTCTTACTAACATTGTGAAGTGTAGACACAGGAATCCCAAGGACTTTGGAGATGTCCTTATACCCCTTTGAAATTTGATGTCTGGTGATAATGGTTTTTCTGACTGTCTCAGGCAGCTCTCTTGTCTTTACCCATTGTGAAAATGGAACAGGGAGTGAATGTGGCCATTTTAAACATTAGAGCCATCATTCATTGGTTGATTCAAGTCATGTGAGTACTGACAATTGATCATAGGTGTGTCTAATTTTGCTGCAATGAGAATGTGGTTCTTCTGTTCAAACTGATTTGAATTGTTTATAAGGGCACTAATAATCATGTCCTGGCAATGTCCTAGTTTTATACTACGTCCTACTATTTCTTTTTTTAGTTGGTCTTGTTTTATTTTATTCTTTTATGTGTCAAATATATGTGCATATAGAGGCCAATTCAGGTTGGGGCACGTCCAGTCCATCCGGACGTCCAGAAATCTAGATGGGCTGAATTTGCACCCAATTCTGATCTTGCGGGGGCTAGACATTCCCATGGGATCAGAATTGGATGCAACTGGTCTGGACAGGCAGGCCATGCCCCAATTCTGAGGGCCTGGACATCCAGCCAAAACCCTGTCTAAAAGCACCTGCATGGAGCCCCGTCGCCATGGCACTGGGACACCATGCAGCCATCCTGATCCATTGCAGAGATGGCAAGTCTGATTTCCCTCCACCTGACCCCCCCCCCTGGGCCTGCCAGGATCGGGCTGCGGGGAACCCCCTGCCCCTCCTCACCTCCATGCCATGTCCCACCGCTGCCCGCCGCATTCTTCAAGGGAACTTATTTCACATCTGAGGTGGAATAAGTTCCCTGTCTAACCCCTGGCCCCCAGACATACAGAGCCGGTGCCGGAATTGGCCCTGTACATCCAGGTTGAGCACCCTGCCTCTGGCCCACCCTCACTCCTCCTCTGGCCCGCCCCTCTCTTGCCCCCATACAGAGCTTCCCGCACATCTCTATACATGTGGAGAGCTCTGCAGTGGTAATCGACCCCAGGCATCTAGCGGGGATGTACGTCGAAACCAGATCTACATCCCTGCTAAACGGGACTCAGAATGACCCCTAATAGTCCAAAGCCATTTCACTGGCCACCTTTTTTTAGGAGATATTGGACATTAAGGGCTTGAACTGCAAGGCTGCCAATAATGTTGCCCACAACTGTATAATATAGTCTTGCGGGAAGCTTTCTGCACAATATGAAGCAAGCAGTTGTAACAGTCCTCCCCAATCTAATAAGGATCCCACTGGTCTGGCTTCTTATCAGCTAATATCATTATTAAATCAAGATATTAAAGTGTTAGCACCTATTCTTGCATCTCGGCTGAGAGGGATTCTTCCCAAGCATATCGCTGCTACTACTACCACTGATCATTTATACAGTGCTATAAGGCATACTTGCCCAAGTCCTGCAGAAATCAATGGCCAAATGAACTCACATACGCTGATACCTGCTTGGGAGCAGTTGTCAATATTCATATGTAAAGTTTGTGGGGGAGATATGCAATATGATTAACGCAGTTAGCAGACCAGGATATTCAGCGGGTGCCGCCGCCGCATGCCCCATCGCTAGTCAGCAAGCATGAGGGCGTTCCACGGGTGGAGCAGACGTGGCACCCAGCGATAACTAGGAAGCAGCGATATCGAGTCCCACTGCCTGGTTAGTGCATAGCGGTGAAAGTTAGGCACCTGAAAGGGTAGCCTAATTTTTGCCACAGAAGCTAACTGGACAGCTGCTGAATATCACCACTGCTCGATTAGCTTCCTGCTTCTGCGGCTACCCCAGATATTCAATGCCAGTAGTCAGATATAGCCCCTGCATTGAATATCTGGGCTAGCTTCAGTGGCGACAGCTAGCCGCTATAATCACGCTAGCCACCGTCACTGAATATCCCCTCCCCCCACGTGTACATACTTATTTTATAAACCTATAAATCATGACTCCACCCCTGCTCAGCCCAAAATCCACCCCAACATGCTTACACCCAAGTCGCATAAAAGTATGTGCATTTTCGTAACTGTGTCTATTTTTACACAGGAGTAAATTTAAAAGAGGCATTTAAAGCCCATATACTGATGTATACATGCAAAAAAAAAGCCTTTAAAAATTAAGCTCAAGGGTGAATTATATCTCATGAATTATCTGAAAATTATATGCATGGTATGTAACAATGGGGGTTTTTTTTCAACACTATCGCTTTGAAAAAACGAAAACTAAGGTATCAACATGGAGAGACTAGGAGGCTGATTTACTATGCTGTGATGAGGTTCTCCTGCAGAAAATGTGAATTGCAAGTAAATAGGCCTCGGAAGAAAGGCCTGGCAATCTACTTCCGGTGACACTGCCAAGAAAACCCAGGAGCTTCTGGGTCGCCAGGAGTCAGGACTGACTCGAAGGCACACATTGCATTGCAGGCCTCACTGAAGGAAATGAGATGTGCAGTCAATAGCATGTATTTTCCATTTTAAAAAAATGCATCATAGCTTAGCAAACCAGTCTCTATGTGGAGTGGAGGGGGAGAGGGGTATTCAAAGGAATTAACACGGTTAGCATTACGTTGTGCAATCTAATTCTCTCTGTAACAGCTTTCAGATTGGGCATGGTTTGGAGGGGGCAGGGCAATGCTGCAGGCTGGTGCTGGAAAGGGAAGAGCCACATGGGCCCTATCTCATCTAAATTATAAATTTCTCTTCTTGCTACTGTCCACACTCCCCTGCCCCCATGGTCCAGCATCTCTCCCTCAAACCTGCCTTCCTGATGGCACTTTCTTGGTGAGCGGGGGGAACAGTAGCAGCAAAATTAAAAACAGAAGGAGCAGCACGAAGCTTTCCTAACCCTGTGCTGCTGAAGGTTCTGCCGTGCACTCCTCCAGTGACTTGCATTTCCCATTGCTGTATGGGATGAGAACTGGCAGAGCCTTCAGCGGCATGGGGGTCATGAAGGCTCCGGCAAGCTCATTCCTGTTTTTAAGCTTGTTGTCATGCCTCCCCCTTCCCTCCCCTGGCAGTAAGAAATATGCTGGACCTGGGTAGTGGGAGGGGAAGAAAAGAGAGAGGATGAGATGCTGAACCTGGTTGGGTAGAAGAGGAAGAAGAGCTGGACCTGAAGAGACAAGAGGACAGAGTTCATCAAAAGGGAGCGAGAGAGAAGGAGTGTGCCTAGGCGGATGGGGGTGAGAGACGGCATTGGAGAGAGGTACAGAGGAGAAAGCATGTGCTAAGAGGAGAAAAAGAGTATGCCAGGAAGGGTGAGAGTGCGTGCCAGGAGAGATGGATTGGGAGAGTGTGCTAGGAGGAAGGAGGGAAAAAAAAGAGTGCCGGGACGGGGGAGGGGGGATGTAAGGATGGGGGAAGATGGGAGGGTTTGGGAAGAGGAGATAAAGGAGGGAAAGGAGATGAGTAAAAGCAAGAGGAAATGGAAGGGGAGGAAGGAGAAAGGAGAGAAATTAGAAGAAAGGAAGAGCCGAAGGAAGATGAAGATGAGTGGGAAGGGGGCAGGTGGTGTGCAGGGGAGAAGCAAGCAAGGACGGAGGGATGGAGGAGAAGACAAGAAAGATGAGGAATTATGGAGAGGTGGAGAAGGGTGGGCAAATGAGTAGGGAGGTGAAGAGCAATGGGTGTGTATGAGAGCAAGAGGAGATAAAGAGAAGAATGGAAGAGTATAGGTAAGATAAAAAAAAACAAGAAAAACAAAAGAAATGGAATCTATAATATAAACAAAATGAAATATGGAACAGCATGGAAAAAATCTAGAGGAAATGCAGAGAATAAAATAAGGAAAGAGAAAAATCTTAGAAATCAGAAGGGAGAGGAAAGTGGAAAAAAAATAAAATGAATTAATAAGGAAAGGCTGGAGAAAAGAAAGTAAATCTAAATAAAAGCAAATAAATAAAGGAAGACAATAAGAATGTAGTAAGAAATACAGAGATTTGAAAATATAAACCATGTCAATCCCTTTATCCGAGATGCAGTATTCAACAGCACAAACTCACTTAGTGCCACTGAATATGCCCAGATGCCACTGCCACACGCCCCGATGCTAAGTGAATGGCATCAGGGCGTTCCGGGGTCGGATGGGGGGTGGCACCAGGGCCATACTGATGGTGAAATGCGACTTGCACATCAGGCGCAATCCCCCCCCCCCCCCGCAGCCCCATCTAGCCACTTTATGGGGGCAGGAGAGAAGAGGCGCGCACCCGATGTGCAAGCTGCCTACCGCCGGCACGCTAAGCAGGTCTGCTCCCTCCTGGAGAGACCAGACCTGCTTAGTTGCCGGCGGGAAGACTTCAGGGGCGCACCGCTTGCAAAGGGCTTGGGACGGTCCTGGGTGGCACCCAGGCATAAGCAGGCAGCGGTGATATTGAACTGCTGCCCGGTTAAAGCACAGTGAAGGCTGGCTTATCGCTGCAGAAACTAACCAGGCTTCCGCTGAAGATTGCCACTGCCTGGTCAGCTTCCTGGCAATCCAGGCAACCAGAATATTCAATGCTGAGGCCCAGATATGACCCCTGGCATTGAATATCTGGGTTTAAGTCTCAGCGGCAATAGCTAGCCGCTGAAACGGCAATGGCCACCACTGCTAAATATCTCCCCCCCCCCCCCCCAACAGTGTTCTTGCCAGAAACATTTGCCAGCCAGGTGGCCTGAAGGAGTAGCTGGGTGGGCTGCACTAGAAGCTGACTGGCAGCAGATAGGCAACTAGTCATCTTTCAGGAAGTTCCATATACGATGCATTTGTTTGTCACTGTTTCAAATTCATCTAAGAGTCTAATTCATTCATATTATATTTGCATGTGTGTTTGGGTGTGTGTCTGCATGTGCTGTTGACTCAATGCTGACCCCGGATGACCCAGCCCCTTGGGTTTCTTGGCAAGGTGTCACCAGAAGTAGATTTTCAGGCCTTTCTTCTATGCAGTAAGTCTACAGCCACCTGGTATTCTAAGATGGTGTCTAAGTACTAGCCTGGCCCGATCTTATACTGTTACATTTTTTAAGTATTAATTACAGAATCACTTAAATTATTTTGCCATTCCTGCTTATATTTTGCCATGTCAATTCATCAGGTTAAGTTAGCCAGATGGGCAGTACAGGGCCGGCCCAAGGGTTTCTGCCACCCCAGGCAGAAGCCCTGACTGTGCTGCCCCCCCTCCCTCCCTCCCATGCTGCTGATTCCATCGGTGGGGAGAGATGGCTTGATTTGGTGTGGTGGCGGCTCGCGGTAGGCCATGAGCTTCGGCACACATGGCCTGCTGCTTCTGAGCCTCCTCCGACACAACTGTCAGAGGGGGAGGTCAGAAGTGGCCAGCCTTGTGTGCCAAAGCACAGAACCTGTTGCGGGCGCCGTGCCGCCCACAGAGGTCTGCCGCCCTAGGCTGCTGTCTAGCCCACCTAGTGAACTGGTCAGTAAAATCAGCTGGGTGGCACACCCATTCAAATGGTTCTGGGGAGAACACTAAAATATGTTATTGCATCACCTTACTCCAAATGAAATATTGCATCACCTTACTCCAAATGAACAGGTGGGAAGGTTGAGGTTGGGGATAGTAGGCCTATGAGGAAGGGGTGGGGCATGAATGATAGAATGTGTGTGTGAGAGAATGGAGGGGGGGGGGGATGAGAAAGCTAATACTGTAGTTGCTAATCTTGAGGGGAGAGGGAAGTTTCCCCCTTTACTAATTTGAGCCCCCTATCCCTCCCTCCCCCCATCCAAACAAAGCAGGCAAAATACTCTACCAAAAGCCCTGATCTATAATCCATAACCTATATAGTTCTAGTAAGTGCCCTAAGGAGGCTGATGGAAATGGACAATGAGTTACACCTCTTGCACTCAGCACTTCAGCATTTCTTTTAATTGTTGCATTTCTCTTTTTTTAAGTTTAATATTTAGACAACAAAGCAAAGTTTATTTAGTAACAATCAATCAGTGCACTTCTGATCTCCAGCTGGCTACCGAAGCACCCGCTCTCCACAATTCAGTCCTGCAGACGCTTTAATACCTCCTGCCTCTTCCACAGGCCCGAGTCTCGACTCCACGACTAACCACGCCCCCGAACCTTCAGTCGGGAAGCGGAGCCTCAGAACTCAGAGAAAGAAAGATTAATGCGCGTCGCTAAGCAACCTTCAGCATCAATACCGGATGACGTCATGCGCTTGCATCCTCTAAGGACTTGCGGCTAGAGAAAAACTGAAAACTTTGCCGCCTGTAGGAAAATAGTTCTCAGAACGTCTGGAAGCTTTGAAATCCAATAATTATTTATGCAAGTTATAAAGTGTGCTTATCAGCGAATGCAGTTCCACAATGTGTCCGTTTATAAGCGATGTTTTGCTAACCGTGTTTTAATAATTCGGTATGGTGGGAGAAATTTTATGCTTTTTTTAATGTGTTTTGTTTTTGCAAAGATCTCAGCTGCGTTAAGGTTATGCGTTCTTATCTAGAATGAAGGAAAATGCGGAGATGGAGCTTCCGAAAATTTTTAAGAGGCGCAGACCTCCTGACTGAAGTACTTGTCCTCTCAGCCTCACCACAACAGTGAGTGAGTATAATATACTGAACGTGTTACGTTTTACATATGGCGTTACCTCTGTTATAATGCTCCGGGGCGTGCAATATGGTATTTTAGAATGGTGCATATATCTCGACCAGTGCTCGTGAATGTGCAGCGCTTACCCCAATAGTTAGTGATTTCATATGAGAATACAGAGTTAAAATGGGGATGATTATCACAGATTTTTATTAAAAGCTATTACTGCAAATAGACATGACTGTCGCCACAAGAAGCTGCGATTTTGTTTTTGTTTTTTTGCAAGTAGCATCTGTTTTCAGAGTCTTTTCTTTTATTATTTTTGTAACGTGGTACCGTAATTATGGAAAGCCACATTTCAACTTACATATGTAAAAATGTAGTCTTAAAGGCTTTTTCTTTTTAAACGGATTTCCTTTATGCGTTTAAGAAAACCTACAAAAATTGCCTATTATGGCATGGCGCTGATTCATGTGTCAGTTGCCTCTGATGGACTGTAAACAGATCTGCTAGCTGGAATGGGGGGCTGGTAGGCTCTGCTGTTGAACGAGAAGAGGTAATTCATTATTATTCTTTTAAGAATTCCCTTTTTTCAATCTGTTCCGAAGGAAATATAACTCAGATATAGAGAAAAAGATGAAAATGGTAGCTAGTTGCCACTTAGAGATGTGAAAATGCAAATTGTTAGGTAAAAGTGGCAAAATGGATAATTATCTTCCACTGCCACACCCTCTCTGACATTGCTAATTCTCTCTCAAGCACTAATTTCTCTCACTCTGACTCTGCTACTGGTCATTTGAATAGTGCTACTTTGTAGTAAACCAGGTATTAGATATTTCAGTGTAGAGGGGATGCTGAAAACTCTTACTCTGTCTTCAAATATTTGGCAGGCTCAACAGGTGAAAGGTTGCCTATATTCAGAGTCGCCAAGCAGCCCAATTCCAGGAGGGCAGATTTCATGCCTGTCCTGAATTTCTATTGGACCTGCAGCACTGATTTCAGTTGGTAGAATCAGGGACTACAAATACCACGCTGCTTTAGAGGATATAAGTTCAAAACAAGGACTGGCTAAAAAGTCTTCCTCGTTGGAACTGAGTAACTTGACAGCTTTATCACACCTTGTGTACTCCAGAGGAAAGCTGTTGTTGGCACCATGCAAATATTAAGAGTATTAGCAGTAAATTCTAAAGGCTGTAACTTTACCAAAAACTGTGGTCAGAGAAGTTACTAGCTATTCAAGAGATTCTAGACTTGTGCCCATAGACAGGCCTGGATCTAGACATAGGTAATTGCCTAGGATGACACAGTTTAAAGGCACCAAATACCCAGACCAAAGAGGAGCTTGATACCACTTATTTTAGTGCTATGTGCATGTGCTGCTTCAAAGGGGCATCATATTGGCACTTTTGCCTTTCATCTAGAAACATAGAAACATGATGACAGAAAAAGACCACATGGCCTATCTAGTCTGTCCTTCCATATCATCTGATCATCTTCTGGCTCTCCAGTCTTTGGGATCTCTGATACTACCACCATCCCCTCCCACCACCATCTAATCTGTGGGATCTACTATCTGGCCTTGCATATGGGTGCCAAAATCTTAAATCTGTCCCTGGCAGAATGAACCCTCTTTCAGGACTTCATGCACTCTCCCTCTGGTGATCAAAGGATGCAGCGTAAACCTGCATTGTGTGAAGAGCATCAGACAGAAGACTGACCAGATGCTGCCAGTATTCTTGAGTTGCCAGCCCTGCCATAGGCGCCTCAAGATAGTTAAACTCAACAGCCACATCCCCCCCCTCACACTGAACCAATCAATCAATCAACCAGCCCGCCCCCATCCAAAATTATCAAGTTAGTTGGTGAATACCCCACACCTGTAGAACTCCTACCATTCTTAGAACTGATGCCTTCTGGCATTGCATGGCTCTTGGTGAGTTTGAGGCTTGCGGTACTCAAACTCCCATGTTGTTCTCGGTATTGTAGTCTCATAAGAACTGTGGGCACCACATGGCTCAAATACAGTGAGGGCCCTGTGGTGTCAAGGGAACAACTATTTTGGGGATGCAGCTATATGCAAGGCATGACATTCAAGGTACTAACCCACATGCCAGGACACGACCTTTTGTGCCAGTGTTTACCAGTGTACCTCATCTGGCTTAAGAGTGAGGTTCCTTTCTTCTCCTTTTGGAAACACTACCCTAGCAGGTGTCTTGATTATTTATCTTGTTTGATCCTAGCATGTGCCGCCAACTTCTCATATTTGATAACTCATTGATAGGTGCCATCCTCCTTAAACCAGCAGGCACTGTTATAAGCATTGACACAAGGTGGGTATCTGGTTGGGAAGAAATGGAAAAAATCCAGGCATGAGGTCACCCAGGTGATGGAAATTCAGGCCTGGAGCCCTGTGAGAGCATAGGCAAATGTCTTGAGGCTGATGGGACTGGGGAGTGGGAAGTTATGGGGAGAGATGAAGGTTGCACTACTGCTAGGCTAAGGAGAAAGAGATTACCATGAGAGGAGGTTGAGGAAAATGAAGATGATAGAAGGAAGGGGGAGGGGGGGGAGAGAGAGGGGAAGGTGGGTTTGGGTGAAATGCCCCTAAAATTAGGGGAAGGTGGGAGAAAGACGACCCTGGAGAGAATAGGGAAACCAAAATATCTAAAGGAAAAGAAGCAAAGAAAAGAAAACATAAAATAGAAAAAAAAGTAAAAGAATGAAAAAATTGAAAGAAATTAAACACATTTCCTTAGTTCCTAACAATTTCTGTCTTGTGGTTATGTTTTTTTCTACATATTTTTTCACCCCTATAGTTGGGGTGTACATGCATACATAGCAGAAGCAGTAGTTTCAAAGGATGTTTTCTTGCTGAATAGAGTCCTAAGCACCCAAAAGCAAAGGTAATGAAGACAAAATATCCTTTTCCTGCTTTACTGTCTTTACATTGCTGGGAGGAGAAGAGTATATACATGGTGGCGATCGGTTTCTGTTTACTGAGCTGCTGATTTTTAACCATTCATATATTGAATCAATGGATTCAAAGCCTAGCAATATAAGATGCTAGGTTGATTTCAGTGAGTTCTTGTTTGATCAACTGCAAAATTTCAAGTTATTGCTTCCTTTTAAATTTTGAAGTAGCAAAAATCTATTTATGAAACTTCTTTGCTTTTTTTTTTGCCCTACAAGAGAAGATGGTAAACCACCTGTCTGAGACAGGAGAAGGTGGGGCTGTGAAATTTGATTCAATGTGGTTTTTCTCTGTGGCAGTTGTTTCTGAACAGTAAAAGGGCAAAAAAAAAAAGCAGCAGCTCTTAAGTGGCAAGACAATACAAACCCGGCGCTATCAGCTCTGTATGCCTCTTTGCAGCTCACTGATAGCACGCAACTTCAGCACCAGCATGCAGAAAGTGCATATGCGAACTGGCCATGTGTTAAACATGACACAAATGAGAGCATTAAACTGGGAGAGCAAGCCAAACGTGCACAGAAGTCGGCGCAAGTTTGGCATATTCTCCCAGAGAAACAAGGGCACCCCGTTGCTAATTTGCATATGTGACCCAGCAGTATTTTGATGGCATTGGAGGCTTTCCCTGATACCTAGATCATCTGAGGGGAGGTTTGACACTTCCCTCTTAGATGATCCAGGCATCAGGGAAAGCCCCTGATGCTATCGAAATACTGTCGGGGGCCAAATCCTTGGTAGCCCTGTGGCCCCAATCCTCCCCACCCAACTAAAAGAAAACCCTGGTGGCCCAGCAGCCCCAAATCCTACTCCCCCCCCCTCCCCTCCCCTCCCTCAAACCAGCCCAACTGAAGAAAAAGAACAAAAAACAGTTGCCCCAATTTTTCCCCTCGCACCACCCGCTCAACTAAAAATAAGCCTAGTGGCCCTGATTTTCCCTCCCCCCCCCCCACTCACCCAACTAAACATAAGCCTGGTGGGCCCCAAACCCCTCACCCCCCGCCTGGTACCTTCACAAAGGAGCAGGAGCACTGCCCATGCACTCCTGCTCCTGTGCTGCCATTTTGAAAAATGGTGGTGCCTGGCCCCACACGGTGCATCCTGGGATCATGGTGGTAGTAACTGCTGCTCTGCAGCACGAAGGGATCTGTGGTCATTCATATCTGCCTGTCAGGTGTCTGCCCAAGTGGTACAGTCCTGGAGAGTGTGGACTAGGTGATCAGAGCACATGCCATTTGGAGCCCTCTCAATCACTAAAGTACCTTGGGGCAAGATTCAACACTCGCACAGACAGGGGTTTCTTGCCTGATGAGAGAGTGGGGAAAGTTGTCTCAGCTGGTAGCCTTCCAGAAATAGCAGGCTTCAAGTTTTAGAATTACCTTCAGTTCTTTGGCTCGGTGGCGGCAATAATCAAGCTGGTCCCTTAAGTGTGGGCTCATACAATGCTGCTGCAAAGTTCCCTACTGTCTTTCTGGTCACCCTGCTCACAAGACTTCAGAATCAGGCTTCTCCTTCCCCTGTCTTTGTCAGCCAGCCTGCGTTGATGGGAACAGCCCAACCACTAATGAAGGGTATGCCCCTGGATGATCCTTCATGGCTTCTCCTATCGATGGATGCCAGCCTTTTCAGCTGGGGGGACCACATTGCAAAAGGTAGTCAGCTCAGGGCCATTGAACAGTCAGGAAATGGCATGACCCATCAACCAACTTAAGGCAAGGACCATTCACTTGGCTTTCTTGCGCCTTTGTGCCTGGTTCGAGACAGAATGGTCTGGATGTTCTTGGACAGTGCCAAAGCTATGGCATATGTCAACAAGTAGGGGGTACGAAGAGTGCCAGGGTGGCTCTGGAATTTGCTCTCTTATTTTCCTTGGCAGGGGAGGATTCTCCTGGCACAATGCATTGCAGAAGTGGATAATGTGGAGGTGGTCTATCTCGGTTGCCACTCCCTCAATCCCAGAGAGTGGGACTTGAACTGGATTGTGTTCCAAAGATTCTGGACTGATGGGTTTGTCCCAAGATGGATCTGATGGTGACCTGGGCCAATGCTAAGGTGCAAAGATTCTTCAGTCACCACAAAGAGGTGGGATCCGAGGGAGTGTTTGCCTGGGCCATCCTTGTCTGAAGAAGCAGCTGCTCTATGTGTTTACTTTGCGGACTCTCATAGGGCAAGTGTTGTACCACATAGAGCGCCATCTGGCCATGATAGTTCTGGTAGTACTGGATTGGCCTTGGAGGCCTTGGTTTATGGATCTGATGTGGCTCTTACAAGGACCACCCTTGTGCCTCCGTCAGCCTAGGGAAACTCTGGAGGCAAGGGCTGTCCTACTGGATGTTCCAGCTCACTTCTTGCTTTATAGCCTGGCTCTTGAAACGCTATGCATAGCATGTAAGGGCTGTTCTACTTCTCCTATGGTTTCAATGCTTCTGAAAGTGGAGAGGCTCTACCTGCCTCATGTATGTGCGTATCGTGCCTGCTTGAGCACTGGTGTCGTGAGCATTGCATCAGCCCTAACACAGAGGACTTGCCCTCGTTTGCTTTCCTTCAGGGTAGCTTTGACAAGGGCCTCTCGCTTAGCTCCTTGAAAGTTCAGGTGGTGGCCTTATCATGCTTCAGGGACCGATGGAGAGGGTGCTTCATGGCCTCGTACCCAGATGTGGCCCTTTTCCTTTAGGAAGTAAGGCATTTGCATCCTCTCCTATAGGCAATTATTCTATCATGGAATCTGTGCTTAGTCCTTTGGGCCTTGATGTCAGAGTCTTTGAGCCCTTGAGGCAGGCTGTGCTTTAAGGATTGTCCCTTAGGACCACTTCTTGCTTGTGGTCTGCTCGGCATGGCATATCTCGAAACTGTAGGCCTCTTTGTCCAGAGATCCCTGTCATTCTCTGAGGAGGCTGTGTGCATTTGGCCATTCCCTCTCTTCTTGCCCAGAGTGGCGGTGTCCTTTCATATCCGTCAGCTGGTCTGTTTATCTTCTTTCCTAAGAAACAGTGCCAGGGGAAGGCTGAGAAGCTTTTTTTCTTGTGGACTTCAGGAGGGTGCTTCTTCAGTACCTTGTAGTCACTAATTCCTTCTAGAAATCAGAACAGCCTTTTGTCCCTCTTTCAGGTCCACATAATGGTGAGACCAGCCTCTATGGCTACCCTGGGCCACTGGTTAAAGGAGATAATGGCTGGTTCAGCAATAGATAAGCTGAGGCTGGTTCCAGAGGGTTTACGTGTGCATTCCTCCTGGGCAGAGCATATCTGTCTCCCATTGACATTTGTCAGGCAGCAGCGTGGTCATCACCTACCATCTTTGCCAAGCATTACCGCATGAATGTCCATGCTCAGGCAGACATGGCCTCTGGTGCAGAGATTTAATGTCCATTGTGTTGTCTTCTCACCCAGTGCAGTCGTAGCTTTGGTATGTTCCACTTATCTAACCTGGACTGATAGAATAATATGAAAGGTGATATTTTACTGTACTTACCAGATAATGTTCTTTCCTGAAGTCCTGTTAGACCAGTCCAGACAAGTTGGTTGTATTCCCCTGCTAGCAGAGGTGGACACAGAAAAAAATCCCGAAGCTACATATGAGATCATCCTTGCGACTATAGCTGATGAAGCTGGGTAGTAATACTGAAATATGCCCTTAGCACATGGTCAAGAATCTCTCTGACTGTACACAATCTCAATGAGAATAACAAAATGGTCATATAGACCTATGAACAACTATGCACAGGATAGTCATTGGACAGAAGATCTGACAAGGTGGTTATGAGCCCACAGAGTTAAGTGCAGAGCATGGGGGCAGGTTTTGGACTGGTCTAGCAGGACTTCAGGAAAGGATATTATCTGATAAGTAAAATGTTGCCTTTCTCTTTTGTTAGTACAGTGAGGATTACTTGCCTGTACCAATTGATTAAATCAAATTTTAACATAAACTGGGCATTCCCAACCATGGAAATGGTATGCACCTAGTCTTTGGAACTGGCGCTGTGGAGAAGAACCAGTCGTTTATGGTCTTTGACTCCTGATTAAAGCATCTCCTTCTCCTTTTAGAAAACCACTGCTAATTTTTCTTCTGGCTTCTGGGATCTGGCAAGCCAATTCTCAGATTACTGCTGAAGTAATGAGGGTCTCATATAGGATGCCCTGAGCTCATCTGAGATACTTAAGAACATAGGGCCGATATTCGAAGCCTTAGGCATTGCTAAGGCACCGGAAAAGAAGGCTTACCTGCATATGTGAGTCATAACCGGATATCCTGCATTTTTAGATACATGCATATTGGCGAAAATCTAGACGCTGTAGCCACCACTAACCAGATATCCGTGAGGGTGTAACAGACCATAATGTTCTGAATGGTCAATTTATGAACGATAAATATCTCAAAAATGTCACAAACTCATTCAATCTAACCAACCGGACCTCTCCCCTCTAACAAGATGTTTTGAGGCAGTAGCAGAATGGTTCAGCACACAAAACATGAGAATCAACTACAGTAAAACAGATGTCCTTTTCATCTCAAGGAACCAGGACTTCACCCCTCCACTCTCTTTAAAAATCGGCAACACAGAACTGAAAACCAAATCCACAATCCGCTACCTTGGCGTTACACTGGATCAACACCTGGATCTGAAAACTCACATAAAAAACACAGTAAAAACAGTATACATGAAAATAAAGACCTTAAAACATCTCCGACCGCTACTCGACTTCAGCGACTACCGATCGATCTATCAGGCATTAATATTACCTCATTTCGACTATGCCAACGTAATTCTACACGGTCTCCCTCAAGCAACCCTAGCTCCCCTCCAGCTTGCAATGAACACTGCTGCAAGAGTATTAACAGGGGCTTCACGGAGAGAGCACATAACGCCAGTACTGATGAACCTCCATTGGCTACCAGTTCAAGCAAGAACCCTCCACAAAGTTCTAACCTTAACTTTCAAAGCCTCAAACACTCTGACCCCCACAGCCCTCAGCAAGATGATACATAAAGTACCACAGAACAGAAATAGAAGATCCATGATGCAAAACACCCTAGAGGTCCCAAAAGTAATAACAAAATGCACGAGAACAACAACAAATAGGGCCTTTACGATTTACGCTCCCAGAGCATGGAATGCTCTCCCTACCTATATTCGGAACATCACTTACCTAACCCACTTCAGGAAGGCAATAAAGCAGCATCTGTTCACTACATACTACCCTGAATCTAGCCTTAGTAACCATACATATGGCCCCCCAGACAATCTCTCATTACAAGTAAACAATCAGACTCAGCATGAAAAAGGATAATCAAATGATCGCTCAGAATGTACCCCAGTGTAAATAAAATGTAGATATGTTCTGCCTGAAATCAGGTACCAGTGTGATACAATGTATAGAATTAAGAATGTACATAGTTTCCCCCAGTTACTTCCAAGTTGATCTCCCTGTTTATTGTAAATACAACTCAAAGTTCCTTGTGTTGTATAGTTGATGTTAAATGTAAACCGCTCTGATCTAAAATAGAGCGGTATAGAAGAACTGTTAAATAAATAAAAATAAATTAAATAAATATGGGAATTTCTCCAAAATGAATTCTCTTCTTTTTCGACAAAGCACCAGTAAGAAGTCTGTCGGAAGGTCTCAGACTAAGAACGGCACTAATTTATCAGACTCTATGTCTATATAAAATATTGTGCCCAGTTGCATCAACGACCTTCGTACAGACGCTGTGCAGACTGGAGCTCATAAGTCTGACATCTATTATTCAAAAAACTAATATACTTTCTTCTATGTTTTATGTTGAAAATATGTTACTTCCACTTTCAATACTTAAGGCTCACAGTCCTGATAATACATTCTTACGATCCCGACGCTCTCCCCCGGCGCCTCCGTAGCGTTTCTCCTTAACGGGTTCTTCAGGGAATCGTTTTTTAACCCTCCTGTGCTCAAACAATACATAAAATTAGAATCCCTCCCTAAAAATACAAAACCCCCTCTTACCCCTCTAAAAACTCTGACTACACAGAAACACACATACCTAATACTCACGGTGATGCTGCCCACATCTAAACTTTAAAACACTATGGATCTCAAGCCGGGTGTTATTTAAATCTCAAAGCCATAAAGACGCTGCGCATGCGATGTTTTCCCTACGAATTGGCTTTAAAGAATCGACAAAACGTGACGTAGATCCACTCCACCCCTGCGGTTTTCCCATAGGGTGGATCTTTTTTAAAGGGCCACTGTCCACAGCAGCTAAGACCCTCTCACATACTCCTACTGAACAGTGAACAATCTATGTTTACAAACAGATCCATTTCACCAGTACCCAAAACCACCTGTACTAATTACCTAAGTATCTATCGATCAGGATCAAAGTTGCCATCAATATATTACCTCATCGCATCACTAGAACATAAAAAAGAAGAGATATGGGAAACTTAGATCCCCCACTAGGGCGTCTCAAACACATGCTGCCCAGTCTATCATCGCATATCAGCATAATGTGGCTATGGCCTCAACATACCTGCATATCGTTGATATTCAACAGCATAGTGCAGCAGTCTAAAACGCCATAAACTGTGTAAGCCTAGGCCAGGATTTTGGCACAATATATTCAGAGAACGCCATCAGCAAACTCGTGCAAGTGAAATAACTCCGTACAAAGAACAGCCGTGAAATGTGGGGACTACTGAAAATGCTACAGAGGTGGAGATGCCACTGACCCGCCAGGGCACAGAGGAGGAGGTGGCACAATGTGGCCAGTGATCCAGCACCACAGGCACATGTACCATACCCCACCAGCCTACAGACCAAGGGTCACATGCCTTCAACTCACAGAGGAGATGTACCAATGGTATCGCTTGGACAATGCCACTATCAAACACTTTGGACCAATGCTAACTATGTAAGTGATATGGTGTAATTGTAATGGTTTAAATGTCATGTTTAATTGGAAATCGCTTTGACTGAATGATGAAGCAGTGTATAACACCAGTTACTTAAGTCAAGCAATACAAAACATTGCCAGTTGACCTGTAGGCTGGGTACACTGTGATGCGGGTATGGGGTTGTTACCCGGTGTTGGGCACCGACTCAGATCACACTCCCATGCCCCTTGAGACCTTTGGGAGTCATCACTGTTGCTGTGAATGGCCTGCCCTTGCTGCCTTCCAGACACTCCAATCCTCACAAAACACACATTCTGCCATCCTGCTGTTCAGGCACTGGGAACAGTTGCTGTGCAGTTCTATAGTATCCACATTCCCACACCTGACATAGTATACTGACATGGTGGTGAGCACATAAGGGCATCTGGACATGGTGCCCATACCCTTACACCCATGACACCCTGGCGATCTCTCCATGGCATAACAAGTAATGCATGCTATCCCTATGGTCCAACATGCACAGCCTTTGCAGGGCCCAATGTGGCCCATCCTCAGCAGAAGTGACATGGTGGCCTATTCCCGGTATAAGGGACATTGCCACCTTTGACACACCATTGGTTCTCATTATCGGTATGGTCAATCTTGCCACCTATGTCACCCATGGGGGCTGTGCTGCAAGTGCCATGTCGCAGCAGATAGAAACATTTTCTAAGTTTAGGTCTTCTGAACTGTAAAGTGAGACAGCTGAGTGGAAACATAAGAGGTCCCAGATGTTCTGACCGTAGTAGAAGGAATAACTGTAGATCAGTTGTTTATCTCCTCAGGATGTAGAGGGACAAAGGGAGATGCAATGAGGCAACAATGTAGGCTACTGAGGACCAAAAAGATAAAATATGGGTCTTACTCATTGCATAATTAAACTCTGCTATCCATAAACGGAGCCTGTACTAAAAGCTGTTGTACTGTAGCTGGGTGCCAAACAGGTATGGACAATATCCTTGAGGAGGGGTTCCTGAACCAGTATTTAAGGGGACACGTGACTTTCAGGGCTTGGGTTGGGAGTAACATTGGGGAACCTGTGTGCCTTTCTTGGATGCTGCCTGGTACCTGTGACGTGGCCTGGCCACTCTTTGAGACAAGATCCTGGGCCTGATGGCCCATGTCAGACCCAGCATGGCCTTTCCTATGGGCTCCACCCATCTATACTGCTGGCGACAATGATGACACATTGAGGTACAAACATGGAACACATTTATTAAATAATGAACAGCAAAATAAAACATGTCCAGATGCATAAACATCCTAACAAGGTCTTTATTGACCAGCCCAGATAAACCAAATGTAACCAGTCAACATCTAAAAAGGGCCTTCTCACTATTTGCACCCACCATATGGAACTCGCTGCCCTTGGAAGTATGAAAATCCAATACCATCACCTGTTCATGCTTCTCTAGTTCTCTGTAAAACTATATTTTAAAGTTCACTTTAAACGCTATGACTTATAGATATAGTGGTATAAAAAAGTTGTTACATAAATAAATAAAATAAAAATAAACATGTGGAGCCAGGCCCCTGTGGCTGGCCAGAACAGCAGTATTTTTTGGCTGTGGGGCTGGGGAGGGGGCTGGGTCTGAGTCGGGCAACACCACATTGGGCTCAGGAACAGTCGGTACAAGCAGTGGCCCCGGTCTGGGCAGGGGACCTGGGTGTTTGCAGTATCTCCCACTACAGCTGTGTTGTCCCCTGAGGCTGACAGATGGCATAGTGGGGTTGGCATACTGAGCTAGGGGGGGGGGGGAGCACTGCTCCTTCACAGGCTCCTTCTTGACCTGACGTGCAGCCACACAGGTGTCCACTTCCCCATCCCCTGGGCCAACAGGGGACAGTGGGTCCATCACTTCCTCCTCCTCCTCCTCCCCCCACCATCCCTGCCTCTGCTACCTCTGCCATCCCTGCCTCTGTCTCCTCCTCGGTGCTCTCCATTGCTTCATCCTCTTCCTGAAGAGCCTCGGACCCTTGCCCTACTGGCTGTGCCTCCAGAGCCACCTCTTCCTCTTACCTCCCAGAGAAGCTGCTGGGGGTGGTTGAACGTGGAACCAGACTGCTAGGTGCTGCTTCTGGTGGGCTCCTGCCTTGTGCGTCCTCTGTTGGATGTCCCCTCTGCTGGAGCACATCCCATGGTCCCTCTGCCTCTCTGGCTCTAAGGAGAAGAATAGTGGCCCAGTACATGGGTGTAACATCATACCTCCAGGAGATGGGACAGAGCACACACCTACCTGAGCATGCATACGGCCTGTTTCCCCAACCTTACTGGCCATCTGCTCCTCCATGATCTGCACACATATCCTCAAGACATGCAGCTTTGTAAGTGGTGGGTCCCGTGTCATACTGACTGATCTCCCATGGTTGGCTGGGTGACAGGTATAGTCAGTGCATGGTGGTGCACTGCTTGTGATGTGTGCTCCTGTATGCTCGTTCTATTTAGTGCACCTTACAGATGTGGCTTCCAGTGGTGGTGATATAGCTTGTGGGTATGCCTCGTGCGTTGAACCATTGTAATGGGCTCTCAGCACAGTGTTTACATGGGTTTCAGGCAATCTACCCCTGCTCAATTACATTGCTCAGTCCCTAGGGTCACAAATGCCATGATGTTTGTGGTGTATCTGATACAGCTGTCTGTGTGTGAGAGGCATGCACTGAGACACACGGCACACACAGAGTGGGCCTCTCTGCAGACAGATTTCAGTGCTATGTATATGCAAAGCTTACTGTCTTTGACTCCTCTCTCCACACACATCCATCTGATAGCTAAAACATACCATTTCTTTCTCTATAACATCAATAAAATCTGCCCATTCCTTTCTGAACACACTGCTTAGATACTTATCCACTCTTTAGTCACCTTCTGTCTTGACTATTGTAACCTATTCCTTGCTGGTCTCCCTCTGAATCATCTATCTCCCCTTCAATCTGTTCAACATTCTGCTGCACAACTAATCTTCCGCCAACCTTGCCATGCTCATATTACCCCTCTTCTTAAGTCACTTCATTGGCTCCCTATCCGTTTCCGCATCCAGTTCAAACTTCTCCTGCTGACCTGTAAGTGAATTCACTCTGCAGCTCCTCACTACCTTTCCTGTCTTATCTCTCCCTACACCCCTCCTTGGGCATGCTGCTGATCTAACAAATCTGTTCTGGAGTGGAGGAGTAGCCTAGTGGTTAGAGCACTGGTTTGGGAACCTAGAGACCAGGGTTCAATTCCCACTAGCACTCCTTGTGGCCTTGGGCAAGTCACTTACCCCTCCATTGCTCAGAAAAATCCAAGTTATCAATGTCCCTGTTTAATGTACATTTACCAAGTTTAAGTTACAATGTAAACTGCTTTGATTGAAATGATAAAGCGGTATAAAGAACTGTTAGAAGCAATTTATTTATTTTATTTTTATTTATCTGTGCCCTTCTCTTCTATTGCTAACTCCAGTCTTCGCTCCTTTCACCTTGCTGCTCCTTATGCCTGGAACAAACTACCTGAGTCTGTACATCAGGCGCCTTCTCTAGCCCTTTTCAAATCCAGGCTGAAAACTCGCCTCTTCGCTGCCGTCTTCGGATCTTGACTCACCTGGTCTCCTTTGTGTTTCTTTACCATTCCCCCTAGATGTATACCATGTCTACAGCTACTGTGTTGTCTGTCTTGACTAGATTGTAAGCTCTGATGAGCAGGGACTGTCTTTTACATGTATGCAACGCTGCACAGCCACATCTTGTAGCACTATACAAATGCTCAGCAGTAGCAATAGTTACTCTGTATCACCACAATGTGGCTGATGACATGTGGTGGAGCCATGAGATTTACAGCACACCCATAGTGCTGTACATGACATCAAATATGAAGCATGCACAAGTGTAGGCCTTCCATTTAGTCATGGCTGTTGTACCTGGTGGCACATGGAAACTGTGCTTCACTTACCTGCATCTGCAGCAGCCTCCTCCCTGAGGCGTTGGATGTCATCAGGCCTCTGGTTCCACATCGTTCGGAACTGGCATTTCAAGGCCTCCAATGTCCAGTATACACCAAATTCACTGTGGGAGAGAGGTAAAGGATCAAATTATACCCTTTTTTGCACCCATCTCTTCTGCTCTGCATTTGACCTCCCTCCTACCAACATCTGACCTCTTCTGGTAATGGTCTCTTTTTCCTTGCCCTGTATGTATGGCTTGTTTCTTTCCTGTCTAACACTGTAGTTCCTTTCCTTGTTGGCCATGGCCATCTCTGTATGCTTTATGAATAGTACACTACCCTGGTGTTATGAAGGAGTGGTATGTCAAGCAATCAAATAAACATAAACATACATAGGGTTCCCAGTTCAGCTGTGAACAGCTATCAGAAGGGGCATGTACTTATTCTCAGGCGTTAATTCACTATATTTGCCAGTTTGTTACAACACTGGGCACCCTGTGGCAGGGTTCCCACACAGCCCTGTGTTGGCATGATGTTATGGTTGTGCTCACAGATGGGGGCCATGTACAGGTGACACAGAATGTTTCTAGCTCCAGTGAGAGCGGGGGAGATGTTAGTCTCTGGCAGCCTTTATGTCGCGCCTCTGTGTGGATCCCATTGGTATAATATGGAAGTAAATGTGGGGAGTTAAGGACACTTGTACTGGCATCCCCATGGCATCCTTAGCCTTTGACAGCCCTCTGGGTACCAGTATTGTGTGGCTTTCACCTTGTTCCTGCATCTGCTTCCTCGGATACCTTTGTTTCCCCTCTGGACCCCATGGGCCCATATTCCTTCGGCACCTGCCCCTAACAAACACCCCCAGGCCCATACACCCTGCTACATAACTCCACTTTCTATACCCTGTATCTTCCTCAGCAGGAACTTGGTTGTAAGCAAGCAAGCTCTTCGAAGGCACTGACCTCATCAGTTGTTAGTGGTCCTTAAGCCAGCTGGCTAGCTGAGTGCTGTATAAAGGTATAGAGGGCCTTGCAAGCACTGACATTCCAAGCCGGAACTCTGTGTGGCTTTTAACTACGATCACTCTGCCTGAAAGCTCTTAAAGGGGTTTAGTTATCAACTATAAAAGCCAATTGTTTTTGTTTGGTTTTTCTATACTGCAAAGGGGGAATTTTTGTGCTGTTTGGCATAAAGCTCTAAGTTCATTATTTTTTGTTCCATTCACAACAAGTTCTTTGAAGCTGCTGATCTCATCAGGTGTGTGTTCCTCCCTAACCACCCCAGTTCCCACCCACCCCATGTGAACAGCCTTGCTTTATAGGGCAGCTCTCCAATTAGCTACATGTTTATTGGGCAGTTCCCCAATTAGCTGCACACAGGGACTCTGAACAGCATTGTTAGAACACACTTAAAAGAGGTTAACTGCTTTTTCTCTGAAAGGACAGCTGAGGAATAGGCAGAGACCTACCAAAAGACTTCTCTTATTTAAACAAATACCAAAGCTCCACCAACCAGCAAATGGCAGGGAAGAATCGTATTGTCAGATTTGTTGTCCCCATTTCAGCCTCGGCCTCTGTCCAGACAGAGATCCCTATGCCAGTTGAAGGACAGGTTCCATGTGCAGGATGCCTGCATGCTGAAGCTCTCAGAAAAGAAATGAAGGAGCTGAGAGAAGAGGTGGCAACGCTGAGGAGCGTTCAAGACAGTGAGAAGTACATTGAGATGCTTCTTGAAACATCCAAGATCCCCAACAGAGGTGAAGATGGGAGCCTGCAGAGTGACAAAAGCTGGACATGAGTCACCAGGGCATGCAGAATCACCAATCCAATCCTCCAGCCCTTGAATTGAAGAACCATTATCCTGCCCTAGAAAATGGAGGAGGTGAAAGCATCCCAGGAAAGGGAAGAACCAGAGTTCGAGCACCCCAAAGTTGCGGAATCATTGATCACAAGGAAATGAAGGGTAGTGGTGGTTGGTGACTCTCTTTTGAGGGGTACTGAGGTATCCGTCTGCCAACGAGACTTGATGTCCAGAGAGGTGTGCTGTCTGCCAGGTGCCAAAATCCAAGATTTTCTGGAGAGTTTGCCGAGACTCATCAAACCTGTTGACTGTTACCCAATGTTGCTCATCCATGTCGGCACAAATGATACTGCCAGGTATTTGAGCAAATCAAAAGTGATTTCATGGCCCTGGGACAAAGGGTAAAGCAGATAAGTGTGCTGCTCTTCAATCCTCCCTGTTGAGGGTAAAGGTGGATGCAGAAAAGCTCACATCCTGGAGATAAATGCATGGCTGCGTGGATGGTGTCGTCGAATGTTTTGGTTTCCTGGTCTATGGGTTAATGATCCAAGGGTTGCAGTACAGAGATAGCATTCATCTGTCCAAGAAGGGTCGACGTCTTCAGTAGCAGACTGGCTAACCTACTGAAGAGGGCTTTAAACTAGATTTATTGGGGATGGGTGGTGAAAGCCCCAAGGTAAGTGAAACATCATTAAATATCTCTATAGTTCTCCAGGACCAAGCAGGAAGTCAGTCCTCACTTATGGGTGACGTCGGCGCCGACGGAGCCCTCGCGGAGCAATTTTCCCCAGCTTTCAAAGAAAGCCTTTGGGAATTGCAGCGCGCATGCGCGGTCCTCTTCCCGCCCAAGGGTGCCATCTTAGCCAGTCGTCTTTTTTCCGCGGAGCCCTACAGACGTCCCCGTCTTGTCCCCGCGAAAAAGTCGATATTTCTTCATAATTTTATTCTTTTTCCTTCGGTTCGACGCCGGTCTTTTTCCCGCCCGTACTCGCGACGCCGGTCACGAGTCCTCTTCTTCTTTTCGGTTTTTCTGACTTAGTCAGTTTTCGTTTTCGGTTTTTCCCTGGCAGCCCGGTCCTTTGACCTCGCCGGGGCCCTTTTTCCCCCGATGGCTGCCAGTGGTTTCAAGCGGTGTGGTCAGTGTGACCGAAATATGTCACTAACTGACACACACGACTTTTGCCTCCGCTGCCTGGGCCCGGATCATGAAGAAATGATCTGTGGGCCCTGCGGCAAAATGTCCTCCAAAGCATTGAGAAGTCGGCGGCATCAGCGGGATAGGATCTTCGCTGACCCCAGCCGTACCCGGACCTCGTCGGAGGCCTCCGCGTCCAAAGGTTCCAGCTCGGACCGTCGCCGGAGTTCCTCCGACAGGGGTTCTCCCTCCGGGGACCATCGACGGAAGGTGAAACCCGCGAGGGCGGCATCGGTAGACGCTCCTGGCTCCGCGAGGGCCAGGTCGCATAGCCCCGATAGCCGCCCCGGGTCCTTGGAGAAGGAGCACCTCCCGAAGCGACCTCGCCTGGAGTCGGAGCTGCCTGCTCGGGTAAGTCCTGTGGTCCTCCTGGACTCGCCTCCGCGACAGCCGACGTCGGGCCCGACGCCGTCGGGGCCCGAGTCGGGGGCTGCTGGGTCACCTGAGCTTGGACTCAGGTTGACGGCCTTGGAGAGCAGACTGTCTGCCTTCATGGACCAGCAGCGGGCACTGCTCGCTGGCTTCGCTGGCGTCGCTGCCCGACCGCCGGGACGTCGACGTCCAAGTCGACCCCGGAGACCGAGCCGATCCTCGAGTCGATGCGAACTCGAGTCGATCCTCAGTCGAGGTCACCCTCGGCCTCCCGTTCGGGACCGAGGTCGCCGACGCCGACTCCCTCGGCGTCGGGGCGGCAGGCGCCGCGCCCTGCCCGGGCCGACCCCACCGAGTCCTCGTCGGAGTCGGTCTGGGAGTCGGAAGAGGAAGAGTCGCCTGATTCTTTTCGGACTCGGTGTGTCCCCTCGGACTCACCTGAGTCCGAACCTCGGAAGCAGTCCCCCCCGGAGGATGCCCGGTTCTCGGACTTCGTCAGGGATATGGCCAAGGCTTTGGCCTTCCCTGCGGACCCCGAGGAGGAGCCTCGAGCCGAAGAGCTCGACGCCCTCCAGTATGACTCTCCCGCCAGGGAACACTTTACTGTACCGGTTCCTCCCATGCTGGAACGACTACTCTTCCGCATGTGGGAGAGTCCGGCCACCTCGCCGGTCCTGAGCAAGCGGGTCGATTCTATCTATCGAGTCCGCAAGAGCCCTGGCTTCCAAAAAGCACAGCTACCACACCATTCCATGGTAGTGGAATCGGCCATGCATCGTCTTAAGAGCCAGAAGATGCACTCCTCGGTGCCTCCTGGCAGGGAGGCCCGTAACCTGGATGGCCTTGGTAAGAAGTGTTTCCAGGGCTCTATGCTCGCATGTCGTGTCCAGACCTACCAGCTATACATGGGCATGTATCTCCGAGACCTGGCTAAAGAGCTAGCCGGCTTCTCCGCTGGTTTGTCCGAGGAACCCTGGCGGAGGTTCCTGGCCTTGTCCACTGGCATTCGGGAATGCTCAAAATTCATGTCCCGAGCAGCCTATGATGGCTTTGAAGCATCGGCTCGAGTGGCCGCAGCCGGCATTGGTGCCCGCCGACAGGCTTGGCTTCAGTCGTCTGACCTTGAGCCCTGGGTGCAGGACAAGTTGGTCGATGTCCCTTGCCGGGGCGAAAACCTCTTTGGCAAGCCCATGGCTGATAAGGCTGCACAAATTGAGACGGAGACTCTCACCAGGACTAGGCTTTCTAGGAAGACCTCCGCCCCTTCCCAGAAAAAGAAGGGCTCGGGAAAGAGGTCCTTTTACCCGAGGAAGGCGGCTGCCTACAAACAATACCCCCACTATCAGGCCCCTGCAGCTCCCCAACAGGGCCAGCAGGCCAAGGGACGGGGTAACGGGTCCCGTAGGCAGCAAGCCCCCAAGCCTGCACCACCAGCCCCTGCTCCGCAGGGTGGGGGCTTTTGACTCCTTAAGCATAGCCTCTCCCCCCCCCGCTGGTTCCTCCCAGCACCGGAGGCCGGCTGGTTCACTTCGCCCACAGGTGGTCCAGCATCACCTCAGATGCCTGGGTGCTTCAAGTCGTGCGAGAAGGCTATCTTCTCCACTTCCACCAGGTCCCTCCCTCCTATTTTCCGGGAGAACCTCCTCGACCCCCTCTGCACAGGGAATTACTCCTGCAGGAGTTAGCAGGTCTTCTACAGGAACAGGCGGTGGAACCGGTGCCGCACCACCTAAAAGGTCAAGGCTTTTATTCCAGGTATTTTCTGATACCAAAGAGAACTGGAGGCCTCAGACCCATCCTGGACTTGCGCAACCTCAACAAGTTCCTTGTGCGAGAGAAGTTCAAAATGCTTACCCTTGGAATCCTTCTGCCCTACCTCCAGCAGGGAGATTGGCTATGCTCCTTGGATCTAAAGGATGCCTACACGCACATCCTCATCCACCCAAGCCACCGCCAATACCTAAGGTTTGTGGTGGCAGGAAATCATTACCAGTACAGAGTACTGCCCTTTGGCCTGTCCTCTGCACCGCGAGTCTTCACAAAATGTCTCGCGGTGGTGGCGGCCCATCTCCGGCTTCACGGCCTATATGTTTTTCCGTACCTCGACGACTGGCTCATCAGAGCAGCGTCCGCTCCGGAGGTCACCAACGCCGCACGCCGCACGGTGACTCTTCTGCAGTACTTGGGCTTTGTTATAAACTTCGCAAAGTCCACTTTGCTCCCCTCACAGGATCTCGAGTTCATCGGCGCAAGGCTGCACACTCCTCAGGCACGAGCGTACCTACCGCTCGACAGGGCTCAACGGCTCATGGACCTAGCCGACCGTTTTCGCAGCCAGCCCCTGGTCTCCGCCAGGCGCTTCCTGAGACTACTCGGCCATATGGCTTCCACCGTCCATGTGACCCCCAATGCCCGCCTGAATATGCGGCCTGCTCAATGGTGTCTCTGCCAGCAGTGGCGACAGGCCACAGGCGGCCTAGCAGACCTAGTGCGCGTCTCCGAGCCGCTGATCTCGTCTCTCCGGTGGTGGCTTCAGCAGCCGAACCTGATCTGCGGAATGCCTTTCCAGTCACCTCAGCCGGCCCGGGTGCTGACAACAGATGCATCCCTCCTGGGCTGGGGAGCGCATTGCCAAGGGGTATGTACTCAGGGCCTCTGGACCACGTGGGAGTCTGCTCAGCAGATCAACTTCCTGGAGCTCAGGGCGATCCGCCTGGCTCTCGAGGCCTTCTCCCACCTGACTTCTCACCAGTCCGTCCTTGTCCAGACGGACAATCAAGTTGCCATGTTCTACGTGAACAAGCAGGGGGGCACGGGCTCCTTCCTCCTCTGCCGGGAGGCACAGAAGCTCTGCTCTTGGGCCGTCAGTCACGGCATTCTCCTCAAGGCAGTTTATCTCCCAGGCCAAGAGAATTACCTGGCGGACAAACTCAGCAGGATCCTCCAGCCGCACGAGTGGCGTCTGGATCCCTTGGTAGTTCAGAAGCTCTTTCTAAAGTGGGGCCTCCCCACGATGGATCTCTTTGCCAGTCCTCACAACCGGCAACTTCCTCGCTTCTGCTCTCGTCAGCCACACCCCCTTCGGGTTGCGGCGGACGCTTTTCTACTCTCATGGTCGGGGAGCCTTCTGTACGCTTTCCCTCCCATCCCGCTAGTCTCTCGGACTCTTTTCAAGGTTCTCCGAGACAAAGCCTTCATGATCCTGGTGGCCCCTCGCTGGCCCAGACAGCCGTGGTTTACGCTCCTGCTGCAATTAGCGGTGGAGGATCCATTCCCTCTGGGGTTGCAACCGGATCTCCTCACTCAGGATCAGGGGTCTCTGCTACACCCCAACCTCAGGTCTCTCAACCTGATGGCCTGGCTGCTGAGAGGGTAGTCCTCGCTCCCCTTCTCCTGCCGGCAGAAGTGGAGGAGGTCGTCCTAGCTTCTCGGCGACCTTCTACCCGCAAATGCTACGCCCTTAAATGGCGTCGCTTTTCCGTTTGGTGTGGCCAGCAGTCTCAGGATCCCTTCTCCTGCCCGGTGTCGGTGATCCTGCAGTACTTGCTCTACCTCTCTAATCTGGGACTTAAGTCCAACTCCGTCAAAGTTCACCTCAGTGCTCTTTCAGCACATCATGTGCCGGTGGACGGCAGACCTCTTTCCAGCGACCCTCTTGTAGCGAGGTTTCTCCGAGGTCTCCTTCTACTTAAACCACCTCTACGCCCGCCAGCGCCTGACTGGGATCTGAATGTGGTTTTGCAGCGGATCACCTGTCCGCCTTTTGAACCTATGGCTACCTGTTCTCTCCGTTTTCTTTCTGGAAAACACTGTTCTTGATAGCCCTCACTTCCGCTAGACGCGTAAGTGAATTGCAGGCCCTCGTGTCTGATCCCCCTTACACTCGGTTCTACAAAAATAGGGTAGTCCTACGGACTCACCCGAAATTTCTTCCAAAAGTGGTCTCCCCTTTTCATATCAATCAGGAGGTGGTACTTCCAACCTTCTTTCCCAGACCACACTCCAGCCGGGCTGAAACGGTCCTCCATACCCTGGACTGTAGAAGGGCTTTGAACTTCTACCTTGACCGTACGCGGGAGCACCGTAAAGCTGCTCAGCTTTTTGTGTCTTTTGACGCCAATAAACTGGGGCTCCCAGTCTCCAAGCGTACACTGTCCATCTGGGTTGCGGACTGTATCACTTGGGCTTATGGGGCAGCCGGACTCTCCTTGGAAGGTCGAGTCACGGCTCATTGCGTTCGGGCAAAGGCCACGTCAGTGGCTTACCTCCGCTCTGTTCCGCTGGCAGACATCTGCCGGGCCGCTACTTGGTCTTCGAGCCAGACTTTTGCGGTCCATTACTGTCTCTAGAGGGAGTCCCGCAGGGACAGTGCTTTCGGACAGGCAGTCCTCCGTAATCTCTTTGAGGTCTGAGCAACTCCTACCCTCCATCCCGGATGTGGGCTACCGGTGGGTGATAATTCAGCGAAGATTCTTTCCTTCTGTGCTGCTGAGCTAGAGGGAGCTCATTTTTGTGCTTAGGGTCTCCGGTAGCCTTAAGCTTGGGAGTCCCATAAGTGAGGACTGACTTCCTGCTTGGTCCTGGAGAAAGCGTAGTTACTCACCTGTAACAGGTGTTCTCCAGGAGCAGCAGGAATCAGTCCTCACAACCCTCCCTCCTCCCCTTGGAGTTGCAATCGTCTGCTTTACTTTTTTGCAAATTTTTATGCTGTCTTTTTAGCTATGTCATCTGACTGGCTAAGATGGCACCCTTGGGCGGGAAGAGGACCGCGCATGCGCGCTGCAATTCCCAAAGGCTTTCTTTGAAAGCTGGGGAAAATTGCTCCGCGAGGGCTCCGTCGGCGCCGACGTCACCCATAAGTGAGGACTGATTCCTGCTGCTCCTGGAGAACACCTGTTACAGGTGAGTAACTACGCTAAATGGGTAAAAGGGGCAACATCTGGAAAGCGGTCTGTATAAATGCCTGTAGCTTGGGAAATAAGATCCCAGATGTTGAGGCTTTAATGGAACAGGCTGACTTGGATTTAGTGGTGGTTACAGAAACATGGTTCATGGACAACCATGACTGGGATGCAATTATACCAGGCTATACCATATTCACGAAGGATAGGGGAGGAGGAGTGGCACTATATGTAAAAAATAACATTAAAGCTGTAGAATTACAGGGCTAAAAAGGGAGAGAGGAGGCACTATGGTTTAAACTAGAAAGAGGGAAAGAGAAATCAATTTGCATTGGTGTGATATACAGACTCCCCCCCCCCCCCTCCCTCACTGGGAGAAGACATAGACAGATTTAATAGAAGACATACACAGCATTGCTAAGAAAGGGGACGTGCTATTGATAAGTGATTTCAATATGCTGGATATGGATTGACACATCCCTGCTGTGGTGTCATCTAGAAGTAAGGAGATCCTGGATTCTCTACATTGAGAACTATTCAGGCAACTGGTTGTAAGAATCCACATGTGAAGGGGCCATACTGGACTTGGTGCTTACCAAAAGGGAAAGTGTTTCTGATGTTATAGTGGGAGATCATTTCACATCCAGTGATCACCAGATGGTGTGGTTCATTATTAGGACTAAGGCTGATAAATTCCATTCAAAAGTGAGGGTCTTAGATTTTAGAAAACTAACTTTGCCAAGATGGGCCAATACCTCAAGGAGTCGTTAGTGGGATGGGAACAGTTGGGGATGTAGAAAAAGTGGGCAAAACTCAAAGGGGATATTTTAAGGGCAACCAATCTTTTTTTTTTTATTAGAAAGGTAAATAAAGGTAAAAGGCAAATGAGACTTCTATGGTTCTCAAAAGAAGTACCTGAAAAGGTGAAGTGGGAGGCCCTCATGAAATACAAGAGGTCAGAGAGCAGAAGACAGGCATCTATAATTTGGAAAAACTTAGAGAACCTAGCAAAATAATCAGGAAAGCAAAGATAGTGCCACCCCTCTACCAATTTGATCTATCCTATCATTGAGATATAATTTGTACCCTGGTATTAGTGTCACATTGGTCATCCTCCTTCTGTCAGGTCTCTGAAATGCCAATTATATCTACCTCTTCATTTAGTGCTATATATTCTAACTCGCATATTATTTTCTTTATAATTTTAGCATTTGTATACAGACATTTCAAAGTATATTTTTTTGTTCATATTGACAATCGTTTTATCAGTTGATGGGGTAATTTGGGATATTTCAAATCTGCCTGCTTTTTACTTAGGTACCTGGATTACGTTTGCCTTTTATTGTAACCTCTCTATCAGGATGCCCTAACGTCCCTTCATAGATACATAATTCTGAACCATGCACTCCTGGGTGACTGTTTTGCTTTCCCCTAATATCTACTTTAAACAGGAGACGGAACACTTTTTAAAAGTAAAAATTAGTACCAGCACCCTGGTTCCACTCTGTTTAAGGTAGAGTTCATCCTTCCGGAAAAGGCCCCTCTGCCCTAGAATGTTGCCCGATTCCAAACAAATCTAAAGCTCTCTTTCTTAAATAATGATTTAATCCATTCACTGAGACTCCAGAGTTCTGCCTGATACTTGGATGCTGCACATAGTACAGGGAGCATTTTTGAGAAGGACTGGGGTTTCTAGTCCCACAGGTGCTCCTTGTGGTCTTGGGCAAGCTACTTAACCCTCCATAGCCCATGTTCCCTGTAAAATAGTTATCTCCAAGTTATAATGCCCTGTTCAATGTAATTTGTTTGTTCAATGTAAACCGCACTGATGCAGAATAGCGCGGTATATAAGAGAATGTAAATAAATAAATGCAACCCTGGAGGTCCTGTATTTCAACTTTCTACTTAAAATCCTAAATTTGGCTTTGAGAATTTTCTTCTCACACTTTCTTATGTTGGTGTCCACAGTACTAAGACAGTTGGCTCCTCCCCAGCACCATCCAGAATCTTATCCAAGTGACACATGATGTCCACTAAGAAGATGCCATATTGAGCCATCTAGCCCAAATAATGGTCAATCCAGGTCACAAGTACCTGTCGGGTTCCCAAAAAAGAGAGAGATTCCATGTTACTTATTCTAGAAATAAACAGTGGATTTCCCTAGTCCAATTTAATAATGGTTTATGGGCTTTTCCTCCAGGAACTCATTCAAATCTCTTTTAAATCCAGCTACACTAACATTCAGAGTTTGATTACGCATTGATTGAAAAAATATGGCTAATTTACATATCAACCCCGGCAGTATTTTGATGGCATAGGGGGCAATCGCTACATCTGGAAACAGGTGCTTGCCACGGGTTTTTAATGTGTTAACAAATAGCTTATATACCCTCATATGCAAAAAAGAACCCAAATCTCAGAAAGTGCTTTTGTTCTTTGTGAGTGCTAAGAGAAATACCTTCTCTGCAGAGGTTGTTGGAATACAGTACTCTTCCAGTAGTTCTGTGCTAGGCATTATAGGAGTCAGAGATCATTTGGAAGCATGAGTGCCCTTTACCCTACTCAAATATAAATCCTAAAATCTGAGAGAGAATGATTTGTAATGTAAAAGTAATTTTCTTTGTTTTCGGAAGGGTTGAACTATATTAGTGCTGTACACGTGGGACATTTTCTCCAGACGAGTTAGTTTTGTGCATACCGTGGCAGTCATGAACCTTGCTCCTAAGCCCCACGGTATGTGGAGTATGATCTCAGTCTCTCAAATTTACTGCTAATACTTACAGTAGTACTTGCATTGTGCCAAAGAGCATCCTCCTGGCGTTCATAAGATGTAACATGTGTGGGTAATTTGTCAAGATGTGACTGGAAGTTCTTTATCGGGCCTGTTGCTCCCAATACAATGGAAAATATTTTTGTATCTTTCTGCCACATTTTCTTGGTCTCTGACTGCATTTCTTGGTCCTTCAGGATCTTCTGCCTCTCCATGTGAAACGCATAATGATCACTTGGAACAGACACCTGTTATCAATGTCATTCGGATGTTTTTTTTCGTTTACCTCTACATCAGGTTTGCTCACATCCAGTTTCAGATCCATTGGAATGAGAATGTTCCAGGTTATTATCATAACTTCTAAATTCTCCAGAATTCTCTTAGGGTCATGATCCCAGTGCTTTTCTAGTACAGCAATATTGTACGTAGTGCTTACAAAGTTTACAATGGATGAGTCGTTCCACCTTGTTTCTTTTTGTATAGAAATTTTCTGTCATCAGAACTTTGCAGCCATGTACAAGATGAATAACTGTTTCCAACTCTTTCTTACAGAATCTGCATATGTCTGTTTTACCTGTCTTCTGTAACCATCTTATCTGTAATCTACTATCCTGGGCTGCAACTATCAATCTCTTATCCTTAAGTTTCATTTCACCTCTCCTTAACCACTCGTGTCTTTTGATCAACAAATGGCTCCTGAACTAATGTATTTATGAATTTGCCACTTCTTGTTCCTCGTTTGTTGATCTAGTTCTTTAAAGAGCTTTTTCTCTTGTTGTTTTAGCAAATTCTGTTGCTTCCTTCCCTGTATATGCTGGTGAATTCTCATCCATTCTTTCGGTTCATAGGAATGCCTATTCTAGTTTAATAATGTACGCAGACTCTGGCCATTTACTTTCATACTGCAGCACTTTTTTATGCATTCAGATCTGTTGATGCTGATAAGTAGGCATGGAGGCCTGTGATGGTTGCTCTACACATTTAATCAATTTCTATGAGACCCATTCCTCCTTCAGCTCTAGGGATGTACAGTCTTGGCATTCACTGATTCTTATAAACCACCTCATAGGCATGGAGGAGTTTTCTTATTCATACATCTAGTTTCTCAAGATATTTCAGTCTACAATTCCAAAGCTATATGCTTCTATCTTATTCTTTGATAGTGCACTTTTCAGGATTAATTTCCATGTCCTGTAATACTCCTTGCTGGCCTTTTCTCACAATACTTTATGCTGAATTGTTGCTCCTTTACGCCTAGGTTTTATATATACCTTCATGTTCAAGTTCCTTTATGTTATGAGTTAGAGAGATGTTTTTAGTTGTTCTCAGTTTTCCTCCAAGGAAGGTTGCCTTAGCACAGGGGTGGGCAATTTACGGCCTGCAGTGCCGCATATGGCCCGCCACAGAGTTTTCTGCGGCCTGCGGAAGCATTTAGTAAAAAAATTGCCGGCAATTCTGTCTCATGAGAATCTCAACAAGCAACCTCACTCCTGATTTCAAAAGAATTGTAAAAATGTGTGAGAGGTTACATTTGTCTCATTGAATTACATGTGCTGGCTGACGTGTAATTTACACATAAATAAATTCAATGAAACCTTTTCTGTGTACCACTATTTTTAGTTTTATTTTGCAATTTACACTTCACATTAAATGACATGTAATGTTAACTAATGAATACAATCAGTTTTAGAAGGTGCGGCCCTCCGCTAACCATGGCCCCCTCAAAGTGGCCCCTGAGCCAAAACAATTGCCCGCCCCTGCCTTATCATATTTGTCCAGACCAAAAGTCATTCTGATGTCATCGGAGAAGCTTTTTACTAGATGGAGTTGTTCTGCCAGTTGTTTATCATTGGAACAGTTCAGTTTCTAATTATCTACAAACAGGTGTAATGTCACTACTTTTTCCTTTGCAAACTTTAGGGTTAAGGCTAAACCCACGCCCCAAAGAGTTAAGTGCACTCAAAGGATTAAATGCTATACAATATAAAAGTGGTGACAAGGAGTCCCTCTGAAATATTCCTCGCGGGATCTTGATATTAGGAATGGTGAACTGTCTGTCTGCATACCGTAGGTGGAGTGTGGTTTGCCACATTTTCATGGTGAATTTGATGTACTCATATACATTTTCAAGGCAATTTATGATCCAGGAATATGGGACACTATAAAAGGCTTTCTTATAGTCGATCCACGCTATGCTGAGATTCCTTCTTTTCTTAGCATTAGTCATAATAGCTTTGTTTAACAGTAGCTGGTCTTTTGGTTCCCTATACTCCCGTTTGGTTACCTTTCTGTTCTACTGCCATGATGTTATTGGAATCTATATGGTTATAAATTCTGTCAGCATCTATTGCAGTAAATAACTTGTCTGCCTACAATCTACAAACTATTGGTCTATAAGTTTTGGGCATGCTAGTTGGGCCTGCCTCCCTTTTGAAAGGAGATGTGTTTTCCTGTTAGCTTTTGTGGTGGTAAATCTGGCCGCCAAAGTGATTTTTTGCAGTTTGCCAGGTCGTGGTGAAGGGATGTTAATGTTTGAACCAAAAAGTAGTTACACCATTTTGACCAGGGCTTTTGCGGTTTGGGGCTCTTTAATCTATTTTCCAGTTATTTTTACCTCAGGCCAGTCTATAGCTTCGATGTTCAACTTTTCCAAATGCCCTTATGTAGCCATTCTGCTTATTGGTTATGCTGTACAGCAGTTCCGGTCCTAGAATTGGTCCAAAGTGTTGGAGCCCTAGGCAGAGCTCCAAGCTTTGCATGCCCTCTGGCTGTCAAAATCTATTATTTAACTTTGAATGGCCTGCTTTTGCTGCCCTCCAGAGGTTGCTGCCGTAAGCAACCACCTAGTGGTTATGCCGGCCCTGCTCTAAAGAGTTTTCCTATAATTTCTGCAGAATTTTTCTGTCAGTCTTTAGTTGGTGATATTTTCACCTCATTGATGCTCTTTACCAGTTCTCTGTAAAACTGCTTTGGGTTCTCCCTAAATATTTTGGTTTTGATATCTATCTTTCCTGTTTGTTTTTTTTCATATCTCTGCATTTTTTTTTGTGCTTCTGCTGGTACTTTTAATTTATTTTTGGAGCATATGTATTTAAGATCGTCTTCTGTTAATGCAGCATGCTTTTTGATGTTTTGGATCATTCACATTATCTTTGGTGATCTTGATCCTATGAGATACTTGTCTATCAGAGACACCTTGACATGCAGTGATTTTTGTTTTTCCTTCAATATGTTTTTTCCAAGGAGGAGGAATTATCTATCTTCTGACTCGGTGTCTTTTCTTTTTTTTTTTTTTGTAGACTTGTCTTGATAACCTGCTTTGCTGCAGAGTACTGGATCCGATTTAACTTTTATAATATCCATTGGTTGAAAGAAGAAATTGAAGCAGCATTGAAAGCCTTATCAAAGAAGAAAGCACTGGGCATTAATGGCATTCCCATTGAAGTATTACAGCAATCAAATGAAGCTGTTACCATACTTACTAACAAGGTTCAGCCAGGAAATTTAGAAGACAACATCATGGCTAAATGACTGGAAAAGATCTGTGTTTATACTAATACTAAAGAAAAGCGATCCCACTGACACTGGAAATTATCGCACAATCACTCTGATCCCACTTGCCAACAAGAGTCTTCTCAAGCTCATTCATCAGAGACTACAACCATACCTGGAACGAGAACTGCCTGAAGTGCAAACAGGGTTCAGGAAAGAGCGAGGAACGAGAGACGACATCATGAATGTGAGATGGATCCTTGAAAAGACTAAAGAATACCAAAAGGATATCTATACGAGTATGTGTTTTATTGACTACAGCAAGGCTTTTGACTTTGTAAACTCTGAAAAACTCTGGGCTACATTAAGAAGCATGAGTATACCAGAACACCTCATCGTTTTCTTGTGCAACCTTTTCATTGATCAAGAAGCAACATTTCGAACGGAACAAGGAGAAACAGAATGGTTTAAAATCAGCAAAGGTGTACAACAAGGCTACATACTTTGCCCCTACCTGTTTAATTTATATGCAGAACAAATCAGAAGCAGGACTGTGTGAAGGCAACAGAGGCAGGAAGTGATCCTGTAGCTAGGACCTGTCCTCCAGGTGATTTAAAACCCTCTCGCACTGAGGAAGTTTCTCCAAGGCCATGTGCCCATAATGGAAGGGTTAGGACAGTCTCATTATATTTGGTGATTCGATCATTAGGCGTGTAGATAGCTGGATGGCTGGTGGAATTGAGGATCTCCTGGTAACATGCCTGCCTGGTGCGAAGGTAGTGGACCTCACACCACCTAGACAAGGTCTTAGATAGTGTTGGGGAGGAGTCTGCTGTCTTGGAAATATTGTTACCAATGACATAGAAAAGTGTGATTGGGAGGTTCTGGTGGCAAAATTTAGGTTTTTGGGTAGGAATTTGAAATCCAGAACTTCCAGGGTTGCATTCTGACATGCTTCCTGTTCCACGTGCAGAACCCAAAAGGCAGGCAGAGTTCCAGAGTCTTAATGTGTGGATGAGACAATGGTGCAAGGATGAGGGTTTTGGATTTGTTAGGAACTCGGCAGCATTCTAGAGACAGGAGTAGCTTTTCTGAAGGGATAGGCTTCACCTTAACTGGGATGGGACCAAGCTGCTGGCATTAACTTTTAAAAAGGAGAGAGAGCAGCTTTTAAACTAGATAATAGGGGAAAGCCGAGAGTTGCCCAAAAGCGCATGGTTAGGAAGGATGTATACTTGACGGATACTAGCAAAAGACTGAAGTTAGGACATATCAACAGAGGTTTCAATAAAGACAAAAGTAACCCAAATGTCCTTAAGTACAGAGTAGACAGAACTTAGATTCCAAATTATGCCTGCCTACCAATAACCAGATTAATATGGATAAAATACAGCCTCTAAAATGCTTGTATGCAAATGCTAGAAGTCTAAAAATAAGACGGGAGAGTTAGAATGTTTAGCACTAAATGAGAAGTTAGATATGATTGGTATCTCAGAAACATAGTGGAAGGAGGATAACCAGTGAGACACTGTGATACCTGGGTACAAATCGCAATGATAGATCAAATTGGTGGAGGAGCTGCACTCTGTTAGAGAGGGCATTGAGTCACAAAGGATTAAAGTTTTGCAGGATACAAAATACACTGTAGAATCTCTATGGATTGAAATTCCGTGTAAAAGGGGGAAGGCAATGACAGTGGGGGTGTACTATTGACCGCCTGGCCAGAATGAACAAATGGATGATGAGATGCTTAAAGAAATCAGGGAAGCTAAAAATATTTACAGCATGGTAATAAGTGATTTCAATTACCAGAGAAAAACAACCAAAATGATTTGGAGCCTGCGTCAGAAGCCTTATGAGAAGAGACTTGAAGACCTAAACATGTACACTCTGAAGGATAGGAGGGACAGGGGAGATATAATTCAGACCTTTAAATTCTAGTATTAATGGACAAACAAACCTTTTCCAAAGATGGGAAAGTTGTAAAACTAGAGGGCATAACATGAAGCTGCAAGGGGGTAAACTGAAAGGCAATGTCAGGAAATACTTTTTCACTGAAAGGGTGGTGGATGCTTGGAATGCCCTCCCAATGGAAGTGGTGGGAGCAAACACAGTGACAGAATTCAAAATGGCATGGGACAGACATAGTGGATCCCTTTGTAGCAACAGGATAAAATCAAAATAAGCGTAACTATCTCTTATATCAGAACAGATAGGGGGTGACCTATACAGAGCGCTGGGTACACCCCTAAACAAAGGCATGGGGAGAAGTGACCTGTACAGAGTGGCAAGTGCACCTATTCTTGCTGGGCAGACTAGATGGACCATACTGGTCTTTATCTGCCGTCATGTACTATGTTACTATGACTGGATCAGTGTCACGGCAGGACATGCTAGGGAGATAGTTTCTAGATGAAATAAATGACTGCTTCTTGGAGAAGCTGGTTGATGAACTGATGAGGGGGGAAGCCATCTTGGACCTAGTCCTTAGAGGAACATAAGATCTGGTGCAAGAGATAAGGGTGTTGGAATCACTTCGTAATAGTGATCATAGCATGATCATATTTGATTTAATAAATGGAGGAAGGATGGCAAGGAAATCCACAGTATTACCTGTTAACGTATTACCTGTTAACTTTCCAAAGGGAGACTATGATAAAATGAGTCAAACAGGTAAGAAAAAACTAAAAGGAGCAGCTGCAAAAATTAAAGATTTACTTCAAGCATGGTTGTTGGAAGCCCAGAACAGCTGAATTCCACACTTTAAGAAAAGTGGAAGGAAGTCCAAAAAACTGCCAGCATGGTTTAAAGGTGAGGTCAGAGAGGCTGTTGTAGCCAAAAAAAAATCATCTTTCAGGAAATGGAAAAAGGAGCCAAATGACAAACTGGAAACATTAGCACTGACAAGTTAGATGCAAGGCGTTGATAAAACAGGCAAAGAGAGGATTAAAAAAACAACAACAAAAAAAAAACAAAACTTGCTTTTGGAAGCAAAAGTGCATAATAACTTTTTCAACTACATTCATAGCAAAAAAATCTGCGAGAGTCAGTTGGACCATAGGATGATAGAGGAGTAAAAAGGGCACTAAGAGGGGACAAGGCCATAGCGGAGAGACTGAATGAATTCTTTGCTTCAGCCTTTACTGAAGAAGACGTAGGGAAGTTACCCATGCCTGAAATAATATTTAAAGTTGATGCTACAGAAGAGTTGAAAGAAATATTGATAAACCGAGAAGATGTATTACAACTATTTGATAAACTGAAGAGTAACAAATCAACTAGATCGGATGGTATACATCCAAGGGTGTTGAAAGAACTGAAATATGAGATTGCAGGCCTACTATTACTAATCTGTGTACTATCATTAAAATCATCAGTAATACCTGAAGTTTGAAGGATGGCCAATGTAACTCCAATTTTTAAAAAGGGTTCCATGGATGAACCGGAAAACCACAGACCTGTGAGCCTGACGTCAGTACTGGGGAAAAATGGTAAAAAACACATTAAGAGCAAAATTTCTGAACATGTACATAGTCCTGGTTTAATGGGAGACAACCAACAAGGCTTTAGCAAGGGAAGGTCTTGTCTTGCCAATCTGTTATATTTTTTGAAGGTATAAATTAAACAGGTAGACAAAGGTGTATCAGTTGATGTAGTATATCTGGATTTTCAGAAAGCCTTTGACAACGTCTCTCATAAGAGACTCTTGGCGAAATCATGGGATAGGAGGCAGTGTACTATTGTGGATCAAGAACTGCTTAAAAGATAGAAAGTAGAGAGCAGGGTTAAATGGTCAATTTTCCCAATCGAGAAAGGTGAATAGTGGAGTACCCCAAGGGTCTGTGCTGTGTCCGCTGTTTTTTTAGCATACTTATAAATGACCTGGAAATGGGAATAACAAGTGAGGTAATCAAATTTGCAGATGACACAAAATTAATCAAAGTTGTTAAAACCCAAGAGGATTGTGAAATATTGCAAGAGGACCTTGAGAAATTGGAATACTGGATGTTCACCTAGGAAAGAACAACCCAAACTATATGGTTACACGATGCAAGGCTCCACATTAGGAACCAACACTCAGGAAAACAATTTAGGTGTCATCATGGATAACATGTTGAAACCCTCCTCCCAGTGTGCAGTGGCGGCTAAGAAAGCAAATAGAATGCTAGGAATCATAAAGAAAGGAATGGAGAATAAAACAAAGGATATTATAATGTCTCTGTATCATTCCATGGTGTGACTGCACCTCGAATATTGTGTGTAATAATGGTTGCCATATGTTAAAAAGGTTATAGCAGAATAGAAAAAGTACAGAAAAGAGCCACCAAAATGGTAAAAGGGGTGAAAGATTACTCCTATGAGGAGAGGCTATAAAGATTAGGACTCTTCAACTTTGAAAAGAGACTGCTAAGGGGAGATATGATAGAGGTCTATAAATTAATGAACGGGTAAATGTATATTGATTGATTATGACCAGAAAAAGCACCAAAGGTATCTGTGGAACACGAGAGAACAAAAAAAACAGATACCAAGACTAGCAGTAATTTTCAGGTTTAAAAACCCCTTTTATTGTCCCCCTACGCATTTCGGCCTCCCGGCCTTCTTCAGGGGGATATGTATTGAGGGAGCAAACCTCAAAAGAACACAATCACAATTAAAACAAAAAGTTAAAAAGAATTAAATAAATGAAATCAAATGATAGATAAAATCAATAGTGATAAAATCATACATGTAAAAGTTATAAACTAAAACTGCCGCTAACATGTTGTTGTTAAGTGCCGTCGAGTCGGAGTCGACTCATGGCGACCCTCTGGATAGCTATCCTAAATTGTGTTCGGTCTTCAGTCAGGCGGCTCATTGTTGACAGACTGGTACCCGTAGCTGCTGTTATTGTAGCGATCCATCTCATTGCTGGCCTTCCTCTTTTGCGTTGACATTCTATCTTGCCAAGCATGATGTCTTTCTCTAATGATCTCTCTCTTCGCATGATGTGTCCGAAGTATGAAAGTCGAAGTCTTGTCATCTGAGCTTCTAAAGAAAGCTTAGGTTTGATCTCCTCTAGTACCGACTGGTTTGTTCTTCGGGTAGTCCATGGTATACACAGTATTCGCCGCCAGCACCATAATTCAAAGGCATCAATTTTCTTCCTGTCTGTCTTTTTCACTGTCCAGCTTTCACATCCATATGATGTTATTGAAAATACCATGGCTTGAACAAGTCGAATCTTTATATGGAGAGAGACATCTCTGCTCTTGAGAATCTTATCTAGGTCTTTCATAGCCATTCTGCCAAGAGCAATGCGTCGTCTGATTTCTTGACTGCTTGTTGCTTCTTTATTGATAGTTGATCCAAGTAGGTTAAAGTTGTTCACGATTTCAATTTCTTCTCCTTCAACGATGAACCTGTTGATTATGCCAGTTGTCATGATCTTTGTCTTCTTTACATTAAGGTGCAGGCCCATTTTGAGACTATGTTCTTTGATTGTGAGAAGCAAATGTTCCAGATCATCTTCACTTTCAGCCAGTAATGTGGTATCATCAGCATAGCGAAGGTTGTTGATGAGTCTTCCACCAATCTTCACACCTCTGTGGTCTTCATACAGTCCTGCTTCTCTGATGATTTGTTCTGCATATAAATTAAACAGGTAGGGGGAAAGTATGCAGCCTTGTCTTACACCTTTGCTTATTTTAAACCATTCTGTTTCTCCTTGTTCCGTTCGAACTGTTGCTTCTTGATCAATGTACAGATTGCGCAAGAGAACGATCAGGTGTTCTGGTATACCCATGCTTCTTAACGTGGCCCAGAGTTTCTCATGGTTTACACAGTCAAAAGCCTTGCTATAGTCCATAAAGCACAAATATATATCCTTTTGGTATTCTTTAGTCTTTTCAAGGATCCATCTCACATCCGCAATGATGTCTCTCGTTCCTCGTCCTTTCCTGAACCCTGCTTGCACTTCAGGTAGTTCTTGTTCTAGGTATGGCTGTAGTCTCTTTTGAATAATCTTCAGTAGAATCTTGCTGGCATGTGGGATCAGAGCGATTGTGCGATAATTTCCACAGTCAGTTGGATCACCTTTCTTTAGTATTGGTATAAACACAGATCTTTTCCAGTCAGTTGGCCATGATGTTGTCTTCCATATTTCTTGGCAGAGCCTTGTAAGTACGGTAACAGCTGCATCAGATTGCTGCAATACTTCTATGGGAATGCCATCAATGCCTGGTGCTTTGTTCTTTGATAAGGCTTTCAATGCTGCTTCAACTTCTTCTTTCATCAGCCGTTTCAACCTATACCTTATGATCAGGAACCATTGGTGATGAAAGAAGAAGTTGAAGCAGCCGCTAACATAAAAGATACAAATAAAATTATGTATCACCACATTAGATCCAAATATTATAATCACACATATAGATAAAAACGATTATAACAAAGCATATAAATAAAAATGAGATGAGGACATCTGTTCCTCTTTACTCAATTGTTGCATTATATGCATAGCCACAAAATTTAACATTTTTGATCAATCTAGTCGGCATCACATGACAGTGTTTTTACACTATATGACAGTGTTCTTTATCACACGATTTCCAACATTGGCACAAGGATTCAAGTGGGTTCAGGTTAGAACGCTATTGGTTTCTTCTCTCTTAATACAATATTAAAGTATGAATTATTCGAAATAATGATCTAGCTTTTATATTCCATTCCTTTATATGACTAGTTTTAAAACTTATGACTTTTAATATACATGAACAATTTCATACTTTTTAATACGCATGAATAGTTCTAATTTGTATATAGTTCATATATTTATTTTTAGCACTACATGTGTTTTATTTATTGATTTACTCAATTTGCCTTTTAACAGTTTATTTCAGTGGTCAAATACTTCTTATTTGACAGAAGGTTTTTACATAAGGTATCAGTTGATCATTTATGTTCTTATTCCACTGTGCTCTACATGTTTCACTGACTATCAAATAGGCAATAGAAGACACACTATTTATATGTTTTATAGATGTCCTCCTCATCTCATTTTTATGTATATGCTTGGTTATAAAGCACAGTTACTTACCTGTAACAGGTGATCTCTGGGAACAGCAGGAATAAGTCTTCACATATGAGTACGTCGGTACCGACTGAGTCTGCGCAGGAACGCTTCCCAGCGTCCAATCAGAAAGTCTTTGGAAGCATCCCACCACGCCTGCGTGCTGCCTTCCCAACTGCCTCTCCTCAGTTAAGTTTTAAAGCTGAGACAAAGAGAGAGAGAGAGAGCAGAGAAGGGAAAGATAGAGAGAGAGAAAAAACAACTCCTAGGGGAGGTGGGTGGGTTGTGAAGACTTATTCCTGCTGTTCCCAGAGATCACCTGTTACAGGTAAGTAACTGTGCTATTTCCAGGAACAAGCAGGAATGAGTCTTCATATATGGGCTACTAACCAGTTTGGGACCTAGCAGTAAGGCTAGGAGGATTGCTAGTGGAGTGGAAGCCCTGGTTGTGTAGTGAACAAAACCAGTGGCTTAACCACTAGGAATTGCTGTATGTGCAGCAACTACCAGGGCAGCGTGGAAAAACTTGTTTTCCCTCTTTCTTTTTTGGATTGGGAAAAAGAAAGAACAGACATGGTAGGACTTCCTATAGTCTGATGAGCTGCCCTAAGGTAACAAGGGGGGGAACAATTCCAAAAAGGAGAAATCCCCCGGTAGAACAGGTAGAGGACCATAGGGGCTTACCGGTTTAAAGAACCCCTCTTACAAACCAATGTTATAGGAAGAGGGAGGTAAGACAGAGTTGCAAGAGACCGACTATGGAGGAAGTCTCTGACCATTGCATAGAAACATAGAAACATGATGACAGAAAAAGACCACAAGGCCCATCTAGTCTGTCCTTCCATAACAACAACTACAACAGTCCACTTTTTACCTTTAGAGATCCTCTGTGTTGGTCCCATGCTTTTTTGAATTCACTTACTGTCCTCATCTCTACCACCTCCACTGGGAGACTATTCCACGGATCCATTGAGATGATACATGTCAGTACAGGGAAACAACTGTCTATTGATAGTTGTTTCCTCCAAGAGGAAAAGGAAAATCTGTTAAGTATGGGCATGAGCATCATAAAGACACTTAGATTTAGAGAAAAGATGTCTCATGAAGAGATATCTAGGACGGTGAGGATGAAAATTGGTGCAGATACTTCAAGTGAAAAGAAGCAGACTGCCACCCTAACCACCAACCAAGAGGGACAGTGATCTGTTTGAAACCCTGCGACTGCTGGGTTTGTTGACCCTGTTGAGGTTGTGGATTCTTCAGACCAGGACGGTGTTTCCCCTGTTTGGGAACATCTGTGTGATGGGCAGATGATGGATAAAACCTTCTCCCCCTAGCGGAAGAAAGTTTGGTAGGACATTTCCTACCTACTGTGAAAGCAGAAGGCATAGGACAGCCTCTAGAAACAGGACAGTCAGTTGTTAACTAAGCAACCTGGAGTAAAGACTCCTTGTTTAAAGAGATTTTCTCCAGTGCATGGAGTATTTCCCAGTCTAACTTGTGCCCATTTATCTAAGTCTGAAGCTTGGAGCCAGGCTTTACGTCATGCCCCTATAGCTATAGCAGAAGTCCTGCTAACAGACTCAAAGGAGTCTAGGGAAGCACGCGTAAGAAACCTAGAGATATTCTGAGCATGACTAACCAGTGAGGAATAGTCTGCACTCTTGGGCTCTGGAAGAAAAGGAGTCAAAAGATGTAATTTCTTTGTGACCTCCTCAAGAGATAGACCCATACAAAAAATATATGCGAGAATTCTTGCTGAAAGCATAGATGCCTGGAAGGTTTGACGTCCAAAGGTATCTAGTGTCTTAGACTCACGACCTGGTGGATAAGAAGAGTGCTTTTTTGTACTCTTCACCCGTCTCATTGCTGATTCTACTACAATGGAATGATGAAGTTGAGTCTTTTGAAACCCTGGAGAGGGGGGCACCTGATACAGAAGATCAGTTGCTCTGGAAGGTGGGGGTACCTTTTTAAAGGAGCTTCCCACATTCCTAGAAGGAGATCCTATAAGGAATGATGCAAAGGAAGCATGTTCTCCTTTGCTTTGCCAGGAATATAGAAGGATCCTGTAATCCCCTGTGTAGGATCCTGTCCAGGAATAGAAATGGCAAGTGATTTTGCCATATCCCGGAGAAAAGCCTGAAAAGAAGGATCCCCAGAGGGAACTTCCTTTGAATAGGCTAGATCTGATGAAGAACTAGCAGTGGCACCGAGGGATCTATCCAAGTTCATAGGGATAGAAGATCTTGAATTGTGCAGTCTGGGATCCTTAGAGGATGGTCGCCGGTACTGCCCGAAGTCGGGACCAGTGACCATCGGTAGCACATCGTCCATGCTAGGGATCGATTCCAAACTCGGTATCGAGGGAAGCGAGCCTGATGAGAGAAGCATGGAAGGCACCAACGGCAATGGTACTATGGATAACGGTACCGGACTTGGTACCGTATCCGATACCGGTGGATGAAGGCCAGCCGGTGGCAACTCTAACGGCATCCAAGACACCAAGAGTGCCGGATCCGAGTCCTCGGAACCGAGCCTTCGGTACCGTCTGGCGTCGGTACCAAGGCGAGTTGTTCCCCAGTCCTCCAGACTGGAGATCGATTCTAGACTCGGCATCGAAGGAAGCGAGTCTATCGATGCACGTCTGGAGGGTACTGACGTCGGTACTAGTATCGGTACCGGGGACGATACCGATACTGGAAGGTCGGTCTGCAGTGTATCCAACGGCCCCTTAGGTACCGAGGACGCCAGACGACGATCCTTGAGGAATGTTTCATCCAACACCATTGCCGATGCCGGGGTATCGGTACTGCTCGAAGCGGATGCCACCACCAGGCATGGCTCAGGTATGTTCTGTGAGGGGTGAACCTCAGGAACAACCTGAAACCCCACACGGGTTTTGGAGGCCGAAGACTCCCACCGGGGTTTTGAAACCAGTGGATTCTCGAGGGCAAGGCCGGAGGCATCTTCATGCTGTGCATGAGATTTGCCACTCGAGGACTGGCTAGTCTTAACAGACTGTTTTTGGGTTACCTGATCCTGTGTAGAAGAAGATATGGTCGGTACCCCGAAGTTGGATGGGGACCGCGTGTCGAGGGAAACTCTATGTTGAAAACTTCTTCTCACAATACTATTGCAGGAGGGACACTTCAGAGGAAAATGGTCAGGACCCAAACAGGTTAGACACCAATTGTGAGTGTTCAAAATTAAGGTTGTACCGCCAGAGTTTGTACATTTCTTGGGGATAGTGGCTGGCGGTTCCATGAAGGAAAGTGGAGAGGCCTAGCAGGCCTGAAAAACCGTGAGACACTAGGAAGGAAAATTTTTACAAGAAAAGAAAAAAGAAACACCGGTGGTACCGGTGGCATCGGGGAAGGCAGCTGCGACCACAAGAAAACTAAAAAATAAAAGATGAATTTTCTGCGGTGACAGGAGGACCTCCTGCTGGCTCCGCGGAAAAACGAAAACTGAGGAGAGGCAGTTGGGAAGGTGGGAAGGCAGCACACAGGCATGGTGGGATGCTTCCAAAGGCTTTCTGATTGGACGCTGGGAAGCGTTCCCGCGCAGACTCCATCGGTACCGACGTACCCATATGTGAAGACTCATTCCTGCTTGTTCCTGGAGATTCATTTTTATCTATATGTGTGATTTATAATATTTGGATCTAATGTGGTGATACATAATTTTATTTGTATCTTTTATGATAGCGGTAGTTTTAGTTTATAACTTTTACATGTATGATTTTATCACTATTGATTTTATCTATCATTTGATTCTATTTATTTCATTTATTTAATTCTTTTTAACTTTTTGTTTTAATTGTGATTGTGTTCTTTCGAGGTTTGCTCCCTCAATACATATCCCCCTGAAGAAGGCCGGGAGGCCGAAATGCGTAGGGGGACAATAAAAGGGGTTTTTAAACCTGAAAATTACTGTCAGTCTTGGTATCTGTTCTTTTTGTTCTCTGTTGATTGATTATGCCATCAAAATGTAGAAAAACTAGGGAACATGCAATGAAGCTACAGTGTAACCCCATATAAGACTAATAAGAGAAAATATTTTTTCACTCAACACATATTCAAACTCTGGAATTCCTTATTGGAGGATGTAGTAAAATTATGTTAGTGCAGCTGGGTTTAAAAAAGGTTTGGACAAGTTCCTGGAGGAAAGATCTATAAACCATTATTAAAGGGGACCCGAGAAATCCACTGCTTGTCCCACTACAAGTATTGTAGAGCCTGTGTCTTCTGGGGAAACTGCTAGGTACTTGTGACCTAGATTGGCCAGTGCTGGAAACAGGATAATGGGCTTCATGGACCTTGGTCTGTCCCAAGATGGCATATCTTATTTTCTTATGTAGGTGTGAAGATTGGGGAAGACTCATCAACAATCTTCGCTATGCTGATGATACCACATTACTGGTTGAAAGCAAAGACGATCTGAAACATTTGCTTCTCAAGATCAAGGAACATAGTCTTAAAATGGGCCTGCACCTTAATGTAAAGAAGAGAAAGATCCTGACACCTGGCAAAATCAATAAGTTCATCATTGATGGAGAAGAAATTGAAAGAGTGGACAGCTTTATCCTACTTGGATCAACTATCAATAAAGAAACTACAAGCAGTCAAGAAATCCGAGGATGCATTGCTCTTGGCAGAATGGCTATGAAAGACCTAGACGAGATTCTCAAGAGCAGAGATGTCTCTCTCCCATACAAAGATTCGACTCATTCAAGCCATAGTATTTTCAGTAATGTCATATGGATGCAAAAGATGGACAGTAAAAAAGATAGGAAGAAAATTGGTGCCTTTGAATTATGGTGCTGGCGATGAATACTTTGTAAACCATGGACTGCCCGAAGAGCAAACCAGTCGGTACTAGAGGAGATCAAACGCAAGCTTTCTTTAGAAGCTCAGACGACAAGACTTTGACTTTCATACTTTGGAGACATCATGCGAAGCTGCGCCTAACTTTACCCAGGTGTCACTAACCGGGTAGCATTGCAATATCATTGCTACTCGACTAGCGACTGTCACTGCCCATGACACACCCATGACGTGCCCCAGTGCTAAGCAGTTAGCATCGCGGCATGTAGCGGCTTTAGTAGGGGATATTCAGCAGTACAAACAGTGTTATTTCCATTGAATATCCCGTTCAGCAGCATTTACATGGTTTACAGGTCTGAATATCACAGGCCCTTTATATTTTGTTAATGTTTTGAGGTGATGTGGTTGAAATGCTCTTTTAAATAATCTATACCCTATGTTGGTAGATACATATAAGGGGTAGTTTGTTGCTATTTAAGGGATAATGTGAAAGAAACTTTAAACTGTGGTAAAGTAGTGCACTGCTGCTGTAATAGCAAAGTCAAAACCCACAGAAAATAATTTCAATACAAAATTCTGACACTTGTAGGTAACAGCAAAATTGCATCATACTGCCATCTGCCTTTCCACTGAGATCATGTTGATATGCAAGATTAGAACTGAAAAGAAAACCGGGTGAGGCTCAGCAGCCATTTTGAGCCCAGTTTACTGTAAAAGACTGCGACCGTGTAAACAGATGCAACCGTTTGCACCATTTTAGACAATCTACAGGCTTTTTAACTCTGAATACAGCGCTATTATTTTTCAAATGCAATCTTTTTCATATTGGTACTTTAATTTTATTAATGTTCTGTTTTCTGATAGCTGCATTTCTGTATTTACTCCTTCACTGTACTTCAAGCTGGTTGTTTTTCGGATGGAAAATTTTATTTTTAACTTTCCTAAACAAACCCATGTATAGTCTGATTGGCTGAAGGTTTCTTCCTTGTATGCCACAAATCTTGAATGTTGTCATTAAACTTAAATAGGGAGAGGATATGTTTTTGAAGTATAAAATGTTAATGGCAAATTGTGCTGTTTTGATGACATGTAGGATATGATTCTGAGTTCTGCATGCGTGATAACCTTAAGAAGTGAAGATTGGCTTAGATGTGGTGGTTTTTTGTCATGTAATTGAATGACTAGAATCATCTGTATTCATGAAAGCAGATGATGAAAATAAAAATTCAGCTCTAATGTGGAAAAGTCAATATCGTAATCTGAAAGCAAACATATGTCCAAACCTGGTCACCTGATGCTACACGTCTATTGATCAGCATCTTAGTAAGATTCATTTTCTTAAGCGAAGGCTCTATGTAGGCTCACAAAATAAAAAAATAGGCTGTTTGGTACCTGCTGGGCAAAGTTTCTGCCAAGCTGCACAGGAGTTCTTTGTCCGCACTGCTGCTGGTGGGGGAGGTCCTTAGGCAACAGCACGGATGGAGGATTCCCACCCAACCTGGTGGGAATGTTACTTCTGAGTGCTTTTTGAAAAGAGAGAGGCATTTCTAAATTGTTGCTCCCCTCTCCATAGCAGGGTTTACCAGCCACACTCTGCAGACATGGCTGTCTGCCAATTATGATTGACAGCTAGATTGGGAAGTGCTGTTCATCAGTTCCCAGTTCTACTGAAGCCTTTAAAACTAAAACTTGGCTAACAGTTAGTCATTCTGGGGGCCAGGATATGCTTTCTCTTCAAGACTATCTCTCCTGTTCCTGTCCTTGGCTGTAATATTACTATAGTGATCTCTTTTTCAGGGATAGGCAGGCAAAAACGCAGCTTTATCAAGCCAATACCCCAGTATCCTCAGCATTTCTCTGGCTGTGTCTCCATATACAATTTTAGTTTCTTAAAGGTCTCGAAAAAGAGAAGGAACAGCTACTGTGCTTGCATATTTTGGGGCCACTGCACTATTGTGATGTCTTTGGTGTATAGAAGATGAACTATTTCTTCTTTCCCTTTTTGACCTCTTAAGCTGTTTCCACTCCCTCTCTCTTCTTTGCATCCATCCTGCATCTAGACTTCAGTCACCCAGCCCCAACTAATTGCTCCATGGAATCCTCCTTCAGCTACTGAGGTAAAATCGGTTTGCTTTCTATTCTTAATTATGTATTCTTATCTCAAATAGATTGATCTTTAGATATGCAGGATGAGGTATGATTTTATTCTCAGCCATTACTATGCAGGTATAAACTACACTCTTTGCAGGTCAATATTAACCAAGCCAACATATCATTGTCTTAGATTTCTTCACATTTTGAACCAGATGAGTAATCTTACTGTAGAGTACATCAAAAGCACTTGTTCACAAACAAGCATGAACAGCTGTCTTTGTTTTCATTTCCAGTGGTGGTGATAATGTTTTTTCAAAAGCTGTCTTTAATTTCCGAGGCCATCCAGAGGAGAGCACACACTCTTGCAGCAAACTGAACAGCATAAGCAGGAGCGAGGTGGGTAAAGCAGAACTTTATTCGTCATACCCTACACAGCCGTGTCTCAGCAAAGGCCATCGTCAAGGGTATAACCCCCCAAAGTAAATATAAAAGTAAGAGAAATTAAAAAAAACATACAAGCATGTAGTACAAATCACATGAATTAAGAAAATAAACATTGAGAAAATCAAGGCAAATAATCATGCAATTAAAAATACATTACCTTATGTAGTATAAATAAAAATTAAATTAAATTGCATCATTAAAAGGATAAAAAATTAAAGTATTAAACAAAGAATAGTAACACAGATGTACATCTTAGTCACTCTCTTGATTTGATTATATCATACAGGAAACAAGCAATTGAAGGAGGACTACAAGGTTAAAAAAATGTGTGTGGATGCAATTGAAAACAGGACTACCAAATGGACTCATTAAGAAGGAAAGAATAAAAACTTATTCTGGACACAGAGACTGTTGTATTGACATAAAGTTGTATGTTGTAACCAGGCAAAGAGGGAAGGAGGGGGGGGGGGATAAGTCACACAAAGCAAAATCTTTTAAATGCAAAAAGACTATATTACGAGTATGCTAAGACAAACACAATGAAAATGATAATATTGATAATATACAGTGTGATAAAAAGGTAAAACTAAGGATAATAAAAACAACTTACATAAAACAGTAAATTCCTGTTTGAAATACATAAAAATATCCAAACATCATAAAATGGATAGCAATTTTAAAAAATGTATATAAGGGGTGGCAATTAAAGAATAACCTTCTAAACGAGTGATTAGAAACGAGTAATGAAAACATAAAGGGAATTGAAAACGGAAGTACCCAAGGAGGTCCATGATTATATGAAAGCGCAAAAGTGAATACTCACAGTAATGCATTGAACAGGGCTAAATAGCTCACCAAGAAGAGACATATATTGCACTACTGTAAAATAAATAATGACATAGATTATGAGAGAAGCATTGATAACATATATTTTGGTCTGAGTAAGATGAGTACAATGAAAGCAATTGTTGTAAAAGACAGGAACAACAAAGAGAACAGAGGGCGCCCTAGTAGTATATGATCCAATTAGCTATGTAAGCAGAGTGAACCAATAAGGAATAAAGTGCATGAGGAACAGATAGAGCTAATTATAGAGCAAAATGAGACAGAACATTATGAATGCAGCAAAACTGCTAAAGGAGAAATGGAGAAAGTGAAAGAGTTGTGTCAATATCAAACGCAGTATCCGTCGACCCAGTCATTCGGCCATTCACTTGAAAGTGAATCAAACTGCAGAGCAAGCGCAGCGGCCATTTAAGCTTTATTTCCCACCAAGATTTTGTATTGTCTATCACTATGGCAACTCATGGGCTCGTGAAAATAGTCTCTTATGAGTTGCCATAATGATAGACAATACACAAACTTGGCAAGAAATAGTGTAATATGTCTCTTCTCGGTGAGCTACGATTCGCAGTTATCCCCCTTTAATGTATTATTGTGAGTATTACACTTGCGATCTCACATAATCATGGACCTCCTTGGGTACTCCCGTTTTCAATTCCCTTTAGGCCCGATTCTGCCCCACAAATAGCGGGGATGGACGTCCCAACGGGATGTCAATCCCTGCTATTTGTGCCCTCCCCGCCGGTTGTACAGGAAGGTTAGATCAGGGCAGGGAAGGGGCGGATCGGGGGCAGAGTTAGGGTGGGCGGTTGGTGGTCACCGGCCCTGGACGTATAGGGTTGATTCTAATGTTGGCCCTGTACGTCCAGGGCCAGTGACTTGTGCGGGGAGGTTATTCCACCTCTGAGGTAGAATAACTTCCCTGGATGATTTTGTTCGGCGGGCATGCATGGGGCAGGGGGGGGCCTGAGGATATTCCCCGCAGCCTGACCCTGACTTTAGAAGGCCGGATCGGGGGTCGGGCTGCAGGGAATGCCTTTGTGAAGCCGGTGTCTGATCGCAGCTTTACAATGGAGCTGCGGTGCCATGGTAACCAGACACCATGGTGCCACAGCTCCATTATAAAGCCCTGACTGAGTTAGTTGGGCTTTCCTTGTATGTGCAGGCCGGGCTGAATCACAGTCCCAGCCTGCACATATAGGGCTGTTCGTGATTCTAGTCCCGTGGGGATAGATGTGCCCTGCAGGATCAGAATCGCAGCCCCTTCTGTACGTCCGGTTAAAACCGTTCATACAGAGGGGCTGTACGTCCGGGATGGAATGAGCCTGTTTGTGTTTTCATTACTTGTTTCTAACCACTCATTTAGAAGGTTATTCATTAATTACCACCCCTTTTAATTGCTACCCATTTTATGATGATTGGGATATTTTTATGTAGTTTAAGCAGAGGAGTTTTTTACCATTTTATCTAAGTTGTTTTTATTATCCCTGTTTTTACCTTTTTATCACACTTTTTTATCAGTATTATCATTTTCATTGTGTTTGTCTTAGTATAGCTTTTAATGTGGTCTCTTGCGTTTTAAAGATTTTTACTTTGTAAGCCTTATTCTTCCCCTCTCCCCTCCTTTGCCTGGTTACAACATACAACTTTATTATGTCAATATAACAGCCTCTTTTGTCCAGAATAAGTTTTTATTAGTTCCTTCCTAATGAGTTTGTTTTGATAGTCCCGGTTTCATTTGCATCCACACGCTTTTTTATCCTTGTAGTCCTCCTTCAATTGCTTGTTTCCTGTATGATGTACATCTTGGTCAATCTCTTTTTTTGATTTGATTATATATGTGTTACTATTCTTTGTTTTAATGTTTTAATTTATTATCCTTTTAATGATGTGATTTTTAATTTCTCTTACTTTATATATTTACTTTGAAGGTCATACTCCTGACAAAGGCCTTAGCCGAAACACAGCTGTGTAGGGTACAACGAATAAAGGTTTGCTTTACCCACCTCGCTCTTGCTTGTGCTCTTAATTTCAGAGGCTACAGAAAGCAGCCTTTGATTTTAGCCTGAGAGGTATTAGTCATAATTAGAAATCACATTCATGTATTCCATTTTGTATCTACATTAAATAAAAAAAAATCACTATTCATTTTTTATTCAAATATTGTCCTAATTACAAAAGGTATATATAAATATATTTTTTTTTTCAGCTGCCACAGTTCTGTTAAGTGAACACCATGATTACAGTAAATGAAGTGAGAGACTTTGTGGATTCACAGACGTCCTATAATATACTAAAACCATGGTGGGATGTTTTCCGGTACTATATTACTTTGTTGATGCTGATGATCGCAGTTTTGGCAGGCGCTCTCCAGCTTACTCAGAGCAGACTGTTATGTCTTCCTTGCAAGCTAGCAGAAAGTGATGAATGTATAATGCCTTTGGATTTGGTTGAAACCAACCATAGTACACCACCTGACTCTACAGAAAAGAGAATTCATCCTACTGGAATCCAAAACGACCTTGATCGGCAACAGTATTCTTATATTGATGCAGTCTGCTACGAAAAACGGCTTCATTGGTTTGCAAAATTTTTTCCCTACTTGGTGCTTCTGCATACTTTGATTTTTGCAGTTTGTAGTAATTTTTGGCTTCACTATCCCAGCACAAGTTCAAAGCTGGAGCACTTTGTAGCCATTCTTTATAAATGCTTTGACTCTCCATGGACAACACGGGCTCTCTCAGAGACAGTAACTGAGCAAACTGTGAGAAAACTACCATGCAAAAGATCCAAACTGTTAACTATGTCGTCTTTATCAACGGAAGATGGCGATGTTGACTGGCAGTTGCTGCAGCCTGCAGTTGAATCCACGGAAATAGACAGCAGTAGTTCCAATATTCTGGACAAGAAAGAAGACGAGCAAGCTAAAGCTTTGTTTGAAAAAGTGAAGCGATTCAGAATGCACGTTGAGGAAAACGACATTATATACAGATTGTATATGAAACAAATAATTGTAAAAGTAATGGTGCTGCTAATAATTATTAGTTATGTCTCCTACTTTTTAACGCACATAACCTTTGAAATGGACTGTATTGTCAATATTCAAGCCTTTACAGGATACAAAAGATATCAATGTGTTTATTCCCTGGCAGCAATCTTTCAAGTGTTGGCTTCCTTTTATGTTGTTCTAATCATATTTTATGGATTCACTTGTTTCTATAGCTTGTGGTGGATGCTGAGCAGTTCCCTAAAGCAGTATTCTTTTGAGACAGTCCGAGAAAAAAGTAATTACAGCGATATTCCTGATGTCAAGAATGACTTTGCATTCATCCTTCATTTAGCAGATCAGTACGATCCTCTTTACTCAAAACGATTCTCCATATTTCTTTCAGAAGTAAGTGAGAACAAACTAAAACAAATTACTCTTAACAATGAATGGACGGTAGAAAGACTTAAAAATAAGCTAACAAGAAATTCTTGCAACAAGGTAGAGCTCTCGCTCTCGGTGTTAAATGGACTTCCAGACAACGTCTTTGAGCTCAATGAAATAGAAGTTCTAAGTCTGGAGCTTATTCCAGAGGTGAAACTGACCCCGGGAGTTGCCCAACTAGTGAACCTCAAGGAACTCTGCATTTACCATTCATCGTTAATTGTGGATTTACAAGCAGTGAACTTCCTTGCAGAAAACTTGCAGGTACTTCGTTTAAAATACACTGCCACAGAGCAGATTCCTTGTTGGATTTTTCATTTAAAAAATCTGAAGGAACTACATTTATCAGGGTGTCGTTTACTAGAAAAAGATGGCTCTACGTACGTTCAAGGCCTTCAGGAGTTAAAAAATCTCACCGCTCTTTATTTAAAAAGTTGTCTTCCCAGGATCCCTCAAGTGGTCACCGACAAATTGCCTTCATTGCAGAAGTTGTCCATCAATAACGAAGGGAACAGACTGATGATACTAGTCTGTTTGAAAAAGATGGTGAACCTCCAAAGCCTGGAACTGATAAACTGCGATTTAGAGCGCATTCCTCACTCTCTTTTCTGCCTATGGGAGCTTCGAGAAATAAACTTTAAAGGGAATAACCTCAAAACGGTTGAGGAGATAATTAGCTTTCAGCACCTGAAAAAACTCACTTGCTTAAAGTTGTGGTACAACACTATTGTCTATATTCCACTACAGATTGGTGTATTAACTAACCTAGAACAACTCTATTTAAACTACAATAATATTGAAAGTGTGCCAGTACAGCTGTTCTTGTGTACTAAACTTCGCTACTTGGACTTCAGCTGTAACAATCTAAACTTTATTCCTGAAGAGATTCAGTATTTGAGCAATCTTCAGTACTTTGCTGTGACAAAAAATAATGTAAGTATGATCATTCGTTTATTTTGTATCTTTTATGTTAATCTAAAGCAGGGGTTCTCCACCTAGAACCCGGTGCACACCTAGCCAATGAATAGGCATGAGAGAGATTGGCGTGTGCTGCCTCCATTGTATGCAGATCTCTTACACATATTCATAGTAACATAGTATATGACGGCAGATAAAGACCTGTATGGTCCATCTAGTCTGCCCAGCAAGGCTGCAAGAGTAGGTGCGCCTGCCGCTCCCTGCAGGTCACCTCTCCCCATGCCTTTGTTTAGGGATATACCCATCACTCCATGTAGATCACCCCTATTTACTGAGATATAAGAGATAGTTATGTATGTTTTGATTTTATCCTGTTGCTATAAAGGGATCCACTGTGTCTGTCCCATGCCATCTTGAATTCTGTCACTGTATTTGCCCCCACCACTTCCATCATTTTGGTTATACTGAAAACCTGACTGATTAGGTGTGTCCCGAGGACTGGGTGGATAACCTGATCTAAGGTCATGATGGTATGCTTAGATTCCCTAGTGTGTGTCTGTATATATTTGTAGTACAGTATATATTTATGATGCCCTTATTTACTAAACCACATTAGCTGTTTAACATAGAAATTACCATGTGCTGACAGTTAATGAAGCAAGTTAACTGTTGGTATGTGCTAATTCCTATGTTAAAAAACTAATGTGGAACATGTCATTTTGGTGTGAAGAATGGTAGGATCTGTGCCTTACAGTAAACATAGGGGTCGTTAGTGCACATTACTGTAAATGTAGCAGATAATGTTGAGCTGTGACCGGAGTAGCTCGGACACCCAGCCTCTCCGAGCATTCCCTTCCTCCAATACCCCACCCCCACCTGTTCAAATCCACAAACGACAACACTTTTAACTGGTGAACAAAACATGGTCACAGCTTTATTAATATGACTGTTTCAAGTCCCAACCCAAGCTAACCATAACTCATTAAAATATACGTATTCCATTCGTACCCCCCTTTCCAGACAATGCCCCCCACCAGCCATATTATTAGCAAAGTGGTGCGTCACCCTCTTTCTTACCCCCCAACCGCCAACCTCGCCAAATTATTATCAAAGGCTGGCTCCTCTCCTCCCTGTTTCGGGAGAAGATCCCCACAGCTATCTCTGCCCACCCATCCCCATTCCAAGAGCTCCCTTACTCCCTCACCCTGGCCATTAGGCCCTGCTGTCACAGCGTCTGTTGGCTCAGGTCCTCACCCCCTCTAGCTGCAACAATCCAATCTCCTCTGAAACCGCTTACACTTAGGTGGGTGGGCAGGAAGGCAGCGATCTACCATCTGTCTACCTGCAGCCTGACAAAGGACTGATCTGGCGGGCTTGCGGAACTCCGCAAGCCCCACCATCCCCAGATGCATACCACCACAGCCACCAATGAAATCGCCCTATGTCGAGACTTGGAGATTTCAAATATTGCAGGCAGCCTGTTGAGCGGCGACCCCCCCCCCCTTCTGTTTTGCCCGCCTATCTTTGCTCTCCAGGCCAGTGATGCCAGGGCACCCAGATACCACTCCGCCCCCAGGACCCTGGCCTTGCAGCCTGCTACATTTAACACCACCTCAAGAAATGTAACTAGCTACATCATACATTATCTGTCTCCCAGTGAACATGTGCTGGTCAATATTTCTGGGTGTTGACTGGAAGGCAGCCCTTTCAGAAACATTTGAATATAAACCTTCACAAGGACAAAACAGCCATTCATTCAACTTGATAAAAGGTGAAGCAGGCTTTTTGTTTTTAGTCTTAGCAGTAAATATAAACTGATTGCTAAGGGGATGAGTCGGTTATTAGTGGATGTAAATAAAACAGTTTTACATAGGAGTAAGGTGAAAGTTACAGTAACAACCCCATTGAATTGAACTGTTCTTGCAAAGAGCTCAGCTTCGTTGGGGAAATTCTTTCTTTCCTAACTTGCTAATATAGCATTTTGCATTTACTTTACTTTATTAAAAAAAAAACAGTCCAGTTTTATAGAACGAAACAAGAATGTAGATGGAATCACTTCTAAACGTAGAATATTATTGCTTAAAGTTTGCCCTTCTTCTCCTCTCTTTTATAATTAAAAACACTGTATGAAAAAGACATTAGGTAATGGAAAATATTTTATCAGTATGCAGTTTTCTGTAGGCTAACATGGTTCAATTTCCATGTCCTCCTTCCTTCCTAGATCAAGATACTGCCAGATGGATTATTTCGATGCAAAAAGCTCCAGTATTTACTTCTGGGAAATAACAGTCTGACAAGCTTGTCCCCTTATGTGGGTGAACTGTTGAACCTTGTGAAGATAGAGCTTGTTGGAAACCAGTTTGAATCACTTCCTGTTGAATTAGAAACATGCCAATCTCTGAAACTAAGTTGTGTCATTGCAGAAGAAGACTTATTGGGTTCACTGCCATCTTCTGTAAAAGAACGTTTAAAGATGAGAGAAATTTTAGACATTAGGACCTAAAACTCCCAAGTAGCCCCCAAATTATTTGGCTTGATTGAAATCTCAGGATTATTTACTAGTAAATTTTAACTCTGCAAACCTGATAGTTCTAAGGTGGTCACACTGTTTTGTCACTGGGTATCCATGATTCTTTCTAATCTGGGCAAGAAACATTTAATAAGTGGCACATGACCTTGAGCATTTGACAAAACATCATCAAAAATAAATATAGGGCATGTTTCTAATATTAAAAAATGTGACTTTATCCAAGTTTAAGTAACCAAGTCCATAAAAACATATATTTATTGGCTCTAATGACACCACAATATAGTAAAATAATCCCGTTGGAAGAACTTATGAAAATCTGCTCTCATTCTACTTCAGAGCTCATTCAACATGCTATTTAATGCTACAAAATAGTTGAACCATAGCTTTCCTGTATAGATCATCAGCAGGAAAGCCACAGTCGTCAACAGTACTTTCTAGTTAAAAAGGGGAAAACATTTTACTTTTTCGTCCCACCGCTTTTCCTCTATTACTGCCCCTACTACTGCTGCTACTTGTTCATATATTATTTTTTTGAATATTTTTATACCACATTTTCCAGTAGATCAAATGCATTTTACAATGAACAAATATTTGATTAGCACAATAAAAATAGTACGTAGTTCTTATCATTCCATGTAATTGAATATGTACATCAGTATACTTATTTGCAATCAACTACAAATAACAGAAGAACGATGTACATGTTTGGGTATAAAACAGTATTTGGGTAGTTCTTTATAGAGGGGACTTTGATGGAATGTACTTTGGGTAAAAACATGTATTAGAGTATGTGTTGGAGGAGGAGGAATCGGTGCAGTAGAGGTCATTTGGGTTTTCAAAATGTAGTATAAAGAGATGAGTTTTTATTTTTTTGCGGAAGGTAGATAAGTCATTTACATCTCTTAAACTGTCGGGGAGATTGTTCCAGAGGGTAGGGGAGAAGTGTGAGAAGGCTCCGTTTGTCTCTTTTCTGGATTTTCTGAATTCTGGTGGAGTTGTAAGGGTTGTGTGGTTTGTTTGTTTTTTGTTATGGTTGCATTGTATGTGGGTATGGACTTCTTTAGTAATAAGGGTGGAGAGGTATGATGGGGCAATGTCTTTCAATAATTTAAATGAAGTTACGAGTATCTTGTAATGTATGCAGCTTTGGATCGGGAGCCTGTGTAGACTGAATAGTATTGGGGTGATATGTTCTGTTAGATTAGCATTTGAAGTTATCCTTGCTGTTAACTGCTGTGCTATTTGAAGCTGTCTTAAGGTTTGTTTAGGTAGGCCTTGGAGGATGGTGATGCAGAAGTCAAAGTGGGGTATGATGATAGCATTAAGGACTGATCTGAAATCGTTGGCATGGAGAAAAGGGTGGAGTAGTTTTAGCATTATGAGTTTGTAGAATATCTTTCTAGTAGTTTGCATACTCAACATGATTGTTTTATATGTGCAATCTAGAATGACAGTGAGGTATTTTACCTTGTTTTTGATGGGGATGTTTAAGTCCTGAATTGTATTAGAGGTTGGAAGTATAAAGCATTGGTTCCTTCTTATGTAAAGAGCCTCAGTTTTACTAAAATTGATCTTTAGGTCGTGGGATAACCATCCAGCTACCTCTGTAAAGCAGTCCATAATTTGCTGGATTGTGGGGTTAAAAGTGTTGAATGGAAGATCTGTTACATATACACGGATGATATAATGATAGCATACGTGGAATTTTCTGAAAATTGAGCGAGGCACATGCAGCACTGTACATACACATGTAAGAGGCTGTCCTCTGCTCATCAGAGCTTACAATCTAATCAAGGTAACACAACACAACAAACGGGGGACAAGGGTAAATCTAGAGGAGTGGTAAAGATACATTTAGACGATGAACAGGAGAATAAGGAGATTTAGATCCCAAAGCAGCCTTGAAGAGGTGGGTTGAATAGGGCCACAGACGGGGCTGGCATCACCATTAGGTGAACTAGGTGGTCACCTAGAGTGTCGGGCCTCTGGGGGTGCCCATTGCCATCACTGTTGCCCCTCTCCGGGACATGCAGCAGCAGCAATAGGCGGAAACGGCCCAGTGGCACTTACCTTTAAACTTTGGCGCTGGGCTGTTTGCATCAGAGAGGGGCAGAAGCAAACAGCCCTGTAGTACTGAGGTTTAAACTTCAGCCTTGTGCCCTCTCACAATTAGCTTTTAGACCCATATCAATGCCCCCCCCCCCCCCCGCCACCCCCAAGATGTTTATTTAAACTTGGCTGTAATCATCAGAACAATCCTATAAAAATGCAGATTTGGACATCACAATTTTAAATACATTTTGTTTTCTAAAAGTATACGCTATGAGGGAGATTTCAAAAAAACACCGACTCTTGAGTTTGGGTGGATGCTAGGAACTCCTGTTTTGCTTTGTCTAAATATGTTTTTTGCTGCCCCTCCCTTTTTTGAAGCTGCTGCCCTAGGTGGCTGCCTAGTTTTGTCTAATGGTTGGGCCGGCCCTGGGCACCTATTTTCAGCCAAACCTAGGCATCTAAGCTTTCACTTGAAAATTCACTTAAATTTAGGACTATTATTAGTTTCCTTAGCTGCAAAGCCCAATTTTGCATAGCACATGTAGGTAGGAATTGGGACAGTCAGGTCACAGGACATCTACAGTTCCTTGAGTATTTTAAAAAATGTGCCGTTTAAACGTGTGGAGCCTTCTGTAAAATACATGTTTTTACCAGCACATACAGCGGAAATTTCAATTTCACAAAACTATACATCCAAAAAAAAAAAAAGTGGCATCATGTTGAGCTTTACATGTGCTGGTAAATACACGTATCGCTGCCAATTTCACAAGACTTGCACGTACAAGAGAAGCTAATTAAGGAGCCGGGTGAAATACCCGGATTTGTTTTTTTGAGGTGGATATAGGCACCACTGAGATAATTACAATTGCTCCGTCCATCATTAGTGGAAGAGCCCAGGCCCAAACAAGCAAGCAGCTGATACTTAATGCCTGCCTCAAAGCAGGTTTAAATGCCAGCAGGAGAATCTCTTAAACTGCAGGTGTGTTGCTTTTGTAACATGGGACATCCACTTATAGGGGTCCTTTTAACAAAGCCCGGTAATGGTTAACGTGCGTTTTAATGCCCGGCAACTGGCAGGCGGGAACGCTAATGTGAGGGCATGCAGCGACTGCGCATAAAGTGCGCAGTAATTGTCCATCGCGTGATGGGGTGGGGAATGGGAAGAGCATGGGCATGTTGAGCACACTGCCGCTAGCGTGAGGACAATTGCTGCTTGCTCGGTGACAATGTGACAATTAGTACGAGTCACCTTATGACACTTTTAGGGGTGTCGTAGGTGGGCCGGTAGTAAATGTGCTGCATGTTTAGGTACCCTGTCGCTCGTTAACTGCCAGAAACATGCCGGTCATACTCCCAACGGCTACCACAGAGGCTTTGTACTTTAACGTGTGCTTTGTATCACATGTTTCTCCAGGAACAAGCAGGAATGAGTCTTCACATATGGGTATCGTCGGTACCGACGGAGCCTGCGCAGGAACGCTCCCCAGCGTCCAGTAAGAAAGCTTTTGGGAGCATCCCACAGCGCCTGCGCGCTGCCTTCCCGCCCTTCCCAACCGCCTTTCTCCAGTTCCAGTTCTTCTTTTCCGCGGAGCCAGCAGGTCATGTTCCTGTCACTGCAGAAGAATTCTTTATTTTTTTCTTTATTTTTCTGTGTCGCGTCTGCCTTCTTCGTCAGACCGGTACCGCCTGTCTTTTCTTTTCTTTCTTAAAAGAAAAAAAATTTTCTTTCTTCAACTGTGCATTTTCGGTTTGGGCCTTAGGCCTGAACATATTTTCTCCTCATGGAGAAGCCCGCTTCCGGGTTCAAAAAGTGCATGAAGTGTGGCGGTACTATTTCTGTCACCGACACCCATGACTGGTGTCTAAAATGTTTGGGTCTTGACCATTCCATCACTGATTGTGTGTCCTGTACCATGATGTCTAAAAGAGGTCGGCAGAACCGAGCAGCCAAGCTCAGTACCCTGTTTCCCTCTGATGCAGCCTCGGTGGCATCGACGTCTTCCAGGCTGCTTCTTCTTCCCATGGATCTCGGGTAACCAAACATAAATCTAGCCGGTCCTCGAAGGGCAAATCTCCCTCTAAGCATCGAGATGCCTCCGGGCTTGTCCTCGAGGATTCCGCACCGGCAAAATTACCCCGGCGGGAAGTTCCGGCTTCCAAAGCATTATCTATGGGGTCACAGGTTGACATCGATGGCTCGGCCTCGACCGATCACCTGTTGCCGTGTTCTGGGGTACCGGTGGCCTCCACTGGTACCGACATCCAGACTCTGCTGGCATCGATGGATCAGAAGATTCTGTCCATGCAGCGCACCCTAACGGCGTTTATGCAGGCTTCGACGCCTCCGGTACCGCAACAGTCTCCGTTGCCGGTACCGACTCCGGCACCAGCATCGTTCCCGGTGCCGGTACCGATTGCATCAACATCGGCTTCGGTGTCGACTGCAACGGTACCCTGTCCTATGATGCCCATCGATACCGAACCGGTACCGCTTACTCCCGATGTCAATCCCACTCGGTACACGTATCGGGCTTTACAGGAGCATCCAGACAGGCGATACTTTGATTCCTCCGAAGACTCTGAGTCGGAGGTTTCTGTCGATGCACCGGTACTTCGTCCTCAGGAGTCTGATTCTCCAAAACGAAGAATGTCTCCTCCAGAAGACTTGTCTTTTCAGGACTTCATTAGGGAAGTGGCTAGGGGCCTCTCCATTACAGTGGCCCCTGAGTCAGAACCTAGAACCAAGCAACTAGATATTTTGCAATATCCTAAGGCTCCTAAAGAAGCAGCTACTTTACCTATTCATGAGATTCTCTATGATCTCATGTTGAGCATGTGGGAGACTCCTCTTACCACCTCTTCTCATTCTCGTAGATTAGACACCATGTACCGTGTCCCTCCGTGTCCTGGCTTTCATAAGTCTCAGCTTCCTCACCACTCTATTGTGGTAGAGTCTGCCATGAGGAAAATAAAGAGTGCAAAGAGACACTCATCTAATCCTCCAGGACGTGAATGCAGAACCCTTGATGCTTTTGGCCGAAGGGTTTTCCAAGCTAATTGCTTGCTGCTAGAATCAACTCCTATAGTCTCTATATGGGGATGTTTTCTAAAAGAAGTCACAGATCATCTGCAGACTTTAGTCCCTTTTATTTCAGAAGATAAAAGGCAGGAATTTCTCACTTGGCTTAAACATGCCCAAGATGTTTCCAAATTTTCCAACCGTGCAGCCTTTGACTCTTTTGAGTGTGTAAGCAGAGCCTTGGCAGAATTGCTTGGTTACAAGCCTCTGATTTGGAACTTTGGGTCCAAGATGAACTGGGAAATCTTCCTTGTACAGGTGAAAACCTTTTTGGCAGGGATTGGAAAGCAAAGGCCACTCAGATGGATGCTGAGAACTCTGCTTTGGATCGACTTTCAAAGTCTACCTCTGCTCCTGCTAAGAAAAGGTTGTTCAAAAAGACAACTTTTTCTAAAAAGGGAAGATACTATCCTGCTTATGGTCAGCAGGCATCTTCTGCAGGTCGTTTTGCTGCAAAGCGTCAGCAACCACCTAAACAGGCCAAGTCAAAGGCTGCCAGGCCTCCCACGGCTCAGCAGCCTCAGCCTCCTCAGGGCCTTTGACTTGCAACTAGAGAACTTAGCCTTTCTGGCTCTGGAAGAACCAGAGCCCCTCACCATTCCAGGAAGGATGGCTTACTTTGCTCCTAGATGGGAGAAAATTACAGCAGAGCAATGGACCCTCTCCATTGTAAGGGAAGGGTACAAGCTTCATTTCTTAAACCTTCCTCCCCACACCATGGTGAGACAGTTAAATTCTCCAACATCTCTCCTCAACCTTCTGGGTCAGGAGATTGCTACCCTTCTTGCCCAAAGGGCAATAGAAGAAGTACCCCTTCTTCAACAGGGCTCAGGGTTCTACTCCCCTTATTTTCTTATTCCAAAGAAAACAGGGGGCTACAGACCCATATTAGATCTCAGAGAATTGAACAAGTTTCTATTCAAAGAGAAATTCAGGATCATTTCTCTCGGTACTCTGCTGCCATACCTTCAGAGTCAGGACTGGCTTTGTTCTCTAGATCTCAAGGATGCATACACCCAGGTCCTCATCCATCCAACACACAGAAGGTTCCTTCGGTTCCTTTTTCAAGGAAAGCACTACCAATACAGGGTGCTTCCTTTCGGTCTGGCCTCTGCACCAAGGGTGTTCACGAAATGCATGGCAGTAGTAGCTGCATTTCTACGCACTCTAGGAATATTTGTTTTCCCATATCTGGACGACTGGCTCATTCGAGCTCCATCCCAGTCAGAGGCCCAGATTTCTCTAACCTGCACAATGCGTGTCCTTCAGTATTTGGGACTGGTAATAAACATCCCAAAATCTCATCTCACCCCTACTCGGTCTCTGGAGTTTATAGGGGCCTTGCTGGATACCACAACTGCAAGGGCCTGTCTTCCTCAGGCCCGTTGCCTACGCTTGGTGCAGTTAGCCTCCCAGATACAGTTAAAGTCCCATTTAACTGCTCAAGAGATGTTACAACTATTAGGCCACATGGCATCCACCGTGCATGTGGTTCCATATGCTCGCCTTCACATGAGGGCAGCTCAATGGACTTTGTCCACCCAAAGGACTCAGGCATCAGGTTGCCTGTCAGACAAAATAGCAAACTCCAGTCACCTATTTTGGTCTCTCCAGTGGTGGAAGTCCCCTCCAAATCTGTTGCTGGGGTCCCCTTTTCAGCAGTCGCTACCCCAAGCAACTCTGACAACAGATGCTTCTCCAATGGGTTGGGGAGCTCATTTGCAAGATCTCTTCACCCAGGGCATCTGGTCTCCACAGGAGACTTCTCTGCATATCAATCTCTTGGAACTCAGAGCAATATTCTTAGCTCTCAGAGTGTTCCATTCCCTGCTCAGCTACAGGACAGTCCTCATCCATACGGACAACCAAGTAGCCATGTTCTATGTAAACAAGCAGGGCGGGACTGGCTCTCTGTCGCTTTGCAACGAAGCTTTGCGACTGTGGGCCTTCGCCAGAGAGAATCACATCCATCTTCTGGCAGTATATCTTCCAGGCATTCAAAACTCTTGGGCGGACAGACTCAGTCGAGTTCTGCTTCCACATGAGTGGTCCCTCCACATGGACCAGGTAGCCAGGATTTTTCGAATTTGGGGAACCCCGGACATAGACCTCTTTGCAAGTCCGTGGAATGCCAAACTTCCCCGGTTCTGTTCCAGAATTCCGTGTTGGGGAGTTCAGGCCAAGGATGCCTTCCTCCTTCACTGGGGTCAAGACTTCCTTTATGCCTTTCCACCAATTCCCCTAATTCCCAAGACACTATTCAAGCTTCAGAGGATCAAGGGACCATGATCCTCATAGCACCACATTGGCCACGCCAAGTGTGGTACCCTCTACTTCTGCATCTCTCTCAAGCTCCTTCCCTGGACTTGGGCTCTTCACCAGACCTTCTGTCCCAGGAAGAGGGAACTTTGTGGCACCCAAACCCCCAGTCGCTCCATCTCAGGGCTTGGTTGCTGAGGGCCTAGACCTTCAAGATCTTCATCTCTCTCAGCAAGTCAGAGATGTTATTCATGCCTCTAGAAAGTCTTCTACTAGACATTCCTATGCTTTCAAATGGAAAAGATTTACCATTTGATGTTCAGGGAAAGGTCTAAACCCTCTTGCAATACCTCTGAATTCTCTACTAGAGTATCTCCTGCATCTATCCCATGCAGGTCTGAAAACGAATTCAGTAAGAGTCCATTTGAGTGCTATTGCAGCGTCCCTAAAGCCTCTCAATGGACAACCTATTTCCTCTCATCCTCTTATAGCAAGATTCATGAGAGGCCTTCTTTTAACTAAACCTCCCATTAGACCACCTCCAGTGGCATGGGACTTAAACCTGGTTCTTGGCCAGCTTATGAAGCCACCCTTTGAACCTTTAGCCACCACCTCCTTGAAATTCCTTTCTTGGAAAGTTATTTTTCTCATTGCAGTCACCTCAGCACGCCGCATCAGTGAGTTGCAAGCTTTGGTGGCTAATCCTCCTTATACAAGGTTCCATCATGATAAGGTAGTCCTCAGGACCAATCCACACTTTATGCCTAAAGTGGTCTCACCTTTTCATCTGAACCAAGAGGTATATTTACCTGTCTTTTTTCCAGGACCTCATGCATCAAATGCAGAGAGGAATCTTCATACCTTGGATTGTAAGAGAGCTCTCGCTTTTTACTTACAAAGAACACAGCAACATAGAAAGTCTTCTCAACTCTTTGTTGCTTTTGATCCTTCTCATTTAGGACTTCCAGTCTCTAAGAGAACACTGTCCAACTGGATTTCTCAGTGTATTTCTTTCGCCTACCAGAGTAGGAACATTTCTCTGGAGGGTCATGTCACAGCTCACAATGTGAGACCCATGGCAGCCTCAGTGGCTCATCTAAACTCTGTGTCCATCGACCAAATCTGTCGAGCGGCCACCTGGGCCTCGGTTCATACCTTCACAGCCCATTACTGTTTGGACAAGGACTCCCGCCGGGATGCCTCGTTTGGTCAGGCTGTTCTCAAACACCTGTTCCATTCCTAATCAACTCCTACCCACCTACCCTGGTCGGATGCCAGAGATCCATGGGGGGAGGTAGAGTCCTTTTCAAGGACACACAACCTGGGGTTTCTCCCTGGCATCTGCAGCTAGGGAGTCCCCATATGTGAAGACTCATTCCTGCTTGTTCTTGGAGATAGCACAGTTACTTACCTGTAACAGGTGATCTCTGGGAACAGCAGGAATAAGTCTTCACAACCCACCCACCTCCCCAGGAGTTGTATCTCTCTATCTGTCTTTCCTTTCCTCTCTCTCTCTTTGTCTCAGCTTTAAAACTCGAACTGGAGAGAGGCGGTTGGGAAAGGCGGGAAGGCAGCGCGCAGGCGCTGTGGGATGCTCCCAAAAGCTTTCTTACTGGACGCTGGGGAGCGTTCCCGCGCAGGCTCCGTTGGTACCGACGATACCCATATGTGAAGACTTATTCCTGCTGTTCCCAGAGATCACCTGTTACAGGTAAGTAACTGTGCTTTAGTGCAAAACTGTAGCTGGCTTTAGTAAAAGGGCTCCTAGTTTTTGGACCACCCAAACCACACCCAGAACCTGCCTCCCATGGCATCGGCATGTGTAAGTTACTGGCATTGTGAAATCCGTGTTTATTCGTGTATGCTATATACACATGTAGATGCCGCACAACTGCCCTAAAATTACCTCCTTAGGGTCCTGTGTATGTTTGGTGCTGATTTTTCAGCAATAGGCACCTAACTTTTTCCTCTTCCTTAAATCTTCCCCCATAGTCGCCTGTATTTTTAGTCTCCTCGTCATACTAGGAGCCTATACTAAGAACTACTCCTAGTAAATTTTCAAACACTCAGTTATGAGCGGAAACCCTTGGACTATCGGCTTCATAAGGTCAATGTTCAGAAGCCCAGTTGACTTATCTGCTTAGCTTTAGGCCTGATAGTCAGTGGAGCTGTCTGTTTAGGTAGGACCACTAAACCTTAAAAGAGAAGACTCCTATTATGTGATCAGCATCTTTAATGTGGATAATGACGGAATATTGCCATTATCTGGATAAATGTTTGCCCTGCTCATGGAATGCTCTGATCCCTTCTCATCTTAAATGGATAAATTTTGACTGGACATAGTTACCTGGCCAAAACTTGCATAAATGCTTCTGAATATTGGTCCAATAGCATTTATGTGTGATGGCCGAAGCTTTAAATATTTATTGATTCTAGCCCATAGGAAACAAAATACAAAGTAATTGGGGGGGGGGGGGGAGATAAGGTGGAATCTGTGCCCCCCATAGACCTGGGCAAATTCCGGCATAAGCTAAAAACCTCCCTCTTTTTGGAACACTTTGACACAGACTCTTAACTACCCTCCCATCACATCATCAAATGGATGTCCCGCAGCTCCATTCAGTCTCATGCAAATAGTTATTTTACACCTAGTTATCTATTGTTTCCAATGTCCGATGTAAAGTTACTTGCTTTTTTGTTCCATGTAAATCGCTGTGACTGTTAGATACACAAAAAAAAGTTGCTAAATAAAAAAGAATTTTAAAAAGACAAGTTTAGAAGATCTTTATTAGATACATTATATTGCCTATAACATATAAACAGTACACTTACATTTTAAAGGATAATTGTCATATTCTTTGTAGACTTGATTTTGTGAGAAGTCCAAAAGGTACCTATTTTGTAAAGTTAACAGAGGTTCCCATGTGCCTTTTTTATAAAGAAAAAAAAAACCCTGCCAGATCCACCCCAGTAGTGCACAAAATTACATCTGCCCTGAAAAACGTCCGAGTGTGTGTGTGTTCTCTGCACATGATATTTCATAAACTATGTGTGCATCACAACGCCGTCTCCATGTCACCCAAACTACAGCTCTGGGAATGCCCACACAGAGGTTGTGTAAAAGCGGGTACACACTTTGCATGTGTGCAGTTTTTATGCACGTATGCAGCAGTGCGATTTTCTAAACACCACTTTCTGCATGTAAAGCGCGTTTTTCATGCAGAACAAGCTTTATACAAATTCCCCGCTGATTGAGCTATGTTCCCTATGGCTAGACACTAGCTCACAGTCTTTCTGTCACTCTGCAGCTTCTGGGCATGTCCACCTTTATCTAGCATCAGGAGCGGCCTGAAGCGTCGGTTCTTCTTTTCTCACCGAAGGAACAGGCAAGCCAAGGGCGTTGCTTCTGCTACTGAGGAGGATCACGTAGCAAATTCCAAATTGCTGAGCGCGACGAAATGAGGAGTCTTCCTTGGAATATGCTCCTCTGCCCTTACCCTTTCACTGGCAGCATATCTCCCCCCTGCATGCGGTCCCCTCTGCCCCTCTCTTCTCACAGCATACTTCATTCCTCTGAATATGGAATTTTTTGAAATGCTGGCCTGTGGTTGCCTCTGCCTGGCCATGGCATAGTGCTTCTGGTAATGGCAACAGGGAAAGTAGTGGAGGATACAACAAGGCTGATGTGTTTTTTTTATTTAGCCAGTCCTGGGTTGCAGCCATTTTTCCTTGGGAGCATTGTGATAGTGGGGGGCAGTAGGTCTGAAATCCTTTTTTCCTGCTGTCCAGGGCTGCATCTGCTTCTGCTTGGTGCCTTGTCTCCCTGTCAGCATGGCACACCAGTCCACTTTGTGAGAGAGTCAGTTGAACCATTAAATGATAGAGAGGCAAAAGGGGCTCTAAGAGAGGACAAGGCCATAGTGCAGAGAATGAATGAATTCTTTGCTTCGTCTTTACAGAAGATGTAAGAACCCTACCCATGCCAGAAATGAGATTTAAAGGTGATGTATCAGAAGAATTGAAACAAATCTTGATAAATTGCAAAGATGTAATACAGCTATTTGATTAACTAACTAAAGAATAGCAAATCACCTAGGCCAGATGACATACATCCTAGGATGCTGAAAGAACTGAAATACTGTAGGAGATTGCAGACCTACTTTCAGTAATCTGTGAACTATCATTAAAATCATCTGTAGTACATGAACATTGGAAAGTGGCCAATATAATGCCAACTTTTAAAAAGGATTCCAGGGGTGATTTGGGAAACTACAGACCAATGAGCCTATCAGTACGAAGCAAAATAATAGAAACCATTATAAAGAACAAAATTACTGAAATTATAGATAGTCATGGTTTAATGGCAGAAAGCCAACATGAATTTAGCCAAGGACAATCTTGTCTCACTAATCTGTTATATTTTTATGAAGGTGTGAATAAACAGGTAGATAAAATTGAGCCGGTTGATATAATGTATCTGGACTACCAAAAGGGACTACTACATGGAACTAGATCTGCACTTGTAAGTATTTATTTTCTGGAATATACTCAAAATCTTGGGGGGGGAAAGGGAAATCTTTGGGTTAAAGATGATAAATCCTGTGTATTTTAGAATTAAGTGTTTTTGCTGAGTTAGTCAGGTCTTAGTACCACCTGAGAGCTTTTTCAGTTAAATCAAATCAGAGTATAGCTTAGCATACAAGTAGAATAAATAGTTTTGGAGTAGTAAGAAATAAACTAGCTTCTAGAGATCTTTACAAAGAGACCTTCCAGTTAGGAAGCAAAAAATCTGTGATGTTGTCTTAAATAGGTCTTAAAGGTACGTGACAGATCAAAGGGGCAATTTGAAAGGCCCACTCTATCAAACCATGGGCTGTGTGAATCACACAAGAAATTGGTAAGACTTTACCTTAGAAGCACAGGTCAGGGCACTGTGTAAGAAGTCAGCTTGTTTTTTTTTTTAAGTCTTCTTTCCCTCCCACCCTCCCTGACTCCCACTCACCCCAGGGATAATCTTAGCTTATAGGCTCTTAAATCTATTAAAAAGGGAAGGAGGTGCCCATATTCACTTTCAGGTGTGGCTGGTTATCCTCATCAGGAATACATTAAGGAACTGAGATTAATTAATCTTAAGGTGAACAAAGTCCATTAAACGTATTACATATAGGTTTTCTGGCGATACTTATACTAATACAGCTAAGTAAGTAAACAACTTAAATATCTCAACAAAACCTTAAAACTAAGACACAGCAGTCCAGCAGCGAGATGGGGGCTTTCCAGTCTTTAGCACTGAGTGTCACATGTATGATTTTTTTTCTCAGTTGGTGAGAGGGTCTACATGTGCACTAGGTGCAAAGAGCTCTTTGCTTTCAGGGAACGAGTCTGATCTCTAAAGGCTAGATTAGCACATTGGACGACATAAGGATGACAGAGAGGTATATAGACAAGACCTACAGGGATGTAATAGTGAAGTGCCACCTGCAATCTGGCAGCCTCCCTGTTGCCATAGAGGATAAAAGTCACGTGACAGGAGAGCATCACCCTGGTGTGGCAAGAAATGATCCTGTAACTAGGACCTGTCCTCCAGATGATGTAAATCCCTCTTGCACCAAGGAGGCTTCTTCAGGGCCATTTGCCCATGAGGGAAGGGTTCGGACAGCCGTTATAGATGGTGATTCAATCATTAGGCATGTAGATAGCTGGGTGACTGGTGGACATGAGGATCACCTGGTAACATGCCTGCCTGGTGCGAAGGTAGCGGACCTCTCGCACTACGTAGACAAGGTTTTAGATAACGCTGGGGAGGAGTCTGCTGTCTTGGAACATGTTGGTATCAGTGACATAGGAAAGTGTGGTAGGGAGGTTCTGAAGGCCAAATTTAGGCTTTTAGGTAGGAAGTTGAAATCCAGAACTTCCAAGGTAACATTCTTAGAAATGCTTCCTGTTCCACGCGCAGGACCCAAAAGGCAGGCAGCGCTCTGGAGTCTCAATGTTTGGATGAGACGGTGCAAGGAAAAGGGTTTTGGATTTGTTAGGAACTGGGCAACATTCTGGGAAAAAGAGGAGTTTTTCCGAAGGGATGCACTCCATCTTAACCAGGTTGCTGGCATTAACCTTTAAAAAGGAGAGAGAGAGAGAGCAGCTTTTAAAGTAGATAATAGGGGAAAGCCGGCAGTCTCCCAAGAGCACATGGTTCGGAAAGTTGTATCCTTGAAGTATACTAGCAAATGATTGAAGTTAGGGCATATCAACAGAGGTTCCAGTAAAGACAAAAGTAACCCAAATGCCCTTAAGTACAGAGCAGACAGAGCTTAAAGATTCCATATTACCCCTGCCTACTGATAACCAGATTAATATGAATAAAATACAACCAATAGAATGATTGTATGCAAACAGGGGTGGCCTAAGGGTGATGCGGGGCCATGTGCGGTGACTCATTGCAGGGCTTCATTTGAATATCCAGTGGACCTCATTTGCATAAATTTAATTGATTTGATTTTATGTTCAAATCTTTCTTATTGGTATTACCATTGAAGAACTTTGTCAATACAGAAGCATTCTTATACAGCTCAAAGTATAACCATTAAACTAATTTTTCTGTTATGCATTTAGAATTTACAACCCCCTTCCCCCCCCCTCCATCTCCTTCTCTTCTACATTTTCTTCACATCTGTTCCAATGCATGGTGGTAACAGATCCTCTTACCCATTGACACATTCCCCCCCAATTTATGAATACATGCCCACAGTGCCAAAGTCCCTTCTCTGTGCTCAAAAATCCTTAGGGGCTTGTTTACAAAGCCGCGGTAGCGGTTTGCGATCGTAATCGGAGCCGCGGCCCCATTGATTTCAATGGGGCCGCGGCTGCGATCGCGATCGCGAACCACTACCGCGGCTTTGTAAACAAGCCCCTTAGTATTGCTGTACCTGCAATAGTTGATATACATTAATTTCATTTTGAGCCATTGTTGGGGATTCCCCATAACAGAACAATAATATATGTACCCTACCATCCCCTCTTCCTCCCCCCTACCCTTTAGGATTACACTAGTTGTTCCCTCAGAGGTCCGAGCCCATTTCTTCCCTACCCCCTCCCTTTCTGAGCTCTCTCCTGTCCTAACCCTTTTTACAGCTAACTCTCTCCTATAGCTCACTGAGAATACGACTTCTCTCTGGCAGTTAGGCTTTGAATATACGGCTCCCATTCCTCCAGGAATTTATCTCTTAACAGATTGCTGCTTCGGGCCCCAACCCTCTCTATCAACATGTGATCATGGAGCGCATTCTTCCACATATCCATAGTTGGCCAAGTCTGTCAGCCAATTCCGCAATATCAGACGCCGTGCTAACATCAAACCTCTTCCCAACCAGTCCCTCCCATCACTCTTCCTTAAGGTTTCACTAACTCAATTCACTAGGCCAAAGATTGCCACCGTAGCCACAGGACTTGATGATAAGTTCCCCACATACCTATATATCTCCATCCAAAATCCCTGTATGCTCCTACAATTCCATCACATATGCCCCAATTGAGCTTTGTTATGGCCGCATCTTGGGCAGCTCGGTGTGGCACTACTCCCCGCTCGGAATGCTCTATGCGGAGCATAGTGGCTCCAGTGTACGATTTTTATATTGCATCTCCCTGAGGCCTGAGTTAGTACTAATTTCCGGGATCTGTTGAAAAGCTTTCCTCATGTCCTTCCCTTTTACGTCAACATGTAAGTCTTGTGACCACATCACTGCTAGCGCCGTCTCCCCTGCCTCTGTCTCTCCGATAACTAAATATTTCCTCTGGAGATCCATATACATGCCTGAGTCGATTTTCCTGCAAACATTAGTTCTTCCAGATCCGAGCACACCTCCCCTTCAGTGCTTCAACTGGCAGACTACGTATATAACTACTAACTTGCCAATATCTGAACACCTCTGTATGTTTTAACCCATATCGTTCCTGCAGATCTTTGAAGGGCAAAATCTTTCCTTTTTCATTTAGCACCTGTTCTACCGCCATGATGTCAAGGGATTCCCAACGGCCAAATGCTGTCCCCTCCATTCCCAGGGAAAACGTCCCATCCCCTTGCAAGGGGAGCAGGGGGGTTATATGCGAGTTTCCATGACACCTCTTACACGCCACTCTCCACACCTGTCTCATTACCATGAACACCCCATGTTGCCGGATGGTCGCTGGGAGGTCAGCAGCTCCGGCATGCAGTATATAGCAGAGAGCCAATGGGGAGGCAATTTCTTGTTCCAACCCGAGAGGAGTATAATCCTCCATCTCACTAAGCCAGTCCCGGAGATTCTGTAGCAAGCATGCAATATTGTATCATCAACAAATGTCCGGTGCTCCCATCCCACCTTGATCCCATGGCTTTTGGACTAGACCCAACCGAATATGGGGTCGCCTACCCCTCCAAAGAAATCTATTAAGCAATTTCTCAAGTTGATGCATCTCTTTCTTGCTCACTAATATTGGCAGCCTTTGCAAGACATACAGCCATTTGGGGAATATAACCATTTTATACAGTGCTATGCGTCCCCCCCAATGATAATGGAAGTTCTCTCCATCTACGCCGCCTATCTTGTGTGTATGAGAGGAGCGCTTGAATGTTAAGATTATGCAACTTCCCGAGTTCCGCAGGCATTAAGATACCCTCATACCTGATCCCCGAATCTGCCCAATTTAGGGGAAAATCACCCCCCCCCCCAGTTTGTTCAGAGCTGCCGCTGCAACAGCAAGACCTCTGATTTGTTTAGATTTAATTTCAAGCCCAAATATTTTCCAAATTCTGTTATAATATTTAACAATGTCGGCAGCGTCTTTTTTTTGGCACGCCAAAATATTCAAGGATATCATCGGCGAATGCTGAAATCCTGAATTCCTCCTTTCCTATTCTTGCTCCCGCAAGTCTAGGGTGCTGTCGTATCCTCTCCAGCAGGGGCTCCAATGTTAATACAAAGAGTAGAGGAGACAGAGGGCATTCCTGCCTGGTTCCTCTGCATATGGGAAAGTCTTCCATCAACAGCCCATTCACTAAGATTTGCCCACTGAGGCTGAAATACAGGACTTTAACTACCTCTAAGAAAAAACTGTCCTCTCCCAAGAGTCTGAACATATATGGCCAGCCTATCCGATCTAACACTTTTCAGCATCAAAGGTGATCAGTAGCACGGGAGCTTCATCCACTTCTATCATATACAGGGAAGATGAGATTCTCTGTATATTTTTCACTATACGTCTGCCCCGTACAAACCCGACCTGGTTTTTGTGTACCAGTTCTTTCATAAGTGGCACCAGTCTGTCAGCCATGATCTTAGCTAACAATTTGATGTCTACATTCAATAGAGAAACTGGCCGATAGGAACCAGGCAATAGTGGGTCCCTCCCCGGCTTAAGGATGACGGTGAGAATAATTCTATTTGCCTCATAAGGGAAGGATTGCCTACGCACCAGGTCCATAAATTAATTTTTTTAGTGTCTCCGCTACCTGAGAGGCCATTAATTTATAAAATTCTCCTCTGTACCCATCTGGGCCTGGGGCTCTATTCCTGTGTAGTGCTTTGACTGCTTTCACTACCTCCATGGTGGTAATTGGGGCATTCGGGTCCTCTTTCTGATCCGCCATGAGGCTTGGTAGCCTCAGGCAGTCCAGGAAACCTCACTCTGTCCCTGTTCTCAGGGTCTGCTTCATATAAAGAAGTATAATATGACAGAAAGATGTTCTCTATCTTCGATTGCGTACTCTGAACTTGTCCTCCACTATCTTTCAATGCCCAAACTGGCTGCTGCCCTCTACTAGTTTCAATAAGACTCGACAACAGTTTTTACCAGTCTTATTGCCAAATCTATATAATTTATATTGGAAATATAGCATTGATTGTGGTGTGTTTTCCTGTATAATAAAACTTATCTCCTTTTGTAGGCTCAACATTTCATGTTTGGCATCTGGGCTAGGGTGTGCAAAATATCTCCGCCTTGCATAGCTCCCTTTCAAATCTCAGCAGCTGTCTTCTCTTTTTTGCATGCTTAGTGACTATATAGTTTGTGTCCCCTAAACACTGCTTTGGCTGCTTCCCAGAAAAGAAGGGGATTATTTTTATGGGCCTCATTGTTTTTAACATACTCTTCCCATTGCACTTATAAATACTTTTTAAACCACTTATCCAAATTCACTTCCAGCGGGTAACTTCAAATGCTCCTCTGTTGCCTAGACCCCCAACTCAGATCTATCCAAATCAGAACATGGTCCAAAAGGGCTATCAGGCCTATCTCTGCACCAGTCACCTGTGGGAAGAGACTTGAGGAGCCCAGTGAATAATTTGATTCTGGAGCCCATGCCATGCACCCTAGAGATATGCGTATAATTCCTATCCAAGGGATGGAGGGCCCTCCAGTAATCCACTAGTCCATATCCATCTCGAATGCCCTGTGCCCATTGTGCCCTTCGATCTCTAGTTCTGCTGAGTTTACGGAGCGATCCATATTCTCCTCCAGTACACTGTTAGTCTCCCCCTATAATAAGTGGGGCCGAGCATACTTTGTCTAAACATGCATTAACCTTCCTGTAAAACTCTACTTCGTAGACATTAGGCGCATATAAATTTAAAAGTGTCACTCTTTGGCCTTGTATGCTCCCATGAACGAGAATATATCTTCCATCTGGGTCCATTATATTCCTTGTCATGGCCAAACCTACTCGCTTATGGACTAAGATGGCTACTCTGGCTTCCCCCCCCCCCCCCCAGACGTTGCTCCATACACATCTCCTACCCACTACCACCTAAGTTTAGTGTGTTCTTCTGCCAATTGGTGGGTTTTCTGGATAAAAGCTATATCTGTTTTCATATCTCGTAAAGCCGCAATATCTTATAGCGTTTTACAGGGCTACCCAATCCACATACATTCCAAGATACTAGTCGCAATCCCTTACCCATTATCTATAACCCCGACTTCATCGGGCAGTCCTCTGTCCAGATCTATTTTCTTCTTCCAGGGTTGCGCCCCCCCCCCCCGCCTCCTCTTCCACCATAGTCTCGACCATCCCCCTATGCATTCTCATGTTGAGCTGTCCCTCTTTCCAACTTATCCCAGTATTGTGAGCCCTTGAAAGGGTCCCCTTCCCTTCCCCTTTAACCAACTGTCCTCCACCCCCTCCCCCCTTTGTACAGTCTCATCCCTTCCCCCTTCCCTTCCCTCCCTTTCCCTCATTCTGCTCCCTTCCCCTGCCCCCCCTTCTCTTATTCCTTGCGAGGGCACCCCATCCCTCTCGCTCCTCCCTTCCCAAATCCTCCTTTAGGATCATATTTGGATGCATTGGGTCCCTATCTCATCAGTATTCTCCCACCCCTCCTCCTCCTTTTAGCTACAGTCTATCCTCTACCCCTCTGCCCTCCCTATTCCTTTTATTCCCATGATCTGCTCACTCCCATCCATACCATATAAGAAATACTTCTCTTCCTTTTTGTCCCTTTCCATTTTGTTCCCCAGTCTTCTCCCATAATCTCTCCCTATTCTTACCTTCCCCCAGAATCTGCTGCAGGCATCCATTGATCTAGTAAGGGAGGCAGCTACCAGTGCAGTGCAGACCTCCGTGAACTCTCGGCAACACTGGCTGACCTGCAAAGAGTAGTCTTTAATTGCCATGATCTTTTTAGTTCCCTGCAGTAAATTTCTCTGCGCCTGCGCTGCCCAGAACACCGCTTCCTTTTGTGCATAGTTCAAAAATCATGCAATGACTAAGCGTGGCCTATCCGCTCCCACTCTCCGCTGTCCCAGGCGGTGCGCCCTCTCTATAGTTATAGGTCCCACTGAGGCTTCCAGGGAAAGATTTGCAGGCAGCCATGTTTCCAAATAGCCTCTCAGCTCTGCCTCAGTCACTGATTCTGGTATCCCCAAGAAACGGAGGTTTTTCCAAAGGCCCCTGTTTTTCCAGGTCATCCAGCTTCTTGCCATATATTTTTAGTTGTTCCTCCAGTCATTTAATGTCCCGGGCCTGCTGCTATTGCGTGTCCTCCACCACCGCTATTTGCTGCTCTGCCTCTGCCACTCTGGGACCAAACTCAGCCATTGTCAGCCCTACTTTAGTTAACTGTTCAGATAGGGCCTGAAAACGACCTTCCAGCGCTGCCACCGCTGCATTTGTTATCTCCTCGACCATCCTTAGCTCTCGCTCTCGCTCAGAGCGTGGACTCTCTGGGGCCAACACTCCATCTTTGGCTCTGTTATTCTCGCCTTATTTATTTATATTTCTTATATACCGCACTATTTGCAATCAGCGCGGTTCACATGGAACAGAAACATCCGACAACTTAAATATGTCTGGTCATTACATTAAACAGGAAATGCAACTTGGAAAAAGGGTACACTATATACATATGAGGTGTACTGAGAAAGGATAATGTTTGGTGTTTACATTGTAGGGGACGCCTGTTGCGAGGGCTTGCCTAGTTGACTACTATTATTGTTGAGGTGCTCGTTATTAGAGTGGGACTGAGGATCGGAGATGTTAGTGAGATATTTAGTGAAGAGGAAATGTTTAAGGGCCTTTCTAAATTGGCTCAAGTTGGGGATTGCTCTGATATGTGCTGGTAAGGTATTCCATAGACTTGGGGCACAGAGTTGGAAGGCTCTGTTAGCTGTTGTTTTGGTGCGGTTCTTGCCTTCACCGCACTGTTCCACTCCTGCTCTTTTCCACTTCACACCACTTTAGTTGCTGGTGGGGTTTAATGTGTAATTGCATTTTTTTGATAGGGTTTCCCCAGAGCCCGGCGAAGTACCACCACCCAGCTCACTGCATCACGTGATCCCCCTTCAATTGATTTTATTTTAAAACGTGTATATTACCCGTCTAAAATTTTAGGCGGTTTTCAAAGGAGACCTTCACAAGCCTCTTTTTTTTTTTCTTCCTCCTGGCAATGACTTAGGGGCATGTTTACTAAATATTTAATATGGGCCCGATTCCGTCCCGCACGTAGATCCCCTCTGTGCGTCCGTTCTGAACTGGATACACAGAGAGGATCGTGATTCTGATCCTGCGGGGTCCCATGGGAGGTTCATGCATATCGTCATGAAACATTTTGAACTGCTATCCAATAGTCTTACTACTTAAGTGTTCAACTTATTAGCGTAGGGGTAGTCCCGAGCTGGCTGAGGGCAGGAGTATCGAGGCGGCGAGGCTGTTGAACGCAGTCACCGGAGCCAGCGATCTTGGAAAACCTGTCTGGTTGCCGGTACTGGCGCCAGGCTCTTGCCAGGTGCTGTAGGACTTGCATGATGATGGTGCCTAGGCACGAGTTCATTTGTAGAAGACTACGGTCAGTCAGGTCTGAGTACCACCTGTCAATCGGCTCGGGCCCAGTTTCGCATAGACTACTAGCAAATGCAGTAACGCCAGGACTTTACCGCCAATGAAAACTGTCGGTAAATGCACTTTTCAGGAGCGAGAGACAATTTTAATGTTTGACAATTTCAGTGTCAGCAATGTACAGCACAGACAGGGAGCTCAAGAAAATGATAGCCATGCTGTTGTTGCAAATGGAGCACTGTGCCCACGTATGAAGGGCACATGAAGGGCAATACAGTAAGGGAACTATAGTGCTGGGACTAAGAGCGCTGCAGGCAGGACATGCAGTGGGGGCAGCTGGGGCACAGGGCAGACTAGGCCATCGCCTAGGAACACAGAAACTGGAAACATCAAGACAGCAAGGGTATGATTGAGATGGCCTGGGCTCTGTCCATCTTAAGCCATTGCCTTTCCTGTTCTCCACATGGTGGGCAGGATGATTAGTGGTGCGCCGCCGATAGCCTTTAATGGTGGGCAGGATGACTAGTGGTCCGCCCCAAGACGATTAGTGGTCCTCCCTCCGATGTAAGGAGGAGACTGATGACCCTGGGTTCAGTTCCTACCTGCGGTCCATTTGAGAGTAGAGTCTGTCAGGCGGCTCTCCCTTGGTTCCAGTGTGGGTGCGCCTTTCAGTGGCACTGCCCTGGGTGGGAGCTGCTTGGCCGTGGTAGGGCAGGTTTGTCAATTATCAGGGCAGACCTTAGAACACAGAGCCGTTGTGGCACTCTGCCGGTGTGCTTCAATCCTTAACCAGGCCCGCTGCCAGGTCACGGACCCCTGATATTTTGTTAATATACGCCTGCCTTTTAATTGCTTATAAAGAGGAGGATCCCTAGCCGGTGGTCCCCTTGCTGGTGTCGAGACTGTCGCTCTCCAGTCATGCCCACAGTGGCTTAGGTTGTAGTGTCGCAGGTCTTTTGATCCAGAGTTGGGACCTGAACCTGTGACGCAGCTCCAAGACACATTGGCTGTGGGTAGTGTACCACACTGTAGCCACAACAAGGTTGTGGAATTGATGATGAGTCCAACACTTCTCGGATACCAATCGATGCGTCAACTACCCACCCTGAGGATGACGATGATATCCCTCCAGTGGTGTGGGAAAATTGTCATGGGGACTGGTGTTGATGTGCACTTTAACAGCATCCAGTTGATGTTAGGCTTCCATTGGGAAATCGGTGCCTGGTCTTCCCACACCTGGCCCTCCCACGATGGCACAGTGTGGGGGAACACCAATACTTTCCCAGGTGGGGCGGGGGGATACCAATACTTCCCCAGGTAGTCTGTTGCCGCCACATGTTGCTGGAGCACCTGTGGGGCAAGGAGTACAGGTATGTCGAATGGACCTTCTGACTGTCTATGAGAGGCACTGCCCAGGTGCCAGAGTGTGAGGTAATCCTGACGGTTGTCCCTTGATGGCAAGCGCTGCGGAGACCGAGAGACTGTCATGTCTGAGAGATTGAAGGCGGGCCCCAGCCTGATATTGGAGGCTATGCTTGCCTCAGGTGTTCCAGCCTTAGCGTATTTTATTTTAAATTTATTTATTTATTTATTTTTTTACACTGTGATGCGGAGTGGCAACCTTTCCTTGGGTAACGTCCGTTGTCTTACTCATGGGAAGAGACTGGTCACTGGAAGTTCCCGCTTGTTATCTGTTGTCACCACCCTTCTGTGGGGGTGGTTGAGTATGGGCCAAACCATACTTGTAAGGTTGGGAGGCAGTCCTAATGGGGATAAGTTGGTTTTTGCTCCAACCGACCCGGATCAGCACAGGGCAGTGGCCACCTTAAGTAACCCTTTCTTTCAGCATTTCGCACTGCGATGCCGGGTCTTCCGATTGCAGTAGTGATGGGAGCACACTGCGATGCCAGGTCTTCCGGGTGCAGTAGTAATGGGAGCACGAGTGCAATATGAGTGGGGGGCCTGTGGATCCTTGCACCTTGTCTGGGAAACCTATTCCCAGTGTGGGTAATAGGCTCGCTGTCATAGTGGGCCTGGTCAAAGAGTGGAGGTCTGGAAGGGCTCTGGTGGAATCAAGTCCTGGTAATGGCCAGCCGTACCAGACTTGTCAAAATTTCAACTTCCAGGGTTGAAGGTTGGACCAGGACTCCACCTTGGGCTTCACTAGCACCTGAGAGAATCCGCAGGTGTCGGGAGCCTGGTGTCGTTTGGAGGTCCAGGTGCCACTGTGAGCCCACGGCCATCCTTTCAGCGCTGTATAAAGGTTCAGTGTTGCTGGGCTAGTGAAGTGCTAGGCCAGCAATTTAAGGATGAACCTTATGTCCTGTTAGCGCCCCAACATTGGTGATACTTCAAGATTCCACCTCCCTTATCCCACCTGAGGGGATCCAGAAGGAAATGCGATGCAGATTGATCATGGCCAAGGCGCATCTGTATCCTGTGAAGCCTGAAGTGGGCTTCAGGCTGATGAGCTAGCACTCCGGAAGTCCATACCCCATGTTGCCTCTGTAAATTACTTTGGACTATAGTGATGGGACTAAGACTACAGCAGTGTTCCTAGTCCTCTAAGGCAATGGCGTGGCCAAGCCCCTTAGGAGCATCAGCAGGATTTCAACCTGATTTTTCTGGTTCAAAGTCTGCAGCTCTAACCACTGGGCTACGCTCACTTCCGTGCAGATGGGCGTCGGGTCTCATAGAGCAGAACCCATGCCAGGAGGAACAGGGGGTGCCCCTCTTCATGCTGTTTTCGGTGGCTGGCTGCTGTCCTGGGAGCGGGTGCCACTTTTCGCACCGGGAGCAGAAACTGAAACATGATCGCTGCCGACCTCCCTAGCAGGTCCGGCCACAGGCAATGTTTGGCGGAGTCGCTTCGGGAGAGTAGCCACCGACGGAGAGGAGCAGGAGCTGCCTTTGGGAGAGTAGCCGTGCCGTGAGAGAGGAGCAGAAGCACTGCTCTGGTGAGCGGAGTTTTGTCCTCGGCCAATGGCACCGCGGGGCAGAGTTTGGCTCCAGCCAATAGTGCCTTGGGGCGGAGTAGACATACATTTTATCTTTGCTGCTGCTCCCGGCTGTCATGACGTTCAGGGCGGAGAAGAGCTGACATCACTTCCTGCCTCATATAACTTATCTTCTGCCTCTGGTCATGGCAGGAAGCAATCTCAGCGCCGAGGCCCCTGTTGTTGATGCAGGGAGGCCTCTCGGTGCTGACGCTGCTGCAGAGTCACCCATTCACATCCGGGATTATGGCGGCTTGTGGAGAGCTTGGCGCTGAAGCTGCCGCAGCTGTCTCAGAGTCAGAGGGCGCCATCCAATGGCCTGTCGTGAAGGGTGGGCTGGCTTGATAAGACTCCAGCCAATGGAGTCATGGGGCGGTTGACGTGGCGCCAGCCAGTGGCGCTGTGCCTTCAATCCTGAGACTTGTGATGCCGTCCAACCATGCAGAGGGGGTGCGGCTTGCAGGGCAGCATGGCTGGAGCAAGATGACCGCCCCCATGGTCCACATGTGTGAGGAGGTCCCCGGAGCATCAGAGTCCAGGGATAGAGGCCTTCTTAGGCCCGTCCTGGGCTGCCCCGAGGGCTTCATATCCAGAGCGGCGTCAGAAGAGCAGAGGCCGGGGGCCTTCTTAGGCACGTCCTGGGCTGCCGCGAGGGCTTCTCGGAGTCCGGAAGTGCATCTTAGGAGTCACGTTGCCCGTTTAAGCCTGCGGCTGGGGGTGGAGGCCCTTAGGCACACCCTGAGCGGCGGCAGAGCTGGCGGCGGTGTCCTACGAAGGTGCGTGAGCCGCATGCCGGCCGTGAGCCATGTGCCCTCATGCCCCTGGGATGCAGCAGCGATAGAGATTTTTCGCCGCCTGCTGAGAGCTTATGGCTGGTCTAGGATAGCTCAGCCCTTTAGACAGATAGGAGTGATCTGAAATGAGAAGCTTGAACAAGGCATTAATGGCAAGTTTAACACTGTTAATACATACGTTTTAAGATGAGAAATTTTCCCTAAATGATTTTAAAGTTTAGATTTCGGTGGAGAGTAGCAAAGTCCGTCTTGCTGGCAAGGCGGAAGAACTGAAAACTGGCTAGCAAGGGGCGGGCCAGGGGGTGGGGCCAGTTGGCTCATGCTCAGAAGGGCAAAAGCCCTTCTGAGCTATGGAGAGTACTTCCGTCTCGGCCCTGTCGGATGACGTCACCGAGTGTGGCTGACTCATCCTGCTTGTCCTAGGAGAATACCAATACGTCTCCTACTGGGGAAAGAGATCAAGTGGCACTGTCAAATAGAAACTACATGAAAAGAGTGCCTCAGCTCGGTTACACAGCACTACATAGACTGTCACCAAACAAAAGAATAAGGCATCACAATTTAGAGATATGAAGAGAGTAATTAAATTGGGAACCCCAAAAGCCAAACTTGGAATGTACAACACGGGAGAAATAAAACTATAAATTAATTTCCTCTTGCACTAAACAAAAAACAAAGACGTTAGTGATGCACATTTCCCAGAGATGACATACGAGGTATTCAAAATAAAGTATTTTTCTACCTTTTTTGTTTAGGCATTTTATTTTTCAGTTGCAATTGCTCCAGTCACTTTCTTCTGGTTTCCTCATGTCTTCTGCTACCTCTCCATTGTCTGCTGTCCATTTGTCCTTTCTTCTCTCTTCTAGTTTTTTTCCATTCTCTCTCTACATCTGCTTTAACATACTGAGCTTTCCCCCTTTGCTTTTTCCTCCATTTCTTTCTGTATTGCTTTTTCATCCATTCAAATTTCACCCTTCCATTCTCAGTCCCCACTTACTGTCCCAATACCCAGCCAATCGTAGATTTTTCTTCCCTCCCACACAAAATATCTTTTCCCCTCTCCATCCTCACTCCCCCAGCCCCATCCCCTTTTAGCCTTTTAGTCCTCCCCCCATCATCAACTCCCTTCTAGTTCCAGCCCCACCCAGCATCCGCTCCCTTCTAGTCCCATTCTCCCATCCTCCCTGCATCATCCCGTTTCCAGTCTTAGCCCCCATTTCCAGTCCTAGCCCCCCCACCACCCCATTTGCAGTCCTATCCTAGCCCCCCATCAGCCCATTTCTAGTCTTAGCCTTGTACCTTTCTGACCAGCTTCAGAGGGAGCTGGGGAGGCCCGAATCCCCGGCTCACCTTTCAACAGCCGCCAGAGTGAAGAGCGGCATTTTAACCTCCGGCATGCCGGCGGGCTGCACAAGAACAAAACCGTAGGAGTGAAGGAAAACACCGCTCTTCACTCGGAGGCTGTGCAGAGGTGAGCCGGGGTCTCGGGCCTATCCAGCTCCCTTTGAAGCCAGCCCTGCAAACGATCAGGAGCCGAATAGAATGTTGGGGTGGGGTTGTACAAACAACATTCTCGTCAGTCTGACCCTGTATGGAAATGTTAGAAATCTAAAAAATAAGATGGGAGAATTAGACTATATAGCGCTAAATGAGAAGTTAGATATGATTAGTCAGAGACCTGATGGAAGGAAGACAACCAGTGGGACACTTTTGATACCTGGGTACAAATTATATTGCAATGATAGAGTAGATCAAATTGGTGGAGGGGTTGCACTCTGTTAGAGGGCATTGAGTCACACAGAATTAATGTTTTGCAGGAAACAAAATACACTAGAATCCACTATGGATTGAAATTCCATGTATAAAGCGGAGGTGATGGCAGTGACCCCCACTGCCATCACCTCCGCTTTATACATGGAATTTCAATCCATAGTGGATTCTAGTGTATTTTGTTTCCTGCAAAACATTAATTCTGTGTGACTCAATGCCCTCTAACAGAGTGCAACCCCTCCACCAATTTGATCTACTCTATCATTGCAATATAATTTGTACCCAGGTATCAAAAGTACACCCCGTACTACTGACCGCCTGGCCAGAATGAACAAATGGATGATGTAACTTTTGTTAGCTTCCCTGATTTCTTTGAGCATTTCAACACAATAATAATAATAATGGGTGATTTCAATTACCCCTGTATCGACTGGGTCAGTGTAACAGCAGTACATGCTAGGGAGATAAAAGTTTCTAGATGAAATAAATGACTGCTTCTTGGAGCAACAGGTTCATGAACCGACAAGAGGGGAAGCCATTTTGTACCTAGTCCTTGGTGGAACACACGATCTGGTGCAAGAGATAAGGGTGTTGGGGGCCACTTGACAATAGTGATCATAACATGATTGTTTGATTTAATAGATGAAGGAAGGATGGCAAGAAAATCCACAGTACTACCTTCTAACATTCAAAAGGTAGACTATGATAAAATGAGGAAAATAGTTAAGAAAAACACTAAAAGGAGCAGCTTTAAAGATTTACATCAATCATGGGTGCTTCAAATTCTATCTTGGAAGCCTAGCTGTATTCCATACTTTAAGAAAAGTGGAAGGAAGTCCATAAAACTGCCAGCATGGTTTAAAGGTGAGGTCAAAGAGGCTGTTGTAGCCAAAAAAGCATCTTTCAAGAAATGGAAAAAGGAGACATTGACGAAAACTGGAAGCAATATAAGCACTGGCAAGATAGATGCAAGGCATTGATAAGGCAGGCAAAGAGAGAATTTGAAAGAAAGCTTGTTGTAGAAGCAAAAACACATAAAAACGTTTTCAAGTACATTTGTAGCAAAAAACTTGTGATAGTCAGTTGGACCATTAGATGATAGAAGAGTAAAAGGGGCACTAAGAGGGAACAAGGCTATAGCGGAGAGACTAAATTAATTCTTTGCTTTGGTCTTTACTGAAGAAGATGTAAGGAAATTATCCATGACTGAAATGGTATTTAAAGGTGATGCATCAGAAGACTTATGAGAAGAGACTTGAAGACCTAAATATGATTCAGACCTTTAAATACTTGGAGTATTAATGAATAACCCTCTTCCAAAGATGGGCAGCTGTAAAACTAGAGGGCATAACATGAAACAGCAAGGGAGTAAACTGAAAGGCAACGTCAGGAAATACTGTTTTACTGAAAGGGTGGTGGATGCTTGGAATGTCCTCCCAATCGAAGTGGTGGGGGCAAATACAGTGACAAAATTCAAAATGGCATGGGACAGTAGATCCCTTTAAAGCAACAGGATAAAATCAAAATAAACATAACTATCTCTTATATCTCAACAAATAGGGGTGACCTTCACGGAGCGGTAGGTAGACCCCTAAACAAAGGCATGGGGGTGACCGCCTGGAGCAGCAGGTGCACCTGCTCTTGCCACCTTGCTGGGCAAATTAGATGGACCATACTGGTCTTTATCTGCCATCATATATAATGTTACTATGTAGATAGTCGTGGTTTAATAGGAGAAAGCCAACATGGCTTTAGCCAAGAAAGATCTTGTCTTACTAATCTATTATTATTTTTTGAAGATGTGAATAAACAGGTAGACAAAGGTGAGCCGGTTGATATTGTGTATCTGGATTTTCAGAAAGCCTTTTACAAGGTCCCTCATGAGAGACTCTTGGTGAAATGGAGTGTAACATGCAATGGAGCTACAGGGTAAACTATTTAAGACTAATAAGAAAATATTTTTTCACTCATCGTGTAATCAAACTCTGGAATTTGTTACCGGAGGATGTAGTAAAAGCTGTTAGTGTAGCTGGGTTTTAAAAAGGTTTGGACAAGTTCCTAGAGGAAAGGTCCATGAACCATTATTAAAAGGGACCTGGGATATCACTGCTTGACCCAGTACAAGCATTGAGGAACCTGTGTCTTTTGGGGAAACTGCTAGGTACTTATGACCTAGATTGGCCACTGTTGGAAACAGGATACTGGGCTTGATGGATCTTGGTCTGACCCAGTATGGCATATCTTATGATGTTATGTTCTTAATTAAAAAGTCATGGGATAGGAGGTAGTGTACTATTGTGGATCAGGAACTGGTTAAAAGATAGAAAGTAGATAGTAGGGCTAAATGGCCAAATTTCCCAATGGTGAATAGTGGAGTACCCCAGGGATTTATGCTGGGTCTGCTGCTTTTTAACATATTCGTAAATGACCTAGAAATGGGAATAACGAATGAGGTAATCAGATTTGCAGATGACACAAAATTATTCAAAGTTGTTAAAACGCAAGAGGATTGTGAAAAATTGCAAGAGGACCTTGATAAATTGGAAGACTGGATGTTCAAATGGCAGATGGAATTTAATATGGACAACTGCAAAGTTGTGCACTTAGCGAAGTACATCCCAAACTATGGTTCCACAATGCAAGGTTCCACATAGGGAATCGCCACCCAGGAAAAGGATCTGGGCATCATTGTCGATAACACATTAAAACCCTCGGCTAGCATTCTATTTTCCTTCTTGGCCACAGCTGCACACTAGGCAATCATAAGGAAAGAAACAGAGAATGAAACAAGGATATTATAGTACCTCTGGCTCACTCCATGGTGCGATCACATCTTGAATATTGTGTGCAATTCTTGTCATCATATCCTAAAAAGGATATAGCAAAATTAGAAAAGGTGCAGAGAAGAGTGACAAAAAATGGTAAATGGGCTGGAAAGATATTCCTACGAGGAAAGGCTTAAATAGTTAGGGCTCTTCAACTTGGAAAAGAGATGGTTGAGGGAGATATGATAGAAGTCTATAAAATAACGAACGGATTGGAACAGGTAAATGTAGTTTTGGTTGTTTACTTCTTTAGAAAGTAGAAAGACTAGGGGGCAGTGTAAAGGCCTTATTTGGGATTTTCAAAGGGCACCTACATGGCTGTGTCCCTAACATGTCCAGATGCTATCCACATAGCATGGGGGTGTTCCGGGGCGGATAAGGGGCAGGCCATATCGCTACCCATGCAGCACCAGTTTTCGATGCTACATGGTTAGTGCTCTGCACCTTAAAGATAGGCCATGTTTTCCCACGCCTATCTTTAAGGCACTAGGGCTAACCATGTAGCTTCGAAAATCGGTGCTACACGAGTTGCTCCTGTGGCTTCCTGTCTGTATGGTGACACCTGGATTTTTGATGCCAGAGCTGCATATGACCCCAGCATGGAAAATCCGGCTTAGGCAGGAGGTGGGCGAGCTATGCACCAATGAGGCGCATAGCACAGCCTAGCTCAAATTCGGGCCCAATATTTTTTCATTCAGCACATAATCAAATGTTGTAATTTATTAGCAGAGGATGTAGTAATAGCTGTTAGTGTAGCTGGGTTTGAAAAAAGTTTGGATGAGTTCCTGGAGGAAAATTCTATAAGCTTCTGTTAAAAAGGACCGGGAAATCCACTGCTTATCCCTGGGACAAGCAGCATGGAATCTCTATAGCTTTTGGAAATCTAACAAATACTTGAGACCTGGATTGACCACTGTTGGAAACAGGATACTGGGCTTGATGGACCCTTGGTCTGGCCCAGTGTGGCAGATCTTATGTTCTTTGTATGCAAGGCCCTTGTCTCCTCAGCTTCAGTATTGGATGGAGAGTCAGAGGATTCCTAGCAAGGACATCAGCCTTGCTGGGGGGTTCTTGAAAAAGTGAAATTTGATCTGCAGGCTGGAAAAATGATCTGTGGGCCACAGTTTGGGAATCTCTGATCGCTCATGCAGTGATCACACTCTCCCTCCCTACTCTTTAGGCTGTGAGTGTTCCTTTCTTAGCATCCCCAGCCCCAGCTCACTTATGGATTCCCATCATCCCAGCCCTGGAATTCAATTGGGGACCTTCCATATGGTAGTGCATCTCGCCATCTGAGCCAGTAGCCCAACCCCAAAGTGTGCTCTCGCAAGATGCTATGCGATTATACAGTGCTGTCAGCAGAGGCATTGGCTCTGTACTTCATCAGCTACAAATGTGTACAGGTTATGGTGGCACATGAAGAGGCAGACTCTGATAGGGGTTGGCATCAGCAACAGCTGTACAGGAAAACTGGCTTGCAGGTGCCCACTGAAAATTGCCCTCCCTATTCAAAAGAGCTTTGAGAACCCAAAAAATGGAAAATGGTCATTTTTCTTACTAAATACTTAGTGTGATTCTACAACATCCATGTCTGGTCTGCAGACACAAACAAAATGAAAATGGGGCCAGGTTGAATGTGATTTCGAAACCATGGGGATAGATGCACCCGTGCTTCCAGAACTGGGGAGCTAAATGTCTCTGGCGTGCCTGAACATGACACTCTGGGAGACGCAGGCCCTCGCTGTTACAAGGGGATACGGATATGCACAGCAAATGGCATGTACCTCCCTGTGCACACTGTATGCTGATGAGATGTGTGTTCCTGATGCAGCCCGTTTCTGCGCGGCCACCCCTCTGCTGGTAAAATGTACAGCTCCTAGGCTGATCCCCACACTGACAGTGTTGTGCTCCATTCACAAGTCTCATGAATACAGAAGATACAGATATGTGCATGCTAACCAGACTATACTGTATACAATACTGTACCTAGCCCTATGCGAGTGGTGCAGCTGCATAGGACGCAAAGGCTTTGGGGGCACATTTCGACTGCCAGCTGTTGCCCTGCCGCTGCCACTTTTTGTGTTCTCAGTGGCGGCGGGACAACAGCAGGCAGCTGAAATGCACCCCGTGGGTCTTTCTGGTCTTTCTGCAGGTCTGATCCCTCCCTGGGATCAGATCTGCTGCTGCCGCTGCCGCAACTTGGATATCGGGCACACACTACCTCTCCTCACCATACCTCCGTCCAGCGCTGCCTGCTCTTGCCCTGCTGCTGGCATTGCCATAGAGAAAACAGAGGGCGGCAGGAACAGGCAGCAGCTGGACGGAAGTATGGGGAAGAGTGGGGGCGTACACCCAATTGTGCAAGTTGCACAGGGTGCAATTCTGGCTCGGTACGGCCCTGACTGTATATACTAGTCGGCTGTATGCCCAGAACACTACGAAGTAATCTTAAGTGCACCATAGCTATTGTATTCACAAGTGGAAAGTGAGCTGTGTGACCTGATATACTTTGCATCACAACATATGTGGCGTTTTCTGAACTCCTTAGTCATGCTTGCAGTGATCGTTTCTGAAAACAGTCTGTGCACTGCTATGTATAGAGCAGCAAACATCTAGCTGGGGTCCCTGTCATGGGAGGGAAGGCCCACGTGGCCCCTCTAGCACCTGCAGCAGTTATCAGCATAGCCTGACATAACACTACTGCACCACTGTAAATGTCTGCAGACACACCAGTGCTATTCGGAAGTGGCACACCTATATTTCCCTATGGGATGCATTCATGTGCAGAGCTGCACTTTTTTCTAAGTTCTGGCCATATTCAAGATCTTGACTGGTATAACCTGAACATATATGGACCACTCATGATACGTACAGGGGCCATTCCTGAATACGCCTTCTACATCTGAACAGCTCACCACGCCCCCGTTCCACCCCTCCCTGCACATGTTCGGAAATCCCCATACTAGCGCCCTGTTGGTGCAGGGCCTCGGGTTTCTGAATACATTGAATGCTCGGTGTTTTTGGTAGAAAAAGGTCTATCCTGCATATATAAATGGCTTATTCCCGTTCTAGAATGACCTCCTTAGGGTTAGATATTCAAAAGCACTTACCTGGAATCAGAAACAGTTAATTAGGTAAGTGTCCAATCCATAGATTTTCAAAGGCACTATCCAGGTAGTTACAAAAACACAAATGGCAATGGAAATAGACACCAGTCAAAAAATATCAAACAATCTTCCAAAAGAGATAATTCAAATATATTCGCAAAAGGGAGTCCTCTGTGTATCTATGATCTACAAAAAGGAGCCAAATTTAAAATCTTTGAGAGGAGGAAATCCTCAGACAAGCCCAACTATGATACTCAGGAAGGTTTCATTGTCCGCCTCAAGTGGGAGGGGGAAAAAAAACAACCCAATCCCCCCCCCCCTCATGACGAATCATTTTCCATATACATTTTCATATGTGAATTTTTATATATAAATGCCAAAGCAAATTAGCAGAAGTGCATGGTCCAAAGGTTTAGCAAACATTAAACCTGATTGGATGCAGCAAATACGATTAGATGAGGAGACCTCTAGCAAGGTTAATCTATGAAGAGGGGTTCCTAAGGGCAGGGGTGGACTGAACAGTAGTGCAATGGGGCAGTGCCCGAGGGCCCACAGCAGTAGGGGGTCCACTCTCCCCTAGCCTCTATCTAGTTTAATCAACTATCAAAGAAACCATCTGTTTTTTGATAGCTCTACACTACGGTTTAGTTATGTTTTAAATATGACATCGAGGGTGAAAGTGAACCAAAATGACTGATTTTGAAAAGACTGAACAATCTCTTCATTCACGTGTGAAGTGGCCTTTAAGAATTCTTTATCATGTATCTTCAAATGACTTTGCCAGCATGGGCCGTGTTCTAAAGCACGTTCGGGTTTTGTAGCTAACATGGCAAAACTGCAGATAATGCAACATTAGCTGCAAAAGCCATCTACTGGGGGGGAGGGATGTAACACATGACCTGGCAGCACCGTGGATGCGCATAACGCCATCCATAGAGTGCATGAGCACCCACGCAGTCTGCAACTCTGACAGTTACCATGCGCTGTTTACGCCTGTGGCAACTCTGCGTTGCAGACACACCTACTTGGCTCATATCCTGCCCACCTGTGCAGATAGCAGTTTCTGCAAATAGCGCATAAAACTCATGCATTACCTGCAATTTCCCTGCGCTATCTGCTGCATTAACAGGTAATGCTGCTTAGTGAGCATGCCCCACAATGTACACGTGAATGATCTTTCTTCAAACTTAAGAGATTGTGAAATCGAAACTCAGATCAACACTCGCAAAAAATACCCCAGCTGGGATCTCCGATTCTCATTACAGATGAAAAGGAAATAGTCCAGAAGCTAAAAACAGACAAAGAAAACACCATAAACGGGATTTATAAAACCTTTAGTGAACTGAGCTGCTGCTGTAAATTACTGTTTAACTGCTTCTAAGACCTTACTGTAAACAGACTGGTGAATTTATCTGGAAAATATTTATTATATTCACAACATAACACAAGGCATTATTTTGTTCATGTAAAAAAACTGTAAATTGATGTCACTGCTGGAATTTGAAATTGAAAATCTATGTATTTGTTTTTGACATTATGAATGTGTTACATGCTTATAAGCAAATGACGACAAAATTTAAATAAAATGTGTTTATATATAACTACAAAATGTTTTATATTCACAGTGAAATATATATTGAAGTCTAGCATGATTTAATTGCTTTGTTTATTCCTATATTAGGTTTTTGTCTAAAGTGAGCTTTAGAAATATTACAACAGATGCAGAATCGGTAATTGATGTTGAATGAGTGATTAGATGCCAATGACCCTTATGGCCAGATCACTGTCAGTTTGCTCCTGCCTAAGGGACCTGGGCTCTATGTATTTAATCATTATTTGCTTCCCCTCCATGAGGTTTTCAGACTGCAAGGGGGAGGATATTGAGTTTAGACTAGCGATTTTACATTATTCCTCTGTTTCATTTGAACTAGGACCACATTGAAATCGCTCCCAGAATGCATCCAGGCTGTATCAGTTTGGTTTAGTTATGTTTGAATCTGATGATGATTTCTCAGGGTGTTACTTTGGAAAGCCCAGAATAACAACTACTACTACTACTATTGAACGTATTTGCTTATTCCTATTCAGATGAACGTTTATTGTGGCATCATAATTGGCATCCATTTAATATTTACAGATTGGATTAGCCAGGTGGTGAAGGGGGTCTTTTACATGCTGTGACTGTTATGGAGAGACAAACCTTTTATGGATCCTGATGATTTATGTAGCATACGCCAACAATTTTTAGTGCTTGCTCTCATGTAATTCAGTTTACATGGGACTCGCTGCGTCCGCAGTTACAGCATTGCAGATAATTCAAAATGTGGCTGCTGGATTGCTGGTTGGTAAGAGAGCAAGGTGTTAGATCATCCCTGTTTTTTACTTTCTCTTTACTGCTTGCCCATTCGAAGGACCAGTGCAAGTGTGTGGGGCGTCCTTGAAAAACCTTAAGTCTTATGCACCCCTAAGATTTTGATAATTAAACTGAACACCCATGATCATGCAAACACTACCCCTCCCCCAAATATCCTGTAAAAATGCATAATTGAACATCATGGAGCCAATTTTCAGTGGTGGTGCTGGCAGTGAGGCTTTTTAACCCCTCCCCCGGCTATTCAATGCTGGAACTTGTTCGGCATCCCTTTCTGAATTCCAGTTTTGCCACTTAGTATGTTGCTATCTGATCAAAAGAGCAACTGCCTAGTACCCAGAAGATCAAGGGTTCGATTCCCACTGGCACTCCTTGTGACTTTGGGCAAGTCACTTTACCCTCCACTGCCTCGGAAGAAAAGGCTGGCAATTTACTTCCGGTGATACATTGCCAAGAAAACCCAGAGGTAGCTGGGTCGCCATGAGTCAACACTGACTTGATGGCACAAAAAAAAATCCGATCAAAAGTGATATTCAGCCGCTTAGCATATAGCGATAACTGGTTAAATTTAGAACAGCCATCGAACTGTCCTAACTTTAACTGCTTTAGGTATCCGGTTAGAAGCAGAATAATGTAATTCTAGGGTAGCTATTAACTGATGTGATTTTTATTCATTTTAATGTAAGAATTAAGGATGTCATCTGTAGTGTTTGTTTTTGACAGTCTTCTGTTTTATATGTTGCTGCTGAGGACAAGTGAAGGCACATTTTACAAAGGACGTCTAAGTGCAATCTGGGATGTCAAAGCCAGAATGTCTGAGGGGAAAAAAGACAACGGGTGCATCTAAGTTCAAGCTCGATTTCACAAATGTGGATGTGCCTGATATGGACGTCCACAGGGACCTCTAGCCTAATGGGTAGAGTAATGGACTGTGGCCAGGGTTCAAATCTTTCTGCTGTTCCTTGTGATAAGAACATAAGATATGTCATACTGGGTCAGACCAAGGTCCATCAAGCCCAGTATCCTGTTTCCAACAGTGGCCAATCTAGGTCATACGTACCTAGCAGTTAACCCAAAAGACACAGGTTCCGCAATGCTTGTACTGGGTCAAGCACTGATATCCTGGGTCCCTTCTTAATAACAGTTTATGGACCTTTCTTCCAGGAACTTGTCCAAACCTTTTTTAAATCCAGCTACACTAACAGCCTTTACTACATCCTCCGGTAACAAATTCCAGAGTTTGATTACACGTTGAGTGAAAAAATATTTTCTTTTATTAGTCTTAAATAGTTTACCCTGTAGCTTCATTGCATGTCCCCTAGTCTTTCTATATTCTGATAACGTAAACAATCGATCTACGTTTACCCGTTCCACTCCGTTCATTAATTTATAGACTTCTATCATATCTCCCCTCAGCCATCTCTTTTCCAGGTTGAAGAGCCCTAACCTTTTTAGCCTTTCTTCATAGGAGTATCCTTCCATCCCCTTTACCATTTTGGTGGCTCTTCTCTGAACCTTTTCTAATAACTCAATATCCTTTTTAAGATATGGCGACCAGAATTGCACACAATATTCAAGGTGTGGTCTCACCATGGAACGATATAGAGGCATTATAATATCTCTTTTGTTTTATTTTCCATTCCTTTCCTTATCATACCTAGCATTCTATTTGCTCTCTTGCCTGCCGCTGCACACTGGGCCGAGGGTTTTAACATGTTATCCACAATGACGCCTAAATCTTTTTCCTGGGTGGTGGTTCCTAATGTGGAACCTTGCATTGTGTAATCATAGTTTGAGTTATTCTTCCCTAGGTGCATAACTTTGCACTTGTCCACATTAAATTTCATCTGCCATTTTGATGCCCAGTCTTCTAATTTATCAGGATCCTCTTGCAATTTTCCACAATCCTCTTGGGTTTTAACAACTTTAAATAGTTTTGTGTCATCTGCAAATTTGATAACCTCGCTCATTATTCCACTTTCCAGGTCATTTATGAATATGTCAAAAAGCAGCGGACCCAGCACAGATCCCTGGGGTACACCACTATTCACTTTTCTCCATTGGGAAAATTGGCCATTTAGCCCAACCCTCTGCTTTCTATCTTTTAACCAGTTCTTGATCCACAGTAGTACACTGCCTCCTATCCCATGACTCTTTAGTTTTGCCAAAAGTCTCTGAGGGGGGACCTTGTCAAAGGCTTTCTGAAAGTCCAGATACACTATATGAATCAACTCACCTTTGTCCACCTGTTTATTCACCCTTTCAAAAAAACATAACAGATTAGTAAGACAAGATCTTCCTTGTCTAAAGCCATGTTGGCTGTCTTCCATTAGGCCATGACTATCTACATGCTGAGTAATTTTATTCTTTATGATGTTTTCTACCATTTTTCCCGGTACTGACGTGAGGCTCACCGGTCTGTAGTTTCCCGGATCACCCCTGGAACCCTTTTTTTTTTTTTTTTTTTAAATTGGTGTTACATTGGAGATCCTCCAATCTTCAGGTATTAGAGATTATTTTAATGATAGTTCACAGATTACTAATAGCAGGTCTGCAGTCTCATATTTCAGTTCTTTCAACACCCTTGGATGTATACCATCCGGCCCAGGTGATTTGCTATTCTTCAGTTTATCTAATAGTTGTAATACATCTTCCCGATGTATCGATATTTCCTTTAATTCTTCCGCACCTTTAAATACCACTTCAGTCATGGGTAACATCCCTACATCTTCCTCAGTAAAGACTGAAGCAAAGAATTCATTCAGTCTCTCCGCTATCGCCTTGTTGTCTCTTAGTGCCCCTTTAACTCCTTTATCATCTAATGGACCAATTGACTCTCGCACAGGATTTTTGCTACGAATGTACTTGAAAAAAATCTTTATTTCGCGTTTTTGCTTCCACAGCAAGCTTCTTCTCAAATTCTCCCTTTGCCTGCTTTATCAATGCCTTGCATTGGATTTGCCAGTGCTTGTGCTGTTTCCAGGTTTCATTGTTTGGCTGTTTTTTTCCATTTCCTGAAAGATGCTTTTTTGGCAACAGCCTCTCTGACCTCACCTTTAAATCATGCTGGCAGTTTTTTGGACTTCCTTCCTTCCTTCTTGGGAAAGTCACTTAACTCTCCATTTTCTCTATACCCTCTGGATGTGTTACAGCAAAACAAGCACATCCTGGATGCCTGTTCCTGCCCGGAGCAGGTCTAAATGTGGACATGTCAGAAACTGAGCAGGGATGTCTAAGTCCACTGCAGCTCCCCAGACACACCTCCTGTCTACTTGGCCTTCCCCACACCAGAGACGTCTTTCAAAGCCATTTGTAAAATGGTTCTGGGAATATCTCTGTGATTTGGACAGTCATGTGCATATTTTTGGACATCCAAATCACAACTAAGGCTTTTAAAATGCCCCCCCCCCCCTTAGTGATCAGCGAAAAATAAGTAATTTTAAATAAATAAAATGTTTGTTTTTCCTGGACAAGTTGAAGGTTGATACATTTAGTTAAGACTTCTTTATTTTTTATAACGTAATTGAGGAGTGGCCTAGTAGTTAGGACACAATACCTCAGGCTGAAGGGCCAGGGGTTCAAGTCCTATAGGCACTCCTTGTGGCCTTGGGCAAGCCACTTAACCCTCTGTTGCCTCGGGTACACATAGATTTTGGGGACGAAGGAATATATCCAGTACCTGTTTGTTGTAATTACGTAATGTAAACCGCTTTGATTGAAGGATAAAGTGGTATAGAAAGCTAGTTAAATAAATAAATGTTAGTTATACCCTTATGCTAAGAACTCTTGTTAGAGTTTATTAGCCAACGACCTTAATCTGTTTTTGTGTCCAAGGATAAATGCCTTATATATTGTCTCAGGGATTTTGTGAGAATTTTCTTGCAGCTGTCAGAACTCTGCTTCTCTTTTTCACTGCAGACATTGCGCAGGACAGACATGGTAAATGCATTTGTGCTATCGGCATACATTTTTTTTTAAAAGTGCAATTCCCTAACCCCCGATCAGTATCTTACAACACTCCCCACCCCCATCAACATCTTGATCCCTATCCCTGATCAATCTTCAAACACCCCCCAACTGCCCCCTCCCTGATCAATGTTGCTTACTCTCCACCCCTCCCAATCAGCATCCCTACCCACCTCCATCCTTGATCAGTAATGCCAACCCCCCAGCACACCGCACCCCCTGATTCTCCCCTGACGCTCACTGGAGGGCAAGAGTAATCCCCAGATGCTCCTGGCCCAGGTTCAAAATGGCATCAACGGGTTACAGCTGCCATGTTGACAGAGCATTGAAGAATCACTCCTGCCCCCTCTCCTACTGACTCACCAGGGACGCTCCTAGTAAGTATGGGGGGAGGGGTAGAATCAGAGAATAAGGTTATCGGTTTTTAACAGCAGCCAGCTGCTTTAACTGCATGCAGATATTGCAGATGAACTTTCCTCCTCTTGAGGAGCCAGCAAGTACCCCCCCCCCCCCCCACTATCTGCAGCGCTGACGGCACACAGTAACTTACTGTGCACTAACTGCGGGCACCGTCCACGCCCATATCCCACCCATTCCCCATCCCTTTTTTGCCTTCTGCTATGGCAAGCCGTCGCCGCACTTTAGCAAACCGGCTTGTAAATCCGGCAGACTAGCCAGCATTACTTTATCAAGCATGGTTTTATCCAGAATGGATTTGTGTAAATCATGTACATATGTTACCTATTTATCTTTTAACCTCAAAGCTATTTACAGAGCCAAATGAGAAATCATTTTTTAAATTTCATTTTATATCTTTAGTGATGCTTTTGTTACTATGGGAGTTAGGTGGACCCTCACGTGCAGCTTTATACAATTATTTTCATGGCTACTCTTGTAGAATATGTGCATTTTTCCAATATTTCCAAAGAAATAATAGCTGTTTGCACTTGTACAGTTGCATTTCTGTAGATATTGCAGAATCTGAGAATAAAAAAAGAAATGTGTAACATATATCAAATTATATTTAAAATAGTGCTTTGATGTTGTAACACAATGGTTAATTTAATTGTCGTTAATTTAAAATTTCTCAGTATGTCATATGTAATACTGTATGAAATGATGTATTGATGTCATATATCTTTTTTTTTGTATTGTGTTATTACATGTGGTTTTAATGTATGCAATATGAAAAGTTAGCCACCTTCAACTATCTACTGTACTTTGAAAGACTAGATAGCTGTCACAATATGAAAATATAGACCTGACACATTAAAAACTGACAGATATTCTCTTCAGTCTAGTGTAAATATTTTCTTTCAGCTTTATGATCTTTTAAAGCCTTGAAAGAGTGAAACTTGTGCATTTGACAATCATGTGCAACATCCATTTGCCCTCTCTTGCAGTTGGTTTTAAGTATAAGTATGATCATTTATTTTTAGACAGATTTGTATACCACCTTATCCTACAATCAAAGTGGTTACATGACATCACAATTGGGGTTACATTTAACATGAGGGTATTTAACAACATTTAGACAGCACAGTTGGAGGGTTACATTTAGCATGAGGGTATCTTCGTGAGTCTAGTTGGGCTGATTTGGTCATATGAGCATAACAATAGTTTTCATGCTTATTTTTGGTTAAGGAACCCTGTTATAACATGCTAGCTGTCACCCAGTGAAAACTTCCATGGCATGCGCTTTCAGCTGAGCCTCTAAAGCCAATAGCCAATGAGGTCTGTTGTCTGCTGACCATATGCAGCCTCGGGGGTGGGGGTGTACAAGAGGTTGGACTTTTCAGCCACAGTACCCGTTCTCAGGCCCCTCCAACACACAAATGCTGTCCCATATGGCATTAAATCCAAACATATTCTGCATCCACTGAACCCTGTCATTCCCCCCCCCAGTCCCTTCCCCAACAATCTGTACAGAGCAGAGCTATACCCTTCCCCATAAAACTTACCATACAAGAAAAAAATCCCTCTCAATACCAAGCATATTGTGAATTAGTCAGGGCCAGTCCCAGAGTTGATTCAAAGTGTTGGCACCCTCAGCAAATCTTAACCCATATGCCCCCTTTGACTGTCAGAATGTATTGTTTAGCTTTGAATGCCCTACTCTCTGCAGACCCACAGAAGCGATCGCCTAGGTTGCCTGATGGGTGGGCTGGCCCTGGAATTAATACAAAAAAGTCATTCGGGACTAAGAGCAAATCCAGCCATTTCTCTCTCTAAGTCACCCATTTATTCTCAACCACATCACTGGTCCAGCTTTAATTCTATCACACAAACTGCCCTCAGTAAAGTCATTGCTATCTCATCAAGACAGCCTGTCCCCTTGACCCTATTCCCTCTTCATGGATCACTGAGCCCTCTCTTACCCACCTTCCTTTCGTATTCTCGTTATTCTCCAAGAGTTTGACTACAGGAGTTTTCCTCATTGTTGGAAAGTTACAGTTGTCCAACCACTATTAAAGAACTAGTCTTGACCCATCCCTTCCTGAGCATTTTTGCCCTGTCTCTAACCTTCCCTTTCTTTTGAAGATCTTAAAGAAAGTGATATTTCAGCAGACGTTAATTCATCTAGACAACTATTTGCATCCGAAGCAGTCAGGCTTTAGGGAAGGACATAGTACAGAAGCTATTATCTTCTCCATTCTGAATGATGTTCGGCACTCCCTAGATAGGGGTAATATTGATCTTTCTTGTGCCTTTGATTTGGTGAATCACTCTTCTCTTGCATCTATCTTCGGCTGGTATTCGGGGCACAGTCTTGCACTGATTTTGCTCTTTTCTTTCCCACCGATCCTATTTTGTTTCGTCTCAAGGTTTTAGTTTTTCCATCTTTCCTCTCACCTGTGGTGTTCCACAGGGATCTGTTCTTGTGCCTCTTCTCTTTAATATTTTCTTGGCTCCCCTTGCCACCATCATTCAGCAGCAGGGTATCTCTGCATATTATTTTGCAGATGGCATTCTTCTGCTGTTCAACACAGATCCTAGTGCCCCTGATTTAACCGTTCTATACCATGCATCAGATTCACCCCTTTCTCTCAAAATCCTTATTTCTTACTCTGCTTCTTACTATAATCATTTCCAGGATTGACTACTGCAATATTATCTATGCTAGCATACCACAGCTTCAGCTTAAACAGTTACAATCTACACAAAACACTGCAGTTGTCTTCTTCATCATGCTTCTAGGTTTGATTGTGTTTCTCCACTACTTATTCAATCACACTGGCTGCCTGTTATCCATCATATTCAGTTTAAGATTCTAATACCCATGAGATTTTACACTCTGGGGTACCTGCTTATCTATCTTCCCTTCTTATTTTACATACCCACCTTCAGCTTTTTCTATCTGTCCATGGTCTTTGTTTGCACCTGCCTTCCCCATCACAAGTCCACTATGAAAGTACCAGACATTCAGCCTTTTAGGGGGTACCCAAAACAAACAGGAATAACATTGCCGTGGGCGGAGCTTGTGTAGTACGCACTTCTACCGCTAGGCGTGTATAGTGCAACTCATTGTCAGTTCAGTGCCGCCTGTGTTGTCGACCTGGCTTGTTCTGTTCATCTGCAGTGATTGTTTTTGCTAGCGCTGTTTTGTTCTTGTTTCTTTTTTTATGATGACAAGTTTAAGTGAACAATGTGCAGCTGTGAAATTTTGTTTTCTACTCGGTAAAAATGCTGCTGAAACTTTTAATGTTGAAAACAGCTTATCAAGATGACGCTATGGGAAAAAGTTAAGTGTACCAGTGGTTTGCTCGGTTTAAAAATGGCGACATGTCGATTAATGACAAACCTCGTTCTGGGCGTCCATCAACTGCCCGAATCGACGAAAATATTGAAAAAATTAGAGAGCTTGTGCTCACAGACCGTCGACAGACAATTGATCAACTGTCAGAGATTAGTGGGTTATCTTGGAGCTCGGTTCAGCGAATTTTAACGGAAGATTTGGGAATGAAAAGGGTTGCTGCCAAGTTTGTTCCTCGGGTTCTGACTGACAATCAAAAGGAACATCGAGTTGAAACATGTCGTGTTTTGAAACAACAGCTTGAAACTGATCCAGATTTTCTGTCAAAGGTCATTACAGGTGATGAGTCATGGTGCTATGGTTACGACCCAGAAACAAAGCAACAGTCAAGCCAATGGAAGACATCATCGTCACCCCGTTCAATAAAATGTCGTCAAGTCAAATCAAACATCAAAACAATGCTGATTTGCTTTTCTGATGCCAAGGGGGTAGTTCATTCAGAGTTTGTTCCCCCAGGTCAGACTGTCAATCAAACCTTTTATTTGGAAGTTTTAAGAAGATTGCGCAACAGTGTTCGTCAAAAAAGACCCGATTTGTGGCAGACAGGAGACTGGTTCTTCCACCACGACAATGCACCTGCACACACAGCCATCTCTGTTAGACAGTTTTGGGCTAAAAATGGCATGGTTCCGCTGCCCCACGCACCTTACCTACTCGCCTGACCTGGCTCCATGCGACTTTTTCTTATTTCCACGCATGAAAAGGGGCATGAAAGGACACCGATTTGACAACATTGAAGAAGTCAAGAAAAAAAGGAGGGAGGAGCTGTCAGCCGTTTCTAAAGATGACTACAAAAAATGTTTCGAACAGTGGAAGCACCGGTGGGACAAATGTATCAGTTGTAATGGAGAGTATTTTGCAAGGGATAAGGTTGTTTTGTAAAGAATTTGAAATAAATAGCTTTTAAAAAATAATTCCTGTTTTTTTTGGGTACCCCCTCGTAATGTCTAGGGCAGTGATGGCTAACCTTTTTGAGCCCGAGTGCCCAAACTGCCACACAAAACCAAAGAATTTCCTCAAAGTGCCAGCACGTCAATTAAAGCTCCATTTGCATAAGGTGCTTCATTTGCATAAATATTTGCATAATGTTACCATACACTAACTTTTAGTAAACATGCCTCTTAATGAGTATATGGATAAAGAAAGACTAAAAGGTTTCTACATTACTATAATCCAGTACCAACCGCCAGGCACATTAGGAACTACTACAAACGCTGCCCATTTAGAACCCATAGCAAACCCGCCGTATCCTAACAGCACTACCAGGACTCACAAAGCACCATACTCTACCTATCAAAAGGCAACACTGCAAATATTAAACCAATACATCTCAGAGAACAACAATACATGACCTACTGGGGAAAGAACAAGTGGCAATGTCAAATAGGAATTATATAAACAGAATACCTCAGCTCAGTTACACATGCAGAACAGACCATTACCAAACAAGGAATCACAATTTAGAAACAGGAAGACAATAATTAAACTGGGAACCCCAAAAGCCAAACTTGGAATATACAACAACACTGTAGAAATAAAACTATATATTAATTTCCTCTTGTACTAAACAAAGCGCAAAAATTAATGATGCACATTTCCCAGAGCTGACATATTCCAATTAATAAATTCAAAATAAAGAGATATTTTTCTACCTTTTGTGCATTTTTTTTCAGTTGCAATTGTTCCAGCCACTTTCTTCTGGTTTCTTCGTGTCTTCTGCTAACTCTCCATCTGCTGTCCATTTGTCCTTTCTTCTGTCTTCTTGGTTTTTTTTTCCATTCTCTCTCTACATCTGCTTTAACATACTAATCTTTCTCCTTTTGCTCTTTCCTCATTCCTATTTCATCTACTCAAAATTTACCCCTCCATCCTCAATCCCCACTTACTCTCCCAATACCCGGCCAATTGTATATTTTTTATCCCTCCCACACAAAATATTTTTCCCCTCTCCATTTTACTCTCCCAGCCCCATCCCATTCTAATCCTCCCCCAACACCAGCTCCCTTCTAGTTCCAGCCTCACCCAGCATCCATTCCCTTCTAGTCCCTGCATCAGCCCATTTCCAGTCCTAGCAGCCCCCCAACCCATTTCCAGTCCTAGCAACCCCCCAACCCAATACCAGTCCTATCCCCCCCTCATCAACCCACTTCCAGTCCTAACCCCCCATCACCCCATTTTCAGTTTAAGCCCCCCCTATAACCCATTACCAGTCCTAACCCCCCATCAGCCCACTTCCAGTCCTAACCCCCCATCAGCCCACTTCCAGTCAGCCCCCCATAGCCCATTGCCAGTCCTAACCCCCCCCATCAGACCACAGTCCATTACCAGTCCTAACCCCATCAGCCCACCTCAAGTCCTAACCCCTCCCCATCAGCCCATTTCTTGTCCCAGCCCCCCATAGCCCATTATCAGTCCTAAACCCCCCCATAGCCCATTACCAGTCCTAACCCCATCAGACCACCTCCAGTGTTAACCCCCCATCAGCCCATTTCCAGTCCTAACCCCACCCAACAGCCCACCTCAAGTCCTAACCCCTCCCCATCAGCAGGCCGAACCCCCCCTAGCCCATTAGCAGTCCTAACCCCCCCTCTCTAGCCCATTAGCAGTGCTAACCCCCCTCATAGCCCATTACCTGTCCTAACCCCCCATCACCCCATTTCCAGACAGCCCCCATCAGCCCACAGCCCATTAGCAGTCCTACCCCCCCAGCCCATTAGCAGTCCTAACCCCCCCCCTAGCCCATTAGCAGTCCTAACCCCCCAGCCCATTAGCAGTCCTAACCCACCCCCCATGGCAAATTTAAAAAAAAAAAAAAGCAGCTGGCTCTGGCTTCTGCCGCGGCAGCGGCAGAATGCAATGTCCCGCGGGGCCCCCTCCACCCGCTAAGCCCTTCTGCAAGGGCTTTCAGATTCGCGAGGGAGAGCGTCTCCCTCGCGTCTCTGTTAAGCCCGCAGGGGCTAATGGGAAATTTCCCATCAGTCCCTCTAAAGGGGCTGATGGGAAATTTCCCATTAGCCCCTGCGGGCTTAACAGAGACGCGAGGGAGACGCTGTCTCCCTCGCGAATCTGAAAGCCCTTGCAGAGGGGCTTAGCGGGCGGAGGGGGCCCCGCGGGACACTGCATGCTGCCGCGTCCGCGGCAGCAGCCAGAGCCCGCTTTTTCTTTTTCTGCGGACCTTCACGCGTGCCAGCTGCAAGGCCTTCGCGTGCCACAGCTGGCACGCGTGCCATAGGTTCGCCATCGCTGGTCTAGGGCCTCATTTATGGAATTCTCTCCCTGCTGAAATTAGGTTAGAATCTTCTTATCCTCAGTTCAAGACTGCTTTGGAGACTCATCTCTTTAATCTGACATATGATTTGCCTTCCTAATCTCTGTCTGGCTTTTTCTGGCACTGCAACCCTTCCCTTCCTTTCCCAGCCTTGCCTTTCCCTTGTTCCTGGGCTTTTCTATCCTGTTTTTAAATGGAGTTCTTATTCCTTTTCATTATTACATGTTTTATTTGTAAAATGCTTTGATGTTTGAAAGCTGGTATGTTGTGTTTTAGGGAGTCCTGGGAGGAAGTAAGATGGTGGTGACATGAGCAGATATGTGCTGAGAGGCTCCAGCAGCGGCGTCTTCCTTTTCAAGTTACCTGATGCCGCATACCACTAGGAAGCGGAAAGCTAAGCTTCTGCTGGGGCAGCCAATGTCAATTGGGCCAATGGATGTGTTCCTCTTGTCCGCTGGAGATGTGGAGATTTTGGGTGGCCCACTGGTAGGTGCAAGGGTGGAAGAAGGACTCTAGTCCAGCCTAGGGCCAGATGTTTCACTTAGCCTGGAGTGCTGGTTTCTTCCTGCGCAGCCAGCAAGCGAGGTGAGCATGGCTGCTGTGAGTGAGGTCTTGTGTGATGCCACGAGAGTTTCTATGCTCTGAGTTCAGCCCCCCAGTCCCAGAAGAGTTTCCAGTATTTGGAGGTTTCTGCTGGAGTTACAGGAAAGGTGAGAGCTGTTGAGTCTGGGCTGGAACCGCAGCATGGAGAAGAGAGTTAGCCTTCTGCCATCTTTGTCGTCTGGCTTGTAGTAACTTGGTTTGGGCCCGGCAACTCAGTCGGTACTGGTGAGACCTTCAGTCTTTTCCTTTGAAACTGTTTGTTCTAACCTAAATAAGGCTTCCCAATCTATATTGGGACAGCTCCGAGCTATCTCTGGTCAGTTTGCTACTTGTGGGTGTTTTGGTGGAGGCTCATGAGTCTGCTTTGGGTTCCCTGCCTGTGAAGATTTCCTCTTTGGATAAGAAGGTTGTTATTGCAGTCCAAGACTCTCTAAATTCTCATAACAGCAAAGGCAAAGAAAGACTGAGGCCTTGGAGAATGTTTCTAGGAGCAGGAACCTGAGAATTCTTAACTTTCCGAAAGTTCCATCTTTTTCACCTATGGAACTTTTCAAAACATTTTTGGTTAATGTATTGAAAATGTCCATGGAATTGGTTCCTCCAATATCTAGAGCCTACTATCTGCCTCCTCCTAGGGTCTGACAGGTGGATTGGTCAGGGTCAGGGCTTGAAGGGATCATCTGTTTTGTTCTGTGTTGGTCACCCTGGCATTGGACATTGACCGAGACTGGATTTTAAAAATGTATTTTTGCTCAGCTACCAAAGAGTTTGAGTTATACTATTAGAATATTTACCGATGTAGTTAGGGCTACTCAGAAAAGGCAGAAGCAGTTCCTTACTCTTAAACCTGGAGTTTTACAACTAGGTGGGGCGGGGGTGGTTTCTTTCTTCATTTTCCTTGCCTTGTCAAGTTGGCTAGGCTTAGTTATATTTTTCTTGATCCCCAACAGTTGTCAGTTTTTCTCTCCTCCAAGCTTGTGGGGTGGCAACCCCCCTCTATAAGGCTTGATTTAAGTAGGCTCAATAGTTATTTTTTTTTTTATTTTATTTAATATTTATTCAAATTTTACAAATATTACATCCAAAAAAAAAAAATCTTTGAATGATATGAACATGAGCATAGTCATCATAAAATATCCAAGGCAATAATCATCTCCCCGAAGGGTATACACAACATCATAAATATAACTAACGCTCATATTGTAGACCACAAAAAAGAAAAGGAAATAAGGGGAGGTCCTAGGAAACCGAAAAGGCAAAGGTTTAAACCCATAACCTAAACTACCTAATACAAAGAAACATTTTTACCATACACGGCAGGTAAGGACTTAAGCATCAGCCAGTACCGGGGGTACCGTCAAAGCCACATTAATAACTTCCCTAGCTTCCAGGAACTCCAACAACTGTCCAGGATCAAAGAACAAAAAACATTTTTGTTTATACATCACAAAACACTTTGAGGGAAATTTAAGTTGGAGGGAGGCTCCCAGCGCCACCACCCTAGGGCGCAGCGCTAGAAACTCCTGCCTCCTCAACTGCGTAATCCGAGCTATATCAGGAAATATACGTATCTTGGATCCCAGAAACTCCTCATTGAGATTCCTAAAATACAATCTAAGGATAAAAAATTTGTCAGATTCTAGAGCAAACGTTACAAGTAGAGTGGACCTCTCCGAGATGACCTCCAGGGAGGATTCTAAAAACCCCGTAAGGTCAGCTCTAACAGGGGCACCCTCAGAGTCATTGGGCCTAACGGCCCCCTGACCCTTGGACAAATACTGCACACGCACCATAGGTGGTATCTGATCCATAGGGACCTTCAAGATCTCTAAAAAGTATTTTTAACCATCTCCATCGATGACATTATAGGAGAACGTGGGAAATTCAAGAGGCGCAAATTACAACGCCGAACCTGATTCTCCATATACTCTAATTTCCTAGCGGTTACAGCTCTGTCTTTAACTTGGGCAGTTACTAACTCACGCAGCTGACCAAGTTCATGCTCCACTGTAGAGAGTCTCTCTGCTTGCTGACCTTGTACTCCAGAAAGAGTTCCACTTAAATCTCGAATCTCCAACATCTCAGTACTCACAGAGCGAAAAATATCCTTTAGGGAAACATTAAGCGCTGCAATACCATCCCAGAGTGCCTCCAAAGATATCACCGCGGGTCTCTCCAACACAGGAATCCCCGAAAGAGCCACTGCTGTACTGGGCGTCCCAGGTAGAACTCCATGCCTGGAACTCGGCGGCGCTGCTGTTCCTGCCAGCCTCCCAGCCACAACCGGGCCATTTCCAACCACCAGAGCTTCTCCTGCCGCCCCATCCACCGGTGTACTCCCTGGCAAACCAGCGGGAAAGGCAGCCTCCGGTGAGAAAATACTTCCGGGACGCGGTGGAGGGGTACGTTCCTCCGAAGAGAACAAAATACCCGATGCACCCAGCGACGGTCCTTCCTCTCTCGCCGCTGCCGAAGATGCCGCCTGTCCTCCGACCGCAAAGCCACAATTAGGCAGAGTTCGCTGGGTCAATGGCGCCGGCAAGACAGCCCCAGGAGGAAGGGATGCTTGCTTTCGCTTCTTCCGCCCCATCGAAGTTCAACGGGAACAGCCAAAGACACACACAGACAGAGCTTCAGCCAACGTAGCACAACCGGTCAGAGCGTCCTGCCGCCATCTTGATTACCTCCCCTAGGCTCAATAGTTATGGTAGGGTATGATAACTGGTAGTTAGGATATTTCAAATGTTCTTTTGGGTTATATTGCCTTGGAATTGTGACATACTTCCTCTCATTTTGGGGACTGGTAGGGGGTAAATTTGTATTTGATTTTCCTGTATGGGTGACTTTTTGTTATCAACTTTTTTTCCTGCTTGTCCCCTTTTTCTTACAAGATTTGTACTTGTAAGTGTAAATTTACATAAATAAATTTTTTTTAAAAAAGAAAGGTGGTATATCAAGTTTTAATAAACATAAACATACCTTGCCAGTACTAACTTCCAAAACTCACATAGGGCACATACCTAGAAAAAGGCAGCACCATAAATATTGCAGTGGGCCCTAAAACATCAATAAACCTCTTAAGAAAGTTAAACAAGCCAAATTATTACACGTTCTAACAGAATACTCAGTCTTGGTCACACACACACACACACACATTATAGATAGACCTTCACCAATAAGTGACCACAAAGTGAAAATAGAAATATGTAGACAAAAATTAAACTAAACCCTCAGAAAGCCAGATGCTGCATGCAGTGCAACACCAGAGAAACAAAAAAATGCATTTCCCCCTATATTGTATAAAACAAGAGATAGCAGATGTCAGGATTGGCATTAGGAGGGAAGCAACCAGGGCAATTGCCCTGGGCTCCCAAGCCAGAGAGGACCTTACATAAAAATATAGGCTATATGGTCTCTTTCTGTTGTCATGTTCCTATCTAGTCTGCCCTTCCATATCAAATACTACAGTCTTTCCCCCCCCCCCTTCCTTTAGAGAACCTGTGTGTTTGTCCCATGCTTTTTTGAATTCGGATACTGTCCTCGTCTCTTCCACCTCCACTGGGAGACTATTCTATGCATCTGCCACTCATTCCGTAGAGAAATATTTCCGCATATCACTCCTGAATCTATCCCCTTTCACCCTCATCCTGTGTTCCCTCCTAGTGGAGCTTGCTTTCAATTAAAAGAGATTCTCTTCTTGTGCATTTATGCTAAGGGGGTATTTAAATGTCTCTATCATATCTTCTCTATCCCGCCTTTCCTCTAACTTATACATATTAAGATCTTTAAATCTGTCCTCATATGCTTTATAACAAGACCACTAACCATTTTAGTAGCAACCTTCTGCACTTACTCCATCCTGTTTATATCCTTTTGAATGTGCGGTCTCCAAAATTGCACACAATACTCCAAATGAGGTTGCACCAGAAACCTATACTGAGACACTATCACCTCCTTTCTTCTGCTGGCCATTCCTCTGTCTATGCACCTAAGCATCCTTCTGGCTTTCTTAGATTTGTCGGAGACTGAAAAAGGTACAGCTTGCTAGTGGATTTTAGGGTCCCTTCTCAGATTTTTGCCTTGGGCTAGGCCCCAGCCATGTCTCCTGACTCCTGGCAGATGTACTGTACTTTCCCAATACTGACATTTTCAAGTTACAAAATAGAAAATAAAATTTGTTCTACTTCTGTTGTCGGGTCATTTTATTTTTCTAATGCGGTTGGTCCCAGTCTCTGGTTTTTATTTTCCTCTGTCTTCTCTTAGCTCTCTTTTCATGGTCTCCTCCCCATTTGCTATTTCTTCTCTCTCCTCCTGTCTTCACTTCCTTCCTTATATCACTTTTTAACACTGATTTCTTCTTTTCAGTTTGCTTCCATTTATTTTTCTACTTCTCCATCCAGATTTCACTTTTTCTTCTTACCCAACCACTCCTCAATTTCACCCTTTTTACTGTATTTAGCTATAGCTTTCCATCTCTTTCCCTCACCCAACTCTCCCTTCCCAGCTCTTTTCCTCCTTCCTCAGCCTATTTCCTAGTCTTTCATTAACTCTCCCCTTCTCTCCCCCATCCTCCTTCCCTTCCTCCATCCAGTATTTTCCTATCCCTTCCTCCATGTCCACCATTTTCTCTGTGTCCCTTCTTCCTCTTCCCATGTCCAACATCTCTCCTCCTTATCCCTTCTTTCTCCCCCCATATCCAGCATCCTCTCTCTGTATCTATCCTCCCACGTCCAGCATCCCCTCATTTCACTCCACCTCGTCAAGCAGCAGCAGGCCTCCAACTTTAAAAAAACAAAAGAAAAACAGAAGATAGACACCTCTCAAAGAGGCCACATTCCAATAATTAAAAAGGGAAAATAAATATATATTTTTTAATTTTCTACTTTAATTGGTTCCATACTCTCTTTTTCACTTTCCTTGTGTCAGTCTTGAGTTCTTTTCAGGGTCTCCTTTCCATTTCTTGTTTTTCTCCCTTCCTTCTCTACATCTGACATTCTTCCCTTTTCTCCATTTCTTTCTTTTCTACTTTTCTTCTCCTAGATCATCGGTTTTATCCTTCCTTCTCCACTTCTCTCACCCTTAAGCCCCTCGGTCTTCTCTTTGCACATCTTACCTACCTACCAGCTTACCATCTCTCATTCTCACCCCCTCTCGTCCTTCCATTGCTCTCTATTCTTCCTGTCTTTCACTCATTACCTAATTACTCATTTCCATGCTCTGTGCTCGCTATCTTCCAAACCCTCATATGCTTTCTTCTGATTCTGTCAATCCCTCACCTGCCCCAGTTCCTTCCATGTTACTCATCTTCACCTGCTACCCAGCCCCTTCCTTCTTTTATCCCTACACAGCTTCCCATGTGAGTGGCCTGCAGGACCGAGTAGTGCCGGAAGGGTCACAGCCTCTCCTCTCTCTGTCCCGCTCATGGCCACTTCCTGGATGCACAGCAGCTGCAATAGAAAAACCAGAAGATACTGGGCCATCGAGTTTGCACGAGCCACCCGCCCCCTCAGAAACAGGAAGTGTTTATCAGAGGGGCTGGGACTGACAATCTTAGCAGCGTGCGCAAGCTCAGTGACCCTGCACTTTCTCACTCTTCTACTGCACAGCCAGGAATCAAGGGTGGCCCAAGGGTGTTGCGGGGCCATGTTTGAAGACTAAGTGTGGGGCCTCATTTGCATATCCACTGGGCCTCATTTGTATAATTCTAGTTTATTTTGTTTTAAAATGTATATGCTGCCCATCTAAAATTTAAACGACTTTCAGAGGAGTCCTTCACAAGTCTCTCTTTTTTTTTGTTCTAACAATGACATGGGGCATGTTTACTAAACATTCATGTGCATTAAGTGCCACTGTGCCCAGAGAAATAAATAGGTGTTACTGTACTTAGCACAGATTCAAATTTGTAAATGCACATTAACCTTTAGTAAACGTGCCCCTTAATGAGTGTCTGAAAACCATTTGCATGTACAATGAGAATAAAGAAAGGCTACCATATTTCTTCATTACTATCCTGCAGTGTCAACTGCCAGGTGCATTACTGCAAAACCCTGCTCATTTAGAGCCCATAGCAAACCTGCCATATCATAACAGCACTACCAGGACTCATACAGCACCTAACCCTATTTATCAAAAGGTAGCACTACAAATATTAAACCAAAACATCTCCTACTGGGAAAAGAGAACAAGTGGGTCTACTACACGGAAACTACAGGAACAGAATAGCACAGTTGTGTCATACATGCAAAACAGACAGACCATAGCCAAATAATAGAACAAAGGATCACAATTGAGACATATGAAGACAATAATTGAACTGGGAACCCCAAAAGCCAAACTTTCAATGCACCACAACACTAGAAAAATAAAACTAAGAAATTAATTTCCTCTTATACTGAACAAAGCGCAGAGACATCAGTGATGCACATTTCCCAGAGCTGACATATTCCCATTGATAAATTCAAAATAAAATACTTTGTTGTCCTATCTTTTGTTTGGGCATTTTATGTTCAATTACAATTGCCCCAGTCTCCTTCTTCTGCATTCTTCATGTCTTCTGCTAACTTTCCATTGTCTGCTGTCCATTTGTCCTTTCTTCTGTCTTCTATTTTTTTTCCATTTTCTGTCTACATCCACCTCCTGACATACTGATCTTTTGCTTTTTGTTCTTTTCTCCATTTCTTTCTTTACTCATTCATCCACTCAGAGTTTAACCCTCTGTCCTCAATCCTCTTTTGACTTTTCACCTAGCAACTTTCCATTTTCAAACCTCCAGCCTAGCTTCCCCATTTTTCATCTCACTCCTTCACTAGCCTCTTATTCCCCTCTGTCTTTCACTCACTTCCCATTACCACATTTCAACCCTCCGTAATCATCCTCCTCCCTCTCACTCATCTCCTTGCCAGCTTCCCATGGCCTCTCACACATAGATCCATCATGCCCACCATTTCCCCCCCCCCCTCTCTCACCACCCCAATTCAGCATCTCCCAGTCCCCTCACCCTTCTGCTTTACTCCCAAAGTCCAGCATCACATGCTTTCTCTTCCACCTCCCCAGCCCTCTCCCAGAGACCATCAGCTTTCTCTCCTGCAGTGGTCTGGCATCTCTCCTATCTCCCCTCCCAACCTAGCATCTTCTCTCTCTCTCTCCCTGTTCCTCCACATCCAAGGCCAATATATCCCTTCTCTCGTATAACTTAAAATCCCCACCCCCATTCAGCATATTCCGTCTCTGTCTCTAACCTCTCTGTCCCCCCCGGAAAAATTTATTCTTTCTTTTTCTGAGTCAAAGGCAGAAAGATCTTATAGCACCATCCCCCAATGTCATCTGTCTTTCTCTTGAGTTAGCATGCAGCAGCCAGTGCTGCCTGTAGCATTCACTTACAGGGAATGGTCCTGTGCACTTACAGGGAATGGTCCTGCACACTTACAGGGAATGCTGCACACTTACAGAGAATGATCCTGCACACTTACAGGGAATGTTGGACACTTACAGGGAATGATCCTGCACACTTCCAGAGAATGGCCCTGCACACTTACAGGGAATGGTCTTGCACACTTACAGGGCATGCTGCACACTTACAGGGAATGGTCTTGCACACTTACAGGGCATGCTGCACACTTACAGAGAATGGCCCTGCGCACTTACAGGGACTGCTGCACACTTACAGGGAATGGCCCTGTGCACTTACAGGGAATGGTCTTGCACACTTACAGGGAATGCTGCACACTTACAGAGAATGGCCCTGCGCACTTACAGGGACTGCTGCACACTTACAGAGAATGGCCCTGTGCACTTACAGGGAATGGTCTTGCACACTTACAGGGAATGGCCCTGTGCACTTACAAGGAATGCTGGACACTTACAGGGAATGGCCCTGCACACTTACAGGGAATGATCCACACTTACAGGGAATGCTGCAGGCACCACTGGCTGCTGTTACTGACTCCGAGAAAGACAGATGAAGCTGGAGATGGTGTTGCATGATGCCAGAGTCACAAGCACAGTGAGTTCTGCCAGTTCATGGGCCCACCATCCAGATCCACATTAACCCTCCTCACACCCAGCCAATCTTTTATTTATTTGGAACTTTTTTCTATACTGCCCCTTCCAGCGATCAGGGGTGGTTTACAATGAAACAAAACATAGTACAATGAACATAACTGTAATAGTTAACTATTTACAATAAACAGTATGATGCAGTAGGACCTTAGATTTTGTGGTCTTCTTTTCTCTTGCCTAATTTTAAAGTCTCCACCTCCCTGCTCTCCCCCATCTCCCTGTGCCCAGAACTGCCTCCTACATCCCTTCCGCACACCCACCCAGCTACTTCTTTCTCTCATATTCATTAACCCTGTCTTTCCTCTTTCCCATCCCATTATTCATTTTATGCCCCTCCCTTTCAACTGTTCCCTCTCTCTGTTTGACCTTTTTCTTCGCGCCCACAGAAAATATCTGTCCCCTCTCCATCCTCACTCCCCCAGCTTCTTTAGTTCTGTGGTAACAGTTACTGTACTGCAGACCTTTTGAAAGCAATTATCATGCACAAAAATGTTTAACTGCTTAGCATACTTTGCTAAAAGGGCTGCTAAAATCCCAAATTCTAAATATTAATCTTCCTCCTCTTTCTTCCATCCATACCTCCTCTCTCAGCCCTTCAACATTTTTTTTGTTCTCCGAGTCCTCCATCTTGCACTTTTCCTCCTAGCTTTCCATCTGACCTGCAGCTCTCTTCCACTTCTCACCCCTGCCCAGTCTTTCATCTTTCCTCTCATCTCCACCCATTATCTGCCTGATTGTTCACATCAACATTGCTTTAGCGAAGGCTCTGCTTCCCAAACATTTAGCTGATGTGACATTGTAGCATTTGAAAATTCATATGACCCCAGATAATGACCACAACAAAACAGATATCCAGCCGTCCTTAACCGACTTTTCATTCCTCCTCCCCTCCCTCACCTGACTTCCAGCCTCCCTTCCCTCACTAACCTCCACTCTTTAACATTTGTTGTGTGATTTTTGAAGGGCTGATGCAGAAAGCTAGCGCCAACTTTAAGCACACATTATGCCACGTTTAAGCACACTTTACAAGTTTTTGAATGCAGAAAACAGATGTAAACTTCTGCTGGAAAACTAATGCCCAATTAATGCCACAAGTATTTAAATGTATTTTTAATCAGCTGCATGATATACAAATCATAGCATGCCTGGGTCAGAGACAGGTGTAGATGATTTTGCAACCAACCATAGTGCCAAAATTTTTACTTCAGGGTCTGAGGTGACTTAAACCTCTAAAACATGCCTCGACAGTATTTTGCTGACACCAGGTGCTTTCCCTGCTGCCTAGATCATCTTCTCCTCAGATGAATAGGCATTGGGCAAAGGCCCCGATGCCATCAAAACACTGTCAGGGACTGTGCCCCACAAAAAGCATCCCTAGTGGCACAGTGGTTCCATTCCCCTCTCCCCCCACAGTATTTAGATGGCATCGGGAAAAGCCCCAGATGCCATCAAAAAAACTGCCAGGGGCCAGTGCCCCAACAATAAAAGAATCCCTGGTGGTCTAGTGGCCCCAATTCCCCCTCCATAGTATTTTGATGGCATCGGGGATGATCGTGGCATTGGGAAAGGCCCCCAATGCCATCAAAATACTGTCGGGCACCAGTGCCCCAACAATGAAAGAATCCCTGGTGGTCTAGTGGCCCCTATACCCCCCCCCCCCCCACTAACTGCAAAAACAATAACCTGGTAGTCTAGCAGCCCTTAAATTCAGTCCCTCCCACCTGGTACCTTTAAATAAGTGGGAGTGCTCCCTACGTGCTCCTTTACTGCATCTGCCATCTTGAAAAATGGCAGTGCCTGGCCCCCATGCAATGCATCCTGGGATGCACCTGGTGGGTCAGCCTGCCATATAAGGTAGACCATGCCTTATATGGAAGTATGACCTCATGTGGTGCATCCCCAGGATGCACCACATGGGGTCAAATGCTGCCATTTTTCAAGATGGTGGACGCAGAGTGGGAGCGTGTACGCAGGGCTCCTGTTTACTTTAATGTACTAGGTGGGAGGGGCTGAATTTAGGGGCCACTAGACCACCAGGTTGTTTTATATTTAATGGGTGTCGGGGGTACAGGGGCCACTAGGCTACCATCTTACTTTTTTTTATTTAATGGCGGATACAGGAGCCGTTAGACCACCAGGGGTTTTTTTGTATTTAATGGTGGGGAGTACAGGGGCTGTTAGATCACCAGGTTCCTTTTTTTTATTTAATGGGGGGGAGGTGTACAAGTGCCACTAGACCACCAGCTTTTTTTTAAATTTAATGGTGGGGGAGGGGGTGTACAGAGGCCACTCGATCACCAGGTTATTTTTTGTATTAATGGGGGTGGGGTACAGGAGCCACTAGACCACCAGGGATTCTTTTATTGTCGGGGCACTGGCCCCTGACAGTATTTTGATGGCATCAGGGGCCTTTCCCGATGCTACGATCATCTGTGATGCCATCAAAGTACTATTGGGGACTGGGGCCGCTGGACCACCAGAGATTCTTTTATTGTCAGGACACTGTCCCCGATGCCATCAAAATACTGTCAAGACTAATATGCAAATTAGCCACACAGTTCCCGGAGAACAAGCCAAAGTAGTGCAGGCTTCTTGTGCACATGTGTTTGGCTTGCTCTCCCAGTTTAATGCTGCAGTGGCTCATTTGCATGCACACGGTTAACACGGGGGTCATTTGCATACCCTGTCTTTCCTGTACTGTACATTAAAATGTGTGTGTTGTAAGGAACGTAGAAAATCGCTTCAGCATGGGTCTAGTGCCAGCTTTCTGCATCGGCCTGTAAGTCATTATACAAGGGAATGCCTATTACCTAGCTAAATGCCGCGTGGAATATATACCTGGTTATTCCTTGTGTTCCTCATGAAAGGGCTTCTGTATCTTCAAGAATTATCTGCCATTCAATTGTCTGCCACTATGGGGCCCTCTTGGGGGAATACTCTGCTGCAAGAGCTATACATGAGGAAATTGAGATTGATTTTGCTACAATTTCACAACTGTTCCAGATAACTGTTCTTGAACGCTTTCTCCATTGCATTCCATTAGATACAATGTTTCCATGAGCAGCAAGAGGCCATTGTTTTCCCATTTAGCCAAAGATATTGTATTACATAAGGATATTTCTACCTGAGTGTGCATTCTTTGCTAATTTGTGTCAGTTCTGCATGTTTATTCTTTATACAACCATCTTTGACTTGCCTCTCAAGTTATTCTGAGAAAATCACATAAAGAAAAATGAGTCTTGCAGAGCCACATACAAATATTTCCTTTCTTTAACTTTTAAAATGTAAATACTTCAGTGCAGTTGTTTGAGTGCAGTTAATCTCGAGACCCCAGTTCAGTCGCCCTATCCATTACTCACGTTAGGCATGACTCACCAAATTTGGGACCAAACAAAAACCCCATAGAAAGCTATTCATCCACTTTAGTTAATAAAAATAATTACGTTGTATGTTTAAAAAACATGACTTGGTGATCTGGTGTATATTCAGAAAATCACATAACACCCTCATCCCCTCACTTTATTCAAGTTTTTAAACTGGTTCCTTCTCAAATTATGTAATATACTAGGTGTTTCATTACAATCGCCATACCCTCAATATCCTTTTAGTTCAATTTAAGAGCAGATAGAAAAAAAAATGTGTGTCCATCCAGTGCCTCCTTTAAATATGCCCATACCTGTAACCCTACTCTGTAGGATTCAGTGCAGAAGGAGTGTGAAGGGTAAGGGGATCTTCAGGTAAAAATAGAAATCTTTATTTTGCAGTGCTATATTTCTAGAGATTCTTCAGTGTTAATTTGTGATGGTTTACATATTGTCAAGTAACAGTCAAAGGGGCATGCTTACTAAAGGGTGCACTAGTACTGTGTGTTTGAGCCACAAAACTAGCGAAGAAGCCCATGCTAGCTTTAGGGGACATGTGTGTCCATCCCCCTACTGTTAGCACATTGCTAATGCACCACACCTTGCTAACCAGCATGCAGATATACTTATCGCCACCTCTCGAAGTTGCATTAGTGCACTCACGCTAACACCGACATTCATAGTGCATGTCCATAAAACCCATGCTAACAGTGATGCGCTGTCAATGCCTACATTGCATCCCTAACTCACCCACTCATGTGCCACCCAGTTAGTGCAGGGCCCCTTGCAAACTGTTAGCATGGCATGCTTAACGTGTGGCAAACCCCATGCTAACAGTTAGTGCACCTTAATAAACATGCCCCAAAGTATAGGTAGCCAACAGAGAGAGAAAGATTAAGCTTTGTACTTTTCCAGCTCTTCAGTCCAAACACTAGTCCACTGGCCTGATGTCAGAATCAGAGAAAGCCAGAGGTCTGTCTGAGGACCAGGAAGAAACAGAGTAGTGGCAGGCACAGGCAAGCTGGTATACAGAAGCAGGATCCAGATAGGTCAAAAACTAGGAGTAGAGTTTCAAGTAGAAAGTCACCAACATACCCCAGTATTTGATTTGATTATTTATACCCCACCTTTACAAAACAATGTAAGCTGCTTTGTCCATAAACAACTATTAGCCAAGTTAGATCTCAGAGTGCTACTGCTCGTCCCTAGGTGGGAACTGTGGGATCTATTCTTTGGGATGTGCTGAGTACTTCCTAGTGGTAGCGGCTTCTGCCCGATATCGGAGCCACGGCCCCATTGAATTCAATGGGGCCGCGGCTCCGATATCAGGCGGAATGTAAACAAGCCCCATAGTCTTGTCATCTGAGCTTCTAAAGAACGCTTAGGTTTGCCTTCTTTAGTACTGACTGGTTTGTCTTTGAGAAGTCCATGGCATACACAGAACTCGTTGCCAACAGCATAATTCAGAGGTATCGATTTTCTTCCTATCTTTTTCACTGTCCAACTTTCACATCCATATGACGTTATTGAAAATACCATGGCTTGGACAAGTCAAACTTTTGTATAGAGAGAGACATCTCTGCTCTTGAGAATCTTGTCTAGGTCCTTCATAGCCATTCACCCAAGAGAAATGCATTGTTGGATTTCTTGACTGCTTGTCATTTCTTTATTGATTATTGATCCAATAAGGTTAAAGTTATCTACTATTTCAATTTCTTCTCCATCAATGATGAAATTATTGTCAGGATCTTTGTCTTCTTTACGTTAAGATGTAGGCTCATTTTAAGACTATGTGCCTTGCAGTTCAGGCAGTTCTCGTTCCAGGTATGGTTGTAGTCTCTGCTAAATGATCTTGAGTAGAACCTTGCTGGCTTGTGGGATCAGAGCGATTGTTCGATAATTTCCACAGTCAGTCAGATCACCTTTCTTCAGTTTTTGGTATAAACACAGATCTTTTCCAGTCAGTTGACCATGATGTTGTCTTCCAAATTTCTTAGCAGAGCGCTGTAAGTATGGTAACAGCTGTATCCAATTGCTGTAATACTTCAGTGGGAATGCCATCAATGCCTATTGCTTTGTTCTTTAAGGCTTTCAATGCTGCTTCAACTTCTTCTTGCACCACCATTGGTTCCTGATCATAAGGTACAGGTTGAAATGGCTGTTGGTCCACTTGATCTTTATCGTATAATGACTCTGCATATTCTTTCCACCTTTTCTTGATCTTCTCGTCATCTTGTAGCATCCCATTTCTAGGCTGGACTTTTTTCTTTAACTTTCATAGCTTTAGGAAAGCTAATCTTGTTCTTCCTCTAATAATTTCTAATTCTATTTCCTTACATGCATAATTGTCTCTTCTTGCTGCACATTGGAGAGTTCTGTGATTGCCTCTCTTTCTCCTCTGGTTTTAGCTTCCCTGTGTTTCTGGGCAATTTTCAGAGTTTCTTCAGCCATCCATTTTGGCTGTTTTTGCTTTTTCACCTTTTGTAGAGACTTCTCACTTTCTTCCAAACCATCCTTCTTGATGTCATCCATATCTCTTTTGGAGCTCTGTCATTTGTATCTAAAGCAGCAAATTGATTTTGCAGGCAGTCTTTAAATTCCAGTGGTATATTCTCAAGGTCATATTTTGCTACATTCATGAGTGAGTTGCTCTTTTTTCAACTTCAGCTTGTATACTACTAGTTGGTGATCTGTACCACAGTCAGCTCCAGGTTTTGTTTGTGTTGCTGTTATAGGGTTTTTCCATCGTTGACTTCCACAGATGTAGGCAATTTGATTTTTGTATAATCCATTGGGTGAAGTCCATATATAGAGTCGGCGCTTGTGTTGCTGGAAGAAGGTGTTTGAGATGAATAGATCATTGGTTTTACAGATTATCAGGCTTTCTCCAGCTTTATTTCTGTTGCCAAGTCCATATTTTCCAAGCACTTTGCTGCCAACTTTTGCGTTCCAGTTACCTATGATTATCAAGATGTCTCACATGTTGGGACATGGAATATACAAATCATATTCATAGGAGATATCCTGAAAACGTTATTGGCTCTGGAGTTCCCAGGACAGTTTGGGAAGCCCTGCCTTTGACCTGTTGTTTCCTGTTCAGTCTTCCTGAGAAAAGAAGACAAATCTAAATTTGTTCCTGCCTGGGTCCCCTTGCCATCCCCAATAGCAAGAGACCTCTCTTAAGACAAATATTTGTTCAGGGGCAAGAGCTGTGTTTTGCTGTGTAGAAGGTCCCTTATTCGATTACTATGTGTTGTCTTCTGCATACCAAGTTGGCAGGGGAAACTGTGGTTCTCAGCTCAGTCCAGTTGGGTTTTTAGGGGATCCACAATGACTATGCATGAGATAGATCTGCATGCACTGCTTCCATTGTATGCAGATCTTATCTCATGCATAGTCATTGTGGATATTCTGAAAACATGACTGGCCTGGAGGTCCCAAAGGATTGGGTTGAGAACCACTGGTTCTAGCTTTTAATGCCCAGTCTTTGCTGCCTCCTCAAAGCTGCTGTCCTAAGCAACTGTCTAGCTTGCAAAATGGTTGGGCCAGCCTGGACAGTGTGGTCATTTCTTAAGGGTGACTCAGGAACTAGATTTAGAGCATGTGATCTGATATTCTGGAAGATGCCCTGGTGTATGGCTCCTGAGCCCAGGATTGTTGTTTCAATGAAAACACTAGGAACAGGAGAAAGGTGGGTTTAATAAAACTAGGGAAAATCTCCAGGTTGTTGCAAAGGAAGGTTCTTAGCACCATATCCCATCTCTGATTCTGACTGAGTTGGAGAAAGGAGTAACTACAGGACCAAAAAAATAAGTTAATTATTCCTGCAAATGGTTACCCTAAGGCTCACGTTTTAAAAATGTCTTTAAAGAACCAAGCGTTCACCTTGCCAAAAAGCATGGTCTTTTTCAGAAAGGCTGTTGCAAGCATTTAGCAGGACAAGGTGGAAAGGCCATAGTCAAGATCTACCAATGGAAGAACGCATAGATTATTTATAGCCCAGGCAACCACATTATTTTATTCAAAACAAATTAAAAAATGAACATCTGAATGTACCAAAGAAGGAAAATAAGCATTCTGAAATGCCATATCTCAATGCTGAGAAAACGGTGAGATAGGGTATTGCATAAAGGGAGAGTGTGCATGAGCTGGTATACAAAAGTCCTGAATTTTGAATAGAGTTCTATGTAGAGGAACTTGTGGTGTATATTTTTGTTCCGAAAGGCTTATTATTTTCTGATGTCCGGTGCACGAGTATCCTAAATAGAGCATTATGTTCCTAAGCATCACAAAGAGTAACTAAACAGGATAAGTCAGAGCCCATTACTGTCGCTATTTATAATTTTTATCTAGCTCTTCTGTCTCCAGATAAAACTGATTTATATCAACCAAACAGCCCTCATCTAAAATTCCCAGCTAAGAAACGGAGGGGTGAATCTCGGCGCGATTGCATAAACAGATGCGCCCCTCGCTCTTTCCTCGCATTGTTATCTATTTTTATCAGCCGCGAGCCCGAGGAACTTTTTCTCGCGCGCGCCTTCCTCCGAAGAGCACGACCAGCGATTTCTCACGTCCCGAGGAAGAGCCCCCGCCTCGAGTCGGGCCCTGGGAGAGAGGCGCGAGGGCAGCGCGTGCGTCACTGCTGCACCCCCGGCCGAGCCGGGGCCTGGTTCGAGCCGAGAGAGGAGCCCGGGGACACGAGCGCGCCTGGCCCAGCGCTCGAGATCGCAGTGGCAAGGTGAGGGCGGCAGCGCCGGCGCTCAGAAGGGAAGCTGAGGAAGCTCTCCGGACGGTACCCCGCTCACCCCCGCGCCATGTGCCGAGCGGTACGAGAGGGAGGAGGGACTCGGTTTGGGATGCAGAGAGACTTTGCGCCGTCCCATGGATGGAGGGGCGCGGTCCGTCCCGTGTATGGGGTGGCAGGTATAGAGGGCTCGTCTCGTCCCGTCCGGTATATTGAGGGCAGGGATGAAGCGCCCGGTCCCTCCTTTGCGTGGGACGGTGGGGACGAGAGGCAAGGCTTAGACAGGGGCTTTCCGAGTAAGGGAGCCGTTAAAAACTGTTGCCTGGAGCGGGCTATCCGACTTTCTGACCCTCCACTAGTTGAAAAACGTTTTTTTTTTCTTTTGCTTTTACGTCGTTGGTGGCTGACACGATGCTTTCAAAATACCTGCTGTACTCTTATGCAAGTCGCCTTGAACTTCTGAGAAAGGTGTGAGCTGAGTCCGATTGGCTAAGGGCTGGTCTGTAGATACTGCCAGCCCAGCGGACTAGAGGTAACATGGTAGAAGCTTCAAGGGGCAGGGGAAAGGAAGGAATCCATTGCTCTTAGAGCAGAGAAGGAAAGGAGTTATAGAACTGAATAGAAATTCCCGAGATACACAGAAGTTATCAACTGTACTCTTTTCAAGGGGTTTTCTCTATTTTAAGGTAATTTTATAAAGCTTTTATTTCTGCCTGCAAAGTATTTTTGCATGTGGAACAGGCTCTTATAAAATTGTGCAGGGGTATATACACCTTAAAAATAGGCACACTGCAAGACACTGCCTGCTATGATATAATCTATATGTAGGCTTTCTGGGGATATAGTTTAGATGTAGCTGTGATGTACTTGCCTTTTTTATAAAATATGTTGTACATGTATAGAGGACATAAGTACCTTCTTCAGAGGAGGTGTAAATTTGCAAAACTCTCTTATCCCCTGATGTTCTCTCGCTGTCAGATCAGCAGAAATAAAAAGATATACACTGCCATATTCCTGATCATCATTCTTCCCCAATATCCCATCTTAATCAATCTAGAAAAACAAACATCTCCACTTTTGCCCCACTCCAGTCAGCAAAACTAATAATCCCCCTTCCAACTTGATCCGATAAATAAAATCACACACACACAACCTGACTGCCAGGGGCGGCTCTATTATTAGGACAAGTGAGGCAACTGGAACATTTTTAGGGGCAGCAGAAAGTGCTTCCAACATGCCTCATGAGTCATTCCTAGGCCATTGGTCCAACATCACCTACCACCACTGCTGCTTCTTGTTCTGAGGGGTAGGACTGGCAGAACCTTTAGTGGCATGTGCAGAGTTTGCAGATCCAATGACTTTCTTCTTATTTACTTAACACTTTTTCTATACCGCTCTTCTAAAAGTCAAAGTGGTTTACAATTAACTGGGTACAGTTGAACAAGAACATGGTATTCATAAACAGCTTTACAGATAATGAGGAACAATAATTAACAGGAGTTTAAAACCAAATTAGTTTGGCTAAATTAATTTATGTACAGTGAAGAAAGGATTGACTTACCTTTATTGTCTTAGTGTTCGCTTATGTGTGGATAGTATTCCAGTGGACCTAGCCAGTTTGTGCAGGTAGTTATTCATTCTTCTCCGGACGGTGAGGGTATTGTGAATAGTATTATTGTGATTAGCAGTAAGATAGAGTGGGGGGTGAGTATTTTGATGTGTGGCGAGCATCTTCTGTTTTATTGCCACTGCCGAACATTCTGGGATGCGGCAGTGGTGGAGAAGGAAGGGGAGAAAAGAGAGGGGCAATGCTGGATTTGGGAAAGAAAGATGATATGCTGGATTGGGAGAGAAGGGAAACAAAGAGGATATGCTTGCTTGGAGGGAAAGAGGGGATGGTGGACATAGGGAGATTGATTATTTATTTATTTAATGTCTTTTTTTTTTATACCGCGCTCTTTAGAACGGTGCGGTTTACAGTTAGCAAATTTGTGCAGTTCAGGCAGGGCCTACTCTGGACTTACAGAGAACAGGGATTTCGTCACAGGGCTGACAGGGTAACTATGTACAGGCAAGCTGGCTGTCACAGGTGACATGGTCAGCTCACAACTATTTACAGGTTGGTTTAACTATGTACAGATTGACAGGTCAGAGTATGTATACTTTCCACCTGCCGAGAGTATCATGATGTATAGGGTGGGGCTGCACTCATGTGGAGTGGCTGCGCTGGGGATGACAACCTGTTTCCTGAGAGTGGCTAGTTGTGAGATGTCATTTGGGTCGGTATAGTGCTGGAGGAAAAGATAGTGCCTTAGCGACTTCCCAAACTGGGTGAGGTCGGTGTTTTCACGGATGGCTGGTGGTAGGGCGTTCCAGCATGTGGGTGCATATAGCGCGAAGGCTCTGTTTCTAGTTGACTGGGAACATTTCGTAATCACCTTCGGGAGTACCAGGGTGTTGGCGGCGGCTGATCTCCTAGTCTGTTGAGGGGGATGGGCTGGTTGAGGTCCGTGAGGGAGGTGGAGGAGCACTTGTTGATGGCCTTGAAGGTCATTAATAAGACTTTAAAGGAGAGTCTGCAGTGGACCGGTAGCCAATGCAGATGTTCCAATATTGGGGTTATGTGTTCTCTCCTGGAGGCTCCGTGCAACATTGTGGCGGCTGCATTCATCGCAAGCTGCAGAGGATTCAGCGAGCTCTTTGGGAGTCCGTGTAGTAAAATGTTAGCATAGTCAAAATGTGGGATTACTAGGGCTTGATATACTGTCTGGAAGTCATCTGGCTCCAGCAACTGTCGTAGGTGACGGAGCATCCTTATTTTGTGGTAGACCTCTTTGACCATGTTGCTTATCTGGGCTTTCATGTTAAGCTGTTGGTCTATCGTGACCCCTAGGTACCGTACTGTGGGCTTGCTGAGGAGCTCTGCATCTCATACATTCAGAGCAGTGGGCGGAGTGAATGCTGGGTTCCTGGTGATAAAGAGGACCTCTGTTTTCTTGAAATTTATTCTGGGTCTCTGCGTATGTAGCCAATCAGCGACGGCATCGAAACAGGTTGTCATTGGTGAGAGATCAGGATGTTCAGTTGAGATAGGCATGTAAAGCAGAACATCGCCGGCGTAGACCAGGCAGTTGATATTGAAAGAACGGATGAACTCGCAAATGGGCTGCATGGATACACTGAACAGTAGGGCTGAGAGATGATCCCTGTGGCACGCCTTTCTCTTGCAGGAAAGGTTTGGAGGTAGAGGAGCCAGTTTGGACATGCTGCCATCTGTCTGTTAAGTACCATTTACACCAGGTAAGCTCTGTACCGTGGATGCCCTTCTCATTAAGGCATGTTAGGAGTATCTTGTGGCTGACGGAATCAAAGGCTGCAGCGATGTCCATGAAGATGAGGGCAAACCCTTGTTTGATGTTGTCCAATCCGATGGTTAACGAGCTGAAAAGAGGTCAACAGGGCCTCAACGCCATGAGACTCTCTGAATCCATGCTGGCACGGGTCGAGGGGTGCGCCTGTCTCAAGGTGATGATGAAGTTGCTGTTGGACGACCTTCTTAATAATTTTTGCCAAAAGAGGGATGCTTGAGATTGGCCTATAGGAGTCCAATTTAGCTGGGTCTACCTTCTTGTTCTTTGGCAGAGGTCTTATAGCTGTTTGCTTCAGGCTTTGAGGGAAGGTCCCAGTCAAAAATGATAGTTCTATGAGTTTGGCCAGGAAAGGGCTGAGGTCAACACTCGGTGATTTTACCCAAAATGCTGGGCAAGGGTCGTTTGGAGCTGTGGTGGTGTTTATGGCTGTGATGATGTCTTGAATGCCTTTCTCGGTTGGGGCCGAGAAGGTGGTGATGATGTCATGGGTGTCCTTGTGGCCAGAATCCAGGAAGGTGATGGGGTTCTGTGTTGTGCCCCCTGCGAGGGAAAAAGGTTTGTGGTCTCACCGGTCTGGCTCGTCTTGGCCTGCAGGTGGTCGGCATATTCTTGTGGGTTAGGAAGGCTTGGTTGAGTAGGGGAAGGATATTTTGTTAGAGATTTGATTAGGTTAAAAAGCTTGTGCGGTTTATTTAGGGAGCGCTGCAATCTCTCTGCATGGAATTGCTTCATTCTCACTGAGACTGCTGCATGGTGCCTTCCTAGATGAGTACGGTATAAATCTTGGTTCTCGGTTGTCTGTGAGCGACGCCAGTGTCTCTCCAGCTTTCTAAGGTGGAGAAGTGACGTCCGGAGCTCGGGGGAGTACCATGGAGCATTCTGTCTTCTTCCTGGTGACTTATTAGTGGGTGAAAGGTGGACGATGGCATCCAGGCTCATGTTCCATGTGGAGATCATCTCATCGAGGTTGTGTGCTGGCGGGTTATGGAGAGGCTGGGCTCTGTTCAGGATTTCCTCTTTATTGAATGGCCGGAAACATCATGATGATACTGTGGAGCCTTGACTGAGGACTGGGAGCTACTATGGTCAGGGTGTGTTGGCATCTGGAATCTTAGGGTGATAGAAGGGAAATCAGGATTGGGAAGAGAGGAGAGATGCTGGAATGGGGTGGGGGAAGAAGCTAGCTTGGGGAAGAAAGAAGAGAGGGGAAATCTTTGATATGAGAGGATATAGGGATACCGAGGGGGGTTAAAGTAACAGGGGAAATGCTGAGCATGGGTGGATGGGAGAGTAAGAAGATGGAGGAGAGATGCTGAACATAGGAAGGAGACAGGGAGAGAAAAGGGGAATGCTGGGCATGGGGGTAATATGGAGATAGGGGAGATGGTGAACATGTAATATGTATAGCGCTGCATATGCCTTTTAGTGCTATACAAATTATTATTAGTAGTAGACTGAAAGGGGGATGCTGGATAAAGGGGATAGTAAGACAGAGGAGAGATACTGGGCATGGGTGGGAGTAAGATGACAGGGGAGATGCTGGACTTAGAAGGGAGGATGAGGACAGAGACAGGGATGCTGGACCTGGGGGGATAAGAAGATGCTGGACATCGGAAGGGGATAAGATGACAGAAGGGTGATGCTAGATGAAGGCTGTGTGAGAGAGAGAGAGGTGATGTTGGATAAAAGGCAGAGAGAGGAGCTGCTGGATAAAAGGTGCGAGAGAGGGGAGTCTGAATGAAGAGTGGGAGAGAGAGGAGATAATAGATGAAATGTGGGAGAGAGAGCGAGAGAAAACTTTGGATGAAAGATGAGAGAAGAGATGCTGGAGGAAGGCTGAGAGAGAAGAGATGCTGAAGGGGGAGAGAGAGGGATAGAGTGGAGAGTTAGCAAAAGATTGGGGAATTAGAGGATGAGGAATAGGAGGGCTGAGATGAAGGAGATGGAAAGCTGTAGGTAGATGCAGTAAAAAGGAGATTGAGTACCAGATAGTAAGAAGGAGGAGTGAAATCTGAGTGAACAGAAAAATAAATAGAAGAAAGTTGAAAGGAAAAAATCAGTGTCAGAAGTGGACATAGGAGGCAAGAGAAGAGTGGCAGATGAACTGGAGATCCTGGAAAATAAGTGAAGACAGAGGAAAGCAGAAACCAGAGAACAGGGACCAATATGATTAGAAAAATGAAATGGCCAGACAACAAAGGTAGAAAAATAATTTTATTTTTAATCTAATTATTGGAATATGTCAGGATTGGAATTTACATCTGCTGTCTTTATATTTTTCAGAGTGCAAAGTGAAACACATTGCTTTTTCTATTTTTTTTCTAGTTTGTACTGCATGCAGAGTGTGACTTCTTGGCAGTGGCACTGTAGTTTAATTTTTGTCTACGTATTTCCATGGCTTAATTTGTGCCGGAATGGGGTGGAATGGCGTTACGGCACATTTTGAGCCCAGGAAGTAAATTGTGCAGCCACAGGAGCATTTTCACTTGCTCCCACAGCTGTGCTGTACTAAAGCAGCCCGGCCTGCAGCATTTTTAGCTTTAATAAAAATGCCGCAGGCTGGACTGATTCATTACAGCACAGCTGCGGGAGCAAATGAAAATGATCCTGTGACTGTGTTAAGCCTTAATATGGCTGCAGCTGCATGAATCACTTCTCAACTGAAGAAATGCTGGAATACCGCAGTTGTATTAATGTTTAAAATGGCTGCGAGAGCATTTTTGTTTGCTCAGGCGGCTGTGCTGTACTGAAACAGCCCGGCTCTGTGCCATTTTTATTAAAGCTAAAAATGCTGTAGACCGGGCTGCTTTAGTACAGCACAGTGGCAAACAAAAATGCTCCTGCGGTGGCTGCAGGAAGAGGAAGAGAGGAGGTGGCTGATGGGGGGGGGGGGGGGGTGAGGGAGATGCTGGAAAACTGGAGTGGGCTGATGATGGTGGAGACTGGAGAGGACTAGGACTGGAAGAAGGCTAATGTTGGGAGGTGAGCTGTGACTGGAAATGGGCTGATACTGGGGTTTGGTGGGGAGACTGTGGCTGATATTAGGGTTGGGGGGACTGGGGACTAGAAATGGGCTGATACTGGGGCTGGAGAGGGACTGAAGATTAGAAATGGGGTGATGTTGGGGCTGGTGGGGGCTGACAATATAGAAATGGGCCAATACTGAGGGTGGGGGACTGGGGATATAGAAATGGGATGCTGCCGGGGAGGACTGGGACTGTAAATGGACTGATACTAGGGCTGGTAGGGGACTGTAAATGGACTGATACTAGGGGCTGAGGGGACTGGAAATGGGCTTATGTTGGAGAGTGGACTGGTGCTGGGAGGGGATAATGCTGGCATCAGGGCGTGAAAAATAAGGAGATGCTGGGGGAGTAAGAAGGGAGGAGGACAAATATTTTGGGGGCTGAGGAAGAAGCAAAGTTGAGAGAGGGGGTATAAGATCAGTTGCTGCAGTATTGGAGAATAAGGTATATGGGTGCGCACTGGGGATGTGGGAGAACGGGGGTGGGCTTAGGTGGAGAACTTAAGAGTGGGTTAGAAAACTGAAGAAAGACCCTTAACATAGGCTGGGTATTAGGTGTGTAAGTGAGGACTCTGGGATTCGGTAGGGTGGAAGAGTGGGGACTTGGAGTTACCTTGAGAGGTATTGGTGAGTCGGTTGACTAAGATATTGACCAGAGATTAAGAGAACAGAGGGGAAAAGGTGATTGGGTGAGGAGTATCCTTAGGGTTGTGAGGCCAAGTGCAGAAATAATGGGGAGGGGAGAAGGTTTGAAGGGCCTTGGAAGGTTTGGGAAGGGATTAGGGATGGTTGAAAAGGACAGAAGTCTATGAAGTGGGTGGGAGCCACAGGAAGGGAGAGGTCTCCCTTGAAGGTGGTGAGAGAGTGTAGAAATGGGGGAGGTGAAGGTGGAAACAGAAACCTGTATTGGGGGGAGACATAAGAAAGGGCCTGGAGGTGGAGAGAGGATGTGTGCTTGGGAATGAGCTGGGACTGATTAGGGGAAGAGAGGCAAAAGGTAGTAGATAAGGCAGGGGAGGAAGTGTTCCCTGTAAGTATTGATGTTCCCTGTAAGTATTGATGTATGTGTGTCATGTCCCCTCGTGTTAAATGTATCCCCCAATTGACCGCTTTGACCCGGTGAAAAGCGGAATATAAATACAGCTAAATAAAAATAAAAATAAATAAGTGCCTACAGAAGGAGGAAATGGGGACTAGAAAGTGGGTGAAAGATTGGGATATTGGAGACTGGCAAAGGAATGAGACAGAATGGAAGAACTAGAGAAGTAAGATTGGGAAATGGAAAGCTGGTAATAAGGTGAAATGTGAAAAGAGAAAGATTGAAAGTTTAAAAGAGGGAGAGGGAGGAACGGAATGAATCTATAGTTAAAAAGTCAGATGAGAGAAACAGAGAAAAAAAAGATAAAACAGAAGGATCAGTGATTGAAAGAGATATAAGGAAGGAAAGGGTGATGACAGGGAATGTGAAGAAACAGAAAATGGAAATGAGGTCCTGGAAAATGACTTAGAAGAAAACTACAAGAGGAAGTGGGGAAAAAGAGATCAGGACTAACCCAACTAGAAAAATAAAATGATCAGACAACAAAGGTACAAAAAGAGTGGCAATTTTTAGAGAATGACATGTCAGTTTTGAAAATGTGCATTTCTTACAGTTCGGTAGAGAAGGAAATGCATTTTTGTTTCTTTCATAAGTGTTCCACAGCTCAGAGTCTGTTTTGGGGTTTTCCATTTCAACTTTTGTCTGCATATTTGTTTCTAATTAGTAGTTTTATTCTTTACTAGGTGATGATCTTTGTTTTCCATTTGCAGCAGAGGAGAGGGATTCGCTTAACACGTTGGTTCTGTGTAGAGATCTACGGTAGTTTGGTTTGTTCTCTTTTTTTCTAACTGGAGGTCACTGGAGTTCTAGAATATTTGCAGTGCTAAATTTTCATAGGTAGGGTTGATACAGGTTGAGTTCGACTTGTTTTTGGTGTTGAGTATCCATTTGTAGGGTTCTGGGTTATGACACACAATGTTTGGCAGTGGAGGAAGTTGATGGTGTTATCACTGGTTAGACCAGAATTTGAATGGAATATTTTTTTTGCATATTGAATTGTAAAGTGAAAACTCTACTTCTGCTCTGCATATAACATAACATAGTATATGTTGGCAGATAAAGACCAGTATGATACATCTAGTCTGCCCAGTAAGGCAGCTAGAGTGGTTGTAACTGCAGCTCCATGCAGGTCACTCCCTCTATGCCTGTGTTTAGGGTTGTACTTGCTGCTTGGTGGAGGTCAGCCCCCTCTATTTATTAAGTATAAAAGATACTTAAGTTTGCTTTGATTTTATCCCCTTGCTATAAAGGGATTCACTGTTTCTGCTCCATGCTATTTTGAATTCCGTCACAGTCACAGAAAAAAGTCTTCTGTTAACACACTTTATTGAAGACCCGACTTGGCCAAGATTTTGGTAACGAAGCCTGCATCAGGGGTCAACATATAGTTTAGCTCAGGAGTCTCCAAATCCAGTCCTGGGAGGGCTGCAAACCAGTCAGGTTTTCAGGATATCCCTTATGAATATGCATGAGAGATATTTGCATTCACTGTCCCCACTGTATTTGAATTTATCCCAAAAACCTGGCAGGATTGTGTCCCTCCAGGACTGGTTTGGAGACTCCTGGTTTAGCTGGTGCAATATACAAGATCTGTCCTAAAAGAAACCAAACTTGCTAAAGAGGGCACCAGCGAGCCAACACAGCAAACTTGCGATAATGGTGATGTGTATAGGTTACCTTGGGTTTTAGCCTCCCACTTGCTCAATCACACCATGTGAATTAGTAATGGACTGTGCAGTGGAGTGAACTCGTCTCATGTGCCTTTTGCTATTTTTTTGCAAGTTGAAATATGAAGGATCTTGAACACATTTGTGTGAAATTGACTTTTACAGAGACTTTTCAGATGTTGCAGCAAGCTTATGGAGAATATTGTTTAAGCCGCAAAAAAATGTTATGAATGGTACCGAAATTTCAAATTGGGCTGAACGTTCACTGAAGACGATCCCAAAACTGGATGGCCTTCCACGTCAATGGATGATCACGTTAAGAGAGTGTGTGCTTTGATTCTTGAAAATTGTCATCTAACTGTTCATGAAGTTGCTGAAGAAATAGGCTTCAGTAAAAGTTTGTGTCACATAATTGTGACTGAAAAACTTCAGATGCATCGTGTTGCTGTAAAATTTGTCCCACGTCTCTGGACAGATTTGCAAAAAGCGAACCGTGTTACAATCACTCATCGCTCCTTTTCCGTGAAGTTTTGGCAAAGCATGAGATGTCTCTAGTCCCGCAGCCTCCCTACCCTCCAGATTTGGCCCCTGTGAACTTCTTTTTGTTCCTAAAGTTGAAATCCATTCTGAAAGGTCACCTGTTATGACATATTTCAGAAATAGCAAAAGGCACATGAGACGAGTTCACTTTACTGCATGTAGTCATAACTAATTCACGTGGCATGATCAAGCAAGTGGGAGATTTCTAAAGCTCATGGTCACCACTACACATCACCATAATCATGAGTCTGCTGTGTTGGATCTCTGGCATCCTCTTTAGCAAGTTTGGTTTCTGTTTGGACTGACCTTGTAAAACAATAAAACATCAAAATGAAAAACCAGGAACAAACTAGTATGCAAAAACTTACGGTCCTGGTGATGGCTCTTACCCAAGTCACTTCCGGCTCTGGCTTCTTTTTTGTTTACAAATTAAGCCTTGCATATCTCTGTTTTTAGTTTGTGCCAATTTTTTCTGTATTTGGTGAGGGTCTATCTGTGTTCTTTGTGTGTTAAGGTCAGATATTATGTTAGCATGGAGTTTTGTGTAAGGATATGTAGCATTCTGGCTTGTTCAATTTTCCTAATAGGTATATGGATGTTCTAGGACCCACTGCATCATTTACAGTATTGCTTTTTTCTGGGCAGTCCCCTCAAGTGCATTTTGGAATTCAGTGCTGTTATAGTACAAAGATTTGCTCTGTAGGTCCTGAGTGACTTTTGAAGGGTCTTGCCTGGTATTGGAAACTGGAAATATAAGTTGTGCTCTTTTTTTTTTCTTGGGGCAACCACCTGGCTGGTGTTCTGAGTGAGGGGTCTCCCCTGTTCCCTGAGGAGACCCCGTTTTTGGGTGCCTGGGGGGGGGGTCATCTCATCCATTCCCTCAGGTAGCAAATTGCATTGAGCCACCCCTGAAGATTGCTGTTCTGCCTCCCACTCCAATCAGCAAAAGTAGTAAATCTCTTGCCCTCTGATCCCCCCTCCCATCTTTTCAATGTCTAGTTCAAGGCCCATGGTAGGTAAGGCCAGAATATAGCTGGATACTAGGCTGATAGTAGATTAGGCTGCAACCTTTGCTGGTTGGTTATTAGGAAGCTTTTGTGCTATCTTAGGGGAATTATCTTTTGTTCATCCTTTGGGAAAAGGACAAGGAGATGAGGGAGTTCATTTTGACTACATCAAGGCAAGTAGAAGGGAACTGGCCAAGTAATTTTTCCTTTGTATATCAGGGTGTCGGAGAAGATATTAGCAGAGGATGTTGATTTTTTGGTATGGTGGTGTGATGAGGTTCACAAGGGTTCTTTTTTGCACATTGGGTCTCACAGAAGGAGAATGAAAAGCCAGGAAATTAGCAAAACAAAAACAAAATTCTGGAGAAACCAATTTTTACAGTTATGCCTAACCCAAATAAGTCCAAACTATAAACAAAGGTTTAAAGTATATAAAAATAAAAAATAAATAAATAAATATCTACATATTCTTCCACCATCTTTATTATTAACCACAAAATGAGTGGCCACCCTGAAAATTAAAAAAGTGAAAAAAGCATGCTTACTGGAGCACATTCTGACTTAACAAAAGCTAACTGAATTTTTGGGCTTACCATCTCATCACTGTAAACCACTTTCTGTTATCTTGGTATATTTGAATCTTTTGAATCAATAAAAACTTCACAACCACTTACCACTTCCCCAGACTTCTTAAAGATACATTCTTAAACAGACTGTTTATATATACAGGGTGGCCCAAAAAAAGTGAGAACATCTCGTAAATTAAAAGCTTAGTTTACTTCTTTACCTTTTTTAGCTATATAACGTCTTTATTTCGACAATTTCTGGTCGCCATCTTTTTTTTTTTTTTTAAATTTATCAATCGTTTACATCTGTCTTTGAATTTTTAAATAACTTATATGCTACGAGATGTTCTCATTTTTTTTTGGGCCACCCTGTATATATACAAAACCAAAAGCTTTGGAGGTGGAAAAAAGCCCCACACAGAAAGACTCAATACCAAAAAAGTAGAAAAGCTTGAAACTCACTAAACTAGCCTCATGTTAAAATAGACCCTAAAATGTTATTTCAGTTTCAGACTCTCACTCCTCCCAAATGTATGCACACTTTTTTTTTGTATGGAACATGAGATGATATATATCATGCACAAGCATCAGTCAATCAAATGTAATTATCTACTTAACAAAAAATTGAATTTATTGAAAACTCTATAAGCTTTTTTACAATTTTGTGATATTTGTATTAAAAAGCTGGTTTATCTACATAAAGATACTGATTAGCAAACTCACCCAAAGGCAAACATTTTGACCACTAAAAAATGCTAGGATATTGAACTGCATTGGTCATTGACATTCAAAAATGCTCATATTGGGTGTTTAGTGTTGCAAAGTTGAAAAAGGCATGCTCACCAAGCTATTCTAACTTAGCAACACCAAATTCCCAAAAGTGATTAGGGAAGAGGATAGAGGAACCTGAAGATGAAAGGAAGGGGAAAGGGGAGGAAGATCTGAAAGGGGGAAGTGTAGGGGATAGAAAAAACATGAAGTGGTGGATTGAGGGTGGTAGGCTGGGGATTAGAGACATTTGGGTAGAGGAGAGAAAAGGTAGTAAAGGGGAAGTGAAAAGAAGAAACAAGCTTCTAGGGAGCAAGAAAGAAGAGATGAGATGGGACTAAGAAAGGGTGTGAAAAGCAAAAGGTAGTAAGAGACAAGAGGAGATGACAGATAAGAAGGGGCAGTGAATGAGAGAGGTAGGCAATGAAAGAGCAGGAATAGGACAGGAAAGCAAAGTGAGGGATGGTGATAGAAAAAAAACTTTGTGGAGAATATGAAAGAAGGGAAAGAAATAAAAAAAAAGTGGTAATGAAGGGAAAAGAGTGAGCTGGAGAAGAGAATGATGAAGAGAAGTGAGATGAAAGAACCATACTGAAGATACGGGGAAAGGAGGAGAAGATGGTATGAAAAGAAAAGCCACAAATAAATAAGGAAAAGTAAAACAGTGAGGGAAACCAGGAAAAGGGATCAAGAGTAGACGAACAAGAGCAAGCAGAGGAGAATTTTTCCTATTTCTTGATCAATATTTAAAATATAGAGTAAAATTAAGGGACGTCATTATGAGGAAAGACAGTATTATTTGGTTGCAGGTTAAATTTCATATATCTAGTAGTATGCTGTGCATTACTGATTAGTGCACATGGAAGGTTTGAGGTAAAAAGTTGTCTAGCTAGGTGATGTTATCTCAAAATAAACAAGTAGCTTAGGGCTAGAAAAAGTATGGGCAACAGGATGTCTAAAGTTTGACATTTGCAACCAGGCTTAGGCAGAGTAGACACAGTCAATGCCAGGGGTGAGGCTTAGCTTTAAAAGTCACTTTTGCCAACAATGTTGAGGGACCCTGCTGCTGGGGCCTGAGGTGACAATTGCTATTGTTATTGATGGTCCAAAGCGAAGACACCATGGTCTGTAGATGTCCCATGTCACTAGGCTGTGCTCTAGTGTCATGAGCGGATTGTGGCCAAAAATTGGCCCAGGCATCAGGATCCTGTCTGCGGCTCCTGTTCTCATTTTTTCTCTCCCCCCCCCTTCCCATTTAATCTTAATGATTTGTTCCAGGCTTTATTGTTCCATGCCCTGGCCTCATCACTGCATAAACAATGCCTGAAATGCATGTAAACAAACTGCAGCAGCAGTGCATCCCCTTTGAGTCTGCTCTCTTAAAGGCATGGGCTAGCAGTTATTCCTATGCTGTTGATTTGCAAACCTCTGCACCTTTAGGAGGACTTATTTGGAGGGAACCTATTGCTTCAGATTGTTATATCTGTGAGGGAGAGGGGAGAGATGCCCATTCGCCCAGTAGGGCAATCTGAGCCTGACTAGTTTGCTGGAGGAATAGGATGAAAGAGAGGAGGGAGAGAGAGAATGTGTGATGGAGAGGAGGGCAGGAGGGGGAGAAAGAGTGCCTGGAGGGAGGAGAAAAGAAGGGAAAGGTAGGGATAGTGCCTTGAAAGAGAGGAAGTTAAGATGAGACTACAAAGAAAAGTATATATGAATGCAAAGAGGTTGAACCACCCCCTTCCCCTCCCTAAAAAATAAATAACAATGACAAGGGGAGGGGAAGCAAACTAGAAACTTCCCCACCCTTCCAACACTACCACCACAGGAAAAAAACTCTAAAGAATACAAAAAGATGAACACATAAGGAAAAAATGATTTGGTTCTTACAGATGTTTTGGCTGCTACTTAGGTTTTCTAAATATTTTTCCACTCCTTCCCTCTCCTCTGACCTTAGGTCATCATATTTTCTCCCTTAGTTTAAGCTTTCATCAGTCACGTTGAGTCGGAACAAAGTCCATTGAGTCCAGCATCCTGTTCCAACAAGGCAAATCTGGGTCCCAATTACCAGACAGATCTGCAAAAGTAGTGCTATTTCCCATAGGTTATTTCCAGAGATGAACAATGGCTCTCCCACGTCTGTCTAGCTAATAAATGTTTATGGACTTTCCTCCACAAACTTGTACGATCCTCTTGAATCCTGCCACGTTGGACGCTTTGACCAAATGCTTCAGCAACAGACTCCACAGCTTAATTTTGCTTTGTGTAAAACAAATTAATGTCATGAAATGTAGGAGTAATATAATCATGCATTAAGACTGTGACACATATAGGCTTGTTTACAAAGCCGCGGTAGTGGTTCGCGATCGCGATCGCAGCCGCGGCCCCATTGAAATCAATGGGGCCGCGGCTCCAATTACGATCGCAAACCGCTACCGCGGCTTTGTAAACAAGCCCCATAGTGTCATGAGGTAGACAGCACTAAGCCAGAAATATTGAAGAGTAATGCAAAGGAAGAGCTTACTTGTCATGAGCTAGACAGCACTAAGCCTGAAACATTAAAGGGTAACATAAAAGAAGAGCTTATCTGTCATGAGGTAGATAGTACAGACCCTGAAATATTAGAGAGTAGTATAAAAGAAGAGCTTACCTTACAGCCACGTGGGCAGTTGCAGCATTCACAATGCAGAGAGGCAGGGAAAAGGGAAACAAACTTTCCTCATGGCTTTAGTGATGCAGTAAGAATTCAGGGTTCCAATCAGGCTCACCTGGAGCCAGACTCACGTTCTACGTTTGATGAGCAGAGAGATAAAAACAGGTGGGAAAGCCCACAGAGCAGGCTGGAAATTGAGCGAGAGCTCAAGCTCGAACTTGAGAGAGACGGAAAGCTCAAGCAGGAGCCTGGACTAGGGCTGGAGCAGGAGTTTGAGTTTGAGGAGGAAAGCAGAGACCAAAGGAAGTCTGACTGCAGTTCCAGGCAGGCTTGGAGAGCTAGGACTGAAGTGCAGCCCAGGAGTTTGAGAGGTCAGTCTCAGAGAGAAGGTGAGACAAGAACTCCAAAGCAGTTACAGAAAGACACGTTGCCTTGGAGAACCAGGGCTGAAGAAAGGCAGGCTGATAAACCCGGGAGAGCTAAGAAAGACAGTGACAAAGTCTTCCCAGCCAGAGGGGTCCTCGTACCGAGGCAAACAGCCAAGCCAACAGAGAGCAAAGGTCACATCCAGGGAAGCTCACTGAAGGCAGGAAGTGAGTTTTATTCAGCTAAACACAGTAACCGATGTTCATAGAGGAAAGCAGTGTGCAAGGCAGAGAGGAAGCCTTGGCTGGAAGCAGAAGGGCTTGAAACCATCTTCTCAACGGAAAGAGATAAGTACCCTGTCTTTGGTAAAGGGAGAGAAGTGGGTCCCCGGGGGAGAAGCCAGGCTTACAACAGGCTAGAGAATCCTTACTGGCAGAAGACGTGGGAGGCAATCCCCAGCACAGCCCCTGCTATCTGTGACACCCAAAAGCAGCTCCAACTCACAGCAGCTGAAGTTTCCCAAGGGCAAGGCTCGGAGAGCAGCTTCACAGGGGCTCAGTGCCCATACACAGGACCAGGTCCTGGCCCTATGCAGTGGGAAAGCTATAGCCCAGAAAACATCCCTGAGCCCATGGAATGTGCTTTAGGTATAGCTGATGACATAGAGTCTCTCTGTTAAGAAAGGAGAAAGAAAAGAATTGTGTTTTACACATTTTTGAATGTGATGGACTTTATTTGCTGGAAAGAAGCATAATTATTATTTGTTAAGAATCCTTTGCACCGGTGAAGCAACCGTTTCTTTTGTGTTGTCCTTATTTGAAGACATCCTCAAGGGAAAGGGAATAAAACCCAACCTTAATTTTCACTCTGGACACGACTGCAGTGTCTTTATTTCCACAACTTCAGGCTATGCCCAGGTCTAGGCAACCGCCTACGACCGGCATAGTCTCACAGTAGGAATAACTTAATTATGCATTATTTTGTTCATTCTTTTTATGTATTATATTAGAAATAAGGAATATATTAGATAGTGGTTCAAATCCCACTAGAGGACAGCAACCTTGGGCTGGAAGGACTGGGGTTTCTAGTCCCACAGGTGCTCCTTCTGGTCTTGGGCAAGCCACTTAACCCTCCATAGCCCATGTTCCCTGTAAAATAGTTATCTCCAAGTTATAATGCCCTGTTCAATGTAATTTCAGTTTGTTCAATGTAAACCGCACTGATGCAGAATAGCGCGGTATATAAGAGAATGAGAATGTAAATAAATAAATAAATAAAAATAATATAGAAGTACTTTAATGTTTAGCATTTTAGTGTCCTCTGAACAGCACACTTGGACAATAATATTGTTTATTGAGACTAGCTCAATAGTCCTGGGCAAGGCCTGTGTTCAGTCCCTAGATCAAATGTGTTCTTGTGGGACTGGTTACTCATAGACTCTGGGATGTAATTTGGGATATGCTTTGCAATGGCACTTGCTGGTAAGAAGAAGGTACTGGTGCACTTGGGCCCCCAAAGGCCTCATCCGGTGCAGTCGTTGAATCAAGACTTGTCGAGATCTGAACTTATTTCCAGCAGCTTGTTGCAGAAGAGCTGAATCAGGGCTTGGGGCTTTTTCTGAAGGTTCTTGGGGGTGGGGGGAGTGGTTTGTGTAGCACCGATTTTCAATGTTACATGGTTAGCCGCAACGCCTTAAAGATAGACAAGGTTTTTCCATGCCTTTCTTTAAGGCGCAGAGCGCTAAACATGTCGCATCGAAAATCGGTGCTACAAGGATAGCGCCATGGCCCGCCTCCGCTCTGCCCTGGAATGCCCGCAACCGCCCCAATGCTATGTGGATAGCATCTGGGCGCGTTAGGGACATATCTGGGATTTTCATAGGGCACTACCCATGTAGGTGCCCTTTGAAAATCCTGGCTAAGGCCTTACTGGTGCATGTTCTTCTTGTTATGTATACGTTTTAAAGAGCTGAAGAGGCATAATAATGTGCTCTGTTTCTGATGTGTTCACTGAATGAAGTATATTAGGTGGTGGTGGTGGTGGCTACTTTGAAGCATTTCTTTAAAATATCCAAGCATTACATATTCCAAATCAGAAATAAGGAGGTGTATGTTTATATGTATATAGTAGTTTGTGGCTTGCAAGTGTGAAAAATAATGCTGGAATATTTACATTAAAAATAAAACTTGTGTACGAAAGTGAATTAGCTGTACCTGCATGTAATACACAGATTTTATCATTCAGTATTATTACAAACTGAAAAAACAAGACAAGTCTTGACCCTGACTGAGCATCTTTATTAAGAATGCTTGCTAGAATCCAGTAATAGAAAGAAATTAGTCAGTGCATGCAAGAAATTAGTCAGTGCATGCATTGCTGTTTGCTTAGAATCAAGTCATAATTCTGCTACACCAGATGGTCCTTGAATAACACCATATCCAGCAAATTATTTTTATATCATCAAGACTTGTGGAGGATAATTTTATAACAGGGTGCCTATTTTTCACCTAGTTTATAAAGACATATTGGTGCCTGTGTGTCTTTGTAAAATACCTGCACAAATCCTATCTACATGGAAGGCGAGGGCATTTATGCCTGCTCGGGAGTAGTCATAAATGTTAGCATAAAAGGTACATGAGTAGTTTACAGAATATGCACATAAATTGCAACTCCAACCATGCACCACCCAAACCTCTCCCCTGAACATGCTTGCTTTAAAGTCATGTACAAGTACACACGTAATTGTAGTGCTCTTACATTTACATGTGAGGTTATTTTAGAAAAGGTCTTTTACGTTTGCATACTGGCTGTCACAGCCAGGACAAGCTCCATGAAAAACGCCAGGGACACTGAGCCAGGGTCATGCGTGTTCATCTATAACAGCCCCTTTCCCTTCAGGTTGAGTCTTCCGGTACTCAGAAGTTGCAAGGACTTGAAGCACGAGTCCAAGGCATTTCCCACAAAGGTGGTCTAGACACCTGTTGTGAGATGATAGGAGGAAGCAGGAGAGAGAGCTAGAACAGTGGAGACAGATCCAGCAGAGCAGGCTCACAACCAATCGGCAGGCATAAGAAGTAGGTGCAGGTCAGGGCAGGCAGAACATATTTATAACCAGACTAGCAGAGGTCAGAAACTGTGGATCAGCAGAAGTAATGCACTCAGGAACTCATACATTTATTTATTTATTTTATTTATTTAACAATCTCTTATATACCGCAGCTTCCTAAGATCAGCTGCGGTTCACAAATAACAACAGGCAACAAATCATGGATTTGTTTTACATATAACGTCATATAACTATAACCAATGTACAGTAAACAGAAATGTTGAACAGATAGCACTGAACAGTGCAACACTATATACATTATGTACATTAACATTATATTATTAAATACATATACAAGTTATGTGGGATATAATCATTATGAGTAGTACAGATGCAGATAGGGCAGGTTTTCTTTTCTGTTATAGTGAGATGTAGATAAAACTGTTTAGCCTTTGTCTAATTCTTTTGATGTCTGTTCTATAGTGTTGTAGTGCATTGTAAAGAGGTGTGTTTTCAGTTTTTTTCGGAATTCATTAATCTCTGTTAATATTCTTAGTTCAACAGGGAGGGAATTCCAGGCTGTTGGGGCTGCATGTGAGAACGCTCTGTTGTTTGTTGATTTATTTGTTTTTATGAAATCTATGGGGGTTTTAAGTTTGTTTAGTTGATTTTTTCTTTGAGTAGGTTTTGGATGTTCTTTGGTAATTAAGTTACTTAAAGTAGATGGTGTCAAATCAAATAGTGATTTAAATACTGTTATTAGTGTTTTATATGTTATTCGGTTTTGAATTGGAAGCCAGTGAAGGGATGCTAGAATTGGTGTTATATGTTGATGAGAGTGTGTTTTTGTTATTATCCTAGCTGCTGAGTTTTGTGCGAGTTGCAGTCTTTTGATGTTTTGTTTTGATGTACCTAATAATATAAGGTTCGCAAAATCAAAGTGGGGGGTTATAGTGGCTTGGTTTATACTGATAAAATCATGTATGTAAACAAGAGGTCTAAGTTGTTTAAGTATTTTAAGTTTGTAGTAAATTTTCTTTGTGGTATTTCTGATATGGGTATCTAGAGTGAGATGTTTGTCTAAAATGACTCCTAAGTATCTCACTTCATTCTTTATTTTAATTTCTTGGTTTTGATCTGAATGCGAGATGAAATGGGCATAAAGAGTCAATCAGAGAAGATGCATTCCTCAAGACCCAATTGGCCTTCTGAGGATGCATCCTAGTTTAATCAGGGCATGCCACATCATCAGGCATAAAAGATAGGAAGAGTTCACTGCCTATGCAAGGAAGGCCTCCAGTGTGTTCAGTGCATGACACTGGCATATAGAGGTCATTCTGTCCCTGCTATTCGTCCCCCTGCTGGCTCTGGCAAAAGCCTCCCCATACGAACAGTGGGTTTGTATGGGGAGGCCTAGATGGGGGCAGGAGGGGGCAATCTTGAGGCAGAGCGAGGGCAGGCCATAACCCTGGAAGTAGAGGGCCGATTCAGAGATCGGCCCTGTACGTCCAGGGCCTTGGATCTAGATGGGGGACTTATTCCACCTTGAAGGTGGAATACGTCTCCCTGGATGGTGGGGAACGTGGCGCGGGACACGGGCAGGCAAGTAAGGGGGCTCAGGGGGTTCCTCGCAGCCCGACCCAGGCCTTGGAAGGCCAGATTGGAGGTCGGGCTGCAAGAATGGGAGTTGCTCTGGGGAGGCTGGCAATCGTGGCCCATGAATGGAGCCCTGGCTAAGTTAGTCGGGTAGTCGCTGGGATGTACAGCCAGGCAGAATCATGTCCCAGCCTGCATGTCCGGGTGTGAGACCCGATTCTGACGTGAATGAGAATGGATGGATGAGAGCATAACATCAACCACAATGTTAGTTGGTAGAGCTTCACATGGCATTGTCTTTCTTTTGAATATAATCATAGGTGCCAGCTTCTTTCCACTTGCACAGCAGGCCATCACCACTGTAAAGTGTCTTTTTGTGTCCGGTGGTTCTAATATTTATTGTTCTAACCCCCTTTTGACTGACCAACTGACCGTTCTCCCTAATGTAATGTTGACTTTTTAAGGGAATCTTGTCCATATTGATAATGAAGTCTGGTGTCACTGTGTATGTAATGATTTCTTTGTTTACGAATTCCCTGAAATTACGTACTTTATCCAAGAAATCAGCGGGGAGCTGCTGACACATGGTTGTTCTTTGTCTAATGCTTAATTTATTTCTTATTGTAAATTGGTAGCACAATTAAATGACCATCCTTGAATCCATCAATATTCATTTCCCTGGTGATATGAACTGCTTTGAATCGCATCTGCACAGTGGACAGTCCATGGCCCTTGGTCCTCCGCTCTACAATGAACTGAAGCAGATGTGCTTCTAATTCAGGCCACCATGCTTTGCGGCTGCAATTTGCCTTCTCGCTCTTTGGTTAGTTTCCGCTGCATCTTCCTACAGACTCTAACTAATTTCTCAGTTATCCTAAAAGTTCTCTCGGTGGCTCTGTTACCATGTTTTTCTGGGTAATGAATAACTTTCAGTTTGAATTCTGCAGTGTATGAGTTGCGTGCCTTCGGTGTCACCGTTTTCTGTGGGGTTAAAAATAAATTTATGTCCGCTATGCTATTTGCGAGTATAGTCCAAGTACGTACCAGTCTACTGATTGGAGGGTCTGCTTGCAAGCATTGGGCGTAGAGTGGAGGGCCCAGGGAGAAAGACCGTCCACTGCGCAGATGTGAGTATTTATATGCGGTTTGAGGGGTGTGATCCACCATGTAAGTTTACTAGATAGGTCACTCTATTGTATAGGTTGCACCATCACTTCCTAATGTAAAAAAACGTGACTTATAATCTGGGAAATACAATACACGGTTACAGATTTTTAAACTGTGTAAATGCCTTTGAATATCAGGCCCTTGGTGCTTACATTTACACTGGCTCTTTGGCACATGCTAATTTTTAGGGTTAATTTACATGTGTATGCCCAAATTTTCAGAAGTATTCATCTGAGTGTAAATCTTCCCCAGCTCCACCCTGCGAAATACTCTACTCAATCTTTGTAAATCTGCACACATATAGGGTCATGTTTACAAAAAAGCATGCCGGCAGTGTGCAGTCAGGCCGTGAAACCAGCATGGTGGCCTGTGTCAACTTCTGGGGCGTATGCGTTCGTTCCACTTCTGTTGGCATGCTGCTAACCATGGAACCCGGCATGCGGGTGCAACTAACACCACCCATTGAAGTGGTGTTAAGTGCACTTGCACTAATTGCAGCAGTTAGTGCACGCCCATAACACCCGCACTAACCACAATGCACGCCACAGTGCACGCCCGTAACACCCGCACTAACCACATTCTTAATCTGTTAGTGCAGGATTTTTAGCATGGTGTGCTTACCACATGCTAAACCCTGCAACTAACAGCATGGTAAACATGCCCCATAGGCTGTGCACACACAAGTATACCACCATATTAAGCGGACAGTTTTATAAGATTCCATTTCCGTGGGTAAAGCACTTTTTGGGAAAGCTTTAAGAAACTACCCTCTAAATCAGTGGTTCTCAACCAGGGTGTTGGGACACTAGTGTGCCATCAAGAACTGGGAGCTGAGTCACCAAAGGTTTGATAGACAAGAAGTCCATTCTTTCCCTACAGCTATTGGGGCCTGCAGACTGAGGAAACTGCAAAGTAAAGGAACCAGGTACTTGAAATCTGTTCTCGGATTCTGCTCCCCCCGCCTCCCAATGTTCACTGTTGCTGCCAGGCCAATTGTTGTTTCTAACTACAATAAAATGATATTTGGGTTCTCTTTTTGTTCAATTACAGACTTTAGCATTTAGTGCATCACACACATTAATATGGTCTGTCAGGTGTGTCGTAACAGAAAAGAGGTTGAGAACCAGTTCTCTAAATAATACAGTCTAAAGATAAAATCTTTTGTTAATTTTTCTCAAGCACAGGTTTTTGGGGTGGATATATGCATTTTCAAAAGATTTTTTTGATTATGGAAATGTCTGATTTGAGGCTATTAGGATCATTCCAGAAGCCAAATAAGCATTTGGATGTGCGCGGGGGACATGTATACTGTAAAAACGTCTACGAACTTATTCTGGTACACAGCATCTGTGCACGTTTATCTTGCTTGCACCGGGATACCTGCACACGTCCCCGAGGGGGCGAACATGGGCGTAGCCAGCCCCAGAGACATATACACTGTATTCCAGAAAGCTCCGTGCACGTTTCCAGCCTTTCCTGCAGACGTGAACGTTATTCATGCCGGATACGTGGAACAAGTCCGGACTTTGCCAGTTTTATGCTGTCATCTAGGATTTGTCTTTGCAAGTGAGAGTGTGTGTGTGTGCATAGTAAGGTTGGGGGGGAGCTGGTGTTGGGATCCGCAAAGCATGGAGGAAATGAATGCCTGGTTTGCAATGTCCATGCTGCATGAGGCAGACAGTAACATCCTAACACACCTTGGTATATGATGGCAGATAAAGACGAGTATGGTCCAGCTAGTCTGCCCAGTAAGGTGACTAGAGTGGTTGTAAACTGCTGCCCAATGCAGGTCAGCCCCCCTCTTTTAAAAGATTTGTGAATTTGCTTTGATTACATCCTCTTGCTATAAAAGGATCCACTGTGTCTGTCCTATGCCATTTTGATTTCCGTCACTGTATTTGCCCCCACCACCTCCATCGGGAGGAATTTCCATGCATTCACCACACCCTTTTAGTGAAAACGTTTTTCCTGATGTTGCTTTTAAGTTTACTGCCTTACAGCTTCATCGTATGTCCTCCAGTTTTATAGCTTCCCTTTCTTTGAAAAAGTTTGGTTTGTTCATTGATACAGACTTTTACATACTTAAAGGGTATCATATCTCCCCTGTCCCTCCTCTCCTCAAGGGTATACATATTTAGATCTTCAAGTCTCTTCTCATATGTCTTCTGGCACAAGCACCAAATCGTTTTGGTTGTCGTCTTCTGAACCATTTCAAGTCTTTTTTTTATGTCCTTCGTGAGATATGGTCTTCAAAACTGAACACAATAATCCACGTGAGGATTAATTAACAACTTGTACAGGGGCATTCATACCTCCCCCTTTCTACTGGTTATTCCTCTCTGTATGTAGTCCAGCATCCTCCAGGCTGTGGCCACAGCCTTGTCACATTGTTTCGCCACTTTGAGGTCCCTCTCCTGGTCCATGCACACCAGCCTCTCTCCCCCATTGCATACAATTCTTTTGGATTTCAGCATCCCAAGTGCATAGCTCTGCAAGTCTTTGCATGAAATCACAACTGCCAATCATTAGACCATTCTTTCAGTGTTTGTAGATCTTTCCTCATGGTGTCCACTCCCTCAGAAGTGTATACTCTGTAGCAAATTTTTGTGTTATCTGCAGAAAGGCAGACTCTGCCATTTAATCCCTCCGCAATATCATTCACAAATACATAGAACCGTATCGGCCCAGGACTGATCCTGAGATACGCCACTATGCACCATCCTTTCATCTGAGTGAGTTCCATTTAGCACAACGTCTGTCAGTCAACCAATTTCTGATCCAGTTCACCACCTTGGAACCTATCCCCAGATAGAGTAGCCTCCTTGCTGCCCTCCTCCGTATTCTGAGCGTAACTAGGCTGAGAAGCCAGTGCATGGACCTTACTAATGAACACAGTGTTGCCAGATCCTCGTTCTGATAGGACAGCCATACATCAGCTGTGCCGGGAGCTGGAGCCCCACCTCAGTGCAATAACACACAGGGGACAGGCCCTGCCTGTGCATCTAAAGGTAACAACAGCAATCGCCTTCTTAGCAACAGGTGCCTTTCAATCGATGCTGGCAGCCACTGCAGGTCTGAGTCAAGCGGCAGTGTCCAAGTGCATCACCCAGTTTCTGAGTGCTTTCCTGATGCGTGCCTCAGATTATATTGCACTCCCTTACACAGTGCAGCAGAGGCAACAGACAATGCTTCACTGTCATGAGATGGCTGGGTTCCCTTCTGTGCTTTGGTTGATTGATTGTACGCATGTGGCCCTGAGGATCCCTCGACGGAGGGAGGCCATATTCTGCAACCGAAAAGCATTCCACTCCCTCAATATGCAGGTAGTGTGCGATACACTGGGGGAAATTACTGATGTTGCAAGCTTTCCTGGATCGTGCTGCAATGTATCCATCCTTACCCAGTCCGTGATCTAGGAAAGTTTTGAAAGTGGTGGATTCTGCGGAGGCTGTCTACTGGGTAAGCTGAGACAGAGATCCTCCTCCCATGCTCACACATGCCTGACTAGGGGAGCATTGCCACAAAGCAGACTGTAAGACAGCAGGCAGGATTGCCACCCAGATAGCAGATGTACAGACTGAAATGAGCCAAGACACAGGGTGTTCGTTGTATGGAACAGGTGTAGCCACCTGTCAGGAGCTGCTGTGAGAAATGTCAGTACCCAGTTCCGGTGCACAGGTCTCCACTAGTGCTTCAGCTCCTCAGTGTCTCTGTTATTGTGCTATGTGGCATTGACTTTGCGGCAGATGGTGAGCTTTTTGTAGGCACCCACTCGTGTGCCCTCATTACCTATCATAACATCCAGGTCAGCAAAGGTCTCCTATAACATATGGTTTAGCTCCCCCTAAGTGAAAGTACACTTTATTGTGGGAATCCTGGGAGCCATTTCCCAGTGAGAACAGAGGTTTAGGAGAAGCACATTTTAACTGGAGCGGTGTGGCCATCTGAGACGCCCATGTGTATATTCCAGAAACATGCCTGAGGGGAGACATGGAAGTTTTCAGAATATGATGTGCCCTTGTACTTCCCCACAAATGGGTCCATCCGCTTTGTCAGTTACACGTGTCTGGGATGTTGGACAGGATGTGGCGAAAACATCCCCAGAGCGATTCCGGAAGCTCGTGTATGTCCAGACTTGTGGATATGGAATATGGTCAGAATCACGTCCATGCCCGATTTACATGCGCCTGTGGGACATATGCGGCCTTTGTGGAATCTGCATCTATGTGAATTGGCTTTAGTTCTTCAAAGTCCTGCACCTTACCTTGGTCATATCTCTGACTCATCTCTTAATACCTGTCACCATTTTGAAAATATCATGAATTCTAATCCAGGAGGGAAGAGCAGGTTGTGTCTTATGGATATCAAAAAGAGAAATTCTTTAGATAGTCCTTATGATATTTTTAATTTATCCCCACATTCTAAGTATGTGAGCACTTTGTTTTATTTTGTCAAATTTTTGAGGTATGCTTGAGAGAGAGGGGTAGGTGGAGACATCCCCTGCATAGAATTGTTCCATTTACAGCCACTGCATTTTATTTTCTCTTGGAAGAAGTGCTGTTCCAAAACTGCTCTAATTTGATGTTTGTTTCTAAATGATGTTATATATATGTTTTATTGTTACTTGCCTAGAAGTGTTGGATAGGCGAGATACAAAGAGAATAAATGAAATGATATGCTAATGTTTAAAATCTGAAACAGTCAACCTTTCTGCTTCTTTAAAATTAAATAGGATGATTCTGGCTTCCCTAGAGTTTTAGGTTTTCAGATACAATGATATACTTTTTATTGGAAACTCTTCACTACTTCAGTGGGAATTTAGAGAGGAAGTGTTTTGGAAAAAAATACTCTTTTAATCCATAAAATGCTATAAAACTTTCCTATGCCAATAAAATTGTCAGCTATTTAATAATTCAATATAATTAGCTTCATAATTATTGAGAGAATGTTGGTTACCTTAATTGATAGGCATGGATAAAACAGATGAGCTAGATATAATAGATAATACATCCAAGTGGATGGCAACATTTCAAGGACTCTATATTATGTAGCTCCTCTTTGTGAGATCTCTGTTAAGAAATCTAGAGTTTCTTGAATGTCTAAATCTTTGGTAGAATATAGAAGACTGCTGTGTAAGAAAGAGAAGTTATGACATAGCTCTTAGGATTCCTCCTTACAGCAGGAATATTTGCGATGCTTGAAATGCTATTCTGAATTGGTTTTGTCTGCTAAGATTTTCACTAGGCTTTGGTCAATCTACACATCTTTTCTCTGTCATTAAGCATTTATGACATGATCCTTTACAAAGTGTGAAGGATGAACCTATTGACCCACAAGTTTTCTTAGGGGTATTTTTACTAAACAGCAGTAGCATCACCGGTGATAAGGCTATGGGCGGGCTGGTATAAAGATAGCCATGGGCCGTGTACTGCGTGAAACAGGGTGCCCCTGGCCATGTACCGCGCAGAACAAAGATTTAGACATTCAAGAAACTCTAGATTTCTTAACAGAGATCTCACAAAGAGGAGCTACATAATATAGAGAGTCCTGACTATGAACCACACAGTAACGGCACGACATACATCAAGGTGACATGCGTGAAGGTGCCTGAAGGGTATAAGGTGCTGCAACCGAGGGTCAAAGTGCCTGTAGGCAAGGTGCTCTGAGGGGTCAATGCGGACAAGGTGAAAGGGCCCTGAGGGGGAAGGTGCTGGATAATGGAGCATCAATAGAAGTCAATCAGAAGATGAGGAATGGATAGACAGGTGGTAGTTTGTAGATCAGATGATTCCTGTCCATATGATATTGTAGCCAGTAAGTGGAATGTGGGCTACAGTTCAGGCTGCACACTCTGCCTGTCTGTCAGGATGGATTGAAAATGGCATGCATAAAGTAGCTCACAAAGAATAGATGCAAAGGTGCCTGGGGCCGTGCTGAACCTGCACCCCTTTTGGATGGTCCTTGCACCAGTCAAGAACAAAATGAACAGAAAAACCACCCATGGGAACTGAACCGGCCCTCTGGGGTGTCCAAACACAGTGCCACAACCACTATGCTAAACCTACAAAGCATCTAGCATGGCATGGCAGGGATCACCAACAAAGAGAACGTATGTATCTGTCTGCAAAGTACAAACCGGTGGAAAGATCTGCATCACCAGCGTAGGATGTGGCTACATGTCCAGAATATATATCGTGGAGGCCCCCACTGGCAGCTGCCAGTTCCCCAAGCCTGTCCACTGTATGGGTCATGCATCAGCTGCGGACACATGACCAACACTCTCTAATAGTCCACAGCTTAGGCCGCACACCCTGCCTGTCTGACAGAATGGATTGAAAATGGCATGCATGAAATAGCTCACACAGAATAGATGCAAAGGTGCCTGGGACAGTGCTGAACCTGCACCCCTTTTGGGATGGTCCTTGCACCAGCCAAGAACAAAATGAACAGAAAAACCACCTGAGAGAACTGAACCGGCCCTCTGGGTTGTCCAAACACAGTGCCACAACCACTATGCTAACCTTGCACACCAGCTGGTATGGGGAGATCTACTAATAAAGGAAATGTTTGTATGTAAGTAAGTATCAGCCTGTAATGTATCAGCAGGTTCCAGCTCAATCTCACTGGACATTGATTGACCTGTGTGTTCTGCACGTATTGGCACGTACATACTGTCACGCCCTTGCCCCTGGCCTCTGGCTTAGAGGGGCGAGGTAACGGAGAACTTCTCTTGGTGAGATCAAATAAACTAGCTTTTCCTCAGGTGGATTCTGGGACGTGTAGTTTGGCTCTTAAGAAGAAGTGTAGTCATGGTCTGATGTTAAGGCAAATGACAGAATTTATTTTAAAGTAAAAGTTCAAGTAAACTGTACACAGGAATTCAGGTTTGTTTGCAACAGAGCATTTAGATCAGTATAACTGCTTCACAGTCTTTTAAACACATGCAGCTGGTTAACAACATTGCTCAGTCTTAGAGAAACACCTCTCTCTCAGCAAGGTAAAAATACTTCTTTTTAACCTTGTGTTTGTGAAGCACTTAACAGCAAAAGAATAACTCGGTTCCTCTGGAACAACCTCTTCTTTCCCTCCTTCCTTTCAGGATAGGTTTTAAACTCAAAAATAAGAAAACAAGTAACAAACATTCACAAGCTTTCTCTTCAGCGTGACTCAGCACTTTCCTGAGAAATGCAAACACGTGGAGTTTTCTTCAAACCCAATTCCTGGCTCAATTCCAGTTACCTGCTTCTAGGAGACTTTCTCATTCAATGCTAGCCTTTAGCATAATGATTCCATGCTTGTAGCTTGACACAGGGTACAATCCATGGGGATATCTAGATCTTGCAATTCCTCCCCGCCAACTCAATCTGCATATCCTCTGGTGTTGTTAGGGCAGTGTCCTGTTCTGAGCTCTGGACACAGTGCTCAGAATACAGCCTCCCCGGGAGTTCTAATGTCTCTCCTGAGCTCAACTCTCCCCGATAAAGACAGTCAGTACCTGAAGCACTGGGCAGTTCTCCCTGGTTGTGCTCGCTACGGTTCCTTGTCTCCTTCCAGCCTCTCTGGAACAGCTCTCTGTATTCCTCTCTGGGTTCTCTCCTGGAGATATGCAGGTGCTCCTGGTTCCACTCCTGATTCCCCTGAATCCTTTGAGTCTTCCGAACCTCCTGAGACCTCTGCCTCCCCAGAGCTTCGCCTTTCCTCTGAGCTTCTCCTTTCCTCTGCTTTAGCAGGGGTTTATATTTCCCTCTCCAAGGCTCCAGCCCTTCCTCCACTCTTCCCAGGTGATTGTAATCACCTCTCAAGCCTGCAGTTATGTCATAGGAGTTAGGGTGTGGCTGCCTGAACTTTCTCTCCCTTAGGTTTCTTTCTCTATGAGTGGCCTGAAATCCATGCCCTGCAGGGATTTCTCCTTTCTCTAAGTTAAAGTCATTGGCCTTTTCTATACTCATGGGCTCAAAACAGGCTTCCTTGTCACAATACAGATGCAGCAGGTTGTCTTGCATTGAATGCAGGAGAGTCAGTTGCATGTTGCATACCAACAGGTGTACCTCCAACAGGGTGGTGCTGTGTACAAGGACAGTGCAGGAGCCCTGATGCTAGGCCCCTGCAATGTGAAACTGGGGGAAATCAACAAACAATGCAGCAGCATGTGTCTTCCTGCAGTGTGTGAGCATGTAGGCATCTCCCCATGTCAGCAGTTGATGGGCTGGTGTGTAGTGCAGAGATGGGAAAGACACAAGGTCTGGTACCAACAGGTCCCATGTACATCCAGTACTGTGTCCAAGGCTCATCCCCATGACAGATGCCAAGTAGGAGAGCTGCATTATGTGCATTACACAGCATGGCCCTCATTGCAGTCCATGATTCGCAAGCTAGAATGTTCAGAGCATGTGTGTAGACATCATGTTGCCAGTTATGAGTCACCAACACTCATTATGTATGTCACGCACTATATAATATTCATGCCTGTCATGGTAACCATAACCATTCCCCACTCGTTGAGTGAATCTTCAAGTGACTGACACCTTTAACAATTACTATTTTTTTGTCGGAAGTTTTTGCCTTGAGAGATTACTCCCTCCTGAAGCGTAACTTCCCTTTTAATCAATTATGTGGTAACCTAACCACCGTGTAAAATATTGTGAAATAATCGCATTTAACTTTAATGCTATCTCACAATAACTCAAATCTGCAGATCATATCGAACACAGTACTGTGTTTAGAGCCGCACTCCTGTTTCAGGCCCTGTTTCAACGCTTAAAAATCTGCCAACTTCCTGTACTCATCTGGTTTGAGCGTCCAGTCCCCGGGAGCTTCAACGTCCGGCCTTAATAGCTTAACTCTTTTTGTTGCTTTTCCGAAGAAATGGCACCGTTCGTTCTCCTCTTGTGATGGACAACTCTGTCGCTGCAGTCTCACTTACTGATCCGGAACTTAGGTAACAATTGGAAATTTAAACCTCTCTGCCAGTGCATGAATCCAACGTCAGAGCAGGCTCATCCAATCCAGTTCCAAGTTCAACCCCTTAGGTTCTAAGGATCCAATTCGATAAATCCAGCTCTGTTCTAACCATTGGAGACGTTGTTCTCTATCTCCTCCTCTAGGATTCAATGGGACATGATCAATGACTCGCCATTTGAAATCTGAAAATGTGTGATTAAATTCTTGGCAATGTAAAACTAAAGGAGCAGAAACTACTGCATTTCGTATTGTGATAAGGAAGCTTATCATAGCTCAGGAAGGAGCTATAGTAAAGGTGAAGTGACTATGAACAAGCAACCTGTCAGTTCTGGTAGAAATAAGAAAACAGAATTTTTCTATAAAAGACTACCAGTCCCAGAATGCACCAGGTTTCCAACAGCCATTAGAGGAGCTGAAGTGGGGAAACGTGTGTTCAATCAGGAGGACTATGAGGTAATCCCTAAGCACTCATCTCAAAGGGCAGGGCCTGATTCAGCACAGCTGCGCTGTGCTAGGGTGGAGCACTCATCAAGGCAGAATAAAGGTAGAGTTTATTCTACAGAGAATTATCCTCATCCTCAGGATCAGCTTGGAGATCCTCATCTTGGACATCTTCATTATCGGGAGGATCATCAGAAGCAGAAGCCAAACCGGACGGACAGAGAGGGCAAGAAACCCTTTGGAAGAAAGAAGAGAAAAGCCTTTGGGAGGTCTAAAGGAGTCCAGAGCAGTACATATACTGGAAGGCATTCCAAGGGCCAGCATACACCATTGGACTGGGGAAAGCCAGAGGAATGGTGCTGCAGGGCTAGGAATCTCCAGACGGTACCTGTGAGGGAGACGGCTGATCGTGGAAGGGACCCTAAGACCCGTGCCAGAAGGTATGTGAAGAGAGATCCAGTGTTCAGGGATCTGGATTGGAAGGCTGGACATAAGAACTGGACTACATACTGGCCAGGCTATTTAGAGAGGAACTCTAACAGCAATGGAAGCTCAGGTATGAACACTGATCTATGCTCTAGCTATAACCTTGAAAGACAGCAGGGAAACAAGTATTCTCCTGAAAGTGCTCCATTGAGAAATTCCTCTGTGCCAATCCCTGATATTGAACCCATGATTGTTGAAGAAGGGGAAGGAGCGGTCTTAGATACAGGCTGTGAATATATGGATTGCTCTCTGTCTAAACTCCTTTTGGTAATTTTCTGTTACAAAGTACAGCAACCATCACAAAGAAATACAAACTTGTTCTTTAATCTACTCAGAAAAGCTCCTGAAGTAGGATTTGAGCCACGCAGTAGAAAGCAAGCCAGCTAAGGGGTTTCAGCTGGGTAACTGCTAGCAATTGAGCCTTACCTAATTGCTTGTGAGCTTTGAGGAAATCACTTCTGAGTCTATGTGTGAAGATATAAGAAGTTAACCTGAAAAGAACAGTTTTTCCCTTCTTTGTTGGTTTTGCTTGTTGTTTGAAACACTGCTAAGAAAATATTAGCTAAAGCCTACAGGAAAGACCAGTTTTTTAACAACCAGGTCTTTATTCTTTTCATTTGATTGCCTGACAAGTTCATCCGTTTTCCTGATTTTGTTTTTCTAAGTTTAACACTGAAAGCAAGTATCCTGTTTTATGTGCTACCAAGCATATCTGTGTTGGGAGAAATAACCCCATAAATAAATATCTTATTGGCTTTACACTCAAGCACAGCTAATTATTGTGAGCAGCTGTGTCTGGTGTGAATGGACTGCATTTCCCACAATCCCTTGCAAATCATATTGATATATGCACTTGCCAAGACTGTGAACATTCTCACCCAGGCAGCCGTCTGACAGTATTCGTGAAACATGTTCTTGTAATCGAATTCTGAACTTCCGAATAGTCCATCCTACGTAGAGCTTCGTGCAAGGACACATTAATACATAAACTACATAAGGCGTAAAACAAGTAGTAGTCCATTTAGAAGTCAGTTTCATGATAGTATTAGGAATGTTCCATTCACTACCCTCAATAGTTAATTGACAAAGAGCACAAAATGAATCTGACGAGCAAGAATAATGCCCTAATGGAGAATGATCCAAGGCTTGAGGGGATGTAAGCTGTGTACTACCTATCAAATTACCAATATTCGGACCCCTTGTATAGGCTATCCGTAACTATTTTTGAAAGCAAGGATGGAGAGTTAGTATTGGCCAATGTTTTCTTAAAATAGTCCTAATCCTTTGAATATTAAACATATATGGCAATATACCAGTTATAAAATCTGAATCATCTTGTTTGGTTTCAGAGTCGTTCAACCACTCCCTATGGGTATACCTCGCTCTTATCCGTGCTCGTTTAACAATAGTAAGAGGATAACCTCTTTGCAATAACCTTTGTAGCAGATCTTGCACATGGTAATCATAGTCTTGAATAGAGCTACAGATTCTCCTTAATCTCAAAAACTGTCCATAGGGTAATCCCCTTTTTAAGGCTGGCGGATGAAAACTAGAGTATTCTAATAAAGTATTTCTTTGTACTGCTTTCCGAAAAAGTGTAGAGCCTAACCGAGAACCTTGCTTGAAAATTTTTACATCCAAAAATTCTAATTCCTGCATATGATAATGTAATGTGAAAGTTAAATTATCTTTTTGAATATTAAGCCAATCAATAAAGGTATGCAACGCTGTTACAGTATCATTCCATAAAAAGAATATATCATCCAAAAACCTTACCCATAAATAAACCCTTGAATACCACTCTGAGGGGAAAATGATGTTCATTTCAAAGTCTGCTAAAAATAACGTAGCAATTGAGGGGGCCACTGTGGCCCCCATTGCTATCCCATGGATTTGATGAAAAAAATCCCCTTCAAACTGAAAGAAATTCTTCGTTAGAACCAACGTTAACATTTGAAAGAAAAATTATTTTGGTACTCGAGAAGGCAAAGGTATCTCTAATTTCTGCAGCACTTCTAAAGCCTCCCCTTGAGCAATATTGGTATATAAAGCTACCACATCGAGGGATACCAAAATTAAATTATTGACAGGTAACGTAAGGGAATCTATTTTCTCTAAAAAAAATGAGATGTGTCTTTTATGTAAGAAGCCACTTGTTGTGCACATGGTCTCAGAAATATATCACAATATTGAGAAAGAGGCTCCAACATAGAACCTCTACAAGAAACAATTGGCCGCCCTGGCGGGTGAGAAAGAGATTTATGTATTTTCGGGACTGTGTAGAAATGAGGTACCACTGAATGTTTCGGTGTCAAAAATTTAAACTCTTTTTGCGTTAGCCAACCCCGATCCAATCCATCTCGTACCAGATCTAAAATCAAAGCACATCATGTAAAACCAACTGTTGGAATGTTGCAATATAAGGATCAATTTCACCAGTGGGGACCCATTTTGATGGTAAACGAACCACTGATGAATCCTGTGGCAATGGATTTGTATAGATATTGCCACAGGATTCATCAGTGGTTCGTTTACCATCAAAATGGGTCCCCACTGGTGAAATTGATCCTTATATTGCAACATTCCAACAGTTGGTTTTACATGATGTGCAACAAATGGAAAGTAGTATATCTTATAGCAGGATCGTACCTCATTCGAATAATCTGACCAAATCTCAATGGCAGGCATTAGAGGAATTGCGAAATAAACCAAATATAATAGGAGAGCGGACAAAGGAGGGGCAACAGTAGTACAATCTAAGGAACGTTATTCTCAAGAGATTAGGATACAATTGGTGGATAATAAGTTTTATCGGCAGCTGTCGTATGATCCATCTGACGAAGTGAAGGCTTTGATTTTAGATCTGGTACGAGATGGATTGGATCGGGGTTGGCTAACGCAAAAAGAGTTTAAATTTTTGACACCGAAACATTCAGTGGTACCTCATTTCTACACAGTCCCGAAAATACATAAATCTCTTTCTCACCCGCCAGGGCAGCCAATTGTTTCTTGTAGAGGTTCTATGTTGGAGCCTCTTTCTCAATATTGTGATATATTTCTGAGACCATGTGCACAACAAGTGGCTTCTTACATAAAAGACACATCTCATTTTTTTAGAGAAAATAGATTCCCTTACGTTATCTGTCAATAATTTAATTTTGGTATCCCTCGATGTGGTAGCTTTATATACCAATATTGCTCAAGGGGAGGCTTTAGAAGTGCTGCAGAAATTCGAGATACCTTTGCCTTCTCGAGTACCAAAAGAATTTTTCTTTCAAATGTTAACGTTGGTTCTAACGAAGAATTTCTTTCAGTTTGAAGGGGATTTTTTTCATCAAATCCATGGGATAGCAATGGGGGCCACAGTGGCCCCCTCAATTGCTACGTTATTTTTAGCAGACTTTGAAATGAACATCATTTTCCCCTCAGTGGTATTCAAGGGTTTATTTATGGGTAAGGTTTTTGGATGATATATTCTTTTTATGGAATGATACTGTAACAGTGTTGCATACCTTTATTGATTGGCTTAATATTCAAAAAGATAAATTAACTTTCACATTACATTATCATATGCAGGAATTAGAATTTTTGGATGTAAAAATTTTCAAGCAAGGTTCTCGGTTAGGCTCTACACTTTTTCGGAAAGCAGTACAAAGAAATACTTTATTAGAATACTCTAATTTTCATCCGCCAGCCTTAAAAAGGGGATTACCCTATGGACAGTTTTTGAGATTAAGGAGAATCTGCAGCTCTATTCAAGACTATGATTACCATGCGCAAGATCTGCTACAAAGGTTATTGCAAAGAGGTTATCCTCTTACTATTGTTAAACGAGCACGGATAAGAGCGAGGTATACCCATAGGGAGTGGTTGAACGACTCTGAAACCAAACAAGATGATTCAGATTTTATAACTGGTATATTGCCATATATGTTTAATATTCAAAGGATTAGGACTATTTTAAGAAAACATTGGCCAATACTAACTCTCCATCCTTGCTTTCAAAAATCGTTACGGATAGCCTATACAAGGGGTCTGAATATTGGTAATTTGATAGGTAGTACACAGCTTACATCCCCTCAAGCCTTGGATCATTCTCCATTAGGGCATTATTCTTGCTCATCAGATTCATTTTGTGCTCTTTGTCAATTAACTATTGAGGGTAGTGAATGGAACATTCCTAATACTACCATGAAACTGACTTCTAAATGGACTACTACTTGTTTTACGCCTTATGTAGTTTATGTATTAATGTGTCCTTGCACGAAGCTCTACGTAGGATGGACTATTCGGAAGGTCAGAATTCGATTACAAGAACATGCTTCACGAATACGAAATGCAGTAGTTTCTGCTCCTTTAGTTTTACATTGCCAAGAATTTAATCACACATTTTCAGATTTCAAATGGCGAGTCATTGATCATGTCCCATTGAGTCCTAGAGGAGGAGATAGAGAACAACGTCTCCAATGGTTAGAACAGAGCTGGATTTATCGAATTGGATCCTTAGAACCTAAGGGGTTGAACTTGGAACTGGATTGGATGAGCCTGCTCTGACGTTGGATTCATGCATTGGCAGAGAGGTTTAAATTTCCAGTTGTTACCTAAGTTCCGGATCAGTAAGTGAGACTGCAGCGACAGAGTTGTCCATCACAAGAGGAGAACGAACGGTGCCATTTCTTCGGAAAAGCAACAAAAAGAGTTAAGCTATTAAGGCCGGACTTTGAAGCTCCCGGGGACTGGACGCTCAAACCAGATGAGTACAGGAAGTTGGCAGATTTTTAAGCGTTGGAACAGGGCCTGAAACAGGAGTGCGGCTCTAAACGCAGTACTGTGTTCGATATGATCTGCAGATTTGGGTTATTGTGAGATAGCATTAAAGTTAAATGCGATTATTTCACAATATTTTACACGGTGGTTAGGTTACCACATAATTGATTAAAAGGGAAGTTACGCTTCAGGAGGGAGTAATCTCTCAAGGCAAAAACCTCCGACAAAAAAATAGTAATTGTTAAAGGTGTCAGTCACTTGAAGATTCACTCAACGAGTTGGGAATGGTTATAGATTAGAGTGAAGGGTTTTGAGGTTAGTATAGTTTGTCATGATAACCATGACAATCCAGCACATGCATACCCTGCAACAACAGTGGGTGTGTATGTAGAGCCTTAGATGCGTTAGGGATGGTGTGTGTACCAGAAGGTGCAAGTGGGGGCTCCTTGTTGCTTGCCGACCTGAATAGCCATTGCTAAATATGTCATAGGCCAACTATGTCCCTAATGGGCCAGTCAGCTGGGGATATTAACTTAACAAATTGGCCCTAGTCATCCTGTCTGGGGGGAAATACATGTGGACAAATTGAAAACAAGCAGGAAGAGATGCAGGAACTGACATGCAGCTGAATGCTGTCTATGGGCTGGCATATTGTGGCTCTGGCAGCATGGCACTAGCAATGTATGTTGCCCTGGATAAGAGCACCATAATGGTGCTGCACAGACATGGAGACAGAACCAGATGCAATTTCTCTGGACATTATGGGGCCCTGCTGCATCAGCCGTGAATCAGCTCGTTATGGACCTCATGAAGATTGTGCCATGGAATGCCTGTTGAGTTTGTAAGGCAACATACTGTACATGTGCACCCAAACTACACCTGTTGTACCACTACTGCATCTCTTGCAGTGTTGCCCAATGAAGAGAGGCTGTACAGAGTCTGTATGTGTAGCATATACTGAGTAGCTATGTGCGAACACAACACAATATGAAGGCAGCTGGAATAACTAATGTGTACAGTCATGTTGGTAAGCAATCATGTAAGATGATGTCTTGCATGCCCCACCCCCTTGATATCTGGGATATTATGCAAAGGTCTATTGTATGGGCACAGCTAATGTATGTAGATATGCAGTGGCCATCTGCACAAGGATTGCTGCTGACAAGCACACGTGTCACAGCGGCTATGGCCCATGTGAAAGAAATGGTAGGCTCAGCCAAATATGAGCATGCTGTACACATGTCACCCATGCCTTGGATATTGTTACGTAACTGACATTTGTCATTAAGCATGGGATGTCTCAGTGAACCACAGATCTGATAGCAGTAATCAGGGCCATATTGGGATATGATGTGTCCAAATATATATGAACCTCAAAGCTATCTCTGAGAGATGACCAGCCGAAAGAGAAATGGTTTACCCCAGCAATGGCTATGACTATGTGAACTGACACATTGTACACACATTTGATCATTAGAGGTATGCACCTTTATACATATGTGCTGTCTCACAGAGATCTGCGCCATGCACAGCACATTTGGAAAACTGTGCTTCCTCATATATGTGTGTGATATATCTCCACAGTGGCCAGTGAGGACATTGTTGCACTAGGGATGTCAGTGTGGTAAGTGATTTGGAGAGCATGCAATGATATGTCCTGCACCATTGCCAGACCTTTCATGGGACATATGGGACATGACTGATGTTTCCACATAGTTGTTATGAATGTGTGTGCATGTATGAATGCCATGTGCCAAAATATATGGTTCACAGATTCTCATCTGGATGGTGCACAGTGATGTGTTGGCGCATTGCATGACTGCTATATGTCTAACCTTGATGTGAATGATGTGGTCATATGTGGCCTGCTTATTGAAAACCAGGGCCATACACACAAATTAGAGGGAGCAGAATCTAGCCAGGTATGACACAATTATCTGACGCACCACAGAGACCCTAGTCTGGAAAGGTTTTTTTAGCTCTGGAGAATCAGTGCTACGGGGTCATTCACAGATGGATATGTGTGTTGCCTAGAAAAGCATATCCACGTGTCAATCATGTCTATCTGCTCATGTGGTGCCACACAATCAGCCTAACACACCCTGATTCCACTCACACACAGAAAATCAACAACCAGGGAGCAGAGGCTACAAACCAATATACAACAATTAAACAGCATACCCAAAAAGCTACATCTGAACTGTTGAACAACCCTCAGATGTGAACAGTATTAGCTACCTGACTTGGGCCGTAGACTAATGGCAAAGGCGTGAATGATGCACATATCCCAAACCAGACAAAGGGGAGGCAAAGAACATTTACATCACAGGAATGTGCCTATCTTTGCTTCTCAAAAATATGAGCGATCATGTGATCCGGTCCTGTCAACTTCACCAAGTGTCAGCATGTCCTCTGCTGGCTCACCATAGGCTGCTGTCTATTTGACCTGCCCTCCCACACCAGTTCCCCCACCATTCCACCTAACATGCTGCACCATCCCCTTCTGTCTGCACTGCACCACTCCTTCTACTCCCAGTGTTGTCCACTCAGATGTCACCCCACCATTCTCAGTTTGCACCTATTCTCCACATACGTGGACAATCATAGAGCCTTCCCTGATCACAAACAAATACCGTTTGCCCCCCTTGCATGTCAATTCCTCTGTCCCCAATCACATTCAAACCCGCCCCCAACAGCAGCTCATAGCATCCCCAACTGACAACCCCTATCATGGATTCACGCACACACCATTCCCTGTCCTGGGCCCCAGCCTCAAGGGGGGGGGGGGCTGTAAATGACAGAATGGCTGTTCAGGAAGCCAGCCAGGCCACAACTCATGTGTCCAAAGCTGCTGAGGTGAAGAGTGATGTTGCTTTGGAATGTAGTAGTGTGCTTCAAATGTGGGCCATAGTTGCAGTGTGCACTGAGAGGAGCCAAGTTGGTATTTAAAGATGATACTGCTGAAGAATTGAGAGAAATATCGATATACCTGGAAGATGTATTACAACTATTTGATAAACTGAAGAATAGTAAATCACATGGATCGGATGGTATACATCCAAGGGTGTTGAAAGAACTGAAATATGAGATTACTAATAGCAGGTCTGCAATCTGTGAACTATCATTAAAATCATCTTTAATACCTGAAGATTGGAGGATGGCCAATGTAACTCCAATTTTTAAAAAAGGTTCCAGGGGTGATATGGAAAACTACAGACTAGTGAGCCTGATGTCAGTACTGGGAAAAATGGTAGAAACCATCATAAAGAACAAAATTCCTCAACATGTAGATATGGTTTAATGGGAGACAGCCAACATGGCTTTAGACAAGGAAGATCTTGTCTTACTAATCTGTTATGTTTTTTGAAGGTGTGAATAACAGGTAGACAAAGGTGAATCGGTTGATATAGTATATCTGGACTTTCAGAAAGCCTTTGACAAGGTCCCTCATCAGAGACTTTTGGCAAAACTAAAAAGTCATGTGGTAGGAGGCAGTGTACTATTGTGGATCAGGAACTGGTTAAAAGATAGAAAGCAGAGGGTAGGGCTGAATGGCCAAATTTCCCAACTGAGAAAGGTGAATAGTGGAGTACCTCAGGGATCTGTGCTGGGTCCACTGCTTTTTAACATATTCATAAATGACCTGGAAATGGGAATAATGAGTGAGGTTATCAAGTTTGTAGATGACCCTAAACTATATAAAGTTGTTAAAACCCATGAGGATTGTGGAAAATTGCAAGAGGATCTTGATAAATTGGAAGACTGGGCATCCAAATGGCAGATGAAATTTAATGTGGACAAGTGAAAAGTTATGCACCTAGGAAAGAACAACCCAAACTATGGTTACACAATGCAAGGTTCCCCATTAAGAACCATCACCCAGGAAAAAGATTTAGGCGTCATCGTGGATAACATGTTAAAACCCTCTGCCCGTTGTGCAGCAGTGACCAAGGGAGCAAATAGAATGCTAGGTATCATAAGGAAAGGAATGGAAAATAAAACAAAGGATATTATAATGCCTCTGTATCATTCCATGGTGCAACCGCACCTTGAATATTGTGTGCAGTTCTGGTCGCTGTATGTTAAAAAGGATATAGCGTTATTAAAAAAGGTACAGAGAAGAGCCACCAAAATGGTAAAGGAGATGAAAGGATACCCCTATGAAGAGAGGCTAAAAAGATTAGGGCTCTTCAACCTGGAAAAGAAACGGCTGAGGGGAGATATGTTAGAAGTCTATAAATTAATGGAGTGGAACAGGTAAACGTAGATAGATTGTTTTACGTCATCAGAATATAGAAAGACTAGGGGACATGCAATGAAGCTACAGGGTAACCTATTTAAGACTAATAAAAAATATTTTTTAACTCAACGTGTAATCAAACTCTGGAATTAGTTACTGGAGGATGTAGTAAAAGCTGTTAGTGTAGCTGGGTTTAAAAAAGGTATGGACAAGTTCCTCGAGAAAGGTCCATTATTAAAAGGGACCTGAGATATCACTGCTTGCCCCAATACAAGCAGTGTGGAACCTGTGTCTTTTGGGGAAACTGCTAGGTACCTGTGACCTAGATTGGCCACTGTTGGAAACAGGATACTGGTCTTGATGGACCTTGATCTGACCCAGTATGGTATATCTTATGTTCTTATAAATGGCCAGAAACCCAGCATGCCTGTGCCACACACATGAACAGCTCTACCTGATGGAAGGAAAGGTGGTGCAATTCATCTGGGCAGCTGTACATAGATATGATGGGGCTGGGGTCTCCCTCTGAGGCTGGCATTGCTGGGAGAAAAAATGCATCTATGTGATGTCGGTAGGGAAGACCTCTCCAAAATGCAGGGCCCTGTGAAAACAAGACACCCGCATCCAGGTCGTGAGATGTGTACCCAGCAGATCTGATGCCCAGCATATGCAGCAGAACAGTGCATGATGGCCACAGCACATGTTCTGAAACATGCTGCGACTCAAAGACCACTCATTGGGGATGGGTTGTGGAAGACATATCTAAACCTCATGGCTGCCTGGTTCCACAAATTACACAATAGAGGTAAACTGCAGACACATGTCATTGTGAAAACATAAAACAAACAGTGATGGGAAGAGGAGTCAGAAACATTAATGTGCTGAGATAGGAGCAGCAGGTGGCCGATTTGGTGCACTCCCACAACAGAAACAGCAGACATATGATTGAAAAAGGGGAGTGCCATGTGCTGTTGTGGACTAGCTATCGAAAGCTATGTAAACCTTGGCTGTGGCTTGATATGCCATGCCTGAAACATTGTGTACCATGCCTGACATCAAAACACTATTTCCACAGTAGGCCATGTGTGGATTTCACACTGAGATTCCCAGACATAAATGTGTCAACCGCATCTTAATCTGACCTATCTGTGATAGTGGTCATGCAAACCGTATCTCGTAAGAATTATGCACATTGGTGACATAAACAGTACTCACCCAGTAGGACACAGAACTCATACTATCCATTCTCAAACTGTTGGAATAGTACTGAGTAATGCGGGATATAGGAGTCTGGGTGCACCCTGGAAACCTAGGAACCACATTCAGAATATGCATATTTACATCACAAACCACCTGTACATTCAGGGAATGGTAGTGCTTGCGGTTGCGGAACACTGCCTCCCTGTCTCTGGGTGGGACCAGGGCAACATGTGTGCAATCAATAGCTCCCATCACATGTGGTATCCCTGCAATTTGCTCAAATGCCTGGTTCAGGGCCCCCCATTGTTGCCTACTCTCAAGAAATACAATGTAATTCTTTACTTGGCTGACCATGGCTCGCAATACCTGGTGGAGACAGTGGAAGAAGGTAGGCCGGCTCATTCCACCTATTGCAGCCACTGATGTCTGGAAGCAGCCAAAGGCAAAGAAATGTAGGGCACTCAGGAGCTTTACCAACCCTAGTATGGCATGAGACTGGCCAGTTAGAGGCTCGTGGTCAGATCTCAGATTCTCAGAAAGCTCTCGTATAGCTCCTGTGCTCAGACGATAGAGGGAGATAACCTGGTCCTCACACATGCCCTGGGCCTGTAGAGATGAGGCTGTCTGGGTGAACCTCAGCACGCCTACGGCGCCGTGCCTCCCCATACCTGGCCTGTGGGTCCTCCACAGCTGCAGGTCTGTGTTGCTGTGGGGCCGGGCCCCTGCCCATTGCCACTCTCCATGGCACATCATCTCCCTCCTCAAGCAACCACTGTTCTCCCTCATTAAACAACAACTGGACAGCACTCGCAGCACAGCCAAAGTGAGCCATCTCGGACGAAAGGATCTGCCAATACACTGTGGCTCAAATAGGGACAGTGGGAGAAGGGGAAGGACTGGGCAGCTGATCATACAAACACAACACACCTGTGCGTCATGCAACATACACGCCACAGAATGGATTTCTCCTTGTGATGGCACCCTCTGGGCTTTGGTCATGAACAGTACACAGTACGCAGATAGTAGGCGCCCTGCGTACTGCAGGGTGTGGAATGTGATGCAATGGTGATGTGCAGGGCGTGGAATGGTGACGCAAGGCACCCTGTGCAATGCAGGATGCAGAAGTGATGCACATGGCGCTCTGCGTGATGCAGGGCACGGAACGATGATGCGAGGTTCCCTGCGTCACATAGGGCACCTCGCGTCACAGTTCCACGCCCTGTATCATGCAGGCCACCTTGCATCACCGTTCCGTGCCCTGTGTTGCAAGGGCACGGAACAGTGACGTAAGGAGTGCTAAAATCCTGAATGTGTCCTGTAGATGCGCAAAGCGCGTTGTGCAGACCCTCACAGTGGAACGTATCTTTGCATTTGCCTGGTGCACTCTCTCCAGAGAAGATGGACCCCCTGCAACAGGGTACAGCTGCAGAGGAAAGTGTGAGGCCACAGGAGTCTGCTGATGTGGGGGAAACTGCTGCTGATGGCCCGGAGATGTTGACACAGGGGCAACCGGGGGAGACAATGCCCTCTGTAATGCCCAGGGATGATGACCAACCTGGCCCATCTGGGCTGACTCATGAGAGGCCAACACAGCCTGTCAAGGCAAATGCAACCAAACGAAAGTGCAAGACAGTGCCTGAGGCAGCACGCAAGAGGTCACTGCAGTTTACTCAGGAGGAAAATGATGTGCTCCTGGCCAATGTCCTGGAACACTATGAGGATCTCTATGGCTAGCTCAGCAGCAAAGCACCTATCAGCAGCAGAATTGCCATCTAGGAGCACATCTAGCAAGCAGTTGCTGAGGTCGGTGGACTGCCTGTGAGAGCCTGAGGAAGAGGTTCAATGACATCAAAAGCTCAGTGCGAGCACACCTGACAGCCAAGCATTGCCATGCGATGGGCACTGGTGGAGGTGGTCCCTGTGCAGCCCAACTGTCCATCCTTGGACAACAGCTGGCAGATAGACTCAGCCCTATTTATATTCATGGACTGCCCCCAGAGCTGGATACAGCCCACCCACATGCTGGTAGGTGTTGAAGTGTGTGTACGTAAGGTTCTACCAGGTGCATGTGTAATACAATGTGTGTGTCCATGCCCACGCAACATTGGGTTGTACCAACCAGGCTAAGGTGCATCACAGTGGTGTATAATCACTGCAAGCAGGTACTGGACACATTGGTCATGGGTGGTGGGGGCGCTGCCCACTAGCCACACATTGCAAACATCTCAGGCCCCACTCCCCAACTGCCTCCCCTCGCATCCAACCCCAGCTACTCACCATTGTCCCCATCCACCCCCCTCTCACATACCAACAATGTAGCCAGTGCCATGTTGGGTCTGCAATGTCCTTCCGTGCATCCCCTGCCCACACCAAAGCGAGATGGCACCAAGCAGTCACACACTGCACCCCTCTGTCCCATACCCTGCATCCCTATCACCACACACCTGTGTCCCTGTAACCGACACCTTGCCTTTGTGTCCCTGCATGCACCAGTGTGGACTGGCCTGTGGATATGGTGCATGTGACCTGTGCCAGCATATGATGCACCAGTGTGATGCACATAGCCCACATGTATGTGCAGTGCATTGCTACTGTGTCTATCCCCTGTGTGTAAGTCATGCCATGTTGCAGCACAAAATGGGATCTACATGCATGGGGGGTTTGACACCATGTGCTGTACACAACATACCAAGATGTGTTGAGGAGTGTAACATCCATCAGTGAAACGTAGAAGAGGCATAGGCCTGTGTAAACATGACAGCATATCCCCACAACATGACAGACATTGTTGGGGCCAAGGTCAGGCATCAAAATGACCCTGCAGCTTCAGGCCATCATGTGCACACTGTGACATGACAGTCCATATACTGAGGATGAGACCACATAAGCACAGCACTGAACATCGTCCATGTATCTGGGGATGGGCGTCTACCAGTATGTGAATGGTTGTCTGTTTGTTGTCCTCCACAGGTGACATCTGACAGACACAGATGGAGGTGCAACATACCAGTGATGGGGCCATGTTAGTGCAGGGCCCCTGTGAGGGTATCGAAGGGGACCCAGCCCAAAGTGGGGATTCACCATGTCCCTGTGACGTACAGGTGGGTGGCCCAGATGGGGCCCCAGTGTGTGTCAGTGGGGTGCAGTGGGAGCTGGATGTGGTGGGGAGGAGCAGGAGGATGACATCAGCGTCCACCTGATGGCCAGTAGCAGTGGGGATGATGCTACACGCCCCTGTGCCACACTGGTGCCACCGGGGCTGGACACTGAACCAGGCCTTGCACCACCCATGTCTGAAGCTGGAACATCTGCCAGGCTCTCACAGGACATACTACAGGAAATGATGTGTGGGCTGGCAGACCACACAGCAGCAACACATGAGGACCTGTTAAGTGGGTGACAGACCACCATGTGGCATGTTGTGGCACATGATGTGACAGGATGCAGTTGCCAACATGTGGGGGGTGGGGGTATGGAATGCACACCATGAGCAGACCTGTCACCCTTGACATCTACAAACAGCGAATGTTGACAAGATGCCAGGTCTCTGTCATCCCTGAGCCCCCAGTTGCATGTGTTTTCAGGGCAGCTGTATGCATATTACCTCATTATTCACAACCATTCACAGGTATCTGCCAGGATCTCCATTGGGACCACGAGGTGCACCTTTTGCAGGTGCAGGCCATGACAGTCATGGCAGAGGGCCTGCAGGCCCTTACATCTGCTATCAATAGACTTACAGAACTCCAGGCCAGTATGGCAGGCAGGGGGGCAGCCACCAGCACCAGCGCCACCACCAGCAAGGGGTGGTCGGGATCCAGGATGACATGGGTTTGGGCAGCCACAAAGGCAATGAAGATGGCCAAGGGGGCAATGTTGAGACACACACAATTTAAAAAGTCTACACCTGTCTGTCTGTGTTTTTCTGCACCACAGGAAGGATCCGGTAGAGACTCCTACCTGATAATGGTGTGAGCGTGCACCCACCTAGGTGGACATGTCATGGGTACCCCTACCCTCAGGTGTCCAACATCACACTCCCACCTCACTCCCATGTATATCCCATACCCCCTCCACTCATGCATGCAAACTGACATGAACATGCAGTCCATTGCTGTTGTGTGGCCACACAGTCATTATCTCCATGCCCTCTTGGACTCTCCTCATAATGGCAGGTGTCCCACACCGTCAACGTGCACGCACCTGTTCCTAGCACACCCCACAGCCTATACTCTATGCACACCCATCCTGACTTGTGCACTGTGTTTGGCAATATGTCCCTCACCCTTCCCTTGGAACCATGTAGATGACTGGTGTTGCAGGTTATGTGCTGAACACTTTTACCCGCCCAGTCACCCCTCACCATAGCAGTGGATGTGCTCACTGAACCACGTCTACCCCGGCACAGACTCAGTTCTGTTGTTACGTGACTCTGTCATATGTCCGCTACGTTTCACCCACAGTGCCATGTGCATACACATGGACATGCCATGGTCCCCAGGCATGTGGGTCGAGTGGGCAGGACATGGCCACCAGCATGTCCCCTGCTGTGCGTGGGAGGGTGGTGCTATCTGGGAGGTCTCAGGAGGTTGCAAACAGCACCACACATACCATCCCTACTGTCTGCTGTTTGCACTGGACCATGTGTGTGACTTGTGTGACCCAGGGAAGCAGTGCTATGTGTGCACCAATGTGCACATTGGTGACAAAAAGAACACATGACCAGGATAGAGTTGTATCAAACTATGTACAGCTTTATTCAGACAACATGGGCTACACATCAGCAATATGTATAGTGAATGGCACATAGTGCCTACATTGGTGGCAGTGGCTGGCCCCACCACAGACCTCTCCTGGCCATTAGGTGATGGCAATAACTAGGACCCAAGAGTTCAAAGGGCTGGGATGCACCCTAGCCCACTACGGGCACTACCCCCCCTGGGGGTCTCCATGGCATGATGGCTCATGCCCTGCAGAGGCTCAGTCCCCATCCCTCAGCCTCCACAGCTCATGAGCCATCATGCACAGGGCATCCACCAGCTGCTTCATGGTCTCAGTTTGTGAATGCTGGGCCTTGCCTGGGCCAGCAGTGCCACAGCCAGGGAGCGGTCCCAGGCCCTTGTCCCCAGGCCCCATGTGCTAGACCAGTCCAGACAAGTACCAAAGCTATGCCTCCAATGGGCAGGAAGAAGACATGGCAGTTTATAAGACCTTTGAGCCAAAGGCCATGTACAATCCAAAGTGGACATTCAAACGGTAAGGCTTGACAAGGTGGAAAGTATTTATTTATTTATTTATTTTATTTACATTCTCTTATATACCGCGCTATTCTGCATCAGTGCGGTTTACATTGAACAAACTGAAATTACATTGAACAGGGCATTATAAACTTGGAGATAACAATTTTACAGGGAACATGGGCTATGGAGGGTTAAGTGGCTTGCCCAAGACCACAAGGAGCACCTGTGGGACTAGAAACCCCAGTCCTTCCGGCCCAAGGTTGCTGTCCTCTAGTGGGATTTGAACCCCCGACCTTCCGGCCTGAAGTACCTTGCCCCAACCACTAGGCCACTCTTCCACTCATGCTCATGCTGCCGCCCGACAAATGTCTGAAGGGTCTATCGAGCTACTCTGCCTACGAGGATGCTTGCGGCTGAATGGAATGCATACACAGCTCTTTGGAACTGGATGGTTCTGCAACAGATATGCTGAGGCAATGATCTCCTTGATCCAGTGCCCTAAGGTAGACTTAGCTGCCATGTCACCTTTACACAGACCTGCAAACAGCAAAAAAAGATGGTATGGCTTGGGAAAGGAATTAGTAACCTTCAAGTACCAGAGAAGCACCTTCCAGACATCCACCAGGTGAAGGTCCTTGTCCTTTCCATGGCCCTGCTCCTTAGAAAAGGAGGGCAAACAAACTGCTTGATGCACATAGAAGAAAGATACCACCTTAGGCAAAAAGGAAGAAACAGGCTGAAAACATACGGCCTCTTCCAAGAAGGATAAGTAAGGATCCCTGCAAGACAATGCCCGTAGCTCAGATGTATGGCTAACCGAGTAGATTGTGACCAGGGAGACAGTATTAAGAGTAAGATTTTTAAGCGAAGCCCACTTCAAGGGCTCAAAGGCCTCCAACACTAAAGCCCAGAGCACTCAGGAGGGAAAGACTGAACACACGAGAGGATGCAGGTGCTGAACCCCCTTAAAGAAAGGGAAAATATCTGGGTGCAAGGGCTATGTAATGCCCCACTACTGGTGCTCGGAAACAGGATAAAATTGCAACCTGGACTTTCAGGGAGCTAAGGGAATGGCCTCATCCAAGCCGCCCTGAAGGAAGGCAAGCAGGGATGGCAAATCTGCCGTATCAGGTCTAGTCTGATGTGTATGGTGCCAATGCTCGAAAAAACAGCAGAAATGCACATAGGCCAAACTGACAAAACTTCTCCTTGCCTTGAAGAGTGTGGAAACCATAGCAGGAGAACAGCCTTAACAAGTTATGCAACACCTCTGAAGAGCAAAGCCATAAGCAAGAAAGAAGCGGAGTCATCCAGAAGGATCGGCCCTTGGCGTAACAGCCCCCTGGGCTCAGGCAATCGCAGAAGAGGTTCCTGCAGGAGACACATCAAGTACCCAAACCATGGCTTCTGTGGCAATCAGGCACCATCAGGAAATCCAGCCTGGATGCCATTTTATGTGTTGAAGAACAGGTCCTATGAGCGGTCACAAAGGAAAAAAAAAACATACAGCAAGCAGTGCTTCGACAAGTACTGAACCAGGGCATCGACACCCCCAGAGCCTGCTCCCCTGCGGCGCATGCTTTGCCATTGGATCAGGTTGCCATCAGGCATCTCTGAATGGCACCAGAGACGCAGAATGTGCTGAAATGCCACCTGACTTTAGAAAGACTATAGAAAGACTAGGGGACATGCAATGAAGCTACAGGGTAAACTATTTAAGACTAATAAAAGAAAATATTTTTTTCACGCAACGTGTAATCAAACTCTGGAATTTGTTACCGGAGGATGTAGTAAAGGCTGTTAGTGTAGCTGGGTTTAAAAAAGGTTTGGACAAGTTCCTGGAGGAAAGGTCCATAAACCATTATTAAGAAGGGACCCAGGATATCAATGCTTGACCCAGTACAAGCATTGCGGAACCTGTGTCTTTTGGGGAAACTGCTAGGTACGTATGACCTAGATTGGCCACTGTTGGAAACAGGATACTGGGCTTGATGGACCTTGGTCTGACCCAGTATGCATATCTTATGTTCTTATGGCCCCATGTGTATGGGGTCTGGGTTGTAGCATCAGTGCATGCTCTGGCTGTGACACTGGTTGGCACAGAGAGGTATGTCCCCACCTGTGCAGGTGGACCATGGGACAGCTTGCAGGGCTCCCATGGGTCCTCTGCAATCATGAGTCCCAGGTGTGTGTCCATGCCTGGCGGGTTGAATCCCTGGAGGTGAGGGGATGCCGGCCTTCTGTCTCAGCCTCCTCCTGTCCCACACACTCCTCTTCCCCTTCCATATCCAATACCTCCAGGGGTTCTTCCCGCCCCTCTTCCTCCTCAGACCATACCATCCCCTCCCCTTCCTCCCCCCATCTCCTTCACCTCACCCTCCCATTCCTCCCCTCCCCTCTCCCTCCCTCCCCATCCTTTTCTTCTTCCTCCTCCTTCTCCTTCTCCCACATCCCAGGCAGAGGTGGACGTCTCCCCCTCCTTCGTGGTCTCGGCCTCTTCCACCACCTCTGTGGCCTGGAGGTCTGCACCGCTTCCACCTGCCTGGACACCCGGGGCATCTGCAACATTTACAGGCTCGGTGAATGGGAACAGAGAGTACCACATCAGTCACATGTTCTCTGCTGACAGGGCAGTCATCAACTGCTGCAAGGGCTGCAAGCCTTTTACATAGCTAATGGCCTGCCAACCATGCAGCAGGTGGAACATGCACAGTGGGGCATGCAGTCCTCAAAGATCAAACAGGATATCAGCTGCACAGGTGTGATGCATCCAGGGGGTGTGGACATGACAGACTAGAGGTTGTGAGTTGACCAATCTGTATAGATAGCTGCAGAGGGGGCTGGCCTCCCATTGGTGTCAATGTGGCTTGATGGGTACATGGTCTTCCACCTCTAGATGCCAACCCCAAAAGCAGGGACCCTGGGGTCCCCTGCAGTGCCTGCACAGATTAGTGCAAAGGGGAGGCCAGACAGTGGCAGCACACCAGCACTGTGTGTATGGTATGCTCTGGGGGTGAGTGTGTTTGACCCCCAGTGTGCATGTGTCCATACACCATATTGAGTTCTATGGGAAGTGTAAGGTGACCTGGCTAAGGTATGCTACCAGCATGCTGGGGACATCAGAGGAGACTGCTACATTAGGGGTCTGTGCAGAGCATTGGGATTACAGCTGGGACCACAGGTGCTGTACATCAGCGAAGGGTGGGGACATATATTGACTTGGCTGGGCAACCAGGGTGCATGTAGGTGCCCCAGTAGTGTGTCTGTGGTGGTATGTGTGGCTACTCAGTGGGTCAGTGGGACATGACAGGCAGGTCATGGTTGAAAGTTGGATGTATGTTGCATTGGAGAGGGTGGGTCAGTGATGTTGGCAGGTTGGCATCATAACAGGATGTGGAGGGATGGGTGGCCTGGGGTGGTGGAGGGTATTGATTCAGGGATACATCTTGTGGCCGCAGCAAGGTCCATTTTCAGGCAACTGCTACACATCTCAGCAGCAATGTAAGGCAGCCAAGCAGAAACCTTAGCATGCTGTGAGAGTGCATGCACACATATGTTCAGATAGGTCAGGGTGACAACAGCACGATTTAGTCCCCCAAAGCCATCTGAAAGGGTGTGTGCACCTGGAAAATGTCTGCTATGTTGGCAGGAGGGGGGCACAGGGCATGCCTGCCTTATACCCACGGGCAGCTCTATCATTAGGCTTAGTGAGGCGGTGGCCTCAGGCGGCAAACTTTGGGGGGGGGCGGCAGAAATGCCCCCAAAAGAGCCACCTCACTCCGCCTTCAGTTTAGAAAAAAAACACGTACAAATTGCTGCCTGTCCCCTGTCGTTCATTCTGCTCTGCATTATGAAATGACAGGATACCAGTGCGGAGCCTCGCGGCGGTAAGGAACTTCTGCTGCTGCTGTGTCCTGCCCCCAAAAGGAAGTGATGCTAGAGTGGAACACCGCAGCAGCAGAGGTTCCTTACCATCGGGAGGTTCCGCACCGGTTTCCTGTCATTTCAAACGAAGAGCAGAACGAACGACAGGGGACGGGGAGGCAAAAAGAGAAGAGGAACAAGAACGAGCTGCACGGGGGATGGGGGGGAGGAGAAGAGATATGAGCTGCATGGGGGGAAGGAGAAGAGATATGAGCTGCATGGGGGGGGAAGGAGAAGAGATATGAGCTGCATGGGGGGGGGAAGGAGAAGAGATACGAGCTGCATGGGGGGGAGAAAGCTAGCACGGGGGAGGGAAGAAAGCTAACACAGGGAAAAGAGGGTTGGAAGGTAGCTGACAGATGGAAAAAGATGGCTGAAAGGGCACAGAGGGGAAGGAGATAGCTGAAAGGGAACAGAGGGGAAGAAGATGGCTTAAGTGAACAGAGAGGGGAAGGAGATGGCTGAAGGGCACTGAGCGAGGGCAAGGAGATGGCTGAAGGGCACTGAGAGAGGGGAAAAAGATGGCTGAAGGGAACTGAGAGAGGGGAAGGAGATGGCTGAAAGGGAACTGAGAGAGGGGAAGGAGATGGCTGAAAGGGAACTGAGAGAGGGGAAGGAGATGGCTGAAAGGGAGCTGAGAAAGGGGAAAGAGATGGCTGAAGGGAACTGACTTGGGGGGAAGAGGGGGATAGAAGGGAGCTGACATTTGGGGATGGGACTGGTAGGTGGTTGTGTAATAAGAGGAGGCTGGCAGCGAGGGGACACTGGGACTGGAAGGGAGCTGACATGTGGGGAGGGTCATTGGGACTGGAAATAGGCTGAAGGAAGGAAGTGAAGAAAACAAAAGAAAAGACAAGAAATGGCAGAGTGCTAAGAGAAGACACGAAAGCAGAAGCCTCAGATCATGACCAGAGAATAAAATGGTCAGACAACAAAGGTAGAAAAAAATAACTTTATTTTTAATTTAGTGATTGGACTTTGCTATTTTTATAGCTTACACAGTATGGGATACTGCATCTCTTATCTGGTGTTGCACTGCATGCAGAGTCTGGCTTCTTGGGGTTTGTTTAATTTTTCTCTAAATATTTTATTTGTACTTTAGGTTGTGATCATTTATTCTGTACTTGGTGAGAATCTGTATGCCTAGTGTGTGACCAAGGCTGTGTGTTCTGTTATAAAATCTTTACGCAGGGATCTGTACTGTAGCAATTTGCCTTGTTCAGCTTTTCAAATAGGTGTTAGATATTCTAGGGCCTGCTGCAGTATTTATAGTGCTGCTTTTTTTTGTATGAGTTTTGGAAGTTTATGCTGGTAATGGTATGGTAGATTTGGCCTTGTAGATCATTGGTGACTTTTGTAGGGTTTTATATTAGCTTTCAATATTCCTGGTATTATGGTGATGAGTGAGCAGGAGAAAATGGAAATAGAAGAAAAAGACACTTGTACCTTTAAAACTACTGACAGCTCAGCTCTACACAGAGGTAGGAAAGCTACTATGAAAAAAGCCAAGCCAAGCCACGCCCTAGCTGTAATGAGGAGGCAGGCTTAGCTGCTGATTATGAGCACACATGCTCAGAGGAAGCTCTGATAGGAAGGAAACAGGTTTTTAAACCCGTCTTCAAACAGAAGAAGGGAGTTCACAGCTCTCGTTTGAGTTCAGCTTGGAGGAACAGGAGTGCTAGTTCCAGGAGTTCATCTGGTTCAAAGAGTTCCAGCCGTGGGAGAGAAGGTGCCAGTTTGAGTCCAGGTCCTAGGAGCTCATGGATACCTGAGAGACGTGAGTGTGCTGATTTCCAGCTGCTGAAAGCTAAGAGCAGAGAAGGAAACACTCCATGTCTGGGAAAGGTTCCTAAACCAAAAGCCAGCCAACGTTCTTGGAGAAAGGCTGCAAACCTGTGGGAACAGGTACCTTTATCCTGTATTCAGAGTCCTAAGCTGAAAACTTCAACTGACAAAAGGTGGGTGGATTCATTTCACTGGGGAAAGAACCAGGACCCAACCGTTAGCAGGGAAGTTAATTTGAACTCAGTAAAAGCTTTGAAGCAAGCATTTCATGGAAGAGAAGCTTACTCTCCTTATGTAAATGTTTATGACCAAAAGGAGAAATTATGGAATGAATTTTGGGAATTCTTACAAGCCAGAAAACCTGAAGAAAGTGCTGAGGCCTGGAGTAGAGATAAACCAGCCACAGTACCGGAGCCCATGCAGATAGAATTACCTGAGTCACAATCTTCCCCAGAAGATTGCCAGATGGATTGCTCTTTTTGTCTTAGGGAAGCATAAGTTCCTGTGTGCAAGGCTAAGGAAGCTTTTGTAGAAGAAAGAAGGTATTTCTGCTAGAAGGAGCTCATAAGGCCGTGTTATGTTTATTGTCATGAAGACAGCTGCTTGTGTTTGAAGAGACTTGTGCTGCATTTACTTCAAGTACAATTTCCTTTTGTTTACTCTTCTATTACTGGAGAAGTTATCCATTTTTGTGTTCATGTACAGAACTTTAATGCGTGTGGAAATCCACAATAATAAAAAATATTCTTGTTTGCCTCAACCTCCGGTTGCACAACTACAGTTTGTCTTTTTGAATACAGTTTTCTCAACTACAAGTCCCAGAGTGCATTGCTGGTGGCAAAGGGAAAATACAGTTCATTTAAGGACAAACAAGGCAGCCCATAGCTGTAAGCCTCTGGCCCAGGCTTGGGTACCACAGTACTGGAGAATATTTGTTAGTGAGATGACCAGAATCATTTTTTTTTTTTTAAGATATTGAGTTCTGTGGGTGAATGTTCTAGTTCTGCTCTGCACCCACTGTTGATGGAAGGGGTTCTGTGGGTGCAAAATATATGTTCAAAAAGAAAAAGCAAGAACCATAACGCAGTTTATAACAAAATAAAAATGAGTTATAATTTAGTTTTATAAAGTGTGCTATGGTTCTCGCTCATTCTTTTAGTTCCTTGGTGTGCAAACGTATTTCCTCCATATTATATAATTAGCTTTTTGGTTTCCCTGAGTTTTGAGTAGGCAACCTCCCCCACACTACGGGGGGAGGGGGGGCGCCATCTCATTCTTCGCCTCAGGCAGCAGATTGCCTTGAGCCGCCCCTGCTTATACCTACTACAATTGTGCATATAGTAGTGGTGTGCTAACACAGACATGCCTGATAGGTGAATGGGTGGGTATGGAAGAGTCAGTGGTAGATTTTGAGCCCTGATGGCCCCTGTGGTCCCTCAGTGCCATCCTGTGATTCTGCCAAGGATGTGTCAGGGACTGCTGGGTGGCTCTCAATTCCACAGACCACAGGTTTGCACCCTTGGTACAGACCTGTGGTACCATGCACCTTATGGCAAAGTGTGCCCCCTATCTGCTTGATATGGTGTTATTCACATATGTGTGTGATGTTGACCCTTGGAAAGGTGTGATACGGCACAGAACATGTATGCTGTGACATCCCCATCTCTGCAATGAGCAATTGTGGCATGCCCACAGCAGCCATTCACATGATGCATCACCACATACCTATATGTGTTGACTGGGGGATGACTGACACGTCCATATGATGCATCTGGGGCAGCATGTCAGCCCCTGCATATATTGGTGTAACTCTGTTGTCTGGACAGTGCCCCGGTCTCCCACGCCAGAGATGCTAGTGCATACATGTGTAAATTTGCAAGGAACATCCTGCTTGGTGCATGATGCATGGACATATGCCTGCATGTGTAGTCCAATGTTGTGATTTGGCCAGGGCCAGTGCATCACTCATGTTGTTGTGTCACACACATTCTACATTACTCAACATCTGCAGATTGCTGCATCTCCTCCAACAGCTGCTGGAAGAAGTCCAGTCGCCTCCGGCGCATCTCCATGACCTTTTTTACGTAGATCCTCCACTTGTGGTAACAGGAATAGTTGCCATCTGTGGTGTTCCAGACATACCAGTGGCGACAGTATCACAGAATGCCCATGGGTATGTGTTTTGTCACAGTATTCAGGTTGCAGGCTGCAGCTAGCAAGCCCCTTTGGGGCTGTACAGTACCTCCCCCTTCATGGCCACACATCCATCACTGCTGGCCATTGCCCCCTGCCATCACACTGGCATGTCACGGAGGTGGCATTGTTACCACATTTGTGGCCGTGCCTTGGTGCCGCCTTTGCAATGGATGCTGTCTTGTCACAGATCACTGTGAGAGTGACACTTGGCACATGATGTGACCCATGTTCCTCAGCATATTTCCAAATCATCATGTGAACGTGTGTGTCTGTTGACACAGACTGACCTTACATGTTCTATGACAGACGTCCATGGCTACTACCTGTTCCAACCCTGTGTTTGTATTCTGATGTGAGGTGGCTCTGATCACTGTTTCTTGGATGTAGGTAGATGGCTGGTCTTCGGTCTTTTGCAATGCTGTGTATCAGGCAGGTAGGCAGGACTGACTGTGGAATGTGGGCACATGTTAGCACGGTCAGCATATGCATATGGCTACATGTTGGCATTCTAGACATGGTAAGGCTGTTGGGAACATCAAATGGATGTCAGTGCATTTGGGGACAAGGCTGACATTCATAGGTGGTGAGCCATAAACTGTGGCTACACCTGGTCAGCAGTGTCGCACCATGCTGTGGGTCACTACCTGCAAATGCAATCCATTATCAGGTCATGGTCCAGCTTGGTAGAGTTTTTACAGAGGTGCCAGTACAGTGCCTTGTCGGGCTATTCCTCCTCTCAGGATTTGACTTTGGTGTTTGTCTGTATACAACATGCGCTGTAATAACATGATCTGTTTACTGCTCTGTATTGGCCCCAGTGTTATTGGCCATGTTTCAGCAAGGCCAATGATACTGTCACTAATAAGGGTCTTATCAATATACCCAACAGCTTGGGGATGGGTTCCAGGATGTTAATCGGATTCTGAAATATTTTGACTGACAGATGGCAGAGGGTGATGGAGGACGGAACCCACTTGGATGGAAGGGTGGCGATTAGCGGTGTGGCCCAGGATAGGGTCCTGGGACCTGTGTCATTCTATGTATGTATGCATGATACTGGCCAAAAACTGTTTGGACAGGTCTGGCCTCCTGCAGATGACACATAGATGTCGAACAGAGTGGACTCCCTTGAGGGAGTTGATAGCATGAGGACAGGTTAACAAATGTTGAAGGAATGGTATAATGCTTGACAGTGCCACTATGATGTGAAGAGGGGCACTGTCAGATACTGGGAGACATACATCCCAGGGAATCATCTGCAATGGGGGTGAGAGTTTGTTGCGCGCAGACCAGGGGACATAACCTTGTTGAAATAGAGTCTGAGGATTTGACATTGGCAGGACAGCATGACACAGCAGTGGCAGGGGCCAGAGGCCTGCAAGGTTGCATACAAAGATGTATGGCCGGCTGATAGGTGGAGGTACGTATGGCACAGTACAAGGTGGTGGCAAGGCATCACTTGGAATACTGTATTAATGTTTGCAGACCGTCCCTCGTGAAAGTCATGAAACAGCTGGAAAAGGTTCATAGGATGGTTGGCCACATCATCTTCAGCCTGCATCAGACAACCTATGGGAAGAGACCTGAGGACCTATATATGTCCACTCCAGGGGAAGGGGGGGGAGGGGAGATTTGAATCAGAAATTTCAGACCTGTGGCATCTTGCTGTACACACAAACCTCCTCCAAAGAGGTGAGAGTTTAACAACATGTAGCTGCATGGGTGTCAACCATAAGGCAATGTCTGTGGATACCTTTCCACTGAAAAGGTGATGGCTGCTTGGAATGGTCCCCATTGGAAGTGGTGGTGGCAAATATAGTCACAGACCTCAAAATGTCCTGGGACCAACACAGTTGATCCTTTTATGGCAACAGCATGTCAGCAAACACAACATGACCATCTCGTCTATCTCATTAGGTTGGGTTGACCTATACAGAGCAGGGTGAACACCTTTGAACCAAGACATGGGGAGGGCTGACCTTCACAGATTAGCAGGTGCCCCTACATTTGCCACCTTGCTTGGTGGATGTGATGGACCAGACCTTTGTGATAATGCACAGCGACAGAGAGCCTTTTCCACCCTGCTTGTTCACATAGAACATGCCTACCTGATTGTCCGTTTGAACTAGGACTGTCTTGTAGTTGAGCTGGGTGTGAAATACTCGAAGAGCAAGGAAGATTGCTCTGAGCTCCAGGAGACTGATATGAAGATAGGCCTCCTGGGGAGTCCAGGCACCCTGGGTAGAAAGGCTTTGCAGATGGGCTCCCCAACCCATCTGTGAAGCATCCGTTGTTAGAGTGGCTTGGGGTGAGGGTTGCTGAAAAGGAGACCCCACCAAAAGGTTTTTGGGTGACTGCCACCATTGGAGGGACAAAATAAGGCGATCCGAGTTTGCTATTTTGTCTGACAGGCAACCTGACGCCTGAGTCCACTGAGTGGATAAGGTCCACTGGGCTGCTCTCATATGGAGGGGAGCATAAGGAACCACATGCACGGTAGATGCCATGTGGTCTAGCAACCTCTAACATTTCCCGAACAGTGAGGTGAGGTTTTAGCACTGCTTGGGAAGCTAACTGCACAATGCAAAGGCAGCGGTGCTGTGGAAGGTAGGCCCTTGTCTGTCTGTTATCCAGAAGAGCTCCTATAAACTCTAGGGATTGAGTGGGAGCAAGGTTGGACTTTGTGAACTTTATGACAAGTCCCAAATACTGAAGGATGCGCATTGTGCAAGACGGAGCAACCCTGGCATCTGGCTCTGAAGGAGCTCGAATGAGCCAGTCGCCTAAGTAAGGGAAGACGAATATTCCCAGGGTGCAGAGAAATGCTGCTACCATGGCCATGCATTTTGTGAACACCCTTGGTGCAGAAGCCAGGCCAAAAGGAAGAACCCTGTATTGGTAGTACTTCCCTTGAAACAGGAATCGAAGGAACTTTCGGTGAGTTGGATGGATGAGAACATGAGTGTACGCATCCTTGAGATCTAGAGAACAAAGCCAATCCTGACTCTGAAGGTATGGTAGCAGAGTTCCTAGAGAAATCATTTTGAACTTCTCTCTGAACAGCAATTTGTTCAATTCTCCGAGGTCTAGAATGGGTCTGTGTCCTGTTTTCTTTGGAATAAGGAAATAGGAGAAGTAAAACCCTGTACACCATTGGGGAATGGGTACCTCTTCTATTGCCCCTTGAGCAAGGAGCATAGTGACTTCTTGACCTAACCGGTCGTTGAGAGAGGTCTGAGAATTGAACTGTCTTACTACTGTAGGAGGGGGCATGCTGCAGAAATGAAGCTTGTATCCCTCTCTTACAATACACAGAGTCCAATTTTCTGCTGTTATCTGACCCTATCTAGGGGCAAAATGACATAACCTTCCTGGGATGGTGGAGGGTTCTGGGCCGTTCAGGGCCAGGAAGGCAAAGTTCTCTAGACAGGAGTCAAAGCCCCTGTGGAGGCTGAGTCTGCTGAGCCGGTTGAGGCTTAGCTGCTTTTGGTTGCCTTTGTTGCCTAGGTAGTTGCCGCTGTCCCTTTTGGGCAGACTGACCTAAACGATGTCCCTGCTGGGTATAGGAGGGATAAAACGTTTTCTTCTTGCTGAAGAATGGTTTCTTAGAGGATCTTCTCCTCGCAGGATCAGCTGTAGATTTAGACAATCTATCCAAAGTGATATTGTCAGCATCTATCTCATTAGCTTTTTCCTGCCAAAGAGATTCTCTCCTGTGCAAGGTATATTCCCCAGTTTGTCCTGTACCCAGATTTCCAAGTCAGATGCCTGGAGCCAGGCTATTCTACGTACACCTATGGCAATAGCAGAGGTTCTGCTTATGCATTCAAAGCAGTCAAAGGCTGCACAATTCACAAACTTGGAAACATCCTGAGCATGTTTAACAAGAGCAAGATAATCTTGCCTTTTATCATCAGGAAGGAGAGGGCTCATAAGCTCTAAGTCTCCTGTGACCTCCTTAAGGAACATTCCCATATACAAGATATAGGAACTGATCCTAGCAGAAAGCATGGAAGCCTGGAAGGATCGACGTCCAAAGGCGTCAAGAGTCCTACACTCACGTCCTGGAGAATTAGATGCATGCCTTTTTGCACTCTTTATCCGTCTCATGGCTGATTCCACCACCATGGAGTCGTGTGGTAATTGAGTCTTCTGAAACCCAGGACAAGGATGAACTTGATACATGGTGTCGAGTCTTCGAGGGCGAGGAGATGTGGTCAGAGGTGTTTCCCACATCCTTAACATAAGATCATGCAAGATCTCATGAATAGGTAAGGTAGCTGCCTCCTTGGGAGCTTTAGTGTATTGCAGGATTTCTAATTCCTTTGCCCTAGGCTCTTTTTCAGGAGTCACTGTGATGGAAAGACCTTGGGCCACATCTCGGATAAAATCCTGAAAGGACATATCCTCTGGTGGAGACATCCTACGCCGAGGAGAAGAGGAATCCTCAGGAAGAAGTACTCTGGTATCGGCAGAGCTTTCAGAGTCTTCAGACTCATCCGAGGATTCGAAGTATCTCCGATCCGGGTGATTGTGCAAGGCACGGTACCGGTACTGGTACCGATCGAAGTCGGCATCGGAGTGGTCCGGTGCCGACTTGTCGATGCCGGATAGAGACGCATGTCTCGGTCCCGGTAGAATACCTGCCGATGTCGATGCAGTCGGTGCCGGTACCAGAGTCAATGCCGGTACTGGTTGAATTGTCTGAAGCGGTTTCAGGGGCATCGAGGCCATGAGAAGAGCCGCCAGACTGCGTTCAATAGCCAAGAATCTCTGGTCTATTGACACTGCTGATGCTTGGGTATCAGTACCGGATGAAGCGGCCGGAACCCCAGAGCATGGTACCAATAGTTCTGCCGAGTTTGAATCCTCGAGAACATCCTGGAGCGCCGTTAGTGCTTTGGAAGCCGAAGCCTCCTGCCGGGGCACTTTTGTCAGTGAAAGTCCCTCAAGGGCAACGCCAGAGGCATCTCGATATTTAGAAGGAGATCTATCCTTTGAGGACCGGCTAGATTTATGTTTAGTTACCTGAGATCCATGGGAGGAAGATGAAGCCCTGGAAGATGTCGATGCCACGGAGGCTGCATCGGAGGGAAAAAGGGTGCTCAGCAGCTCGGTTTTGCCAGCCCCTTTTCGACATCATCCCACAGACAACACACTCTGAAATAGAGTGGTCAGGACCTAAACATTTGAGGCACCACTCATGGGTGTCAGTGACGGAGATGGTACCGCCACACTTAGAACACTTTTTAAAACCCGAAGCGGGTTTTTCCATTTTGAGGGGAAAAAAATTGGGCCTAGTGCCCAAAATGGCACGTGGCACCCGAGAAGAAAATTACTGGAGAAAGACTCCAGAAACAAAGTTGTTTTGGGGTTTTTTGGGTTTTTTTAAGAAAAAAGAAGAACCGGCGGTACCGGTATAGCATCGAGGGAAGGCAGACGTGACCACAAAATAGAAGCATAAGAAGGGAAATTTTCTGCGGTGACAGGATGTGCGACCTGTCGGCTCCGCGGAAAATGAAGAACTGGAGAGGGACAGTTGGGAAAGGTGGGAAGGCAGCACGCAGGCGCTGTGGGATGCTCCTAAAAGCTTTCCTATTGGATGCTGGGGAGCGTTCCCGCGCAGGCTCCATCGGTGCCGACAATACCCATATGTGAAGACTACATTCCTGCTTGTTCCTGGAGATAGCTTTTACCACACTCAGCCACAGTAGACCAAGGTGTTAGGGTTATCACCTAACATACAAACGAACCTCGATTTCCTTACAAGGTTGTATGTAATGGGACAAAACAGGACAGAAACCAAGGAGATAAAAATGTTCGCCAGGCACAGAAGGGCCCCTTATGTAGCATAAGGCCAAGATCCATGACACCTGACCCGTTTGCCTATCTGTGCTGAGGAGAAACAGCCCCACAATCTGCTGCACTGTCAGGCTGTTGGTGATGGGACGTGTTAGCTCAGTGTTGCACATGGTGGATATGAATGCTGGTGCTGGGATTCAAATGAACCCCCTCTGGTTCAGATATGAACAGACACACTCCATCCATGTGTGTGCGGGTCCACCATATGTTTCCTCAGAAACCACAAATGAGTGTCCCTTGCGGTTTTACAGATTCCCCTGTGCAATGGCAGGGATACATATGTGAGCCTCCATAGAGCCCCAGTCTGTGGAGTCACCGGGTCAGAGTGCACTCACATATCTATGTCCCCATCTCTATTGTGGGTCCATGCAGCCTGTTGTTTGTTAAAGTTGGTCTGTTAGTTGCAATGTATGGCAATTATCGCTCTGGCAGGTCTGTGGATCCTGATGTGTGGCCCCTGAGGTCTACCTTTGTGCGGTGCCCCATTATTTGCAGTGCGTTAGCCTGGAATGAATGTTACAGCATGGGATCATAGGAGAATGTAACATGGTCTCCCAATGCAATCCTGAAGGCATCAATCCACACAACTTGGTCTGTGAACTGTGTGGAACACATAGTGACCAGCATGTTGCCTGTGTAGTATTGGAGTAGAGTCAAGGGGGCCTGTTATTACATGGATCCACATATAGGTCACATGTGACTGAGCAGGTGGCACATACCACATTCTAGGGGGAGCCAACGCCAAAGAACATGTTCTCTTTGTGAAGAACTGTATGGACCAGATTATACATAGGGGTGACATGGAAAAAGGGGTGACGACCTGTGGTCATGCAACCTTTATGCACTGCAATCTGACAATGTGCCACACAAGGTGTCCACAGCATTGTAACATGACAACATGGCAGATGATGGCAGATAATGACTATTTTGTCCCTCCAATGGTGGCAGTCACCCAAAAACCTTTTGGTGGGGTCTCCTTTTCAGCAACCCTCACCCCAAGCCACTCTAACAACGGATGCTTCACAGATGGGTTGGGGAGCCCATCTGCAAAGCCTTTCTACCCAGGGTGCCTGGACTCCCCAGGAGGCCTATCTTCATATCAGTCTCCTGGAGCTCAGAGCAATCTTCCTTGCTCTTCGAGTATTTCACACCCAGCTCAACTACAAGACAGTCCTAGTTCAAACGGACAATCAGGTAGGCATGTTCTATGTGAACAAGCAGGGTGGAAAAGGCTCTCTGTCGCTGTGCAATGAAGCTTTGCGACTATGGGCCCTCAGCAGAGAGCAGCAGATTCATCTCCTTGCGGTGTATCTTCTAGGCATTCAAAACTCTTGGGCAGACAGACTCAGTCGAGTTCTGCTTTCACAAAAATGGTCTCTCCATGCAGACCAGGTGGCCAAAAGTTTTCAAATTTGGGGAACCCCAGACATAGACCTCTTTGCAAGTCTGCTGAATGCCAGACTTCCCCAGTTCTGTTCCAGAATTCTGGCTCGAGGTTTTCAGGCTAGGGATGCTTTCCTCCTTCATTGGGGTCAGGACTTCCTGTATGCCTTTCCACCCATTCCCCTAATTCCCAAAACCCTGTTCAAGCTTCAGAGAGACACAGGTCATATGATCCTCATAGCTCCACGTTGGCCACAGCAAATGTGGTACCCTCTGCTCCTGCATCTCTCTCAAGCTCTGCCTCTGGAGTTAGGATCTGCTCCAGATATCCTTTCTCAAGAGGACGGGATGCTGTGGCATCCCAATCCCCAATCTCTGCATCTCAGGGCCTGGTTGCTGAAAGCCTAGAACCTCATGGTCTTAACCTTTCCCAGCAGGTAAAGGATATCTTTCATGCTTCCAGGAAACCTTCCACAAGATGCTCTTATGCATTTAAGTGGAAAAGGTTTACCATATAGTGCTTGCAGAACTGGAGTACCTCCTTCATTTATGAAATGCAGGGCTTAAGACCAATTCAGTGAGAGTCCATTTGAGTGCTATAGCAGCTTCTTTCAAGACTCTCAATGGACAACCTATTTCCTCTCATCCTCTCATAGCGAGATTTATGGGAGGCCTTCTTTTAACGAAGCCTCCCATTAAGCCACCACCGGTGGCATGGGACTTGAATCTGGTACTTGGGCAGCTCATGAAACCGCCCTATGAACCATTAGCCACTACCTCTTTGAAATTCCTTTCCTGGAAAGTTATCTTTCTCATTGCAATCACATCAGCACGTCCCATCAGTGAATTGCAAGTGTTGGTGGCTGATCCTCCTTATACAAGGTTCCATCATGATAAGGTAGTCCTTAGGACTCATCCACACTTTATGCCAAAGGTGGTTTCGCCCTTTCATTTGAATCAAGCGGTTTATCTTCCTGTATTATTTCCAAGGCCTCACGCCTCAAATGCAGAAAGGAACCTTCATATTTTGGACTGTAAAAGAGCTTTGGCCTTTTATTTGCAAAGGACACAGCAACATAGAAAATCATCTCAACTCTTTGTTGCTTTTGATCCTAGTCATTTGGGACTTCCAGTCTCTAAAAGGACACTGTCCAATTGGATTGCGCAGTGTATATCTTTTGCCTATGAGAGTAAGAACCTTCCTCTTGAAGGCCATGTCACAGCTCACAATGTGAGAGCCATGGCAGCCTCAATGGCTCATTTTCACTCTGTGTCTATCGACGACATCTGTCGAGCAGCTACTTGGGCTTTGGTACATACCTTCACAGCCCATTACTGTTTAGACAATGACTCCCGCCGGAATGCCTTGTTTGGTCAGGCTGTTCTTGAACACCTGTTCCAGACTTAATCAACTCCTACCCACCATCCCTGGTAGGATGCCAGAGATCCATGGGGGGACATGGAGCCCTTTCACAAGGGCACACAACTTTCTGGGGCCATCTCCCTGGCATCTGCAGCTAGGGAGTCCCCATATGTGAAGACTACATTCCTGCTTGTTTCTGGAGATAGCATAGTTACTCACCTGTAACAGGTGATCTCTGGGAACAGCAGGAATTTAGTCTTCACAACCCACCCACTTCCCCTAGGAGTTGTATCTCTCTCTCTTTCTCTCTCTCTCTCTTTTGTCTCAGCTATAAACTCAACTGGAGAGGGACAGTTGGGAAAGGTGGGAAGGCAGCACGCAGGCGCTGTGGGATGCTCCCAAAAGCTTTCCTATTGGACGCTGAGGAGCGTTCCCGCACGGGCTCTGTCGGTGCCGACGATACCCATATGTGAAGACTAAATTCCTGCTGTTCCCGAAGATCACCTGTTACAGGTGAGTAACTATGCTGTACTCAGAACAGAAACCTCAAAATGCACCAGGGATTCCACACAGGATTAAAACCATATACATGATTGTGATAAAGGCCTCAATTCTAATAAGGACCTTGCAATCCATCAGAGAATAAGAAACCGGATGCTAGGAATCCTGACAAAGTGGTACAGGAGAAGAATACCAGTACGGCATTGATCATAGAAGTGTTGGTATCAAGTGATTATTCTGTGAAGTACGTGGAGAGGCAGAAGATCTTGACATACTAAGAGATGCAGTCAGAGACAATGAAAATGTGGCAGGAAGATACAGATATATTTTCCATTGTACTTGGAGCGATAGGCTTGATAAAGAAGACCTTCCAAGCACATCTTGACAAAGTACCCATACAGATTAGATCTTACAGACTCCAGCAGGAGGCTCTCTTTGGCACAATGCAGGTATTATACCAACCATTAGCAGTTGAGTTAAGAGACACAGATCATACTCCACATACACTGGCTTAGAGGTGAGGTGCACTACAGCCATAGTATGTGCAAAAGTAAGCCATTTGGAGATACTATCCAGTCAGAGATAAGGTCCCGGGGACGTATAGTTGTGGGTTGCACTTTGATATCAGATCCCAAATCCAACATATGTCGCAGCACACCATTGGATCCATTCAGACAACACAGTATGAATATGGCACCACAACACATCAGAGAAGAGAGGGCCACCCACCAAAACTCACAGATCAGGCAGGTAGGCCATTCAGCAGAGCTGGTACAAAGACACCAATGGTAACACTGCAGGAGCTGCTAAGATCAACTGTGGTGATGTGAGTCTCTGTGCATGAGACCCCCTTAACCATACAATCCACAGAGTGGGGATCTATGGAAGAGTGGCCAAGAAAAAGACACTGGTTACAGTGAGACACGAGAAAAGATATTTGGTGTTTTCACACCAGCATGTGACACTTCCCCCAAACATGTGGAGGAGGGTCCTCAGGGCAGTTGAGCTGGGATTTGCACTTGTTGGGCCATCAGGGGAAACATCATGTTTTGCCCACATCCAATGCCCCCTGAACACCATTCCCATAGTGAGATATGGTGATCACAGCATTATGCTGTGGGGTTTGTTCACATTGGGGGGTAACAGGAAATGTTTCAGGATTGCAGGACCAATGGATGACACTATGTACAGATCAGTTCTCGAGGAAAACCCTGCTATAGTCTGCCTGAGCTTTGAGACTTGGATTACAGCTCACAACAGTGAGCCTAACCATACAGCTTGGGCTACACTGGGGTTGTAGAAGGGGACACATGTAAATGTCTTGGAGTGGTCTAGTCACTGGCCAGACCACGGTCCAATTTAGAATCTATGGCATTAGCTGAGGAATGCTATACACCACTACAAACCCTCACACTTTGAGATACTTGCTCAGTTCTGGGTTAGGGAATGCCAGGAGCTCCCAGTGGCTAGATGTGCTAGGCTGCTAGGGACATACCTTCAAGAAACATGCAGCTGTAATGGCAGCAAAAGGTGGCTCTATGGTCTCTGGACTTTGGGGGTGCATACATATACACATTCCTGCTTCTATATATATGTTAGTGTTGTGATTATTGTTTGTGTCACCAAACAAGGTAGATTGCACCTTTCAGAGTGGTAGGCATGGTGTGATCACATGGTTCAGACCCCCAGAACCCCATGGTTTCACCTGGCCAGAGGGTTATGGGTGGAACAGAGGTTCACCCTCTGACAGTTCAGTAATCTTACACACAAATTACATACCACTTCAGTGTGACGTATGTAGATACCCTCTGATGGGCTGGACCAGGCCACAACTATAATGCACCTACAATATACCACCATAGGCTGCATAATGCTGTACCCCTTTGATAGTTATGTACCTTTCATGATTTGTCAAAGTACTGCCCCAGGGCCTGTGTGATAACCACAGAGGCTGTGTATGGCAGCCTGGTGCAGACCTACACCAGTAGACCTGCATGTAGTGGCACCTCAGGGGCTGCGGTCACACTCTCACAACCATGGATGGTGTATACGCATGCCCACACATTTTTTTGTATTTTTAAAATGCATATACCTGTAGTTACAGTGATGAAAAGGTTATGGAAACATTGCATGTACTAGATCCTGGCAGTGTTGAATACTACACAAGCTACTATCCACTGTACCTGTGCAAAACCATGTAAAGGTGTCAATTACCCCTCCCCTGAGGTATCGATACACTGTCATATACATATTCACACCTCACTGATCAGAGAATTACCCCTCTGTGTCTACAGTGTGCCCATTAGATGATGTGTGCTGCCTACAACCTGCTATGTGGTGCTAAGTTGGTTGTGGTACCTGTCTCCATGTACTTACAGGTACCACAACCAACTTAGCACCACATAGCACAGGTAGTCAGGCTAGGTATTAAAATGCCTCTGGAGGTGCTTCCAGGAGTGGTGGACCCTGAATATGTCCTGCCTGACACTAGAGGAGGGAAATAGCTTTCTCTGGCGGCAGCAGATAAGCCTGCCCAGGAGCTCGAGGTCCACCTCTATGAAACACAGCTTTCAGAAGCAAGCAGCCATTTTGTCTGGTTATATTGTTGGATGATGTCCTGGGTTTGCAGCGTTCCACAGCGCGTCCTGCTGGGCGGCGTGTTGCAAGGCACCCTGCTGGGCGGCACATGCAGCAAGGCGCCTTACATGGTTACATTGTCGCCTTATGCTTGCAGGGCTGTGACACTGACTTATGAACTTGTGTGTTTTTCTTGTACCATTCCTCCTGTTGTACTGTGTTTTTCAGCGCTGTGTCCTACCTAGTGAGATGAGTGTGTGTTTCCCTTAACATAGTAACAGTATTTGAAGACCGTCACAGGCCTTCTTTTGGGCCAAACGAGGACAATGTAGAACAATATGAGATGGCCACGGCCATCGTGTGTGTCTGTGGGGATTGAACCCTCCATGTGTTACATACTGGGTCATTGCCCTAACCACTAGGCTACCCACTCCACACCTACACCAGTAGACCTGCATGTAGTGGCACCTCAGGGGCTGTGGCTACACCCTCACAACCATGGATGGCGTATACACATGCCCACACATATTTTGTATTTTTAAAATGCACATATCTGTAGTTGCAGTGATGAAAAGGTTATGGAAACATTGCATGTACTAGGTCCTGGCAGTGTTGAATACTACACAAGCTACTATCCCCTGTACCTGTGCAAGACTAAGTAAGGGTTTCAATTACCCCTCCCCGAGCTCTACATATATCTGCATATATATGTCTACATGCATATATATATCTGCATGTGTTGCCTGTGTAGGATGGTGCAAATATATATATATGTCTGTGCAGATATATCCGTCCACACATATCTATATCTCTGCATCACTGTATAGTCATATCTTTGTGGCCTTGGGCAAGTCACTTAACCCTCCATTGCTCAGAAAAATCCAAGTTATCAATGTCCCTGTTTAATGTATGTTTACCAAGTTTAAGTTACAATGTAAACTGCTTTGATTGAAATGATAAAGCGGTATAAAAAAAAAAACTTGAATGAATGAATGAAAGAAACATACAGAAACAGCTGGTGTTGAGGGTTGGCCCTGTGGTTAGGCCAACTGCATAGTTTATTGGGAACCAGGGTTTCAAACACCAGGGTCATATCACATGGCACTCCTTTGCCTTCTATAACAGGGCTGTGTGTACAGAATTGTTTACTTTTGGACGTATGTATGTATATGACCCAAGATATCCATTGGTAGCAGGTAGCACCTCTTTGCCTTAACACATTGGTTTTCAATGCAGGGCATTTTTGGCCACACACCCCCATGGTCTGTTCCTCTGACTCTGCCTTTGGTACTGTTCTATATTCTGCTATTAGATTGTCCCACCATCCCCCATAATGCATTGTACATTCAAAACTGAATTCTGCATGCCCTCTAGGACAGGCAGAGGCTCTGTCCCTTCACACAACAGCATGCTTTTATAGGCCCTCATGGCCTTCATCACACATAGGGCTACAGGGACCTTTAACTACCATTTGCAAAGCTCACCATGATTGGGAAGTGGGTCACAAAGCACCTGGTCCACAGGTTCAGTACAACCACCGATCTACATAGCAGCTGTTGAGCTGCATGTGTAGTCGGTATTGTGTGCCAGAGGGGCATGTCCATTCTAATATTGGTATGACCTGTGCTCTCTTGTTGGTGGACCCATTTGTCTCCAGGTCTTGGGAACACGTCAGGTATCCCATTACACACAGCCAGGTTGCAGCAATGGGGTCACCTATGGTGTGCATTGCCATTGAGGGTGCTGGGGAAAAGGGGGGGAGGCGGCCTTATTATGGTGGATAGAAGAAATCCAGACACCCAGAGCAGTACAGGCTTCAATCTATCACGGAAGGTGGCATGTGGTCCCTGACTGCTGCATAGTCGGTTCACACCCATCACTACAGCTATGGCTGTTATCACCCTAATGCTCCACTTGGACACAACTGGCACTGGCACTCTGCATCTCTCAGCAGACCCAGGGACATTAGTTGTGTGTACACACAAGCTGTCCCAAAGCTTTCTGCATACAGAATATATGTGCTCTGTGCAGTCATGCCCAAGCTATCAGGAAAACACCTGCAGCTTCTAGCTGTGCATAACTCTCTGTGCCTACCTAGCCTCGATAGAGTGGCGTATCAGCAGTCTCTGCTGTTTGCACCCTAGTCAGACTACCGGCTATCACATGTTCACCCATATCTTCCATATACATTACCTCTCACACATGTGTATGCTGTGCTAATTGTGCAGTTTCATTTATTTCCCAGCATCCCCTCCCCTTCATTTGCATCACATCATTTGTTTTCTTTGTACACTAAACATTGTTTTTACCCATAGGGTTTTGAAGCTTTGACTTCTGTCAATTTATGGTGCTCAACATCTGCACTTTCCTATTCCTTGCCCCTGATGAAGGCATAAGCCAAAATGCTTCGGGGCTTTTTAATCAGATAAAGCACTTATGACCTCCATACCTTCGCTCTTTTTGTGTTTGCTTGTTTGCAAGGGTAGCTCCCTCTGTGTTCTTGGTGGTAGAAATGTGGCAGCACTGTGGTGCACCACACAAATTTGGTATATAGAGAAACGAAGGGTCACAAGTTCAAGCACTTGTGACCTCCATACCTTTGCTCTTTTTGTGTTTACATTTCTACCACCAGCTATTGTGATTGCATGCTTCCCATCAGATGGACCTTGGCAGATGTTGTATTGCTCATGGCACACTGGATGTGGCCATAGCTTTTGTTAGCTGTACGCAGGTAACACTCCTTCCCGCCATACCCCCCCCATGCCATTCTGACATGCCCATATGCCATCAATGTTGGTGGTGCCTGGTCCCAGGCCTGCCAACTTGCAGATAGGCAGGTAGCTAGGGCATGGGCTCCGTGTGAGGCAGAGTCATACCTGGACAAACACACATCACTACCCCCTCCCTCAATCTGCCTCTGCAGGGTCCCCATCACCACATGGCAATGTTATGTCTCTTTGAACTGGGGATGAGACAGCTGTGTGGTATTGGGTTTGAGGTATTGGGAATATTGTCTGCAATGACTGAGGTATTCATTGTTCAACTGTCTATACCATCTGACTGCTGTAGGACTAGGGACATGCACTGCAGCTGCTGTGTTGGCCATTCCTGACCACTATGTGAACATACGTTGTCCTTCCACCCATCGTCACACCCTGCACTCCATTTCCAGAGGATGTGGTAAGGGCTGCCAGTGTACTGGTTTTCATGTATGTGTGGGCAGTCCCTAAAGCATTGTTAGTGAGGACCCCAGATTTGCACTGCATGCCCCATTGCAGGCATTGTGGATCATGTGTGTTTTTTGGGGTGCCTACTAGGTACCTGTGCCATAGTTTGTACATTGTTTGTCACAGGATACTGGGCATGATGGACCTTGGTCAGACACTGTCTTGCATATTTACCAATTGTCTGTTTGTATGTGCCACCTAGGCAGCCGCCTGGTCCACCCTGTGCCCCCACAGTCCCCACTGCATGTTCCACCTGCACCCTCCTATGCCCCATTTGCACCATCAACAATGTGCCCTTTCATACCTGGGCACTATGCTGTTGCCGCAAATAGTGCACTACTATCACTTTCTTGGACTCACCTGTCTGTGCAGCACATTGCAGACATTTAAATAGGCTCTCTCTCCTCAACATACACCCTTACTGACAGGTTTTCACTCGCAGTAATGTTCCTGGCATTAAGGTGCCGGCGGTAATGTAGCAGGGCCTTGTTCCTGCCCACTTCCTACCCATTGACCCCTACTCTCCGCCCTCTCTCCACCCATAGTGCGCTTAACGCTGTGGGTAGTGCCATTTACCATGCGCTAATGTTGCATATGTAACATTAGAGCGCACTAATGTTGCATTTGCTACCTTACCGCTGTTTAGTAAACATACCCTAGAGTCCCTTTGTAGTAAAATTGAAAAGATCTGTGTGATACTTCCTTGTACGTCTTTGTGTCCATTGGTTACTTTGATTGAGACCAGGTGGGATAGTTTCTCCCTGGTGTCCACTGATCATATTTATGAAGTTATTTCTTTCTTGAGAGATACTTATGGTCTATTGGATAATTGTCCTGTTGGTATTTTCAAAAGGTTAGGTGCAGAAATTAAGGATACAGTTGTTAAAATAGTGAATAGATCCAAACTATCCAGAATACCACCATACGAGCCATAGTACATACTTTCACCTTAGCTAAGAAGTATGATGACGTTATCACCCCTCTTGATTGAACATCATTGGCTTCCCGTTGCCCAGAGAATTCAATTTAAGGTCCTAACTTTCACTCATAAAGCTCTGCATAATGATGCCCCCCCCCCCTTTCTATTTATCCTCTCCTATTTTTGATGTCTGAGATTTCTACGGGATAATGGTTTAGTCCTTCCATCATTCGCTAGTCAAATATGAGTCCACTTGTTGTTCAGCCTTCTTCTACCTAGCCCCTGCCCTCTGGAACTGTCTCCCCACTCATTTACGGCTAGAATTCTCCCTCACCCAATTTGAAAACTCCTGAAAACATTCAATACCTCTTTACTCAAGCTTTTGGTGTGGAAACTCCCCACCCCCTCCCCCACCTCGTGAGCTGCAGACTAGATGGTAGCCTACCTTTATCTTTTTATATTTGTGCCTTTGCTGTATCCTATTTCTTCCTTTCCTATATTATTTTTGGAGTTCCTTTTATATTTCTAATTGTTGAGTTATTGTTTTTATTATATGTTTGATTTTATTGTATGCTTTGCAAAGGGTGGTCTATCAAGACCTATTAAACCATAAACCATAATATGTCGGGTACAGATGCATGTTCTTTTGCAGATGGAACTCATAACAGCAGTGATGTCAGGGCTGAAGAAACGACAAACCTTTTTGAAGATTTGGCACCCATTTCTCATATCCCTTTTGCCAAGGCGATGTAATGAACTACTCAACTCACTGTACATTTAGGGTGGGGGGAGGGGGTTATTTTATTTGTTTTGTGCAAATGGCTGTATATCTTCTCAGCTGGACTCTTATTTAGGCTGGTATGCACTATTTTGTTTGTTTTCTTGTGTTTGCTAAAATCAGTAAAAATTATTTGACATAATATCTATATTGCTTCAATTAGCAAAATGTTTACTGGCTTGAATCTTGCTTTTCGGATCTATGCTGATGATATTCAGTTTTGTGTGCCAATTGATTCTACTGTTCAGGAAACTCTGGATTTAGTGGCTTTATATATTAGAACTGTTAGAGCTTGGATGACACATAATGTTGGTAAGACAGAGTTTCTTTATCTGTTGTGGGATTCTTCTCCATTGATTTCACTGCAGTTAAAAGTTGATGACTGGATGCTTTCTGTCTCTACTCAAGTTAGGAATTTAGTGTAATTTTGGCTAGTCAATTGTCATTGGTCCCTCACATTCAAAAACTAAGGCTGCTTTCTTTAAACTGAATATTATTTGTAGATTAAAAAAAAACATTTTTAGCGGGAAAACAATTTTCATACAATAGTGTAAACTCTTGTTTTATCTTCTCTGAATTACTGTAATACTGTAGTTTATTTTTAGATTTGCCCATACGAGTGATTCAGTTGTTACAATTAGTGCAAAATGCTACGGCTGAGTTATTTCAGGCACAAGAAGGGTTGAACATATTACACCTGTCTTGCGACAGTTACATCGATAACACAGGTACACTACCAAAAAACTGCCTCCAGTTTTGCAACTGATTCCTATAGATTTTGGGGTGCTGAATCCAGGAAAAATAGCCAAAATGTTCCATCACGTCACGTTTTCTTGCAAAATTAGATTTCTTACCCATATAAGGAATGTTGACATAATTTCTTTTTAGCCGACTGCAGTTTATTTTCTTGGCCCAAAATAGAGGTTGTAATGGTTAACTAACTAGAAACACTCCCTCATGATATTTTAGAGTGTTTTGTATTCATTTTATACATTAACAGGACAATTGGGAGGCGGGGGGCTAAATCCAGTACTCGCGCTGGCGCATGTTCTTTCCTGTTCGCCTCGCCTCGTTCGCGCGCTCGCTCAAACACGGTGGTTGCGACATGAACGTTCCTGTCAAATTTCAGTTTCTTGCAAGTTCATTATTACCTTTTGTTTGCTCAGTCGTAATCCAGCTTTATTCTGAAGTGGTTCACTACAGTTGTAGTTTGCAGTGCTGTGTATTTGTGATGGCTCACAGAGCCAGAGGTTGCGTCAACTCTCCGGACAATTTTTGTTTTATTTGTGGGGAATATACCGTGAAAAAGCGGCAGAGGAACATTTCTGCATTTATTAAAAAAGTATATTTCGCCTATTTCGGTTTGAAGTTAGGCGATCAAGACAAACCGTGGGCTCCTCACAAAGTGTGCAAGACATGTGAGGAAGATCTACGCTTATGGATGAAAGGTAAAAAACAAGCATTTCGTTTCGGAATACCTATGATGTGGCGTGAACAAAGAGACCACAGCAGTGACTGCTATTTTTGCTCTTGCATTGTGAAGGGATACAACTTAAAAAATAAGAACGTAATAAGTTACCCCAACTTTCCCTCAGCAATTAGGCCTATGCCTCATAGCAACGAAGTACCTGTGCCTGAACCACCAAAATCTTTGGATCATATTTGTGTGTGGACGGTTCTGATCATGATGAGACTCATCAGATGGCTTTTCCCGATGAGTCCAGTACTTCCGAGTTTGAAACTGAACCAGATCCGAAACCTGAACTTTTCTCTCAAGCTGAATTGAATGATTTAGTCCGGGATTTAGGACTCCCAAAAGATGCTGCCCAACTGCTAGGTTCTCGGCTTAAACAGAAAAATCTATTGTCACCAGGAACAACATTTTATTGGTACCGCAACCGCGAGACACAATTTTTGAAGTATTTCAGCAAAGAGGAAGATTTGGTATTTTGCAACGATATATACGGAGTGATGGAAAAGTTTAAACTCAAGTATGATCCTGCTGAATGGCGGCTGTTCATTGATTCGTCAAAAGACAGCATAAAAGGTGTTCTTCTTCATAATGGCAACACATTTGCTTCAGTTCCTATTGCTCACTCTGTTATTCTCCAAGAAAAATACGAGAATTTGGCCCTGATTCTTCAGAAGATTCGTTATGATGAGCATAAGTGGATGATTTGTGGAGACTTTAAAATTCTATCCATGCTATTAGGGCAGCAATCCGGTTTCACCAAATATCCCTGCTTCCTTTGCTTGTGGGATAGCCGGGCCCGCGACCTACACTGGGGGAAAAAAGACTGGCCAATTCGGGAGTATTTGAGACCCGGTGAGAAAAATGTTCTTCATGAGAGCTTGGTACCTCGTGATAAAATTCTATTACCACCTCTCCACATTAAGTTGGGTCTCATTAAGCAATTCATCAAGTCCCTTCCAAAAGATGGTGAGTGCTTTCGGTACCTTTGCTCAAAGTTCCCCCGACTTTCTGAAGCAAAGCTAAAGGAAGGAGTGTTTGTTGGCCCTGATATAAGGAAACTCATTTCAGATGGAGCATTCGCTGAAACGATGTCTGAGAAGGAAAAAGAAGCCTGGGATTCCTTCAAGGATGTTGTTCTCAAATTCTTGGGGAACAGGCGGGATGAGAACTATAAGGATATTGTTGCCTGGATGCTCAATGCCTTCAAAGAACAAGGCTGTAACATGAGCCTGAAAGTCCATTTCTTGCACTCCCATGTGAACTACTTTCCCGGAAACTTGGGTGCGTACAGTGAAGAACAAGGTGAAAGGTTTCACCAGGACATCAAGGACGCAGAGAGAAGGTACCAAGGAAGATGGAACACCACTATGATGGCTGATTTCTGCTGGTTGCTGCTGCGGGAAACCCCAGATGAAAAATACGCCAAGCAGCGCACCAAGAGAAGCATTCGGGGGAAGAAGAAACGGGCCCACCAGGAGATTGATTGACCCAAGAATGACTTTAAAATCTAAACTGTGTTGACAAATATCGTGTTTTTACTAAACTTTGAAATAAAAATTTGCTAGTTATTTCCACAGTGTCGGATCTCATTTATTAGAATTTTATTTTCACACCATCGGGTGTTTGTCTTCATGTATTGCAATGGTGCGGTTTGCGTTTTCTATTCTTACATACATACCTGTACAACATTTTTTGCACATTTCTTTGCTTTGCTTTGTGTCTAACCTCGCTCTTATATGCTCAATGTTTGTGCACATGTATGTGGCTGTTTTAAGTGCAGACAATTTTGCTACCATCACAGTGTGTTTTGTTGACATTACTCTATTCTTATGTGCTGCCTTGTTACAATTTTCTTTATTCTTATTTGAATAACTACTAAACAATTAGTATAAAGAATTCATCCAAGAAACTTTTATCTCGATCACACTCAATCTGAAACGTTCACCTCAAACTGCTAACCCAATGTAGCAAACAAAGTGTACGTGATGGAGCAAATTGGTTACCAGATTTGGATTCAGCGCACCAAAAAACGTAAAAATCAATCGAAACATTAGAGGCAGTTTAAAAAAAAAATTTTTTAGTGTACCTGTGTAACCTATTAGATGGCGTATTATCTACAAGATTTTGCTTACCGTCTTTAAGGCTGTTAATGCACAGTGTTTTCCAACAGTTTTGAGAATTTATTGCCTGCCATGCACTTTGTGCTCTCAAGCTACCCTACGGTTGGAATTGCCGTCATTTCATGAAGTGCACTTTTGTGAGTTTAGGCGGAGGATGTTCTCAATGGAAGCATCTAAGCTCTAGAATTCACTTCCAGTAGAGACACACCTTTTGTCTGTTATAGGATTATCTAGCAAGCATCTTAAGACCTATCTCTTCAAACAGGCATATGCAGCTATTTAATTAGGTAGTAATTGTTTAAGAGCAGATGGTTTATATTTACTTTATTTATTGATCTTTTAATTACTTTTTAGTTTATTGTTATTTTTATTATTTGTAGGTTTTTTTTTTAGTATTTTTTGTCTTATGTTTTCCAATTTGTAATGCAAGCTTAATTATTGTGTATATTTTTTGGTTGTTTGTGCGGACTATAAATCCTTTTAAATAAATAAATAAAGGGAGTCTCTATCATTATTAGTGATATTTATTCCCAAGTACCCGAGATTCTGCTTTAAAGTATTTCTTTTCAGATTAATGCTGAAATGTATCCATATTATTTTTTTTCATTTAATTATTTTAAAATGTTAGAGGTGATAAGATGGTTTTATGATTTTGAACAGCAGATCATCATCATCAAACATGAAAATTTATGGGATTAATTAGCAATATCTGTAATATCAGGATTGGCATAATTCTTCTGCAAGGACTTTATAGGTAATGCAAATAATTGTGGACATCCCTACCTTGAATAGGGTCAAATGTCTCAGAATCAGGCTCAGATTTAGACACAGGCAACTGCTTAGGGCGCAGAATTTTGAGGGCATCAAATATCTGGGCTAAACAGGAGTCTGTTTCCATTTGTGCTGTGTGCTGCAGTCTCTGAGGGAGAAACCTGTCCTCTGGTCTTGCCTATGGATGCCAAAATCTAACATCCGGCCCTTCTCAAAATATCCCTATTAATTTTAACACATGCTTTGGAATGAGAGTGTAATTGGATGTCCACATGTTGTAACAAAAAACAATTTTATTGTAAAACTTCTAGCATAAAATCCCAGTGTATCAATAGCTAATTGTATAGTTGGTATTCTTTCTGCTTTATATTTTCATATTATGTTTATTTAATTTAGCTACAATTTATATACTGCTTTTCTACGCATCAAAGCGGTGTACATTCAGGTACCATATATATATTTCCCTTTTCCCCCGAAGGGCTCGCAATCTACATTTTTGAACCTGAAGCAACGGAGTGTTAAGTGGCTTGCCCAAGGCCACAAGGAGCACCCCGTAGGACTAGAAACTCCAGTCCTTCAGGCCCAAGGTTGCTGTCCTCTAGCAGGATTTGAACCCCTGGCCCTTCTCCCTAATTACTTTCCATATGTTATTGGCTGCTGTTGATTATCTCCTTATGATGGATCCTATCATCCTATCTGAAATGACTGGATCAGTTCTGGCATAATCTAAGTTTCCAGGTCATTATTTTTGCCAAGATCTTTATTTTAAGGAGTGAAATTGGTTGTAAGATTCCATGTGGTTATTTAAATTGTTTATTTTTAAGAATGTACACAGGCAAAAACTTTTCTGGGTTTTTTTTCTGATTTTTAGACTTTTTTCCCTTGATTTTCAGGCAATTTTATTGCATTAAAACTTTTAATGCGCACAAACCAAATGTTTACAAATTAATTTGTAGGTTAACATGGATTAAATCAATTTTGTGAACACTAAACATTTTAAGGTGTGCTAATAAACTGAATGTACACTAACAAATGCACAACCCTAGTTATTTTTACTCCTTTTTCAGCTGAACATAATTTCTTATTGAAAGAGGCAAATATTTTACATATTTTGGAATTATCTAACAAAACATGCCCTTCCTTACACATCATCATTGTTACTAATTTGGAATTCATTGAGGATCATAACTTAAGGGCTATGAACCTAATGGCTTTATTTTCTTTCTCAGAGAATTTTTGTTTGGCTTTCTGAAGTTTGAAATCAATAACATATGACAAAGCTGGCAGGAGTTTTTCCCTTAGTAGGATCGTTCTCTCAAACTTTTCCCTGAGCCACTCTTCTTATGGAGAACTTCCAGATGGTTTATCTTCTGAGTGAATTCCTTGCTCCCCCTCCCCCTTCTCTCTTCAGCTCCTTCAGTGAGTTTACCTCTGAGGACAGCTTAGGCCATCCCATATTGGGCTTGATTTTATAACAGGATGCCTATGTGAAAAGTCCAAAAAGGCACCTATGTGCCTTTATAAGAAAGGCTCCCAGATTTAGCCCCAATAGCCCAAATGCAGACTTCTATGCAAGCTCTGAAAAAGGTGTAAATATGTTCTTATACTTTACAAGTGTACACACAATTTTATAAAATACGCATGTACATAATTCTACCTCCATTTCTCTCAGATACACCCCTGAAAATGCCTGTGAGCAGATTATGTCAAAGTAGGTGTTCACTTTCCATATAGGTACTTTTTACACATGTATGGCCCTAGACTTTAGGAAAACTAACTTTGCCAAGATGGGACAATACCTCAAGGAGACTGGGGGATGTAGAAAAGCAAAGGTCAAAACTGAAGCGGTATATTTTAAGGGCAACAAACCATTTTGTTAGGAAAGTAAATAACTGTAAAAGAAAGTAGCTGAAAAGGTGAAGAGAAAGAGATCACAGAAGAGGAAGACAAGCATCACTATTTAGAAAAACTTAGAGAGGCTAGGAAAGTAGTCAGGAAAGCAAAGATACAAATAGAAGAAAAAATAGCCAGTGCAGTAAAATGGTGGGGCAAGACATTTATCAGATTTATTAGTGAAAGGAGGAAGTGCAAAAGTGGTATTGTCAGACTCAAAGGTGAAGGGGCAGGAATATGCAGAAGCTGATGAGGATAAAGTGGAATTGCTCAACAAATATTTTTATTCTATGTTCACAGATGAAGGACCAGGAGTAGGACATCAGAAAACATCCAGAAATAGGAACAGTAGCGAAGAGGATCTTGAATTATTTTTAGAAGAACTAGCTAAACTAAACGTAGACAAAGCAATGGGACTGAATGAGTTACATCCCAAAGTATTGAAGGAACTTGGGGAAGTTCTAGCAGCTCCACTGTCTGACCTTTTCAATGCTTCTTTAGAGTCAGGCGTAGTCCCAGAGAACTGAAGAAAGGCACATGTGGTCCCTTTACACAAAAGCGGAAGTAAGGATGAGGTTGAGAACTACAGGCCAATTAATCTGATCTCTGTGGTGAGTAAATTAATAGAAACTCTGCTAAAACAGAGGATAGTGAGGTTTTTGAAGTCCAATGGACTGCAGGATCCAAAGCAGCATGATTTTACTAGAGGCTGGTCTTGTCAGACAAATCTAATTAATTTCTTTGACTGGGCGACCAGAGAGTTGAACCACGGGAGAATCCTAGATTGGTATACTCAGATTTCATTAAAGCCTTTGACACCGTTCCACATAGACGACTTATAAATAAATTGAGTATCTTAGGAATAGACCCTAAAGTGAATGACTGGTTTAGAAACTGGTTGAGTGGGAGGTGACAAAAGGTACAGATAAATGGAGCTTACTCTGAAGAGAAGGATGCAACCAGTGGTGTTGCCTGTCCTTGGTCCAATTCTTTTTAGCATTTTTGTTAGTGATGTTGCAGAATGGCTGTCAGGTAAGGTTTGCCTCTTTTGCAGATGATATCAAAATCTGCAATAGAGTAGATATCCAGGAAGGAATAGATAACATAAGAAGGAATCTTGCTAAGCTTTAAGAATGATCAAGAATTTGGCAGCTGAGATTTAATGCTAAAATATGCAGGGTCATGCATTTGGGCTGCAAAAATCCAAGGAAGTGGTACAGTATAGGGGGTGAAGTACTTCTGTCCACAAAAGAAGAGAGGGACCTGGGATGATCTTAAGGTGGCTAAACAGGTAGAAAAGGCAACAACAAAAGCCAGAAGGTTGCTTGGGTGCATGGGGTAAGAAATGGCCAGCAGGAAGAAGGTGATAGTGCCTCTGTATAAGTCTTTGGTGAGACCTCATTTGGAATATTGTGTGAAATTCTGGAGACCAGATCTTCAAAAGGATATAAAAAGGATGGAGTCTATGCAGAGGGTGGCTACCAAACTGGTCACTGGGCTTTGTCATAAGGCATAAGGGGACAGACTTAACGATCTCAATATGATACTTTTGAGGAAAGGTGGGAAAGAGGAAATATGATAGATGTTTAAATACCTCCATGGCATAATTGCACAGTAGGAGAGTCTCTTTCAACTGAAAGAGAGATCTGCAACAAGGGGACATAGGATGACGGTGAAGTTATATGTGGAAATATTTCTTTACGGAAAGAGTGATAGATGCATGGAATAGTCTCCCAGTGGAAGTAGTAGAGACCAGGACAGTATCTGAATTCAAGAATGCATGGGACCAACACAGAAGATCTCTAAAGGGAAAAAAGGGACTATAATAGTTAGTATGGAAGAGCAGACTGGATAGGCCTTATGGTCTTTTTCTGCCATCATGTTTCTATGCCATTGTGCCATTTTATAAAAGTCTTTTTTTCTCTGTAAAACACAGAGTGTAAATTTATAACAGGGCACCTGGAAGGCACTTATTCTTAGGCTGTTTTATAAAGACACATGTGCCTATATGTCCTTATAAAATACTAGCACAAATCCTGCAGAAAGCATGCCTAGATTGAAGGTGTGGACATTTATACTTTTTGGAGAGTAGGCATAAATGTTAGCACATACTGTACACGTGTATGCGTGTAAATTGTGAGTCTGTCCATGCTCCACCCAAACTCTTCCTCTGAGCATGCATGCAATTTTAGATGTGGCCTAATTTTATAAGAAGTGTTTTACATAGAAAAAAGATTTATAAAATTCCTCCACACACCAGACCTAGTTCACCATTATCATGTAATTTAAAGCATTATTGAATCCTTATTTTTACTTCTTCTTTTGTCCTCCCAACTCTTAACAAACTCTCTCATTTGACATCCAGAATACCTTTCTCCACAGTTGGGCTAATCCCTTGCACCCAACTCAATCTAAAATATGGCATGATCTGACCACAGTATGTTTTCTATTTCTCTATTTCTTAACTGTAAAAACTTATTATTGGTAAAGAGAAAATCCATGCATGAATAAGTGAGAAGGAATAGTTTCTTTGTTTAGGGTGTAAGTTCCTCTAATAGTCCTCTGGCCACAAATCTTAAAAAAGCAATTTCAGCTAAAGTTTGTTACTTCAGGCTTTGACCTTGACTCGAGGAGTTATCAAGATTGGAAGACAATGCTAAATTAAAATCTTCCCCTAGAATCAGTGCTCCAGGATGTGAAGCCAGCTCTCTTCAAAATGCTTTCTTCATAAAAATTGTCCTGCTATGTACCGGTGCATATATTTTGGAAATAGTAATCTTGCTAGTGTTATGACATACCCTGAAGTATGCGTCTTTCTTTTTATCACACGCTATATTCAAATTTCCATGTTCAGCAAAGAACACAGTCCTATTGTTTTACATTGTCATGGTTTGAGGCTAAGGGGGATGTTTACTAATGTGGTAACAGTTACTGTGCGTTAAATCTAGCGCAAAGTGGTTACGGTGGGACTGCAATAACTATTACTGCATGCTAAAACAGCCGCCATTATACAAATCCCATGGTAATGGCATTGCGTAGGTTGGGGTAGGCACCAGGTGGATTAGCGGTGAGAAGAGAGCGTTGACTGCACAATGTCATTAGCACTGGCACCATTAGTTCACACTAATTGTGAGTTGTGCAGTTAGCATGAATGCACTTTCTGCCACCCACTGAGGTGGCTATAAATGCACCCACAGTAAGGGCGTATGCCTGTTTAGCTTGGCAGAGTCCTCTGACTTGCGCTAACAGAATCAGACATATCGGAAGTACTCCATCACTTAACGCGGGTCTGGGCCAATCCTGCACTAATTTTGTTTTACTGTTGGTGCTAAGGGATGCTCTCTTAGTGCAATTTAGTAAACATGCCTCTAAATAAATTCATGGAAATTTTATATCTGTTTATAAAACTTTTTATTTATACTTTACAAATTACAATTTCCAAGCAAATCTTGTAAAGATCAGATAAAGTACAGTAAAATATCACTAAGAAATAAAATTAACAAGTGAGAAAAGCATGCAGAGCATGGCTCATGGAATTCTTTCCAACTCCACTGTGTGCGTAGTTGTGCACACACCCATCTGTTAGTATCTGTGGATATGAGTGTGTGTGGATATGTCTTGTGTATGTGGTGTCTGCATGTGCGTATATATGTATGCATCTTTCTGTTTTGTATGTTTATCTGTTTGTTTCTTGTCTGTATGTGTCAGTGGACTGTATATCTATGCATGTGTTTGTGTGTCACTTCAGGTTTGCTTTTATGTGTGTATATATATATATATATATATATATGAATGCTTGGATGTATGTGCTGTGCATGTGTGGACATGTTAGTATACATGTGTGTAAGTGTTTTTATGTCTGTGTTGTTTCTGTGTGTCTGTGATAGATGAGATGAGGTGAACATAAGATATGTCATACTGGATCAGAACAAGATCCATCAAGCCCAGTATCCTGTTTCCAACAGTGGCCAATTCGGGTCACAAATACCTAGCAGTTTCCCAAAAAGACACATATTCCACAATGCTTGTGTTAGGGCAAGCAGTGGATTTTCCATAATCACTATGGGATCTGTTCTATACCGTGAATAGCTGGGCTGGATGTCCCGTTGAGACATCCATCCCTGCTATTTGCCCCCCCTTCCGTCCCCGGCAAAAGCCTCCATGTACGAAAAAGGAGTTTGTAGAGGGAGGCATTGCGGAGGCGGAGTGAGGTCAGGCAGTGGGTGGTCTGAGGCCTCGGATGCACAGGGACTCGGATCTAGACAGAGGACTTATTCCACCTCAGAGGTGGAATAAGTCTCCATGGATATCGGGGGATAGCAGGCCCGGGCAGTGGCAAAGAAGTGAGGGGGTGCAGGGGGTTCTTCGCAGTCCGACCCTGGCCATGGAAGGCCAGATTGGGGATTGGACTGCAGGGAACAAAGATTGTGTTCGACGGCCAGGGATCACAGCTCCTGAATGGAGCCACAGCACCATGACAACGGGACACCATGGCACCATTGCTCCATTCAGGAGCCTGACTGAGTTAGCCGGGCAGAGGTCTGTACGTGCAGACCAATCTGAATTGGGTCCCGGCATTCATGTACAGGCCCAGACCCGATTCTGATCCCGCAGGGCACGTCTTGCCCCAGTGGGATCAGAATCAGATCTGCCTCTGTGTGTCCTAATTTCGATCAGACTCACTCATTAGAATGCGCCTCTATGTTACTGTGAATCAGCATTTGTATGGTGCAGCTATAGATATGCATGGAGGCTAGGGTTGACAACCAACTGGTTTTAGGCTGGCCTGTCTGGTTTGGAAGTGGGAAGCAGGTGGCAGGCAGGACAGTAAAACCAGCCTGTGAAGGGCCACTTTTCTGCCAAAGGCCAATTGCTCCCATGCTTCACCACCAGCCTTTACCTCCTCCAGCCGCTGCCGCCACGGCAAAACCCTGTTGGGTCTGTGACTATAGCAAGAACGCAGTGCAGGGGCTCTGAAATGGCCATGGAGAAGGAAGTGGAGATCCTGGATAAGGGATGAGGGGAAACGTTGGATGGGAAGATGCTGGACATGGGGGAGAGAGGTGGAGAGGCTGGAGAAGGAGAGAAAGATGGGGAATGGGAAGGCTAAGGTGAGCAAAAGAGATGGAAAACTGTAGCTACATACAATGCAATGCAATGTGTGCCTTCGAGTCAGTCCTGACTCCTGGCGACCCAGAAGCTCCTGGGTTTTCTTGGCAGCGTCACCGGAAGTAGATTGCCTTTCTTCCGAGGCAATGGAGGGTTAAGTGACTTGCCCAAGGCCACAAGGAGTGCTAGTGGGAATTGAACCCTGGTTGCTTGGTTACCAAGCCAGTGTTCTAACCACTAGGCTACTCCTCCACTCCGCTACATACAATAAAAAGAGTGAAATTGAGGAATGGTTGGAAAGAGGGAGGAGTGAAATCTGGGGATAGAGAAGCAGAAAAATAAATGGGAAAGAGGAAAACAGAAACCAGAGACTGGGACCAACAGGATTAGAAAAATTAAAATAACCCGACAACAGAGGTGGAAAAAAGAATTACATTTTATATTTATGTCAGTTTTTGGAAGGTACATCTGCCAAGACTGGTGTTAGATATGGCTAGGACCTAGCCTAAGGCAAAATATTGGTAGGGGAGCCTACTAGCAAGGTGTGCCACTTTCAATTTCAAACAGGTTTGAGGCCCTCTGGCGTGGGGACCCAGTACCGTTGCCGTGGTTGCATCTTTCCTAATGTCAGTCCTGATATCTGAAGTCTTGTGTTTTATACAATACAGGAGGAAAATGCATCTCTTTCTGTTTCTTTGGTGTTGCACTGCATGCAGCATCTGGCTTTTTGAGATTTCAGTTTAATTTATGTCTACGTATTTCTATTTTCACTTTCTGATCACTTATGTTTTATTTATTGAAGGTCTATCTGTGTTGTGCATATGTAACTAAGGCTGGGTATTCTGTTTACATGGAATTTCTGTTTAAAAATGTATAGTAATCTGACTTATTCAGCTTTTCTAATAGGTTTACTGTTGTTCTAGGGCCCACCACAGTATTTATGATGCTGCCTTTCCTAGATAGGATCTTTGTTTTATAACTTTTAGAAGTTACTTCTGGCATGGTAGGTTTGCTCATGGTCTTGAATGACTTTTTGTATTAATCCACAATATGCTTTGTATTGAGTGGGTTTGTGTTGCCGTTACTGAGATATTTTTTATATGGTAATTTTGAGGGGAAGCGTCCTAGTTTTTTCTTCAGGAACAAGTAGGAAGTCAGTCCTCACATATGGGTGACGTTGACACCAATGGAACCCCCAGGGCAGCATCTCCCCCAGCTTTCAAAGAAAGTCTTTGGGAGATGCCACCACGCATGCGTGGTCCCCTTCCCACCCAAGGGTGCCATCTTACTCAGTCTCCCTTTTTCCACGGAGTCCTACAGATGTTCGTCTTCCCTCCCTGGAAAAAAATGATTTTCTCATGCACTAAAGTGTATCATTTGTTTAGCATCGGTCCATTTCCCACCTTTGAGCCCCGTCGCCTCGTCTTTGAGACTCGGAACCTGTTTAGTTTAGGTTTTTTCATCCAGTGCGGTTTCACGCCTTTTCTAATCGTTGACCACGTCAAGGGTCTTCGACCTCACTGGGGTCCTTTTTGCCCCAATGGCCAGTGGGTTTAAGAAGTGTGATCGGTGCTCGAAGAACATGTCTCGCTGAGGTGGGGTTACGTGGTGCAGTTCTTCTTTGGTTTTGCTCCTTCCTCACTGCTCGCTCTTTTTCTGTTACCTTAAATGGTAAGTCATCCGGTTCTCTTCCCCTCACTTGCGGTGTCCCCCAAGGCTCTGTGTTGTCCCCTTTGCTTTTTAATATTTTCCTGGCCCCCTTGCTTCTTTTATTACAGCAGTACCCAGTATCCTGTTATGTTTATGCGGATGATATTATTTTGCTCTATCATACCTCTCCACTTTCTCTGGATCTCTCCCCCTTAAACTCCTGCCTCTCTCATGTGGCCTCTTGGCTTTCTCAGCACCTTCTCCGTCTTAATCCATCTAAGTCCATTGCTATGTGGGTATCACTGAGTGGGTCGTGTCCGTCTGTTGCCCCCATGATTGATTCTATTCCCATTCCTCTGGTATCTTCTTTTCGGTATCTCGGGGTGATTCTTGATTCCTCCCTTTCCTTCCGTGATCATATCTCCTTCCTTACTAGGCGCTCTTTCGCTATCCCCCGCCGACTTCGGGCTGTCCGTTCACTTCTTCCTCTTGGTTCCCTGGTTACTCTCGTCCTTGCTCTCATTGTTAGTCGTCTCGATTACTGTAATATCTTTTTGGCCAATCTTCCCAATTACCAACTTCAACGTCTTCAACTCATTCAGAATACTGCTGCCCGTATTATTACTTTCGCCCGTCGCTTTGATCACATTACCCCCATTCTTATTCGCCTTCATTGGTTGCCCCTCCGTGTTCGGTTTCACTATAAACTCCTTATCCTCACTCATCGTGCAATTTACACTAATAATCCTCTGTACCTGGCTGATTTAATCTCTCTCCACACGCCCTACCGTCAGCTCCGCTCCCTTCATGCAAACCGTCTGGCTTTACCATCCCCGTCTCACGCACATCTTGAAAAGACTCGTCACGCTGCTTTTTTCTTTCTTGGTCCCTGGCTGTGGAATGCCCTGCCTCCGTCCCTTCGTTTAGAGCCCTCCTACTCTCAGTTCAAAGCCTCACTTAAAACCTATCTGTTTCAGAAAGTGTTTGATCTCCCCCCTGATTTCCCTCCCTGATACCGCCCCAAGTTGCTGTCCTGTCCTAGCTCAGTTTGGTCCTGCTACCCCCTTGTCTGTCTCTGTCGGTTGTGCTGATTGTCTTTTGTCTGTGTTTGGTTTGCTGATTATTGTTTATCGTTTATAAGGTTTTTTGTGCTATTCTTTTTCTTTCTTTCCTATTATTTTTGGCGTTCTTTTCTGTAGTTTGCAGTGCTGCCTTTTATTTTATTTGTACACTGCTTGAATGTCTTGACGTAAGCGGTTTATCAAGTGTAAAATAAAGATAAAGATGTCCCTTACCGACACACATGACTGTAGCTTCTGGTGTCTAGGTGCAGACAATGACCCAGAGGTGGTCTCACTGTGCAAAAAGATGTCCACTAAGGCCATCCAGAGTCGCTGGCAGAAGCAGGATGACATCTTCCACAGGTCAGATTCAGCCCCAGTATTCCCGGTAGCTGCGCACTCTAAGGCCCCACACAGATCGTCGGAGTCGCATAAAGCCCCTGCAGTGCCCGAGTGGGCATGCGAACACAACAATAAGGGTTCCCCGGAAAAATCCTCGAGGGCCTCTTCCTGGGAAGCGGACATGCATGGCAAGTCCCATTCGAGGTCCCACATTCCCCAGAGGGATCCGAGGAGTTGGAGCGGGAGCGGCTGGCGAAGATACCCAGAACAGACGCTGAGGCCTTGGATCCCCAAGGCCTGTCACATGGAAGACTCCCTCTCCTCACCGACACCTGACCCGGTCACTCAGACATCAGTGTCGAAGGCTACAACTCCTGAGTGGAAAGCCAGGATGATGGTGTTAGAACGCAGCGTTTATGTCCCCCGGCCCCACTGGTGCACGTGCTGGAACCTTGATGCCGAGGACTCCCCAGGCTGCTGAAGAGATCCTCAAGAGCCCCATGCCTCAAGCCAATCCTAGGCGAGGGTCTCGATCCTGCTCCCGGTCCTCGGGAGCGAGATCCTCCCCGGCAAGCACTTCTGGCTCCAGCCAACTGGTTCTGGCTCTGGCTCTGGCTCACGGTTCACTGAAGGCTGGACCCGACGACACCCCTAGAGCCATCAGGCCTCGAGTCCTCGATTGACTACTTGGACTGGGAGTCTGAGGACGAGGCTTCCCTAGAGACATCAGCACACTGTGATCTCCCCTCGGATCTTTCCCTGCCAGCGTCAAGGCACCGGTCTCTGCCTGAGGACACCTCATTCCTCGAGTTTGTCCGGGACATGGCAAAGGCATTGTCCCTCACCATGGAGTCAGAGGAGGATCCTTGCACGGAGGAACTTGAAATCCTGCAATACAAGGCAGCACCTAAGGAGGTTCTTGGTCCCCGTCCTCACCATCCTCAGGCGCCTCCTTCTCCAGATGTGGGAAACACTGGCATCAATCTGATTGTTAGCCAGCGCCTGGACACTATGTATCGGGTCCTGGCTTCAGGAAGGTGCAACTCCCTCACATTTCCATGGTGGTTGAGTCGACCATGCATCGACAGAAAAGCCCGAAGACTCACTCCTTCAGTGCCCCCAGGCAGAGTCCCATGCCCTCGAGCGAAAATATTACCAGGGCTCAATGCTGACTTGCCGAATATAAGCATATCAGCTGTATATCGGCATGCATCTCCAAGACCTCATTAAGGAACTCGGAGGTTTCTCGGCGGGTCTTAGCAGGTATCACCTCCAGTGCTTCCAAACCCTCACGAAGTCAGTCGGGGAGTGCTCGAAGTACTTGTCTTGGGCAGCCTATGACGGCTTCGAATCTAATGCGAGGGTAGTCACCACAGGCATCAATACCCGACTCCAAGCCTGGCTCCAGGCATCAGACCTTGAGCATTGGATCCAGGAGAAGCTCCTTCATGTCCCTTGCCGTGGTGAAAATCTCTTCGGTAAGCCAATGGAGGATAAGGTGGCAGAGATCAAGATAGAGATCTCCAGAAAAACCTCCACTCTGCCCAAGAAGAAACCACTGGGGAAAAGGCCCCCTTCAACTAGAAAGCTCAGCCTTACTGAGGCTAGCCACCATATTAAGCCCCCCAGACCCTCCCCCCAGCAGAGTCATCAGGGCAAGGGAGCAGACCAGGGCCCACGCAAGCCTAAGGGCCCCAAACCTCAGACACCAGCCCCAGCCCAGACTGGGTCAGGGTTTTGACTTCCAGAGCATAGCTTCTCTACCCATGAGGGACCAGCTACCAACAGGGGGACGTCTGACTCATTTTGCCCTCTGGTGGTATGCCATCACCACTGACTCCTGGGCACTCCAGGTGGTCAGGAAAGATTACCTCCTTCTCCTGGACCAGAAGCCTCCCCCTGTCTTTCCAGGAGAGCCCCCTCAGACTCCCTCAGGAGAGCCCCCTCAGGAACCTGCAGGCCTTCTCAGGGACAGGGCTGTGGAGCCCGTACCACACCACCTAAAAGGAAAGGGGTTCTACTCCAGGTACTTTCTGGTCCCAAAAAGAAAAGGAGGCCTAAGGCTCATCCTGGACTTGAGAAACCTGAACAAATTCCTGGTGCGGGAGAAGTTCAAAATGCTCTGCCTTGGAATATTGCTGCCCGACCTCCAGCAGGGAGATTGGCTATGCTCCTTGGACCTAAAGGATGCTTATACCCACATCCTTATCCACCCCAGCCACAGGCAGTACCTAAGATTCATGGTCAAGGGGCGTCCACTACCAGTACAGGGTACTATCCTTTGGCCTAGCCTCCACACCAAGAGTCTTCACAAAATGTCTGGCAGTGATGGCTGAGAAGTGCATCAGGCCATAGCCTGCACCATCAAGGTCCTACAACATCTGGGGTTCATGATAAACCACCCCAAATCCCACCTCACTCCAACACAGGACCTGGAGTTCATAGGGGCTCCTCTGGACACCCGCCAAGCCAGGGCCTTTCTTCCCTGGACAGAGGACTGCCTCAGGACCTGGCAACCGAGGTACAGTGTCATCATGCTGTGTTGGCGCAGTCCATGCCCCGCCTGATAGGCCACATGGCTTCCACGATCCATGTGGTCCCCAACGCCCGCCTCCACATGTGGGCAACTCCGTGGTGCCTCTGCTCACAGTGGACTCAGGCCACAGGCAGACTCCGGAACAGGGTCTCGGTGTCCCGTCAACTAACAGAGTCATTTGGTGGCAGGACGCACAGCACCTGCAGAAGGGCATGGGGTGCCCACTGCGAGGAACTGTACATGCAGGGCAACTGCACATGCAGGGCAACTGCTCTCTGGAGGAGAGCCAGCAGCAGATCAACCTACTGGAGCTCTGGGCTATGTTTCTAGTGATTAAGACCTTTCACCACTGCCTGCAGAACTAGTCAGTGCTAGTCCAAACGGACAACCAGGTCGCAATGTTCTATCTGAACAAGCAGGGGGGCACGGGGTCCCTGCGCCACTGCCAGGAGGCGTTAGCCCTCTGCTTGTATGCAACCAGCCAGGGAATGCTCCTCAGGGTAGTATACCTTCCAGGCCAAGACAGTGCCCTGGTGGACAGGCTGAGCAGGGTCCTCCAGCCACACGAATGGTGTCTAGACCCCAGGGTGGTGCAGCAGCTGTTCTGACTTTGGGGAACCCCAAGTCTGGACCTCTTTGCCAGCCCAGCCAATGTGCAGCTGCCCCACTTCTGCTGTCCCCAACGGCACCCATCCCAGATAGCGGCAGACGCCTTCCTCATCTCATGGTCAGAGGGCCTTCTGTATACCTTCCCTCCCATGCCTCTAATCGCCCAGATCCTCTTCAGGGTCCTGCGAGACAAGGCTTCCATGACCCTAGTGGCCCCATGGTGACCCTGACAGCCTTGGTTTCCCCTTTTGCTCTGCCTCTCGACAGAGCTCCCAATCCCTCTGGGGAGAGCACTAGGCCTACTGACCCAGGAGGAGGGCTCACTTCTCCACCCCAACCTGAGGGCCCTGTTGCTAACAGCATGGCTGCTGAATGGGCCCCCTAGAGCCCTTCATCCTCCCCAGGGAGGTGGAAGAAGTCCTCCTGGCCTCTTGTAAGAACCCCACGAGACGAGCCTAAGCCTTCAAGTGGCACAGCATGATGTATGGAGCAACGGGTTGACCCATTCTCCTGGCAGGTATACACGGTGCTGCAGTACTTGCTCCACCTCTTGCAGACTAGTCTCAAGTCCAACTCCGTCAGGGTACACCTGAGCATGCTCTCCACGCACCATCACTCCATCGAGTGCAAACCTCTTTCTGTGCAGCCCCTCATTACCCGATTCATGCGGACTTACTGCTCTCTAAGCCTCTCATCCGGCCACCTCTGGCAAAATGGGATCTCAACCTGGTTCTGACGCACCTTACCAAGCCGCCTTTCAAACCTTTGGCTACCTGCAATTTGCATTACCTATCTTGGAAGGTTGTTTTCCTGGTGGCGCTCACCTCTGCTTGCAGTGTCAGAGAGCTTCAGGCCTTGGTGGCCGATCCACCTTGCACTAGGTTCTACAAGAACAGGGTCGTGTTTTGCACCCATCCAAAATTCCTCCCGAAGGTGGTATCCATCTTCCACCTCAATCAGGAGGTGGTGCTCCCTACCTTCTTTCCATGGCCCCATGCCAACAAGGCAGCGGCCATTCTCCATACTGTGGACTGCAAAAGGGCCCTGTCTTTCTACCTGCAGCATACCCAGGGCCATCACAAAGCCTCAGCTTTTGGTTTCATATGACCCCAGTCGACTGGGGGAGGCTGTGACCAAGTGGACCCTGTCCACCTGGGTGGCGGACTGCATCACCTTTGCCCACGATCAGGCTGGGCTATCATTGGAGCGCCAAGTTACAGTGCACAATGTCAGGGCTATGGCAACCTCAGTTGCAAGCCTACGCTCTGTCCCTATGGCAGACATCTGCCTGGCCGCTACCTGGTCCTTAGTTCATACCTTTGCAGCTCACTACTGCCTGGAGAGGGAGTCCCGATGGGACAGTGCCTTCGGCCAGGCCGATGCCAAAGGCTTTCTTTGAAAGGTGGGGAGATGCTTCCGGGGGGGCGGGGGGGGGGGCTCCGTTGGCGTCAACATCAACATCACCCATATGTGAGGACTGGTTCCTGCTGTTCTCAGAGAACACCTGTTATAGGTGAGTAACTACGCGTTTACACGTACTGTTGGGGAAGGGACTGGGGTTTGGGGAGGTGTCAGTGGCTGCAGAATATATGTTTGGATTTAATAACTTATGGGGGAACATATGTGTGTTGGGAGGGGCTGAATACGTGCTGAAGAATGCATCCGCTTGTATGCCCCATTGATATGGCCTGCATACACTAAAACATGCACTGCTGCCCTCTCTGTATTTGTTGGGAGCAGGGCAGGGGCAGAGTATGGGTAACGACAGATAGTGGGTTTCACTTTTTCAAAATGTTTGCCATCCTAATTAAAGCATATTTTGGGGGGTGGGGCTTTGGCTTCATTTTTCTTCATCTCCTACCATACAGCACAAGAACTTCCCCCTGCTCATCTCCTCCATGCCTCTGATTAGAACAGCATTATTGTGCTCTGCCTCCCCAGCTTTCCCATTGGCTGGATCCTATACACAGTCTCACTAGCTAGTTACATTGGAAGCAAGCAGGGCAGGCTCGCTCACATGGGGGAGGTTTAGAGAACTGCAGATAGATGTGACAAATGCTGAGATATTAGTCTTCTTTCTAGTTTTCATACTTTAATGTAAAAATCAGTAGAATCATTAAAAAAGTCAGACAGTTGTCAATGGAGCTGTCTCGTCTACTAGGTGTCCACCTAGGGCAGGAGACTGCTCTAAACTGCAGCATGACCCTGCCACAATTTTTCAAAGCGATGACTTTGCTTCATCACATCGGCTCCTTCATGATCTGCTGCTCCTGCCTCCCTCTGATGCAGCTTCCAGTGCTTTAAGGCCTACGTGAATGCCGAAGTAGTGGTGCAAATTCATTGCTTTGAAAAATCATGGCAGGGTCACAGTGCTGCCCACCTCCCCCAAGGTGAGAAGATAGATATTGGGGAGGGGAGGGGAGGCGATGTGGCAGGAGAACCTGCCTAAGGAGGCAGAAATCCTTGGGCCAGCCTTGGTTGTCAATCCTAATCTCCCAATTGCTGAACATGTCTGATGGTGCTCCCCCCCCCTGCCTAAACTTTGGATCCTCTGTTCCTAGCTTGACATTGACTGTCTAGCCCTGGCCATGGCAACAGATAGTATCTTGCAGCAACCAATAACAAAGCAGTACAACTGAGTCAGTAGCTTGCACAGTAGAAATTACAACAAGGAAAATGAGATACACAGGTCAGTGTGACGTGCAGTACATTATAGCTAGGGAATTATTTCAAATCCCTTTATCTCTGTATGTGTTGTGTTTTGTATGTATTGTGTCGTGTCTGTGGTAAGGTAAGTGGTGGTGGTGGCATTTCCCGTAGACACAGTTTTGGGGAATGGTGACAGTTGTGGGGAGAGAGTTTTTGTAGGAGGAGCTGTTTGCGGGGTGATGGGGCAGTTGCAGGAGGATAGCTTGGAGGATGGAGCAGTTGTGTAGCAGTTTGTGGGAGGGGGAAGATTGTGGATTAGTGAGGCAGATGCAGTGAGCAGTTAGCAATATGGTGGGACAGTGATGGGGTAGATTTTGGGGGTGGGAGTAATTAGGCTAGATTTTGGGAGTGGGGCAGTTTTGAGGCGATGGGGCAGTTAGGGAGTATGTTAGTGGTGGAGCAGTTTGTGGGGTAGTGGGGCAGTTGCAGAGCATAGTTTTTGAAGGAGCGGCAATTGTAGGGCAGTATTTGGAATTAAGGCAGTTTGTGGAGTGATGGGGCAGATGCAGGGGGCAGTTGGCAAGGTGGTGGGAGAGTTGCAGGGGTTGTTTTTGGGCATGTGGCAGTTTGGAAGAAAGGCCTGGTAATCTACTTCTAGTTGCACCTTGCCAAGAAAACCAAGGGGCTGGATTGCCAGGAGTTGGCACCAACTCACTGGCACACAAAAACAAGGCCAGTTATGGGGGTATAGTTTTTTGTGGTGGGGCAGTTTACAAGATGATGAGGCAGTTGTATGGCGGATTTTTTTTTGTGGTGGAGACATTTAGCAGGGCAGTTATGAGGGTGTACTTTGGAGGTTTGGGGCAATGTATGGGATGATGGGACAATTTGTGGGGGGAGTAGGTTTTGGGGATGGGGCAGTTTGGAGAGGTTGGGAGAGTAAAGAAGAGGGGAATAGTTTGAAAGGAGTAATTTCCTAATTGCTGTGCTTCACTGTATGTAAGTTCTATGCTACAAAAGCTCTAACTCCTCCCGTAGAAATGCATTGGGCTATTTATTGGGGGGGGGGGGGGGTAGTCTCTGGAACCCCTAATCTGATTTGACCCATTTTTGAATCTGATGTACCTTTTTACCAGTTTTTCTCACATATCAAGATTCACCCCCTTCCCTTAAATTTTATCAGAGAGTTATTTTCCCCCAAACAGACAGATAGACATTCTCAATCTGTTTTATATAATTCTTTCCAACTACTGTTGGGTTGGAAAGAATAAAAAGCCATAAAAAGGAAAAAAACCCTAATCTGTAAAATCCTCATTATTAGGGAGACCAAAATGTTAAAGAAAGCGAGCAGAAACTATATCTCCCAAACAAAAACAAAAGGACATCTAAATACTTGATAGCCCCCCAGAGCTCAAATGGAAGCACATCTACAGGAGAAATCCTTTCATCAATTAAAGTAGAAACACTTATCAATGAGAAAAAAAGCTAATTGAGAAGATCAAAAGAAAACATTTCTATATTTCACAATACATTTGCAAGGGAACTTTAAAAAATTAATGTATGTCTCTGAAGAACTGAAGGAAGCATCAAAAGAAATTTTTTTCCCTGTGTTGCTCTGGAGACGTCTGGAAACATACTAATCTTAGGACTATAGAACAATTCCTGCCTATATTTGAAGTACAGTCTCAGCACTAGGTCCCGATCAGCCTCAAAAATAAAAGATAACTAGCAGAGTAGCTTATGAAACATTTTCTTTAGAAGTTTCTAATACTGCAGTCAAATTCAAATGATTTGCTATTCCCTGGGCAGTATCTATCTCTTCTTCAGTCAAAGCCTCGCTCAGAGTTGATTGCAAATAAAATGTCTTAGCAAGGGGCGGCAAAAATTCCACTGGCTATTTGAGTACTTTCACTGTGTATTTTCAAAAAACTTCCTTGGTGACAACAAAGGAAGCTTGGCAATATTTACTAGTCTCAAGTTTTTCTTCCTAGTCACATTTTCCATGTTTCCTAAGTTCCTGTGCAGAAACGTTTTATCATTAACCAGAACACTCATCTTGAATCAACTTCTCCACTTTTTCTTTGAGAGTATCCTGGCTTTAACAGACTCAATAGCAGCCACATTTTGGGAAAACAGAGAGGTAAAAGATGAAAACTGCATTAATAGTTGTTGAAACTGATCTGATAGGGCCTTGCCAAGGCCATCAATTTCAGACTGTATCGCCTCCAGAATGATTTAGGCTTCTCCAGTTTATAAGATAACTAAGAAGGAATGCCCAAATCTTGAGAGGCTCCTCTAGGGACAGGAGTCACCATGCTGGACACCCTAGAAGCCTCACCCCCCCCCCCCCCTCCTGATGCAGTGCTTCAAGAAACTTCTCCCACTGCCATCAGCGGAGAAATGCCACTGACTAGCAATGCTTGCTGAAGCAGGATCTGGAGGGTGCTTCCAGTCATTGAGACCAGGGCCGGCCCGTCCATTGAGCAAGAATGTTTTTTGCACAGGGCCCCGCGTTTCAGGGGGCCCCGCGCAAAAAACATTCTTAAGCATCCCAAGTTAAAAAAAAAAAAACAACAAACCGGCTGCTTCTGCCGCGGCAGCTTCAAGAGCTCTGCCGCGGGGCCGCGGTGGCCCCCCCTGCCCGGCAGAGCCTCCGTGCATCGTCAGCTCTTCACGTCCAAACCGCGGGCTTCTTTCAGAGCCGCGAGAGTTTCTTTTCTCGCGGCTCTCTTAATCCCGCGGGGCTGATGGGATTTCCCATCACCCTCGGCGGGATTAACAGAGCCGCGAGAAAAGAAACTCTCGCGGCTCTGAAAAAAGCCCGCGTTTTGGACGTGAAGAGCTGAAGATGCACGGAGGCTCTGCCGGGCAGGGGGGGGCCCCGCGGCAGAGCTCTTGAAGCTGCCGCGGCAGAAGCAGCCGGTTTGGGTTATTTTTTTATTTTAATTTGGAATGATGGGGGGGGGGTGGTTAGGACTGGTAATGGGCCATGGGGGGGAGGCTAAACTGGAAGTGGGCTGATGGGGGGGGTGGGGTGGTTAGGACTGGTAATGGGCCGGGGGGGGGTGGTTAGGACTGGTAATGGGCTATGGGGGGGGCTAAGTGGGCTGATGGGGGGGTTAGGACTGGTAATGGGCTATGGGGGGGCTAAGTGGGCTGATGGGGGGGTTTGGACTGGTAATGGGCTATGGGGAGGGGGCTAAGGCTGGAAGTGGGGGGGTAGGACTGGAAATGGGCTGATGGGGGGGGTTAGGACTGGTAATTGACTATGGGGAGGGGGCTAAGGCTGGAAGAGGGGGGGTAGGACTGGAAATGGGCTTATGGGGGGGTTAGGACTGGTAATGGGCTATGGGGGGGCTAAGACTGGAAGTGGGCTGATGGGGGGGGTGTTAGGACTGGTAATGGGCCGGGGGGGGGGGTTAGGACTGGTAATGGGCCATGGGGGGGGGGAGGCTAGGACTGGTAATGGGCCATGGGGGGGGGGAGGCTAGGACTGGTAATGGGCTGATGGGGGGGGAGGGTTAGGACTGGTAATGGGCCATGGGGGGGGAGGCTAAGACTGGAAGTGGGCTGATGGGGGGGTAGGACTGGTAATTGGCTATGGGGGGGGCTAAGACTGGAAATAGGCTGATGGGGGGCTAGGACTGGAAATAGGGTGATGGGGGGGTTAGGACTGGTAATGGGCTATGGGGGGCTAAGACTGGAAATGGGCTGATGGGGGGCTAGGACTGGAAATAGGGTGATGGGGGGTTAAGAACTCTTAATCGGCTATGGGGGGATAAGACTTAAAATGCGATGAGGGGGGGGTAGCACTGAAAATTGGCTATGGGAGGGGGGCTAAGACTGGAAATAGGCTGATGGGGGGCTAGGACTGGAAATAGGGTGATGGGGGGTTAGGACGTAATGGGCTGATGGGGGGTTAGGACTAGTAATGGGCTATGAGGAGGCTAGGACTGGAAATGGGCTGAGTGGAAGGAGGGCTTGAACTGCAAATAGCTGATGGGGACGGGGGCTTGGAATGGAAATGGGTTGTGAGGGGGAGGGAGCTAGGACTGGAAATGGGTGGGGGGGGGCTAGGACAGGAAATGGGCTGATGGGCTAGAATAGGACTGGAAATTGGCTGTTGGGGGTGCTAAGATTGGAAATGGGCTGTGGTGGGGGTTTGGATTGAAATGGACTCATGAAGGGGCTAGAACTGGAAGTAGGCTCATGGGGGGCTTGGATTGGAAATGGGCTGAGTGGAGGGGAGCTAGGATTTGACATGGGTTGATGGTGGGGCTAGGAAAGGACTAGAAATGGGCTCATGGGGGGCTGGGATTGGAAATGAGCTGATGGAGGGACTTGGATGGGACTGCAAATAGATGGGGGAGCTAGGACTGGAAATGGGCTTATGGGGGGCTAGGACTGGAAATGGGCTGATGCGGGGACTAGAAGGGAGCGGATGCTGGGTGGGACTGGAACTAGAATGGAGCTGATGTTGGGGGAGGATTAGAATGGGATGGAGCTGGGAGAGTGAAATGGAGAGGGAAAAAATATTTTGTGTGGGAGGGAAGACAAATCTACAATTGTCCGGATATTGGGAGAGTAGGTGGGGATTGAGGATGGAGGGGTAAAATTTGAGTGGATGAAATAGGAATGAGGAAAGAGCAAAAAGGAGAAAGATTAGTATGTTAAAGCAGATGTAGAGAGAGAATGGAAAAAAACTAGAAGAGAGAAGAAAAGACAAATGGACAGCAGACGATGAAGAATTAGCGGAAGACACGAAGAAACCAGAAGAAAGTGGCTGGAGCAATTGCAGCTGAAAAAAAATGCACAAAAGGTAGAAAAATATCTCTTTATTTTGAATTTATTAATTGGAATATGTCAGCTCTGGGAAATGTGCATCATTAACGTCTGCGCTTTGTTTAGTACAAGAGCAAATTAATGTATAGTTTTATTTCTACAGTGTTGTACATTCCAAGTTTGGCTTTTGGGATTCCCAGTTTAATTATTGTCTTCCTGTTTCTAAATTGTGATTCCTTGTTTGGTGATGGTCTATGTTCTGCATGTGTAACTGAGCTGAGGTATTCTGTTTATGTAATTCCTATTTGACATTGCCACTTGTTCTCTTTCCCCAGTAGGTCATGTATTGTTGTTCTCTGAAATGTATTGGTTTAATATTTGCAGCGTTTCCTTTTGATAGTTAGGGTATGGTGCTTTATGAGTCCTGGTAGTGCTGTTAGGATACGGCGGGTTTGCTATGGGTTCTAAATGGGCAGTGTTGTAGTAGTTCCTAATGTGCCTGGCGGTTGGTATTGGATTATAGTAATGTAGAAGTCTTTTAGTCTTTCTTTATTCATACACTCATTAAGAGGCATGTTTACTAAAAGTTCGTGTATGGTAACATTATGCAAATATTTATGCAAATGAGGCCCCTTATGCAAATGAGGCCCCGCACCGAGTCTCCGCACATGGCCCCGCACCCCCCTTGGGCCGCCCCTGATTGAGACTAAGCATGGTGTCTGCGGCCTGAAGGACAGCGACGTTCCTTCCACCGCAAATTCCTCCAGTGGTTGACTCTGAGGACCAATTGAGCTGGTTCTCCATGGAAGACAAAAGTGTCTGTCAGCCCCAAGCAGCTGAAAGAACATACACCTCTACCATGGCCACGGGTCTTCTCCTTCCTGTTGACCATAAGTTAAAAAGTCAGGGAAAAGGATGCTCATAGAGCTAAGATGCTAGGTGTCTGCCATCCTGCTCTGCCTCCTGGTAATTTTATATTTTTCACTTTGGGCTGGCTACCTTGGGAAAGCCTAGTATGCAGCACATGGTCTGTAATGTCTTTAACATGGCCATGGTAGCATAGCTGCATTCTGCATATCAGTACTTTTGAACAATGGAAATTAAAACCCGATGGTACACTTGTTGTTATAATAATCTTAATGCTGATTAGTACATAGAACCCTTAATTATTATGATTCTGGCAATTTTTAGGTATAGTCTAAAACAGCTGTTTTCTACTAGTACTTCTACTGCTAGTGTATAGCAGGGCCGGCACAAGCTGAGCAGTGGTTCCAAGGAAGCAGCAGTGACGGTGGAAAGTGCAGCAGTGCAATAAAGCCCAGAAGCAGGAGATGCAGCTGTACAAACTGTGACCACTTTCTTTTCATTTTTTTCAAAGCTGCTCTCCTTCCCATGGTTGCAGCAGCAAGCAGCACTTAATATGATTTCACTTCTGGTGTGCTGAACTCAGGGCCGGATTTACCTATACGCCATGTACGCCATGGCGTAGGGCCCACAGCCGGCAGGGGCCCACAAAAAAAGAAAAAGTTAATTTTTTTTTTAAATAAAATTTAAAAAAAAACCTGCTGACTGCCGCCGCGGGGCCCCCTCGGCTGCCGCGGCAGCACCGAATGACCCGCGGGGGGCCCCCTCTACAAGCTGACTCCGTCGGTTCCTCCCTCCCTCCCTCCATGCAGGGTGCAGGCTGTGAGAGACGTGAAAGTGTCTCTTCGCGTCTCTGTTAAGCCCGCAGGGGCTGATGGGAAATTTTCCATCAGCCCCTGCGGGCTTAACAGAGACGCGCGGGAGACACTCTACCTTCGCGCCTCTCACAGCGTGCACGGAGGGAGAGAGGGATCGACGGACCGACGGAGTCAGCTTGCAGAGGGGGCCCCCGCGGGTCAGTCCGTGCTGCCGCGGCAGCAGAGGGGGCCCCGCGGTGGCAGCCAGCAGGTTTTTTTTTTTAAAATTAAATTTTACTTTAGGCCGACGGGGGTGGGGGGTAGGACTGGTAATAGGCTATTGGGGGGCTGGGGCTGGGGCTGGGACAGGAAATGGGCTGGGGGGGTTAAGGCTAGAGGTGGGTTGATGGGGTTAGGACTGGTAATGGACTGTGGGCTGTTGGGGGGCTTAGAACTGGCAATGGGCTTTGGGGGGGTTAAGACTGGTAATGGGCTGTGGGCTGATGGGGGCTGTCTGGTAATGGGCTATGGGGGTCAAGGAATGGAAAGGGGCTGGGGGGGTTAAGACTGGAGGTGGGCTGATGGGGTTAGGACTGGTAATGGGCTGTTGGGGGGGTTTAGAACTGGTAATGGGCTTTGGGGGGGTTAAGACTGGTAATGGGCTTTGGGGGGGGGTTAAGACTGGTAATGGGCTGTGGGCTGATGGGGGCTGTCTGGTAATGGGCTATGGGGGGGCTAGGACTGGAAATGGGCTGGGGGGGTTAAAACTGGAGGTGGGCTGATGGGGTTAGGACTGGTAATGGGCTGTGGGCTGATGGGGGGTTAGGACTGGCAATGGGCTATGGGGGGCTGACTGGAAATGGGTTGATGGGGTTAGGACTGGAAGTGGGCTGATGGGGGGTTAGGACTGGTAATGGGTTATAGGGGGGCTTAAACGGAAAATGGGGTGATGGGGGGTTAGGACTGTAAGTGGGTTGATGGGGGGGCTAGGACTGGTATTGGGTTGGGGGGTTGCTAGGACTGGAAATGGGCTGATGGGTGGCTAGGACTGGAAATGGGCTGATGCAGGGACTAGAAGGGAATGGATGCTGGGTGAGGCTGGAACTAGAAGGGAGCTGATGTTGGGGGAGGATTAGAATGGGATGGGGCTGGAAGAGTAAAATGGAGAAGGGAAAAATATTTTGTGTGGGAGGGATAAAAAATCTACAATTGGCCGGGTATTGGGAGAGTAAGTGGGGATTGAGGAGGGAGGGGTAAAATTTGAGTGGATGAAATAGGAATGAGGAAAGAGCAAAAGGAGAAAGATTAGTATGTTAAAGCAGATGTAGAGAGAGAATGGAAAAAAATCTAGCAGAGAGAAGAAAGGACAAATGGACAGCAGACGATGGAGAGTTAGCAGAAGACACGAAGAAACCAGAAGAAAGTGGCTGGAGCAATTGCAGCTGAAAAAAATGCACAAAAGGTAGAAAAATATCTCTTTATTTTGAATTTATTAATTGGAATATGTCAGCTCTGGTAAATGTGCATCATTAACGTCTGCGCTTTGTTTAGTACAAGAGCAAATTAATGTATAGTTTTATTTCTACAGTGTTGTACATTCCAAGTTTGGCTTTTGGGATTCCCAGTTTAATTATTGTCTTCCTGTTTCTAAATTGTGATTCCTTGTTTGGTGATGGTCTATGTTCTGCATGTGTAACTGAGCTGAGGTATTCTGTTTATGTAATTCCTATCTGACATTGCCACTTGTTCTCTTTCCCCAGTAGGTCATGTATTGTTGTTCTCTGAAATGTATTGGTTTAATATTTGCAGTGTTGCCTTTTGATTGGTAGGGTATGGTGCTTTGTGAGTCCTGGTAGTGCTGTTAGGATACGGCGGGTTTACTATGGGTTCTAAATGGGCAGTGTTTGTAGTAGTTCCTAATGTGTCTGGCAGTTGGCACTGGATTATAGTAATGTAGAAATCTTTTAGTCTTTCTTTATCCATACACTCATTAAGAGGCACGTTTACTAAAAGTTAGTATATGGTAACATTATGCAAATATTTATGCAAATGAGGCCCCGCACCCCCCTTGGGCCGCCCATGCTGGGGGCCCACAATTTTTGTTGGCGTAGGGCCTCACTCAAGGTAAATCCGGCCCTGGCTGAACTGAAATCATAGGTGCCTCATGCTGCTGCAATTCTGGGAAGGAGCACAGTTTTGAATAAATTAAAGAAGAATGCTGCAGCTTGTGCGATGCGCCTCCTGCCACCTAGGAGAGGGCAGATGCTGCACTATTGACATGGCAGGGAAGGAAGAGGGCAGATAGTGCACTATTGACATGGCAGGGAAGGGAAGAGGGCAGATGCTGCACTATTGACATGGCAGGGAAGGGAAGAGGGCAGATGCTGCACTATTGACATGGTAGGGAAGGGAAGAGGGCAGATGCTGCACTATTGACATGGCAGGGAAGGGAAGAGGGCAGATGCTGCACTATTGACATGGCAGGGAAGGAAGAGGGCAGATGCTGCACTATTGACATGGTAGGGAAGGGAAGAGGGCAGATGCTGCACTATTGACATGGCAGGGAAGGAAGAGGGCAGATGCTGCACTATTGACATGGCAGGGAAGGAAGAGGGCAGATAGTGCACTATTGACATGGCAGGGAAGGAAGAGGGCAGATAGTGCACTATTGACATGGCAGGGAAGGAAGAGGGCAGATGCTGCACTATTGACATGGTAGGGAAGGGAAGAGGGCAGATAGTGCACTATTGACATGGTAGGGAAGGGAAGAGGGCAGATGCTGCACTATTGACATGGCAGGGAAGGAAGAGGGCAGATGCTGCACTATTGACATGGTAGGGAAGGAAGAGGGCAGATAGTGCACTATTGACATGGCAGGGAAGGAAGAGGGCAGATGCTGCACTATTGACATGGTAGGGAAGGAAGAGGGCAGATAGTGCACTATTGACATGGCAGGGAAGGAAGAGGGCAGATAGTGCACTATTGACATGGTAGGGAAGGAAGAGGGCAGATGCTGCACTATTGACATGGCAGGGAAGGGAAGATGCTTTACTACTGGGGATGGGGGAGGGGAGGCAGATGCTGCACTGTCGAGGGGGAGAGAGAGAGGAGATGCACTTTTGCAGGGGAAAGGGAGGGGGGATATGCCAGGTGAAGGAGTGGAGAGCACTGCTCGGCATGGTGGAACCATGTGGGAGAGTTCATGGGGGTTGTTGAGGAGGATGTGAGTACAGGGGATAGAAATGTAGTAATGGGGAGTGGATGTAAGATGAAAGGGAAAAAGAGATCGGGGTAAATGGCAGAGCTAGGAGAGATGGATTGGGCAGGAAATGAAAGGAGATGGAACTAACGTTAATAGGCAGGTGAAAATTAAAAAGGAGGCAATAAGAGGGTGAGATTTGAGTGGACAGAGACATAAAAGACAGAAATGTTCCAAGGCTAAAAGGGAAAGATCAATATGTCAAAGACAGATGTAGCGAGGGAATGGGAAAAGACAAAAGGAGAGAGGAGATACAACAGATGGACCGCAGACACCAGAAAGAAAATTAGAAGTCAGACCAGGAAAGCAGAAAGAAAAACAAAAAATATTTATTTTGAATTTAATAAATGGAATATGTTTGCTCTGGGAAATATGGATTGCCAATGTTTTTGTTTTTTATTCAGTACAAAAAGGAAGTGCATTTGTGTTTTATTTCTGTAGTGTTCTTGGGGTTCCCAATTCATGTTTTGTTTTCATTGTTTTATTTCTAATTTGTGGTCCCTTGTTCTGTATTTGCTGAGAGTCTATATTTTGCATGGAGTAAGGTGCGCAATTCTTAGTATGTAGTTTCTGTGTAGAAATTTGAAATAGCCCACTTGTTTTGTTTTACCAGTGGTAGGTGTATTGGTGTTCTGAAGCCCAGTATAAAGTTTGTAGTGCTGCCTAGTCATAGGTTGGGTTGTTGCTGTTTGAATCATAGGATTTAGTGCCCGTGGCAGGTTCCATGGTGCTCCAATTCAAACTTCTCCTCCTGATCTACAAGTGCATTTTCTCTGCAACTTCTCATTACCTCGTCTCTTATCTCTCTCTACACTCCTTCTCAGGAACTCCACTCGTCAGGTAAATTGCTTTCATCTATGCCTTTCTCTTCCACTGCCAACTCCAGACTCCGTTCATTTCATCTTGCTGCACTATATGCCTGGAATAGACTGTCTGAGTTAATGTGCCAGTCTCCATCCCTGTTCCTATTAAAATCCAAACTAAAAAAAAAAATCCCCCTCTTCGAGGCTGCCTTTGTATCCTTACCTCCTTATTCTCCTGTTTAGCACCTTTGTGTGTCACAACCATTTCCTCTTTGTGTACCCTGATCCTCTGTTGTGCTTATCCTGAATAGGTTGTAAGCTCTGTTGAGCAGGGACTGTTTCAGATGTGAATGTATGGCACTGCATATGTCTTGTAGCACGATGGAAATGTTAATTAGTAGTAGTAGTAGGGAGATTTTTCAGGTTTTGTATTAATTCACAATGGGGTCTATTCTGTCCCATGAATAGCTATTCACCCCTCTTGCCATCCCTGACTAAGCTTCCCCATATGAACAAGGAGTTTGTACAGGGAGGCTTAGACGGGAGTGGGAAGGGGCGATCTGGAGGTGGAGTTAAGGCAGACAATGGGCGGTCTGCTGCCCCGGACGTACAGGGCCGATTCTGAAGTTGGCCCTGCACGTCTGAGACTGGCAGACTGGACGGGGGATTTATTCCACCTCGGAGGTGGAATAAATCCCCCTAGACCAGCGATGGCGAACCTATGGCACGCGTGCCAGCTGTGGCACGCGAAGGCCTTGCAGCTGGCACGCGGGTAGGTCCGCAAAAAAGAAAAAGCTGGCTCTGGCTGCTGCCGCGGACGCGGCAGCGGCAGAGTGCAGTGTCCCGCGGGGCCCCCTCCGCCCGCTAAGCCCCTCTGCAAGGGCTTTCAGATTTGCGAGGGAGAGCGTCTCCCTCGCGTCTCTGTTAAGCCCGCAGGGGCTAATGGGAAATTTCCCATCAGCCCCTTTAGACGCGAGGGACTGATGGGAAATTTCCCATTAGCCCCTGCGGGCTTAACAGAGACGCGAGGGAGAAGCTCTCCCTTGCGAATCTGAAAGCCCTTGCAGAGGGGCTTAGCGGGCGGAGGGGGCCCCGCGGGACATTGCATTCTGCCGCGGTAGCGGCAGCAGCCAAAGCCAGCTTTTTTTTTTTTTTTTTTTTTAAGATGCCATTGGGGGGGGGGGGTTAGGAATGCTAATGGGCTAGGGGGGGGGTAGGACTGCTAATGGGCTGTGGGCTGATGGGGGCTGTCTGGAAATGGGGTGATGGGGGGTTAGGACTGATAATGGGCTATGGGGGGGGCTAGGACAGGAAATGGGCTGATGGGGAGGGGTTAGGACTGGATGGGCTGTGGGCTGTTGAGGGGGTTAGGACTAGTAATGGGCTATGGGGGGGGTTAAGACTGGTAATGGGCTGTGGGCTGATGGGGGCTGTCTGGAAATGAGGTGATGGGGGGGTTAGAACTGCTAATGGGCTATGGGGGGGGTTAGGACTGATAATGGGCTAAGGGGGGGGGGCTAGGACAGGAAATGGACTGATGGGGAGGGGTTAGGACTTGAGGTGGGCTGATGTGGTTAGGACTGGTAATGGGCTGTGGGCTGATGGGGGGGGGGGTTTAGGACTGGCAATGGGCTGTGGGGGGCTGACTGGAAATGGGCTGATGGGGTTAAGACTGGAAGTGGGCTGATGGGGGGTTAGGACTGGTAATGGGCTATGGGGGGGTTAGGACTGATAATGGGCTATGGGGGGGTTAAGACTGGTAATGGGCTTTGGGCTGATGGGGGATGTCTGGAAATGGGGTGATGGGGGTTAGGACTGGTAATGGGTTATAGGGGGGGCTTAAACTGAAAATGGGGTGATGGGGGTTTAGGACTGGAAGTGGGTTGATGGGGGGCTAGGACTGGTAATGGGTTGGGGGGTTGCTATGACTGGAAATGGGCTGAGTGGAAGGGGAGGCTTGAACTGCAAATAGCTGATGGGGAGGGAGCTTGGAATGGAAATGGGCTGTGAGGGAAGGGAGCTAGGACTGAAAATGGGCTGATGGAGCAGCTAGGATAGGACTGGAAATGGGCTGTTGGGGGGAGCTAAGATTGGAAATGGGCTGTGGTGGGGGCTTGAATTGAAATGGACTCATGGAGGGGCTAGAACTGGAAGTAGGCTCATGGGGGGGGCTTGGACTGGAATTGGACTGAGTGGAGGGGAGCTATGATTTGACATGGGCTGATGATGGGGCTAGGAAATGACTAGAAATGGGCTGATGGGGGGCTAGGATTGGAAATGAGCTGATGAAGGGACTCAGACTGAAAATGGATGGGGGAGCTAGGACTGGAAATGGGTTGATGGGGGGCTAGGACTGGAAATGGGCTGATGCAGGGAATAGAAAGGAATGGATGCTGGGTGAGACTGGAACTAGAAGGGAGCTGATGTTGGGGGAGGATTAGAATGGGATGGGGCTGGGAGAGTAAAATGGAGAGGGGAAAAATATTTTGTGTGGGAGGAATGAAAAATCTACAATTGGCCGGGTATTGGGAGAGTAAGTGGGGATTGAGGATGGAGCGGTAAAATTTGTGTGGATGAAATAGGAATGAGGAAAGAGCAAAAGGAGAAAGATTAGTATGTTAAAGCAGATGTAGAGAGAGAGAATGGAAAAAAAGACTAGAAGAGAGAAGAAAGAACAAATGGACAGCAGACGATGGAGAGTTAGCAGAAAACATGAAGAAACCAGAAGAAAGTGGCTGGAGCAATTGCAACTGAAAAAAAATGCACAAAAGGTAGAAAGATATCTCTTTATTTTGAATTTATTAACTGGAATATGAAACCTCTGGGAAATGTGCATCATTAACGTCTGTGCTTTGTTTGGTACAAGAGGAAATTAATTTATAGTTTTATTTCTACAGTGTTGTACATTCCAAGTTTGGCTTTTGGGGTTCCCAGTTTAATTATTGCCTTCCTGTTTCTAAATTGTGATTCCTTGTTTGGTGATGGTCTATGTTCTGCATGTGTAACTGAGCTGAGGTTTAATTGACGTGCTGGCACTTTGAGGAAATTCTTTGGTTTTGTGCGGCAGTTTGGGCACTCGGGCTCAAAAAGGTTAGCCATCACTGCTCTAGACGTTGGGGGATGGGAGGCCTGGCCGGAATCAAAATGACAAAAGGGTGCAGGAGATTCCCCGCAGCCGACCCTGGCCATGGGAGGTCAGATCGAGAGTCAGGCTGCGGAGAAAGGGCAAAGTGGTCAGCGGCCGGAGATCGCGGCTCCTGAATGGAGCCGCAGTGCCATGGTAACCAGACACTATGGCACCACGGCTCTATTCAGGAGCCTGACTGAGTTAGCTAGGCAGAGACCTGTACGTGCAAACCGATGGGAATCGGGTCCCAGCCTGCATGTACAGGTCCAGACATGATTCTGATCCCACGGGGGCTAGACGTGCCCCATGGGATCAGAATTGTGTCTACCTCTGTGCATCTGGTTCCGACTGGATGCACAAAGGCCGGGACACACAGTACGGAAATGTGCCTTCATGTGGTGGTAGTGGAAAGATCTGTTACTATTACTCAGATGACAAGAGAATCAGAATATTTTTTGTATGGTGACTTCAATGGAGAAGTGTGCTAGTTCTGTTCGACACCTGTTGGGGGAGATAGGGTTTTTGTAGATGCAGAGTATGTTTACATTTAACTGATAAAGAGTTGCTGTACTCTGTCAAACCAAAGGTTTGTGAGGGTCACATGTGCAGTCTTTCGCACAAGCAAGCATGATCCATCAGGTGTGTGCCAATACAAAAAAGGTTGAGAATTAGATTGTTAGTTTCACCATCTGTACATTTAGCAATGAATCCAATAGGAATTTTAGAGTGGAACGATACAGTGAAACCTGTGGAAGGCAGTTGAATTATGATGTTTGTAATTTTGCAGTAGAAGAGAGAATGCAGAAAGATGATATGTAAAGGAACCAGAAACCTCTCTGATGGGTATCTCCTAAAAGATTTGCATGTGTTTTGTGCTCTGCAAGTTTAATGAAGTCAGCAGAGACTGTGTCCCAAATTGTCTTTCGTTTTGTTTTGGAGATTCTTTATTCCCCAGTGGAGCATCAGTGAATGGTAACATCTAATGCTGAAAAAACACTTCATAAATACAGGAAAGAAAACCAGAAATCTGGGCCCGTACTTTGTTTTACAGTTCTAATCACATATGATTGGAAATGGAGATTTTTACCTTTTCCTATTCTGTCATTCCACAGAAATACAAATCTGAATACTAGGGATGATCTTAATAGGTGACACCTCCTAAAATCCTCTGAAAATATATCAATGTACTTCTCCATCCAACTGGACTTTAGTTGTAACCATCACATTTCTAGTGTAAACATTAGTATTGAAGAAAAAAACCAAATACACAAGTTTTTACTTCAACAACATTATCAACTGGCACTGAAGGTACTTGCAATAGTGTTTCTCTTATAAAGCGGTTCACTCCGCTTAGACAACACGACTGCAGTGCCAAGAGGTGCAGTTAGAGCTAAAAATAATGGAATTATCAAGCTACTACTACTACTACTGCTATTCAGCACTTATAAAGCACCACGCACACAGTGCTGCACAGCTAACCTACAAGAGGTAGCCAACATACAGAGACAGTCCCTGCCCGTCAGAGTCATGCTCATCGGAGCTTACAATCTAATTAGAACAGTACAGAGCATTAGTCAGTTCTGCACAAGGTACGGTGAGGTACAGTTTGGTCTATAGTTTGTGGACTCACAAATAAATATACTCGCGGTCTATTTTTGAACGTCTAATTGTCAACTGATATATAATAAATACGTTCAGAAAAACCAAAAAGTGTAGTAGACTTATTACTTCTTTTCTTGAAAAAAGATTATTTTATTTTTTTATTTTTTAGATGCTCTTAAAAATACAGGAAACCCCAGGAATTCTTCTTCCAATCTTAAAAACCAAGCTACTTACAATTGTTACTTGCTATAGAGCAAGTTCTGTTTCCAATGGGAAGTAGAACGTTGGATGAAACACTGTTATTGCATGAACAGCGGTGGATACATAAGTTGGAAACTGTGTCTCCCCCAGAGGTTTGAATATATCCATAGAGTGGGCATCCTGTCTTTAGGTTAGGTTATCACTATCGTTTTTAGGGAGTAATAAGTATACAGTCTGGAGAGGACATTTAGAATGTAGATGATAAGTTGTGGAATTGTCAAGTGGAAGGTAAAGTTAGAGTAGAAGCTGCACATAGAAGTTCTCTTAAATTGGATATGATTTAGGAGTATTGAGCACATCTCACCCAATGGGAGTGCGTAGGATTGACGTAAGGCATAATTAAGATGGGTTTAAATAATGAAAGCATTTGCCATCACGCATGCGCGGCGTTTTCCGTACAAAAAATGAAAGAGGCAAAGCGCGGGCAGCAGTAACAATTGTAAGTAGCTTGGTTTTTAAGTTAGGCAGGTTATTTTTAAGGTTTTAGATATATTTATTCAATATAGGCTAAGGGAAATAGAGTATTGACAAATTGGGTTGATTTTGTTGTAGGATGAAATAAAGGTCTCCTGAAGAAAAACTTTTGAAACGCCATTTAGGCGCCAGAGTTGAGCGTCGGGATCTTTTTAAGTACAACCCTGTTTGCAGAAAAAACCTCGGTGATCTTTTCTACCAAAACAGATATTTCTTTAATATAAATTAGTTTGGAAGAAGAATTCCTGGGGTTTCCTGTATTTTTAAGAGCATCTAAAAAATAAAAAAATAAAATAATCTTTTTTCAAGAAAAGAAGTAATAAGTCTACTACACTTTTTGGTTTTTCTGAACGTATTTATTATATATCAGTGGTCTATAGTTTGGTCATAAACGTTGACGGGGGTTAAGGTAAGATGAGGACGGAGTCAGAATCTGAATGCAACGGTGAAGAGGTGGGTCACCAAGGAGGATGCCTGGCGCACAGACGCAGGTAGGCTGTTCCACGCGTATGGTGCAGCAAGGTGAAAGGAGCGCAGTCGAAAGTTCGAGGTGCCGGTGAAAGGCATTGATAGAAGTAATTTGTTAGCGGAGCGCAAGTTTCGAGAGGGGACGTAGGGAGAGATAAGAGATGAGAGGTATTGAGGGGCCATAGAGTGAATGCATTTATAGGTCAGTAGGAGAAGCTTGAACTGGATGCGGAATTGGACAGGGAGCCAGTGAAGCGACTTGAGAAGAGGAGTATTGTGGGCATGGCGAGGGTGGCCGAAGATTAGTCGAGCAGCGTGATTTTGTACAGATTGAAGGGGAAGGAGGTGGCTCACGGGGAGACCAGTGAGGAGTAGGTTGCAGTAATCGAGGTGAGAGGAGATTAGGGAGTGGATAAGCATTTTGGTAGTGTGTTCAGAGAGGAAGGGGTGGATTTTGCTGATGTTGTAGAGAAAGAAGCGGCAGGTCTTAGCTACAAGCTGGATATGAGCGGAGAAAGAGAGTGAGGTGTCAAAGATAACCCCTAGATTGCGGGCAGAGGGAACAGGAAGGATAGTAGATCCATCTACATGGACTGAGAGAGGGTGAAGTGGCGGGGAGGAGTTGGGTGGAAAGACAAGGAGTTCAGTCTTGGCCATGTTCAGTTTCAATCGGCGATGAGACATCCAGGCAGTGATGTCCGAAAGACAGGCAGAGATCTTGGACTGAGTTGCCGGAGAGATATTAGGTGTAGAGAGGTAGATTTGGGAGTCATCGGCATAGAGGTTGTACTGAAAGCCATGGGAGGAGATAAGCGCACCAAGGCCTTGGGTATAGAGAGAGAAGAGGAGGGGGCCCAAGACAGAACCCTGGGGTACACCTACATGGAGCGGGGTAGGGGAGGAGGAGACGCCACCAGAGCATACACTGAGTGAGCGATGGGAGAGGTAGGAGGAGAACCACGATAGTACGGAGTCCTTGAAGCCAAGCGAGGAGAGGGTGGTGAGGATAAGGTTGTGGTCAACGGTGTCAAAGGCAGCAGAAAGGTCAAGAAGGATGAGGATAGAATAGAGGCCCTTAGATTTAGCCAGGAATAGGTCGTTGATGACTTTTGTGAGTGCCATTTCAGTGGAGTGTAGGGGACGGAAGCCGGATTGTAGTGGATCTAGGAGGGCCTGGGAGGAGAGGAATTCGAGGCAGCGACGGTGGACTGCTCATTCTAGTAGTTTGGATATGAAGGGAAGGAGGAAGATGGGTCGATAGAAGGGCATGTGGGATCAAGTGAGGGTTTCTTGAGGAGGGGTGTGACAACAGCGTGTTTGAAATCAGTGAGAACAGTTGCAGTGGAGAGTGAAAGGTTGAGGATATGAGTGATGGAGGGGACAATGGTGAGGGAGATGGAACGTAGGAGATGGGTGGGGATAGGATCTGATGAACAGGTAGTGGGTTTGGAGGAGGAAAGAAGGAGTGCCTTCAGCTCATGTGATCATGATAATATTATATTAGAGCTAGCTTTAACTGAAAGATTAATATACTTATCCATTCATAACAAATATGTGCTTTTCAGATACTTACATGTATTCAAACTGTACCAGAATTAGGGAACACTCTATGATTTAAAACAAACTGGAGTTAGTAGTTTTTCTCTCAACAAATGAATGAAGTTGTGGAATTTATTGCCAGAGGATGTGGTGAAGGCATCTGGCATAGCTGTCTTTAAAAGGGTTTTGGACAAATTCCTAAAAGAAAACTCTGTAAATAATTGTTAGCCAAGTAGACCTCAAAAAAGGTTATTGCACATTCTTTGGAGGAAATGGATCCATTCTTTGGGATCTATCCGGTACCTCCTGGTAACCCAGATTGGCCACCGTGGACCTTGCATAAGTTTATTATATATTGCAAATGACAATTAGCCAAATGTGTTCGTTTATCATTGGATGTTTACAGTATTGTAAACATTGTTTATATTGGTTTTGTTCTGTGGAGTTACATGTTGGATTTGGCTGTTTTGAAATAATTTTTTAACAGTGGTTTGCTATTTTACTGTTATTTTTACTTTCATTTTACTTTTTTATATCACAATTAGTTGATCAGAATTCCTTTTTTTATAGGTCTTGATGTAGGTGTTTAATTGATGGTTCTATCAACCAATTTCCTATTATAATGCAGTGCTTCTCAACTTAGGTCCATCAAGTTTTCAGGATTCCCACAATGAATATGCATGAGATAAATTTGCATGTGCTGCCTTCACGGTATGCAAATTTATCTCATGCATATTTATTGTGGGAATCCTAAAAATCCGACAGGCCTAGATGTGCCTCTAGGACTGGATTAAGAAGCACTGTTATAATGGACCATTTAACTTTGCCAAAAGATGATTTTAATATTCTTCTGCACTCAATGCTTTATAGATTATATAAGATTATTACGTACTATTTTTAGTCACAAAAAGATTTTTTTTGCTCACATTATACTATAGTAAAAAGATTATTTGCTCTACTACAGAAATATTATTGGATGTGGTTGATAAACTTGGTATGTGCCTGTGAATATTACTTATATCTTTTAGCATATCATTTACAGAAGCTGATATTATTTGCTTTATGTATAATATATCTTTTAATGTATATGTTTTGTGATATGTCTTATTGGTATATTTTTTTTATTTTATTTTTTTCACTTGTGATTCTTTTAATTATTTTTATATGTACATGATGCTCTTAGTGATGAACATTTATTAATTTTTTTGTTATGTAATTCATGATGTAATTATTGATCATTTCGTAGTAATCATTTGTAACCCCCAGCCTCATCCAAATGTGATTTATTCATGCATGGTTCCATTGTTCCTTATGTGACATGCAAAGCAATGCATGTTTTTTAAACAAAGGGGTATGTTTACTAAACCGTATTAACATTGCAGCGGTGGTATTATCGCACAATAATATCACTTATCGCGCAATAACGCAGCCGCGGCGTTAAGGCACACTAACGCTGTGAAATCCGGGTCTGAAGGGTGGAGTAAGGCTTCCCAGAGGGCGGAGAGAAGGGGTCAATGGGCGGAGAGTGGGAGGGGAAAGGCTCCAGGCACACTAACGCTGTGAAATCTGGGTCCGAACACTAACGCCAGTGAAACCCTCGTGTTAAGGCACATTTGCAGGAAAGAGAAACAATTTCAGTCAGCAATGTGCAGCAAAGGCAGGGAAACCCAGAAAAGTGATAGTTGTGATACATGTGCAGGGAACAAAAAGGCAAATAAACATATAAAAGGACCAGAACCACATCTAAAATCCCAATAACCAAGCTGGCCAATAGTGATATTAATGATAAACATAAAGCAACACTGCTGACAAAGCATATAAATTAAGATATCATGTTTGGAAGGGTCTATGCTCTGTCCCCCTACAAAGTGAATGATCCCACATTGAAATAGCACTGATCAGGGTTTCTGTCGTTTAGATTGGGCAGGTTTGTTATGACGTGCACATGTGCAGCAACAGCAGAGTGGGCACGTAGGAAACGGCAACTGTAATGATGCTGTAAATGGGATATAGGGGGCTGCAGGCCGCACATGCTGTGGTCCAACTGGGGCACAGTGAGGGCTAGGCAGATGCCTAGGTGGCACATAGGAATGCCGAAACTGTAAAGCAGCAAGACAGCAACTGACGAGGGTCCAACTTGGGCACGGGTGTGTGTCCCACTATGTCACAGGGAAGATTACCCAGCAGGTACCCCCAAGGGCACATAAGATTGGCAGGCGGTGCGGGGGGGGGGGGGGAGGGAAGCGTGCATGTCCATGTAGGCACCCCTACCCGAGAACCCACACCATAGGCAGCTGCCTACTGGCATACTGGATGGCCTGGGACTGCGCACCACTGGCATAATGGCATGGCAGCATGGTGGCGGAGGGGGCAGTGGCATCTGCCCACAGCAGACCATGGCCTAGCCCTGTTTAGGTGGGTGCCGTGCAATGCAACAGACAGGGTCTGTCTGACGAACAGTCATGGTATCCCCAGGGAATGAACTGTCCCTGTGGCAACAGTGTGGTGCAGTACAAACAGCCAGTGTGTTCAGGAGCAGAAGGTCACAAGTTCAAGTCCCAGCTGTGGCTCCTGCCAACCCTTTCCCCATATTTTACCCAATACTAAACCGTGGTAATAAAGACGGAACCTTTATTGCAGATAAAATAAACATGCCTAAAACGCCTATATTTTACCCTACAGAGCACAGACACCATAAACATGTGCAATCCCTAGAGCAGAGTTTCCCAACTGCAGTCCTGGAGGGCCAAACACCATTCAGGTTTCATGCTATCCCTAATAAATATGCCTGTGCTGCATTAGTATGTGCCGCCCCCATTGTATGCAAATGTATCTCATGCATATTCATTAGGGACAGCATAAAAACCTGAACAGTGTTTGGCCCACAGGGACCGGAGTTGGGAACCTCTGCCCTAGAGCAGCGGCCAACAGGGGCATAAACACCCACACCCACACCCACACGCTCCACTAACCAAAGCCTCATGGAGAGTCAGGCTGTTGGGCCCTGTGCGCAGCAGCATCTCCCAATACTAGCACTTGCATACCTTAGCAATGCCGCCCTAAACTTGGGAATACATTACACATATATCAAAAGGTTGCTATGATTAATGGCAGATAACAGTTCCAAAGTTAAGCACAATTTGCTGATAGAGCTGCATCATAGCAACCTTTCTGATATCTGTGGAGTGTGTTTCAGTTTTGGTTTCTGACAGTGTTTACCACCCCGGTGAGTGACCCCAACAGTATTGCGTACCATAGCCATGCCTGCACTGTGCCCAGGACTGGTGTGGTGGCCAGGGCTGCCAAAAGCCTCTATATTTGCACAGTGCTGACATAGGTGTGGGAGTGTATGTCTGTATATCCAGTGTGTTGTGGTTGCCTATACCTTACTCAGCCCACACTGCTTGCACTGTTTCCAGTGTTAGCCTGCCAATGTGCATAATGAGGAGCAAGGTACTGTGGGTATGGCCCGGACAGGGTGGCCTGGGCAGGATGCATCTGCATAGAGCAATGGCTGGGACACTGTAGTGCTCGGCCACCACCTGCACGGACAGGGTGGCCAGAGTATGCCCTGCTGGGAGGTCACTCTCACCCTGACTGAGCAGTGACCACGGCATGGCTAGGTTCCCCCATAGTGCTATATAGTATTTCTCTCAAGTGATATTTATGGGTTCTCTTTTCTTGGGCCTAATCACTGACTTATCTGCTTGGTGGGTGTGCTCACATCTCCTCCAGGAACATGCACTATGGACTAGCTAGCAGACTGTCTGCAGTTAGTATGTGTATGGCTGGAACACCTTGCAGGGTGCAGCGGCTGGAAACTCACTGTGCTCGCTGCTGGAGAATGACAGCTAGTGGTGGGGGGCAGCTGAGCATTTCCAGGCCTACTGTCTGTCTGCCATTGCCTTATGGATGTGTACAGATCTGCATTGACTGCCCTGTAGGGTGCCTGTTCCCCAGCAGGACTGGGGTTGATGGTCCCCTCTACTGCCACCATTGCAGGGATGTAGAATGTGGATCTGTTGGTGGGAGATCCTGTCCCCTACCCTGAGCCTCAGAGGGTGGGTTGGGTGGTGCTACATAATCCGCCTATGGGTCCAAACACCCCCCTTCACTTAAATCATGTGACCATGGCACCCATACAAGATATGCAGGGAGGAGTAGCCTAGTGGTTGGGGCAAGCTACAGGGAGGAGTAGCCTAGTGGTTGGGGCAAGATACTTCAGGCCGGAAGGTCGGAGGTTCAAATCCCACAAGAGGACAGCAACCTTGGGCCAGAAGGACTGGGGTTTCTAGTCCCACAGATGCTCCTTGTGGTCTTGGGCAAGCCACTTAACCCTCCATTGCCCATGTTCCCTGTAAGTATTAGTGTATGTGTCTCATATCCCCACGTGTTAAATGTATCCCTCAATTGTGTTGTGACCGCTTTGATTGAAGGATAAGGCGGTATACAAAACTGTCTAAATAAATAAATAAATGCACTATTCTGGGTGCATCATAGTGCACAAGGGCTAGACGTGACTGGGAAATACGGATGGACACAGGTGTATCCTAGGTGTGTCTGCAAGGACTACCTATCACACACTGGCACTGATGGCGACCTGCAGCATAGCCTATCTCAACTAAGCCAGGTGCTGCGGACCTGGTGCTGGGCGCCCCACCTCGCCCTCAGGGTGAGCACAGTACCCCCACAATGTGTCTGTCTGTAGCTACTCTGTGCCAGTAACACACACGGTCAGTTCCCCCTACCAGGCCGAGGTGCTGTGGGGGTGCATACCCCATCTTGTGATCATCTGTAGACTGCTGATCTGCATGTGCAGTGCATCATGGGTACGGGTGGGTTAACCCTATCCTGGTAACCACAGCAGACAGTTTGTGTAGTGACCTGCAGTCCTTCTGTAGCCAGCCAGGGGTTTGTTAGTAGCTATAGAGATGTAGCCCACTGGTTACTTCACTGACTGTGGAGGCAGAGGTCATGGGTTTGATCCCACAGTGGTGTTATTTGATAGGGCTGTCTGAGGCATTTCCTTTTTTAATATAAATTAGTGCTGCCAGCAAAAACACCCTCACAGTGCTGTAACCTTAAAGTGCCTCATAAGGCGCCCTATAGGGAACATTATAAGGTGCACTGGCGGACAGTGCACTTTATAATGTGCCCTCTGGAGTGCCTTATACGGCGCCTTATGCGGCACCTTAGGTTACGACACTGTGAGGGTATGTTTGCTGGCAGCACTAATTTAAATTAAAAAAGAAAATGCCTCAGACAGCACTGATTTAAAGGGTAATGCCTCAGACAGCCTTACTCATTAAGCCCACTGGGGGATTGAACTCATGACCCCTGTTTCATCAGTCAATGTATTAACCATTGTGCTACACCTCTGTTGCTATGTTTGTAGGTCAGTGCGCCTAATTAAGGCTAACGCGCGTTAACATGCCACGGCTCCCTCTATCGCGCGATAATGGACTTTATCGCGCAATAACCCGAAATGCTACCTTAAGACCGGAACGCCCACTACCTTATATGGCATTCGTCACAATAAGACTGCAACTAATGCCGGTAACATTAAGACGGTTTAGTAAACATACCCCAAAGTCTTAAGTCCCCCCCCTTTCTTTCTTATTTAGTGTCTAGTGTATTTAACATCTTAACCTTGGTGTTCTCAATTGAGACACCCAACATCAAATTTGGAATTTGGCATGTTCCATTCTTGATTTCTATGTGGTTCTTTTATGTAATTTTTAAATGTATTTTTATGTGAATTTAATGGTTTTTATATATGTGTATATATTATTCTTTTTAGACCCCTGATGAAGGCTGTTCCAGCCGTAACTTGGCAGAGTCAGGTATTTCAGTGAAGAAGTTTAATTTATCCTATGGTCTATCTCTGCTTCTTGTGTGTAGATTGACGTGGGGCAGTTTCTCCAAATGCGTTAGTTTTGCGCATACCATGACATTTATGAATCTCACTTCTAAGTCAGGATATGTGAAGTATGATCTCAGTCTCTAAAACAGAGGTTCCCAACTCCAGTCCTGGAGGGCCAAACACCATTCAGGTTTTCAGGCTGTCCCTAATGAATATGCATGGATACATTTGAATACAATGGGAGCAGTGCATGCAAATGTATCTCATGCATATTTATTAGGGACAGCCTGAAAACTTGAATGGTGTTTGGCCCTCCAGGACTGGAGTTGGGAACCTCTGCTCTAAAATTTACTGCCAATGCTCAGTGTAGCATCGTGCCAAAGAGAGCCTCCCTCTAGCATTTGTAAGATTCTACGTATATGGGTAATTTATCAAGGTGTTTTTGGAAATTCCTCTTAATTTGAGGAGGAGGAGTTGCCTAGTGGTTGGGGCAAGTTACCTCAAGCCAGAAGGTTGGGGTTTCAAATCCCACTAGAGGACAGCTACCTTGGGCCAGAAGGACTGGGGTTTCTAGTCCCACAGGTGCTCCTTGTTGTCTTGGGCAAGCCACTTAACCCTCCATTGCCCATGTTCCCTGTAAGTATTAGTGTATGTGTCTCACATCCCCTCATGTTAAATGTATCCCCCAATTGTGTTGTGACCACTTTGATTGAAGGATAAGGTGGTATACAAAACTGTCTAAATAAATAAATTAAGCCAGTGGCACCCAACACAATGGGAAATAACTCAGTATCTTTCTGCCACATTTTCCTGGTCTCCGACTGCATTTCTTGGTATTTGAACATTTTCTGTCTCTCAACCCGATTCACAGAGTACTCGCTTGGGACTGACACCTCTATAATCAATACTGTTCTGGTGTTCTTCTCCTTTACCACTATATCTGGCTTCTTCGCATCCAGCTATTTATTGGTCAGAATGGGAATGTTCCAGGTGATCATAACCTCTTCATTCTCTGTAATTCTTTTAGGGTCATGATCCTAGTGCTTTTCAAACACAATGATGTTGTAATGTTTCCAGAGTTTCCAGTGGATGAAGCATGCTACTTTATTGTGCCTTTCTGTATAGAGTTTTTTTTGCCATCAAATTTCACAGTAAGCTATAAGGTGAGTCACTGTTTCCACTCTTTCTTACAGAATCATCATGTCAGTTTTGCCAGTTTGTTCAGTGCTCGCTGTAGAACATCTCGTCCGTAATCTGCTGTCCTGGGCTACAACTATCAATCTCTCTTCCTTCTGTTTCAGTTCACCCCTTCTTAACCATTCATGTGTCCATTCTTGATTGACAAAGGGTTCAAAGAGTAACACTCTGTATTTTTCACTGTATTTGTGCATTTGCCACTTGTTTATCCTCGTTTGCTGATCTAATTCTTTGAAGTTGTTTCTCTTGTTTTGCAAATTCTGTTACTTCCTTCCCCATGTATGCTTGTAGATTCTTACTGATTCCTTCTACTTGGTGGAACGCTTGTCCAAGTTTCATGATAGAGAGAGATTCTGGACATTTACTTTCATATTTCAGCACTTTTTGGATCCAATGATACTGCCAAGTAGGCCTGAAAGCCTATGATAGTAGCACTGTATGTGTAATCAATTTCTGAGGCCTAACCCTCCTTCAGTTCTAGGGATGTACAGTCTTGGCATATACTGATTCTTGTAAATTACTTCATGGGCATTGAGGAGTTTTCTTGTTCATACATTCAGTTTTTCAAGATCTTTTAAGAGGCCAGTTCACAATCCCAAAGTTGTATGAGAATACAGGAATTGCCAGCTGACTCCTTTGTGAGGATGTTTATACCTTCTATCTATTTTCTGCCCTTTTATGAAGGCAACACAGGTGTTTACTGCAAAAGTTTATTTCATGAAGGTATGTAATCTCCAATAGAGCATAAAGGATCTCCAGTAACAAGCAGGAATGTAGTCTTCAAATACGGGTGACGTCTGTACCGACTGAGTCCATGTGGGAACACTCCCCAGCGTCCAATAGGAAAGCTTTTGGGAGCATTCCACTGCACCTGCTTAGCTGCCTTCCCGCCTTTGCCACTTTCCCCCCTCAGTTCTTCATTGTCCACGGAGCTGGCAGGAAGCAAATCCTGTTTCCACAGAAAATTCCTGTTTTTCATATTTTTGTAGTTTGCATCTGTCTTCCCGTCGATGCTGGTACTGACTCCCAGTCAGTTCTTTCTTTCAAAAAAAAAAAGAAGGGGAAATTCTCTTTCTTCAAGTGTATCAATGCTATTTTAGGCCCAGGCCTTCCATTCTGTCACCGACAAAATGGAAAAACCAACCAGTGGGTTTAAAAAATGTTTTAAGCGTGGCAGTACCATCTCAGCCATCGACACTGATGACTGGTGTCTAAAATGCCTAGGTTCTGACCATTAACCCTCAGAATGTCCCCTCTGCAGGAAGATGACTAAGAGAGGTCTACAGAATTGGACTGTATCAATGTACCCTAATGATGGATGCATCCAAACTGGACTGGGGAGCCCATATAGGGCATCTCTCCACTCAGGGCCTCTGGTCACCGCAGGAGTCACGACTCCAAATAAATCTCCTGGAACTTCGAACCATCTTCAATGCTCTCAAAGTATTTCAGGAACACCTTTCTTACCACAAAGTCCTGGTCCAAACCGAACAAGCAGGGAGGGACAGGCTCATTGGTCCCTCTGCAGGGAGGCTCTACATCTCTGGTCTTTTACCACTGCTCATCACATCCACCTACAAGCGGTGTATCTTCCAGTCAAACAAAATGTCTTAGCAGACAAATTGAGTTGCATCCTTCTTCCTCACGAATGGTCTCTCCATTTTTAGCACAGTATCCTACATCTTTCGGACCTGGGGGACTCTAGAGATAGACCTCTTTGCCACCTCTCAGAATGCTAAGCTCCCTCGCTTCTGCACCAGGACTCTCACTTCGGACAGTCAACAGGTGGATGCTTTTCACCGCCACTGGGGGCAAGGCCTACTTTATGCCTTTCCCCCCATTCCCAAAACTCTTTTCAAACGCCAGGCAGACAGGAGCTCCATGATACTCATAGCCCCATGCTGGCCACGTCAACTATGGTTTCCTCTCCTGCTACGTCTGTCTCAGACTCAGCCAATAGATCTCGGATCTGCTCCAGATCTACTCTCTCAGAGGGAGGAGACACTGCTCCATCCCAATCCGCAGCCTCTACACCTCACAGCATGGCTGCTTAAAGGCATAGTTTTTCAGCATTTTAACCTTTCTCAGAAGGTTAAGGACATCCTTTTTGCTTCCAGAAAGCCATCCACCAGACATTCCTATGCTCTGGTGTTCACAAAGGGATCTTAATCCCTTCTCGTCTCCGGTGGAAGCACTTCTCTAATATCTCCTCCACCTTTCCTCCTCTGGTCTCAAGACCAACTTGGTAAGAGTACACTTAAGTGTGATTGCAGCCTCTCATCATCACTTAGATGGGCAGCCCATCTCCTCTCACCCGCTCGTATAACGTTTATGAGAAGACTTCTTTTAACCAAGCCTTCCATCAGACCACCATCAGTGGCATGGGACCTTAATGTTGTTCTAGGGCAACTTCTCAAATTGCCCTTCAAACCTTTAACCATAACCTTGCTCAAGTTTCTATCGTGGAAGGTCATCTTCCTTATTGCCCTCACTTCAGCAAGATGCATTAGTGAGCTTCAGGACTTGGTGGCTGGACCCGCCTTACACCCGGTTCCACCATGACAAGGTTGTCCTTAGGACTCATCCTCACTTTATGCCGAAAGTGGTTTCGCCTTTTCATCTGAATCAGGCAATTCACCTTCCTGTCTTTTTCCCTACACCACATTCATCTAGGGCAAAAGCAATCCGCCACACTCTGGATTGTAAATGTGCTTTAGCTTTTTATCTCCAGAGAACCTGAGAGCATCAAAAAGCTTCCCAGCTTTTCATTTCCTTTGACTTGAGTCACCTGGGCTTGCCAGTCTCCAAACGTACTCTCTCCAAGTAAATAGCTGACTGCATCACCTTTGCTTATAAGAAGGCAGGACTCTCCCTAGAGGGTCACATCACTGCCCATACTGTTTGAGCCATGGTTACCTTGATGGCAAATGTACGCTCTGTAGCTATTGACGAGATCTGCAAAGCAGCAACTTGGTCTTTGGTCCACACTGTTGCTGCTCACTATTGCCTGGACAGGGACTCCAGCCGGGATGCCGTTTGGCCAAGCTGTTCTCCAGCATCTCTTTCAGACTTAGAGCAACTGCTACCCTTCATCCCGGGTTTTGATAGCAGACATCCATGTGGGATACATGATCTCTTTAGGCATACCTGTGAAAATCTACAGCTGATTCCAAGATCATCTCTCTAGCATCTTCTAGCTAGGGAGTCCCATATGTGAAGACTGACTACATTCCTGCTTGTTCCTGGAGATAGCACAGTTACTTACCTGTAACAGGTGATCTCCAGGAACAGCAGGAATTTAGTCTTCACAACCCACCCTCCTCCCCTAGGAGTTGTAGGTCTTCTTTTCTATCTCTCCTTTTATCTCAGCTACAAACTCAACTGAGGAATGAGAGCTAGGAAAGCCGCTATGCAGGCACAGTGGGATGCTCCCAAAAGCTTTCCTATTGGATGCTGGGAAGTGTTCCCTCGTGGGCTCCGTCGGTAGCAACGTCACCCATATGTGAAGATTAAACTCCTGCTGTTCCCAGAGATCACCTGTTACAGGTGAGTAACTATGCTTTATCCAAGCAGAGATGGAGCATGAAGCAGATATTTTAGGATTAATTAAGTATATAGAGGCCTCCAAGGAGGTGATAATGGTTCCCATTCATTAGTTTCCCCTGGAACAACAGAGTAGAACAAACTCCCATTTCCATTCTGCCAGTATTCAAAAAGCTGGACATTAAATACAAGGTGCAAGAAGCTTCAGGTTTCAGTAAAGTACAGCTACCTCTTCAGCAGTGACATACCCTGCCCACCATGGCGGGCGCTCTCAACTGTGTGATGCGATGTAGGTAGCACGGCATACTTATTATTAAGTTGGTTTGCTGTGGTGTCTTGTGCTGCAGGGATCGGCCGGTGTTCTCTCCCAGCCAAAATCTCACGAATCCCCAGACTTCAGGCAGGAGAGAACACCGGCTGGCTCCTGCAGCACGAGGCACTGTGGCAAGCCAACTTACTATTAAGTTTGCACACTGCCTACGTGGGGACAGCTGGGGTGCACTTCCCCTCCTGGCTGGAACACAGGGCAGGCTGCACCTACCTCCCTGCCCTTGGTACGCCATTGCTCATCAGTGAGTTATGGTTGATTCAATAATGAAGAAAGCTGAAAGGTCTAAGGAGCACTCTAGGAAAGGATCCCAAAATGTAAAAGTAGATAGTTGAGAAGCTGGTTCGTAGCACCATGCTGAACTCCAGTGTAGCAGCACACCACCCATGGTGCAGTGTATGCATTCTTGTTTGCAAAAGATTCACGAGCTCTATGATACTCTCCCATTGCAGACCAAATACAAATTACAAGTTCACCTGACTGAAGTAGAAAATGTGATAGGCATCTCATTTGCTTAACTATAACTCACTGATGAGGTAGCTGTACTTTATTGGAACCTTATATTTAATGTCCAGCTTTTTAGTGCTATCTCAGCTTATTATGATTAATGGTGCTGCTATCTTGTTTCCTGCTTCATGAGAGGCATCTTGCACAAAGCTTCCCTTTCAAAACTGGCCAGTGCATCAAATTTTAATTAATGAAGGTACCTTTTGAACCAATGGATTCTTCATTTTAAAGCACCTTTCATGGAAAGTGGCATGCCTCATGGTAGTTATTTCGGCAAGAAGAGTAGATGAATTGCAAGCACTAATGTCCTTTGTGCCATACCCAGATTTTTCACAATAGTGTAGTGCTTGGAACTTGCCGAAGTTTTTAACCAGAGTCGTAGTTATATTCCATATCAGCCAATCCATAGTTCTTCCAACTCTTATCGTAAACTGTACATGCATTCAGATGAAAAGGCTCGTCATACCTGGGACTGCATAGAGCTCTTGCACTCTGTATAAACAGAATGGTGCAGAATGTCAACACAGCTTTATATATAGTTTAATCCAAACAAACTAGATATTGCAGCATCCAAAAGGACAATAATTGGATAGCAAAGGGGATGTAACCTTACCAAACTGAAGAGATATTTAACAGATTTTTTTTTGTCCAAATATTTCAAGAACCACAACCCCTTTCACTAATTGGGACACTCATGTAAACTGCCACCTTCTCACTCCCATCCCCAGTAGTCTCTCATTCTCTCTCTATCCCTCTTCATCCCCAGCAGAGGTGTAGCAAGCCATAAATGCATACTGTGTGACTTGTGAAGTCCTCCCTTCTCCCCCTCCCACAGGAACTCACTTTTATCAAGCCTCCTGAAAGCCCCAGGGATGATGTCAGTTCCCCTTCTGTACGTGCACCCTGTGCAGTCGCACTGCTCGTACAAGCCCTTGCTAGAGCCCTCATTCCCAGCAGTCAAACTCTCTGTCTCTCTTAATTCCCATATCTTCAGCAGTTACTGTCTCTCTTAATCCCATGTTCTTCCTAATCACTCTCTCCTTCCACCACATTCTTAGCATTTATTTCAATCCCCTTCTTATCACCATTTCTGATCACTCACTGGTGATCATTCTCTAACTTCCATGATGTCTTTGGTGATTTGACTAAGCAAAAGTGAAAACCCCCCACCTATATCATTCTAAGTAGAAAATCAAGGGGTAATAATATAACACAGTAAAAAATAGTAAGACCTGGGGAAGCCATCAAAGGTGTTGACTTGGGCCTAAACTTGAGCCTATAAAAGCTCACAGTGATCATCACAACTTTATCATCTATCTCTCAACAAGTCAACAAGTGCAAGTCTCAAAATTTCTTAAAGCTTTTTTCAAAACATAGAGTACTGGTATTGAAACACCCACAGCTTCAGATAGAAGAATAACACATGCTACTGCAATTTAAGACAGAAGTAAAGCACAGTTATTCACCTGTAAACAGGTGTTCTTTGGGGACAGCAGGAATCAGTCCTCACATATGGGTGACGTCAGTGCCGACGGAGCACACGCAGTAACCTCTCCCCAGCTTTCAAAGAAAGTCTTTGGGAGATCCACCATGCATGCATGGTCCGCTTCCCACCTAAGGGTGCCATCTTGCCTCAATATGATGACATAGCTCAAAAGGCAGAACAACAAAAAAGGAAGGAGGGTTGTGAGGACTGATTCCTGGTGTCCTAGGAGAACATCCATTATAGGTGAGTAACTACGCTTTCTCTGGGAGCAAGCAGGAAGTCAGTCCTCAAATATGGGAATCCCCAGCTACTGGCTACGGAAAAAAAATCTATAAATGCCATGGGTGACTGGAAAAGGTGAACTGTGAGAAGCAGCAATGGAGTCAAGGAATAAAAACACCCATGGACAGCCTCAAGTGTCAATCGAGGAACCAGTTCTCCAGTAGCCTGAATACACCAAAGGGCAGGAGTTGCCTTACTCCCCAAACAGATGACAGAGTACTGTTTGACCGAAGGTGCTGTCCCAGCAGGACTCCCTCTCTAGGCAGTAGTAAGCTTCAAAGGTATGGACTGAGGACCAGGTGGCGGCCTGGCAGATCTCCATCAAAGGAACAGCGCGCAGGTTCACACAGAAGCTGCCATGGTCAAAACACTATGCACCGTGACATGGCGCTCCAGCCAGAAACTGGCCTGCTCATAGGCGAAGGCAATACAGTCCGCCACCCAAATGGACAGAGTGCACTTGGAGATTGCTGTCCCCAGCCAATTTGGGTCATAGGAGATGTAGAGCTATGAGGAGCGATGGTGGGCCTTGGTACACTCCAGATAGTAAGCCAGGGCCCGCTTACAGTCTAGAGTATGGAGAGCGGCCTCTGCCCTGTTAGCATGAGGCCATGGGAAGAAGATGGGAGCACCACCTCTTGGTTGAGGTAGAATGGGGACACCACCTTAGGCAGAAACTTGGGGTGCTTGTGGAGCATGACCCTGTAATTTTGGAACCTCGTTTAAAGCGGATGGGCCACAAGAGCGTGGAGCTTGCTAATCCTGCGAGAAGAGGTGAGTGCCACGAGGAAGACCACCTTCCAGGAGAGATACTTGAGGTGGCAAGAGCTGAGAGGCTCAAAAGGTGGCACTATTTGAGAGAACTACATTGAGATCCCACTCTGCTGCCTGGGGGCAGACGGTTGGTCATGAGAGAAGCAGGTCCCTCAGGAAGCAAGTCACAAGGGGTTGAACAGAGAGGGGCTGACCCTCGACTAGATGATGGTGTGCACTAAGGTGTACTCTAACATAGTTAGATTTCAGCCCTGCCTGAGACAGATGAAGCAGGTACTGCAGCACCAGCTGAACAGAACATGAGAAGGGGTTGATTCGCTTCTCCGCGCACCACACAGAGAATCTCTGCCACTTGAAGGCATAGGCTGGCGGGTGGAAGACTTGCCAGGAGAACCTCTTCCACCTCATTTGACAGATTGAAGTGGACCAAGGTTATTCTTTTAGAAGCCAGGCCGTCAGAGTTAGAGACCTCAGACTGGGGTGGAGAGAGCCATCCTCCTGTGAGAGCAGACCCAGGGCACACCCCAGAAGTACCATGGGCACCTGAGACAGGCAGAGGAGCAGGGGGAACCACAGCTGCCAGGCCCACCAAGGAGCCACCGGTATCAAGGTGACACTTTCGAGCTGGACCTGGAACAGGATCTTGGCAATCAGCGTCATGAGCGGGAAGGCATAGAGGGGGCCCCCTGTCCATGGGATGAGGAATGCATCTGCTGCCACCCAAAAGGCTGAGCTGGCAAAGAGGTCCATCTGTGGGAGTCCCCAGAGACGGAACAGCTGGCAGGCAACCCAGAGGTCCAGCTGCCACTTGTGCGGTTGAAAGACCCAGCTGAGTTGGTCCACCAGGGCATTGTCAAGGCCCAGGAGATAGACTGCCCACAGGAGTATCCCATTCTTGCTGGTGAAGGAGAAGAGGCTTTTACCACCTCTTGGCACAGGAGGGATGACCATGTGCCTCCCGCTTGTTGATATAAAACATCGCCACCTGGTTGTCGGTCTGAATCAGTACTGCTTGGTGCTGTAGGTGGTGGTGAAAGGCCCAGAGAACCAGTCCTACAGCACAAAGCTCCAGGAGGTTGATCTGCTGTAGGCTCTCCGCCTGTGACCCTGGCTGTGGTCATCACAATGGGCTCACCAGCCCAGCTTGGCGGCATCTGTGGTGAGGATCCTCTGGAGGGTGGGGGCCTGGAAGGGCATCCCAGAGCATAGGTGCTGGAGCTGCTGCCACCAGCCGAGGGAGTCAGCCAGAGGATGGGTCACAACCACAGGTGCCATGTTGCTTGAGACCACTGGGAATGGAGGACCTACTGAACGGGCCACATGTGTAGGCAGGCATCTGGAGTGACATGCACCGTGGAGGTCTTGTGACCCAGCAGGCGAAGCATGAGGATGGCTAATGCGAAGGGGTGACCCCGGATGTTCCCCACAAGTGCCATAAGGTGCTGGGTCCTGTCCAGAGGGAGGAAGGCCTTGGCCTGAACGGTGTCCAGTAGTGCTCCTATGAACTCCAGGCATTGTAATGGATGGAGCTAGAACTTTGGGTATTTTATGATGAACCCCAAATGCTCCAGAATGAGGATGGTGCGGGCCGTCACCTGATGAGCTTCAGTGGCGGTGCTGCTCTTTATGAGCCAGTCATGCAGGTAGGGAAAGGCAAACAGCCTCTGGAGATGCAGGAAGGCGGCAACCACTGCCAGGCACTTAGTGAATACCCTTGTGGCAGAGGCCAGACCGAAGGATAGAACCCTATACTGGTAGTGGCAGCCTCCTACCACGAAGCAGAGGTTCTGCCTGTGAAGGGGATAGATGAGGATGTGCATATACACATCCTTTAGATCCAAGAAGGATAGTCAGTCTCCCTGCTGAAGGTAGGGCAGCAGTATTCCAAGGGAGAGCATCTTGAACTTCTTCCTCACCAGGAACCGGTTGAGGTCCCACAGGTCTAGGAAGGGCACCAGAATGTAGCGGGAGTAGAACTCCTTTCCCCTGAGATGGGAGGGGGACAAGCTCCACTGCTCTGTGAGCCAGAAGACTTGCGAGTTCCTGTTGAAGCAGGCCCTGATGAAGGGGAGTAATAGGATGCTCTCACAGAAAGAATGGTGGGGGCGTCTGTATGAGATGAGGAGTTAACCCTCCCTCACCACCTATAGGGCCCATGTGTTGGTGGTGATGAGGGACTGGTAAAACACCAGACCCCACCCCCCCATGTGCTGAGAGGCTGGACCTCCTGGAGGAAGAGAGGCTATGCCCAAGGAGTCAAAAACCTGCTCCAGGTTGCATTGGGGGCACGGTCTGGGGCTTGGGGGTCTTAGGCTTACAAGGGCTTTGCCCTTGTCCCTTTGCCTGCTGGCCCTTTTGGGGAGCTGGGAAGGCTGAGTCCTGAGGGTAGGTTCTGTAAGCTTTTCTCTTTTTTGGGCACAGGGGCTTTTTACCAAAACTTCCTTTGGAAAGGGTCAGTGGTCTTTTTGGAGAGCCTGATCCTGGTCATGAACTCGGACTCCAGTTCAGTTGGGGTGTCCGTCATGGGCTTGCCAAAAAAAAATTCTCTCCCTGGCAAGTGACATTGACCAGCTTGTCCTGCACCCATTGCTCCAAGTCAGAAAACTGTAGCCAGGTCTGGTGGCGAGCACTAATGCCCACTGCTGCTACTCTAGCTGCCGACTCAAAGCTGTCATAGGCTGCTTGAGTCATAAATTTGGAGCACTTTTGACCGTGGAAGTCAGGGTCTGAAACGGTTGGAGAGACAAGCTGAGAACCTGGTGAGTTACCTCGCCATGCCCTGCAAGTACATGCCTAGGTACAGCTCACAGGCCTGGATCCAGCTGATGAGCATGGAGCTCTGGAAGTACATTCTACTGAGGGCATGCATGGCGCGAGCCTCCCTGCCAGGGGGCACCAAGGAGTGCGTCTTCTGGCTCTTAAGCCTACTCATGGCTAACTCCACCACCATCAAGTTGTAAAGCAGTTGAGCTTTTTGGAAGCCCTGGCAGACCCGGTACATTGAGTCAAACCACTTGCTCACAATGAGCACTGAGGCCAAGGTCTCCCACATATGGAAGAGCAGCCATGAGTGCCTCCTTAGGGGGAGCCTCGTCCTGGAGGATCTTTAGGTCCTCTGCTTGAGGCTCTTCCTCAGACTCTGTGGTGAAGGCAAGGGCCTTCACTATATCCTCGATGAAGTCCAGGAAGGCCAGGTCCTCGTGTGGGGACTGGTGCTGGGATTTGGTTGGGAAAGGGTCCGAGGGCACGTCCTGGTGAAGATGAGTGTCTGGAGACTCATCATCCTCAGTCTCCCACTCTGACCCAGAGTCAGAAGAGATCTCAAGGGTCCTCCAGGCCTTGGGCTCACACCCCAGCCTCGACAGTCCGGGGCCCCTGTGCTCTGCGCGGGGTGCGCTGGGCAGGGAAGCCCACAGCCCTGACTGGGACCAGTGCCGAGGTGTGTCTTGAGGCTGATGGCGCTTGAGGATCGACTCCATATCCAAGGACTTCCTCGCAGTGGAAGGGCCGGTGGTTGGGAGTGATCACCCTGAGGAACCGGGCATCAGAGCCCGCTCTTGGGCCTTTAAGGCAGACAGGTTGCATTCCACAGCCGCCATCCTGGTTTCGATGCCAGAAGGCTGTGCAGTCACCAGTGTGGGCACCATCGAGGGGGTGTCCTCAATGAGGATGGCTTTGGAGGACAGAGGCCGATCCCCAGATGCCAATGGCATCTTCTCCAGTTTCGAGGGCCGCTCCTGGCCATTGCCTTCAACCTCACATCAAGGGTTCCAGGGCCGGTGGCAATGGGACTTGCCCATGGCCCCAGACTCATCACCTGATGAGCCCATCCTGCTCTTCAAGGGATGTCCTCCCCAAAGAAGCACTGGCTCGAAGCCCCATAACTTTGAGGCTCTGGGGCTGAGTTGGTCTTGTAGAAAATCAACTCGTATTGCTTCTTATAGCCTCGGAGGGTCTTGGGGGGTCGTCATCTGACAGAGACCACAAGCCGAGGCATCATGGTCTGCCCCGAGGCACCGAAGGCAACAGTCATGCAGGTCCGTGTGCAACATGTTATGTGCACAACGGTCGCAAGGCTTAAAATCACTGATCAAGGCCATAGCGGGGAATATGGCCTCCGCGAGGTCAAAGTCTTTTGGCCCAGCCAGAAAGAGCGCGAAAACCCACACACTAGAGAAAACAACCCAAGGAAAACCTTGATGCCGAAGGCAAGCCGACCTGGGAGGTGAGACGGGTACTTGTACGCAAACTGGTGAAGGGAATCGATCTGAAAACCAAAACAAGAAAAAAATCTGCTTTTTCCGGGGGGAACAGACATACATTTGATGGGCTCTGCGAAAAAAAGGAGACAAGATGGCACTCTTAGACAAGAAGGGAACCACGCATACGTGGTGGATCTCCCAAAGGCTTTCTTTGAAAGATGGGGAGAGGTTACCACATGGGCTCCATCAGTGCCGACACCTATATATAAGGACTGACTTCATGCTTGTTCCTGGAGAATGATCAAACTTATCTTTATTTATTTATTTACATTTCTATACCGCGCTATTAGGATCAGTGCGGTGTACATTGAACAGAACATACTACAATGCAACAAGCAACATTGAGTTTACAATGAACAGGGCAGTGAAAATGGATGTAACTGGGGAAACTATATACAAATTAACTTTATACTATCTACAAATCCTTTGCATATTACACATAACGTTTGTGGGTCAGGGCGGTGTGGGACAGGGGATGTGAGCTGGCTAACCATTTTCTTTCTGGGTCGGAGTGTTGGGGCGGCTTGGGCAGGCAGGCAGGCAGAGTGCTGGTTACGTGTTTTCCAGGGTTAGTTTCTGGATAGTATTTTAGGAAAAGGTGATATTTCAAGGCTTTTCTGAATAAAGCCAGGCTTGTGATGTCTCGAATTTCAGATGGGAGGGCATTCCAGGTTCTAGGTGCGAATATCGAGAAGGCCCTACTGGCTGTTGTCTTTGTGCATTTTGTCATCATCTTGGGGACTTCTAATGTGTTCATCATTGTAGGTCTTCTGTTTCTGTTGTCCGGCCTGCTATGGATCAACTTGCTGATGGGCGTGGGGGGATGATTTTTTAGGGTCTTGTATTGGATTCTGGCCTGCAAAGGAAGCCAGTGGAGTTTCTTCAGGACTGGCGTTATGTGGTCAGATCTTGATAATCCTACAAGTACTCTTGCGGCTGAGTTCATGGCAAGTTGGAGCGGATTTAGTGTTGACTGTGGGAGTTCATGGAGGATGATATTAGCGAAGTTCAGATGTGGGATCACCAAGGCTTGGAAGATTGAATGAATATGAATCTTCAGCATCATGTCCAGTTGTTGCTTCATACAAGGCAATCCATAAATGCAGCCACTTCACTCTGTACATTGTCCATGGCTCAGACTCGGCCCAACATTGATGTTTCAGCAATGTCGCTTGCTTCAGGGGTCACTTCACCAACATGGCTGCAAAGCGATTAGGTTCATACTGATCCTGCCAAACAGTCGCAGTTACCGGCGTTTTACATCCCTAAACAAAGAACCTGACCCTGATTACATCACATGCATGTTCTGCTCAATAGAAAACATTACATTCCAGCTCCGAGTTTAAACCCAAGGGGAAAACCATATGTAAAATGGTAAATCTAATATTGTTCACACTGTAAAAGGAAATGATCAGTGTTGCCCCCACCCCCTGCTCTGATCTCCTGACATGTACCAAAACCGCACATCTGAACTGAGAAAATGAATGTTGTGTTCATTGGCAATGTTCAAAGGAGTGACAGTGTTGCTATGTAGAATTTTGCACTTATGTTCAGTCAAATGGGTGCGTAAAGTACTTAAAGTCTTTCCAAAATATAGGGGGTTATTCTGAGCCACGAATAGCGGGGATAGACATCCCAATGGGATGACCATCCCCGCTATTCGTCCCAGCTCCTACTCCCGAATTATCTTCCCCGGCGGCCTGGGTTTGGAGTCTGGGCGGTCGCCAGCCCTGACGTACAGGGCTGATTCTAATGTTGGCCCTGAACGTCCGGGGCCGGCGACATGTGCGGGGAAGTTATTCTACCTCTGAGGAGGAATAACTTCACTGAATATTTTTTTTTTTTTTTGCTGCCAGGGCGCAGATGGGGCACGGGGGCTGGAGGACATTCCCCACAGCACAATCCTGGCCTTAGAAGGCCAGATCGGGGATCAGGCTGCAGGAATTAACTTTATTCTCCGGCGGCCATTATCGTGGCTCTTCAATGAAGCTGCGGTGTCATGGCAACATGTCACCACGGTGCTACGGCTCCATTCAAGAGCCTACACTGAGTTAGCCGGGTGCAGTCCTGCACGTGCAGGCCGGACAGAATCACAGTCCCAGCCTTCACGTGCAGGACTGTTTGCGATTGTGATCCCCTCTGTGCGTCCGGACGCACAGAGGGGGTCTACATATGGAACAGAATTGGGCCCATAGTGGAAAGCAGGGGCAAATCAGAACATACACCACTGACATGACAGAACAATTACCATTGTATTTCAATGATATTAATCTACCATCAGGTAAGATCAGAGGATTCCCAACCTCAATCTGAGCACAAAACTAGCAGTGATTGTATAGAGACAGTCCAGTATAAGGGAGTAGTACATCACTCTTAGTCGAAACAAAGGAAGGCGTTAGCAAGTCTTTCAAATTACATCTTCTCTTAAAATAGAGGAAGATTTTGAAATGCAGAATGTCCTTGTAGTACAAACCAATACTTTTTAATGATCTGTTGCACCTGGTAGACTTGCCTGGAGAAGGGGAGCATGCATACATATGATGAGGGGCGACAAGAATCTCGTTGTATTAGCTGAAATAGCAGAGCCCTATTGGTGTGTCTTGCTCTAAAATAAGTGGAACACACATAATGCCTAGGATAGCCTTGATCCAGAAAGCGCTTAGCCATTATATTGAACTTTGCTCGAAACTCAGTCATAGAGGAGCACAATCTCTGTAAATGAAAAAATTGGCTAACCAGCAATCCATGTTTAACATGGTCAGGGTGGGCACAATTATACTGTAGTAATGTGTTCCAATCTATAAGCTTCCTAAAGATAGAAAAGCAAAGCCATCTCTTCGCCAAGTGATTTGTAAATCCAAAAACAAAATTGCTTTAGGATCAAAAGTAAATGGCAAACACAAGTTCACATTCAAAGTATGCAGCCATTCACAAAAGCTGATAAGGATGCAAGAATCGCCATGCCATGTTTAGCAAAATGTCACCAATGTAGCAACACCAAAACAAAATATAGAATTCAAAAGGCGAATTGGCTATCTAAGGTCATTCAAAGTCATCAACATATAAATTTGCCACATCCAGTGCCATTGTGGCATCCATGGCAGCGCCTTTAATCTGTAAATAATACCGGGACTTAAACATGAAAAAATTGTTAGTTAAAGCCAACCGGGTGTGGTCAGCTAAAAAAACCCCCAGTAGGTACATACTTTTCTCCAGGACCAAGCAGGAAGTCAGTCCTCACTTATGGGTGACGTCGGCGCCGACGGAGCCCTCGCGGAGCAATTTTCCCCAGCTTTCAAAGAAAGCCTTTGGGAATTGCAGCGCGCATGCGCGGTCGTCTTCCCGCCCGAGGGTGCCATCTTAGCCAGTCTTCTTTTTTCCGCGGAGCCCTACAGACGTACCCGTCTTGTCCCCGCGAAAAAGTCGATTTTCTTCGTTATTTTATTCTTTTTCCTTCGGTTCGACGCCGATCGTTTTCCCGTCCGGACTCGCGACGCCGGTCACGAGTCCTCCTACGTTTTTTCGGTTTTTCTGACTTTGTCAGCTTTCGTTTTCGGTTTTCCCTGGCAGCCCGGTCCTTTGACCTCGCAGGGGCCCTTTTTCCCCCGATGGCTGCCAGTGGCTTTAAGCGGTGTGGTCAGTGTGACCGAAATATGTCACTAACTGACACACACGACTTTTGCCTCCGCTGCCTGGGCCCGGATCATGAGGAACTGATCTGTGGGCCCTGCGGCAAAATGTCCTCAAAAGCGTTGAGGAGTCGGCGGCATCAGCGTGATCGAATCTTCGCTGACCCCAGCCGTACCCGGACCTCGTCGGAGGCCTCCGCGTCAAAAGGCTCCAGCTCGGACCGTCGCCGGAGTTCCTCCGACCGGGGTTCTCCCTCCGGGGACCATCGTCGGACGGTGAAACCCGCGAGGGCGGCGTCGGTGGACGCTCCTGGTTCCGCGAGGGCCAGGTCGCATAGCCCCGATAGCCGCCCCGGGTCCTTGGAGAAGGAACAGCTCCCGAAGCGACCTCGCCTGGAGTCGGAGATGCCTGCTCGGGTAAGTCCTGTAGTCCTTCTGGACTCGCCTCCGCGACAGCCGCCGTCGCGGCCCGAGTCGGGGGCTGCTGGGTCACCTGAGCTCGGACTCAGGTTGACGGCCTTGGAGAGCAAACTGTCTGCCTTCATGGACCAGCAGCGGGCACTGCTCGCTGGCCTCGCTGGCGCCGCTGCCCCGACCGCCGGGACGTCGACGTCCAAGTCGACCCCGGAGACCGAGCCGATCCTCGAGTCAATGAGGACTCGAGTCGATCCTCGGTCGAGGTCACCCTCGGCCTCCCGTTCGGGACCGAGGTCGCCGACGCCGACTCCCTCGGCGTCGGGGCGGCAGACGCCACGCCCTGCCCGGGCCGACCCCACCGAGTCCTCGTCTGAGTCGGTCTGGGAGTCTGAAGAGGAAGAGTCGCCTGATTCTTTCCGGACTCGGTGTGTCCCCTCGGACTCACCGGAGTCCAAGCCTCGGAAGCAGTCCCCCCCGGAGGATGCCCGGTTCTCGGACTTCGTTAGGGATATGGCCAAGGCTTTGGCCTTCCCTGCGGATCCCAAGGAGGAGCCTCGAGCCGAAGAGCTCGACGCCCTCCAGTATGACTCTCCCGCGAGGGAACACTTTACTGTACCGGTTCCTCCTATGCTGGAACGACTACTCTTCCGCATGTGGGAGAGTCCGGCCTCCTCGCCGGTCCTGAGCAAGCGGGTCGATTCTATCTATCGAGTCCGCAAGAGCCCTGGCTTTCAAAAGGCACAGCTACCACACCATTCCATGGTAGTGGAATCGGCCATGCATCGTCTTAAGAGCCAGAAGATGCACTCCTCGGTGCCCCCTGGCAGGGAGGCCCGTAACCTGGATGGCCTTGGTAAGAAGTGTTTTCAGGGCTCTATGCTCGCATGTCGTGTCCAGACTTACCAGCTCTACATGGGCATGTATCTCCGGGATCTGGCTAAAGAGCTAGCCGGATTCTCCGCTGGTTTGTCCGAGGAACCCTTGCGGAGGTTCCTGGCCTTGTCCACTGGCATTCGGGAATGCTCAAAGTTCATGTCCCGAGCAGCCTATGATGGCTTTGAAGCATCGGCTCGAGTGGCCGCAGCCGGCATCGGTGCCCGCCGACAGGCTTGGCTTCAGTCGTCAGACCTTGAGCCCTGGGTGCAGGACAAGTTGGTCGATGTCCCCTGCCGAGGCGAAAACCTCTTTGGCAAGCCCATGGCGGATAAGGCTGCACAAATTGAGACTGAGACTCTCACCAGGACCAGGCTTTCTAGGAAGACCTCCGCCCCTTCCCAGAAAAAGAAGGGCTCGGGGAAAAAGTCCTTTTACCCGAGGAAGGCGGATGCCTACAAACAGTACCCCTATTATCAGGCCCCTGCAGCTCCCCAACAGGGCCAGCAGGCCAAGGGACGGGGTAACGGGTCCCGTAGGCAGCAAGCCCCCAAGCCTGCACCACCAGCCCCTGCTCAGCAGGGTGGGGGTTTTTGACTCACAAAGCATAGCCTCTCCCCCCCCGCTGGTTCCTCCCAGCACCGGAGGCCGGCTGGTTCACTTCGCCCACAGGTGGTCCAGCATCACCGCAGATGCCTGGGTGCTTCAAGTCGTGCGAGAAGGCTATCTTCTCCACTTCCATCAGGTCCCTCCCTCCTATTTTCCGGGAGAACCTCCGCGACCCCCTCTGCACAGGGAATTACTCCTTCAGGAGTTAGCAGGTCTTCTGCAGGAACAGGCGGTGGAACCGGTGCCCCACCACCTGAGAAGTCAAGGCTTTTATTCCAGGTATTTTCTGATACCAAAGAGAACAGGGGGCCTCAGACCCATCCTGGACTTGCGCAACCTCAACAAGTTCCTTGTGCGGGAGAAGTTCAAAATGCTTACCCTTGGAATCCTTCTGCCCTACCTCCAGCAGGGAGATTGGCTATGCTCCTTGGATCTAAAGGATGCCTACACACACATCCTCATCCACCCAAGCCACCGCCAATACCTAAGGTTTGTGGTGGCAGGAAATCATTACCAGTACAGAGTACTGCCCTTTGGCCTGTCCTCCGCACCGCGAGTCTTCACAAAATGTCTCGCGGTCGTGGCGGCCCATCTCCGGCTTCACGGCCTCTATGTCTTTCCGTACCTCGACGACTGGCTCATCAGAGCAGCGTCCGCTCAGGAGGTCACCAACGCCACGTGCCGCACGGTGACTCTTCTGCAGCACTTGGGCTTTGTTATAAACTTCGCAAAGTCCACTTTGCTCCCCTCACAGGATCTCGAGTTCATCGGTGCGAGGCTGCACACTCCTCAGGCGCGAGCATACCTACCGCTCGACAGGGCTCAACGGCTCATGGACCTAGCCGACCGCTTTCGCAGCCAGCCCCTGGTCTCCGCCAGGCGCTTCCTGAGACTGCTCGGCCATATGGCTTCCACCGTCCATGTGACCCCCAATGCCCGCCTGAATATGCGATCTGCTCAATGGTGTCTCCGCCAGCAGTGGCGACAAGCCACAGGCGGCCTAGCAGACCTAGTGCGCGTCTCCGAGCCGCTGGTCTCGTCTCTCCGGTGGTGGCTCCGGCAGCCGAACCTGATCTTCGGAATGCCTTTCCAGTCACCTCAACCGACCCGGGTGCTGACCACCGATGCATCCCTCCTGGGCTGGGGAGCACATTGCCAAGAGGCACGTACTCAGGGCCTCTGGACCACGTGGGAGTCTGCTCAGCAGATCAACTTCCTGGAGCTCAGGGCGATCCGCCTAGCTCTCAAGGCCTTCTCCCACCTGACTTCCCAACAGTCCGTCCTTGTACAGACGGACAATCAAGTTGCCATGTTCTACGTGAACAAACAGGGGGGCACGGGCTCCTTCCTCCTCTGCAGGGAGGCACAGAAGCTCTGCTCTTGGGCCGTCAGTCACGGCATTCTCCTCAAGGCAGTTTATCTCCCGGGCCAGGAAAATTGCCTTGCGGACAAACTCAGCAGGGTCCTCCAGCCGCACGAGTGGCGTCTGGATCCCTTGGTAGTTCAGAAGCTTTTCTTAAAGTGGGGCCTCCCCACGGTGGATCTCTTTGCCAGTCCTCGCAACCGGCAGCTTCCTCGCTTCTGCTCTCGTCAGCCACACCCCCTTCGGGTTTCGGCGGACGCCTTTCTGATCTCATGGTCGGGGAGCCTTCTGTACGCTTTCCCTCCCATCCCGCTAGTCTCTCGGACTCTTTTCAAGGTTCTCCGAGACAAAGCCTTCATGATCCTGGTGGCCCCTCGCTGGCCCAGGCAGCCGTGGTTTCCGCTCCTACTGCAACTGGCGGTGGAGGATCCAATCCCTCTGGGGGTACAACCGGATCTCCTCACTCAGGATCAGGGGTCCCTACTGCACCCCAACCTCAGGTCTCTCAACCTCATGGCCTGGCTGCTGAGAGGGTAGTCCTTGCTCCCCTTCTCCTGCCGGCGGAGGTGGTCGTCTTGGCTTCGCGACGGCCTTCTACCCGCAAATGCTACGCCCTTAAATGGCGTCGCTTTGCAGTCTGGTGTACCCAACAGTCTCAGGATCCCTTCTCCTGCCCGGTGTCGGTGATCTTGCAGTACTTGCTACACCTCTCTAATCTGGGACTTAAGTCCAACTCCGTCAAAGTTCACCTCAGTGCTCTTTCGGCACATCATGTGCCGGTGGACGGTAGACCTCTCTCGAGCGACCCTCTCGTAGCGAGGTTTCTCCGAGGTCTCCTTCTACTTAAACCACCTCTGCGCCCGCCAGCGCCTGACTGGGACCTGAACGTGGTTTTGCAGCGGATCACCTGTCCGCCTTTTGAACCTATGGCTACCTGTTCTCTCTACGTTTTCTGTCTTGGAAAACACTGTTCTTGATAGCCCTCACTTCCGCTAGACGCGTAAGTGAATTGCAGGCCCTCGTGTCTGATCCCCCTTACACTAGGTTCTACAAGAATAGGGTAGTCCTACGGACTCACCCAAAATTTCTGCCTAAAGTGGTCTCCCCTTTTCACATCAATCAGGAGGTGGTACTTCCAACCTTCTTTCCCAGACCACACTCCAGCCGAGCTGAAACGGTCCTCCATACCCTGGACTGTAGAAGGGCATTGAACTTCTACCTTGACCGTACGCGGGAGCACCGTAAAGCTGCTCAGCTTTTTGTGTCTTTTGACCCCAATAAATTGGGGCTCCCGGTCTCCAAGCGTACTCTGTCCATCTGGGTTGCGGACTGTATCTCTTGGGCTTATGGGGCAGCCGGACTCTCCTTAGAAAGTCGAGTCACGGCTCATTGCGTTCGGGCAAAGGCTACGTCAGTGGCTTACCTCCGCTCTGTTCCGCTGGCAGATATCTGCCGGGCCGCTACTTGGTCTTCGAGCCAGACTTTTGCGGTCCATTACTGTCTCGAGAGGGAGTCCCGTAGGGACAGTGCTTTCGGACAGGCAGTCCTCCGTAATCTCTTTGAGGTCTGAGCAACTCCTACCCTCCATCCCGGATGTGGGCTACCGGTGGGTGATAATTCAGCGAAGATTCTATCCTTCTGTGCTGCTGAGCTAGAGGGAGCTCATTTTTGTGCTTAGGGTCTCCGGTAGCCTTGAGCTTGGGAGTCCCATAAGTGAGGACTGACTTCCTGCTTGGTCCTGGAGAAAGCGTAGTTACTCACCTGTAACAGGTGTTCTCCAGGAGCAGCAGGAATCAGTCCTCACAACCCTCCCTCCTCCCCTTGGAGTTGCAATCGTCTGCTTATGTTTTTTTGCAAATATTTTTATGCTGTCTTTTTTAGCTATGTCATCTGACTGGCTAAGATGGCACCCTCGGGCGGGAAGACGACCGCGCATGCGCGCTGCAATTCCCAAAGGCTTTCTTTGAAAGCTGGGGAAAATTGCTCCGCGAGGGCTCCGTCGGCGCCGACGTCACCCATAAGTGAGGACTGATTCCTGCTGCTCCTGGAGAACACCTGTTACAGGTGAGTAACTACGCTATCAGCATGGTGTTCTAATAACTGGGTGACAATTTCAATCGCAGCATCGTGTGATTTGTCAACAATTTAAGAGTCCCCACTTGCATGGCTAATTCATTCTGCCTGTCAGTGGAAAGCAAACTTGCTTTACTTGTACGAGGGGTTTTCTGTAAACCACAGAATAAATCAGCCACACATTCCTCCTAGCTATCTAGAATTGCAGGTATGCTATTTATCAACTGAGATACTGATGCAAGGATATTTGTAAGTGAGAATGCACATGAATGCTCAGAACACGTTTTTGGTTGTTTCCGAGTTCTTAGAGAGCTGTTTTGTTGTGATGCCATCAAATAATATGACCTACTTGTATGACTGTTTTATCCTGCTATCATTGAAGAACACTTGTTACAGGTAAGCAACTTCACTTTCCTTGCTTTGGTTTAGGTAAGTCTGTGCATATTTTTGTCTCATAAACTGTGTGTGAGATCCTTTGGCAAAAAGCTTAAGAAAAACAAGTGGTGATTGCTTTAAGACAGTGACTTCATGGTTCTAGCAAGTAAAAGCATTTCCCTTCACCCAGAGAGGATGTAATAGAGCTGTGCCTAGATGAATGGACATTTTTTAAAGAATGTTTGTCACATTTAGATTTAAGGGACCAAGTGACCTGCTTTGCGAATAAGATACATAGTGGTTTAATCATGGAGGGTCAGATCATGCCGTCGGATCATAATTCTTATTTCCATCTAAGGCAGTTAAGACTGCTGTACCCTTTGACAGAGTTTTTGCATTGATAATTCATTTAGCTTTAGCATCCTCCCTAGGTTACTGTGACCTGCTGTATCTGGGGCTACCAAAGAAACGCCTAAGAAAATTGCAATTGGTTCAAAATTCAGTTGCACGATTATTGACTGGCCATAGCTGGAGACATTCTACCTTTCTAGTTCTGGCCAATCTACACTGGCTTCCTATTGAAGCCAGGATTTTCTTTAATACCCTTATGACAGTTTTTGAAGCCTTAGAAAATCTTGGCACAACATTTTTGGCAAGTAAATTGAAGTGGTTTGTTCCATTCCAAACTCTATGATCACAGGAGGCAAGGGCTGGATTTTCAGGCAGCACAGTGACCATATTTAAGTGCTGGTGCTTCATACGTATATTCATTGCCTGCTAAAAGTGACCTATGATCCTCATGTATTAAGAACCCTGCATAAGTATTGGTACCTTAGTACCCCCTAAAAGAAAGCCCTGCAGAGAGTGTGGTCACTGTGCTGGCACTATCCTTTTAGTTGAGGCCTGCTATTTGGCAGGCCTAAACGAAACTTAATTTGTTTGGATAGCTCTATAGTCCCTATCCAGATAATATTTTGGCTTGTCCTCACCGCATTCTAAACCCAGCCGCTTTATACAGATAGCATCAGACCATTCAGTCATATTGTTAGCCCAATATCATCCATATAAGTTTTGAAAACACACAGTAAATTTATACTGTATGTTCAGTGGCCATCAAGGAACACATAATTCTCCAGGACCAAGCAGGAAGTCAGTCCTCACTTATGGGTGACGTCGGCGCCGACGGAGCCCTCGCGGAGCAATTTTCCCCAGCTTTCAAAGAAAGCCTTTGGGAATTGCAGCGCGCATGCGCGGTCCTCTTCCCGCCCAAGGGTGCCATCTTAGCCAGTCTTCTTTTTTCCGCGGAGCCCTACAGACGTACCCGTCGTGTCCCCGCGAAAAAGTTGATTTTTCTTCAGAATTTCTCTTTTTTTCCATTCGGTTCGACGCCGGTCTTTTTCCCGCCGGACTCGCGACGCCGGTCTCGAGTCCTCTTCTTATTTTTCGGTTTTTCTGACTTAGTCAGTTTTTCGTTTCGGTTTTTCCCTGGCAGCCCGGTCCTTTGACCTCGCCGGGGCCCTTTTTCCCCCGATGGCTGCCAGTGGTTTCAAGCGGTGTGGTCAGTGTGACCGAAATATGTCACTAACTGACACACACGACTTTTGCCTCCGCTGCCTGGGCCCAGATCATGAAGAAATGATCTGTGGGCCCTGCGGCAAAATGTCCTCCAAAGCGTTGAGAAGTCGGCGGCATCAGCGGGATAGGATCTTCGCTGACCCCAGCCGTACCCGGACCTCGTCGGAGGCCTCCGCGTCCAAAGGTTCCAGCTCGGACCGTCGCCGGAGTTCCTCCGACAGGGGTTCTCCCTCCGGGGACCATCGTCGTAAGGTGAAACCCGCGAGGGCGGCGTTGGTGGACGCTCCTGGCTCCGCGAGGGCCAGGTCGCATAGCCCCGATAGCCGTCCCGGGTCCTTGGAGAAGGAGCATCTCACGAAGCGACCTCGCCTGGAGTCGGAGCTGCCTGCTCGGGTAAGTCCTGTGGTCCTCCTGGACTCGCCTCCGAGACAGCCGCCGTCGGGGCCCGAGTCGGGGGCTGCTGGGTCACCTGAGCTCGGACTCAGGTTGACGGCCTTGGAGAGCAGATTGTCTGCCTTCATGGACCAGCAGCGGGCACTGCTCGCTGGCTTCGCTGGCGCCGCTGCCCCGACCGCCGGGACGTCGACGTCCAAGTCGACCCCGGAGACCGAGCCGATCCTCGAGTCGATGCGAACTCGAGTCGATCCTCGGTCGAGGTCACCCTCGGCCTCCCGTTCGGGACCGAGGTCGCCGACGCCGACTCCCTCGGCGTCGGGGCGGCAGGCGCCGCGCCCTGCCCGGGCCGACCCCACCGAGTCCTCGTCGGAGTCGGTCTGGGAGTCTGAAGAGGAAGAGTCGCCTGATTCTTTCCGGACTCGGTGTGTCCCCTCGGACTCACCGGAGTCCGAGCCTCGGAAGCAGTCCCCCCCGGAGGATGCCCGGTTCTCGGACTTCGTCAGGGATATGGCCAAGGCTTTGGCCTTCCCTGCGGACCCCGAGGAGGAGCCTCGAGCCGAAGAGCTCGACGCCCTCCAGTATGACTCTCCCGCAAGGGAACACTTTACTGTACCGGTTCCTCCCATGCTGGAACGACTACTCTTCCGCATGTGGGAGAGTCCGGCCACCTCGCCGGTCCTGAGCAAGCGGGTCGATTCTATCTATCGAGTCCGCAAGAGCCCTGGCTTCCAAAAAGCACAGCTGCCACACCATTCCATGGTAGTGGAATCGGCCATGCATCGTCTTAAGAGCCAGAAGATGCACTCCTCGGTGCCTCCTGGCAGGGAGGCCCGTAACCTGTATGGCCTTGGCAAGAAGTGTTTCCAGGGCTCTATGCTTGCGTGTCGTGTCCAGACCTACCAGCTATACATGGGCATGTATCTCCGAGACCTGGCTAAAGAGCTAGCCGGATTCTCCGCTGGTTTGTCCGAGGAACCCTTGCGGAGGTTCCTGGCCTTGTCCAGTGGTATTCGGGAATGCTCAAAATTCATATCCCGAGCAGCCTACGATGGCTTTGAAGCGTCGGCTCGAGTGGCCGCAGCCGGCATCGGTGCCCGCCGACAGGCTTGGCTTCAGTCATCTGACCTTGAGCCCTGGGTGCAGGACAAGTTGGTCGATGTCCCCTGCCGAGGCGAAAACCTCTTTGGCAAGCCCATGGCTGAAAAGGCTGCACAAATTGAGACGGAGACTCTCACCAGGACTAGGCTTTCTAGGAAGACCTCCGCCCCTTCCCAGAAAAAGAAGGGCTCGGGAAAGAAGTCCTTTTACCCGAGGAAGGCGGCTGCCTACAAACAATACCCCCATTATCAGGCCCCTGCAGCTCCCCAACAGGGCCAGCAGGCCAAGGGACGGGGTAACGGGTCCCGTAGGCAGCAAGCCCCCAAGCCTGCACCACCAGCCCCTGCTCAGCAGGGTGGGGGTTTTTGACTCACTAAGCATAGCCTCTCCCCCCCCGCTGGTTCCTCCCAGCACCGGAGGCCGGCTGGTTCACTTCGCCCACAGGTGGTCCAGCATCACCTCAGATGCCTGGGTGCTTCAAGTCATGCGAGAAGGCTATCTTCTCCACTTCCACCAGGTCCCTCCCTCCGTTTTTCCGGGAGAACCTCCACGACCCCCTCTGCACAGGGAATTACTCCTTCAGGAGTTAACAGGTCTTCTACAGGAACAGGCGGTGGAACCGGTGCCCCACCACCTGAAAGGTCAAGGTTTTTACTCCAGGTATTTTCTGATACCAAAGAGAACAGGAGGCCTCAGACCCATCCTGGACCTGCGCAACCTCAACAAGTTCCTCGTGCGAGAGAAGTTCAAGATGCTTACCCTTGGAATCCTTCTGCCCTACCTCCAGCAGGGAGATTGGCTATGCTCCTTGGATCTAAAGGATGCCTACACGCACATCCTCATCCACCCAAGCCACCGACAATACCTAAGGTTTGTGGTGGCAGGAAATCATTACCAGTACAGAGTACTGCCCTTTGCCCTGTCCTCCGCACCGCGAGTCTTCACAAAATGTCTCGCGGTGGTGGCGGCCCATCTCCGGCTTCACAGCCTCTATGTCTTTCCGTACCTCGACGACTGGCTCATCAGAGCAGCGTCCGCTCTGGAGGTCACCAACGCCACGCGCCGCACGGTGACTCTTCTGCAGCACTTGGGCTTTGTTATAAACTTCGCAAAGTCCACTTTGCTCCCCTCACAGGATCTCGAGTTCATCGGCGCAAGGCTGCACACTCCTCAGGCATGAGCGTACCTACCGCTCGACAGGGCTCAACGGCTCATGGACCTAGCCGACCGTTTTCGCAGCCAGCCCCTGGTCTCCGCCAGGCGCTTCCTGAGACTACTCGGCCATATGGCTTCCACCGTCCATGTGACCCCCAATGCCCGCCTGCATATGCGGCCTGCTCAATGGTGTCTCCGCCAGCAGTGGCGACAAGCCACAGGCGGCCTAGCAGACCTAGTGCGCGTCTCCGAGCCGCTGATCTCGTCTCTCCGGTGGTGGCTTCAGCAGCCGAACCTGATCTGCGGAATGCCTTTCCAGTCACCTCAGCCGGCCCGGGTGCTGACAACAGATGCATCCCTCCTGGGCTGGGGAGCGCATTGCCAAGGGGCACGCACTCAGGGCCTCTGGACCATGTGGGAGTCTGCTCAGCAGATCAACTTCCTGGAGCTCAGGGCGATCCGCCTGGCTCTCAAGGCCTTCTCCCACCTGACTTCTCACCAGTCCGTCCTTGTCCAGACGGACAATCAACTTGCCATGTTCTACGTGAACAAGCATGGGGGCACGGGCTCCTTCCTCCTCTGCCGGGAGGCACAGAAGCTCTGCTCTTGGGCCGTCAGTCACGGCATTCTCCTCAAGGCAGTTTATCTCCCAGGCCAAGAGAATTACCTGGCGGACAAACTCAGCAGGATCCTCCAGCCGCACGAGTGGCGTCTGGATCCCTTGGTAGTTCAGAAGCTCTTTCTAAAGTGGGGCCTCCCCACGATGGATCTCTTTGCCAGTCCTCACAACCGGCAACTTCCTCGCTTCTGCTCTCGTCAGCCACACCCCCTTCGGGTTGCGGCGGACGCTTTTCTACTCTCATGGTCGGGGAGCCTTCTGTACGCTTTCCCTCCCATCCCGCTAGTCTCTCGGACTCTTTTCAAGGTTCTCCGAGACAAATCCCTCATGATCCTGGTGGCCCCTCGCTGGCCCAGACAGCCGTGGTTTCCGCTCCTGCTGCAATTAGCGGTGGAGGATCCATTCCCTCTGGGGTTACAACCAGATCTCCTCACTCAGGATCAGGGGTCTCTGCTACACCCCAACCTCAGGTCTCTCAACCTGATGGCCTGGCTGCTGAGAGGGTAGTCCTCGCTCCCCTTCTCCTGCCGGCAGAAGTGGAGGAGGTCGTCCTAGCTTCTCGACGACCTTCTACCCGCAAATGCTACGCCCTTAAATGGCGTCGCTTTTCCGTTTGGTGTGGCCAACAGTCTCAGGATCCCTTCTCCTGCCCGGTGTCGGTGATCCTGCAGTACTTGCTCTACCTTTCTAATCTGGGACTTAAGTCCAACTCCGTCAAAGTTCACCTCAGTGCTCTTTCAGCACATCATGTGCCGGTGGACGGCAGACCTCTTTCCAGCGACCCTCTTGTAGCGAGGTTTCTCCGAGGTCTCCTTCTACTTAAACCACCTCTGCGCCCGCCAGCGCCTGACTGGGATCTGAATGTGGTTTTACAGCGGATCACCTGTCCGCCTTTTGAACCTATGGCTACCTGTTCTCTCCGTTTTCTTTCTTGGAAAACACTGTTCTTGATAGCCCTCACTTCCGCTAGACGCGTAAGTGAATTGCAGGCCCTCGTGTCTGATCCCCCTTACACTCGGTTCTACAAAAATAGGGTAGTCCTACGGACTCACCCAAAATTTCTTCCAAAAGTGGTCTCCCCTTTTCATATCAATCAGGAGGTGGTACTTCCAACCTTCTTTCCCAGACCACACTCCAGCCGAGCTGAAACGGTCCTCCATACCCTGGACTGTAGAAGGGCTTTGAACTTCTACCTTGACCGTACGCGGGAACACCGTAAAGCTGCTCAGCTTTTTGTGTCTTTTGACCCCAATAAATTGGGGCTCCCGGTCTCCAAGCGTACGCTGTCCATCTGGGTTGCGGACTGTATCACTTGGGCTTATGGGGCAGCCGGACTCTCCTTGGACGGTCGAGTCACGGCTCATTGCGTTCGGGCAAAGGCCACGTCAGTGGCTTACCTCCGCTCTGTTCCGCTGGCAGACATCTGCCGGGCCGCTACTTGGTCTTCGAGCCAGACTTTTGCGGTCCATTACTGTCTCGAGAGGGAGTCCCGCAGGGACAGTGCTTTCGGACAGGCAGTCCTCCGTAATCTCTTTGAGGTCTGAGCAACTCCTACCCTCCATCCCGGATGTGGGCTACCGGTGGGTAATAATTCAGCGAAGATCCTTCCTTCTGTGCTGCTGAGCTAGAGGGAGCTCATTTTTGTGCTTAGGGTCTCCGGTAGCCTTAAGCTTGGGAGTCCCATAAGTGAGGACTGACTTCCTGCTTGGTCCTGGAGAAAGCGTAGTTACTCACCTGTAACAGGTGTTCTCCAGGAGCAGCAGGAATCAGTCCTCACAACCCTCCCTCCTCCCCTCGGAGTTGCAATCGTCTGCTTTACTTTTTTGCAAATTTTTATGCTGTCTTTTTTAGCTATGTCATCTGACTGGCTAAGATGGCACCCTTGGGCGGGAAGAGGACCGCGCATGCGCGCTGCAATTCCCAAAGGCTTTCTTTGAAAGCTGGGGAAAATTGCTCCGCGAGGGCTCCGTCGGCGCCGACGTCACCCATAAGTGAGGACTGATTCCTGCTGCTCCTGGAGAACACCTGTTACAGGTGAGTAACTACGCTTTTCATCTCAATATTGGGCTGCAAATCTTTTAGAGTTGTCTCTGCTAAAGAAATGTCATCTGTGATTCTCTCAGCAGTAGTTTTCTTTAGCAGTCTCTGGTCTTTGGAGTAAGTTGCACTTGGAGAGCTCTAACGGATTCCTAAAGACATGACTATTTTAGCATTTAGTGGTTGCTGTTTTTAAGTTCATTTTTAGAACCTTTATGACTGATATTTTGATTCTTATTGTGTTTTTACCGGGATCAATTGGTTCTTTTATTTTATGGATGCTGTTGTAAATTTACTATGCTGCTCTCTAAGCCGCTTTAATTAATGTAGAAAGGTGGCACACACATCTCATTAAATGAATAAATAAATAAATTTCTCCAATGATTCTTCTAAAATATTTTTCCCCCCAGAAACATGATTCCTATCACTGAGTTTCGGCAGTTTTCTGAACAGCAGCCAGCATTTAGAGTACTGAAGCCGTGGTGGGATGTGTTTACGGACTACCTCTCTGTAGCTATGCTGATGATTGGGGTGTTTGGATGTACGTTGCAGGTAAGGTAGCAGCACTAGAGTACAGACATTCAATTAATAACAGGAAAGTAGTTACTGCTAATTAAACTAAAGTGATGCATGTGCTTTTACTTTGGTTCTAATGAACCTCGCTGAACAGTAAGCAACAGCACAGAGCAAGCCTTTGCAACCAAAGAACTGTGAAACGTAAATGCTTTTATTGAACTGGGATCTCGGAACAAAGAGCATAGATGTATCTAGCAGTGAATTAGGTTGGCAGTGCATTGGAAAAATTGCTCCATTGCCAGGATTTGTGAAGCTAAACATTCCTAGCAGTAATACATCTCTCAAATTGATGAATATGGAGCTTAAAACCTATTAAGTTTCCATTAAGTATACATATATGATTTTCTAGAAAGGTTGTACCAAAGCTAGCACTTGTTAAATTTGTAACTGTATAACTATATACCACTTGTATAAATTTGTTAGTGTGTTTTGGCCATTCTTATTAAGATTAATAAGAAGTATTAACCATAATTAGGGCTTCTGCTTTTGTGTGTAACTGATGAACATTGATAAAATATCTCTGATGAAAAAATAAACAAAGCACAGTTACTTACCTGTAACAGGTGATCTCTGGGAACAGCAGGAATAAGTCTTCACATATGGGTACTCGGTACCGACGGAGTCTGCGCGGGAACGCTTCCCAGCGTCCAATCAAGAGCTTTTGGAAGCATCCCAGCACGCCTGCATGCTGCCTTCCCGCCTTTCTCAACTGCCTCTCCTCAGTTAAGTTTTAAAGCTGAGACAAAGAGAGAGAGAGAGGAAAGGAAAGATAGATAGAGATACAACTCCTGGGGAGGTGGGAGGGTTGTGAAGACTTATTCCTGCTGTTCCCAGGATCACCTGTTACAGGTAAATAACTGTGCTATCTCCAGGAACAAGCAGGAATGAGTCTTCACATATGGGGGACTCCCAAGCTGAGATGCCTGGAGTCCCAGCATGTCATAGGCTGGAACATGCTATCTCCCAGAACACCAGGTATCCTGAGGATGGAGGGTAGGAGTTGAAGAAGGATGCTGTGGAACAGCTAACCTAGCATAGGACTGCAGAGATGGAGTCCATGTGTGGATGATGATGGTCATCAATAATATTGCAAAGGATATTGCAATATGGACCTCTCCTGACAGGATTTCACAGAAGTATGGAGGTTCCTGGATCTACTGGGAAACCTAGTAGAGGAACCTTGAAGAGGACCTCACTGTAAGTGGAGGTAATAATCCTGTAGGAAAACCAGTGGAGGTCAGAATTTTGAAAGGTAACAGGTAACCCCAGTAGGGAAACTGGGGTAGTCCAATAACGGTGGGTCTTCAGCGGAAGGCTTTATGAGAAAAACCCTAGCTCTTTTGGAGGCAGAGTGAGTCACTCTTAGGAGCAAAAAGAGAAGGCTAACCTATTTGGACAAACAGGCACAGTCCTTGTGGGGAAAAAGGGTATGGGAACTCCTTGTATCCCAAAAAGAGAGGACAAATGCCTGAGGCGTTAAAGCCTGTGATTAACTGAAGATCCACAATGTCTCTCCTAACTGGGGTAAGCTAGGAGAGATATTGAGCACGGAGAGCTTCAGAGGTACCTAAACCGTTAGGTTATGGTATAAAAATTGTTGACTACCACAGGAGTGGTTGTGTGTGTAGAACCCCAAACCTGCTAGATAGCATAGGTATGGGTAAAGCCCCTCTGTCAGAATCATATAGCTATATGAGGACAGACAGTGAGATAGATAAGTATATGGATACATATCTATCTATAATAAAATATCTCAACAGATACATACATATATAGATAGATAGATAGATAGACAGACATATATCTATAGTGAGATATGGCAGGGCATAAAATACACACAAAAAATAAATATGGATATGCAGGCCTACATATGGGTGTCTGCAATTAAACAGACAGAGATATGCCTACAGCACAGTGATCACATAGGATATGTGGAGAGGAAAGATTCATCTAATAACAAGGAGGTGGAACCTACTTGAGAAGACATATAGAGAATCTATTCCTCCTGGTCATGATCTGCAAGAATGCTAGTTAGTGAAAAATAACCAGGACTGTTACGTGAAAAACAAAGGACAATGTCAATGTGCCCGAGTCTTCCAGGACTCTAGCATGGTAAGCAGACTTCAAGAAGACGCCTAGAGATGAGACACCATGTTGACCTGCTTAAGGGCAAAGGTATCATGCGTTCTTACCATGAGGACGAGCATATCCCCGATTGGGAATACTATGGACCAAAGCAGGGAACTGGCAACTCCTTGAGCTTTCACGTAAGAGAAGGCCTATGTCCTTTATATCAAAAAAGGAGATAGTAAAAGAAGGGAGAACTTTCTAGTCATGGGAGACATGACTGAAAAGCCTTTTCTAACCAGCTAGGATAGCTGTTGGAGAAAAAAAAACCCATGCTCTCTAGCAAGGGCCCATAGTGGAAAGCTTCTCTGTAAATTGCAGAGAGCATGATGCAGGAGAATGAGGAGATAGAACTGGCTGTTAGAGAGCCAGTATCTCTGCCAACTATGCTGCCAAACTCAGGAAAATGAAGATGGCAGAATAGAAGACAATCTAGAAAGCTTGTAGTGAGATGATCTCCAAGAGAGATGAAGCACTGACTTGGAGCCACTACTAAGACTAGACAGAATGTTAGTGGAGGACAATCTGGTTGTTTGTGGACAAGAACCAGTGGTCCAAACATTAAAGCTCCTGCATAGGCAGCTGTTAGCAAGACAGCAGAAAGAATCTTACTGTTTAAAAACAGAAAGAACAGACAGGAGTAGGAAACTCTGGACATGTCTGATAAGCTGCCCCAAAGCAAGATTGAGCAGAGGAGGTAAACTCCGCACTGGAAAGTGAGAAAAGTAGAGAGGCTGAAGAAAAAGCCTCCCAGTAAGTAATTCCCTCTTACAGGGGAAAATCTTGGTAAGAGGGTGAAGAGAATGGAGCTGAAGAAGACTTACGAAGTAGGAAGTCTATAGAAAGGAAAGATACATGCTGGCACAGGAACTATCATTTGATAGTGGTTAGACCTCTTTCCCTAGCAGGAAAAAGAGGAGAAACCTGTGACCTATAGGCATGAATATCCTGACAGCTCATAGAAATATAGAAAAAATGGATATCTTTTGGAAAGGGATCCATGTGTAGGGGTTAGAATGAAGCGGTGGATTGCCTCCATTGAGAAGAAGCAACTGTAGATGCTAACCCCAAGAGTCACAAGCATCTGATGATGATTGATCAGAAACCCTGCAGATGCTGGGTTTGCTGAGCCTGGTGAGAGGTTGGATTCTTCAGACTAGGACGATGCCTCCCCTGTTGGGGAACATTTGTATGATGGGCAAGTGATGAATAAAACCTTCTTCTCCTGTGGGAAGAAAGTTTGGTAGGAGATTTCCTACCTAGTGGGACAGAAGAAGGTGTAGAACAAACCTTAGGAACAGGTAAATCAGTGGACAACTGAGTAACCTGACGTAAAGACTCCTTGTTGAAAAGATTTTCTCCAGTGCAAGGCATATGTCCCAGACGTTGTTGTGCCCATTTGTCCAAGTCTGAAGATTGGAGCCAGGCTCTACGTCGTGCCCCTATAGCAGTAGCAGAAGTTCTGCTAACAGACTCAAAAGAGTCTAGGGAAGCACGAGAAAGAAACCAAGAAATATTCTGGATATGCTTAAGCAGTGAAGAATAGTCTTTACTCCTAGAATCTGGAAGGAAAGGAGTCAAAAGATGTAACTGCTTTGTGACCTCCTCAAGAGAAAGACTCATATAAAAAATATATGAGAGAATTCTTGCAGAAAGCATAGATGTCTGGAAGGTTTGACGTCCAAAGGCATCTAGTGTCTTAGACTCACGACCTGGCGAATAAGAAGAGTGCTTTTTCTTACTCTTTACCCGCCTCATTGCTGATTCCACTACTATGGAATGATGAGGAAGTTGAGTCTTTTGAAACCCTGGAGAGGGGGGCACCTGATATAAAAGATCAGTTGCCCTGGGAGGTGGGGGTACCCTTAAAGGTGTTTCCCACATTCCTAGAAGGAGATCCTGCAAGGAATGATGCAAAGGAAGCATTATGTTGTCCTTTGCTTTGGCAGAAACAGAGCCTTGTGCAGGATCATGTCCTGGAATAGGAATGGCAAGAGATCTTGCTATATCCAGGAGGAAACTCTGAAAAGAGGGATCCCAAACAGGAATCTCCCCTGGACAGAGTAGATCTAAAGAACTAGCCTGAGCATCCACAGAGCTATCCAAATATATAGGAATAGAAGATCCTGCAGAGTGGAATGCTTAAAAGATGGTTGCTGGTATTGGTTGTCAGGAGCAGCCCCCATCCTTGGAGTCGACTCCAAGCTTGGTATAGAATGGAGTGATCCTGTTGAAAAAAGCATGGTAGGAATTGGCGACGATGCTACTGTGGGTACCGGTACCGATGATGATACCAGTACCGATGTCGGGTTCGAACCCGACAAAGACGTCGGAACAGTCATCGGTGACAGTTCAATCGGTACCGAGGTAACCGAAAACCTCCGGCCGCTATCCTCGGTACCGAAGCACCGGTATCGATCGGTGTCTGTACCAAAATCTATTGATACCCAGTCTTCTAGACTAGAGATCGATTCCAAACTCGGCATCGAGGGCAAAGAGCCTGATAAGCGAAGCATGGAAGGCACCGATCGTGAAGGTAATGAGGACATCGGTACCAACCTTGGTACCGTGTCTGATACCAGTGAAGGAAGGGCAACCAACTCAATCGGCGTCGGGGGAACCAAGAGTTGCGGATCCGAATCATCGGAACCGAGCCTTCGGTACCGTCGAGAGCCGGTACCAAGGCGAGTCGGTACCCAGTCCTCCAGACTGGAGATCGATTCCAGACTCGGCATCGAAGGAAGCGAGGCTATCGATGCACATAGCGTAGTTACTCACCTGTAACAGGTGTTCTCCAGGAGCAGCAGGAATCAGTCCTCACTTATGGGTGACGTCGGCGCCGACGGAGCCCTCGCGGAGCAATTTTCCCCAGCTTTCAAAGAAAGCCTTTGGGAATTGCAGCGCGCATGCGCGGTCCTCTTCCCGCCCAAGGGTGCCATCTTAGCCAGTCAGATGACATAGCTAAAAAAGACAGCATAAAAAAATTTGCAAAAGGAACATAAGCAGACGATTGCAACTCCAAGGGGAGGAGGGAGGGTAGTGAGGACTGATTCCTGCTGCTCCTGGAGAACACCTGTTACAGGTGAGTAACTACGCTTTCTCCAGGACCAAGCAGGAAGTCAGTCCTCACTTATGGGACTCCCAAGCTCAAGGCTACCGGAGACCCTAAGCACAAAAATGAGCTCCCTCTAGCTCAGCAGCACAGAAGGAAAGAATCTTCGCTGAATTATCACCCACCGGTAGCCCACATCCGGGATGGAGGGTAGGAGTTGCTCAGACCTCAAAGAGATTACGGAGGACTGCCTGTCCGAAAGCACTGTCCCTGCGGGACTCCCTCTCGAGACAGTAATGGACCGCAAAAGTCTGGCTCGAAGACCAAGTAGCGGCCCGGCAGATGTCTGCCAGCGGAACAGAGCGGAGGTAAGCCACTGACGTAGCCTTTGCCCGAACGCAATGAGCCGTGACTCGACTTTCTAAGGAGAGTCCGGCTGCCCCATAAGCCCAAGAGATACAGTCCGCAACCCAGATGGACAGAGTACGCTTGGAGACCGGGAGCCCCAATTTATTGGGGTCAAAAGAGACAAAAAGCTGAGCAGCTTTACGGTGCTCCCGCGTACGGTCAAGGTAGAAGTTCAAAGCTCTTCTACAGTCCAGGGTATGGAGGACCGTTTCAGCTCGGCTGGAGTGTGGTCTGGGAAAGAAGGTTGGAAGTACCACCTCCTGATTGATGTGAAAAGGGGAGACCACTTTTGGAAGAAATTTTGGGTGAGTCCGCAGGGCTACCCTATTTTTGTAGAACCGAGTGTAAGGGGGATCAGACACGAGGGCCTGCAATTCACTTACGCGTCTAGCGGAAGTGAGGGCTATCAAGAACAGTGTTTTCCAAGACAGAAAACGGAGAGAACAGGTAGCCATAGGTTCAAAAGGCGGACAGGTGATCCGCTGCAAAACCACATTCAGGTCCCAGTCAGGCGCTGGCGGGCGCAGAGGTGGTTTAAGTAGAAGAAGACCTCGGAGAAACCTCGCTACGAGAGGGTCGCTGGAGAGAGGTCTACCGTCCACCGGCACATGATGTGCTGAAAGAGCACTGAGGTGAACTTTGACGGAGTTGGACTTAAGTCCCAGATTAGAGAGGTGTAGCAAGTACTGCAAGATCACCGACACCGGGCAGGAGAAGGGATCCTGAGACTGCTGGGTACACCAGACGGCAAAGCGACGCCATTTAAGGGTGTAGCATTTGCGGGTAGAAGGCCGTCGCGAAGCCAAGACGACCTCCTCCACCTCTGCCGGCAGGAGAAGGGGAGCAAGGACTACCCTCTCAGCAGCCAGGCCATGAGGTTGAGAGACCTGAGGTTGGGGTGTAGCAGAGACCCCTGATCCTGAGTGAGGAGATCCGGTTGTACCCCCAGAGGGAATGGATCCTCCACCGCTAATTGCAGTAGGAGCGGAAACCACAGCTGTCTGGGCCAGCGAGGGGCCACCAGGATCATGAAGGCTTTGTCTCGGAGAACCTTGAAAAGAGTCCGAGAGACTAGCGGGATGGGAGGGAAAGCGTACAGAAGGCTCCCCGACCATGAAATTAGAAAAGCGTCCGCCGCAACCCGAAGGGGGTGTGGCTGACGAGAGCAGAAGCGAGGAAGCTGCCGGTTGAGAGGACTGGCAAAGAGATCCACCGTGGGGAAGCCCCACTTTAGGAAGAGCTTCTGAACTACCAAGGGATCCAGACGCCACTCGTGCGGCTGGAGGATCCTGCTGAGTTTGTCCGCCAGGCAATTCTCTTGGCCCGGGAGATAAACTGCCTTGAGGAGAATGCCGTGACTGACGGCCCAAGAGCAGAGCTTCTGTGCCTCCCGGCAGAGGAGGAAGGAGCCCGTGCCCCCCTGCTTGTTCACGTAGAACATGGCAACTTGATTGTCCGTCTGGACAAGGACGGACTGGTGGGAAGTCAGGTGGGAGAAGGCCTTGAGAGCCAGGCGGATCGCCCTGAGCTCCAGGAAGTTGATCTGCTGAGCAGACTCCCACGTGGTCCAGAGGCCCTGAGTACGTGCCCCTTGGTAATGTGCTCCCCAGCCCAGGAGGGATGCATCCGTGGTCAGCACCCGGGTCGGCTGAGGTGACTGGAAAGGCATTCCGAATATCAGGTTCGGCTGCCGAAGCCACCACCGGAGAGACGAGATCAGCGACTCGGAGACGCGCACTAGGTCTGCTAGGCCGCCTGTGGCTTGTCGCCACTGCTGGCGGAGACACCATTGAGCAGGCCGCATATTCAGGCGGGCATTGGGGGTCACATGGACGGTGGAAGCCATATGGCCGAGTAGTCTCAGGAAGCGCCTGGCGGAGACCAGGGGCTGGCTGCGAAAACGGTCGGCTAGGTCCATGAGCCGTTGAGCCCTGTCGAGCGGTAGGTACGCTCGTGCCTGAGGAGTGTGTAGCCTTGCGCCGATGAACTCGAGATCCTGTGAGGGGAGCAAAGTGGACTTTGCGAAATTTATAACAAAGCCCAAGTACTGCAGAAGAGTCACCGTGCGGCGTGTGGCGCTGGTGACCTCCGGAGCGGACCCCGCTCTGATGAGCCAGTCGTCGAGGTACGGAAAGACATAGAGGCCGCGAAGCCGGAGATGGGCCGCCACCACCGCGAGACATTTTGTGAAGACTCGCGGTGCGGAGGACAGGCCAAAGGGCAGTACTCTGTACTGGTAATGATTTCCTGCCACCACAAACCTTAGGTACTGGCGGTGGCTTGGGTGGATGAGGATGTGCGTGTAGGCATCCTTTAGATCTAAGGAGCATAGCCAATCTCCCTGCTGGAGGTAGGGCAGAAGGATTCCAAGGGTAAGCATTTTGAACTTCTCCCGCACAAGGAACTTGTTGAGGTTGCGCAAGTCCAGGATGGGTCTGAGGCCTCCTGTTCTCTTTGGTATTAGAAAATACCTGGAATAAAAGCCTTGACCTCTCAGGTGGTGTGGCACCGGTTCCACCGCCTGTTCCTGCAGAAGACCTGCTAACTCCTGAAGGAGTAATTCCCTGTGCAGAGGGGGTCGTGGAGGTTCCCCCGGAAAATAGGAGGGAGGAACCTGGTGGAAGTGGAGAAGATAGCCTTCTCGCACGACTTGAAGCACCCAGGCATCTGCGGTGATGCTGGACCACCTGTGGGCGAAGTGAACCAGCCGGCCGCTGGTGCTGGGAGGAACCAGCGGGGGGGGAGAGGCTATGCTTAGTGAGTCAAAAACCCCCACCCTGCGGAGCAGGGGCTGGTGGTGCAGGCTTGGGGGCTTGCTGCCTACGGGACCCGTTACCCCGTCCCTTGGCCTGCTGGCCCTGTTGGGGAGCTGCAGGGGCCTGATAATGGGGGTATTGTTTGTAGGCAGCCGCCTTCCTCGGGTAAAAGGACTTTTTCCCCGAGCCCTTCTTTTTCTGGGAAGGGGCAGAGGTCTTCCTAGAAAGCCTGGTCCTGGTGAGAGTCTCAGTCTCAATTTGTGCAGCCTTTTCAGCCATGGGCTTGCCAAAGAGGTTTTCGCCTCGGCAGGGGACATCGACCAACTTGTCCTGCACCCAGGGCTCAAGGTCTGACGACTGAAGCCAAGCCTGTCGGCGGGCACCGATGCCGGCTGCGGCCACTCGAGCCGATGCTTCAAAGCCATCATAGGCTGCTCGGGACATGAACTTTGAGCATTCCCGAATGCCAGTGGACAAGGCCAGGAACCTCCGCAAGGGTTCCTCGGACAAACCAGCGGAGAATCCGGCTAGCTCTTTAGCCAGATCTCGGAGATACATGCCCATGTATAGCTGGTAGGTCTGGACACGACATGCGAGCATAGAGCCCTGGAAACACTTCTTACCAAGGCCATCCAGGTTACGGGCCTCCCTGCCAGGAGGCACCGAGGAGTGCATCTTCTGGCTCTTAAGACGATGCATGGCCGATTCCACTACCATGGAATGGTGTGGTAGCTGTGCCTTTTGAAAGCCAGGGCTCTTGCGGACTCGATAGATAGAATCGACCCGCTTGCTCAGAACCGGCGAGGAGGCCGGACTCTCCCACATGCGGAAGAGTAGTCGTTCCAGCATAGGAGGAACCGGTACAGTAAAGTGTTCCCTTGCGGGAGAGTCATATTGGAGGGCGTCGAGCTCTTCGGCTCGAGGCTCCTCCTCGGGGTCCGCAGGGAAGGCCAAAGCCTTGGCCATATCCCTGACGAAGTCCGAGAACCGGGCATCCTCCGGGGGGGACTGCTTCCGAGGCTCGGACTCCAGTGAGTCCGAGGGGACACACCGAGTCCGGAAAGAATCAGGCGACTCTTCCTCTTCAGACTCCCAGACCGACTCCGACGAGGACTCGGTGGGGTCGGCCCGGGCAGGGCGCGGCGCCTGCCGCCCCGACACCGAGGGAGTCGGCGTCGGCGACCTCGGTCCCGAACGGGAGGCCGAGGGTGACCTCGACCGAGGATCGACTCGAGTTCGCATCGACTCGAGGATCGGCTCGGTCTCCGGGGTCGACTTGGACGTCGACGTCCCGGCGGTCGGGGCAGCGGCGCCAGCGAGGCCAGCGAGCAGTGCCCGCTGCTGGTCCATGAAGGCAGACAGTCTGCTCTCCAAGGCCGTCAACCTGAGTCCGAGCTCAGGCGACCCAGCAGCCCCCGACTCGGGCCCCGACGGCGTCGGGCCCGACGTCGGCTGTCGCGGAGGCGAGTCCAGAAGGACCACAGGACTTACCCGAGCAGGCATCTCCGACTCCAGGCGAGGTCGCTTCGTGAGGTGCTCCTTCTCCAAGGACCCGGGGCGGCTGTCGGGGCTATGCGACCTGGCCCTCGCGGAACCAGGAGCGTCCACCGACGCCGCCCTCGCGGGTTTCACCTTCCGACGATGGTCCCCGGAGGGAGAACCCCTGTCGGAGGAACTCCGGCGACGGTCCGAGCTGGAGCCTTTGGACGCGGAGGCCTCCGACGAGGTCCGGGTACGGCTGGGGTCAGCGAAGATCCTATCACGCTGATGCCGCCGACTTCTCAACGCTTTGGAGGACATTTTGCCGCAGGGCCCACAGATCAGTTCTTCATGATCTGGGCCCAGGCAGCGGAGGCAAAAGTCGTGTGTGTCAGTTAGTGACATATTTCGGTCACACTGACCACACCGCTTAAAACCACAGGCAGCCATCGGGGGAAAAAGGGCCCCGGCGAGGTCAAAGGACCGCGCTGCCAGGGAAAAACGAAAACGAAAACTGACTAAGTCAGAAAAACCGAAAAAAAGGAAGAGGACTCGTGACCGGCGTCGCGAGTCCGGGCGGGAAAAAGACCGGCGTCGAACCGAATGGAAAAAATAAAATTATGAAGAAATATCGACTTTTTCGCGGGGACAAGACGGGGACGTCTGTAGGGCTCCGCGGAAAAAAGAAGACTGGCTAAGATGGCACCCTTGGGCGGGAAGAGGACCGCGCATGCGCGCTGCAATTCCCAAAGGCTTTCTTTGAAAGCTGGGGAAAATTGCTCCGCGAGGGCTCCGTCGGCGCCGACGTCACCCATAAGTGAGGACTGACTTCCTGCTTGGTCCTGGAGAACTGGAGGGTACCGACGTCGGTTGGAGTATCGGTGTTGGTACCGATAATGGAAAGTCAGTCTGGAGGGTATCCACCGGTCCCGAAGACGCCAGATGACGATCCCTGGGGAGGAGTGTTTCATCCAACACCAGTGCCGATGCCGGGGTATCGGTACCGCTCGAAGCGGATGCCACCACCGTACACGGCTTAGGTATGTTCTATGGGGGGTGAACCCCAAGGAACAATCTGAAACCCCTTATAGGCTTTGGAGACCGAAGACTCCCGCCGGGGTTTTGAAGCCAGTGGGCCCTCGAGGGCAAGGCCGGAGCCGTCTACATGCTGCGCATGAGACCTACCACTCGAGGACTGGCTAGTCTTAACAGACTGTTTGTGGGTTACCTGATCCTGTGTGGACGAAGAAGGGGACGGTGCCCCGAAGTTGGAGGGCAACCGTGCATTGAGGGAGCCTCGATGTTGAAAACCTCTTCTCACCAAACTGTTGTCAGGACCCAAGCAGGTTAGACACCGACTTCGAGGGTCTAAAAATAAAGTTGTACCGCCACAGTCTGAACATTTCTTGGAGAAAGTGTCTGGCGGTTCCATGAAGGAAAAAGAAGAGGCCTAAAAGGCCTAAGAGACCGTGGGACACTATGAAGAAAAAATATCCCGTGGAAAAGGAAAATTTTTCAAGAAAAGAAAACACCGGCGGTACCGGTGGCGTCGGGAAGACAGCTGCGACCACAAGAAAAATAAAAAATAAAAACAAGAATTTTCTGCGGTGACAGGAGGACGTCCTGCCGGCTCCGCGGAAAAACGAAAACTGAGGAGAGGCAGTTGGGAAAGGCAGGAAGGCAGCATGCAGGCGTGCTGGGATGCTTCCAAAAGCTCTTGATTGGACGCTGGGAAGCGTTCCCGTGCAGACTCCGTCGGTACTGACGTACCCATATGTGAAGACTCATTCCTGCTTGTTCCTGGAGATAACAAACACCAGAAAAACACCACTTCCCCTGGTATTTTCTCATCCCTCCTCTGGCTATCCTTCACTCAGTTTTTGTGCTTTTTCCATGCTGACAACTCCTATTTTATTCAAATAGGAAAGAGACCCTGCGATAGTACCTGTGGCAAGAAAACACTGATAAACACTTATTTTATTTTTGTACCCTGAAAAAACTTTTAATTGTCTGGACAACGCTGTGTATGCCTTGTAGCGCTATAAAAATGATAGGTATTTATTTTCTACTATGACTACTACCACTAAACTGTAATACTGAAAGTAGCTGAATGTAACATAAATTTCCTCATTGTCCCTCCAGTCCAGTCCAGACGTGTGGCGTTTATGCATGCCTGCCAGTAGATGAAGACTGAGAACCACTGGTTTGATTTTGATACCATGGTATAAAGGGACTTCTGAAGTGGATTGAAGAAGAGGATGTAAAGAAAGGGGTGTTGGTCAGTTATTACTAACAACACAGCCCCAATGTGCAAACCTGGTGGTGCCAGGTTCCTCCCCTCCCCCCACTCCTGCCCTCATTGTCCCAAATTGTGGGAAATAATGGTCCAGCAGCCTGCATGGAGTTGGACCCCTCCTCCCTCCTTATTTTTTCTACTTCAGGAGGAGGAGTGATAAGGCCATATGGGGCAGTGTGCTTCTTTCCCACTCTCCTGCTGAGGAAGATATAGTGGCAGGCAAGATATGGGGGAGACTATGCAGACATTCCCTCTGGTGGGAAAGAGGCTGTTGTACAGCCACTGCTTGTTCCATGGTGGTTGTGGTGTGCTTGGTCACCACAGAAAGCTTGCTGTAGCGCCAGTGTCCCATGTTTGCAGACTCGAAGATACCATTTTATTCCTTTAGTTTTGTTTTTCTTTTGCTTGTTTACTTGGTTAGTTTTTTTTCAGCTGAGTGGGGCAGGAAGCCTTCAGTTCCAGGGATATTTTTTCTCAGCAGTGCTTTCATCACTTTTTTGGCGGGAAGAGGTGGTATGAGGTCCCAATCCCATGGGCTTTTTGGTGCTAAGATTCTTTTGAAGAAAAAAAGAGTAGCAACATGCTGAGCAAGTCTATTCATTTTGGCGTGAACCTCCACCATCTTGTTTTTGGTTCCGGCTCCCTCAGTTAAAAAGGGGGAAAAAAAACCCAGCTTAAGCCTGCAGTACCAGTTGGCAGAGAGCGCTCCTTTTACATTGTTAACAGCCCATTTCGCTGCCTCTCTGTGTTGAATGATGACTCGGGGGCAGCAGATCAGTGTTACTCTGGCCTGGAGATTTTGCGGCAAATGGTGGCCATTTTTGGTGCCCTGGGGCATGTAAGGACTATCCTGGTTGGTAAGTAAGGTTGCCTGCAGTGCTTGGCTGGGCTTGCTGGCTCTTTCACGCCACAGGATACTAGTCTGGTTTCTCCTCCTTTTCGGTGGGTATGCATCTCTGTGAAAGAGAAACTATTTTTAACTAAGAGAAAATAAAAGATTTTTAAAAAGTTTGATAGATAATATATATAACGGGCTAAGTTACCAGTTCTAGGCTTTCAGGGACATGATATGATCCTTTCTCATAATTATTAGGTACTCCAATCGATTATTTTGTTAGTTTTTTTTCCTCTGTCTTCTGCTACGTCTTATAGTATGCCCCAGTGATTAATACTGTTCTCCTATAGGGAGAGTGGATGGTCTTTGCCTGGGTCATATGCTATATGGCTATGTTTCTAGGTTACCCCAGGCTCCCAATGGCTGGGGATATTTTCTGCCTAATGTCACAGATTGCTGCATATGGAGGTCTCCTTAAGGTTACAGGAAATTGCTTTGTTCTTTCAGATGTGCCTGAACATATCTCACCTAATTTTGCAGGTGTTTTTACTTGTCAGTCCTTTCTTGGTATCTATATTCCTTTCTCCAGTGCAGGAGCACCTTATATCTAATTATGTTATCTGTCTCGGTTATCTTTATTGGTATAGAGAAGATCTGTTAGAGAGAAGACCTCTATAGGGTTTAGAGCCATCTCTTTATGTGAATCCTTAGGACATAATTATTTATTCAGCCTTTTCCCTTATTGCCTTTCAGTAGGGTGTAAAGTGCGACAAGTTAGAGTAAATAATCAAAAGAAAAAGAAAAAAACAATTTTGAAAAGAGAGAAATTTAAGTAAGGAATGGAACTACGATCATACTTAGTGGAGGTCTATCCTACACGGTGGCAGGGGAGGCCCTGCAACTTTGCTACCTGTCGAGACAGAGGAGCTGGTGGTATTGGTCCTCTTTCCCAGCAGGAATTGCCTTCACATGATTACAGTGTCTCGGAATCATGGTTTAAAATGGGATCTGGTGGCTAAGAGACCAGGGTGGATTCTCTCTGGTTCCTTTAGTGAGATTGGGCTAGTCACTTTTTACTTTAGGTTTTGCTGTTTATTTCATGGGATCACGAGCCCATTAACCATAAGAAAAGTTACACTGGGTCAGTCCCGACTCCATTGGTTCCCGTTTCCAGTTTCTGGCGGTGGCCCCTCTAGGTTCCAAGTTCCTGACAGGTTACCAGAAAGGTCGCAGTTTGATGGGGACCCAAGGATGACTGGGTCAACAGGTGTCAGCTTGACTGATCGGCACGCATTTCATTACGCTGGTAAAAAAAAGACCTTTGGGGTCATGTTTCACTAAGGGTTCCATATAGGGGGTAGTGCTCTGTTTCATTGCACAGTCATGCCTTCTCAAGAGCTTTATAGGCTCCTACTTCTTCCTGGGTAGCTGGAACGGTGTATAGAGCAGAGCATGTAGATTTGATGTCCGCTGATTAGTCCTGGTGGTATTGAGTGGCCCAGTGTCAGCAATATTCAATGCAGGGGATATTTGTCAAAGTTCTGTTTTCAACATCAGTTGAAGGGCCTTGGGTTCATCGAAAGGGGCCGGTAGAGTTTTTGCTCAGGTATGGGCAAATCATAGATCGGTATCTTGGTGTTACAAAGGAAGGTTTGTTTGGCCTTGGGATGGCAGTGAGTTGCTCTCAGGGGTGACTGATCTGGCTTCTGCCTAGGTCGCTGGAGTAATGCTAGAGTCAAGCTACAGTATAGTCTGCCTTCTTCATTTCCTTAGTTTCATTGGTGTAAGCGAGCTCAGCGTTCACTGTGTTTATTTTTTTTCCTCCATCCTTGTGCGTGTTGGTGGAGTTGGTCACTGGTATTTTTGGCTATGATTAATGGAATGTGCTGGATAGGGGATTCCTTTGTCTAGTGGATTGCCCAGATTTGGATGGGACTTTCATCTGTCCGCCTCATTCTGAGGAAGCTGCAGTGACTCATTATGCCTGTTACCTGCCTCCTCTTTTGAAGCTGTGGTTATCCTTTCTCCCTGATTGATGGTCAGGGGAGAAAATGGAGAAAAACAAATAAAGAAGAAACACAGAAGAATAAGTGGTAAATATTTATATTAGGGAAGGACAGTATTGAGCAAAGGCTCAAGACTTGCCTGTGGTCACGGTCAGTTGCTCCTTGCCTTGTCTGTGTCCTTTTGGTTTTTCTTGGGAGGGAAACCTTGTGCAGCAAGGGTTTTTCAAGTTTGTTTTGTGGTGCTCCTGTCTGGCCCAAGGGGTCAGCTGGATGTAGCGTTTATGGTCCTTCGAGGCGAAGGCCATTACCTTCCTTGTTGGGAATATCCCTTCCAGTGCTACGGAGGCGGGATGATCTCATAAACACAGTTATCAACACCATTGTTAAAATCTGACCTGGGCAGTAAGGTGACTTGGTAAGAGCAAAGGTCCTCAGGGTCCTCAAGTCATGGACATCCAGGGGACAGATCCACACGTCAGAGGTCCACCCAAGAAGTTTCCCATGAGGTGGTCAGATCTCTTGCAGTTCTTGAGCCTTGACATCTCCCCTGGGTCAGGGCTAAGTTAGGGGGAAGTCAACCTGGATAATGAACGTCTTCAGGCATGCTTAAGTTCTGCCAACAGTGGGATTCTATAAGAAAATGAAAAAAACTACTGGTCACAACCACAAAAACAGATCTTTCAGATATGGGACATTTTAATGTTCTCACTGTGATTTTTTCGCTACTACTTTTAAGTGGTATTGATTGGACTGACCCTTCAGTGGACTTGAAATATTCTGTTCATTGGCACACCACTTGTTTGACATCTTATGTGGTGTATTTACTGATCTACCCTTGTTCTCTCAAATATATTGGCAGAACAAAAAGACCTATGAAATCTCAACTACAATAACATAGTTCAAGGCTAAATATATAGGTGCTGTCGGCATCTATAATGGCCCATTGTCTGCAGCAAGGTCATTCGTTTGCTGATTTGAAGTGGAGAATTCTGGACTACGAGAGTGGGTATCTCGTTTATAGTTTCTTGAGCAATCCTGGATCTATACGTTACGATCAGTCTCTCCGCATGGATTGAATTTAGAATTGCACTGGTGGAGTCTCCTTTAAAACGTAAAGAGTTTGTATGATGACGTTTTAGTTGACGTCAGTGAGTTGCCATAAAAAAGAGCTCTTTACTTAGACAGTTTATGCAATCTTGAGTCATCATTACGGCATTTAGATAAGGAACCCACATAATTATATCGCTTGAGGCCAGCGCTCGTTCCAATATTATGAGCTCAAAACACAGTTCTGTGTTGCATTACTCCTTATGGGGTTTCCTGATTAATCTCCAGTAATTTGTTTCTTAACAGCTGTGCACGCTGGGATCTAAACTTAATGTAGCAGCATCACACATTTGGATTTGGAGAAATTGGCGTTAGGCACTTCATAAGTTAAGTTTTTTTATTAAGTGTGTTGCGCTATTGTGTTGTTTTCACGTGCTTTTGGCAAATGTTTGCTCTTTAAAAAGAATAAAAAGGAGGGTTTGTTTCAGGAATGTAATATCTCCAGGAACAAGCAGGAATGTAGTCTTCACATATGGGTATCGTCGGTACAGACGGAGCCTGCACGGGAACGCTTCCCAGCGTCCAATAGGAAAGCTTTTGGGAGTATCCCACAGGCCTGTGTGCTGCCTTCCCGCCTTTCCCAACTGTCCCTCTCCAGTTCTTCGTTTTCTGCGGAGCCGACAGGTCGCATATCCTGTCACTGCAGAAAATTCCCTTCTTATACTTCTTTTTTGTGGTCGAGTCTGCCTTCCCTCGACACTATACCGGTACCGCCGGTTCTTCTATTCTTTTTTCTAAAAAAAAACCCAACCCCCCCCCAAAAAACAAACCTTTGTTTCTGGGGTCTTTCTCCAGTAATTTTCTTCTCGGGTGCCACGCACCACTTTGGGCACTAGGCCCAACTTTTTCCCTCAAAATGGAAAAACCCGCTTCGGGTTTTAAAAAGTGTTCTAAGTGTGGCGGTACCATCTCCGTCACCGACACCCATGAGTGGTGCCTCATATGTTTAGGTCCTGACCACTCTATTTCAGAGTGTGTTGCCTGTGGAATGATGTCAAAAAAAGGGCTGGCAAAACAGAGCTGCTAAGCTCAGCACCCTTTTCCCTCCGATGCAGCCTCCATGGCATCGACGTCCTCCAGGGCTTCATCCTCCTCCCATGGATCTCAGGTAACTAAACATAAATCTAGCCGGTCCTCAAAGGGTAGATCTCCTTCTAAACATTGAGATGCCTCTGGCGTTGCCCTTGAGGGACTTTCACCGGCAAAATTGCCCCGGCGGAAGGCTTCGGCTTCCAAAGCACTAACGGGGCTCCAGGATGTTCTCGAGGCTTCAACCTCGGCAGAACTACTGGTGCCATGCTCTGGGGTTCCGGCCGCTTTAACCGGCACCGATACCCAAGCATCGGCAGCATCGATAGACCAGAGATTCTTGGCTATTGAAAGAGGTCTGGCAGCTCTTCTCACGACCTCGATGCCCCTGAAATCGCTTCAGACAATTCAACCGGTACTGGCACCGACTGCGGTACCAGCACTGACTGCATCGACATTGGCAGGTATTCTACTGGGACCGAGTCATGCATCTCTATCCGGCATCGACAAGTCAGTACCGGACCACTTCGATGCTGACTTCGATCGGTATCGGTACTGTGCCTTGCACGATCACCCGGATCGGAGATAATTTGAATCCTCAGATGAGTCTGAAGGCTCTGCCAATACCAGAGTACTTCTTCCTGAGGATTCCTCTTCTCCTCAGCGTAGGATGTCTCCACCAGAAGATATGTCCTTTCAGGATTTTATCTGAGATGTGGCCCGAGGTCTTTCCATCACAGTGGCTCCTGAAGAAGAGCCTAGGGCAAAGGAATTAGAAATCCTACAATACACTAAAGCTCCCAAGGAGGCAGCTACCTTAGCTATTCATGAGATCTTGCACGATCTTATGTTAAGGATATGGGAAACACCTCTAACCACATCTCCTCATTCTCGACACCATGTATCTAGTTCCTCCTTGTCCTGGGTTTCAGAAGACTCAATTACCACACCATTCCATGGTGGTGGAATCATCCATGAGACGGATAAAGAGTGCAAAAAGGCATGCATTTAATCCTCCAGGACGTGAGTGTAGAACTCTTGACGCCTTTGGACGTTGATCCTTCCAGGCTTCCATGCTTTCTGCTAGGATCAGTTCCTATATCTTGTATATGGGAATGTTCCTTAAGGAAGTCACAGGAGACTTAGAGCTTATGAGCCCTCTCCTTCCTGATGATAAAAGGCAAGATTATCTTACTCTTGTTAAACATGCTCAGGATGTCTCCAAGTTTGTGAATCGTGCAGCCTTTGACTGCTTTGAATGCATAAGCAGAACCTCTGCTATTGCCATAGGTGCACATAGAATTGCCTGGCTCCAGGCATCTGACTTAGAAATCTGGGTACAGGACAAACTGGGGAATATACCTTGCACAGGAGAGAATCTCTTTGGCAAGAAACGGCAGGAAAAAGCTAATGAGATAGATGCTGACAATATCACTTTGGATAGATTGTCCAAATCTACAGCTGATCCTGCGAGGAAAAGATCCTCTAAGAAACCATTCTTCAGTAAGAAGACGACGTTTTATCCCTCCCATACCCAGCAGGGACATCATTCAGGTCAGTCTGCCCAAAAGGGACAGCAGCAACAACTTAGGCAACAAAGGAAGCCAAAAGCAGCTAAGCCTCAGCAGACTCAGCCTCCACAGGGGCATTGACTCCTATCTAGAGAACTTAACCTTCCTGGGATGGTGCAGGGTTCTGGGCCGTTCAGGAACAGGAAGGCAATGTCATTTTGCCCCCAGATGGTGTCAGATAACAGCAGAAAATTGGACTCTGTCTATTGTACGAAAGGGGTACAAGCTTCATTTCTTCAGCATGCCCCCTCCTACAATAGTAAGACAGTTCAATTCTCAGACCTCTCCCAACGACCGGTTAGGTCAAGTCACGATGCTCCTTGCTCAAGGAGCAATAGAAGAGGGGCCCATTCCCCAACGGGGTACAGGGTTTTACTCCCCCTATTTCCTTATTCCAAAGAAAACAGGAGGACACAGACCTATTCTAGACCTCAGAGAATTGAACAAATTCCTGTTCAGAGAGAAGTTCAAAATGATTTCTCTAGGAACTCTGCTGCCATACCTTCGGAGTCAGGATTGGCTTTGTTCTCTAGATCTCAAGGATGCATACACTCATGTTCTCATCCATCCAACTCACCGAAAGTTCCTTTGATTCCTGTTTCAAGGGAAGCACTACGAATACAGGGTTCTTCCTTTTGGCCTGGCTTCTGAACCAAGGGTGTTCACAAAATGCATGGCTGTGGTAGCAGCATTTCTCCGCACCCTGGGAATATTCGTCTTCCCTTACTTAGATGACTGGCTCATTTGAGCACCTTCAGAGCCAAGGTCAGGGTTGCTCTGTCTCGCACAATGCACATCCTTCATTATTTGGGACTTGTCATAAACTTCCCAAAGTCCAACCTTGCTCCCACTCAATCCCTAGAGTTTATAGGAGCTCTTCTGGATACCAGACAGACAAGGGCCTTCCTTCCACAGCCCTGCTGCCTTCGCATTGTGCAGTTAGCTTCCCAAGCAGTGCTAAAACCTCACCTCACTACTCGGGAAATGATACAGTTGCTAGGCCACATGGCATCCACCGTGCATGTGGTTCCTTATGCTCGCCTCCATATGAGGGCAGCCCAGTGGACATTACCCACTCAGTGGACTCGCGTCAGGTTGCCTGTCAGACAAAATAGCAAACTCAGATCGCCTTATTTTGTCCCTCCAACGGTGGCAGTCACCCAAAAACCTTCTGGTGGGGTCTCCTTTTCAGCAAACCCCACCCCAAGCCACTCTAACAACAGATGCTTTACAGGTGGGTTGGGGAGCCCACCTGCAAGGCCTCTCTACCCAGGGTACCTGGACTCCACAGGAGGCCTATCTCTATATCAACCTCCTGGAGCTCAGAGCAATCTTCCTTCCTCTTTTGAGTATTTCACACCCAGCTCAGCTACAAGACAGTCCTAGTTCAAACGGACAATCAGGTAGCCATGTTCTATGTGAACAAGCAGCGCGGAATAGGCTCTCTGTCGCTGTGCAACGAAGCTTTGCGACTATGGGCCCTCGCCAGAGAGCATCAGATTCATCTCCTTGCGGTGTATCTTCCAGGCATTCAAAACTCTTGGGCAGACAGACTCAGTCGAGTTCTGCTTCCACACGAATGGTCTCTCCATGCCGACCAGGTGGCCCAATGTTTTCAAATTTGGGGAACCCCGGACATAGACCTCTTTGCAAGTCCGCTGAATGCCAAACTTCCCCGGTTCTGTTCCAGAATTCCGGCTCTAGGTTGTCAGGCCAGGGATGCTTTCCTCCTCCATTGGGGTCAGGACTTCCTGCATGCCTTTCCACCCATTCCCCTAATTCCCAAAACCCTGTTCAAGCTTCAGAGAGACAGAGGTCATATGATCCTCATCACTCCACGTTGGCCACGGCAAATGTGGTACCCTCTTCTCCTACATCTCTCTCAAGCTCCATCTCTGGAGTTAGGATCTGCTCCAGATCTTCTTTCTCAAGAGGATGGGATGCTGTGGCATCCAAATCCCCAGTCTCTGCATCTCAGGGCCTGGTTGCTGAAAGCCTAGAACTTCACAGTCTTAACCTTTTCCAGCAGGTAAAGGATATCTTTCATGCTTCCAGGAAACCTTCCACAAGACGCTCTTATGCATTTAAGTGGAAAAGGTTTACCATATAGTGCTCGCAGAAGGGTCTTAACCTTCTTGCGATATCTCTGGAATCATTACTGGAGTACCTCCTTCATTTATCAAATGCAGGACTTGAGACCAATTCAGTGAGAGTCCATTTGAGTGCTATTGCAGCTTCTTTCGAGCCTCTAAATGGACAACCTATTTCCTCTCATAGCGAGATTTATAAGAGGCCTTCTTTTAACAAAGCCTCCCATTAAGCCATCACCTGTGGCATGGGACTTAAATCTGGTACTTGGGCAGCTCATGAAATCACCCACTATCTATTTAAAATTCCTTTTCTGGAAGGTTATCTTTCTCATTGCAATCACATCAGCACGTCGTATCAGTGAATTGCAAGCGTTGGTGGCTGTTCCTTCTCATACAAGGTTCCATCATGATAAGGTAGTTCTTAGGACTCATCCACACTTTATGCCAAAGGTGGTTTCGCCCTTTCATTCAAACCAAGAGGTTTACCTTCCTATATTCTTTCCAAGGCCTCACGCCTCAAATGCAGAAAGGAACCTTCATACTTTGGACTGTAAAAGAGCTTTGGCCTTTTACTTGCAAAGGACACAGCAACATAGAAAATCCTCTCAACTCTTTGTTGCTTTTGATCCTAGCCATTTGGGACTTCCAGTCTCCAAAAGGACACTGTCCAGCTGGATTGCACAGTGTATATCTTTTGCCTATGAGAGTAAGAGGCCATGTCACAGCTCACAATGTGAGAGCTATGGCAGCCTCAATGGCTCATCTTCACTCTGTGTCTATCGATGACATCTGTTGGGCTTTGGTACATACCTTCATAGCCCATTACTGCTTAGACAATGACTCCTGCCGGAATGCCTTGTTTGGTCAGGCTGTTCTTCAACACCTGTTCCAGACTTAATCAACTCCTACCCACCATCCCTGGTAGGATGCCAGAGATCCATGGGGGGAAGTGGAGCCCTTTCACAAGGGCACACAGCTTTCTGGGGCCATCTCCCTGGCATCTGCAGCTAGGGAGTCCCCATATGTGAAGACTACATTCCTACTTGTTCCTGGAGATAGCATAGTTACTCAACTGTAACAGGTGATCTCCGGGAACAGCAGGAATTTAGTCTTCACAACCCGCCCACTTCCCCTAGGAGTTGTATCTCTCTATCTCTCTCTCTTTCCCTCTCTCTTTTGTCTCGGCTTTAAACTCAATTGGAGAGGGACAGTTGGGAAAGGCGGGAAGGCAGCACGCAGGAGCTGTGGGATACTCCCAAAAGCTTTCCTATTGGACGCTGGGGAGCTTTCCCACACAGGCTCCATCGGTACCGACGCTACCCATATGTGAAAACTAAATTCCTGCTGGTCCCGGAGATCACCTGTTACAGGTGAGTAACTATGCTTTCTCCCTTCACAACAAACATTCCAACAAAAAATATACTACTTTGTGACTATAGTCTTATAGGTGGGGCAATGGTGATTTAACCTGAATTTTTGGACAGTGGGATTCTGGCAGGAAGTCTTGTTCATATTGTTTGGAGTCAAGTCGGTATTGCACAGTCTTCTGGTGAGCTCGGTGGTTAGTGGACTCAGTCTTTATAAACCTGCTAGTGCTGGGTTTGGTGCATGTGCCATGAATCGCCTAGTAGTTTTGATTGCTTGGAACTTATAGGGATCTATGTCCACAGGACGAGTTCCTGGTGGTCTGTTGGCTTTGAAGAAAATCTTTTTGCTTGCCTGACTTAGGTCGTAGTTGATCTTCTTGTTGGATGAAACATGGTCCTGTCTGCCTTGTCTCATCTGACCAGTGGTCAGACATTTGAGAGGTTAGTGGTGATAGGAAGCAGGTGTACAGCCATGCACATCCTATCACTTCCTCTCGCAAGTTTCAGAAGTAGATGGTGAGGAGACAGTCATCTGTCCTTACGTCTGTAAAAGTGAAAGAAAAGGGAGATTTTGCCTTACCTCTGTTAAGTTTATTTTCGTATCATTCACTAGGTGGTTAGCTGATCACATTCATTTTTTCAGATGGTTGTCCTGGGTTGGTGCGAGCGACTCCTGTCACATGCATGGCAGGTTATGAAGAAGTTTGGACATCTTCGTGGGAGCTGTTTGAGACTCTGCACACTTGCCTTTGTAGTCACCGGGGGTGGGGTTGTCACTCCCTGGTGTTTCAGGTCTGCCCCCTTAATTTGTCTGAAGAGACTGCCGGGAATATCACTTCTCAGTTCAGGTGAGATTTGGCTTCCCGCTGTTCCATCATATGTTCCTCTAGGACTTGGATGTTTCTGGTGAGCATTGCTGCTTTTTCTCCGGGAACAAGCAGGAAGCCAGTCCTCACATATGGGTGACATCGGCACTGACTGAGACCTCGCGGAAGCATCCCCCCAGCTTTCAAAGAAAGCCTTTGGGAGATGCCACCACACATGCATGGTCCCCTTCCTGCCCAAGGATGCCGTCTCCTTTTTTTCTGGAGCCCTTCAGACGTTGTCTGGCTTGTCCCTGGAAAAAGTTTTTTTTTTTTCTCTTCGAGTTTCATACTCGCCTCCAGTATCGCACCGGTACTCTCCCGCCTGCTGTCCTCATTGCCTCAGCGTCGAGTTCAGCCCATTTTTGTAGATTTTCGTTCCTTTCTTTTCCTGGCGTCTTCGCGACTTTTTTCTCCCACTGGCAGCGTGGAGAGCCTTCGACTTCGCAGGGGTACTTTTTTCCCCTACGGCTACCAGTGGCTTTAAGAAGTGTGATCGGTGCTCCAAAATTATGTCTTTGACCGACACACACAACTGCTATCTCCACTGCCTGGGGTCAGATCATGACCCTGCAGCCTGTGGTATCTGCAAGAGGATGTCCAGTAAGGCCTTCAAGAGCCGCCAGCAGCAGCATGATAAGTTTTTCCCCAAGTCCCTGGTACCTCCGAAGGCCAGGGTTTCATCTGAGGCCCCGACATCTCGGGCGGAACCCTCCAAACCCTGCCTCGTTGTGGGTCCTCAGAAAGGGGGTCTCCCTCAAGGGAACCCAGGAAGAAGAAGAAACCCTCGAAGGCGGCATCCTTCGACAGTTCCGACCGGCCGGGGGATCCCTGGGCCTGGTCCCGCAGTCCAAGATGTTCGTCCAAGGCTTCAGAGAAGGATTGACCTGTGAAGGTCCCCTGGAAGGATCTGACAGCAGACTGGCCTTGGTCCCCAGACACTATCCTTGTTGAGGATTCCCCTTCGGGGGAGCTGGCGTCAGGCCCAAGTCCCTCGGTGCCTGCGCCGAAGGCTGCGGGAGCCTTCTGGTCTGGAGCACAGTTTGTCTGCCTTCATGGACCAGCAGCAGGCACTGTTGTCCGGCATGACCAGTTCATCCACCCTGACCACCGGGCCCTCGATGTCTAAGACGTCCCCAGAGGCTGAGCCAATCCTCGGTCAAGGTCGTGATCTGATCCCGTTCGATGGGACCGTGGTCATCCCCAGCAAGTCTGCCGGGCACCAGCCGCAGGGCATCGGGAGCCCCGAAGCCCGCAGAGCAGCCCTCCTAAGAGTCCTCGACGGAGTACTCCATGTGGGAGATGGAGGATGAGGAGTCCCCCAATATCCATCACCACCGCAACATCCCATCTGACTCTCCTGTCTTGGAGCCTCGACGGAGGTCTCCACCCGAGGATATGGGCTTCCTTGAATTTGTCAAGGACATATCCAAGGCCCTGGCATTCCCGACGGAGGAGGATCCTCGGGCGGATGAGTTGGAAATCCTCTAGCACGAGACCCCTCTGCAGGAATCGCTCACAGTGCCCATTCCTCCCATTCCTGGAATGGCTGATGCTCCAAATGCGGGACACCCCGGCTTCAGTGCCGATGGTGAGCAAATGGCTTGACTTGATGTATCGAGTCTGCCAGAGCCCAGGCTTCCAGAAGTCACAACTGCTGCATAACTCCATGGTGGTGGAGTCGGCCATGTGTCACCTGAAAAGTTAGAAGATGCACTCCTCGGTGCCCCCCAGCAGGGAGGCCTGCACCATGGATGCCCTCGGCAGGAAGTGCTACCAGGGCTCCATGCTCATAGGCCGCATCCAGGCCTACCAGCTGTACATGGGCATGTACCTAAGAGATCTGGCGAAGGGACTCGCCGAGTTCTCAGCTGGTCTCTCCGAGGAACCTTTGCAGCGGTTCAAGAACCTGGCCAAAGTAGTCTGTGAATGCTCCAAATTCATGTCTTGGGTGGCCTATGACGGGTTTGAGTTGGCAGCTTGAGTAGCGGCGGCTGGCATCGGTGCACGCCGCCAAGCTTGGCTACAGTCCAATCTCGAGCAGTGGGTTCAGGACAAATTGGTCGATGTCCCCTGCCAAGGAGAGAACCTCTTTGGCAAACCATGACCGACAAGGCTGCCGAGTTGGAGACAGAGTTCATGATGAAGACCAGGCTCTCTAAAAAGACCGCTGCCCCTCCTGGTAAAATGCCCTTCTACCCGAGGAAGGGAGCTGCTTATATAAACTACCCATCTTATCAGGCCTCCCCAGCTCCCCACAGGGTCAGCAGGCCAAAGGACATGGGCATGGCCCACGTAAGCAGAAGGCACTGAAGCCTCAGGCTCCGGCCCAACCAGGGGGGGAACTTTTGACTCCTTGAGAATAGCCTTTCTACCCCAAGGAGATCAGCAGCCCACAGGGAAACATCTGGCCCTATGTGGCCAGAGGTGGATGACCATCACCACCAATTCCTGGGCTCTAAGTGTAGTCAGGGAGGGTTACCTCCTCCACCTGACTCAGACACCTCCCCCTTATTTCCCAGGAGAGCCTCTGAGGTCTCCCCTCCACAGGGACCTTCTTCTAAAGGAGTTGGCAGGTCTTCTTGAGGACAAAGCGATGGAACCGGTGCCCCACCACTTCAAGGGCAAGGGGTTCTTCTCCAGGTACTTCCTCATGCCAAAGAGGACAGGGGGCCTAAGGCCCATCCTCGACTTGCGCAACCTCAACAGATTCCTGCTCTCTCTTGGAATATTGCTGCCGTACCTCCAGCAGGGAGACTGGCTATGCTTCTTAGACCTCAAGTATGCTTATACCTGCATCCTCATCCACCCCAACCACAGGCAGTACCTGTGGTTCATAGTGGGGAGCAGGCACTTTCAATACAGGGTGCTCCCCTTCAGTCTAGCCTCTGCTCCAAGAGTCTTCACAAAATGCCTGGCAGTCGTGGCCGCCTTCCTCCGGCTCCAGAGGGTCTTTGTCTTTCCCTACCTGGACAACTGGCTCATAAAGGGAGGCACAGACTCAGAGGTGCAGCAGGCCACCGCATGCACCATCCAGGTTCTGCAACAATTGGACTTTGTCATAAACTACCCTAAGTCTCGCCTCCTCCCGACACAGTGTCTAGAGTTCATTGGGGCAAAGATCAACACTCTTCAATTGAAGGCTTTCTTGCCCAGGGACAGAGCCAATCGCCTCAGGTCTCTAGCTCGGGACATACAGTATCGTCCCTCAGTGCCCGCCTAGATTCTCCTGCGCCTCCTCAGGCACATGGCCTCCATGGTCCACGTCATCCCAGACACTCGCCTCTACATGAGGGCTACGCAGTGGTGTCTCCGGGATCAGTGGTCCCAGGTTGCCTCCAAGAGAGTTTCTGTGACCCGCCAGTTGGCGGACTCCTGGTCTGGTGGCAGTCGCCCTAGCATCTCGAAGCGGACATGCCCTTTCAGACCCCAAGCCCCTTGAGGGTCCTCACCACAGATGCCTCCCTGCTTGGCTGGGGAGCCCACTGCGGAAATCTCCGCACCCAGAGCAACTGGTCACCAGATGAGAGCACCCAGCAGATCAATCTCCTGGAGCTCCGAGCCATATACCTAGCACTGAGGGTCTTCAGTCACCACCTGCATCACCAACCAGTTCTGGTCCAGACGGACAACGAGGTGACGATGTTCTACGTGAACAAACAAGGGGGCACAGGGTCTCGGACCCTTTGTCAGGAGGCTCTAGCCCTCTGCTCATACGCAATCCAACAGGGCATCCTCCTGCGGGCAGTGTACCTGCCAGGCCAGGACAACATGCTGGCTGACAGACTCAGCAGAGCTCTCCAGTCGCATGATTGGCAGCTGGACCCCAGGGTAGCCAGTTGGCTTTTCCGGCTCTGGGGGGAGCCCATGATGGGCCTGTTCCCCAGTCCAGACAACTTTCATTTGCCCCGCTTCTGCTTCTGGCAGGCCTCCAGGGTGACAGGGGACGCGTTCCTGGTCTCATGGTCGGAAGGCCTCATATACGCCTTCCCTCCGACACCGCTGATCACCAAGACCTTGTTCAGGACCCTCCATGACAGGGCCTCGCTCCTCCTGATAGCTCCTCGGTGGCCCAGACAGCCGTGTTCCCATTGCTTCTACAGTTGATGGTGGAGGCCCCCAACCCCTTGGGGACCGTTCCAGGACTCCTATCTCAGGAGGAGGGCTCTCTCCTGCACCCCAACCTGGGGTCCCTGTCGCTGATGGCGTGGCTGCTGAGAGGATGACTTTGGCCTCTTTCAAACTTCCGGTGGAGGACATTCTGCTAGCCTCTCACAAAGCCTCTACTAGGAAGGCATATGCCCTTAAATGGCGCAGGTTCTTTGCTTGGTGCGCCGAACACAGGGATGATCTCTTTTCCTGTCCGGTGGCTCTAGTGTTACAGTACCTTCTCCACCTCTCTCAGTCTGGGCTCAAGTCTAACTCCGTCTGAGTGCACCTGAGTGCCCTGATAGCGCACCATCATCCGGTGGATGGCAAGCCTCTCTCGGTCCAGCCGTTGGTGACCCATTTTCTGTGGGGCTTGTTTTTATCGAAGCCCCTGGTTTGCCCACCGACAACAGAATGGGGCATTGTGTTGGGGCAGCTCACTTGCCCGCCCTTCAAACCTCTGGCTACCTGCCACCTTCGCTACCTCTCTTGGAAGGTGGCTTTCCTGGTTGCACTCACCTCGACTCAAAGAGTTAGTGAGCTCCAGGCCCTTGTGGCGGAGGCACCTTATACCAGGTTCTACAAGAATAGAATGGTGCTTTGCATGTACCCCAAATTACTGCCGAAGATAATGTCGCCATTCCATCTCAACCAGGAAGTGGTGCTTCCTACCTTCTTTCCAAGACCTCACTCCATTCGGGCGAAGATGGTCCTTCACACCTTGGACTGTAAGAGGACCTTGTCCTTCTATATCCAACACACTCAGGGCCACCGCAAAGCTTCTCAGCTTTTCATCTCCTATGACCCCAGTAGGCTGGAGGAGGTGGTGACCAAGCGTACACTGTCCACATGTGTGGCGGACTGTATCGCCCTTGCTTATGAGCAGGCGAGGCTCCTGCTGGAAGGCCGTGTCATGGCCTTGGTGGCAAACTTGCACTCTGTCCCGATGGTGGACATCTGCTGGGCCGCTACCTGGTCTTCAGTTCATACCTTCACAGCCCATTACTGCCTGGAAAGAGAGTCCCGACAGGACAGTGCCTTTGGCCAGGCTGTGCTCTGTAACCTTTTCGGGGTTTAGGCAACTCCTACCCTTCAACCCTTCTGTGTTCAAGCTTCTGGAGTGCTGGTTTCACGGGACACAGGGGTCCTACTGTGGTCTGTGGACACAGATTTAATTGCTGCTGCTAGCAGCTCCCCATGTGGGAGCCCCTTTTTTTTGCTATGGACTTTCGGTAGCCTGTAACTGGGGAGCCCCCATATGTGAGGACTGACTTCCTGCTTGTTCCCGGAGAAAGCGTAGTTACTCACCTGTAACAGGTGTTCTCCAGGGACAGCAGGAATTAGTTCTCACAACCTTCCCTCCTCCCCTTGGAGTTGCTCCTTTACCATCTTTTATTTATTTTGCCATCTTTTAGTTATGTTATCTGACTGAATACTAAAGTCAGATCCAATAAAAGAGTGAACTACTATCAAACTTAAAACTGTGAAAAATCCACTCTACACCTTCTTCTTCTTCAACCTAAATATTTTTTAATTTTACCAACGGTCTCAGATAAACGATACTTTTCTTTACACCTTAATATGGGTACTTAATTCACCCAATACAGTGTTCGTTCACATCAATGACCGGAGGCTGTTTTTTTGAAAGATTTTTTTGTGCTTTTCTAATTAATCTTCATCCATTTAAAAAATGACTTTAAAATAGAACAAACACCACTCTACTTATCTTAGGCAGAACGGTGCTTAAACAATGCCCCTTCAGCGCTCGATGAAATGGAAAACCCCATCGAGCGCTGAAGGGGCATTGTTTAAGCACCGTTCTGCCTAAGATAAGTAGAGTGGTGTTTGTTCTATTTTAAAGTCATTTTTTAAATGGATGAAGATTAATTAGAAAAGCACAAAAAAATCTTTAAAAAAAACAGCCTCCGTTCATTGATGTGAACGAACACTGTATTGGGTGAATTAAGTACCCATATTAAGGTGTAAAGAAAAGTATCGTTTATCTGAGACCGTTGGTAAAATTAAAAAATATTTAGGTTGAAGAAGAAGAAGGTGTAGAGTGGATTTTTCACAGCTTTAAATGTTATCTGACTGAGCAAGATGGCACCCTTGGGCGGGAAAGGGGCCACACATGCGTGGTGGCATCTCCCAAAGGCTTTCTTTGAAAGCTGGGGGGATGCTTCCATGAGGGCTCCATTGGTGCCGACATCACCCATATGTGAGGACTGATTCCTGCTGTCCCCGGAGAACACCTGTTACAGGTGAGTAACTACGCTTTCAGGTTTATGATGGTTTCCAAGGTGAACTGGACCTCCAGATATGGAGACTTAAATCCTTCTGATGCAAGTTATGGTGGCTACTGCCGGGGAGGGCCTGGCTTTGTTAGCAGAACCTAGTTCATTGGTATGTTCTTTATGGGGTTACTAGCAGGGCAATCTATTTTTTTCCATTCAGCTGACATTGCAGGGCTCTGGCTCAGAGGTCTATCTGCTTCTAGCCTTCAGGCCAGGTTGTTCTTTTTTCCCTCCACGATGGTGGGTACTGCTTTGTTACATCCCACATGTCTGGACTGGACGGTCGATGAGGAAGGTGAAATTAGACCTTACCTGGTAATTTTCTTTTCATTTAAATCCCTCCAGTCCAGTCCAGTCCAGAACCCGCCCGATATTCTTTGGGTTATTCCTGGCCTTTTGTGTCGGAAGGTGTGCGGCTGTGGTGAAGAAAAACTGTTTCCTTGCATATCCATCTCTGGTATTTTTAGGCTCCCAGCTGATTCCTGGCCTTTGTTGATACATGGGCTTATGTTCCATCTTGGGACAGTATATTAGCACTTCTATTTCTGACGCTTTTTGGAGCACAAAGGGGTCTTTGGTGAGTATGCACTGAGGTATTTGTGGCATGTTTTGAATTAGTGTTTAATAATCTTTAGTTGCCCAGTCTGCTTTGTTACAGAAATACTGGTGAGATCGAGGCTGTACATCACCAAGGCAGGAGGATAAAATCCTTAAAAACAAAAAAGCACAGCTTGGTATATAATGAAACTGTGTTCCTAAAACATCCTGGATAAGTAGAACATATATAAATGAAAACAGTCAAACAAACCTGACACAGACTAATGTTGCTGGAGTATAAATAAAAAAAAAGGGAATATGGCATGCACAATAGTTTGACAGTTCAAATTGCTAGTTGAATCCATTTAGAGATTTTTTTATAGCTTTCCCTTGCTTTGTAAGAGTTAATTATTCTTCTTTTACAAATGCCCAGACAGCTGCTTGGAGGAGCCTAGGGTTGATGAAAGTAGATAGAACAGTCACAACCTGAGAAATTAGAAGGTCAGAGTATTTTTTCAGTCACAGAACTGTCTTCACCTGACTAACTGAAGGCTTAATGAGTCATTAAGTATTTTGACCTTATTAACAACTAAAAAAAAAAAAGAGTATGAATCAACTGGCAGTGTGTCCAAACTTTTGCGCCTGACATATTCACACTATTATTTTCAATGTGCTTAAAAATCCGCATATAAATAGTAATTCCTTATCGTCCCTCTAGTCCAGTCCCGGAACCATAGAGTTGTGAACCTCCACCAGCAGCTTTGGAGACTGAAAGATGTCATCGCTTTGATGTCACTGGTATATACTGGCAAGCACCGCCCCTCTTCCACCAGTACTTTCAGTCTCCAAGCAGCTTGGAGGTTCTGAGCCCGGGACTGGGCTCAGTAGGAACAAATAAGCAGAGCTTTTTGTTTTCTTTTTGGCTTATTTCTCTTTGGTTTGGGTAATTTGTCCTTTTGGGTTTATTTTAGGTACAGACCTGCTGCTGCTGAAAGGCTTCCTGGTTTGCTGTGGACCTGGTGCTTTGCCTCCTTTCTCTCTCTCCCTTTTTTTTTTTTTCCTTGTTTGTTGTTTTATCTCTTGGGTTGCCCCAGCATGTAGACGAGCATAGGAGAGTTGCTCTGAGCCTCCCTGCTCCCGAACCCGATTTGAAAGGGTGAGGAGCAGGTAGAAGGTTGGCTGGCAGTACAGCAGCAGACATCAAAGGCTGGGTCAGTTGAGGCTTTGTTCCCTCCAGCAACCGGCAGCACAGACTTAATCAGGGGCCTCCCTGCTCCCGAACCCGCTTTCTAGGGGTGAGGAGCAGGTAGAAGGCGGCTTGGCACAGCAGAGGCTGGTCAGCGCTGCAGGTGAGGATTTCCCTGCTATATTGGGAACAGAACCGCCGGGGCTGCAAAGGAGGTCGGCGGTGCTCACCGGCTGCAGGTATTCTCCAGCCCTCGTCTTCCCTTCCTTTTCCCGGCAGCGGTGAGAGGGTCGGAGTGGGTTTTTTTTTCCTGCGATCTTCTTTTTTTAGTCGGGCCATTGACTTTGTCGCGTGTGCTGCTTCTCTGGCGGGAGTTTTTGAGCGGGAAGCTTTGCCGGCGGCCATTTTCAGTACCGCGGTTTGTGCGGGAAGGGGCCATCTGTGCTTTTTCCGATCGGGGAAGCTTCGTTTTGCAGATCTTTATAAAGATTTCAGCTAGTTGGCAGTTTTTTCAGCGCGTGTGTGTAAAAAAAAAAAAAGAGGGGCCTCCTTTTGAAGGGTGGCCTCGGTCTTCCTGCAGCCTTCGGCCTGTTATTATTGGTCTTAGTCTTGGGGTGTTCAGCACAGGATCCTGATACCAGTGGGCATGGGGGAGTCCTGCTGACAATGCCATCTAAGCCCCGCTGTCTCGTCTGTGGAGTCAGGCGTAGCGAGGTTTTGGAGTCTGGGGTGTACAGGAGCTGTTCTTTAGAGGCTGTAGTGATGGAGAAGGCGCACGAAGGACCGGCGGAAGAGCCAGCGGCGGTTCCTTTGGAGGCAGGTGACTCCCAGCCGCCTAATTTGGAGCTCCCGGAGCCGACCGCGGGTCCCTCCTCGATGGCATGTCCTTCGGCGTCAGCGGCAGGCAGCCAGGGTGGTGGACTGCCCAGTATTCCCCCAGATTTTTTCTCCCTTATGCATAAGGCTTTTGCTTTGCTGCAGCTCAGTCTGGAGGCTCAGGGCCCGCGAGCAAAGATTCAGAAGAGGTCGGGGAGTCTTATTGAGGAGGCCGGTCCAGCCAAAAGACGTCGGGAACTGGTGGAGGAGAACCCATCTTCGGTGGTAGAAGACGAGGGGCACCTCTCGGATTTGGAGGTGGAAGGCGTGTCAGAAGGGGAACTGGAAGAGGGAGGGTTGCCAGACGCGGAGGAGCACAGTAGAGTGGTCAGGGTATTTCGGCGTGAGGAATTGCCGGCGCTGATTGCGGAAACACTCAAAACGCTCAATATGCCCGCGGTGGTGCCGTCGGCATTGGAGGCATTAGAGGATCCTCTGTTGCAGGCCGTTCGGAAGTCCCAACGGGTGTTCCCGGTCCATAGGGTGTTTAGAGACATGATTCAGGAAGAGTGGGACGCCCCAGAGTCGGCGCTCAGGGGCACCAGAACTTTAGCCCGATTATATCCCCTTTCAGACCAGGATAGGGAGATTTTTCGTTCCCTGAAGGTGGATGTGGCAGTGTCCGCAGTTACAAAAAAGACCACAATCCCAGTTGAGGGTGCCGCGGCGTTAAAGGATGTACAGGACAGGAGGTTGGAGACCCTGTTGAAGCAGGTGTTTGATATGTGTGCCCTTTCCTTACAGGCCTCGATTGCGGGAGCATGGGTAGCCCGAGGTTGCTTACGGTGGTCCCAGTGGCTGCAGGAAGGACTTCTGGAGACGCAAGCGGAAGAATTGGTGAGGCTGGAGTCAGGCACAGCGTATTTGTCGGATATCCACTACGATCTGATTCGAGGTTTGGCCAAGAGTATGGCCTCTGTGGTGGCGGCACGTCAGTACCTCTGGCTGCGTAATTGGTCGGCTGACAGATCTTCCAAAGCGCGCCTTAGTAAGCTCCCCTTTCGCGGAAAGCTTTTGTTTGGTACAGACTTGGAGAAACTGGTCAAGGACCTGGGGGAGTCCAAGGGCGGTCGACTCCCGGACGATAGGCTGAAGCAGAGCCGCGGGACGTCTAGCGCCAGGGGGCTCTCCAGAGATTTTCGTAGGTTTCGGGCCTCGCGTTTTGGACAATCGCAGAGGGGGCGTTTTCCTCCACGGGGCCAGGCGTTTCAAGGGTTCCGGGGAGCAGGTCGGGGTTTTTCCTCCTTCCCCTCCAATAGCGGAAAGAAGTCGCAATGAGATAAGGCGGACCCAGGGGGTGGACATTCCCATAGGAGGCCGGTTGCGGGAATTTTACGCTGCCTGGGTCCAAATTACCACAGATCAGTGGGTGTTGGAGGTCATTCGAGAGGGGTATGCCCTAGAGCTCCATCAACCCGTCTTAGATTCCTTTGTCGTTTCCCCGTGCAGAGCGCTGCAGAATTTGCAGGCGGTCTCAGACACCCTTCGGCGGCTGCAGCGTCTCGGAGCGGTGGTGCCGGTGCCGCGGGATCAATATGGGTTAGGTCGATACTCTATCTATTTTATCGTTCCAAAGAAGGAAGGTACGTTTCGCCCGATTCTGGATTTAAAAAGGGTGAATCGTTGCCTTTGTGTGTCCCATTTTCGGATGGAAACCTTGCGCGCGGTCATTGCGGCGGTCCGGAAAAGGGAGTTCTTGACGTCCTTGGACCTTACGGAGGCGTATCTACATATTCCCGTTCGGGATGAGCATCAAAAGTTCCTGCGCTTTGCGGTGCCCATGGGTCATTTTCAGTTCCGGGCGCTGCCTTTCGGACTCGCGACGGCGCCTCGTACATTCACAAAGGTCATGGTGGTGGTAGCGGCGGTGCTTCGCAAGGAAGGGATTCTGGTGCATCCTTACTTGGACGATTGGCTGATTTGAGCAAAATCCAGGGGCGAGAGTGCGGCGGCCACCGGTCGGGTGGTGGAATTCTTGGAAAGCCTCGGCTGGGTGGTCAATTTTGCGAAGAGCAAGCTGCTTCCAGCTCAGCGTCTGGAATTCTTGGGAGCGCGCTTCGAGACGAGTCGGGGGAGGGTGTTTCTCCCGAGCAAAAGGGCACTGGCGTTGAGGGAGCTTGTGCGGGGGTTTTTAGCGTGCAGGGCCCCAACGGCGTGGCAGTATTTGCAGGTACTGGGAACGATGGCGGCCACGATCGAGGTGGTGCAGTGGGCCCGGTTTCATATGCGCCCGTTGCAGAGCTCTCTTCTCCGGCGTTGGTCTCATCAACGGGATGCCTTGTCTCAGCGGCTGGTGTGCCCTCCGAAAGTGTGGCAGGAACTCCGGTGGTGGTTGCGGCCCGGAAACCTTGAAATGGGAATGGCGCTGGAGGCTCCCTCCTGGAGGTTAGTGACGACGGACGCCAGTCTCGCAGGCTGGGGGGCGCATTGCGAGGGGCTTGGTCGAGTCCGGAGCGGAGTTGGTCCATAAACCGGCTGGAGATGCGGGCGGTGTATCTAGTGCTGCGACAGTTTCAGGGAACCTTAGGTCGAGTGCCGGTTCGGGTTCTCTCAGACAATGCGACGACGGTGGCTTATATCAATCGCCAGGGAGGCACAGGGAGTGCTTCGCTGGAGGAGGAGGCCGGTCAACTGTTGAGTTGGGCCGAGCAACATTTGGTGGCATTGTCGGCGCAGCATGTGGCTGGCGCGGAGAACATCGAGGCGGATTTCCTAAGTCGTCGCAGGGTGGACCCGGGGGAATGGAGTCTTCACCCAGAGGTTTTTGCAAGGCTAGTGCAGCTTGGGAGATGCCGATAATGGATCTCATGGCCAGTTTCGAGTCCGCAAAAGTGGAAAGATTTTTCAGCAGGCGGAGAGAGCGGATGTCGGAAGGCCTCGATGCGTTGGCGTGGCGGTGGCCAGTGGAAGGGCTTCTCTATGTGTTTCCACCTTGGGCGCTTATAGGGAAGGTGGTCCAACGCATAGAGAGGCACCGCGGTGTGGTCATTCTCATAGCACCCGATTGGCCCAGGCCGTGGTATGCGGATCTGATTCGGCTGGTGATAGACAGGCCATGGAGACTCCCGGCTCGGGGAGACCTCTTGCTGCAGGGCCCGTTACGCATGCCGCAGGTGGGTCGGTTCTCGCTTACGGCATGGCTCTTGAGAGGGCTAGGCTGAGGGCCAAAGGTTACTCGGCAGCAGTCGTTGCTACGTTGCTGAAGGTGCGGAGGCGTTCCACGTCGCTGGCGTACACCCGGGTGTGGTGGGTGCGCGGAGCGCAATTTGCAGCCGTTAAAGTCTGCGGTGCCGCATATTCTTTCGTTTTTACAGGATGGCATGGAAAAAGGTTTGGCGGCTAGTTGCTTGCGGGTGCAGCTGGAAGCCATCTCCTGTTTCCGGGGGAGAATTCAGGGTCAGCTGGTAGGAGCGCTTACGGATATTCGGCGTTTTTTGCGAGCGGTGCTGCTTTTGCGGCCACCGAGACGTTGGTCAGTTCCTTCTTGGGATCTCAATGTGGTGTTGGAGGCGTTGATCGGAGTGCCGTTTGAGCCGTTGGGCAAGGCCTCCATCAAGGACTTGACATTGAAAACGGTTTTTCTCGTCGCTATTTGTTCCGCTAGACGGATTTCGGAGCTGCAGGCTCTGTCCTGTAGGGAACCGTTCTTGTCTTTTTTCGATCACAAGGTGGTCCTGCGCACGGTCCCGGCCTTCTTGCCTAAGGTGGTGTCGGGTTTTCACGTTAACCAGGTAGTGTCCCTTCCAGTTTTTTCGGATGAAGAGAAGGCCCAGTCGGGCAGTCGGTTGCATCACTTGGATGTTCGGAGAGTTCTTAAGAAGTATCTTCGTAGGACGGCGGTTTTCAGAAAGTCGGACCGTCTGTTTGTCGCCTTCGGGGGGCCGCGAAAGGGTGAAGCGGTGGCGAAATCTTCCATTTCTCGGTGGTTGAAGGAGGCTATTGCCTCGGCCTATCTGTTAAAGGGTAAGGTGGTACCGGAAGGTCTTCGTGCGCATTCGACCAGGGCGCAGGCGGCGTCATGGGCGGAGTTCAGTTTAGTGCCGGTGGAGGACATTTGTAAGGCGGCGACTTGGTCCTCGTTGCATGCCTTCGCGAGGCACTATCGGCTGGATGTTCAGGCGAGGGGGGATGTGTGTTTTGGTTTGGCGGTTCTTCAGGCTGGGCTTGCGGGTCCCTCCCGTTGATATTCACTGCTCTGTTACATACTCTATGGTTCCGGGACTGGACTAGAGGGACGATAAGGAAATGGAAATTAGACTTACCTGCTAATTGTTGTTCCTTGAGGAACTCTAGTCCAGTCCCGGATCCCTCCCTGGGTATTTCCCTGTCATCAACCTGAAGAATAGAAACGCATACAGGGGGATACAATATACAATATATTTCTTTGTTGGGAGGTTACGCAGGGGAGCCACAGCGGGGCCTTTCTGGAGCAGCTGGCCCGGGTGGGTTCGGGGGCGCCAGGGTGCAGGCGTCCGGAGTACATACTTTTTTCCATATTTTCTTATATAGTTGATTTACATAGTTTTAAGAGTGGTTAACCACATTACTGTTTAAGATACTGCTTATTTGTTGCTCTGCTTAGTCTGCTTTGTCAATAGGTGCTGGTGGAAGAGGGGCGGTGCTTGCCAGTATATACCAGTGACATCAAAGCGATGACATCTTTCAGTCTCCAAAGCTGCTGGTGGAGGTTCACAACTCTATGGTTCCGGGACTGGACTAGAGTTCCTCAAGGAACAACAATTAGCAGGTAAGTCTAATTTCCATTTAGACATTAAAATTTGTTTTTCTTCAAAGCCAAATAGACTGCTGTACCTATGTAATATACAGACTTCAGTTTTGCAAAAACTGCTGAAGACATTCAGTTACTAATGCTATAAATGCCATGGGATTAGCAAGGTTAGCAGTACTACCTAACAAATATTTAATTAATTTATTTATTATTTCACTGTTTGGAATCATCATCATGGTGGATTAGAATAAAAAAAATAATCTTTAAATATATAAAACTTAATAAAATCATTTAAAAACAATTCTTACTACAGTATAATCAGGATGTCTCTCTTATGTTTCAGGTGATGCAAGACAAGATAATATGTCTGCCAAAAAGAGTGTATCTTACACAGAATCATACATCTTTTCTCAATCTTTCAAACACAGTTACTACACCACTTCCTTCACCTAAACCACCAATTACTCCTGCAACAGTAGAAATGAAGGGATTAAAAACCGATTTAGACCTTCAGCAATATAGCTTTATAAACCAGATGTGTTATGAGCGTGCACTACATTGGTATGCAAAGTACTTCCCTTATCTTGTCCTCATCCACACACTGGTTTTCATGCTTTGTAGTAACTTCTGGTTCAAATTCCCAGGTTCAAGTTCAAAAATAGAACATTTCATTTCGATTCTAGGAAAATGTTTTGATTCCCCATGGACAACAAGAGCTTTATCTGAAGTATCTGGTGAAGAACCTGAAGAAAAAGATAACCGGAAGAACAATTTAACTAAAGCAAATTCTAATCCATGTACTTCAGAAGGCACCTTGGTGAAGACTCAGTCTATGAAATCAATACCTGACAAATTTGTTGTTGATAAGGCAACAGCAGGTGCTCTGGATAAAAAAGAAGGCGAGCAAGCAAAAGCATTGTTTGAGAAGGTGAAAAAATTTAGACTCCATGTTGAAGAAGGTGATCTACTATATGCCATGTATGTTCGCCAGACTATATTAAAAGTAATAAAATTTCTCATTATAATTGGTTATAACAGTGCACTAGTCTCAGAAGTACAGTTTACTGTGGACTGCAATGTTGATATACAAGACATGACGGGCTATAAAAATTTTTCTTGTAATCATACTATGGCACATCTGTTCTCTAAACTATCCATTTGTTACTTGTGCTTTGTAAGTGTCTATGGACTAACGTGCCTTTACACTTTATACTGGCTTTTCTATCGCTCTTTAAAAGAGTATTCCTTTGAGTATGTTCGGCAGGAGACAGGGATTGATGATATCCCAGATGTAAAAAATGACTTCGCATTTATGTTTCATATGATAGACCAGTATGACCCCTTGTATTCCAAAAGATTTGCCGTATTCTTGTCTGAGGTCAGTGAAAACAAATTGAAGCAGCTAAACTTAAATAATGAATGGACTGCAGATAAACTGAGACAAAGACTGCAAACAAATACATACAACAGACTTGAAATACAACTTTTTATGTTGTCTGGACTTCCAGACACAGTTTTTGAAATTGCAGAACTCCAGTCTTTAAAACTTGAAATTATAAATAATGTTATGATACCAGCAACAATTGCCCAGCTTGACAGTCTTCAAGAGCTCTCTTTGTATCAGTGTTCTGTGAAAATTCACAGTGCAGCTTTGGCTTTTCTAAAGGAGAATCTGAAGATCTTGAGAGTCAAATTTGATGATATTAGAGAACTTCCTCCCTGGATGTATGGGCTCCGAAATTTGGAAGAGCTATACTTAATTGGCTGTTTAAGCCCTGATATTTCCAAGAATATTACACTTGAGTCTTTTCGTGAGCTTAAAAGCCTTAAAATCTTGTATATTAAAAGCAACTTAGCCAAAATCCCACAAGCTGTTGTAGATGTTTCTAGTCACCTCCAGAAGCTGTGTGTCCATAATGATGGCACAAAGTTAGTCATGTTAAATAACTTGAAGAAAATGGGTAATCTTACAGATCTGGAGCTTGTCCATTGTGATTTGGAACGCATACCTCATGCTGTTTTCAGCCTTCTTACTCTGCAAGAGCTGGATTTAAAAGAAAATAATCTTAAATCAATTGAAGAAATTGTAAGCTTTCAACATCTGCGGAAACTCACAGTCCTAAAGTTGTGGTATAACAGCATAACATATATCCCAGAGCATATCAAGAAATTAAGTAGTCTGGAGCGACTTCATTTTAGCCACAATAAAATAGAGGTTCTTCCCTCCCACCTATTTTTATGCAACAAACTCAGATATTTAGACTTATCCTATAATGATATTCGATTCATTCCCCCTGAAATAGGTGTGCTTCAAAGTTTACAGTACTTCTCCATCTCCTCTAACAAAGTGGAGAGCGTGCCAGATGAACTTTATTTTTGCAAGAAATTGAAGACACTGAAAATTGGAAAAAATAACTTGTGTGCCCTTTCACCAAAAATTGGGAATCTGGTTTTCCTCTCATATTTGGATGTTAAAGGTAATCACTTTGAAACTCTGCCGCCTGAACTTGGTGAGTGTAGGGCATTAAAAAAAAATGGATTAATTGTAGAGGACACCTTGTTTGAAACACTGCCTTCTGATGTCCGGGAGCAAATGAAATCAGAGTAATTTATTGTTGCATTACTGCTAATGCAAAAGATGCTTCTGTTTTTTAAACAAAATAATCAATATACACATATGGCAGAGACAAATGGTGCTATACACTTGTTTAAGAAATCCACAACTTTTAGATTAAGAAAAATTTGCCTTGCAATGTGCAACTTCACTAATCCCATCACCACCTTCATTTTCCTGTTTGGGGAGGTTAACCCTGATGAAGGAGATTTGCACTAACTTTATCTTTTCTCTTTGATGAAGACTCCAGAAAAACATTAGTATGTTAGCAGATAGAAGGGGAATAGTAGGAAAAAGTTTTATTCAGGTAAAGGAAAGATCTCACAAAAATGTTTTCTTTCTGTATTACATTCCATGGATAACTTCCAAATTGTTATTCTTATATCTTTCTTGGTATTCTCTTGCTGTTTCATGTTGATTCTCTCCTAAATCATGTTTCACCCCATTCAAAGACTTGACAAGTCTTCTGCATTGGATGGGCGTTCATCTCCTGTTTTCCCCCTGCAAGAATAACTATTTCCCAACACAGGAGGCTTGAGAGGCGCAACAGAGGAGTGTCAGGAAGCTGGAGTGAAGCAAATCATGCTCTATTTCTTCTCTGCTGGCATAATGATGAAAAATCCTAATATCTGGTGAAATAAGTGGCAGCACTCAAGCTCTGGTATATTCGCTGTGTTGGCAGACAAAAAATGGAGCACGGACTGCCACAGGACGGTCCTGACTGTGGCAGGGAGAAGGCCTGTGAGTGGGATATGGATGTGGAGATGAGGAATAACTTGTTCCAGGGGTGTAGGGTTGGGGGGGGTGATGGCAGGACATGAATGAGACAGGGGGCATATATTGAAAATATCCTACTAAAACAATACTCCCCCTTGGCATTTCTGTATTCAGATTAGCACAGTTAATTCATTTGGCTTTGATCATGTAATGTCATTGTTTCAAAGAAGATGAATTTTTTTGAGACAGACAAGCATAATCACTCCTGTTTCCAGAGCAATAGAGAGGAATCTCACATACATCCTAACTTTTCAGACTTTTTCCTCTGCATCAGATAGCTATGGTTGTTCATAGCTCCAGGAACAAGCAGGAATGAACTCTTCACATATGAGTGACGTTGGTACCGATGGAGCCCGCGTGGGAACGCTCCCCAGCGTCCAATAGGAAAGCTTTTGGGAGCATCTCACTGTGCCTGTGTAGCTGTCTTCCCAACTCTGCCTCCTCAGTTCTTCGTTTTCCACAGAGCCAGCAGGAAGCAAATTCTATCACTGCAGAAAATTCTTTTTTTTTTTTATTTATAATTTCATATCTCCAATATTACAAGCAAGTATACAAGAAAAATGGTTAACAATTAAACTTTAAATAGCAACCCTTAGCCCACATATCGAGGAGAGCAACTAATAGGAATCCAAAAACAAAATATTCAGGCAATAAGAACAAACTAATGCTCAAACATACTGCCTCAAAAAACTTTTTCACCCCATTTTTCCTCACCCAGAACTCAATCCCGCCTTTCCCTAGCAGCCAAAAACACCTCTAACTGAGAAGATTCCACAAAGATAAACCCCTATCCCTATTTAAAAGTATTACACATTTACAAGGGTACCGAAGGAAAAATGTTGCTCCCAGGGCCAACACCCTCGGCTTTAGGGCCAAAAAGGCCACCCTCCAAAGTTGTCGCCCTGGAAACATCAGGAAATAACTGTAACTTAGCCCCACAAAACAAAGCATTCTTATTTTTAAAGTAAGCTTTAAAGACAGTAACCTTATCCTATTCAGAAACAAAAACTGACCAATAGAGTTATTTTATTTATTTATTACATTCTCTTATATACCGCGCTATTCTGCATCAGTGCGGTTTACCTGGAAGTAATAGTATCCTGTGAGTCTTTCAGAAAATTAGTCAAATTTATATCCGAGGAAGCTTGTAAAACATCAAAACCCTCTGGAGACTCCAAGGAAACTCTCCTCCCAGTTAAATAAACTAATTTTGAAAAAAACAAAGTATCAGCCCCAGAAAGAACTAGGACCTCACAAAGGTATTTTCTTAGCAATATCTCAGGTGATAATAATCGACATAATGGAAAATTTAGAAAATGAATATTCTTTACCCTAAAGAAATTCTCATACAATTCTAATTTATGATGAACAGAATAGCTATCCTTAAGAGTAGAGGCATGAATCGCCTGCAGAGAAGTGCAGTGATTCTCACATTTAGAAATCTGACTAATCAAGGATTCCACCGTCCCCTCCAACTTATTCAGATTTGTAGCTGAGAGAAAACACACAACTGAGACACCGTGGTGACCAAAGCCTGTTCAGTCTGAATTACAACCCGCCATATATCTGCCAAGGATACCTCTGAATCAGGGATATCCTTGCCTCCACACATGGGGGGGTCCAAGTAACAGGCCTCAGCATTCCGCCCTTATTTAAAGGGGGTACTCTGTTGGGAAGGTCCTCCCATGGCCACTGAAGTAGGAGGAATAGTTGCAAATGGGGGAGGAGATGGAGTGCAATCCGGAGAACTAAGGGTAACTCCCGGAGAATGCAAAGTGAGAAAGTCTGCATCAAGAGACACATTATCCCCACAGTTACCTTCAAATGGCGATCCACTGGGCCCACAACCAGCTCAGCAGGAGTTAACTTCTTTTTCCTCTTACCCATATCCACCTGCAATCAGTCACCTGGACACCTCCAGCCCCTCCTGCAGTCCTCCAAGGGGCAGATAAGCCCCTTGTATCACGCCACTTCGATTGTGCCCACTACAAGACGCCTAAGGCTGAGCACAATATATACACCAGCCTTTGATAACATCGGGGCTTCCGGGATCTCGGCCTGCATCCTCCAGCTGCCCTGGCTGCCCGACACTGCTCCCATCTTTGGCGAAGAAACAGCACGGTTTTAAAGGCCCCCAATGACGTCGGGGCTTCCAGGACCTCGGCCTGCGTCCTCCAGCTGCCCTGGCTGCCCAACACTGCTTCCCACAGAAAATTCTTTAATTCCTTTTTTGTGGTCAGCGTTTGCCTTCCCGTCGATGCCGGAACCATCCCTCGCTATCTGTTCCCTGATTCTTCTTTCTTTCTTTTCCTTTTCTAAAAAATAAAAACAAAGAGAAACTTTTCTTCAGGTGCATTAGCGCCATTTTAGGCCTTAAGCCTACCATACTGTCTACCAACACTATGGAGAAACTAACTAGTGGTTTTAAGAAACGTTCTAAATGTGGCAGTACCACTTTAGCTACTGACACTTATGACTGGTGTCTAAAATGCCTCGGACCCAATAACCAGCCATTAGAATGTCCCCTTTGTAAAAAAAATGACAAAGAGAGGCCCGCAGAACCGAGCCTCGAAGTTTGGAACTTTCTTTGCTTCAGATGCGGTTTCTTTGGCATCGACGTCAGCGAGAGCATCATGTTCCTCTCATGGATCTCAGGTATCTAAACACAAGTCTTCATCAAAGACAATTACCCCTCCAGAGGTAGATCTCGTTCTAAGCATCGAGATGCCTCGGGTATTGCCCTGGAGGTAGATTGACCAGCCAAACAGCCCCGGTGGGAGGACCTATCCTCCAAAGCCATTGAGGGGCTCCAGGATGATCCCAAGGCCTCGACCTTAGGAGAGCTCCTGGTGCCATGCTCTGGGACAGTGGTGCAAGATTCTATTACCAATACCCAGGCATCGATGAGCCCCATAGATCAGCGTATCCTGGCATTGAGCGGAGCTTGGCAGCTTCGGTTCCAATCAAACCATTGCCTATGATGCCACCAATAACGGCACCGTCAACGGCACTGATGCACACTGCAACAGGATACATGCTGCTGGCTTCACTGCCACCCATGACTACCTTCGAGTCCATCCCTGATACAGATGCTCTGCCCAAACAGATTTCTCCAGCCCAATACCAACATGAACCGGTATCGGCACCTGACAGAGCAGGAACACCATCCTGCCAATACTTCGAGTCCGAGGCTTCTGACGAGGAGTCACTCGATTCCCGAGGACTGCAAGGCCTGCCTTTGGAGCCCTCTCCTCCACCAGAACGACGCATCCCCTCCCGAGGACATGTCTTTCCAGGAGTTTATTCGAGACCTAGCTAGGAGTCTCTCCATAACTATAATAACAGCAAAAGGAGTAGCCTAGTGGTTGGGGCAAGGTACTTCAGGCCGGAAGGTCGGGGGTTCAAATCCCACTAGAAGACAGCAACCTTGGGCCGGAAGGACTGGGGTTTCTAGTCCCACAGATGCTCCTTGTGGTCTTAGGCAAGCCACTTAACCCTCCATTGCCCATGTTCCCTGTATTAGTGTATGTGTCTCATATCCCCGCATGTTAAATGTATCCCCCAATTGTGTTGTGACCGCTTTGATTAAAGGATAAGGCGGTATACAAAACTGTCAAAATAAATAAATAAATAAAAGCGCTCAGAGCAGAGGAATTGGAGATCCTCCAATACCCAACAGCTCCTAAAGAGGTAGCCACTCTTCCGATGCACCGCATTCCTCATGATCTCATGCTCTAGACTCCCCTCATGATCTCACCCCATACTCAATGCCTAGATACTATATACCAAGTACCGGAATGTCCCGGCTTCCAAAAGAAACAAACTTCTCCACCATTCAATAGTGGTGGAATCGGTGATGCATCAAAGTAAGGGTTCTAAAACACATTCTTCTAACCCCCGGGTAGAGAATCGAGAATCCTTGATGCTTTTGGGCATCACTGTTTCCAGGCTTCATGCTATCAGCCAGGATGACCTCCTACATACTCTATATGTGTATGTTCCTAAAGGAGGTTAGTAAGGATCTTGAGGCCATGTCCCCTCTTCTTCCAGATGATGAGAAGTGACCACCTTGCTCTTGTCAAGCATACCCAGAATGTCTCGAAGTTTGTCAATAGGAGCAGCCTTCAATGTATTTAAGTGCACAAGCAGAGGCACAGCAATCTGCATTGGTGCACACAGGATTGCATGGCTACAGGCCTCAGATCTTAAACAGTGGGTTCAAGATAAACTGGGCAACATACCCTATACAGGCGAGAATCTTTTTGGCAAAGACTGGCAGGATAAGGCTTCTTAGTTGCAGTCAGAGAATACCACTCTAAATAGACTGTCTAGGACTATAGCCAACCCTGCTAGGAAAAAGACAGCTACAAAGAAGGCCTTCTTTAATAAGAAAAACGTTCTACTCTTCTTATCCTTCTGCTTCTCAGTACCAGGCTCAGGGTCCTCAAAAGAGGCAACAGCCTCCCAAACAACAGAATAAGCCACAGGTACCTAAGACTCAGAAAACTCTGCAGCCACAGTCTGCGCCTGGTTTTTGACTTTTTTTCTAGAGAACATGCCTGCTATGTGAAGGGGGTAGGGGTCCTCCAGAGGCAGGGTGGCTGATTTTGTCATTATGCCCACAGGTGGCATCTCATCACCTCAGAGCAGTGGACACTAACTATAATGAGGGAGGGGTACAGACTTCATTTACAAACTCTGCCCCCTCCATCATAGTAGGGGAGTATCATACGCAGCCCCCTCTCATTGCTCTTCTACAACAGGAGCTGTCTTCTGTTTTATCACAGAGTGCCATAGAAGAGGTCCCCCATACCCCAGCAGGGAAGGGGTTTCTACTCTCCATACTTTCTCATACCAAAGAAGAGCGGAGGGTACAGGCCCATCCTGGACCTCAGAAACCTCAACAAGTTTCTGGTCCACGAGAAGTTCAAGATGGTCTTTCTTGGGACCCTGCTTCCCTACCTCCAGAGTCAGGATTGGCTCTGTTCACTAGATCTAAAGGAAGAGCATACACAGATCCTCATTCATCCAGAACACAGGAAATATCTACGCTTCATTTTTCAAGGGAAACATTATCAGTACAGAGTCCTGCCCTTTGGACTCACCTCAGCCTCAAGGATCTTGACAAAGTGCATGGCGGTCATAGCCACCTTCCTGAAGTCTCTTAGGATATTAGTCTTCCCTTACTTGGACGACTGGCTCATAAAGGCAGACACCTCCCAAGAGGTTCAGCTATCTTTGCTTCACACTATGCAGATACTGCAACACTTGGGATTTGTCATAAATCTTCCAAAATCCAACCTCGCTCCAACTCAAAGACTAGAATTCATTGGAGCTCTCTTAGACACACAGCAGTCAATGGATTTTCTGCCCCAACCCCGTTGTACTCGTCTCATGGATCTAGCATCCCAAGCGCAACTCAGAGACCATCTGACTGCCCGGGAAATGCTGCAGCTTCTAGGGCATATGGCCTCAACAGTGAATGTGGTACCATATGCCTGTCTAGATATGCGCACAGCCCAGTGAACTCTTGCTTCCCAATGGAAGCAGGCCTCGGGCCATCTCAGGGACAAGATCCAAGTCACTGCCCCTCTCACCACATCCTTCCAATGGTGATGTTCTCCAGAAAATTTCCTTGTCAGGTCTTTCTTTCAGATGCCTCCACATTAAAGCACCCTAATGACAGATGCCTCCAAATTGGGGTGGGGAGCTCACTTGGGCACACTCTCCACACAGGACCTCTGGACAGTGCAAGAGTCACAACTCCAGATCAATCTACTAGAGCTTTGTGCTATCTCCAATGCCCTCAGAGTTTTTCAAGATCACCTAAGGACCCAAAGGGTCCTGGTCAAGACAGACAATCAAGTAGCCATGTTCTATGTGAACAAGCAGGGTGGAACAGGCTCTTGACCCCTCTGCAAGGAGGCTTTCCATCTCTGGTCCTTTACGATTACTCATCAAATATACTTCCAAGTGGTGTATCTCCCAGGGGAGCTCAATATCTTGGCAGATAAGTTGAGTCGGATCCTTCTTCCCCATGAATGGTCTCTCCATCCAGACACAACATCCTACATCTTTCAGACCTGGGGAACTCAACAGAGATCTGTTTGCCATTCTTCAGAATGCCAAGCTTCCCTGTTTCTGCACCAGGACTCCCATGTCCAGCAACCAGCAGGTAGGTGCTTTTCACCTCCACTGGGGTCAGGGTCTCCTTTATGCTTTCCCTCCCATTCCCCAGATGCTTTTCAGGCCTCAATCAGACAGGGACTACATGATTCTCATAGCCCTGCACTGGCCATGTCAACCATGGTTCCCTCTGCTGCTGTATCAGACTCAGCCTTTATGACTGGGATCTGCGCCCAATCTCCTCTCCCAGGGAGAAGGGACACTGCTCCATCCCAATCCACAGTCTCTCCATCTCACAGCTTGACTGCTGAAGGCATAGTATTACAGGACCTTAACCTTCTACAGGAGGTAAAGGAGATCCTGTTAGCTTCCAAGAAGCCATCTACCAGACGTTCATATGCTTTCAGGTGGCATAGATTCTCTACCTGGTGCTCCCAGGAGGATCTCAATCTCTTCTCTGCTCCTGGGGAGGCACTCCTCCAATACCTCCTCCACCTGTCAACTGGTCTCAAGCCCAACTCAGTGAGAGTTCACCTTAGTGCGATTGCCACCTCTTATCATCTCTTAGATGACCAGCCCATCTTCTCACAACCTCTTGTAGCGCACTTTATGGGAGGTCCTTTGCTGACCGAGTCTCCCATCAAACCATCCCCGGTGGCTTGGGATCTTAATGTCATTCTAGTGCAACTTCTCAAGCCGCCCTTTGAACCCTTGGCTACGACCCCACTAAAGTTTCTTTCATGGAAGGTCATCTTCCTTGTTGCCCTCACTTCAGCTAGACGTATCAGTGAGCTTCAGGTTTTGGAGATGGACTCACCTTACACCCAGTTCCACCATGACAAGGTAGTCCTTAGGACTCACCCGCATTTCATGCTAAAAGTGGTGTCTCCTTTCCATTTGAATCAGTCAGTTTTCCTTCCTGTATTCTTTCTGAAACCACATGCGTCTAGGGCAGAGGCAACCATGCATACTCTTGACTGCAAGCATGCCTTGGCTTTTTATCTCCAGAGGACTTGAAATCACTGTAAAGCCTCACAGTTGTTCATTTCCTTTAATCCTAGTTACCTGGGTCTGCCAGTATCGAAATGTACCCTCTCCAAATGGATAGAAGATTGCATCTCATTTGCTTATGATAAAGCAGGACTCTCCCCAGAAGGTCATGTCACTGTTCATAATGTTCGTGACATGGCTACCTCAATGGTGAATCTACGTTGTGTGGCCACCGATGAAATCAGCAAGGCAGCAACTTGGTCTTCTGTCCATACCTTTGCTGCTCATTACTGTCTAGACAAGGACTCCTGTCGGGATGCCATGTTTGGTCAAGCTGTTCTCCAGCACCTTTTTCAGACTTAAGGTCTGGACGGAGGGTAGGAGTTGCCCTTATCAATACATCACTGAAGGATTCATGACCTCTTGAAGCCTACCCTGAGGCAAACCTTCACTGGTTCTGAGGTCACTTCTCTGGCAGCTGGGAGCTATGGAGTCCCATATGTGAAGACTACATTCCTGCTTGTTCCCAGAGATAGTGCAGTTACTCACCTGTAATAGGTGATCTCTGGGAACAGCAGGAATTTAGTCTTCACAATCCACCCTCCTCCCCTAGGAGTTGTAGGTTTTCTTTTTACTCTCCTTTTTCTTTCAGCTATAAACTCAACTGAGGAGGGAAAGTTGGGAAGGCAGCTTCGCAGGCACAGTGGGATGCTCCCAAAAGCTTTCCTATTGGACGCTGGGGAGTGTTCCTGCACAGGCTCCATCAGTACTGACATCACATTTAATCTTCATCATATGTGAAGATTAAATTCCTGCTGTTCCCGGAGATCACCTGTTACAGGTGAGTAACTACGCTTTCCATGCCTTCACCATGGTCCTCAGTACAGTATTGCGTCTTTTGTATCTAGAATAAGGGCATTTTTACTAATGTGCGCAAATCATTAGTATGGGATTTAGCACACAGTAGGTGCTCCATGCTATCAGCGCGGGGCCCTGTACTAAAAATCCTATGCTGACTGGTCAGCATGCACTTGGGCAGGTTAGAGGTGGAACATGGGACTTGACAGCCCTTTCCTGTTAGCATGGATATTTTGGGCACATTCTAACTAAAAATGTAGCTGTTAGAATGGGTGCCAGTTAGCATGATGCCTTATGTTAGCAACACACTAACAGAAGAGGGACAGATGTACATGCCTCCTAAAGTTAGCACAAGCCTCCATGGTGGTTTTGCCACTCAAATGTGAGCTGCTGGCACACTCTTTAGTAAATGTGCCCTTTAGTCCCTCTGATGGTGCTTTTATGTCCCCATTTCATATAGTAGATGTAAAGGAAGTAGCCCAGTGGTTGCGTTATGTATTGTCATGCTTGAGATCTAGATTCAATTCCTAAGACTAGCTTCTGTTCTTTGGCTTAGCTGGAGCTGGGGATGTTGTGGAAACAGTGTTCACAGCTGCAGGGGAAGACAATCCTAGTCATCATGCAATGGCAACACCTAGTGGCCAGATCTAGGTTAAATGCAATTTTAAAATTCTGCATACAGTCCATAGCCCTTGACCCAAGGCTGCCACTGCATTTGCTGGGCTAAGCAGGCGACATGGGTGAAAAAGATAGGTTACAATATGGTGAATACCCTTGGGTAGTTGTAAATGAAGGCATATAAGGGGTAATTTTATAAAGCATTTTCTGAATTTTAGCATATAAGTTGAAATTGACAAATACAAGCATATGTTTAGAAACATAGAAATATGACAACAGAAAAAGACCACATGGCCTATCTAGTCTGTCCTTCCATATCAACAACTACAAAAGTCCCCCTTTTTTCCTTTAGAGATCCTCTGTGTTTGTCCCATGCTTTTTTGCATGCCTGCAAGCTGGCACATGCATACTACATGTGAAATGGCATTTTAGAAAGGACATCCAAGTCAAATCATGGACACCCAGGGGAAAATGCACCGAAAAATGTCAGGGATATCCATGTCTCTGCCGGATTTTAGTAACATAGATGTCCCTGTCAGCAGCCACATCGATGCCTCCCTTAGGAAAGCATGGAGTGGGAACATCCATCTCATGCAAGCTAGCATAAGGAAAAGTCCAGCAGTGTAGCAAAACAAAAACATGAGCCCTCATTCCCTGTCAGTGTTCATTATCGGCATTGAGACTATAAGGGATGGGAGCTTACCTCCCGCTCCACACCCTCCAGATGTCTGTTCAAGAAAATGAGAACTTTTCCAGTACCTTTTCATGCTTGGAGCAGATATAAGCTTGGACAAGGCTTAGGACATCCAGAGTAGTTCTGAAATCAGGTGAGGACATCCAAGTTCTGGGACATTCACACCTACTCCATGTTCCTGTTCAGACTTGGACATCCATAGACCTGGCATCTAAAATGGCTCTGGTGACATCTTCATGCCCATTTTCAGACATCCAAAGCATGAACAGGGCTTCTAAAATAAACCTCTGAGACTTCCATGGGGACGTAGTTTGAGCAAAGCAGAGTTGTGATGAGCATGTGTATTTTACAAGATATGCAAGTACAAGCATAGTAAATCCACACATTTCTATCATTAGAGCAGGTATAAATTTGTGCAAGAGTATTTGTGTGCTGCTGAAGGACATTGGTGCCTATGTTGCCTTTATAAAATAGCTGCCTTTTTGAAAATTCCAGACATAAAATTACCCTCCACAGTGTAGAGGCTGGTTATGATTGAGCTGAAAAACTAAAGGAGCAGGATGAAACTGCTGTGTCAAAAAATACATTTTTTTTTTGCAGTGATGAAGCATCATAAAGTATTGATATACCTGATGACCTAAAACAAAGGATAAGGACTTTTTTAGAGGCTTTTTTTCAGGATTCCTTTCATGGTAAATACTTTTTAGAGTTGTTATAGCATTTCTTTCCTTTATTAAGGACCAGAAACAAACTATATAAATATTTTATTGCTGCTAAAGTGTTAGTTGGTATTGCTGCTTTTAATCAGGCTGATAGCACTGGTCAACAAATACCTACAAAAGTCATGTTACTGAAATAAAAATAGTCATTTCTTATCAATTTTTATATGCTGAACATGAATATGACAGTGAAATTGCAAAGTTGGCTCTAGGTTTTCTGTAATCTACAAGAATTAATGTTTACATCACAAAATGCATGTCAATAGTAAATATAATAGGCCTTCGGTTAATACCTGTAAAAAAACAAGTCATAGACTACTTAGATTTTTTCACCTGTCTCTTGTACAGCTGTTCGGGAGCTTCTTTGGGGAGTGCCCAGCAGTAGTCAGCCAGCATTGTAGTGGACCATTTTCCCTGGTATCTTTGCTCCATCGTTGCAATATCCTGGTGAAAACGTTCACCCTGTTCATCACTAACCATACCACAGTTGTCAGGAAAGAAATCGAGATGGGAATCAAGGAAATGGATCTTTGGAGACATGTTGCAGCCAAGTTTCTGATACTGCATCAGCATGTCTTCTACTAGTTCCTTGTAGTTTTCTGCCCTAACATTCCCGAGAAAGTTTGTTGACACTAGGTGAAAAGCATTCCATGCTTGTTTCGCATCACCCTGCAGCAAGTTGTTGAACCAGTCATCTTTGAAGAGCTGTCGAATCTGAGGACCCACAAAACCCCCTCTTTAATCTTTGCTTCGCTGAGTCGAGGGAACCTTTCATGCAGGTATCGGAAAGCTGGCGAAGTGCGGTCCATGGCCTTCACAAAGTTTTTCATCAAACCTAGTTTGATGTGAAGGGGTGGTAGCAGGATTTTGTGAGCCTCAACCAGAGCTGGGTGCTGGATATTCTTCTCTCCAACTGTTACATTTTGTCTGCGATTCCATTCCTTCCGCAAGTAGTGCCAATCCCTTGCTCGGCTATCCCATTCACATATGAAACACATGTATTTTATATTTCCCTGCATCCCTGCTACAGTCCCATTAAAAGGGCAACAACCTTCAAGTCACCATAGAGGTCCCAGCTGTACTTGTTATAGTTAATGGAAGTCAGTAGATGCTTTAAGTTATCGTATGTCTCTTTCATGTGGACGGCATGTGCTACTGGAATAGATGGAAGATGGTTTCCAGTGTTCAAAAGCACAGCCTTCAGACTCAGTTTCGAAGAATCTATAAATAGTCTCCAGTCTTGTGGGTCATGAGTGACCTTTAAGGCATTCATGAGGCTTTCAATATCGGAAGAGAATACCAGATTACTTTCCTTTCCGACTGCGTATAGTACACTGCTGACGTCAGATGGCTTCAGCAGCCGTCTGGCAGTAGTATTGCATTGCATCAGAAAATGATGCAATCAACTCTGGATGATGTGTGCATGCTGGTATTATGCAATGTGATGCAATATTATATAATTCATGGCATATTTGGGATGTTGTTGATGCCCTACTGGATAAATTTACACGGTGAAACGTTAAAAATGAACTACATGCAATATCTTCAGAACGAAAGCCAATACAATTCTTTTAATGTTATATTTGTGTTCAACTCACCAAGATACTACAGATTAGAGCCTTTTAAAGTCAGTAATGATTTCAATGTTGACCAGTGTATACAAAGCAAGTTATATACCCACAGGTGGGCAGTGAACACATAACTTGCTTAGCTGTGTATTTTCAGAATTTATATTCATAATATTGGGCCATTCAGATCACTACAATGAGCAGATACTATCCGTATAAATAGGAGACTGGTAAGGGTCGAGGGGGAGGTGGTGCTAAAATTCAGCCACTGAACATACAAATTGTGCATTTGGTTTAGGCCTGCCAAATAGCAGACCTGAACTAGATGGTGCTGGTGCAGTCACTGCATGTAAAGGCTAATTTTATAAACTGCACAGTTAACACGTGATGCTACCTGCGTATTTAGGCCTATTCTATAAAGTGAAGTATCTATGTGCTTTACTTTATAAAATAGGGATGTAAAGCTGCATAAATACCTGTGCCCGGATTGCTCAGAAATGCACTTAAGTGTAAATTTAGGTTCTGCCCCTGTGCATACCCAAACTGAAAGTAGGCACAATAGGACTTATGCGTATGCTTACGTATTAGTGACCTCCTTAAATGTGTACATGTAAGTCCTTTAAAATAGGAACTGAAGCTTGTCCCTTATAAAGTCAGCCCCTATATGTATATTCAGTGCTGTTGTCTATATTAATTTAAGCACCAGTGCTGACTGAAAATTAAGCCAAATATTTCATCAAGGCTGTTTTGACAAGGTTATATTTGTATAAAAGCTTGGCTAAGAGGTGTGTGTGTGTTTTCAATCATCTTCTGGTTTTTACAGGGGGGGGGGAGGAATATTCAGCGGCGCTGAACTGTGACCCTGGATATTCAATGCCAGGGCCATATCCAGCCAGCAGCATTGACTATTCAGGTTGGTGGGATAGCACTGAAGCTAGCCCGACAGTGGCGATATTCAGCAGCTGCCTGGTTATTGATTTATTTATTTATTTAACATTTCTTTTATACCGCCTTTCCTGATATCAAGGCGGTTTACATTGAACAAACTGAAATTACATTCGCCGGTTAGCGAAAGCTAGGTCTTTCAGGTGCCTAACTTTTGCCACTAAGGGATAACTGGCTAGTGGCTGAATATCACCACTAGCTGGTTATCCCCAGGTGCTGTCTCCAATCTGCCCCTGAAATGTCCCGATGCTAGCTGGCTAATGCTGGGGCATTCAGTGACAGCACGCAGGGATACAGCCATCTGCAAAGTGCCTAAATAGCTTTGAAAATGCCCTCCTACAGTTCTGACAGTTTTAACTTAATTTTATTGCTGATTATTTTCCAAAATGGTCATGCCTTTTATTGCTGAGGTCAGACTATAAAAGAGCATTTGTATTTTTAATTCTATGAATCTGGTATACTTTATGAAAACAGAAAGACATGTAAATTTGCAGTCAGGCACTGGAAGGTTTTGTGGCTTGGCAAAGCAAAGCTACTTGAGTCCTAAAAATACAAAAAGCAGAGTTGAATCAAGTCTTAAAAAAACAATTTACCCTGTTCATGTCTAGTGATGATACATTACATTTAATATTCAGTTATAATAGAATTGGAAATTATGAAACAGGAAGCCTGGTTTTTAATAATCAAATCCTGAGTACCATGTTGATCTCATTGCGTACTAAGTTGGCCATTTCTTGTAGTATTCAAATTTGGTGACTACAATTATGTTTCCCTATTTGATGGATGATAGTTATAGTGCAAACGTTAAGGGGAATGCTAGCTTATTACATGAAAGTATTTTTTGCCACATCGCACTGAAGGTACTCATCAGCTGCAGTATACACATTGGAAACTCTTCAGCTATGGATAATTAAAAATACAGGCATGTACATCATTTTCACAGAGCTGGCTTAACTATTAAGTAGACTAGGCAGTTGCCTGGGGCCACATCTTCTGGAGGGGAGGGGGCTGGCTGCAAAGAGAAGCTGCAATTAAAGCAAAACAATATGTCCTGACAGCCACACAAATCCAAAGAACAGTATGCACTTTTACCTATACAGAAGAGAGGATGCGCAATTTCAAATAGCCCATTTACCCAGCTAAGTAACCATATCTGGATAAATGTTTTTTGGAAATTGCCCTCATATATATGAAGCAAAGTTTAATATTTAAAGGTATGATACCCAATTATACATTTTTGCAGGATTGCTCTGGGAGGGAGGGTGCTGGGATAATCATGACAGTTAAATTATCATAATAGAGGCCTACAGGTCTGAAAGATAATGGAGGGGGGGGGGGGGTGTCAAGACTAAAGATTTGCCTAGGACATCTAATACCCTTGCACTGACCTTATATTCTCAGACGGGTTACTGGGCCTTTTAATCTCCTTGCTAGTGTTGTTACTTGGGGACATGTCATAGAAATTATTCTGTTTTTCAAATTTTTAACCTTCATTGTCAGTCAAGAAAAAATATAGGATAAAAACTAAGGAACCCTGCTTGTGAAGAAGTGAAGGGAAATCTACACATCAACTAGGGTTTATAGTGGCATCACACCAGTAGATTGGATGGGTCGTACCATTCTTATCTGTTGTCATTTTCTAAATACTATTTCTCTGTCTCATAACTAGTGCCTTGGGTTGTGGGGGGAAAAGGAGTTATTTTTGGCCAATCTGTCATTCAAAGATGCCCCCCCCCCCCCCGTGCTGCTGTTATTACTAGCATCCCAGCAAGCAGTATCAATTTCCCACTGTGCTCACTGCAGCAAGGCAATGTTTTGGAGGGAAGGGGAAATTGTTCTGAAAACCCTCAATTAAATTTTTATAGAAATCAGACTATATGAAGAAATTCATCTACTGGCATCAAGCAACCTCTGTCAGACAATGACGCTGAAGCAGGGCCGATGTTAGGGGGTAGCAAACAAGGCAAATCCCCTGGGCCCTCATGCAACAGGGCCCCCCCCCCCCCCCAAGTTGCCTCAAGTGAAGGAGGCATAACCTGCAAGTAGGCTTTGGGGGACTCCTCACCAGTTTCTGCCCTGGGCCCCTGCATGTCAAATATCGCCTCTGCGCTGAAGCATTCTCATGGCTCTTGTGGCTCCAGTCATATGATTGTGGCCTCTGGTGCAATTCCTCGCACTCCTTCTAATAAATCATTTGGCTGGTATGGGATTAGGTGATACAGTGTTGACATAGGTAAGGACATTTTTCAATCTTGCTGGTCCCACAGCAGGCTAAGAATTGAATCAAGTGCAATATGTTTGAGGGTTGTTGAAAGTGAAAGGCATGGGGAAAACCATGCACTGCATCACAGGTTCTACCCTAACAACCCTACTGTGCAGACTGGGTGGACCATGTTGGTCTTTATCTGCTGTCATCTTCTATGCTACTAGATTGCCTTGCAGTAAACCCTACCCCCCCCAAAGCAAAAGCTGTGTGCATAAGAGGATTATGGCATTAGCTATGTTAAGCATGATGCTAGAAGATGTGATTTTCACACATAGCTCATTCCAGTAATAAAAGGTCAACAAGCAAAAATAAATTAAAAAATGTAAGATGATAACCATTTCATTGAATTGACAATGCATTTCTCAACTAGCTTTCAGGAGTTAACACAATTCCCACTAGCACGACTTGTGGCCTTGGGCAAGTCACTTAACCCTCTATTGCCTCAAAAATTCCAAGTTACTTCCTTAAGTCCAAACAGGTCATAACAAAAGATGACCCACTCAATACTAAAAACACTTATGTATTCAGCAGTAGTTGCTGGCTACAAAAGTATTTTAAATAAGTTTTTCATGACAGAATAGCTACTTCTGGCTATAGAAATTGCTATATGGCTAAATATAGCTATTTTCCACCCAGTATTTGAGCACTGCAGTATTTAAATACCTAAAAAACAAAAAAGAGAAGAGACTTGTAAACAGATTTTATAAACAAACACCCTTCACTGCAGTGAGTGTCCAAAAAGAAGCTCAAATGTTTCAAGGTGTAGATCAAACTACATCAACTTGAGATTCATCATCGCTTCTTTGTATAATTTTTATATACTTATAAACCACAGAACTCTGTGATAAATTGAGCTCCGAAAGGACTTCCCGCTCAGCATTCATGCTGTGAGGTGCAGTAGGATCCATTCTGTTCTGGGAGATTAGATCCAGGGCAGAGCCCAGGCAGAGAGGCTCCCACTGAGAGCTGAAGCAGCAGGGGGAACCATGGCTGCTGGGGCCAGAATGGGGCAATGAGGATCATGGTGCCCTTGTTTCAGCAGAGTTTTGCTAAGAGTGGGATCGGAGGAGAAAGGCATCCAAGGTCAGGTGGTCGACTGACAGCCTCCTGGAGCAGAACTGGTCCACCTGGATATTCTGCAATGTAGCAGAGAGGTTCATTACAAGAGTACCCCACTCTCTGAAGATCCGCTCCCCTCTGTGGAGGGTCCACTCGTGCAGCTGGAGGTCTGCTCAGCTTATCTGCTAAAATGTTGAGCTCCATTCTGTGATCCACGATGCCAGACCACTTCCCAAAAGAGGAGGTACAAGCTTGTGTCTCCCTGTCTGTTTGCATAGAACATCGCCACCTGGTTGTCCGTCTGGATCAGGACCACCTGATGCGCCAGGTGTGCCTGGCAGGCACAGAGAGTATTTGCTATAACCTGCAACTCGAGAAAGTTGATCTGGTGCAGGCTCTCCTGCTGGGACCATAAACTCTGCATCCGCAGGCCGTCCAGGTGAACCCCCCATCCAAGTTTGGACACATTGGTTGTCAGCGTCCTGGGGGGGGGGGGGGGGGTGCGGGCGCCAAAACAAGTTCAGCAGCCAACCACCAGCAAAGGGATTGCACCAAGAGGTGGTGACAACCACCCTGTCCCAGAGACAATCAATGACCTGCTTCCATTGCATGCAGAGGGTCCATTGCACTTGCCACATGAAGAGGCGGGCCAAGGGGGTAACATTGCGAAGAAGGTTGGTCAACAGATATTATTGGAACCCCAATGTGTTTCAGCTGTATTGGCCTTCTTCAGGGGGTACAACCTCAATAGACAAACATACATAAGACAATAAATAATTAAAAAAAGATAAAACAAAATCTAAAATCGCTATATCATATGCACATTCAAATTTATAAGCTACCAATTAAATTATAAAACTAAAAGATAAGCTGATGCATGAGGGACCGTTAAAACTAATAATATACATGTAAAAGGACAATAAAACCAATAACATCTGAGCTCGAGTGATAGAGGAAGGCTCCAATGAACTCCAGCCGCTGCGTGGGCTTGTGATGGGACTTGGGATAGTTGATGATGAATTCCAGCCGTTTGAGGACCTATATGGTGAAGTGAGCTGACTGCCTGACAGTGTCCGGAATGGGATCTATGAACCAATCATCCAGATAAGGGAAGACTAAGACTCCCATGGTTCGAAGGTAGGTGGATACTACCGCGAGGCACTTGGTGAAGACCTGAGGTTCTGAAGCAAGCCTGAAGGGGAGCACCCGGTACTGGTAGTGTTGGTCTCCCAGCACGATCCTAAGGTATTTTCTGTGACATGGGTGGATCAGGATGTGTGCGTATGCATCCTTGAGATCCAAGGAGCACAGTCAATCATCCTTTAGAAGGTAAGGGAGCAGCGTCCTCAGCAAGACCATCTTGAACTACTCGCACATGAGAAACGGGTTGAGATTCCGGAGGTCCAGAATGGGTTGAAATCCTCCTGTCTTTCTGGGAACCATTCAGAGTGGTGACCTCCTTCCACAACAGGCTTCAGTGCAGTGGATCAATGGGGTACTCCCCTTGGATGAAGGGAGGTGTCAGCTTGGTGAAGTGCTGCTGGTAGCCCTTCTGAACAAGCTGCAGCATCCAGGCATCCAAAGTGATAAGGAGCTATCTATGGGCAAAATGATGAGCTACCCCCCTACCTGAAGGGGACTCCGACACATAAGGGATGATTGGCTATGCTCCTGAGGAACCAGTCAAAAGCCCGCCCCTGGTTTGGGCTGTGGGGCTGGCTGGGATTTCTGAGGCTTCTGCTGGCGGGGGACCTGTACCTTCAGTTGGGCACTCTGGGGCACCAGATAGTGAGGGTGAAGGTAAAAGGCCTTCTTACCCAAAGAATCCAGTTTTCCTTGAGAGTGTGGAGAGCATCACATGCTCCTTCTTGAGCTCACCTGCTTTTTCCTTAACCGGCTTCCCGAAAAGGTTATTCCCAATGCAGAGGATGTTGGCCAGCTTATCCTAGACCCATTGCTCCAGGTCTGAGGCCTGGAGCCAGGCCAGCTGCCAATGCTCACCACTGCCACCCTGCAGGCAGACTCGAAGGCATCATACATGACTCACATGGCATACTTAGAGCAATCCCTGCCGTGGCCTATTAGGGTGCAGAAGGAGTTGAAGTGGTCAGGAGGGACATAGGCAGCATACTGCGCCAGGTCCAACATGATTTCCCTTAGGAACATACCCATACACAGCTGGTAAGAAAGGATCTGGGCCACTAACATGGAGCCCTGGTAGCATCTCCTCCCAAAGGAGTCCAGGGTCATGGCCTCCTGCTGTCCTGGGGGCATCAAGGAGTGAATCAAGGGCCCTCAGGTATTCCTTGAGTACCACCACCTCAGAGAGTATCGGGGCCAGGACTGCAACTTCGACAACCGCTGTGGATACCTCCGGCAAGGACTCCACGATGACAGGCTCATCAGGAGACATCCATCTGCCCTCCAGGGCTGTGGGGATCAATTCCTCCTGCTGTGGAAACCTGGCGAACTGCTCCCAACCCTCACTGTCCATGTCGTGCCGGGAAGGGCTGTGGTGCCAGTACACTTTGGGTTTGCCCCATTGCTTGGGTGTTCCATTCTACGCTGACGGGATCGGTGTCAGGTCCTTCCTCAATTCTAGATAGGGATATTATCCGAATAGCATTTGAAAATTGCCATTATCTGGATAGTGAGTGCACCATCCTTTTTTTTTTTTTAGTGCCGTCAAGTCAGTGCTGACTCCTGGCAACCCAGCTGCCTCTGGGTTTTCTTGGCAATGTATCACTGGAAGTAGATTGCCAGGCCTTTTCTTCCGAGGCAATGGAAGATAAAGTGACTTGAGCAAAGTCACAAGAAGAGCCAGTGGGAATCAAACCCTTGATTTTCTCTGGGTTCTAGGCAGTTGCTCTAACCATTGGGTTGCTCCTCCACTGCATCCTAGCTCATGGTTTATGGTTTATTAGGTTTTGATATGCCACCCTTGGCTAGGCATACAGAGTGGTTTACAATAAAATCAAATATAATTCACGTGTAAGAAGAGGATAGGAACTCCATAAATTAACAGGATAGAGGAGAACAGGATAGAAAAGATCAAGTTAGCACTATTTGGCTATTGCTGCTGAATATCTCTCTCAGCACCCTTATACAGATAACCTCTCGAGTTATCCAAATATGTGCTTTTAAATATCAGGTCCTTTAATTTTGGGAAGGATTTGGGGTAGTCTGGGATGAGTCAAAAACTTGTGCTGAGATATTCAACCATTATTTATATAAGTTATACCTGTAAGCGCTGTTGCACAAATAGCAGGTCTAACAGATAAGTTAGCCAAATAAAGGTTTACATGTACAGTCGGTGGTGGTACTTAAATATTTATCTATATATAAACAGATAACGTATCTGTGCAAACTTATATGGGTGCAGTTTAGGTGAATATTGAAACTGATGATGCAGGAAATACAAGTGAATCATAGAATATATTATAATGGTAGTATGAAGAAGAAGAGGGAGGGGCAGGTTTAATGAATTAGATTGATAAGATGACTGTATGTGCAATGTCATTTTCTACTTGGAACTGCTCATTCTATTTTGACTCATGGAAGAAAATGTTAACTCTTGAAAGCTAGTGAAAAAGGACTTCACCTTAGAAGAGTTAGGCGCTATTTACATATGTAAAATGCCAGTTTACGTGTTGCACCTGTGGCATGCACAGGTTGTGGTTTGGATGGACTTTAAGAGGGTAATTTTATAAATGCTTGTGGAGTTTGAGCGCATTGCAAGTGTGTATTTCATACCTATTTTATAAAATAAAATACACATGTAAAATAGGGGCATAAGTGATTAGATAATGTCCGACATAGCTAGAGGTATGTGACTAGTTTTTTAAGGAGCGCATGTAAGTATTTTATAACTTACGTGCATAGATTTGTACCCCAACTACACTCTGTCCAAATTCCACAATGTGCACACCCACACCGAAACAACGTGCCATCAGCCTGACACCCATACTTATAAAATAGTGGCTGCCTAAAGGATGTACGTAAAAGCCCATTTGTACAAAAGTCATGGAAAATACATATCTTACATGCATGATTGTTTGCAACTTCAGGTGGCTTTTTATAAAATAACTTCCTAAAAGTACACCGGTATTTTCTCATTTGCAAGGACAATATAGGTATATGTCAAAAATGTCCCTGTGGGCATTTATTGTACATCTGCTCCAAGTCACGTGTAAGCATCAGCTGTCCTTTTTGACTTAGCTTTGGAGAAGGGATTGAGGGGGTGATTATGCTTACCTCTCTGGTGTTTAAAACCACCTCAAAAATAAAAGAAAGTGAGTTACGGAGCTTGGTTTCTTAATTAGCTCTCCTTGGATTTGCAGTTATGAAAAATCTAGTACTTAGACTTACAAAGCCTCTCTTTTTTTGAACTTTTTAAAAAATAAAATTGCTGCTTCTACTCTACATGCTACCACTATACACATTTTTACTGAAGTTTTACACATAATTTACAAAAGGCACCACGTTCACCTAGCCTTCTGTAAAACAGGCTGCAAACTGTGAATGTCTCAACTTGGATATCTCTTTATCTAACTTAGATATCTATGTACCTCTGTCTTTTTATAAAATAGGCACCCAATTGATCTCCCCACCTAGGCAACCTCTTGTAAAATTACTCTCTTTAAAGTTTAAAGGAAAAAAGAAAATAATTCCACCCATCTATGTCATATGCTATCCTCTTACCAAATATCAGTACAGCTTTTGCAAAAAATATGTTAGCCATGTTGGGCATAATGCTGACTATATGTCTACAGATGTAAATAAAAAATGAGAAAGAACTGGGAGAACTGTTTGACTATGTTTCATTGTTGCATAAATGCTATGGAGAATAAATGTTTCATTAGTTAACCAATCATATTATGTACATGAAAATGTTGTAATTATTTCTGAATATAAATGCCTTAATATGTGCAATTAGCAGACTACTGTAGCTATTGACCAACATAAGAAGCACTTCAATCTATTCAGAACTCTGCTCTGCGTCTAATCTTTCACCAGCCTCGATATACTCATATACCCCTCTTCTCAAGTCACTTCATTGGTTTCCCTTCTGTTGCCGTATCCAATTCAAAGTCCTCCTTCTGACCTTTAAATGCATCCACTGTTCTGTTCCTCACTCTTTCCTCTCTCCTCTCCCCCTACACCCCTCATGAACTCTGCTCTTCTACTGGCTTGCTCCTCTCTTTGCCCTTTTCTTCCACTGCTATCTCCAGACTTCGGTCCTTTCACCTTGCTGCTTCTTATGCTTGGAACAAACTTCCTGAGTCTGTACGTCAGACCTATCAAATCTATGCTAAAGGCTCACCTCTTTTAGGCTGTGTTTGGCTCCTGATCTCTCTAAGTCCCTTGTGTCTCCTTACCCTTCCTTGTCGTGTTGGTCTTGCTTAGATTGTAAGCTTTGACAAGTAGGGACTGTCTCTATCTGTGTTTGTACAGCGTTGCGTATGCCTTGTAGTGCTTTATAAATGTTTAATAGTAGTAGTAGTATAGAATAACAAATACCTACAGTCTAGGTGATATCCTGAATTATATACTGATAAATATATCACCTTCTCTCACTTTTTTATCCACGGAAATCAACTTGTTTTCATCCAGTATTATTTGTGCTTGATAGTGTACTGACTTCCTTTAAGTATCAATATGAACTGAATCCACAGAAAAGAATTACACAATTTTTTCATGATATATCTAGATTGAATGACTTCTATTATTCAAAAAACATATATAAAGCTCTTTTAGCAGCTGAACCTCAAATGAAAACACAAGCAAGCAACTGGGTCTTATCATGTGGCAACAGGAAGTATATTGGGCAGATTACATGAGCCTTACTTAGTCCTTATCTGCCAATGTATTATGTGTTTCTATGTTTTATGTAACTGAGAAAATGAACTATTTGATACAGTAGTTATTGTATATAACAATTGGATGTTAGTCAACATGGTATATTTACAATACCACATTACAGAATGACTCTTATTAAGAAGAGATACAAATTATGTCCTTCATTTTATACAGTGTTCATTTAGAAAATTTAGATATATATACATAAAAGCCTAATATTTATTCAAATACATATTTAAAACTCAGTATATATGTCTGCTTGCTGTTCAGAATATAGAACCTTTTGCAAATGATTTTAATCAAGAATGAATAGTTTTTATCAAGAATGATTTTAATCAAGAATGAATAGGTTAAGATCAATAGTATTACACAAGTGTACAGTTTAATAAACTGAAATGCAGAAAGTATAAAGGATCCAAATCCTAGAATAAATAAAGGATCCAAATCCTAGAATAAATGCAGAAAGTGCCCCAGGCAACCATAAGCCCATACTAGCTAACGTTTTTGCCTAGCTCCAGGCCTCTGTATGTGGAAATCGCTTTGCCTGGTTGCACCTGAAATATTGTTTAGTGTTACAAAAATGCAAGATGTTACCGGTTACTGGCAATTATGCAACCAGTTCCCCATTCAGATCCTTGCCTTTTAGTGAAGATGCTAAAAAGAACAATACAGTGTCTAAAAATGTGTATATACATCTTTTTTCATTGAAAATGTTTAGCATTGTGGTTCTTAACTCTTCATTCTCAATAAAATATATACAATCCACACATACATTAATATGTTTTTAAAACATGCACGTTCAACTTCTCTTTTGGTTATTTTTTTAAACATATCTAAGGATAACAGAAATTCTGAATTAAGCTTGAACTGTGCATTTAGAAAGGGATAATAATCAATCTCATGGTAAGATATTTCCTAACATTTATGTCTTCTGTTTCTTATAATGCAGTCGAACAAAATAAAAATAAAACAAAAACAAGTCTGTAATTTTAAATGAAGAAATATATATTTTATATTTATTTATTTATTTGGCAAACACCTTTGTAGTATCTTTTTGTATTTTATTAGAATTAATTGTGTATGTTTATGAATTTTGTTTTATGTGACTGGTTATATTTCTTCATACTACAGAATAATAAAGTTTTTGTTTATTCCATTACAACACAGGTAAATTATTTCTTTGGTGCTATTCTGCAGATTATTTCTTATAGATCATGGTTTGTGCTAAGAGTCTTGTACGAGAATAAGACCTGCTGGGCTCTGTTGCATACTTGGGACCTGGACTGGTCACTAAGACAGGATGCTAGAGTCAGTGGATCTCAGACTGACCCAGCTTGGCTTTTCTATTGGTCTTGGGAGCTACATTAAACATGCTGGAAGGGAGGGGAGGGTTCTTTATGCATACCTGGGGATTTTCCATGTTTGAGCTGGAGTCTACAAGTCATGAGCTCAAATCCAGGCTCTCTGGGAACTTAACCATGCTCCAGCCCTTTATTAAAAAGATGTAATGAGCCTGATCTTCAGCACCAGTGGCTAGCGCTGAACTTTAAAGCCGGATATTCAATGTCGGGGCGATATCTGAGCTCCAGCATTGAATATCGGAGTTCCCTAGATTACTGCAAAGCTAACGACAGTGGTGATATTCAGCCGCTGCCTTGTTAGCTTCTGCGGTAAAAGTGAAGCCAGCATTTCCTGCGCCTGGCTTTCATCGTGTCGCTCACTGTGCAGCAACTCAATATTGCCACTACCCAGTTAGTGACGGGTGCCGCCAATGTTCCCTCTAATTTTCTGTAGGCTGTGTGCGCATAAAATATCAGCTGTCTGCAGCTTTTGAAGGAATGTTAAATTTTTGTGTGCCACATAATGACACTCGGAGTTATATACTTTAAAATTTGACTACACGTCAGAATACAGTATGTACACCACATTGATTTTATTCAAATTAAATGAAAATAGACGATTACTAAATGAAGTGGGAAATTTCTAGTAATTACAATCATAACTTTTAAATTTTAAGACGTCTGTGTTGTTTTCTATCAGAATCAGAGCTGTAATTTTTGTGCGCTCTGTTGTAAAGTATGTGCGCTCGCTCGGCGAGGTGTGTGCGCACGCACACGCGCACAGCTTAGAGGGAACAGTGGGTGCCACCCTGGAACGCCCCAGCACCCCCCGATGCTAACTGGTTATTATTGGGGCATGTAGCAGTGGCACCCATGGATATTCATGTTAGTGCCACTGAATATCCCGCAGAGTGGTATTTACACGGTTTGCAGGTCTGCAAACTGTGTAAATGCCTTTGAATATCACTCCCCTCCCATCTTTTTAATCTTTATAGCAAAATCATAGCAATAGATCATCCTTTTGTAATGTCAAACCACAATGCACCATCCATCTCCAAATGACACAATAGTAATGCCATAATCATATAGTAAAACCATAATATAAGATAAATAACACAATATCTCCAGAAACAAGCAGGAATGTAGTCTTCACATATGGGTGACGTCAGTACCGACAGAGCCCGCGTGGAGGGCCCAATAGGAAAGCTTTTGGGAGCATCCCACTGCGCCTATATAGCTGTCTTCCTGCCTTTCCAGCTCTTCCTCCTCAGTTCTTCGTTTTCTGCAGAGCGGACAAGAAGCAATTCCTGTCACAGCAAAATGTGTTTTTTTCTTATTTTTTTGTGGTCGCGTCAGCCTTCCCGTAGACGCTGGTACCGACCCTGTTAATGCCCACTTTCTTTCTTCTAAAAAAAAACAAACCAAAAAACAACTTTTCTGAGGGAAGAATCTCTTCCCTCAAGGCGCATTGACACCATCTTAGACTTAGGCCTTTTTTTTCCCCAAAATGGACAAACAAGCTAGTGGTTTTACGTTTTCCAAATGTGGCATTACAATTTCAGCCACGGACAACCATGACTGGTGTCTAAAATGTTTGGGACTGGATCATCAATCATCTGAATGTCCTCTCTGTAGGAAGATGACAAAGAGAGGCCTGCAGAACAGAGCTGCAAAACTCGGCACCCTCTTTGCCACTGATGCAATGTCGGTAGCATCGACATCATCGAGAGCTTCATCTTCATCTCAGGTATCAAAACCCAAGTTTTCGTCGAAGACTAGCCGGCCCTCCAAGGGTAGATTTCCTTCTAAGCATCGAGATGCCCTAGGTGTTGCCCTGGAGGGGGACACACTGGCCAAACAACCCTGGCGGAAGGTCATTGACTCAAAAGCCTTAGTGGGGGTCCCAGGATGCTCCCAGGGCCTCTACCTCTGGAGAGCTCTTGGTGCCATGCTCAGGGATCGTGGCTTGCAATTCCGGTACCGATACCCAGGCATCGGCAAGCTCCATGGATCCACGTATCCTGGCTATGTTTATGTTTATTTCATTTGATATACCACCCTTCTGTAATGAACAAGGCGGTTTACAATTTATAAAAAAAAAAAAAATCTAGTAGAGGCACAAGGCCAGTAGAAAGGGAAAGGAACTACAATCATTGACAGGACAGTAAGAGAGAGAGAGTAAACAAAACATAGGGGAAGTAATTACATAAAAGGGGAGGGGAGGTCAAAGGCCAGGGAAAAAAGGTGGGTCTTTAGATTTCGCTTGAAGGTGGTGTGATGGGGGTCTAAGCGGAGGGAGGAGGGGAGGGAGTTCCAAAGGGCAGGGCTGGCGAAGAAGAAGGCAGAGGAACGGGTGGAGTGTAGATGAGCAAGAGAGGGAGAAGGCAGGTTCAGGGGGTTGAGGTGAAATGAGCGGGGAGTGTATCTGGGGGTGTGGAAAGTGATAAGATCAGCTAGGTATTGTGGGGTACTGGTGTAGAGAGCCCTGTGAACAAGAGAGTTATTTAAATTGAGCGCGGAAGGGAACTGGTAACCAATGAAGATGAAGGAGAAGGGGTGTTACGTGGTCTCGGGGGGAGGAATGAGTAGTGAGACCTGCAGCAGTGTACCAGTAAAGCCTCTAGTAATGGTGATTCCTCAGGTATTGGTACCGACAACGGTACCGAAAGTGCCTGCATCGACTTTTTTGCTGCTTACCATGCTACCACCCATGCCAGCCCTCAAGTCCGTCTCTGGTACCGAGGTTCCATCACCGCAACTTTCAGATACCGGCTTTGAGCGATATCGGGTATGGGCAGAGCCCGAGCACCCTGCCCGTCAATACTTCGAGTCTTCTGACTCCGATTCGTTGGATGACAAATCGGCCGGTACACGGGAAATGAGAATTCTCCTGGAGGATCCATCTCCGTCCCCGCAACATCGCATGATCAATCCGGAGAAGATGTCCTTCCAAGATTTTATCCCCGATGTTGCTCGGGGTCTGTCCATAACGGTGACTTCGGAGAAGGAACCTAGGGCTGAGGAGCTTGAAATTCTTCAATACCCTGCAGCCCCAAAGGAAGCTGCTACTCTCCCTATTCATTGAATACTTCACGACCTTATGCTTCAAATGCGGGAGACACCCATAACCATCTCTCCACATACTCGAAGGCTTGATACAATGTACCGGGTACTGGAGTGCCCCGGCTTCCAGAAGATGCAATTACCACACCATTCCATGGTGGTGGAATTGGCAATGCGTGAAATTAAAAGTGCTAAAATGCATTCCTCGAACTCTCCGGGAATCGAGAACCCTCGATGCTTTTGGTCGTCAATGTTTCGAGGCCTCCATGTTATCGGCCAGAATCAGTTCCTACATACTCTACATAAGTATGTTCCTTAGGGAGGTGGCTTGGGATTTGGAGTTGATGGCTCCTCTTCTCCCTGACAAGAGAACTGATTATCTCACCCTTGTGAAATATTCCCAAAATGTTTCGAAATTTGTTAACAGGGCAACTTTCGACTGTTTTGAATGCATCAGCAGAACTTCACCTATATTTATTAATTTAACAGGCTTTTATATACCGCCCCTTCCTGAGATCAAGGGCAGTTTTACATGAAACATCACAGCAACCTTTACATTAAACTTTGAAACTATGTACATTTAACTTGTTACAACTATATACAATATACTTTTTATATCTATATACAATAGTCTGTGTGTGGTATGGTTGTATACATTGATATCATGAGGTGTGCTGTATAATTATGTTACGAATTTTGCATTACCACTTGGTTATTTTTATAATGTTTTAGACGTCTTGGGATTTATTGATACAATTTGGTGCACTGGTGCACGCAGGATTGCTTGGCTCCAAGCCTCTGATCTTGAACAGTGGGTTCAAGATAAGCTGGGTAATATACCTTGCACAGGTTGAAAACCTTTTTGGCAAAGACTGGCAGGATAAGGCTTCTTAGCTGGAATCTGAGAACACCACTCTTAATAGACTCTCTAGATCTACTGCCAACCCAGCTAAGAAAAAGACATCGAAGAAACCCCTTTTCAATAAGAAAAAGAAGTACTGCCCTTCTTACACCCCTACGGTGCACTGTCCCATCCATGCCCCCCCCCCCAAAAGAACAGTAGATGTATGAAAATTACTCCAAAGTAACAGACTTTAACAGAAAAAACTCGGAGGGTTTTGTGCTTCAAAGCTTAATGATATTGCACGGAATTTGTCTCAGACTATTCGGCTGAAAAACGCTGGATTGAAAGAACTCTTCATTAACCCCAGCCCAGCCTTATGACATCAATGACTTGTTCCGGCATTTAGTGAAAACATCTAATCTACCCTCTCTTGTGTTTCAAATTTTCTAATTTAATCTTGGTGTTCAATAATTGGTATTCAATATAACATGAGACCAGCACTTAACTTCATAAATCTTCACAATTCTGTTTCTTCCTTATCCCGACGCCTCACTTGCAACGTTGAAAACAGCGTTTCACTCAATAAGATGAGGTTCTTCAGGGGATTTAAATGTGGTGCATTCAGCCCAAATGTTAACTGCAAATGAAAACCAACATTAAAAACTACTAACTTATCTTATTTTTTAAAACTGCCCTAAGTCTAATAAAAATGTTAAAATCAAAAAACCTTAAGAGCTACTACATACCCAATGGTAGCTTAAACTCCGCACAGCATTTTCAAGCAAACATTACTACAAAATGTAATTCTCTTCGGCAGCCATCAGCTGTTCCTTTCCTCTGTTAGCCTTGAAAAACACTGCGCATGTGTTGATTTTTCCCGTCAGTTTATTTTATAGTCACCTCCCTCTGTGAACTTATAGACCAATAATCAAGGTGTTTAACTGCAGTTTCCCCATTCAATCTCCAAGTTTAGCCCATTGGGAATGAGTGTCTGCAGCCGGTAAATCCTACCTTCTCTCTCAGGGTGCAATACAGGAAGTGCCACTCTCTCAGCAAGGTCTGGGCTTCTATTCTCCTTACTTCCTCATTCCTAAGAAGACAAGAGGATACAGCCCATTCTGGACCTCAGAGAACTGAACAAGTATCTACTTCGGGAGAAATTCAAGATGATCCCCCTAGGTACTCTTCTCCCCTATCTCCAGAGTCAGGATTGGCTCTGTTCTCTAGATCTAAAGAACACATATACTCACATTCTTATCCGCGCAGAACACAGAAGGTTCCTGCATTTCCTGTTCCAGGGGAAAAATCATCAGTTCAGAGTCCTACCTTTTGGCCTCGCCTCTGCCACAAGAGTCTTTACAAAGTGCATGGCAGTTGTAGCTACATTCCTAAGGATAGGGATATCTGTCTTCCCCTACTCAGACGACTGGCTCATTCAAGCAAGCACATCTCTAGAGGCCAGTCTTTTTATCACGTGCACCATGCAAGTGCTGTAACACTTGGGATTTGTAATAAATCTTCCAAAGTCCCATCTCTTTCCTCTCAAACTCTAGTTTATAGAGGCTCTCCTAGACACTCAACAGTCCAGGGCTTTTCTGCCACAAGCCCACTGTGCTCAACTCATTCAGCCTGCATCCCAACTATGCCTCAAGACCTTTCTCACTGCTCGAGAAATGCTGCAACTCCTGGGCCATATGGCATCCACTGTACATGTGGTTCCATACGCTCGGCTGCATATGTGTGCAGCTCAATGGACCCTGGCTTCCCAGTGGTCTCAAGCATCCGGTCATTTGGGAGACAGGATAATACTCTCTGCACGTCTCATCTTGTCTCTCCAGTGGTGGCAATCCACAGAACCCCTTCTCATAGGATCACCTTTTCAGAAGCCTCCACATCAATGTACCCTGATGACAGATGCATCCAAATTGGGCTGGGGAGCTCATCTGGACAACGTCTCCACTCAGGGTCTTTGGTCTCATCAGGAATCACAACTCCACATAAATCTGCTGGAACTCAGAGCCATCCACAATGCTCTCAAGGTGTTCCACGACCACCTTCACTTCTGCACAGTTCTAGTCCAGACGGACAATGAGGTAGCCATGTTCTACTTGAACAAGCAGGGCGGAATAGGCTTTTGGACACTTTGCCACGAAGCCCTACACCTGTGGTCCTTCACCATACAGCATCAAATGCATTGTATCTCCCAGGCAAACACAATCTCTTGAGGACAAACTCAGTCGAGTACTGCTACCTCACGAGTGGTCTCTCCATGCGAACAAGGTTGTTCACATTTTTCAGATCTGGGGAACCCCAGCTATAGACCTGTTTGCAAGTCCTCAGAATGCCAAACTTCTCCACTTCTACGCTAGAATGCCTGCTCAGAACAACCAAGCGGTAGATGCCTTTCACCTTCAATGGGGTCAAGGCTTCCTATATGCCTTCCCTCCCATTCCCCTCATCCCCAAAACTCTTTTCAAACTCTAGAGAGACAAGGGCTATATGATTCTTATAACCCCACGTTGGCCACGACAACTGTGATATCCTCTGTTTCTACGTCTCTCTCAAGTTCAACCAGTAGATTTGGGGTCTGCTCCAGATCTCCTCTCACAGGAGGATGGGACACTGCTGCATCCCAATCTGCAGTCCCTACATCTTACAGCATGGCTGCTGAAAGCATAGCATTCCAGGACATCAGCCTCTCTCAACAGGTGAAGGCTATCCTTTTGGCTTCTAGGAAACCTTGCACAAGAAGCTCCTACACCTTCAAGTAGCGTAGATTCTCTCTGGTGTTCGAAAATGTATCTTAACCCCTTTTCAGCTCCAGTGGAAGCATTACTTGAATATCTTCTCCATCTCTCTTCTTCTGGACTTAAAACCATTTCGGTAAGAGTCCACTTAAATGTCATTGTGGCTTCTCACATTCCCTTAGATGGTCAACCCATCTCCTATCAGCCGCTTGTAGCACGCTTAATGAGAGGTCTTCTATTAACTAAGCCTCCCATTAAGCCACCCCCAGTGGCATGGGACCTTAATGTTGTCTTAGGACAGCTTATAAAGCCGCCCTTTGAACCCCTAGCCACTACTTCTTTGAAGTTTCTTACCTGGAAGGTCACCTTCCTTATTGCCCTCACTTCAGCAAGGTGCATCAGTGAGCTTCAGGCTTTGGTGGCTGATCCTCTTTATACACGATTCCACCATGATAAGGTAGTCCTTAGGACTCATCCTCACTTTATGCCAAAGATGGTCTTGCCTTTTCACTTAAACCAGTCGGTGTACCTCCCTGTTTTTTTCCCTGGACCTCATTCTTCTAGGGCGGAAGTAACCCTTCCTACTCTGGATTGCAAATGTGCTTTGGCCTTTTATCTCCATAGAACTTGGGAGCAGAGAAAAGCTTACCAACTTTTCATCGCTTTTGACCCCAGTCACCTAGGTCTACCAGTATCCAAGCGAACTCTCTCCAGATGGATAGTAGATTGTATCTCTTTTGCTTACGATAGTGCAGGACTCCCTCTGGAGGGTCATGTCACTGTACATAATGATTGGGCAATGGCTACCTCCATGGCAAATCTGCGCTCTGTAATGATTGATGAGATATGCAAAGCAGCAACCTGGTCCTCTGTCCATACTTTTGCTGCTCCCTATTGCCTGGACAAGAACTCCCGCCGGGATGCCTCATTTGGCCAAGCTGTTCTCCAGCATCTCTTTCAGACTTAGATCAACTCCTACCCCCTGTCCCAGGTTTCGATACCAGACATCCTTGGAGGATATATGACCTACTACTTAGGCCTGTGTTCCACAGCTCCCTCTGAGGTCATCTCTCTGGCATCTCCAACCTAGGCGGTCCCATACGTGAAGACTACATTCCTGCTTGTTCCTGGAGATAGTGTAGTTCTCCAGGAACAAGCAGGCAGTCCTCACTTATGGGTGACATCGGCACTGACGGAGCCCACGCGGAGCAATTCCACAGCTATCAAACAAAGCCTATGGGATTGCTGCCACGCATGTGTGGTCCTCTTCCCACCCAAAGGTGCCATCTAGCTCAGCCTCCCTTTTTCCGGGGAGCCCTTTGGACACACGTCCTCATCCCTCGTAAAAAGTGTTTTGCTTTCGGCCTCTGGCCTAAGATTTTTTCAGTAGCACCGGTCCTCTACCTGTCTTTCCCCTGCTTTTCCTTTTCCCTTGAGCGAGGGGACGTCCTTTCGTGTGAAATTTTCCTTTTGCGTGCTTCGCGCCCTTTTTCCCTTCAACTGCTGGCCGCAAAGGCCTTTGACCTAGCGGGGACCCTTTTTGCCCCTATGACAGGTGCTCCTTGTGGTCTTGGGCAAGCCACTTAACCCTCCATTGCCCATGTTCCCTGTAAGTATTAGCGTATGTGTCTCATATCCCCTCGTGTTAAATGTATCCCCCAATTGTGTTGTGACCACTTTGATTGAAGGATAAGGTGGCATACCAAACTTTCTAAATAAATAAAATAAATAAATGACCACCGGTTTTAAAAAATGCGACAGATGCTCCAAAAACATGTCACTCACGGACACCCATGACTGCTGTCTTCAGTGTCTTGGGGCTGACCATGACCCAAAGCTCTGCTCTCTTTGCAAGAAAATGTCCTCCAAAGCCCTGCTAAGTCGTAAGCATAGGTCTGATGACATTTTCCGGTAGGTAGCCCCGTAATCCCTGGCGGCACCCTCGGTCATCCCTCCGCTGGTGTGATCCCCACTTCGGCCCCGCGTTCAAGGCGGCACTCCAATCAGGGGTTACCTGAAGTGGAGAGACGTAAGAAGAAGACGACCTCAAAGTCGCTGTCGGGGGTTCCAGACAAGCGAGAGTGATCCCGAGCTCGGTCGCTCAGCCCCCCCTCCCCTCCGGCATTCCTGAGAGTCAGACAAGGAGCTGCCTCGAAAAGTACCTTATACAGATATGGAGGCCCCTGGAGATAGCACCCGGTCTCCTGAGGGTTGTCCCACTGACGGCTCCCTCTCCTCCTCCACGCCTGATCCAGTAACCTCGGTGTTGGCGCCACAGGGACCCATGTCCACGTGGGAGTCTCGAATGCTGGCACTAGAGCATAGTGCTTCTGCCTTCTTAGTTGCCCAGCAGGCGCTCATGCCCAGCATAGCTGGCCCACGCCTCAAGACAGAGGTTCCCTCGAGAGGGATACCCAAACCCACCCTGGAAACCCCTGAGAGCCGTGGGCCTCTTGAGGGTCCCCAGCATCGGTCTCGCTCGCCTTCCCGTTCCTCGGGAGCGAGATCTTCCAAGGCCTCTGGGGCTCCAAGAGGGCTTCAGCCTCTGGATGCGGCGACCAGCCCAAGTCGGACTCCTCCTCAGACCTCTCAGGCTGGGAGTCGGATGGAGATACCTCCCTCGAGACCCGTGCCCATAGGGACCTCCCTTCAGACCCATCCCCGCCGCCACTCAGAGGCATTCGCCACCCGAGGACACATCCTTCCTAGTGTTCATGCAGGACATGGCACAGGCTCTCAATCTGGCTACGCAAGCTAAAGAGCCACGAGCTGAGGAGCTCGACATCTTACAGTATGAGTCCCCGCCTCGGGAGTCTCTTACTGTCCCAGTTCCTCCAATTTTTGTCAGGCTGTTCCTCCGCATGTGGGAGACACCTGCTTTGGCCCCCCATTGAGAGCAAATGCCTCGATGCCATGTACAGGGTCCAACACAGTCCGGGTTTCTAGAAGACCCAGCTTCCACACACCTCCATGGTAGTGGAATCAGCGATGCAGAAGCAAAAGAGCCCAAAGTCACACTCTTCGGTCCCCCCAGGGAGTCTAGAGCCTTCGACACCTTTGAGCGCAAAGCCTAGCAAGGGTCCATGCTCACATGCCGCATCCAGGCATTCCAGTTGTATATGGGCATGTTCCTGCGCGACCTCGCCAAGGAGCTCGGCGGGTTCTCCGCAGGTCTCGGGGTGAACCCCTTTTCAGGTTCCAAACCCTCCTGAGGTCCGTTGCAGAGTGTTCAAAGTACCTCTCCTGTGCCACGCATGTCAGATTTGAGTCCTCCGCACGAGTGGCGGCAGGCCTGGCTTCAGTTCTCTGGACCTCCTGGACGTCCCCTGCCTCGGAGAACAACTGTTTGGTAAGCCCATGGAAGATAAGGCCGCTGAGATAGAAACGGAGTTCGTGACTCGGACCCGCCTCTCGCGTAAGACCTCTTCTCTCCCTCGGAAGAAGCAGCCAACCAAGAAGCCATTCTTCCAAAGAAAGGAGCTCCCCTACCGGGGATACCCGCCCTTCCCGCCCACCCCTGCGCCGGCTTCCGGCACGCAGAAGGGAGGAGCACATGGCCACCGCAAGCCTAAAGGGACCAAGGCTCATCCACCGGCACTACCCCAACCCGCTCAGGGCTTTTGACACCGATGACACTTCCGCCAGTGGGGGGACGCCTGTCCCTTTTCGCCCCGCAGTGGGCGTCAATCACGTCGGACCCCTGGATCCTCCGGGTGATCCGAAATGGATATTGCCTTCACCTGGACAGGCTCCCTCCTCCCTTCTCCCCAGCAGAGCCTACTTGGCTTCCCTCGCACCAGACTTGCAGCGGGAGCTATTCAACCTCCTCGCCCAACGGGCAGTCAAGAAGGTACCGCTGCACCTTCGAGGCTGTGGGTTGTACTCCCACTACTTCCTCGTTTTGAAAAAGAGGGGGGCCTACACCCCATCCTCAACCTCCGGAACCTAAACAAGTTTCTGGTGCGGGAGAAGTTCAAAATGTTATCGCTTGGCGTCCTGCTGCCCTTCCTTCAGCAGGGTGATTGGCTATGCTCACTGGATCCCAGGGCGCTTACGCCCACATCCTAGTCCACCCTCAACACAGGCAATTCCTGCGCTTCAGGGTGCAGGGACAGCACTACCAATACAGGGTGCTCCCCTTCAGGCTCGTGTCTGCACCGCGGGTTTTCACAAAGTGTCTCTCCACAGCCTCTGCCTCCCCTCAGGCAGCAGGGCATACCCCTCTTCCCCTACCTCGATGACTGGCTCGTCACAGGTACCTTGGCCGGTGAAGCCTGCCTAGCAGCGTCGCGCGCAATCCTTCTTTTCAAACGCCTCGGCTTCTTGGTCAACTACCCCAAGTCCCACCTCGAACTGGTGCAGACCTTGGAGTTCATCGGCGTATGCCTCGACACAGAGAGTGACTGCCTTCCTGCCCGAGGACCGGGCAGACCGTCTCCAGGCCATGGTGGCCCAGGTACAGAACAGGGCTTGGATTACGGCACGGGCCCTGCTGCGCCTCCTAGGACACGGCTTCCACCGTCCATGTGGTCCCCCATGCCCGCATGCACTTGCAGACAGCCCAGTAGTGCCTCAGGGCACAATGGAGCCAGGTTTCCGGCTACCTCAGAGATCCTATCTGGGTCTCCCACAGTCTCCACAACTCCCTGGATTGGTGGCGGGATTCCCAAAGCCTCCTTCAGGGAATACCCTTCCAGACCCCACGAGCTCGTCCTGACGACGGATGCTTCCCTGCTGGGTTGGGGAGCCCACTGTGGCGCATTGTGCACCCAGGGGCAGTGGTCGCCCGAGGAATCTCAGCAGCAGATCAACCTGCTTCAGGTGGTCCGATGGGCCCTGCTTCAGGTGGTCCGATGGGCCCTGAGGGCGAAGTCAGTGCTCATGCAGACCGACAACTGGGTAGCCAGGTTCTACATAAAGAAGGAGGGGGGAACAGGATCCTGCCTCTTCTGCCGGGAGGCAATCCTCCATTGCTCCTTTGCATTTCGCCAGGGGATGACCCTACGAGCGGTCTACCTCCCAGGCCAGGAGAATATCCTTGTGGACAAACTCAGCAGGATCCTCTGCCCACACGAGTGGTCCCTGGATCCGGAGGTCGCCAACCTCTTGTTCCATCAGTGGGAGACCCCATCCATGGATCTGTTTTCCAGTCCGGTGAATGCACAACTTCCCCGCTTCTGTGGCCCGGTTCTGCACCCGAGCAGGGTGGCCCCAAATGCGTTCCTCTTAAGCTGGACCTCCGGGCTTCTTTACACTTTCCCTCCCACTCCTCTTATTGCGAGGACCCTCCACAAGGTTCAGTGGGACAGAGCTTCAGTGATCCTTGTGGCCTCGACAGCCTTGGTTCCCGCTTCTGCTCTGGCTCTCATCTAGCCCCTGTGGGTTGTGCCCTGGACCTGTTAATGCAGGAGGAGGGTCGGGTGCACCTCCTGAACCTGGCCTCACTGTCTCTTACAGCCTGACGGATGAACGGGTCTTCTTTGCCCCGCTGTATCTCCCAGAGGAAGTCGAGGAGGTTCTCCTCATGTCGAGGAAGGACTCGACGAGAAGAGCATATGACTTTAAGTGGTGACACTTCTCGGTCTGGTGCTCCGAGCTCCAGATTGACCCATTCTCCTGCTCTACCCAGTGGGTTCTTCAGTATCTCCCCCACCTCTCAAAAGCAGGGTTGAAATCCAATTTGGTCAGGGTACACCTGCACATTATTTCGGGGCAGTCTTTGGTCTCTCGCTTCATGCGAGGCCTCTTACTTTCCAAGCCTCCCATCCGGCCTCCTCTGCCAAAGTGGGACCTCAACGTGGTGCTCATGCAGCTTACAGGATCACACTTTGAGCCAATGGAAACGTGCTCATTTCGGCAGCTCTCCTGGAAGGTGGTCTTTCTGGTGGCTTGGACTTTGGTTTGCCAAGTCAGCGAACTTCAGGCCCTCATGGCTGAGGCTCCCTACACCAGGTTCTATGGGAAGAGGGTGGTCCTCTGCACCCACCCCAAGTTCCTACCGAAGGTTGTCTCAGATTTCCATCTAAATCAGGAGATAGTCTTACCAACCTTCTTCCCAAGACCTCATACCGACAAGGCCTCGACAATGTTACATACACTCGACTGCAAGAGAGCTCATGCCTTCTAGCTGCAGTGCACCCAGGCTCACTGCAAGTCTGATCAGCTCTTTGTTGCCTACAATCCCAATCTCCTGGGGCAGGCAGTCACCAAACGCACCCTCTCCATCTGGGTGGGGGACTGCATCGCCTTCGCCCAGGCGAAGACGGGCACCCCGTTGGATCAGAGAGTCACTGCACACGGTGTTCGGGCCAAGGCGGTTTCGGTGGCTTCGCTGCACTCAGTGCCTCTGTCGGACATCTGCTGGGCTGTGACCTGGTCTTCAGCGAACACTTTCGCTGTGCACTACTGCCTGGAGAGGGAGTCCCACCGGGACAGTGCCTTCAGCCAGGCTGTACTCCATAATCTGTTCGGGGTATAAGCAACTCTTGCCCTCTGACCCTTCTCGACGGCTACCGATAGCTTTGCCCTGGGGACCTGAAGACTCGGGCTCATTTGGGCATTGACTTCTGCTCACGGCCTTGTGGAGGCATTTTTGGGTTACAGGTTTGGTAGCCTGTAGCTAGGGAGTCCCATAAGTGAGGACTGATTTCCTGTTTGTTCCTGGAGAAAGCGTAGTTACTCACCTGTAACAGGTATTCTCCAAGGACAGCAGGAATCAGTCCTCACTACCCTCCCACCTCTCCCTGAAGAGTTGCTATTTTTGTCCTTTCCTTACCATCTGCTTAGTAGGGCTCCAGCTAGGGGACCTGACTGAGCAAGATGGCACCTTTGGGCGGGAAGAGGACCACGCATGCATGGCAGCAATCCCAAAGGTTTTCTTTGAAATCTGGGGAATTGCTCTGCACGGCCTCAGTCGGTGCCGTCACCCATAAGTGAGGACTGATTCCTGCTGTCCCTGGAGACCACCTGTTACAGGTAAGTAACTACGCTTTACTCACCTGTATCAAGTGATCTCCGGGAACAGCAGGAATTGAGTCTTCACAACCCACCCTCCTCCCCTAAAAGTTGTATTTTTTTTCTTCTTCTCCTTTTCTCCTTTTATGTCACCTACAAACTCAACTGAGGAGGGAGAAGTGGAAAGGCAGCTACGCAGGTGCAGTGGGATGCTCCCAAAAGCTTTCCTATTGGACGCTGGGGAGCGTTCCCGCGTGGGCTCCATCGGTACTGATGTCACCCATATGTGAAGACTCAATTTCTGCTGTTCCCGGAGATCACTTGTTACAGGTGAGTAACTACGCTTTCTGTCAAAATGCTTTCTTTTATCCATTCCACTTAAATTCTTCTCTCTTCACCTGCTCAGTACATTAACCTATAGATAAGCTTATACATAACATTCTACCAAAAGACAATATGTATCACAAATTGGGTGCTCGATCAGGGCACGCTTTAGTAGCTACAACTCATACCCAACATTATCAATAAAACAAAGGGAATCTGAATCACCACCTGCTAGGCACAAATCTTGGACAACTCTCAAAAGGCCGCCAGATGTTTTGAAATATGTTAATTTGTTGTCTCCAAATGGAAGTAATTTTACTGATCTTATGCAGGTGCCACATATATTATCCAGCCATCCGGAACATGACTCTCTTTCTAACATGTAGCTATGGAGAAATGCAAATCGCCACAATACACAACTATAAATTTCCTTACATATAAGCCCAGATCATCTGGCAGCCCGGTCAGCAAATAGTATTTAGGGCAAGGGTTCTCACCCCAGTCCTCAGAACACACCTAGTCAGTCAGGTTTTTAGATAACCACAATGAATATGCATGACAGAGATCTACATACAATGTAGGCAATGCATGCAAATCTTCCTCATGCATATTCACTGTGGTTATCTTGAAACCTGACTGGCTAGGTGTAACCCAAGGGCTGGATTGAGAACCCCTTATTTAGGGTGCTCTACCTCCATTTGTGTGTTATTTCTTTAATGAGTACTCCCATTTCCATCCAAAAGACAGACACCAGTGGACACTCCCGCCAGATGTGATAAAAACTCTCTCTTTGTCCACAGTTGTGCCAATATCTTGCATCTACACTTTTATGTTTAAATCTGTTTTATTCAAATTTCCACAGGCAACACCCATCATTAATACAGGCAGCCAATTACAAAAAGGAAAAAAATATATAGTAAAAGGTACATTTGTAAAAGAAACACCATAAAAGATTGGGGAGGAACAAACATATCCCCAGCAAACAGCATAGAATATCCAGGCACACCAGAGGCGCCCGATTACCTGACTAGATACTACACCCCCTAGATACATAAACAGATTGGCACTCCTGGGAAAACATCAGGAACAGTCAAAAAAATCCCCCCACCCCCTGAAACCCCAACAATTGGCCTCTGTCCCGGGCACAGTAAACAGATAGCATTCAAGATACAGATATATTAGCCAAAAAATACCCCCCAACTCCCCCGATATCCCTAGAACGCAGCACAGCACGCCCAACGCAATCAGGACAGGTCCAGGGTGAGTTCTTCTCCCGAACCCGTCCACAAACAGAGATTGTGACAGGCAGCACCGCCCTCTACAGTTCCCCAACAGTCACATCCCCCCTAACCTTTCCCTCTCACCCCCCCCACCCCCATGTCACTACCCACATCAACAAAACCAGGTTTGCAGGTAAGAAAGGATGAACCAGCATTCCCAGACCTAACCATCAAAGCCCACCCATGACCCGACTGCGCGCTCTAAGAGGTAAGAGAGAAAGATGGGGTCCCCATCCCTCCAGCGCTTCGGGTGCCCACTAGCATACATCCGGTCCATGAGCAACACCCCATGCAGCTTTACTCTCCAAATACCATACGTGGGTCCTTTTGCATCCAGCCACTGCTGCAACACAGTCATACGAGCAATCATCAACACCAAGCGCAGCCAACGCAACACCACTGGCCCCAAATCACCCCTCCACGGATCCTCCCACACATCCAACACCACATTGCCAGCAGTCAGGGGTAATGGTTGCTGCACACAGGTAGCCAAGTGAGCCACCAGCTGGCCCCAAAAGACCTGAATCTTCGAGCATTTCCAAAACATATGCCCCAACGTGGCCCTAGGCTCACCACACCGAGGACAACCATGGGTATCAGTGATCCCAGCCCTCCACGCCCTATGAGGGGCAAAATGTAGGCGGCACAGGATTTTATACTGGGCATCCCGGTGAAGCACCATCACACTCAGCTCAGGAATGGCTACCAAGTCTCGTAACAACCCATCCGCGGTTACCTCTTCTCCAAACTCCGTAGCCCAAGCAACCGCCAACTCATCAACAGCAAGCGGCAACACTAACTCCCAAAGCATTTTATGTAACCATGAGACCCGCACCGCTTGGTCCCCACCCCGAAGCGCCACCTCCAGTTCAGAACTAACCTCCCCTCGCAGAGCTTCCCCGGGAACACTACGAATATAACTGCGAAGTTGCATATAGGGGAAAACATCCCTCGTCTCTAGAGGGTAGTGCCGACAAAGCAGGGAAAAGTCCTCCATCTCCCCAGCCGACATCACCACCTGTTCCAAGTTCTCTATCCCCAATTGAGCCCACCACGTAAACTGATTCCCTTCCAAGCCAGGCAAAAAATCAGCATTACCCCAAATAGGAAGGTAGGGAGAATAACATGCCGAAAGCCGACGTCCAGCGCAGAAGGACCTCCACGCCTTTCGCACAGGATCCAGAACAACCTCGCGGAGGCTTCGGGCTAGTCCCCTAACCCTTTGAGCATGTAGAAGATACCGTGGATGAAAGGGTTTAACCGCCTCCCGAAGCAACCCCAGTGGGGAGCAATCCTCCAAATCCCAAAGCCAGTCTCGCACAAAGCGCAGGAGGCAGGCTATGTTGTATTTCCGTATATCCGGGAGTTCAAGACCGCCTAACAATCTGGGTTGCCGCAATATCTCCAATCTCGCCCTTGGCTTCCGACCCTGCCAGAGAAAACGATTGAGGAGAACATCCAATTTCTTAAGGTCGGAACTCCTTAAAAACAACGGGAGAAGCTGGAGCGTGTATAAAATCTTAGGAAACATTGCTATCTTATACAATGCCACACAACCCCCCAAGGATATCAGCAAGTCTCGCCATTTATCCACATTAATCGACACGGCTGCTATTAGCTGAGAGACGTTGAGATGATAAAGATCCCCCAAGTTAGCCGGTAGATAAATGCCTAAATACTTGAAATGCCCTGCAGCCCATTTCAGAGGAAACTCTCCCAACCAACCTTGCTGCGCCGCAGGACCCAGCAACATTGCTTCAGATTTGTCCAAATTCAGCCGGAACCCCGAGGGCTCTCCATAGGCCCTAATAAGTTGTAACAGTTGAGGCAGCCCCTCACGAGGATTATCTAGATGCACAAGCAAATCATCGGCGAATGCCGCAACACAAACTTCTTCCCTTCCCACGGATACGCCGCGAAACCCCGTGGCCTCTTGAATCTTGAAAGACTGGTAAGGGGGACTGTTGCTTCTGGAGGGAGATCTGCAACTGTGAGTATTTACTTCTGGTAATTTTCTAAAAGGAATTCTTTGTATTAAAGCTAATTAATCTGTGATCCACTATTTTTGTTAAATCAGTCAGGGCCTAGTAGCAGCAGTTTAAGTTTACATTTAAAACACAGAGGAGAACTCTCTGGTTACATTTCATACCCAGCAGAGAGCTTGTAGTTTACATTTAATAGTCACTCAGGGCCTAGCATCAGCAAAGTTCTTTTAGCTTAAATTTACAACACAGAAAAGAGCTTTCTGGTTAAATTTAGAACCCAGCAGAGAGCTTGTACTTTAAATTTCATAAGAAGTTAGAGCCTAGCAGCAGCTAAGAGCTATAATTTAAATCAAATCAGAATATAGCTTACCTCAGCAGCACAAGACAGGGTACTGTGTAGCAGCCCTCTTTTAATAAATGTTAATTCCCTCCCACCCCTGGGATAATCGTAGCTTTATAGGTACTTGCACATCTTAAAAGACAGGAGGTGCTCTCAGGTGAAGCTCATTACCCAAATCAGTCATACAATAAGGACCTGAGATTAGTTAAGCTTCAGGTGAACAAGGTATATTACACGTATTAGGTTCAGTTTTATTAGTATAAATATCCACAGCAATCCTTAGTAAGTAAAGAACTTAGATCTAAACACAAACTTAAAACTAAGATGCAGACAGCAGTCCAGCAGCGGGATGGGGGCTTTCCAGTCTTTTGCATTGAGTGTCACATGTATGATTTTCTCCCAGTTGGTGAGAGGTCTTACGTGTGCACTAGGTGCAAGGAGCTCTTTGCTCTCAGGGAACGAGTCCGTTCTCTAGAGGCTAAAGTAGCAGACTTGGAAAGCATAAGACAGATAGAGAGGTACATAGACGAGACCTACAGGGATATAGTCCTGAAGTCCCACCTCCAGTCTGGCAGCATCCCTGTTGCCATGGAGGAGAGAGGTCACGTGACAGGAGAGCATCACCCTGGTGTGGCAGGAAGTGATCCTGTAACTAGGACCTGTCCTCCAGGTGATGTAATACCCTCTCGCACCGAGGAAGATTCTCCAGGGCCATGTGCCCATGAGGGAAGGGTTAGGACAGCCGTTATAGTTGGTGATTCGATCATTAGGCATGTAGATAGCTGGGTGGCTGGTGGACGTGAGGATCGCCTGGTAACATGCCTGCCTGGTGCGAAGGTAGCGGACCTCACGCGCCACCTAGATAAGGTCTTAGATAGTGCTGGGGAGGAGTCTGCTGTCTTGGTACATGTTGGTACCAATGACATAGGAAAATGTGGTAGGGAGGTTCTGGAGGCTAAATTTAGGCTTTTAGGTAGGAAGTTGAAATCCAGAACTTCCAGGGTAGCATTCTCCGAAATGCTTCCTGTTCCACGCGCAGGACCCAAAAGGCAGACAGAGCTCCGGAGTCCCAATGCGTGGATGAGACAATGGTGCAGAGATGAGGGGTTTGGATTTGTTAGGAACTGGGGAACATTCTGGGGAAAGGAGGGGCTCTTCCGAAGGGATGGGCTTCACCTTAACCGGGATGGAACCAGGCTGCTGGCATTAACCTTTAAAAAGGAGATAGAGCAGATTTTAAACTAGATATTAGGGGAAAGCCGACAGTCGCCCAAGAGCAGATGGTTCGGAAGAATGTATCTTTGAAGGATACTACCAAAAGCAGAGAGGTTCCACAAAAGAGTAAAGTAGCCCAAATGCCCTCAAGTATGGAGCAGACAGAGCTTAAAGATCCCAAATTACTCATGTCTAACAGACAAATTAATATGGATAAAATACATTCTCTAAAATGCTTGTATGCAAATGCTAGAAGTCTAAAAAATAAGATGGGAAGAGTTAGAATATATAGCACTAAATGAAAGGTTAGATATGATTGGAATATCAGAGACATGGTGGAAGGACGACAACCAGTGGGACACTGTGATACCTGGGTACAAACTATATCGTAATGATAGAGCTGATCAAATTGGTGGAGGGGTTGCTCTCTATGTTAGAGAGGGCATTGAGTCAGAAAGGATTAAAGTTTTGCAGGAAACAAAAATCTGCTGTAGAATCTATATGGATTGAAATTCCATGTAAAAGGGGGAAGGCAATGGCAGTGGGGGTGTACTATCGAGCGCCTGGCCAGAATGACCAAATGGATGATGAAATGCTCAAAGAAATCAAGGAAGCTAACAAAAGTTACAGCACAGTAATAATAATGGGTGATTTCAACTACCCCGGTATCGACTGGGTCAGTGTCACGTCAGGACATACTAGGGAGATAAAGTTCCTAGATGAAATAAATGACTGCTTCTTGGAGCAGCTGGTTCATGAACCGACCAGAGGGGAAGCCATATTAGACCTAATCCTTAGTGGAACACCAGATCTAGTGCAAGAGATAAGGTTGTTGGGGCCACTTGGCAATAGTGATCATAGCATGATCGCCTTTGATTTAATTAGTGGAGGAGGGATAGTAAGGAAATCCACAGTACTACCTTTTAACTTTCGAAAGGGAGACAATGATAAAATGAGGAAAACAGTCAAGAAAAAACTAAAAGGAGAAGTTGCAAAGGTTAAAGACGTACATCAGGCTTGGCTGTTGTTGAAAAATACTATCTTGGAAGCCCAGACCAGCTGTATTCCACGTTTTAAGAAAAGTGGAAAGAAGTCCAAAAAACTGCCAGCATGGTTTAAAGTTGAGGTCAGAGAGGCTGTTGTTGCCAAAAAAGCATCTTTCAGGAAATGGAAAAAAGAGCCAAACGACGAAACCTGGAAACAGCACAAGCACTGGCAAGTCAAATGCAAGGCATTGATAAGGCAGGTAAAGGGAGAATTTGAGAAGAAGCTTGCTGCGGAAGCAAAAACGCAAAGTAAAGACCTTTTCAAGTACATTCGTAGCAAAAAACCTGTGAGAGAGTCAGTTGGTCCATTAGATGATAAAGGGGTTAAAGGAGCACTAAGAGGCGACAAGGCGATAGCGGAGAGACTGAACGAATTCTTTGCTTCAGTCTTTACTGAGGAAGATGTAGGGATGTTACCCATGACTGAAGTGGTATTTAAAGGTGCAGAAGAATTGAAGGAAATATCGATACATCGAGAAGATGTATTACAACTATTAGATAAGCTGAAGAGTAGCAAATCACCTGGGCCGGATGGTATACATCCAAGGGTATTGAAAGAACTGAAATATGAGATTGCAGACCTGCTATTAGTAATCTGTGAACTATCATTAAAATCATCTCTAATACCTGAAGATTGGAGGATCGCCAATGTAACACCAATTTTTAAAAAGGGTTCCAGGGGTGATCCGGGAAACTACAGACCGGTGAGCCTGACGTCAATACCGGGAAAAATGATAGAAACCATCATAAAGTATAAAATTACTCAGCATGTAGATAGTCATGAACTAATGAGATCCCAACTTCAACAGAAATTCATTCAACAGTTCACTTAAGTATCACTATTCAGCAAATTTACTTGTGTCACTCCTTAAGCCTCAGAAAATTGCCCACATAGCACTGTATCATGAAGAAACTTTGTATACGTTTCTTAAATGTGCAAGGGCATCACATCAACGGCTTGTAGGAGTATTAAAGAACCCTTAAAACTGTGGCCAGTGGTTCAATAAGAAAAAATGAAAACTTAGCTCAATGAATGTAGTCTGTCTCAGGCTTCACAGTTCTCCGGGTCTTTTTCTTCTTTTTCTCTTTTATTCAAAAATTGATTTTTACAACTTGCCAAAACCTTATATATCAAAGGAAAGGCAAAAATCAATTTTTGAATAAAAGAGAAAAAGAAGAAAAAGACCCGGAGAACTGTGAAGCCTGAGACAGACTACATTCATTGAGCTAAGTTTTCATTTTTTCTTATTGAACCACTGGCCACAGTTTTAAGGGTTCTTTAATACTCCTACAAGCCGTTGATGTGATGCCCTTGCACATTTAAGAAACGTATACAAAGTTTCTTCATGATACAGTGCTATGTGGGCAATTTTCTGAGGCTTAAGGAGTGACACAAGTAAATTTGCTGAATAGTGATACTTAAGTGAACTGTTGAATGAATTTCTGTTGAAGTTGGTAACTTTTATCATTCACAAAATACGGCCGCTTGGTGTTTAGCATTTCTATGAACTAATGAGAGACAGCCAACATGGCTTTAGACAAGGAAGATCTTGTCTTACTAATCTGTTATGTTTTTTTGAAGGAGTGAATAATCAGGTGGACAAAGGTGAGTCGGTTGATATTGTGTATCTGGACTTTCAGAAAGCCTTTGACAAGGTCCCTCATGAGAGACTTTTGGCAAAACTAAAGAGTCATGGGATAGGAGGCAGTGTACTATTGTGGATCAGGAACTGGTTAAAAGATAGAAAGCAGAGGGTAGGGCTAAATGGCCAATTTTCCCAATGGAGAAAGGTGAATAGTGGTGTACCCCAGGGATCTGTGCTGGGTCCGCTGCTTTTTGACATATTCATAAATGACCTGGAAAGTGGAATGAGTGAGGTTATCAAATTTGCAGATGACACAAAACTATTTAAAGTTGTTAAAACCCAAGAGGATTGTGGAAAATTGCAAGAGGATCTTGATAAATTGGAAGACTGGGCATCAAAATGGCAGATGAAATTTAATGTGGACAAGTGCAAGGTTATGCACCTAGGGAAGAACAACCCAAACTATGGTTACACGATGCAAGGTTCCACATTAGGAACCACCACCCAGGAAAAAGATTTAGGCGTCATTGTGGATACCATGTTAAAACCCTCGGCCCAGTGTGCAGCGGCGGCCAAGAGAGCAAATAGAATGCTAGGTATGATAAGGAAAGGAATGGAAAATAAAACAAAAGATATTATAATGCCTCTATATCGTTCCATGGTGAGACCGCACCTTGAATATTGTGTGCAATTCTGGTCGCCGTATCTTAAAAAGGATATAGAGTTATTAGAAAAGGTTCAGAGAAGAGCCACCAAAATGGTAAAGGGGATGGAAGGATACTCCTATGAAGAAAGGCTAAAAAGGTTAGGGCTCTTTAACCTGGAAAAGAGACGGCTGAGGGGAGATATGATAGAAGTCTATAAATTAATGAGCGGAGTGGAACGGGTAAACGTAGATCGATTGTTTACCTTATCAGAATATAGAAAGACTAGGGGACATGCAATGAAGCTACAGGGTAAACCATTTAAGACTAATAAAAGAAAATATTTTTTCACTCAACGTGTAATCAAACTCTGGAATTTGTTACTGGAGGATGTAGTAAAGGCTGTTAGTGTAGCTGGGTTTAAAAAAGGTTTGGACAAGTTCCTGGAGGAAAGGTCCATAAGCCATTATTAAGAAGGGACCCAGGATATCAATGCTTGAACCAATACAAGCATTGTGGAACCTGTGTCCCTTGGGGAAACTGCTAGGTACATATGACCTAGATTGGCCACTGTTGGAAACAGAATACTGGGCTTGATGGACCTTGGTCTGACCCAGTATGGCATATCTTATGTTCTTATGGATCAACAAGGGTTCTAACGTCAAAACGAACAAGAGCGGGGACAGTGGACATCCCTGACGAGTTCCTTTTTGAATGCAAAAGTCTTCTGACATATTGCTGTTCACCAGAAGAGCCCCTTTCGAATCGGCATATAATAAGCGGACCACATCGACAAAGAAACCAGAAAACCCCATCGCCTCCAGGACCTGGTACATAAATCCCCAATTTACCCTATCGAAAGCTTTCTCAGCGTCAAAGCTAATAAGAAGAGAGCCATATTCAGCCAACTGTCCTGTGCACATGGAGAGCAGGATCCGTTGCACACTATAGGCCGCATGACGGCCCCGCACGAACCCTACCTGGTCTCGATGTATCAAATCCGGTAAAAACCATGCTAACCGATCCGCCATAATTTTGGCCAAAATCTTAATGTCTACATTGAGAAGCGAAATGGGACGATACGAGCCGGGTAGAAGCGGGTCTCTCCCGGGCTTCGGCAATATGGTGACCAGCGCTTTATTGGCCTCAAATGGGAACCTCCCCAACTGAATCAAATCTTCAAAATAACCCACAAGGGGCGCCACTATAGCATCACCCATGGCCTTATAAAATTCACTCCGATATCCATCAACCCCAGGGGCCCTGCCAGGTTTCAGTTTCTTAATCCCCTTCTGCACCTCTCGCCCCGTTAGCGGCTGGTTGAGTACCTGCAGACCCTCCCCGCTTAGCTGCGGCAAAAGACATCCCTTAAGAAAGTCCCGACCTGCTGCTTCCCGAACCCCCTCACCCGCATAAAGCTGCCGAAAAAAATCGGTAAAAACCGCTTCAATGTCCGCTGCTCCCCGCTGAAGGGACCCATCAGCATGCCGAATGACCCCTATATTTCTAGGCCCCCCCACAGGCCTCACCAGAGAAGATAGCACTTTACCCGCCTTATTCCCATGTTGATAAAGCTTGTAGCGGTAATACAACATTGATTTTTGCGCCCGCCGATGGAGAAGCATCTCCAACTCCGTCTGGATCTCCCTCATCTTACGCTGGTTCGCTGCTGTCCTATTTCCAGCCACCAATCTCCTCGCTTTCCCCAGGTCCCTCTCTAAGAGAAGAATCTGCTGGTTCAACCGCTTGCACCGCAAACTAGAATAACTAATAATATCCCCTCTCAAAACGGCCTTGCCAGCCTCCCAGAAGAGGGCAGAAGAAATCCCCGGCTGGTCATTAAGGGCCGCATAGTCCCCCCAACAATCCCTGAGGTGCCGTTCAAATTGTACATCGCCACTGAGTTCTAGTGGATATTGCCAGAGCCATCCCCGGCCGGGGTTACGGTCGCGTAACTCCAAGATTACCATCGCATGATCGAAAGGACGAGGGGCCCACTTCCGCGCGCTGGATCCAACTAAATAAGGAGTCCGAGATCAAAAAATAATCAATTCGGGACCAGGAGCCATGCGCCCTAAACATGTGAGTATATTCCCGGTCTCCCGGGTGTAAAACCCGCCAAATATCCAAAAGCTTGTGCCCCTCACACAGTCCCCACAAACGCCATCGGGTCCTCTGACTCCTACCCCCAGCTGGTCCAGAACGATCCATACTCGCATCCAGCACTTCATTGAAGTCACCCCCGAGGATAACCTGATACCCAGTGGTGTCTGCCAAGAGCCGGGTAAGAGCCTGGAAAAATCGGGCCTCATACACATTGGGTGCATAGACCGAGCAAAGAGCCACTTTCATACCATCCAGCAGTCCCCACACACAGACATACCTGCCATCCAAATCAATATCCACTCTCTCCTCAACCCAACTCACAGACCTGGTAATTAGTATGGCCACCCCCTCGTTTTTTCTCTATCGCCGGGGACCCATAAACTTTGGTTACATGACCTTTACATAACTTGTTGTGCTCAGCAGCGGACTGGTGCGTCTCCTGCAACATAATGACCCCAATCTGCTTGCGCTTCAATTGCTGGATCACTTTGTGGCGCTTTATTGGGGAGCCTAGGCCACAGACATTCCAAGATGCTATCTTAGTACCAACACTCAGTACTTGTCGTACAAAAAGGCCTCCAAGAAACACAAATCCAATGTTCCATGAGGCGGAGACCTCCCCAGCCTAAGGTCTCCCCCACTATCACCTGCCGGTTATCCCGAAAGTTCCATTCCCACACACAAACAGTCAAACAGCCATCCAACAGACCTGACAAACCCAGCACACAAGACACATACCCCTCCCACCCTCCCCCCTGAGCCTGAGCCCCACCCCTACCCTTCCCCTGAGCCCAACTAACCATAAGCCCCCCCGTAGCCCACAAGTCCCCATGCCCCCCACCCCATCTAGCAGCCCAACCATACACCAAGCACCAGCCCTCCTCCACCTCTGGCCACTCCACGACCTCCGAAACATGCAGAGCCCCCCCCCCAAGTATGTAATAGCACTGTCCACGCCCCTCTAGACTCGACAGGGGGCCCCTCTACATACCCAATCCCCCAGCCCTGCCATCCTTCCCAACAGCCCGGGATAGGTAAGGTGAACAACTCCAGTGGGGTCGCATCAGATTAACACCCACAACAATGTCCCTGCGTGCTACAACAAGTGCGGAACATACAGTAAGAGAAATGCATATAAACACTTAGCACACTCTCCGATCTCCCTCCCACCCTCCCTTCCTCCAGCAGATGGCACCAAAACAACATGTCTAATCGGACTCCCACCAGGCTTAAAAGGTGTTAACAAATGCATGCCCAAATCGTTGGGAACCCCTAGGCCAGACAGCAATATAGCCCAGAGAGAGTGACCCCACCCAGTACAGGACAGCCTGCATGGTCTGAGGGGCCCTCCCCATGCGCCTAAGTGTCCGCCACCCCCAAACCAGGGGAAGCACGCACAGCAGCCCGACCACTAAACGCAGTAGTGCAATAGCTGCTGTTAACACGTTCCTCCGAGCACCGGGCTGAGTACTGCCCCTGCACAGCCTGGCTAAGCCAGTCCCCAGAGACATGCGTATAAGTAACACTAAGTAATAAGGGGGGAAATTTAGTATATTTATTTTATTTAGTATACATTTGTATACCGCTACTTCCAGCGATCAGCAGCGGTTTGATTACAGATTGGAAATTGTCAAATCATGACAGGAAATTTTTGAGGTATGAACACATTGATTAGACAGGAAAGCACAGCACACAGAGAACTATTTTACAGGGAACATGGGCTATGGAGGGTTAAGTGGCTTGCCCAAGACCACAAGGAGCACCTGTGGGACTAGAAACCCCAGTCCTTCTGGCCCAAGGTTGCTGTCCTCTAGTGGGATTTGAACCCCCGACCTTCCGGCCCGAAGTACCTTGCCCCAACCACTAGGCCACTCCTCCACTCCACTTCTCATGATCAAAGTTACACAAGATAAAATAAACCAACAATATAAATGAAGAAAACCAAGAAATAAAGGAAATGAGTCAGTCAAAAAATGAAACAAAGATGGAATAAAGCAAAAAAGATATGATGGAGAGGGAGAAGGTAGAACGAACGAAGGAAAAAAGAAACAAAAGCCATAAAAAGAAGGAAAAAAGAAAGAAAGTAGGAGAGAAAGACCCTCCAGGGCCAAATGCAGACAGCACATTCACCAGCACCAAAAAAACACATGGCTGCGCTCGTTTGTCCCCAAGTACAGTCTTGTGGATGGAGGCATGAGGATTCGCCACCAGCTCAGCTCATTGAGGCCTCATCAGTCAGCCAAGGCAATTGCAAAAGTCCATCGCTGCCTCCGGCGTCGAAAATGCCCGCCGACCTCCCTCACAGTCAATGCGCAGGGTCGCTGGGTATGCCATGGTAAACCGAAGTCCCCGCTCTACCAGCCGGCCACAAACCTCCTTGAAGGCCCGGCGGCGCAGCGAGACCCCAGCAGAATAATCCTGAAAGATCAGGACCTTGCAGGCTGTGCCCCCCAAGCATCGCTTCTGCCGCGAGGCCCGCAAGACTCCCTCCTTCTGTGCAGCATTCAGGAAGCGCGCGATCACCGCCCTGGGCCTACTGTCGCCAGATCTGTATGGCCCCAACCGATGTGCTCGCTCTAAGACGATGTCACCCAGCTCAGCTTCCAGAGGTAGGTTTGTAGGCAGCCACCGTTCCAAATACTGCCGGAGGTCCTTTTCCTGCACCGACTCCTCTATACCGATGAAGCGTAGGTTATTCCGCCGACTCCGGTTCTCGAGGTCTTCTAGCTTTTCCTCGTGCTTTGCCAGGGCCTCCTCCAGCTTCTTGATGCGGGCCTCGTCCTGCACACGCGTGTCCTCGAGGGATCCAATGCGGTGCTCCGCTTGCTCCACCCGGCAGGTGAATTCCGAAACCGCCTTAGCCACCGCATTGATTTGCGATGCTAATCCTCCCAGGCGGTCCTCCAATGCCTCCACCACTGCCTTCAAGACCTCTGCCACCATCGCCGTCGCGGCCGCCGGCAACTGCCCATCCGGAGCCCCTTCCGCCATTTTGGTTTCTCCTCCTCGAGGCCTCTCTCGCCGGAGAGTTTTTGTTGCCATGGGGTCACTCTCCCCCAAGGATCACAGAGCCAAATGCCCCCACTCAAGGTAAATGCTCTCCCCCACGCTCGAATAAACCAAGGGCTATGAAACAAGTTAAATGACCGGGGGGGAAAGAGCGGGCTCTGGAGCTAAGGAGGAGACGTCCTACTCAGCCCACCATGTCACCGGAAGCTCGCATCTACACTTTTATACATCCAATGCAGCATTTTTTAACCATTCTCCATTAGATTAGATGGGACTGATAATTTTGCAGTTTATAAAAGGGTCCCACCATTCTCCTTCCCTGAATGCCTCTGTCAGATCTACCTCCCAGGCCCTAATATGTGCCGACTTCCCCTAAATTGGAGAAAAAGCAAAAGGCACTGCTACAAGAAAATAGTTCTACACCTGTGAGTACTAATCTTCTGAAATAAACTCTAAATCTTGGGGAAAAATGGAATTCTTTGGGTTAAAAGTGACAGATCTGTGTATTTTATTTATTCAGTGTTTTTGCTGAGTCAGTCAGGTCTTAGTACCACCAGACAGCTTTGGATTTAAGTCTAAGCAGAGCATAGCTTAGCAAAGAAAGCCAATTAAGAATAAATAGACTCTAAAATTTGTTTCTAGAGAGCTTTTCATTTCAATCAAATCAGAATATCGCTTCAACATAGAAAGTTAAACAGAGTAAATTCCAAGGGTTGCAGAGCAGAGATGGCATCCATTTGTCCAAGAAAGGTCAACACGTCTTTGGTAGTAGACTGGCTAATCTACTGAAGAGGGCTTTAAACTAGATTCATTGGGGATGGGTGAAGAAAGCCCCTAGGTAGGTGATACATTAACTACCTTTATGGAAATGGGTAACAGGGGTAACATATGAAAAGCAGTGTGTATAAATGCCCATAGCATGGGAAATAAGATCCCTGATGTTGAAGCTTTGGTGGGAGTGGCCGACTTGGATTTAGTGGCAGTTACAGAAACATGGTTCACAGAAAACCATGATTGGGATGTAACTATACCTGGCTATACTTTATTCAGAAAGGACAGGGTAGGAAGAAGGGGAGGAGGAGTGGCACTATATGTAAAAACTACTATTAAAGCTTTGGAATTACAGAGCTTAAAAGGGAGAGAGGAGGCATTGTGAGTTAAACTAGAAAGAGGGAAAGTGAAATCTATTTGCATTGGTGTGATATACAGACCTCCCTCACAAGAGGAAGAGGTGGACAGGGAGATAACTGAAGACATACGCAGCATTGCTAGGAAAGGGGAAGTGCTACTGATAGATTTCAATATGCCAGATGTTGATTGGCACATTCCTGCTGCAGTATCATCTAGAAGTAAGGAGATCCTGGATTCTCTACAGGGAGAACTGTTCAGGCAATTGGTAACAGACCCCACACGTGAAGGGGCCATACTGGACTTGGTACTTACCAATGGTGAAAGTGTTTCTGATGTTGTAGTGGGAGATCATTTTGCATCCAGTGATCACCAGATAGTGTGGTTCAGTATTAGGACTAGGGCTGTTAGAATCCATTCAAAGGTGAGGATCTTAGACTTTAGGAAGACTAAGGGGCTTGTTTATAAAGCCGTGGTAGCGATTCGCGATCGTTATCGGAGCCACGGAAATCAATGGGGCCGCGGCTCCGATAACGATCGCGAACCGCTACTGCGGCTTTGTAAACAAGCCCCTAACTTTGCCAAGATGGGCCAATACCTCAGGGAGTCATTAGTGGGATGGGAACAGCTGGGGGATGTAGAAAAACAGTGGGCAAAACTGAAAGGGGATATTTTAAGGGCAACCAACCTTTTTGTTAAAATGTTAAATAAAGATAAAAGGAAAAGGATACCGCTATGGCTTTCGAAAGAAGTAGCTGAAAAAGTGAAGAAAAAGAGGGAGGTCTTCATGAAATACAAGAGATCACAGAGAGAGGAAGACAGGTATCTATTGTGGAAAAACTTAGAGAAGCTAGCAAAGTAGTCAGGAAGGCAAAGAATCAAAAGGAAGAGGAAATAGCCAATGCAATAAAATGGGATAAGACATTTTTCAGATATGTTAGTGAGAAAAGGAAGGGCAAAAGTGGTATTGTCAGACTCAAGGGTGCAGGGGAGGAATATGTAGAAGCTGATGAGGATAAAGCGGAATTGCTTAACAAATATTTTTGTTCTGTGTTAACAGATGAAGAATCAGGAGCAGGACCTCAGAAAACACCCACAAACAGGAACAGAAGCGCGGGACATCTTGAACAATTTTCAGAAGACCGTGTTTGTGAGAAACTAGCTCAACTTAAAGTAGACAAAGCGATGGGACCAGATGGGATACATCCTAGAATACTGAGGGAACTTGGGGACGTTCTAGCAGCTCCACTGACGACCTTTTCAATGCCTCGTTGGAGTCGGGAGTGGTGCCAAAGGACTGGAGAGAGGCTCTTGTGGTGCCTTTACACAAAAGCGGAAGTAAGGATGTGGTTGAAAACCACAGGCCGGTTAGTTTAACTTCGGTGGTGAGTAAATTACTGGAAACGCTGCTGAAAGAGAAAATAGTGAGGTTTCTGGAGTCCAGCGGATTACAGGATCCGAGGCAGCATGGATTCACCAGAGGCAGGTCTTGTCAAACAAATCTGATTGATTTCTTTGACTGGGTGACCAGGGAGTTGGACCGAGGGAGAGCCCTAAATGTGGTGTATTTAGATTTCAGTAAAGCCTTTGACACTGTTCCTCACAGGCGACTTATAAAAAAACTGAACACCCTAGGGATGGACCCTAAAATTACTGCTTGGGTTGGAAATTGGTTTAGTGGGAGGCGACAAAGGGTACAGGTAAATGGAGCTCACTCTAAGAAGCAGAGGTTACCAGTGGTGTACCCCAGGGACCTGTCTTTGGTCCAATTTTTTAACATCTTTATTAGTGATATAGTGGATGGGCTGTTGGGTAAGGTTTGCCTTTTTGCGGATGATATCAAAATCTGCAATAGAGTAGACACCCAAGAATGTGTAGATAACTTGAGGAGAGATCTAGCTAAGCTTGAAGAATGGTCTTGAATTTGGCAGTTGAGATTTAATGTTAAAAAATGCAAAGTCATGCATTTGGGCTGCAGCAAACCAAGGGAACAATATAGTATAGGGGGTGAAGTACTTTTTTCCACTAAAGAAGAGTGGGACCCAGGCATGATTGTGTCTGATGATCTTAAAGTAGCTATACTGGTAGAAAAGGCGGCAGCAAAAGCTACAAGGATGCTTGGGTGCACAGGGAGAGGAGTGGCCAGCAGAAGAAAGGAGGTGATAGTGCCTCTGTCTAACTCTTTGGTGTGACCTCATTTGGAGTATTATGTGCAATTCTGGAGACTGCACCTTCAAAAGGATATAAAGAGGCTGGAATCAGTAGAGAGGGTGGCTACTAAAATGGTTAGTGGTCTTCATTATAAAGCATATGAGGACAGACAAGGATCTTAATATGTACACCTTACTGGAAAGGTGAGATAGAGGGAATACAATTGAGATGTTTAAATACCTCTGTGGCATAAATGCACAGGAGGAGAGCCTCTTTTGATTGAAAGCAAGCTATGCTATGAGGGGATATGGAATGAGGGTGAAAAGGGATAGATTCAGGAGTGATATGCGGAAATATTTCTTTTCGGAAAGAGTGGTGGATCCATGGAATAGTCTCCCAGTGGAGGAGGTAGAGATGAGGACAGTATCTGAATTCAAAGAAGCATGGGACAAACACAGAGGATCTCTAAAGGAAAAAAGGGGACTGTTGTAGTGGTTGATATGGAAGGACAGACTAGATAGGCCATGTGGTCTTTTTCTGTCATTATGTTTCTATGTTTTCTAAGAACAAAATTTCTGTACATTGTCATGGTGGCAGCCCCTAGTGGCCAGGGGCGGTAAGGGCATGCTCCATGATATATTTATTTTCCAGGAGCGTGGGGTGTATGTAAGGCAAAAATGGAGATTGGCCTTAGGTATTTCAGCTCCTGGTGTGAACTCAATAATCAAGCCAAGAGTGTAGGGAAACAAGGCTTTTATTTCCCCTCTGTGCAAGGGTTCATTAAGACACTAGAAAATTAAAGAATGTCCTTTGTTTGTAAAGGTGCCAGTATTAAACAGGTTAACTAATTGTTAGTATCTTCACAATTAGTGCCAAGGTTAACTGGAGGAATTCACTTCATTCCAAAGCAACATCAATTAAACAAGTTTCTTCTTATTTATACAGTGGCTATAGATTCTAGACTGGTGGCTATGCACAAACCACAATCCATATCTTCTGCCTGAGGAATGGGGATAGCATTTATATCTTCAATTTCCATAGATTCTGCTCCACTACATTCCCCTCTGAGTAAATACTGTCCCTGGCTGTTACAGCCCTACGTGGACTGTCTCTAGGCTCTTGCCTCCAATAAGACTGTGTTTTAAGTTCTCTTGGTATTTTCTGAAACCACTCTGGTTTCTTCCTTCTTACAAACTGAATACTTGTTTTAGCAGTGCTTCTAGGAGTTAAGCATTCCTTATCAGGAATAAAGCTCTCATACCTTAAGTTTCTGTAGATTGAATCCCTGGAGCTCTCTCCCAAGAACGTCTCTCTTGCAACAGGTTCTCTGCCGGTAGCCTTTGGGCAGGACTGTGCTTTCTGGCAGCTTAGTAAAACCTGGTATGGATTCAACTCTATGCTTCAGTGATAAAGTAGCCTTGCTAAAAACTCCTTTTCCTCGAGTACCTGGTAAAACTTGTCTAGCAGGTTCCAGTGACTGCAGGTCTTCTTCTAAACCTGGTTCTCTGGATACGTCTCTCAGCTTTGGACTCAGGAACGTTGCTTGAGCAGGGAGTGGCACACTCTCCAGCCTGATTGCTTTTCCCAGCAGACTCCCTCTGAACAGCTGCTCTCGTAGCTTGGACCCTCTGAACTCCACCTCTGTGAACTCTGTTCCTTTGGGCTTGCTCAAGGAGGATTCCTTCCCTCAGGTCTCTCCTTCTTTCCTTAGCCGTGCTCCTTGTTCCTTCTCCAAGTCCTTCTCCTTCTCTTAGAGTTGCTCCTTCCCTCAGAGCTGTTCCTCCTTCTCCTGCCCTTGGAGCTGTTCCTCCTTCTCCTGCCCTTGGAGCTGTTCCTCTTTTGCTAGCATTCAGCTTCTGCTTATAAAGGAATCTTTCCTTTGAATCTCCCCGGCTCATTTCCAGGTGCAAGTAGTTAGCTCTCTTAGCCTCATTAGCTCCTGTATGATCACTCCTGCCCCCTCTAGCTGTGCTTTGCGGTAATTGCACATCTAGATCTCTCTTAGAAACAGGGTTTCTTTTCAACTTTGCATCTTTATTAGTACCAGCCTCATGACACATCCCCCCTCTTAAAATATTACGGGCTGAATATTTATCACTATGACAGCACGTAATCCTAGACCTCTTCTGAGCTGACGTAAACAAAGCCAGCCTTTCGTGCCAGAGTCGAAGAACATTTATGTGGTACACTTGTTCATGTCCCTTTGCGTCCCGTATTAGATAGGATGCTGGACCAAGTGGTTTGACCACCATGTAAGGTCCTTTCCATCGGGCTTCAAACTTCGGAGTGGGGCCTGATACCAAGACTATTACCTTCTCTCCAGCAGTTACACATCGGGGCTTGGTATCTCTGTCATAGTACTGTTTTTGCTTTTTCTGACTGTCCTTCAGCTTTTCTTCAGCAAAACGTGAGGTCCGTTTTAACCGGCTTCTTAAACTTCTCAAAAATTGTGGTATCCCAGCTGGTCTTATGGAGGTCACCCATTGGCAGGAGGCGCAGGACTCACAAAAACGTGAGACCTCCTCAAAAACTCCTGGCCAATAGAACCTGGCCAGTATCTGGTCAAGGGTCCCTTGTACCCCTTTGTGACCGCTCACTGGGCGATCATGGGCTAACCTCAGCACTGCAGCTTTAAACGTATTTGGGACTACCAGCTGTTTGCGGATATCTTTAGTCCGTGGGTCTATACTCTCCCTGTATAGCACCCCTTCTTGTTTTATAAACCTTGGGAAAATATTTCTCTTCGTTTGAGCGTGCTCAAATGCTTGTGCTAGTGCAGGGTCATCTCGTTGCTCTCCGGCAAAGGAAGGGAACTTCTCCAAGAGCTCTGCTGGAATCCAGGGTAATTCTTCGCCTGCTTCCAAGTCGGCTCTGCCTTGCGAACGTCCCTTTCTTTCTTTGCGCTTTTCAGCTTTTGTCTTTCTGTCCCTATCCGGAGGGGCATTTACTAAATCCTCATGGGATGGGAGCTCATCTAAACTTTCTTCCCTAGAACATGAGGGTTCCTCCGAAGCTTTCGTCTGGTTGCGAGTGGAGACGAAAACTTCTCTGGGGTTTAGACCCTCCTCTAAGCATCTTTCAAACTGTGGCCAGTCTCTACCTAAGACTAGCTCTTTAGGTAATCTGGGCACTACAGCTATCATCATTCTTTTCTCTATTCCCAAACCTCTTACAAGTAAGTTATACACAGGATAAAAGGTGGCAGCGCCATGCACACATTTTATCTTGACTCTGCCCTCTGGTTGATCTGGGGCGGACGCAGCTTGCTCTTTGATAACAGACCAGAGCTGGCGCGAAATCATCGTCTGGTCCGCGCCAGAGTCAAGAAGAGCTTTGGCAGCTACTCCTTGTACAGTTACATCAAGTACAAATCCTTCAGACAACATTTCTCTGTTCTCCCCCATGAGAGCAGTACGTACTCGGCACTCATTCATAACATGTCCCATTTTTCCACAGCCAAAACATCTTTTTTAGAATGACTTTTCTCTACATTCTTAACATTTTTCCTGTTTTGCGTTTTAAACTGTGAGAGACTTCCTGATGCCTGCTTGAATGTCGCTACTGCCATCTTTGCACCTTCCCCAGTACACTGGGTGGCTAATTCGGCCTCTAAATACCTTTCAGTTAAGGCAATAGCCTCCGCAGTAGAGCGACAATTCTGTAGGATAAGGAAGCTCTTTATACTACTGGGTATTGCAGTCATGAACTGCTCAAGGATTATCATATCCATCAGCATTTCAAGGGTTTTTTCACTAGGCCTTAGCCACTTCTCGGCTAAGCTCTTCAGCCTGTGACCTAATGCTTTAGGCGTTTCACCTATTTCAAGGTGTGCCGCACGTAGCTTATGATTATAGATGAGAGGAGTCAGACCCAGGCGCTCCCTGATGGCCTTCGTTACCCTCGCTATAATTGTTTGCTAACGAAGCGGGCATTGCCCTATAGGCTGACAGTGCCTCTCCTGTGAGGGAAACTGCCAATCTAATGGACCACTGCTCTTCCGGCCAACCTACGGAACGAGCTATTCTTTCAAAAGACTCCAGGAAGTCATCCACGTCATCATTCACCCCTAACTTCCCCAAAGTTAGCGAGTTGTAGGACCCTAGTCCTACCGGACAGTTGCCCAGTCCTGAGCTCTGCTTTAGATGTCCTGCGGCTGCTTCCTGTGTCTTTTGTTGATGGCCTAGCCAGGTTTCCAGCATCTGCAAGACTGGCTTCTGCTGTTCCTGCATGGCCAGGATTGCATGCTGCTGTGTTTGCGCAGCCAGTTCGCCTTGCTTGTTGAATTGCATAGCCATCCAGCTGAACTCTCGCTGCTCCATGGCAATGAGATCCCCTAGAAAACAAAGAGAAACAAGGAAAAACCCAAGTGCGGCTGTACCAGAATCAGCCCTACACCTTTTTTTTTTCTCTTTTTAATTTCCCCTTTAAACTTTAACTTGTATCCAATCAAGTCATGCCCTTCTACCTGTTACCTGGTAGAAGTGTAGACTCCAACTCTCAGGCAAGGGTGGTGCTGCTCTGCATTGTAGCACTCTGCCACTGTAGTCAGCAACCTCGCCTTCCCTTCCGAATTCTCTTCAATCCGGTCCGGGTTTTCCTCACCTCCGGTCCAGGTTTTCCTCTTTTTTTTTTTCAAGCTTAATACTGGTAATTTTTCTTTTCTTTCCAGTATGTCTTAGGTTGATAACTAAAATCCAAACAACTACGCCATTATGTCATGGTGGCAGCCCCTAGTGGCCAGGGGTGGTAAGGGCATGCTCCACGATATATTTATTTTCCAGGAGCGTGGGGTTTATGTAAGGCAAAAATGGAGATTGGCCTTAGATATTTCAGCTCCTGGTGTGAACTCAATAATCAAGCCAAGAGTGTAGGGAAACAAGGCTTTTATTTCCCCTCTGTTCAAGGGTTCATTAAGACACTAGAAAATTAAAGAATGTCCTTTGTTTGTAAAGGTGCCAGTATTAAACAGGTTAACTAATTGTTAGTATCTTCACAATTAGTGCCAAGATTAACTGGAGGAATTCACTTCATTCCAAAGCAACATCAATTAAACAAGTTTCTTCTTATTTATACAGTGGCTATAGATTCTAGACTGGTGGCCATGCACAAACCACAATCCATATCTTCTGCCTGAGGAATGGGGATAGCATTTATATCTTCAATTTCCATAGATTCTGCTCCACTACATTCCCCCTCTGAGTAAATACTGTCCCTGGCTGTTACAGCCCTACGTGGACTGTCTCTAGGCTCTTGCCTCCAATAAGACTGTGTTTTAAGTTCTCTTGGTATTTTCTGAAACCACTCTGGTTTCTTCCTTCTTACAAACTGAATACTTGTTTCAGCAGTGCTTCTAGGAGTTAAGCATTCCTTATCAGGAATAAAGCTCTCATACCTTGAGTTTCTGTAGTTTGAATCCCTGGAGCTTTCTCTCCCAAGAACGTCTCTCTTGCAACAGGTTCTCTGCCGGTAGCCTCTGGGCAGGGCTGTGCTTTCTGGCAGCTTAGTAAAACCTGGTATGGATTCAACTCTATGCTTCAGTGATAAAGTAGCCTTGCTAAAAACTCCTTTTCCTTGAGTACCTGGTAAAACTTGTCTAGCAGGTTCCAGTGACTGCAGGTCTTCCTCCAAACCTGGTTCTCTGGATACGTCTCTCAGCTTTGGACTCAGGAACGTTGCTTGAGCAGGGAGTGGCACACTCTCCAGCCTGACTGCTTTCCCCAGCAGACTCCCTCTGAATAGCTGCTCTCGTAGCTTGGACCCTCTGAACTCCACCTCTGTGAACTCTGTTCCTTTGGGCTTGCTCAAGGAGGATTCCTTCCCTCAGGTCTCTCCTTCTTTCCTTAGCCGTGCTCCTTGTTCCTTCTCCAAGTCCTTCTCCTTCTCTTAGAGTTGCTACTTCCCTCAGAGCTGTTCCTCTTTCTCCTGCCCTTGGAGCTGTTCCTCCTTCTCCTACCCTTGGAGCTGTTCCTCTTTCTCCTTCCCTTGGAGCTGTTCCTCTTTTGCTAGGATTCAGCTTCTGCTTATAAAGGAATCTTTCCTTTGAATCTCCCCGGCTCATTTCCAGGTGCAAGTAGTTAGCTCTCTTAGCCTCATTAGCTCCTGTATGATCACTCCTGCCCCCTCTAGCTGTGCTTTGCGGTAATTGCACATCTAGATCTCTCTTAGAAACAGGGTTTCTTTTCAACTTTGCATCTTTATTAGTACCAGCCTCATGACAACATGTAGATAATCATAGTTTAATGGAAGACAGCCAATATGGCTTTAGCCTGGGAAAGTCTTGTCTTACTAAGTTATTATATTTTTTGGAACGTGTAAATAAGCAGTTAGACAAAAGATGGGTCAGTCAATGTAGTGTATCTGGATTTTCAGAAAGCCTTTGACAGGGTCTCTCTTGAGAGACTATTGGCGAAATTAAAAAGTCATGGGATAGGAGGCAGTGTACTATATTGTGGATCAGGAACTGGTTTAAAGATAGAAAGCAGATAGAGCTAAACTGCCAATTTTCCCAATGGAGAAAGGTGAATAGTGGAGTACCCCAGGGATCTGTGCTGCTTTTTAGCATTTTCATAAATGATCTCGAAATTTGAATAATGAGTGAGGTAATCAAATTTGCAGATGACACAAAATTATTCAAAGTTGTTAAAACTCAAGAAGATTATGAAAAACTGCAAGAGGATCTTAATAAATTGGCTGGACATTCAAATGGCAGATGAAATTTAATGTGATCAAGTGCAACTTATACACCTAGGAAAGAACAACCCAAACTATGGTTACACAATGCAAGGTTCCACATTAGGAATCACCACTCAAGAAAAAGATTTAGGCGTCATCTTGATAACATGTTGAAACCCTCTGCCTAGTGTGCAGTGGCAGCCAAGAGAGCAAATGGAGTGCTAGGAATCATAAGTAAAGGAATGGAGAATAAAACAAAGGATATTATAATGCTTCTGTATCGTTCCATGGTGCGACTGCACCTCGAATATTGTGTGAAATTCTGGTTACCGTATCTTAAAAAGGATATAGCAGAATTAGAAAAGGTACAGAGAAGAGCCATCAAAATGGTAAAGAGGATGGAAGGATACCCCTATGAGGAGAGGCTAAAAAGGTTAGTGCTCTTAAACATGGAAAAAAGACTGCTGAAGGGAGATATGATGGAGGTCTATAAATTAATGAATGGAGTGGAACGGATAAACGCAATTAGATCGTTTATGCCATCAAAATGTAGAAAAACTAGGGGACATGCCATGAAGCTACAGTGTAGTCCATATAAGACCAATAAGAGAAAATATTTTTTCACTCAACGCGTAATCAAACTCTGGAATTCATTACCGGAGGATGTAGTAAAAGCTGTTAGTGTAGCTTGATTTTAAAAAGGTTGGACAAGTTCGTGGAGGAAAGGTCAATAAACCATTATTAAAGGGGACCCAGGAAATCCACTGTTTGTGCCAATACAAGCATTGAGGAACCTTTGTCTTCTGAGGAAACTACTAGGTACTTGTGACCCAGCTTGGCTACTGTTGGAAACAGGATACTAGGCTTGATGGACTTTGGTCTGACACAATATGGCATATCTTATGTTCTTATATTCTTACAGCCGTGATATCAGACCTTACAATAAAGCTCTTTGAATGGTGTCCACCTCGCCAGTAGATCTTTCATAACCTCCTGCTTAGACACAAAGGGGTATGTTTACTAAAGTGCAGGGTTTAACGCATGATAAGAGTGCCATGCTACAAAGTAGTATGGGCTCCCATGCTAAAATCCTGTGCTAACCAGATAGCATGTGTAGAGACGGGGACTGGGTGGGTCAGGGGGTAGAACATAGGTGTTGACAGTAACTTACAGTTACTGTGGGCATTAGTAGTTTGCACCAACTGCGCTTGCTGCCCATTTGTGTGGGTGCACTTAATGCCACCTCTATGCACCAAGCTAACTGCAGGGGAACAGATGCATGTACCTTGAAGTCTGCATGGGCCCCCCATGCTGGTTATGCAGCCCATATGCACATTACCAGTGCAGGCTTTAGTCAACATGCTCCTAAATACCTAATTTGAAGATATTGCAAATGATCTCTCTTAGGGAGATCATCATAAAATGGGTTTGCTTATTATGGTGTTCAACTGTGTCACTGGGAGGGGGGAAGGGGGGATTGGTCGGTAAGCTCCTCCCCACTCCCCACCATAACCAATCCGGCCACCTCAGCAACTTCAAAACTAAAGAGCGCACCGGTGCCAGGCACAGACGAGGAACTGGCCAGCCCAACCAGCAGCATCAGTGGGAAGCAGGAAAGTGAGCTCCTCCCTGCTCCCCACTACCATCAATCTGGCCGCCTCAGCATCTTCAAAATGAAAAGAATGCACCCAAGCACTGACAAGGGACCGGCGAGCCCAACCAGCAGCATCAACAGGAAAGTGAGCTCCTCCCCACCACCGCCACCGCCAATCCGGCCGCCTCAGCAACTTCTGAACTAATGAGTGCACCTAGGCACCAACGAGGGACCCGTGAGCCTGACCAGCAGGAATCGGGAAGGTGAACTCCTCTCCACTCCTCACCACCACCAATTTGGCCCACCTCAGCAACTTCAAAACTAAAGAGCGTGCCCAGGTGCCGATGAGGGACTGGCGAGCCCAACCAGTGGCATCAGTGGGAAGCGGGGAAGGTGAGCTCCTCCCCGCTCTCCATCACCTTCAATCCGGCCACCTCAGCAACTTCAAAACTAAAGAGCACGTGAAAGGGCCCTTAGGCGTGGCTCCAGAGTGCCTCATCCACAGGGATCAGTATCCCCACACATCACCACCCTTCGACCTGATACAACATGAATCACAGAATTCAGCTACCCCATTTCTCTCAAACCAGAGTCCTATGTAAGTACACAAATTGTACACTATGGCTCAGGCTTATAACATCATATACACCCCTCCACACACACATACACACTCTACACACACTAAATACTGCCAACCAACAACATTCTACACCATTGCAACCACTGCTGCTCTCAATTCAACAGTCACACTACTTGATTGCTGCTAACCAAGCACGCCACGGGACATACATCATGCATAATCTTGCCCCACTTTTCCTCATACTGCTCACCAGTTACACTACAACACTAGCTTACACACCAACTACACCATACATCGTCTCTATAATACAACACCCATACAATTCAAGACTTTAAGCACTACTTCCCAAACCATGAAGCAGAAATACATACAACTTAATCAAAATTCAACCATCCCCTGGCTTATGTCCCCAGCTTCTGAGCTGCCTACCAACCAACCATTCAAGTGCGCTCTCATCAACACGTGCTCTGTTTGTAACAAAATTCCTATTATTACAGACTACATTAAAGAACATTATATTGACTTATTATGCATAACAGAATCATGGTGCGAGGATTCCAATACTATCCTAGTAAACCAGCTCGCCATCTCCTCATACCAAATTTTCAACTGCCCTAGGACCACCAAGAGGAGTTGAGGTGTCCTTATAATTGCTAAAGACAACCTCCAAGATGATTAGTGCAAGCTCTATGAATGACCTGGACATCATCAATACCCACCTCTCTGTATGCCTTGCATACAGATCACCAACAGTTAGCTCCAATGACCTCTCACCACCAATTGAGTAGGCAAGCTCTCACCGCCACAGCAATAAATGGCTCACTCTACTACTGGGTGATCTCAACCTACTCACTGCATCCAAAGACACTCCATACCTTTTATCCAAGCAAGGGAAGCACTCCAGCTCCAGAAAATCATTTCAGAACAAACACATTCCAGGGGTGGAACTATAGACCTTATCTTTACCTCAGCCAGCTGGCCATATCAACAGCTTTCATAAATGACTCAAAACTCTGGTACCTTGGTCAGATCACAACCTACTCACTTTCTTCCTACCAAATCTGACCACCGCAACCACCTATAAAGTTCCATCAAGTCACTCAAGGAGGTTTCGGACATTTGAAAGAGATTCCTTCATCAACAACATTCTGCCCATGGCCACAGATGATCCAAACAACCTTGACTCCTTAATACTCAAATGGAATGACTGTATTTCCTCCTATGGCAGTAATCCTGCCAGCCCACATGGTTTCAAGAGAACTCACAGTGTTCTCTGGTTCACACCTGACCTAAAAACCCTGAAGAACAAGCTGAGGCAACTAAAGCGCAAATGGAGGCATCACAAGGATCCATCTAACTACTCAGCATATATTTATTTATTTATTTAACGTCATTTATATACCGCCTTATCCTACAATCAAAGCGGTTTTCACAGCAAACAATCAAGGGGTGGGCAAGTGTTATCATGCAGTGGTGAGTGTTTGTGTGTTAGTGGTGGGGGTGGGTGATTAGGTGTGATCTCTACCTAGTGCGCTATATACATCGTGAGCTATAATACATTCAGTTGTACTGACTTAGGGTGGGGGAGGGACTGGAGTCTGTCTTGGTTGGTTACTCAAGGTGTATGACCATAATGTTCGATGAACAGGGTTGTTTTCAGCTGTTTTCGGAAGTCCTTGAGGTCTGTGTTTAGTCTCAGTTCATCTGGGAGGGTGTTCCAGATGGATGGAGCAGCCAGGGAGAGTGCTCGTTGCGTGGTGTCCTTCCGGGTCTTGGCGAAGTCTTTTGGTATGCTTACACGATTGGAGGTGCCTCTTCTCCTTGGACGCGTGCTTGTGTCGGGATGTATGAGTGTGTGTAGGCTTATGGCAGATGTGTGTTGTTTGATCTTGAATATATAGCCACCGAGTATGAATGCTGCAAACTCACCTTTCTCAAAAGGAAAGAATACCATACCAACCTAATTAGATCCTCATTTAATCGGCCTAGGGAACTTTTTGGCGGTCTTAAAACACAACTTCTAGCAAGCCTTACGCCACACTGTTCCCTGATGACATGGCACAATTTTTACAGTCTAAACAATCAATAATCATCATCATCATCATCACAGTCTATCAGACCAGTGAATCCATCAGTGCCTCAGGTAACCATACCTGGTCAAGATTCAGCCCTCCATCCACCCAGCAAATCAAAAATATTATATCAAACTTTAATAGCACAACCTCTCCTCTTGACTCCTGTCCTTTCTGCTGGAACAAAATCTCGAGGCACAACCTCATCCTGACCATCCTTCGGGCCTCATTATCTCTGGGCTACATGGCAAAGGCTAAAAGCAAGCCTCCATCAGACCATTAATAAAAAATCTGATAGCTGACTCTTCATCCCCATCCTCATACAGACCAATCTCAAGTATCCCATCCTTAGCTAAAAATCATCGAAAAAGTGGTGCAAATACAAATGCAAGATTAGATTGACGCCTATGCCCCCCTTGACCATCAGCTTAAAACTCTTTCACAATACGGAGGCCTTACTAAATGCTCTTCTGGATACCTTAATCAAGAGTACCGAAAAAATCTCTCAAGGATTCATTCTCATTTTCTGGACTTCTCGGCCGCCTTTGACTCTGTTATACATGAGCAACTCATTGCACGTCTGCACTCAATTGGCCTAAGAGATACAGCACTACAATGGTTCTGCTCCTACCTGGTAGACCAATATCAACAAGTTAAAACAGGATCAGAAACTTCTTGCCCTTTCAGCTTACACCAAGGCCTACCCCAAGGCTCCACCCTTTCCTCCTTGATGTTCAACATCTTCATCCAACCACTATGCAGCATTATTCGGTCACAATACCCTCTACCATTTATACGCTGATGACATTCTAATCTATGTTCCATTTTCCATTAATGACCCAGACTTCTCCACAATTGGACAATGCCTGGAAGCAGTCAAATGGCTGAGCCACCGCAATTTGCACATCAATCCTAACAAGACAGAAGTCCTTCCTATATTCTCTCTCCACCATCCACAATTAACTTGGCCAACAGGTAAAGGATCAAGTAAAATACCTGGGCATTATATTAGACCAAAATATTAATTTCCAAGCCCACATCAAACAAACCATCAAATCTGCATAGCTCAGAATGAAAGCAATCCAGAACCTTCGGCCATTGTTGGACCAGTCTGATTTCAGAAACGTCTATGAGGCCCTCATCACCCCAATACTTGACTACACAAACATCATCTAACAAGGACTCACAAAAACCACTCTTCTCCCTCTATAACTCGCACAAAATGCAGTTGCCAGAATAATTGCAGGCTCCGTTCGATGCGCACACATCACCCCTGTACTACAGCAGCTCCATTGGCTCCCCATCTAAGTATAAAGTCTCCCTCATCACATTCAAGATCATCCATTAATCTCTCAGTGGACATCCTTTGGCCTGTCATACTCAAACTCCTTGATAACAGATCAAGAAGAAAAGCCATCCACAGTCTCCTATCATACCCGACCTCATTCTCCCACTCTAACCTTGCTGCCTCCAGCAGAGTATTCTCCTTCTACGCACCCATGACTTGGAATTCCCTCACCCTAGAGATTCGTTCCTTGACAAACATTGGGGAGTTTCGATGTAAACCGAAGATCTACCTCATTTCAGAGCACTTTGGTTCAGATACCTAATGACTTATTTATACTACCTCCAACCAACTAGGTCTCACTTTCTCTCTCATATTTCCTGCCTGTATAAATGCTCACACATATCTCCACCGTTACATATTGTCAGTTATGCACCGTAAGTCACTTCTTTATAAGTTGCTTATTAATTTTGCTGTGTGTGCTTACTTATTAACTGTTGTATGTAGAATTACCATTGTCTAATCGTTAAATTTGTTAACTACGTTCTATGTAAAGTTATGTTTGTTAAACCTGTTCCATGTAAACGACTGTGACTGATAGATAGAGCGGTATAACAGAACTGCTAAATAAATAAATAATGCTCATCATTTGAATTTTCTGTGTGATAGAGAGATGTAATTTTTGAATTTTAATTTTTAACTTTTTAATTTTATTGGTATTATGTGAAGTACTGTTATGCGTTATGATTGTTGTGAATCGCTTCAGGCCTTTCATGATAGAAGCAAACAAATAAAATAAATCAAGCAAGCATTTTTAGATTTTCAAAAGCAATTATCTCCCCTCCCTCTTTCATGAGCAGTTGGTCCTACCTCTGTAATCCCCTATCCCTCCATTCCCCAAATGTTCTATATATCAGGCCAGGAGGAAAGTCTTTACTAAAGTTGTTGTCGTTGTTAAGTGCCGTCGAGTTGGTGTTGACTCATGGTGACCCTCTGGATAGTTGTCCTAAATTGTGTTCGGTCTTCAGTCAGGCGGCTCATTGTTGACAGACTAGCAACCTGTAGCTGCTGTTCTTATATCAATCCATCTCATTGCTGGCCTTACTCTTTTGTGTTGACCTTCTATCTTGCCAAGCATGTTGTCTTTCTCTAATGATCTCTCTCTTCGCATGATGTGTCCAAAGTATAAAAGTCGAAGTCTTATCATCTGAGCTTCTAAAGAAAGCTTAGGTTTGATCGCCTCTAGTACTGACTTGTTTGTTCTTCGGGCAGTCCATGGTATACACGGTATTCGTCGCCAGACCATAATTCAAAGGCATCAATTTACTTCCTGTCTATCTTTTTCACTGTTCAACTTTTGCATCCATATGACATCACTGAAAATGTCATGGCTTGAACAAGTCAAATCTTTGTATGGAAAGGGAAATCTCTGTTCTTGAGAATCTTGTCTAGGTCCTTCATAGCCATTCTTCCAAGATCAATGCGCTGTCAGATTTCTTGACTGCTTGTTGCTTCTTTTTTGATAGTTGATCCAAGTAGGTTAAAGTTGTCCACTATTTCAATTTCATCAACAATGAACTTATCGATTTTGCCAGTTATCATGATCTTTGTCTTCTTTACATTATGGTGCAGGCCCATTTTAAGACTATGTTCCTTGATCTTGAGAAGCAAATGTGTCAGATCGTCTTCACTTTCAGCCAGTAATGTTGTATCATCAGCATAGCGAAGGTTGTTGATGAGTCTTCCACCAATCTTCACACCTCTTTTGTCTTCATTCAATCCTGCTTCTCTGATGATTTGTTCTGCATATAAATTAAAAAGGTAGGGGGAAAGTATGCAGCCTTGTCATATACCTTTGCTGATTTTAAACCATTCTGTTTTTCCTTGTTCTGTTCGAACTATTGCTTCTTGATCAACATAAAGATTGTGCAAGAGAATGATCAGGTGCTCTGGTATACTGTGGTGAGGAGAGCTCCCAGGAAGAGATGGAAGTGGAAGAAAACCCTGTTTTTCCCTTTAAAACAAGTGACAGTTCAGTTGTGCACAGTGCTTGCAATGCAGGCAAGAAAAAAACTCAGCTCTCTGCTAAGGCCAGGCCACGCCCTAGTTCAGACGGGGAGCCAAGCTTGCTCAGTGATTGGTCACACCTGTGCAAAGGCAAGGGAGTGCCCGGCAGCAAACGGTTTTTAAAAACACACTCAGAGCAGAGAGGAGAGACACAGACAGGGGACACACAGGACACACAGGAGAGAAGGGACACACACACACACAGGAGACGCAGCAGAGAGAGCAGAGCCAGCAGGTCCAAGAGAAGCTGGAAAAGAATAGATCTGCAGACAGAGCAACAGAGGCACATGAAGGAGAAACTCTGAGAGATCCTGGAAAGGGAGAAAGCCACTCTCTTGAAAGTTTCCTTGGAACCTATCTGGGAAGGCGTGGAGAAAGGCACCAGATGGCTGAGTTCCATAGCCTGAAAGATATCAGGAGGAAAGGAATCAGTAGCTGTCTGAGAGACCTGCCCCAAGGTAAAGCCAGTACATGTAAACCTGAACAGCTTGCAGAGAAACAGTTTGCTTCCGCTAGTGTCCAGGAGCCAGTCCTAACGTCTGCTAAGAGGTAGGTGGATAGTTTTATGTATGAAGAGAACCGAAACCCAGATAAGAGCAGAGAAACTGAGCTTTTAACACTAGAAGCCTTAAGAAAACTGTTTGCAGAGAGGAAGCTTTACCCTCCCAATACAAGTGTGCCTTCTCAGGGTGATTTGCTGTTGAAGCAGTTCCAAGAGTTTTTAGAAGACAGGAAGGCTGGGCAAGTTTATAAAACAGGTGGAAGTAAGAAGTACCCGGTGTCCATAGAAGAGATGCAGGTGGATTCTTGTATGCCAGAAGCTGAGTCAGAATTGTCACCAATGGATTGCTCTTTTTGTCTATAGGAGAACTGAGCATTGTTGAACAGGGTTGAAAGACTGTGAAACAATATAGTGACTAATTTCTGTGACTTCCAAGAGTTGGGAAAAGCCAAGACTGTGTTCTACTAAGTATGTGAGCTTCGGAAGCCAAGAAGCTGCCTTTAGTAAAAGTTTGGTTTGGAAAAGAAAACAGCAGCTGTTAAAAAGTTTACCTGATACGTGGAATGACCACAAGAAGCTGTGCTCTGTGAAAGTTTGTTTGAATGAAAGCTGCTGCCCAGTGATAGAAGGTTTTTGTTGCATTTTCCTCTGTTAACCTGATTTACTCTTATGTTGGAGAAGCATCCTTTGGCTTTTGTGTTTTTGAGCTTTAATGCCTCGGAATCCTGCAAAAAAATAAATTTTCTTGCTGCCTTAAACCACCGGTCTCACAACTACATTTGTCCTTATATAAGTAAGCCAACTACAAGTCCCAGAATCCCTCTGGTGACAAACAAGGGAAGCTTTATTTAAAGGGACACTATAGGGCCGCTCTATGCTTGTAAGCCTTCGGGCCCAAGCGAGGGCATCACAATACCCAAGCTTCTTAATGTGGCCCAGAGTTTCTCATGGTTTACACAATCAAAAGTCTTGCTGTAGTCAATAAAGCAAAAATAGATATCCTTTAGGTATTCTTTAGTCTTTTCAGGGCTCCATCTCACATCTGCAATGATGTCTCTTGTTCCTCGCTCTTTCCCGAACCCTACTTGCACTTCAGGAATTTTCGTTCCAGGTATGGTTGTAATTTTTGAATAATCTTCAGTAGAATCTTGCTGGCATGTGGGATCAGAGCAATTGTGCGATAATTTCCACAGTCAGTTGGATCACCAGTATTGGTATAAACACAGATCTTTTCCAGTCAGTTGACCATGATGTTGTCTTACAAATTTCCTGACAAAGCCTTGTAAGTATGGTAACAGCTGCATCAATTGCTGTAATACTTCCATGGGAATGCCATCAATGCCTGGTGCTTTGTTCTTTGATAAGGTTTTCAATGCTGCTTTGACTTCTTCGCTCATCACCAATGGTTCTGGATCATAAGGTACCGGTTGAAACGGCTGTTGGTCCACTTGATCTTTATCATATAAAAACTCTGAATATTCTTTACACACTTTTCTTGATCTTCTCAGCATCATTCAACATAGATCCTTGAGTATCTTGTAACATTCCAATTTGAGGCTGGAATTTTTTCTTTAACTCCCATAGCTTTAGAAAAGCTGATCTTGTTCTTCCAGTTTCTGCTTCTATTTCCTTGCATGCGTCATTGTAGTACTTCTCCTTGGCTTGTCTTGCTGCACGTTGGAAATCTCTGTTGAATTCTGCAATTGCCAAATAGATATAAAGCCTGGCATAGCTGAGCTTGTATCTTACCCTGCATCTTAAGCATAAGTTTAGCAGAAGGATTTTCTTGTCTCAGTGATGGCCTCAGTTTATCTGGCAACCATAAAAGGGTTATTATATGGTATTTCATCAAAGTGCTTCTGTTCAGTCTGCACCCATGTCCTCCTCACGGCTCCTTCTCTCCACCCCAAAATCACTTGTAATTGGGCAGCCACAAAATAGGCCTAAATATTTGGGACACCCTGACTCCCCTCTATTTTATACTGATATATTTCTTGTTACTCTTGGCAGTCTCCTCCAGCAAATTAAACCAAAAATTTTCTTCTGCACATTATTCAATATCTTATGAGGGATTTTAGTAGGAAGTGTAGAGAACAACTAGATCAAAACTGGTAAGATATTCATTTTAATATCTGCAATGTGACCCAGGCAGGAAAGAGTCATTACCACCCTCCACCCCCACCGTTCCCCTCCCCCCCCCCAACTTTCAATTTTTTATAGATCCTGTTCAAGAGAGGCATATAATTCAGTCTAAAATGATTCTGATTCTCTCTTGCCAGTTTAACTTCACCCATTTAAATAAAAATGGATCTCCTCAGTCCTCTTGTCAAATATACCTTTAGGGCTTCCAGTTTTCACCATGTTTTTACCTGTTATTTTAAGTCTTCTACTTTGTCCAGCAGCTTCTAATTTGTTTGTTCCCGTTTCTCTATTACCTTTTATGGCCTAGATGAGTTCCCCATGCTCCTCTGGCCATCAACTGTCTCCCTCTTCTGCATGCCTGCTCAAGTCAGTACCTCTGCTCATTCTGCTATCAGCCCCAGGACCTCATTCTTTCCCATCACACAATCTGAAACCAGGCCTTCATTTCCTGTCTTGTTATGGGAAGACACATATTTACCTCCATCCAGGGCTAGCCCAAGCCAAACCTTCAGCCATGCTCCCTCATCTGTCCCCCAAAGTGGCTCAAGGTCCTACCCCTCTCAGTAGTCCAGCAAGCTCCTTATAAAATACCTCCTTGGAGAGCAATTTCCACCAGCTTTCAAAATGAAAATACGTGCACCTCACTTTTTCTGCGGATACTTTTTCAGACCAAAATTATGTGTGTATCTTTTGAAATACAAAGCATGTGTATTGTTTCAAGCCCTGGGAACACCTCCACTAAATGCAGTAAAAGCATAAGTATTGCAGTGGAAAATTATGGGAATGGCTTTGACATTTGCACTCCAAACTGCTAGAATTGTTGAAGGTAGTACATTTTCTATTACTTTATGTGGTTGGCCTCCCTGTGAACTGTACCTGGAGTAAAGGCAATCAATGGCCAGGATTCTTCCATTGAAACTTTTTTGTTTCATACCAGTTTGGTTAAATAAGTAATGCAGCGATGGTGCTGTGTGCTAAAGCCTCCTGTTCACAACATTTCTGTTACAGACAGTGCCACAAAGCCAGAGAATCAATATCTGTGCATGACCCTCTTACTGTGAAATCATTTAAAACTGGGACCATAATTATTTCTGGGAGATCAGCCAGCAGCCCTATTAGTTCCTGGCAAATGCAGTCGCAGCAGCAGCCATGCAGATAAGGGCGATAGACAAGTAAAGCAGTTGTAAGGACTGAAATTGTAAATGTCAGCCATGATACTGTCAGGAAATGTCGGCAGGGCATGGGGATTCAGGCAGTAGTCTTAGGCAACATAGTGATGTCAGCAGGGCATGGCTACTGTTGTCTATATTCAGAGATGCAAAGGGTGAATCATCCCAAAGAATGAGATTTTTCAGATGGTGCTTCTAGGATATAAATATAGAAATATTTAAGTGTGGCACTGCTTTGCAAAAGAAAAAAGCAACATAAAATGATGTTTGCTCTTGTTTAATGCCTCTATAAAGATATAGACAGAGTGAAAGCAATGCAAGACAACATTCAACGTAATTTGCCCAGTTGCTAAAAGTATACACCTAGGTCTCACAGATCAAGTACTTGTGAGTGCAGGGGAAAGAACTGAGGTAGGAGAAGGTAATAGGCAGGAAGGTGTGCTCAGATTTCTTCCTACCAGTATAGCCACCTGGCTTTTCTCCTCTTAGACTTTCCTTTCAGGAAAGCAATGATTAGGATCAATGCACTAGCACTGAAGCTCTCATGAGTGAGAGAAGGGGCTCAGAGAGTGTGAGAGTAAAAACGCCTTCAAACATATTCCTAAAGAGTGAGGCTTGGCATTTTTGCATATTTCAGTCCCAAAGAATAATAGTCCACCATGCAGCTGCTAAACGGGCTACAAATTCATGGAAGAGTTTTTTGTACAGTTCTTGGAAACAGAGTTTTTCAACAGTGCCCCTTCTATGATAAGAAAAGGTGCAATATTTGTATCAGAGTCCCCATTTTAAAATTCATTTACAGTTTCATTGTTCTCTGACCACAGTTGAACACTGGCTTTCCATTCCTAAGCCAATGGCTTGCCCAATAAAAAGGTATTACCTACAACTTGTTTTTTTGACCTTTATTAGCACATTCCTAAGCTCAAACTGAACACTAAGAAATCTGAAGTTATTCCTTTCCTCAGGCATGGTACTACTGTCCCATGTTTAATCAAACCTAATATATCAAGGATCCCAATAACTAAAGAATGGGAGGAGGAGCCTAGTGGTTGGGGCAAGGTACTTCAGGCCGGAAGGTCGGGGGTTCAAATCCCACTAAAGGACAGCAACCTTGGGCCGGAAGGACTGGGGTTTCTAGTCCCACAGGTGCTCCTTGTGGTCTTGGGCAAGCCACTTAACCCTCCATTGCCCATGTTCCCTGTAAGTATTAGTGTGTGTGTCTCATATCCCCACGTGTTAAATGTATCCCCCACTTGTGTTGTGACCGCTTTGATTGAAGGATAAGGCGGTATACAAAACTGTCTAAATAAATAAATAAATAAGAATTCTGGATAGTTCTTTAGGACTATCTTAGATACCTGACTTCAGAATGCCAATTTTCATTTGTCTAAGAAATCCTTTCATCCTTAGGAAGACCAGCTCAGTCAACCCCAACTTGGGATCAAGGAGCTATGCTTATGCATCCATATATTCATTTTAAAGCAACTTGATTATGGACAATTCTCTTTATTTTGGACCAGTCTCCAAGCTGGCATATGCAACTGATACAAAACACAGCAGTTAAGCTTTTTTATGGTGCTAGGATGTCTTATAAGATCTCTCTTCTTTTGCAAAAGCAACACTGGCTAACTATTCCTCCCACTGTATATTCAAGATCATGTTAGCCTCTTGAACCAACATCTCAGATCTGCTTATTCCCCATTCCTCTTCTCCCTCAAATCCTCACAGAGTAATTTCTTTATTGTTCTTCCACCAAAGAGAAAGCATAGTTACTAACATGTAACAGGTGTTCTCCGGGGACAACAGGAATCAGTCCTCACGTATGGGTTACATCAGCACCGACAGAGTCCTCGCGAGAGCATCTCCCCAGCTTTCAAAGAAAGTCTTTGGGGGATACCACCATGCATGCCCTTCCCGCCCAAGGGTGCCATATTGCTCAGTCAAATGACATAGCTGAAGATAGCAAAATAAAGAATGGTAAAGGAGCACTCCAAGGGGAGGAGGGAGGGTTGTGAAGACAATCGGGGCAGCCCTCTGCGGGCTTAAAAGAGCACGAATCTGCAGCAGTCTCCCTCTTCAGCAGCTGAGCTCTCCCAGGAGGGATTGAGCACCGGCGATCATCCGCTCCGCCTCCAGCCGCCTCATCGGCCCAATCGGGGCAGCCCTCTGCGGGCTTAAAAGAGCACGAATCTGCAGCAGTCTCCCTCTTCAGCAGCTGAGCTCTCCCAGGAGGGATTGAGCACCGGCGATCATCCGCTCCGCCTCCAGCCGCCTCATCGGCCCAATCGGGGCAGCCCTCTGCGGGCTTAAAAGCAGTATCCTCTTCAGGCGTGCCCGCGCCTGAGGGCCTAGCCAGAGGGCCCTTTGGCGCGGCCCTTAGGCGAGGTCCGCTAAAGTATTCCAAGCTACCCGACTGATCGCTACATAGAGCAACACCGTCTTTCAACCAACGTCCCTGCATCCACTGCTATTGTACAACAGCTTGGGACTAAATAAGAAACTGCAGGACCTGCCGCCCCGAACAAAACCTCCAACGGAACCCAGAGACACGCCGAGAGCTCAAGCAAGCACGATACAAGTAGCTGGAGCTCCCCTCGGGTCGAGCTCGCTTCCACTCTCAGCAGACTTTTACATCGATCACAGCAAGTATAACATTGCAAAACGATCTGACTATTACGATTCCACTTAACACACATATCCTATACTGTTGTCAGTAACTTATCCTATATTGCTGTCAGTAACCAATTCCCATTCCCTTAATATAGAAAAACGTACAACTGTGCAACTACCTTACTATCATCGTAACTGTACTTTAGAAATACATTGATCCTAACTGTACTATATAGGTTATTAACGGCAGTACTATACACTGATTGTAGCAGTTGCAGGCAGGATACTGCAACATTGTATCATGGCTTACTGATTGTTACATTATCTCATGGTTACTGTCCCAGTCTCTACGGTTTGTTACATTGTCTCATCATCTGCTGGCTGCCACATTACTTCAGTGTTTGCTTGCTGCGGTACTGTTTCATGTCTTGCTTGCTGCCACATTGTCCAAATACCTACTCATTGTCAGGCAGTAAGTTCAGACCCCGCTGGTAGCCTCCACAGTAGTCAGCACCAGACCCCACTATCTACCAAGCAAAAAACAGCTCACATACTATCCATCCCCCCACGAGGCCAACCACAAGATGCATCCACTACTAGCCCTTGCATGTCTACACCTAGCCACCTGGCTCCCCCACACATCCCACGCCTTTCACACAAGCACCAACCACATCCCAATACTCCGCAATGATGGGAGGAGATGGACGGAGAATCATCAACACCCCCCAAGAGAACCCAAAGACACGCCTTACTCACATCTGCTACACATCCCACTTCAACACATTAAGAAGTCACAATTAGACCGTCAGCAACAGCAACATGCTCTGAAGTGTGCACTCATCAATGCCAGATCAATACGTACTAAATGGCCGATAATCACCGATCTGGTCATGTCCCTTGATCTTGACATCCTCATGATCACAGAGACTTGGCTATCGGAATGCGACAACGCAATCATCAACCAGATGTTACCCACAGGATTCTCAGTCTATGCATGCCATAGAACCAACCAGATAGGAGGCGGAACACTCATCCTGGCCAAAACTTCCCTATGCTTCCAGATGTGCAATGCAACCAGCACAGCCCACCTAGACTCCCTTACTATAACAAATGACACATGCACAATCAACCTACTATACCGAGCACCAACACCATCTCCAGAGGATCTCGCAACAATAATTGGCCTCGCCTGCAACTCAAAAAGACCGCGATCCCAAAACTGGATTCTAGGCGACTTTAACCTGCCTACTCTACAGGAATCTCAAGCCACTGCCTTCCTAGAAGCGCTACAAGATCTAGGGTACGATCAGCTAGTCAATAGTCCAACTCACATCAAGGGAAACAAACTTGACCTGATCTTTGCCCCACAGAATGATAAGGATACCACCGAACCAATGCTACCAACCATAACTCCTGTGCCATGGTCTGACCATAGCCTACTCAAGTTCCAGATACCTATTAACACCTACAACCAAGACTCCCACAAAACCAACACTGCCCACGAAACCTCGCTGAAGCACTTCCGCCCCTTTGATAAAGAAGAGATTCGAGGGAAGATCCTCCCACTTCTCAACAATATACCACACAATCTAGATACGATGGTGTCCACATGGGACGAGAGCCTCAAGACCATCGCATGCATACCAGCCACACATAAAACAAAAAAGAAAAGAGAACACGCACCATGGTATACCAAAGACCTCCGAACTTCACTCCAGGGCCTGCGCAAGCTCGAGAGAAGATGGCGTCGGACTCGATCTACCGAAGCACAAAGTACTTACATCACGCACCTAAAAGCACACCGTGATGAATTAACAAAGAAGCGGAAACAATATCATTCCGACATCCTGAAGCGATCGTTAAACAAGCCCCACGACCTCTTCAATATAGTAAAATCTCTCATAAAAGAACCTCCCACAGACCAATCACATATGCCACAACCCCAGGCATACTCTAACTACCTACAAGCAAAAATAATCCAGACTGGCGCAACCTCAACTAACTATCTACAACCAGGAGTGATCCAGGCTGGTGCAACCTCGAGCTCCGCAAACAACACCCTTCAGCATAACTTACCCCAACCATCACCGCTATCCAATTTCGACAAAATATCACGCAGAGAGATTGAAGACACCATCGCTGCAATCAACCCCACTACTGCACCCAACGACCCATGCCCAGCTCTATGGATAAAGGAGCTGCGATGTGACTTAAGCCAATATCTGAGCGAATTAATAAACCAATCCCTCACAACCGGATCATTCCCACTGAGCCTGAAACAGACATCAATCAGACCACTGCTGAAGAATAACAAGCTGGACCCAACGAAGGTGGAATCATACAGGCCAATTTCAAGTATCCCCATGCTTGCCAAAGTAATTGAAAAGTTAGTACAGCGCCAAATTCAACAGCATATTGATACTGAAGCCCCACTGGATCCTTCCCAGCATGGGTTCAGAGAAGCACACGGGGTGGAAACCCTCCTCACCACCCTACTTGACAACCTAGTCTCCGGAACAGACAAAATTCACCAGGGATGCGCTCTTATCTTCCTCGACATTGCAGCGGCCTTCGATTCTGTGAGCCACGAGATCCTCATACAACGCCTCAGCGAAAAAGGAATTCAAGGGACAGCCCTAGAGTGGTGCAAGTCATACTTGACTAATAGATGGCAACATGTAAGGTCTGGCTCCACAACCTCTGAACCATTTTTGCAAAACCAGGGTGTGCCACAGGGTTCTTCTCTATCTGCATTGATGTTTAACATCTACATGCAGCCCATATGTGCCCTAGCACGTTCATTCAAGGTCAACTGTCTAGCCTACGCAGACGATATCCTCCTATACATCCCATTCAGGACCAACCAACCAGACCTCTCCCCTCTAACAAGCTGTTTTGAGGCAGTAGCAGAATGGCTCAACACACAAAATTTAAGAATCAACTACAGCAAAACAGATGTCCTTTTCATCTCAAGGAACCAGGACTTCACCCCTCCACCCTCCTTAAAAATCGGCGACACAGAACTGAAAACCAAATCAACAATCCGCTACCTGGGCATTACTCTGGACCAACACCTGGACCTGAAAACCCACATAAAAAACACTGTAAAAACAGTATACATGAAAATAAGGACTTTAAAGCATCTCCGACCACTACTAGATTTCAGCGACTACCGATCGATCTATCAAGCATTAATATTACCACATTTTGACTACGCCAACGTAATCCTACACGGTCTCCCCAATCAACACTAGCACCACTCCAGCTCGCAATGAACACTGCTGCGAGAGTACTAACAGGGGCCTCACGGAGAGAGCACATAACACCAGTACTGATGAACCTCCATTGGTTACCTGTTCAAGCAAGAACCCTCCACAAAGTCCTAACCTTGACCTTCAAAGCTTTAAACACTTTGACTCCCACAGCTATCAGCAAGATGATACACAAAGTACCACATAACAGAAACAGAAGACCCACGACACAAAACACCCTGGAGGTCCCAAAGGCAACAACGAAATGCACAAAAGTAACAACAGAGCCTTTACAATTTATGCACCTAGAGCGTGGAATGCCCTCCCCACCTATATACGAAACATCACCCACCTAACCCAATTCAGGAAAGCATTAAAGCACCACCTGTTCACCACATACTACCCTGAATCCAGTCTCTGTAATTATACATGTGGCCCCTCAGACAATCACACGCCACACCTAAACAATCAGACCCAGTATGAAAAAGGTTAATCCACCTGATCCTCAAAAGTAAATAAGATGTTGATAGACCCTGCCTGAAAAAGGTAATAGTGTAAATACAATGTAGATAGTTTCCCCAGTTGTTTCCAAGTTGATTTCCCTGTTTATTGTAAAATTACAACTCAGAATGCCTGTGTTGTATAGTTAATGTTGAATGTAAACCGCGCTGATCTGGAATAGCGCGGTATAGAAGAACTGTTAAATAAAATAAATAAGACTGATTCCTGCTATCCCCGGAGAACACCTGTTACAGGTGAGTAACTATACTTTCTCTGGGAACAAGCAGGAAGTCAGTCCTCACATATGAGACTCCCCAGCTACAGGCTACTGGGAGACCCATAGCAAAAGGTGGGCCCCCTTCAAGGGGAGCTACAAGCAATAGCAATTCAGTCTGGTGTACAGACTACAGCAGGACCCCTGTGTCCGATGAAACCAGCACTCCAATAGCCTAAACACAGAAGGGTTGGAGAGTAGGAGTTGCCTAGTCCCCGAAAAGATTATGGAGCACAGCCTGGCCGAAGGCGCTAGCCTGACGGGATTCTCTTTCCAGGCAGTAATGGGCTGCAAAAGTATGGACTGAAGACCAGGTGGTGGCCCGGCAGATGTCTGCCATCGGGACAGAGCGCAGATTTGCCACCGAAGTTGCCATGGCCTGGACACGATGCACTGTGATGCGAAAGTCCAGCGGGAGCCTCGCCTGCTCATAGGCGAGGGCAATACAGTCTGCCACCCACGTGGACAGAGTACGCTTAGTCACCACTTCCCTCCAGCCTGCTGGGGTCGTAGGATACGAAGAGCTGGGAGGCTTTGCGGTGGTCCCGAGTGCGTTGGACATAGAAGAACAAGGCCCTCCTACAGTCCAAGGTGTGGAGGACCATTTCCGCCTGACTGGCGTGAGATCTCGGAAAGAAGGTAAGAAGTACCACCTCCTGACTGAGATGGAACGAGGATACTACCTTTGGAAGAAATTTGGGGTGCGTGCAGAGCACCACCCTGTTCTTATAGAACCTGGTATAGGGGGCTTCAGCCACCAAAGCTTGGAGTTCGCTAACCCTGCGAGCGGATATGAGCGCAACCTGGAAAACCATCTTCCACGAAAGGTAGCAAGTAGCCAAGGGCTCGAATGGTGGATGGGTGAGCTGCCCCAACACCACATAGAGGTCCCATTCGGTCACTGGAGGGCAAACCGGGGGCTTAGACAAGAGCAGGCCCCGTAGGAAGCGGCCTACAAAGAGGTTGAGCTGAAAGGGGCTTACCATCTACCAGGTGGTGGTGAGCCATCAAGGCATTGAGGTGCACACTAACGGAATTAGACCTGAGTCCGGAGTGAGAAAGGTGGAGAAGGTACTGCAACACCATAGCCACCGGGCAGGAGTAAGAGTCAGCCCTTCACTCAGCAAACCAAGCTGAGAACTTACGCCATTTGAAGGCGTATGCCTTCCTCATAGAGGCCTTACGGGAGGCCAGCAGAACATTCTCCACCTCAATGGGAAGGTGGAGATGGGCCAGGGCTACCCTCTCAGCAGCCAAGCCGTGAGCGAAAGAGACCCCAAGTTGGGGTGTAGGAGAGAGCCCCCCTCCTGAGACAGACGCCCTGGGTCATTCCCTAAGGGGATGGGGGCTTCCACCACCAACTGCAGGAGCAGCGGGAACCACGGTTGCTGGGGCCATCGGGGGGGCTATAAAGATGAGCGAGGCCCTGTTGTGGAGGGTCTTGAATAAGGGCAATCAGCGGCATCGGAGGGAAGGCGTACATGAGGCCCCCCCTCCGACCATGGGACTAGAAATGCGTCCACTGCCACCCTAGAGGGGTGAGCCTGCCAAGAGCAAAAGCGGGGTAAGTGGAAGTTGTCCGGACTGATGAACAGGTCCATCATGGGATCTCCCCAGAGGCCAAAAAGCCGGCTGGCTACCTTGGGGTCCAGCTGCCACTTGTGCGGTCAGAGAACCCTGCTCAGCCTGTCGGCCCGTAGGTTGTCCTGCCCCGGCAGGTACACCACTTTGAGGAAGATACCCTGCTGGGTCACATAAGAAGAGAGGGCCAGCGCCTCCTGACAGAGAGCACGGGAACCCGTGCCCCCCCCCTGCTTGTTCACATAGGACATGGCCACCTGGTTGTCCGTCTGGACCAGGACTGGCTGGTGGTGAAGGCGATAGCCAAAGACTCTCAGGGTGAGGTGAATGGCTCGAAGCTCCAGGAGATTGATTTACTGGTTGCTTTCGTCCATCGACCAGCAGCCCTGGGTGCGGAGTCCCTCACAATGGGCTCCCCAGCCAAGTAGGGAGGTATCTGTGGTGAGGACCATCAAATGGAAAAGCATTCCCTTCTCCAGGTGGTGAGATGACTGCCACCAGACCAGGGAGTCTGCCAACCGGCAGGTCACCCGAACCCTGCCTCGGAGGCGACCGGTGGCCTGTGACCATTGGTCCCGAAGACACCAGTGCGCCATTCTCATCTGGAGTGATGTGGACTGTGGACGCCATGTGCCCGAGGAGGCACAGAAGATGGCGGGCAGACACCGAGGGACGGTGTTGTATGTCCCGGGCCTTTGACTGGCGGGTGTCGAGCTTTGCTCCTATGAATTCAGGCACTGTGTCGGAAGAAGGTGGGACTTGGTGTAGTTTGACAAAGTCCAAGTGCTGTAGGACTTGGATGGTGCGTGCAGTGGCCTGCTGCACCTCGGATGCCTTGTCCCCTTTTACGAGTCAGTTGTCCACATAGGGAAACATGAAGACCCCCTGAAGCCTGAGAAAGACAGCCACTACTGCCAGACATTTCGTGAACACCCTTGGGGCAGAGGCGAGCCCGAATGGGAGCACTCTGTAGTGAAAGTGCCTGCCCCCTACTATGAACCGCAGGTATTGCCTGTGGTGTGGGTGGATTAGGATGCGAGTGTACGCATCCTTGAGGTCTAAGGAATATAGCCAGTCTCCCTGCTGGCGCTAGGGCAGCAATGTTCCAAGGGAGAGCATCTTGAACTTCTCCCTCATCAGGAATGGGTTGAGGTTGCACAGGTCGAGGATGGGCCTTAGGCCCCCTGTCCTCTTTGGGATGAGGAAGTATCTGTAGTAGAACTCCTTGCCCTGGAGGTGGTGGGGCACCGGTTCCACTGCATTGTCCTCAAGAAGACCTGCCATTTCCTTCAAAAGAAGGTCCTGGTGAAGGGGAGACCTGGAGGACTCTCCCGAAAATAAGGGGGAGGCAGTTGGGCCAAGTGGAGGAGGTAACCCTCCCTGACCACCCTCAGTGTCCAGGCATCAGTGGTGGTGGTTACCCACTTTGGGGCATAGAGGGTCAGTCATCTTCCTGTAGGCTGGTGACCTCTTTGGGATAGAGTGGATATGCTAGAGTAGTCAAAAACTCCCCCCCTGGCTGGGCCGGAGCCAGTGCCTGGGGCTTCGGAGCCTTCTGCTTATGTGGGCCATGCCCTTGTCCCTTGGCCTGCTGCCCTTGTTGGGGAGCCGGGGAGGCCTAAAAATGTGGGCAGTTACAGTAAGCAGCTCCCTTCCTCGGGTAAAAGGGTTTTTTACCTGAGACCTTCCTTCGGAGAGGGGCAGCGGTCTTCTTAGAGAGCCTGGTCCTCGACATGAACTCAGTCTCCAACTCGGCAGCCTTGTTGGTCATGGGCTTGCCAAAGAGGTTTTCACCCTGGCAGGGGACATCGACCAACTTTGTCCTGGACCCGTTGCTCGAGGTCAGACGACTGGAGCCAAGCCTGGCGGCACACACCGATGCCTGCTGCAGCTACCCGGGCCACCGACTTGAGCCCATCATAGGCCACTCAAGACATAAATTTGGAGCATTTATGGACGGCCTTGGAGAGGCCCCTGAAGCACTGCAAGGGTTCCTTGGAGAGAACAGCTGAGAAACCGGCAAGTTCCTTCGCCAGGTCCCTCAGGTACATGCCCATGTACAGCTGGTAGACCTGGACTCTGCAAATGAGCATCAAGCCCTGGTAGCACTTCCTGCCGAGGGCATCCAAGGTGCAGGTTTCCCTACCGGGGAGCACCGAGGAGTATGTCTTCTGGCTCTTCAGCTGACGCATAGCCGACTCCACCACCATGGAGTTGTGCAGCAGTTACGACTTCTGGAAGCCAGGGCTCCGGTGGACTCAATACATCGAGTCGAGCCGCTTGCTCACTACTGGCACCAATGCCAGCGTTTCCCACATGCAGAACATGAGCCGTTCCAGGATGGGAGGAATGGGCACCGTGAGCGATTTCAGGGGGGAGACTCGTACTGGAGGATCTCGAGCTCATCAGCCTGAGGGTCCTCCTCCGACTCAGTCGGGAACACCAGGGCCTTAGACGTGTCTTTTACAAAGTCTAAGAATCCTATGTCCTCCGGCAGGGACCTTCTCTGAGGTTCTGAGACTGGGGAGTCCGAGGGGCCGTCGCTGTGTCGACGGGTATCCAGGGACTCGTCATCCTTCGTCTCCCACTCCGAGTAGTCCGAGGAAGACTCAAGGGTAGGCTGCTCCTTGAGCCTCGAAGGCCCCAAGGCCGCACAATCCACTCCCAGAGGAGACATCGGTGACAACCACGGCCCTGACGAATGGGACACCGAGCGCAACCTCGGTCGATGATCGGCTCAGCCTGGCCTCTGGGGACGTCTTTGATGTCGAACGCCGGTGGTCGGGGCGGAGGAACCAGATGTGCTGAACAGCGCCCGCTGCTCATCCAAGAAGGCAGACAAGCTGCGCTCCAAGGACGCCATCCTGGACTCGAGTCCAGAAGGCTCCGCAGGCTCTGGCGCGGGCACCGAGGGACTCGGGCCTGACGCCGGCTCCCCTGAGGGGGAATCCTCTATGAGGATAACCTCCGAGGATCGAGGCCAGTCCACTGCCAGATCCTTCCGGGGGACCTTTGCCGGCCGCTCCCTCTCCAAAGTCTCGGGCAGGCACCTGGGGCTGCACGACTGAGCCCGTGAGGAACCCTGATCCATCCAAGGACGCTGCCTTCAAGGGTTTCTTCTTCCTTCTGTGTTCCCTCGAGGGGGACCCCCCTTACTAAGGACCCACGACGGCGCTCTAGTTCTGAGAACTCCTCGGCGCCTCAGACGAGGCCCTGGCCTTCGGAGGCATTGGGGAGTCAGGAAAAAAACTATCATGCTGCTGCTGCTGGTGGCTCCTTAGAGCCTTAGTAGACATTCATTTGCATAAGCTGCAGGCTGCTGGGTCATAGTCCGGCCCAAAGCAATGGAGACAGCAATCATGTGTGTCTGTTAACTTAGCACACCGATAACACTTTTTGAAACCACTGATAGCCATCGGGGAAAAAAAACCCTGCAAGGTCGAAGACCCTTCAAACTGCCAGCAGGAAAAGAGAGGTGTGAAAGTGCCATAAAAGAACAAAAACACAAAAAGGAACCAAACTCGACACCAAGGCACCAAGATCAGTAGGCAAGAAGAGTACTGGTGCGATACCGGAGACTAGTTAAGAACTCGAGAAGAAAAAAAATAAACTTTTTCCAGGGGAAAGACAGACAATGTCTGAAGGGCTCTGCGGGAAAAGAAGACTGAGCAAGATGGCACCTTTGGACGGGAAGGGGACCACGCATGCATGGTGGCATCTCCCAAAGGCTTTCTTTGAAAACTGAGGAGATGTTCCCACGAGTGCTCCATTGGTGCTGACATCACCCATATGTGAGGATTGACTTCCTGCTTGTTCCCGGAGAATCAGACTTAAGCAGACCCACCCTACTATCTTCTGCCATTACCTACTTTCAATTTGGAACTCTATGCCAGATGTGATGCTATCAATACAAGGCCAATACTACTAAATAGTGAGTTTTTCACAGACAACTGCATATTGCGTGTAAAAAAAAAAAAGTGCAAAATGCCCCAAGATGTACAAACACATCAGCATTTCAGGCTTTCATGCGTTTTCCATGCAGGCTTGTTTGTAAAACACTTCACAAAAATAGGGCCCTGCCTCAAAGCAAACATTCATAAGTAAATTCATTAATAATGAGTGGCATTGTCAAGCAGCTCATTTTTTATAAAGTTTGTAAAACCAGAACATGAAAATGTTTTTGCACAATGTTTTATGCACCCCCTCCCCCACAAAACAGAACTCTACACATCAATAGGATTTTTAAATTTCTGCTAGGCTCTGTAGCTAATTTCTTTGCATGATTTTTCTACAGAACTCGTATGTATCTGTAGAAAAAATGTATACCAACAGGCTGCTGTTCCACAGGAAGTCCCACAGGTTAGTATATCAGCCTATAAATCTGTTCAATGTTCAAATGGTTCTTTCTAGGGTCTATATTTAATATCTTTTGCCTGACAGGAATATTGGGAGGTTTACTGGCTTCTCTTAGACCCACAGGAGTCTAAGTAGGTATTATTTAAGCTTGAGATTGGTATAGTTGGGAGAAATATGCAGATGGAGTGATGGGATCATAAAAGGTTAGTTATCATGGTAATTCTATTTTAAGTGAGCTTGATTTTCTTATATATTTTATTGTTTTCATGATATGATTGAAGTTTATGTTATGACATTGGAACGAATACTGTTAATTCCAACACATTCAAAAACATCATCCATTATCTATTATGTTAGTTGTGATCTGCATTGAATAGAAACTTACTGGTATGTTTACTAAACACGCTGTTTAGGAAATATACCCCTTTAAGTTTGGATACTGCATAACATAAATACTATTTGGTCAATATTTAAAAACTGCAATCAGTGTTTATTTTAAATACCAGCTGTGGTGGTTAAATATAATTGGCCTGATATTGAAACAGATTAACGTGGTTAGCAGACCTGTTAATCTCTTTGGTGGGATATTCAGTGGCACTAACTGGTTAGCAACAGGGCAGTTTGAGGGGTGGTATCTGGTGATAACCAGGCAGTGGTGATTTTGATCTTTTTGCTGTCCTAAATTTATCCAGAAAGCTACACAGACCATGGACTGAATATTAGTGCTCTCTATAGTTAGGCAGAACAACCGCACTCCACCTTTGCTAAACCCCACTGGGATGATCTGTAATCAAATTCAGCAGCACTATAGGGAGAGTGTCACAAAAAATTAAAGGATAATACATTTATCCAGATAGCGGATGCTGCTGTCTTGAAAAGTGCCTTTGAATTATCGACTCACATTAGATTAAGATAGTTATGGAGAGGGGGAAACAGTCTCAGAAATAAAACTTACAATAGAATTTGCTGTAGAAAATTCCTTTTGTGATGCGAAAATTATTTTAAAACTAAACTGTGTAATCAAATTAAATATTTTTTGGGCCCTTTTGACTAATCCTTAGCGCAAGCTATCTGCTGCATGGTTCCTATAGGCCAGTGATGGCTAACCTTTTTGAGCCCGAGTGCCCAAACTGCCGCACAAAACCAAAGAATTTCCTCAAAGTGCCAGCACGTCATTTGCATAAGTGGTCTTATTTGCATAAATATTTGCATAATGTTACCATACACTAACTTTTAGTAAACATGTCTCTTAATGAGTGTATGGATAAAGAAAGACTAAAAGATTTCTACATTACTATAATCCAGTGCCAACCGCCAGGCACATTAGGAACTACTACAAACGCTGCCCATTTAGAACCCATAGCAAACCCGCCGTATCCTGACAGCATTACCAGGACTCACAAAGCACCATACCCTACCTATCAAAAGGCAACACTGCAAATATTAAACCAATACATTTCAGAGAATACTGGGGAAAGAGAACAAGTGGCAACGTCAAATAGGAATTTCCTCTTGTACCAAACAAAGCGCAGATGTTAATGATGCACATTTCCCAGAGCTGACATATTCCAGTTAATAAATTCAAAATAAAGAGATATCTTTCTACCTTTTGTGCATTTTTTTTTCAGTTGCAATTGGTCCAGCCACCTTCTTCTGGTTTCTTCATGTTTTCTGCTAACTCTCCATCGTCTGCTGTCCATTTGTCCTTTCTTCTCTCTTCTAGTTTTTTTTCCATTCTCTCTCTCTCTACATCTGCTTTAACATACTAATCTTTCTCCTTTTGCTCTTTCCTCATTCCTATTTCATCCACACAAATTTTACCCCTCCATCCTCAATCCCCAATTACTCTCCCAATACCTGGCCAATTGTAGATTTTTCATCCCTCCTACACAAAATATTTTTCCCCTCTCCATTTTACTCTCCCAGCCCCATCCCATTCTAATCCTCCCCCAACATCAGCTCCCTTCTAGTTCCAGTCTCACCCAGCATCCATTCCCTTCTAGTCCCTGCATCAGCCCATTTCCAGTCCAAGTCCCTTCATCAGCTCATTTTCAATCCTAGCCCCCCCATCAGCCCATTTCTACTCATTTCCTAGCCCCACCCATCAGCCCATGTCAAATCATAGCTCCCCTCCACTCAGCCCAATTCCAGTCCAAGCCCCCCATGAGCCTACTTCCAGTTCTAGCCCCTCCATGAGTCCATTTCAATTCAAGCCCCCACCACAGCCCATTTCCAATCTTAGCTCCCCCCAACAGCCCATTTCCAGTCCTATCCTAGCTTTTCCATCAGCCCATTTTCAGTCCTAGCTCCCTTCCCTCACAGCCCATTTCCATTCCAAGCCCCCTCCCCATCAGCTATTTGCAGTTCAAGCCTCCCCTTCCACTCAGCCCATTTCCAGTCCTAGCAACACCCCAACCCATTACCAGTCCTAGCCCCCCGTCAATCAACTTCCAGTCCTAACCCCCATCACCCCAGTTTCAGTTTAAGAAGCCCCCCCCCATAACCCTTTACCAGTCCTAACCCCCCATCAGCCCATTTCCAGTCAGCCCCCCATAGCCCATTGCCAGTCCTAAACCCCCCCATCAGCCCACAGCCCATTACCAGTCCTAACCACATCAGCCCACCTCAAGTCCTAACCCCTCCCCATCAGCCCATTTCCTGTCCTAGCCCCCCCATAACCCATTATCAGTCCTACACCCCCATCAGCCCACTACCAGTCTTAACCCCCCCATAGCCCATTACCAGTCCTAACCCCCCCATCAGCCCACTACCAGTCTTAACCCCCCCCATAGCCCATTACCAGTCCTAACCCCCCCATCACCCCATTTCCAGACAGCCCTCATCAGCTCATAGCCCATTGCCAGCCCTCATCAGCCCACAGCCCATTGCTAGTCTTAACTCCCCCCCATAGCCCACTGCGTCTTAACCCCCCTCCCCAGCCCACTGCCAGTCTTAACCCCCCCTCCCTAGCCATTGCCAGTCTCAACCCCCCTCCCTCCCTCCCTAGCCCATTGCCAGTCTCAACCCCCCTCCCTCCCTAGCCCATTGCCAGTCTCAACCCCCCTCCCCCCCTCCCTAGCCCAGTGCCAGTCTTAACCTCCCTCCCTCCCTAGCCCATTGCCAGTCTTAACCTCCCTCCCTCCCTCCCTAGCCCATTGCCAGTCTCAACCCCCTCCCTCCCTCCCTAGCCCATTGCCAGTCTCAACCCCCTCCCTCCCTAGCCCATTGCCAGTCTCAACCCCCTCCCTCCCTCCCTCCCTAGCCCATTGCCAGTCTCAACCCCCCTCCCTCCCTAGCCCATTGCCAGTCTTAACCTCCCTCCCTCCCTAGCCCATTGCCAGTCTTAACCCCCCTCCCTCCCTCCCTCCCTAGCCCATTGCCAGTCTTAACCCCCCTCTCCCTCCCTAGCCCATTGCCAGTCTTAACCCCCCTCTCTCCCTCCCTAGCCCATTGCCAGTCTTAACCCCCCTCCCTCGGCTCATGGCAATAAAAAAAAAAAAAAAGCTGCCCGCTGCCGCCGCGGCGGCATGGAGTGTCCCGCGGGGCTCCCTCTGCCCGGCGGGACTCTCCCGGCGCTGCTCAGCCCCTCTCTGCCGGCTTGCAGAGACGCGAAGGGAGAGAGAGTCTCCCTCGCGTCTCTCTTAAGCCCGCAGGGGCAGATGGGAAATTTCCCATCAGCTCCTGCGGGCTTAACAGAGACGCGAGGGAGACTCTCCCTTCGCGTCTCTGCAAGCCGGCAGAGAGGGGCTGAGCAGCGCCGGGAGAGTCCCGCCGGGCAGAGGGAGCCCCGCGGGACACTCCATGCCGCCGCGGCGGCAGCGGGCAGCTTTTTTTTTTTTTTTAATGTGCGACCTTCCCGCGTGCCAGCTGCAAGGCCTTCGCGTGCCACAGCTGGCACGCGTGCCATAGGTTCGCCATCGCTGCTATAGGCCATGTGGTAGATAATGCTTGCTAAGCTTTAGTAAAACAGGCCCTTTGTTTACTATTTAAAAAACCAACTTTTAGCTTCTGGAATCCAAGATGGCGACACGCAGCGTTTAGGCTCCTGACTGACCTTTCCTGATGGGACAAAAGAGGAAGGGGAAGCGCGATTTGCAGCCCCAGGCGTCTGCGCAGACCTCGACTCCGGTTACAGGTCCATTGGATTCCTTTGTATATCGTCTTGAGCCGCAGCTAGCAGTGGGGGACAGTAGCTCGGCTGGAGAGTGCTTGGGGCTGGGTAGCTCAGCGTCTCCCTCGAGCAGCGACCTTACGCCCCCCCCGGAAGTTCATCGGGTCACGAAGCAGCCCTGCCCAGAATCTGCTTGGTGCAGTGTGGAGATGTTGGCCTCTCCTATGTTGGGAGCACTTGAATCTTCATTGGGGCTGCGTGTGCCTAGCATGTTGGAGGGAGCTCTTCCCTCGACGGGGAAGGATGTTGGAGCAGCGCTAGAGAACGGCAGCATCGCTGTGGCGTCTGGAAGTGGCGCCGGTACTCCCCATCCTGGAAGCTTTCGACCCTGTGGAGTCTTGCAGGGTGTTCAACGGGGCTCTGCTTTTTTCTTTTCCCTGCCATGGCCGGATCACTTTACCTTGGAGTCGATATGGACTGCCATTAACCATCTAGGGGAAACCTTTGTAGCCCAGATTAATGTGTTACAGGAGCAGGTTGTATTAAATTCTACTAGTATTGGTAAAACGGAGCAGGATTTGAATTTAGTGAATGTAAAGTTGGATGAGGTTTCTGAAAAGAATAATCAGTTGGAGACTCTATCAGACATTTATTAAGGACGCCAATAAGATGAAAATCAGATTGGAGCAATAAGAGAACTTTTCTAAGTTAGCCAATCTTCGGTTGGTCAATTTTCCCTGTGTACCTACTATTCCTGCAAAAGAAATGTTTAAAAAATATTTGGTTGAGAGTTTGGGGGTCCCTGTGGACTCCTGTCCTCCCATTATTAAGGCATACTACCTTCCTACAGCTCGAAAGGCCTCAGTTTCTACTGGGGCAGCTGGGTCTGTACAATTAGATGAGCTTAATATTTCTGAGTTATTGGAAAGTTCAGATACAACTTTAGTGAAACCGGCTACCTGTTTAGTCACCTTTGCATTGGTTTCTGACCGTGAGTGGCTGTTAAGGCTTTTTTTTTAGGAAAAGGAACGTTTTATTTAAGGGGTGTCTTGTCCGTATTTTTCCGGACCTGGCTCGGGAAACTAAGCGGCGCAGGAGTGAGTTTTTAATACTGCGTCCTCGGGTTCTCCAGCTTGGGGGTTTATTTTTCCTGAAGTAGCTGTGTAAATGCTTGGTAAAACTTCAGGATAATTCTTATATTTTTCTTTATTCCTCTCAATTCCTCTCCTTTATAAATTTGAGGGTACCAGTTGGGGGTGAATGAGTGAGCTCTTTAGATGCTTAGTCTATTTATAGGCTGTTTATGGCTGTGAAATTTCCTTTGTATATTCTGAGTATATTTTTCCTTTTTCTTGGATTCCCTGTATAGTGGGCTATTGGAGGGGTTCACTTTGTGATTATTGCTGTTAATTTATTTCCTTGTTGTGCTACATATTTTCTGAAGTTTCCCCCATTATTAAGCAAGTGTGTTTACTTGTGATATGTTTGAAAAGCAATAACCCCCCCCAAAAAAAACAACAACTTTTAGATATTAGAAATGATATTTTATTGGGAAAACAATTTTGATACTACTGTAATAATCTTATACAAATTTGAATAAAAATAATTGGATTGCTAAAGTATTAACAAGGAAGAGATGTTGAAAATGAGATTGGGAAATATCATTCCACAGACTGGAATCATTTGTGAAGCCAGGTTGTTAATGCATGCCATATGTGGAACTGGTCTTCCTTGAGCAATAGCTAGCTTAATTTTATTGGTGATATTCTCTTTCACATATTCTGGATAACTGCTGCTAAATATTCTTGCAGACTACTTTGGCACTAACCAAGTACTGTTAGGGTGATTAACAAGTAGAATGGCAATACTGAGCACCACTATCTGGATAACAATCCACATAACTTAGGTCCTAAAGTATTTGGATACCCAACAGTTTTTTCACAATATCCTGTATAAAATGTTAAAAAGAAATGGACCAAGGACCAGCCCCTGTGAAGTCCATTTAGCACTGCTCTTTATCGCCTCCCACTCGTCCAGTTTTTAACCCAGTTGGTTACTTTAGGATCCATTCCTAGGGCGCTCAATTTATTTAAGTCACCTGTGCAAGATTGTACCAACGATTTTACTGAGCACTAAGTACACCACATCTAGCACGCTACCTCAGTCCGATTCTCCAATTACCCAGTCAAAGAAATTAATCAGATTAGTCTGCCAATGGATAGTCACAAGAAAACACATTGCACTACAGTGCTGAAGATGAGAACCCCCAGATCAGAAGGCACTCAACTGGCTACTGGGGATGAGCTGAAGGCTTTTCAGAGTAAAACAATACTGTGAATGTATTCAGTTAAATCTCTATCCAAGTTAAGGCTACCCCTTATGAGCTGTTTGTTGGGCTTCCTAGAGGCGATTAACTGAGTTACTACTACTAAATGCCTATGAAGGAGGTCTGTATAGCACACCGATATAAATGGATGTTCCATTTCCTCTTTCCAGATTAATGTATTTGCAGTTCATTTGATATACCATAATTCAGCCAGAGAACTTGCCACAGTGCTTCCTCATAGGTCCTGCAATTCATTTCCTTTAATATTATTTTTTCATATAGTGCCATTCCGCCTCCTTTTCTTCCTAGCCTAGCCTTCCTGAATATATTATTTATTTTATTCTATTTATTTATTTAGCTGTATTTATATCACGCTTTTCACCGGGTCAAAGCGGTCAATTGGGGGATACATTTAACATGAGGGGGTATGAGACACATATGCTAATACTTACAGGGAACATGGGCAATGGAGGGTTAAGTGGCTTGCCCAAGACCACAAGGAGTGCCTATAGGACTAGAAATCCCAGTCCCTCCAGCCTGCGATTGCTGTCCCCAGGTGGGACTTGAACCCCCGGCTCTCCGGCCTGAAGTTTATGGTTTATTAACTTAATATACCGCTAAACGCAATGTACATCATAGCGGTTTACAGAGTTCAAATCAAAATAGTCACCAAAAGGTGAGAGGAGAAAGGAAAAGAAGTTACATCAATTGATAGGAAAGCAAACTAGGCAGATTCATACAACAGGACAGTAGAAAGGAAAGTGAGGGGAGGGGGAGGGGAAGACAAATCATGTGGGAGGTTCAGGAAGGTCGAAGGCAAGGGTAAAGAGGTGAGTTTTAAGGCGGGTCTTAAAGGTGGCATGGTCCTGTTCGAGGCGGATAGAAGAGGGGAGAGAGCTCCACAGGGCGGGAGCAAGGAAGAAGAATGCAGAGGAACGGGTGGATTGGAGGCGAGCACAAGTGGGTGAAGTACCTTGTCCTAACCACTAGACCACTCCTCCCAAGCACGGTATAATTATATCCCAGTCATGGTTCTCTGTGACTGCCTCTAAATTGGAGTTAGCCTTTCCATTACAGCCTCTAGCTCCAGAATCGTATTATCTCCAGGAACAAGCAGGAATGTAGTCTTCACATATGGGTATCGCCGGTACCGACGGAGCCTGCACGGGAACACTCCCCAGCGTCCAATAGGAACGCTTTTGGGAGCATCCTCAGCACATGCGCGCTGCCTTCCCAACTGTCCCTCTTCAGTTCTTTGTTTTCCGTGGCGCCGACAGGACACATACCCTGTCACCGCAGAAAGATTTCTTCTTTAAACTTGTTTTCTTGTGGTCGCGCCTGCCTCCGCACGACACCTGCTGGTTCTTTCTTTCTTCTTTTAAAAAAAAAAAAAAAATATATATATCTATATATTTTTTTAACTGTTTCTCTTCAGAAACTTTTTCTTTTGGTGCTAGGTGCCATTTTGGGCATTAGGCCCCATTTTTCCCAAAAGATGGAAAAACCAGCTAGTGGTTTTAAAAAATGTACTAAATGTGGCGGTACCATTTCCGTCACCGACACCCATGACTGGTGTCTAAAATGTTTAGGCCCTGACCATTCTCCATCTGAGTGTTCCTCCTGTATGGGGATGACTAAAAGCGGAAGACAGAACCGAGCTGCAAAGCTAGGTACCCTCTTTTCTTTGGATACCAGGTCCATTGCATCGATGTCTTCAAGAGCCTCGTCTTCCTCCCATGGATCTCAGGTAACTAAATATAAGAGCCGGTCCTCAAAGGGTAGCTCTCCTTCAAAGCATCGAGAGGCCATTGGCATTGCCCTTGAGGAAACTACACCAGCAAAACAGCCCCGGCGGGAGGCTTCGGCCTCCAAAGCATCAACGGGGTTCCAGGATGTTCTCGAGGCTTCGACCTCGGCAGAACTACTGGTGCCATGCTCAGGGGTTCCAGCTGCTTTTACCGGTACCGATACCCAGGCATCGGCAGCGTCAATAGACCAGAGATTCCTCGCTATCAAACGCAGTCTTGCAGCTCTCCTTATAGCTGCGGTACCATTGACACCAGTGGTTCAACGGCCACCAGTACCAATGACGGTACCGGCACCAGTACAGATACCGGTACCAGCACCGACGGTACAGGCCCCGGTGGGAATCCTTCCCATGCAGACTTTTTCTGGCATCAACAGATTGGTACCGGACCAATTCAGTACCGACTTCGATCAATACCGAGACCGTGCTTTGCATGAACATCGGGATCAGAGATACTTCGAATCCTCCGATTCCGATGACTCTGATAATTCTGCCGGTACCAGAACGTTTCTCCCGGAAGACTCCTCTTCTCCCCAACGCAGAATGTCTCCTCCGGAAGACATGTCTTTTCAGGATTTTATTCATGATGTGGCCCGAGGCCTTTCAATCACGGTAGCTCCTGAAAAAGAACCTAGAGCAAAGGAACTGGAAATTTTCCAATACCATAAGGCTCCCAAGGAAGCAGCCACTCTGCCCATTCATGAATTTCTTCATGATTTGATGCTCAGAATGTGGGAGACACCTTTGACCACATCTCCTCATTCTAGGAGACTCGATACCATGTATCGAGTTCCACCATGTCCTGATTTTCAAAAGACTCAGCTGCCACACCATTCAATGGTAGAGGAGTCAGCTATGCGTAGGATGAAAAGTGCAAAGCGACATGCATCCAATCCTCCAGGTCGTGAATGCAGGACTCTTGATACTTTTGGGCATCAAACTTTTCAGGCTTCCATGCTTTCAGCTAGGATCAGCTCATATATTTTATATATGGGAATGTTCCTCAAAGAGGTCACAGGAGATTTGGAGCTTATGAGCCCCCTTCTCCCTGAGGACAAACGACAGGACTTTCTCACTCTGGTCAAGCATGCTCAAGATGTCTCCAAGTTTGTAAACCATGAAGCCTTTGACTGCTTTGAATGCATCAGCAGAACCTCTGCTATTGGTGCACGTCGGATTGCCTGGCTTCAGGCATCAGACTTGGAGATTTGTGTACAGGATAAATTGGGAAACATACCTTGCACAGGAGAAAACCTCTTTGGCAAGAATTGGCAGGAGAAGGCTAATGAGATAGATACTGACAATCTCACTTTAGAAAGATTGTCAAAATCTACAGCCACCCCAGCCTAAAAGAAACCCTATAAAAAACCCTTTTTCAGCAAAAAGAGGAAGTTTTATCCATCCTATACCCAGCAAGGGCAAGCTCAGGGTCAAGTTGCCCAGAAGAGTCAACAACAACAATCCAGACAAAAGAAGTCAAAAGGCCTTAGAGCTCAACCAGCTCCACAGGCCCAGCCCCCTCAAGGGCTTTGACTCCTCCATAGAGAACTTAGCCTTCCTGCCTCTGAAGGAGCCAGAACCCCTATACATTCCAGGCAGGTTGTGTCATTTTGCCAACAGATGGCACCAAATAACAACAGAAAACTGGACTCGGTCCATTGTCGGAGAGGGGTACAAGCTTCATTTTCACAGTATGCCCCCTCCTACAATCGTAAGACAGTTCAATTCCCGAACCTCTACAGGCAATCTACTGGATCAAGATGTCTCAACACTCCTTGCTCAAGGAGCAATAGAGGAAGTGCCCATTCTTCAGCAGGGTGCAGAGTTCTACTCCCCCTATTTTCTTATTCCAAAGAAAACAGGAGGATACATACCCATTCTAGACCTCAGAGAATTGAACAAATATCTGTTCTGAGAAAAGTTCAAAATGATTTCTCTGGGAGCTCTTCTGCCATACCTTCAAAGTCAGGATTGGCTTTGTTCTCTAGATCTAAAGGATGCATATACTCACATTCTGATCCATCCAGATCACAGGAAATTGTTACAATTCCTTTTCAAGGGAAAACATTTCCAATACAGGGTTCTTCCCTTTGGTCTGGCTTCGGCACCAAGAGTATTCACGAAATGCATGGCGGTAGTAGCTGCATTTCTGCGAACCCTGGGGATATTCGACTTCCCTTACTTGGATGACTGGCTCATTCGAGCCCCCACGGTTCCAGAAGCCAGATCTGCACTGTCTCACACAATGCGAATCCTTCAATACTTGGGATTGGTCATAAACCTCCCAAAATCCCAACTTGCTCCGTCTCAGTCCCTAGAGTTCATAGGAGCCTGTCTAGATACCAGACAGTCAAGGGCTTTTCTCCCACAACCCCACTGTCTTCGTATAATGCAGCTAGCTTCTCAAGCAGCGGTGAAGTCCTCCCTAACTGCTCAAGAACTACTATAACTATTGGGACATATGGCATCCACGGTTCATGTGGTTCCCTATGTTCACCTTCATATGTGAGCAGCCCAGTGGACCCTATCCACACAGTGGACACAGGCCACAGGACGTCTGTCGGACAAGATATCAAACTCACAACGACTGATCTTGTCCCTACAATGGTGGCAATCACTGGAAAATCTTCTAGTGGGGTCTCCTTTCCAGCAACCCCTATTCCAGGCCACCCTAACAACAGATGCATCACAGATGGGATGGGAAGCACACCTGCATCATCTTTCTACCCGTGGTACCTGGACTTCACAAGAGGCTTGTCTTCACATAAACCTCCTGGAACTCAGAGCAATCTATCTAGCTCTTCGAGTATTCCATGCCCAGCTCAGCTACAATACAGTCCTAGTCCAAATGAGCTATGTTCTACGTGAACAAACAGGGCGGAACAGGCTCTCTGTCATTATGCAACAAAGCTTTACGACTATGGGCCCTCGCCAGAGAGCATCAAATTCACCTTCTTGTAGTATATCTTTCAGGCATTCAAAACCTTTGGGCAGACAAACTCAGCCGAGTACTGCTGCCTCACGAATGGTCTCTCCACCTAGACCAGGTGGCCAAGATATTTCAGATCTGGGGAACCACCGACATAGACCTATTTGCAAGTCCACTGAATGCCAAACTTCCCCGGTTCTGTTCCAGAATTCCGGCTCAAAATTGCCAGGCAAGGGATGCCTTCCTTCTTCACTGGGGTCACGACTTCCTCTATGCCTTCCCACCTATTCCCCTCATCCCCAAAACACTCTTCAAGCTTCAGAGAGACAGGGGTCATATGTTCCTCATAGCGCCATGGTGGCCACGCCAAACGTGGTATCCCCTGCTTCTACATCTCTCTCAAGCTGCACCTCTGGAGTTAGGTTATGCTCCAGATCTCCTCTCCCAAGAGAACGGGATGCTATGGCACCCGAATCCCCTGTCCCTGCATCCCAGGGCCTGGTTGCTGAAAGCTTAGACCTTCAGGATCTTAACCTTTCCCAAAAGGTAAAGGATATCCTTCAGGCTTCTAGAAAACCTTCCACAAGACGCTCTTACGCCTTCAAGTGGAAACGTTTTACTATATGGTGTTCACAGAAGGGGTTAAACCCCCTTATGATACCTTTGTAATCGATACTAGAGTATCTACTTCATCTATCAAATTCTGGTCTAAAGACCAATTCAGTAAGAGTCCATCTTAGTGCAATTGTAGCTTCCTATAAGCCTCTAAATGGACAACCAATTTCCTCTCATCCACTCATAACAAGATTTATGAGAGGTCTTCTATTAACAAAGCCTCCCATCAGGCCACCACCGGTGGCATGGGATTTAAACCTAGTTCTCGGGCAGCTCATGAAACCGCCTTTTGAACCTTTAGCCACTACAACCCTAAAGCTTTTGTCCTGGAAGGTCATCTTTCTAAATGCAATCAACTCTACACGTCGCATTAGTGAATTGCAAGCTTTAGTGGCTGATCCTCCTTATACTAGGTTTCACCATGATAAGGTTGTTCTTAGAACTCATCCACACTTTATGCCAAAGGTGGTTTCGCCTTTTCATTTAAATCAATCAATTTATCTTCCTTTATTCTTTCCGAGGCCTCATGCCTCTAATGCAGAAAGGAACCTTCATACTTTGGATTGTAAAAGAGCCTTGGCTTTTTACCTACAAAGAATACAGCAACATAGAAAGTCTTCTCAACTTTTTATTGCTTTTTATTCTAGTCATTTGGGATTTCCAGTCTCCAAGAGAACGCTGTCCAAATGGATTGCACAATGCATATCCTTTGCTTATGAGAGTAAGAGTCTTCCTCTTCAAGGCCATGTCACAGCTCATAATGTGAGAGCCATGGCAGCCTCTATGGCTAAACTTCACTCTGTGTCTACTGATGACATTTGTCGAGCAGCCACCTGGGCTTCGGTACACACCTTTACAGCCCACTACTGCCTAGATAAAGCCTCCCGTCGGGATGCCTTCTTTGGCCAAGCTGTTCTTCAAAATCTCTTCCAGACCTAATTCAACTCCTACCCACCAACCCTGGTGGGATGCCAGAGATCCATGGGAGGAAGCATGGCCCACCTTACTTGGGTGGCAGCTTCCTGGGGCTATCTCCCTGGCATCTTCAGCTAGGGAGTCCCCATATGTGAAGACTACATTCCTGCTTGTTCCTGGAGATAGCGTAGTTACTCACCTGTAACAGGTGATCTCCGGGAACAGCAGGAATTTAGTCTTCACAACCCACCCACCTCCCCTAGGAGTTGTCTCTCTCTCTCTCTCTGTCTCTTTCCTTTCTCCCTCTATCCTTTCACTCAGCTACAAACTTAACTGAAGAGGGACAGTTGGAAAGGCGGGAAGGCAGCACGCATGTGCTGAGGGATGCTCCCAAAAGCGTTCCTATTGGACGATGGGGAGCGTTCCCGTGCATGCTCCGTCGGTACCGACGATACCCATATGTGAAGATTAAATTCCTGCTGTTCCCGGAGATCACCTGTTACAGGTGAGTAACTACGCTTTCCATACTGTGGGTATTAGTACACACTACTTTCCACATGTTGCCCCTTTTTTTCTCATTTATACAGAGGTATTTAATGTTTGACTTATTTTGGAAGTTTTGTTCACCTATCCCTGACAAATCTAGTTTAATGCCCTCTTCAGTAGGTTATTCAGTCAGCTGCGGAAAGCCAATTGATTCTTTTTGGTTAGGTGGACACCATCTCTGCTCAGCAGTCCTTGGAAAAATCATCCTATGGTCCAGGAAACAAACACTTTCTGATACCATTTATGCATCTATCTTCAAGATGACTCTGCTTTGGCCTTTACCCTTCAGCCTCTCTCTCAGAGCCATGAAGTTACTTGTCAGGACTTTGAGGTCTTCTTTTTGCGCTGCTCCACCTCGGGGGACCCCTGGTCGGAGTGCTGCCGAGAACGCGGGGCCATAGGGGGGGAACCCACTGGAGGAGAGACAACCGAGGGCACCACCGGGGACTCCGAGGCGGCCTTTTGGAAAATGTCTTCAGACTTCTGCTTACGGCTGAGCAGGGCCTTAGAGGACATTTTCTTGCAGAACAACAGAGCTCTGGATCATGGTTGGCTCCGAGGCACCACAGACAGCAGTCACGAGTGTCCGTAAGCGACATGTTCCTAGAGCATCTATCGCATTTTTTGAATCCAGTGGCCATGGGGGCAAAAATGGCCCCTGCACGGTCGAAGCTCTAAAAAATAGAGCAGGGGAAGGATGGGTAGAGGACCGGTGCAACCAGAAAATAGAGAAGCCTGTTAAGGCAAAAAAACAAAACTTTTTCTGAGGGACGAGGGAGACTGAGCAAGATGGCACCCTTGGGCGGGAAGAGGACCATGCATGCGTGGCAGCAATCCCAAAGGCTTTCTTTGAAAGCTGGGGAATTGCTCCACACGGGCTCTGTCGGTGCCGACGTCACCCATAAGTGAGGACTGACTTCCTGCTTGTTCCTGGAAAATGAAACTACTTTGCTTGCCCTCTCTTCTGTCTATTCTTGGACTCTGCCTCTGCCTATCATTTGGATTAGTTCTCCCAGTTCTACTCTTGCCTTGTCCTCCACCTGACATCTAGTGTCCATGCTATCCTCCTCGGCCCCCTGTGCTTCAAGTCCTGATGGTGTCCAAGTACTGGAGGGCTAATCCTAAAGGTAAAAGGGAGCCGTTATAGCTGAAGGTTCACAGCCCTGGTCCCTGGTGTTCTTCTAGAGTGGGCCCAGCTGTGACAGAAACCAAAACTAAACTTTTTGAACACTAATTGAATGAGAATTTGGGGATCCCATTCTTGTCCCTGAGGTTTCTTCACCAGGAAAACTGAAGAATGTCCAGTTATCCATAACAAGTACAAAATCTTTCTAATGCTTTTCTGTGAACAATGTCCAAGGATCAAGCTCCTATCCCTCTGACACAGGGGTCTTTGCCCTCTTGGATGTTGATTTTGACAAGAAAACTGGACAGATGGCCTCTCTTCAAATGGAAAGGAAGAAGCTCCTCCTCTAATGAAGCACCTAAGAACACAGTCCTTGGATGCCTCCCACTGTAATCTGGGATCCAATTGCTCTTTTGGTCCATAACCCTTCCTCTAGTCATGGCTCCTCCTAGGACTCCGAGTCTCGCATGTATAATCCTACCTCACCCCTGGAGATGGACAGCTTTTCAGTCAAATTTGCATCACCAGTTCTGAATACTTCCAGACCTCAAAAGATCCCCTTTACATATAGAGTACACTAAAACAAATGGAGAGACCTCGGGGAATAAATGGCTTTGTGGGATATCGGGAAAGCACATGAAATGTAAAAAGGAGAGAACATTTACATATTATATTACCAAGTAAAGTCTACATAACAAAAGCCTTCCTATATGTAAAAAAATGATTGTCAATTCTCTCATAACTGTTTTTACGAGGAAAACTTATCCTGACAGAAACTAAATTTTGAGAAATGTATTCTATATTTTATGTTGTAACCTGATAATTTTTGGGTATGTGGGTGATAAATTGAAATAGGTTACTAAAATCTTAACCCCTATTTTGAAATAATATAACAGTGACATATACAAAGAAACGTAGTAAGAAGGGAAACACTTTCATTTTTGTAGTCTGTGATAAGGAAGCTTATCAGGGTCCAGGAAACAAGGATAAAGAGGGGGACTTTACCCTTATCAAAGGACCTGTATTGCCAGGTCAGAGATACAAAACCTCAGTTGTACCTAGAAACCAGATTGTACCAGGCTTCAATAGGTTGCAGAGTGTCCCTAGTGGTGAGAAGGAGGGGGGAAAGCAAGTTCAGAGTAAGGAACCCTTACGTCACTGACTTTCCCAATTACTCAGCTGCCAAGAGGCAGACTGATTTGCAACACCTGAGAGGAGAAAGGGCAGGGTTAGAGCCTGGGAGGTTTAAAGCTAGGACAGAATATTCAGGAGGAGAGAGGAGAAGGAGTAGGAATGCCTACAGGAGAAGCAATGGAGCTGAAGCCCTGAGAACCAAGAGCCCATGCTGGAGGACAAGACAGGGAAGCTCAGATACATGCTGGCCAGAATATGAGGGAGGAACCAATGAACCAAGCCTTGACCCAGGTATGAGTTCTGGAAGCCTGTCTGATGGGGAGCATTACAGATTTGCTGGAGACAGCGCTTGTCCTGAAGGGAGGCAGTCAGCTAAGCCCTCTGAGCCAGAAGTAGAACCCATGCAGCAAGGAGAACAGGAATTAGTTCTGAAGAGGATGATTCTTATATGGACTGTTCTTTATGCCAAACTGCCAAGCACAAAGAAGTCCTGAGAGGGAATACATCATAAGGGAACCTTCCAGAGTCCAGTACCCTAGAGAGCCTGTATGTGAAGTGAAAACGTTCTTTGAAAAGGAAAATACTTGTGCTGGGAATGTCTGCAGCTGCTTAATTGTTTGCTCATTGACCAGCTGAAGTCAGTGCAGTGCAGAGCTTATGCCGTACTCACGGTGGATTTAAGAAGTTTCTTTTGGAACAGAAAAGAGAGCTGTTTATGTGAAGCTGATATTTTTTTGTTTTGTTTTAAACAGCACTGCTAGGCATGTTTGCTAGCAGTTGGCTGTAAAAAGGACTTTCTGCTTTGCATTGAAAGACATTACAAGCTTTTTGTGCTTAAGTTCAGTTATATCCTGTTGTACTAAATATAATCCTGGAGAAGAAATCCAATAGGTGACAATTTGTGAACCTTATTTGCGTTTACCTCATAAATAAATTCTGTCAATGCCTTAACTCTCGACCAACTACAAAAGAGTATTTTTCTGCCTAAAAGTCAAGTGTAACCTGACTGGACTACCTTTTCCACGGTGCACGTCAAAGTCAGTCAGTCAGGCACATTGCTGAAGTGGTGGAATCTGCTATAACAAGCACGCCCCTCCACACTGCTGTAAGGGGCTATGGGCATGACAAGTCAAAAAACTAAAATTTAGTTTAGAGACACATAACTGTACAAGCATTTTCTGGACAACTTTCATGTTCTTTAAAATAGGTATCATTATATTTTAATTATGGCTAGAAAGTCAGATTTCTCTGTGCAACCAGAGGGCCCCCTCAATATTGAAAATCCCTGGGTAGCTGCAAATGATGGCTCATGGCGTCAGATCCTAACCTAGGTTCCAAGTGAGATGCAGCCCAAAGAAGCAGAGGAAAGCTGCCAAGTCAAGAATCATAGACTTATCATGCTTTAACTGCAAAAACATTTCACTTCATTTCTCTTTAGCTTACATCTTTCTAGTGGGTAGTTCATGATGAGTTACTGTGTATCCAAATGTATTTCCCTATCCCCAGAAGGTTTACAATTTAGGTTTATACCCAAGGTCATGGGAGGGGGGCTAAGTGACTTGCCAAGGCCATAAGGAGTGCCAGCTGGCTTCAAATCCTTGTCTCTCTGGCTTCCATTAGGCTCCTCCTCCTGCTATCTATGGCTTTAACAACAATGCAAATCCATTCGGCTTGGACTTGTATTCTCTTAACCATGCTTGCTTCAGCCTCTCCTGCCAATCACTCAGCAGATATATTGGTCATGATGATCATCCTATTTTGTTCAAATTACCTGGTTGAGAAGTGTGACTGTGGGAAAACAAGCCCCCCCCCCCCTTTTTGTGAGTCCTGAGAGTAACAGAGAAATAATACTTTAACCATCTATTAACATCAGTAAAATCCCAGTGCACTATGAGTTCCTGTACTATTAGCGGTTTACAAATAGAAGGATAAAGACTGGCAAGATGCTGTCAGGAAAACCTCAATGGATATCCTTCACTGTGTAACATCTATGGGGAAAAGAACTTAAGATTCAATTAAACTGATTGGATACCCAAATTAAATACTAAATGGAATCTTTGCAAAACCAGAAATAGTTATATCACAAAGTGCTTCAGTGCATGTGTGTGTCTGGAGTTGGAGAACTAGGGCAAAGAATATCAGAAAGAAACAGTATGAGTGCAAAGCTTTACATAAGAACAACGAGATACTTCTTCCTCTGAATTAGTTAATAAACCAGCCTTATTTCTAAATTGCTTTCTCTGATGCCCCTTTTCAATTATAGACCTGCTTAGAATACATTTGTAGAGGCCCAGAAAGGAACCTAACAGAGTCTTATCTAATCTAATGGGAAGTACTGGACTCCACTGCAACCTCAATCAGTACTGTGAACGAGGGGAGGGGTTCAGGCTGTGAGATAGGCTAATAAGTAGGACGGTACCAAGCTAGGAATATGCCCTGTGTAACTAATGAATATGGTGCGCACCCCCCCCCCCATTCAGTAACTCATTCTTTTTTAGCTTCCTGGGAAGTCCAGTGATGATATAGGCGCCTCCTTCTGTGCCTGCATCCAGTATGGCCGCATGCTTGCACAGCCCTTGCCATGGCCCTGCTGACAGGACACAGAAAAAGCAGCATCCCATTCTTCTTCATGAATAACAGAAATCCCTACCCAACTCATAGGCTCTGCTACGGGCCCCCCTCACAGTACCCCATTAAATAACTCCTATACTGGTCTCATCAACCCTCCTCCAAAGATCTTAAGCCCATCTAAGCCTGGTGGACTTATCCGAATTAAGATTTTTAGTAGCCTGAAATCTCTTCATCATTCTCCCTTCCTGCCTCCCATGTAAGAGATCCCAGCACCAATGAATCCAGATAACCATCCACGTTTCCCTCCCTCCTCTAGCTCCTGCTCAATACAGCTCTTCATAAAAAGCACTAAATGTTTTCTGCATCTCCCCTTCATGTGGACCCCAGCTTGAACATATTACAAATGTGACCTTTTTGCCTTTGCCCCTGCATCCCAGCAGCAAAGAGGTATTCTACCTTATCACCTTGAGCAAGGTAGGTGTTTTTGTTCTCATTAACTACCAGTTCATCTTATGCATATACACAGCATGTAGCCTGCTTTTAGCTTTCATCAGCTGAGCCTAGGCTACTTGAGAAGGTTTCTGTTATTCACCTGCTCCAATCAGGCTGTACATTTCAACAGATCTACATTTTGCTGAAATCTCTTCCTCTTTTCTAGGCTCCGCATTCAAATCAGGCCCCCTTCAATCACGGCTTTGAACCCATCCCAGACCACCACACCCACTACCTCTGTCTCTATATGCCATTCAAAATATTCTCTAAGCAGCTGCCTTAAATTTGCAATTATTCATTGGTCATCTAAGAGCATATCATTGAGCATCAAAAACTTCCTCCCTCCATCTACTCCCCATCTGGCTCAAATCCAGCCAGATGGATGTATGCTCTGTCCAGGTGATGTGCTCTATTTCCACCTGCTCAACTTGGGATGGTTCATTCAGAGACCAGGAGAAGATCTATTCTGACATAGGAGTTATCGGGAGTGGAGAAAGCACAGTTACTTACCTGTAACAGGTGATCTCTGGGAACAGCAGGAATTAGTCCTCACTTATGGGTACGTCGGAACCGACGGAGCCTGCGCGGGAAAGCTCCCCAGCTTCCCAGAAAGGAAGCTTTTGGGGCCTCCCACTGCACATGCGCGCTGCCTTCCCGCCTTCCTGACCAGCTCTCCTCAGTTCGAGTTTATAGCTGAGACAATAGAGAGAGGAAAGGAAGATAGATAGAAGATACAACTCCTAGGGGAGGTGGGTGGGTTGTGAGGACTAATTCCTGCTGTTCCCAGAGATCACCTGTTACAGGTAAGTAACTGTGCTATCTCCAGGAACAAGCAGGAATAAGTCCTCACTTATGGGGACTCCCTAGCTGAGATGCCTGGGAGATCTCCTTCCAAGGGTTCGCCATCTTCGTATGGATCTCAGGCATCCATCCTGGGAAGGTGGGCAGGAGTTGTTCAAGTATGGAACAGGTGTTTGAGGACAGCCTGACCAAACAAGGCATCCCGGCGGGAATCCTTGTCCAAACAGTAATGGGCTGTGAAGGTATGAACCGAGGCCCAGGTGGCGGCTCGACAGATCTGATCTATGGATACAGAGTGAAGATGAGCCATAGAAGTGGCCATGGCTCTCACATTGTGAGCTGTGACATGGCCTTCCAGAGAAATATTTTTACTCTGGTAAGCAAAGGAAATACACTGAGCAATCCAAATAGAAAGTGTACGTTTGGAGACTGGAAGTCCCAAATGAGAAGGATCAAAAGCCACGAAAAGCTGGGAAGACTTCCGATGTGGCTGAGTCCTGTTGAGGTAAAAGGCAAGAGCTCTTTTACAATCTAGAGTATGAAGGTTCCTCTCTGCACTGGATGCATGAGGAGCTGGAAAAAAGACAGGTAGATATACCTCTTGATTAAGATGAAAAGGCGAGACCACTTTGGGCATAAAGTGGGGATTCGTCCTAAGGACCACCTTATCATGATGAAACCTGGTATAAGGTGGATGAGCCACTAAGGCCTGTAGTTCACTGATGCGGCGAGCCGAAGTGACTGCAATAAGGAAAAGGACCTTCCAGGAGAGAAATTTCAAGGAGGTAGAAACCAACGGTTCAAAAGGTGGCTTCATAAGCTGACCTAGAACTAGGTTCAAATCCCATGCTACCGGAGGAGGCCGGATGGGAGGTTTAGTTAGAGTCAGGCCTCTCATGAACCTTGAAATAAGAGAATAAGAGGATGAGAGGAGACAGGTTGTCCATTTATAGGTTTTAAAGATGCTGCAATAGCACTCAAATGGACTCTTACTGAATTCGTCTTAAGGCCTGCATTAGAAAGATGGAGACTTCCGGTGACGTCACCTACTGAATGGCGGCGTAGCGGAGGAGCTCCGCCACCAACCCGCAATAATTGAAGCATTTTAGCCCCCACGGGCAACGGAGCGGTGAGCCGAGGGGCGACGGAGAGAGCGGGGAGTGCCGGCGAGCCGCGGCGAACCAAGCGGGTGCGGAGGTGCAGAGAAGCTGGTGGGAGCGGACCGGACGAGGCAGCCTGACTTTCAGGGGGCTTCTGGGCCGGTGGCCGCGCTGAGCCGGACTTGTTGGGAGAGAGTCAGCAGGGCCAAAAGCGGCTTGCCGGTGAGCAGAGGCAGTGTGCTTCCCCGCGGAGGACGCCACGCCGCCGACCCCCACAGACCACGTGGTGGCAGAAGAGGGTGGCCAACAGCGAGGTGAATCCGGAGACAGAGGGGGCCGAGAAGGCCTAGCACGTGGCTGGGAGAAGCAGGAAGCAGGGACCTATGCTAAGCTGCAGCCCACAAGAAGCAGAGTGCAGAAGCAGCCAGTAGTGGTGAGTCTCATACCCCCCCAACTGCACTAAGAAAGGGAGCAGAGGCAGAGAACTACCAAACACCAGAATTGTTCCCAGCAGAAGCTATAGTGTGGTGAGTGGACGCCCTACCAGCTCTATAGGCCGGGGAGACCGGGGAGAGAGGGGCTAATCAGCCCAAAATGGAAAAAAATAATAAAAAAGAGACTCTGGCAAAAAAAAAGCTGGCCGAGTTCCGCTCCCCATATGCAACCACCAAAGGAGGGAAGGAGGCGGAAAAAAAGCAGGGAAACCTGTGACAGAAACCCCACAGAGCCCGAAGGGGAGTGAAGGAGGAGAGGAGGGCCTGTCGACAGCAGAACAGATTAAACAATGGCTCCTAGAGTTAAAGGAGGAACTGAAGATGGAGATGTGTGGGTTTAAAAATGAAATTAAAGAAGCAATGCAGACTATGCGCCAAGACCTGCTGGAGCTGGGGGGACGTATGGAAGAGGTGGAGACCAAGTTGGAGAGTCAAGAGGAGACCCTGACGCAGGTCCAGCGCAGCTGGGAAGAGCTTCAGAGGACGCAGGAAACCCTGAAAGCCAAAACAGAGGACCTGGAGGACCGCTCGCGCAGATGCAACCTCCGAGTGAGAGGGGTGCCGGAGGAACCACAATATAAGAACTGTGAGGAAGTGGCCCAGCGGATCTTCCGGGACCTACTCGCAGCAGCTGGCCCAGGGAGACCTGCAGAGGAGACCCGCCTCGAAATAGAAAGGGCGCACAGGGGTATGGGGCCCATCCGAGACAATAGGCCAAGAGACATTGTGGTCTGCCTGCACTCCTTTAAGAGTAAGGAACTCCTGCTGGGTGCCAGCCGCAAGCTGAAAAATTTCCGTTGGGAGGGGCATACGGTGGAGCTGTACCAAGACCTGTCCCAAGGCACGCTACAAAGACGGAGGGAGATAAGAGAGGTCACCGCATATCTCAGACATGCTGACCTGCGCTACAAGTGGCTCTTCCCCTTCGGCCTCTTTATTACGGTGAAAGGACGATCGAGGACGGTGAGATCCAGTGTGGAGGCGTGGAGAGCACTGAGAGAGCTCGGTGCTGAGAATCTACCAGAGCAAGCCGAGGGCTCTTTCACTCCGCCGAGAACGGGATCCAGGACCGGAGGAGCAGCACAGATGAAATGGCAGAGGGCAAGTGGACGTAGACTGGCAAGAACCACCAAGGACGTGCACCAGAACCGGACCACAGAACAAGAGACTGGCTGAGCTGAAGCATCTTTATAATGGACTGGTATTCTTGAATACGATGGGCGGTGGGCGGGGGGGGGGAAGGGGAGATGGGCAGTGGGCTAAGGGGAGAGGGAGAGGGGGAGGAGGCGGGGACTAGGCTGAGAGGGAGAGAGCCCAGGCTGGGTGGAGAGAGGAGGGGGGGTAGAGGGGGGAGAGTTGGACGCGAGGGGGGCGGGGGGCTGGGGAACAGTTGAGGTGGGTAGGTGGGGAGGGAGAGAAGGTCACCGAATTGGAAGTCGTATCTCCGCAGAGGAGAGTTACGAGGGGGGGAGAGGGAGGAGGGGAGGGAGTAGCGAGGGGGGGAGAGGGAGGACGGGAGGGAACAGCGGGAGGGGAGTGGGGGGTGGGGGGAGGAGGGGGTGGGTAGGGGGGGGAAGAGGGGGTCAGAGTGGGAGGTGGGGGCGGAGGGACTTAGGGGGACGAGGCAGGGATCTGGGGGTAGGAAAGGAGTTAAAAATTCTCACGTTAAATGTGAAAGGTCTAAACTCACCAATGAAAAGACAGAAATTATATAAGGAGTTAACAAGACACAATGCAGACATAGTGCTGTTGCAGGAGACACATCTATTGAGACAACATGAGACATTGGTGCAACCCCGGGGGTACAAGCACCGTATGTTCGCTTCTAATCTTAAAGAGAAGAAGAAAGGCGGGGTGGGGGTCTTCATCAGAGAGACAGGCCCCATGGAGGTCCAGGTAGTGTCCCGGGATAGGGGGGGGCGGTTTCTCCTGCTGAGGGTAAAGATAGGTGAGGAGTGGTTTTGCGTGGTAAATGTGTATGCCCCTACGGGCCCGCAAACTGAATTCTGGGATGCTTTGAGTGCGCAAGTGGCGGCAATGGGGGATGGGGTCCTAATCTGTGGTGGGGATTTCAATGTGGCATGGGAGGTAGGGAGAGATACGACTGGGCGCAGGGAGGGGAGAGGCACAGATAGGAAACATTACCACAATTTTGTGCGAGAGAACGGCCTGATAGATGTATGGCGGACACTAAACCCGGGGCGGAGGCAATTTTCTTTTTATTCTGCAGCACATGGCACTTACTCCCGGTTGGATGCCATATGGGTAGGGAAGGAGTTAACAGGGCGGCTCCTAGGGGGCGAGATGGAACCCATTACCTGGTCCGATCATGCTCCGGTGGTGGTACGGGTGCGGGTGGAAGGGGAAGATAGAGGCCGCCAGTTCTGGAAGTTGAATGAGGGGCTCCTTGAGGACGAGAGGGTGGTGCGGGAGATTGAAAGGCTCATCCCGGAGTACTTTGACCAAAATGGCGGTGGGGAAGTGCTGGATGGAACAGTCTGGGACGCCTTCAAGGCTGTAATTAGAGGGGCTCTCATAAAGTGGGGAGCCCGCCTAAAGCGAGAGAGGGCGGAGAGGGAGGACCGGTTACGCCGGCAATTGCGGGAGACGGAGGAAAGAGACGGTCAGGACAGAACTGGACAGGTACGGGGTGAGGTGCTGGCACTACGAGCCCAGGTGAATGCTCTTGAAGCGGAGAAGATACAATTCCGCCTGCAGCTGTTAAAACAGAGGTTCTTTGAAGGGGGGAATAAAGCGGGGAAACTTCTCGCGAGACAATTGAAGAAGCGGAGGGAGTGGAATAGGATTACACAGATTAGGAGTACAGGGGGGGTAGTGCGAGAGGCTCCACGAATAAGGGAGGAATTTGTGTCCTTCTATAGCAACTTGTATGCAGCCCGAGCTGCAAGGTCGGGAGAGGACATTCGGGAATATGTGAGGGAAGCAGGGCTCCCGACTCTAACGGGAGACGAACAAGAGGGGCTCGACAGGGAAATACAAGCTGACGAAGTCAGCCAGGCTATCAAGGGCTTAAAAAATGGAAAGGCCCCAGGGCTCGATGGGCTGACGGCAAAGTTTTATAAGCGCTTTGGGAGCCTCTTGCTGAACCCGTTGACCAGGGTATTTAATGGACCGGGAAGGGGGGAGGCACTGCCTGAATCAATGGGCTGGGCAGGTATCACGCTTATCCACAAAGAGGGGAAAGACCCGCAGGAGTGTGCGTCTTACCGTCCGATCTCGCTGCTGAACCTAGATGCGAAACTGCTGGCGAAAGTACTAGCGGTGCGCCTCAATGGAGTGTTAGGTAAATTGGTGCATGAGGACCAGGCTGGATTTGTACCAGGCCGGCAAGTGGCGGATCATATCCGCAAAGTGTTAAATGTGATGTGGTCGACACAGCGGCAGAGGACGGGGGCCTTGTTGGTATCACTGGATGCAGAGAAGGCCTTTGATCAGGTGTCCTGGGATTTTCTCTACGCGGTGTTGGAGGCCCAGGGGTTTGGACCGGGGTTCACACAGTGGATAAGGGCTCTCTATGCTAGGCCGAAGGCATGTGTTCGCGTGAATGGGGGGTACTCTGGTTTCTTCCCCCTAGAAAGAGGGACGCGGCAGGGATGTCCACTGTCCCCCCTACTTTTTGTGCTATCCTTAGAGCCATTGGCAGCGAAGTTGCGCGGCAGCCCTGATATCACGGGGGTTAGGGTGGGACGGCAGGAATGCAGAACGTCCCTCTTTGCAGACGATATACTGCTGACACTCACGAATCCCAGCGAATCTCTGAGGGCAGTGATGAGAGAGATTCAAGATTATGGAGAAAGGGCGGGCTTCCGGATTAATTGGGGGAAATCGGAGATCTTGAGTGTAGGGGGGGAGGGGGAGGGGCAGCGTGACTGGCAGCAGAATTTCCCCTTCAAATGGGCAAAGACATCGATCCGGTACCTCGGGGTTCATCTCGGTAGAACCTTGGAGGAGTTGTATGATTTAAATTACAAGAAGTTGGTGGGGCAGGTGGAGGCGAAGCTACAAGGCTGGAGCAGGGGGTATTACTCGTGGTTTGGACGAATAGCGACGGTTAAGATGATGCTTCTCCCCCAGTTCCTCTTTCTGTTTCAGGCTTTGCCAGTCCCAATCCCCCCGAAAGTGCTAAAGAAGATCCAACAACAGGTCGAGCGGTTTATCTGGGGGTCGAGGCGTCCACGGGTGGCGGCAAGGACGCTACAAGTTTCGGTACGGGAAGGAGGGATGGGGGTTCCCAATTTCCGACTATATTATGCGGCAGCACAATTGCGAGCAGTCTACGCGTGGTTGCGGGAAACCCCAGAAGCTGTGGGTTCAGCTGGAACTGGCCGAATACAGGCCGGGTGCACTTGAACGGTTAGTATGGGAGGGGAGGGGAGAGAAGGGGAGGAATCCCATTGTGGGGCATACTTTGAAAGTGTGGCAACAGTATAGAAAGCGGCTGGTGGGTGACAAACGATGGTCGGCCACCATGTCATTACAAGCCTGCTGTGCGGAGAGCGGGGGACCGGGAGCCACAGTGCTCCGTAACTGGGCGGCGTTAGGATTGTCCCAGGTGTCCCAGATTGTGGTAGGAGGACATTGTAGAGGATTTGAGGGGGTCCGGGACCTCTATCGTTTGGGGGAGGTAGATAGATTCCCGTATCGGCAGCTATGTTCGGTAGTGAGTACAAAGGGAAGGGAGCAAGGAGGATGGGGGGGAGGTGAATGGTTTGAGGGTGCCTGCCTGGGATCCCTGGGAAGCCAGGGGATGCTCTCCAGGATTTACAGAGGGTTGACAGCGAGGGGGGAAGACAAGTTGAAATACATGGAAGCGTGGGAGAAGGATTTAGGGGTAAGCTGGGGGGTGGAGGAGTGGGAGACAATGGCATTAGGTATAGCACGATTCTCCATTGCCACGACATTGCGAGAGAATGGGTTTAAGGTGCTGAGTCGCTGGTATCTCACACCGGAGCGGTTGTGTAAGGCAGGGGTGTTGCAAACGGATGAATGTTGGCGAAAGTGTGGGGAGCGTGGCTCCTGGCTGCATATGTGGTGGACGTGTCCGGTAGTGGGAGAGTACTGGCACCGCATAGGGGCAAACATCAACAAAATGATGGGGGCGAACCTTGAACTTGGCCCTGAGATGTGTCTCCTGCATAGACCAGATGGGAAATGGGAGGGGGATTGGAAAATTATTTGGTATTGTGTCACAGCGGCCCGCTGCGAAATTGCATGGTACTGGAATAGACCAGCTCTACCCTCCATGGCGAGCTATGCACGCAGGGTGTCGCATCTTTATGCCATGTATAAATTGACTGGGGAGCGGGGAGGGAGAGGGGAGCAAATGGAGAAGCGGTGGGCAGGGGTTTGGAGGTGGTTGCGGGAAGAGGGGTGGAAGTAGGGAGGGGGTGGGGGGATGGCAAATAGGAGGAGAAATGATTAGACTGTGTGTTAGTTGAAGAGTTGTCTCTTATGCTGTTTGCTGAACCCTTGATGCCTTGGAGTTGTTGAGTATATGCTAATGTAACTGTTACAAATGTTAATAAAAATTTAAATAAAAAAAAAAAAAGAAAGATGCAGGAGATAGTCTAATAGAGAATTCAAAGGAAGTGCTAGAGGGTCAAGACCCTGTTGAGCACACCAAATGGAAAAGCGTTTCCATTTGAAAGCATAGGAACGCCTCGTGGAGGGTTTCCTAGAGGCATGAAGGATATCTTTCACTGGTTGAGAAAGATTGAAGTCATGAAGGCTTAGGCCTTCAGTAACCAAGCTCTGAGGTGTAGGGACTTGGGGTTTGGGTGCCACAAAGTCCCCTCCTCCTGAGAGAGAAGGTCTGGCGCAGCTCCCAGGTCCAGGGAGGGTCCCTGGGAGAGATGCAGAAGTAGAGGGAACCACACTTGGCGTGGCCAGCATGGAGCTATGAGGATCATCGATCCGTGATCCCTCTGGAGTTTGAACAGAGTCTTGGGAATCAAAGGAATGGGTGGAAAGGCATATAGGAATTCCTGACCCCAATGTAGGAGAAAGGCGTCGTTGGCCTGAGCTCCCTGACACGGAGTCCTGGAACAGAACCGGGGAAGTTTGGCATTCCACGGACTTGCAAAGAGGTCTATGTCCGGGGTTCCCCATTCCTGAAAGATTCTGCGTATCTGGTCCATATGCAAGGACCATTCGTGTGGAAGCAGAACTCAACTGAGTCTGTCTGCCCGAGAGTTTTGAACCCCTGGAAGATACACTGCCAGAAGATGAATTTGATGCTCTCTGGCGAAGGCCCATAATCTGAGAGTTTCGTTGCAAAGCGACAGAGAGCCGGTCCCTCCTTGTTTGTTTATGTAGAACATGGCCACCTGATTGTCTGTATGGACTAGGACGGTCAGGTTGACAAGGAGGGTATGGAAGACTTTGAGGGCAAAGAAGATTGCTCGCAGTTCCAGGAGGTTGATGTGAAGGGTGGTCTCTTGTGGAGACCAAGCACCCTGAGTGGAGAGGTGTTGAAGATGGGCTCCCCACCCTGTTTGGGAGGCATCCGTTGTGAGGGTTGCTTGGGGCAACAAAGGTTGGAAGGGGGCCCCCAACAACAGATTCTTGGTGGACATCCACCATTGGAGGGACCAAAACAGAAGCTTTGAGGTGAGTATTTGGTCGGAGAGCGCTCCTGATGCTTGAGTCCACTGGGTGGCCAAGGTCCATTGGGCTGCTCTCATATGAAGATGAGCGTAGGGCACCACGTGTACCGTGGAGGCCATGTGGCCCAGAAGTCGCAGCATTTCTCTGGCTGTCAAGTGACTGCTGGACTGAGCTTGGGAGGCCAAGCACACCAGACGTTGGCCCCGGACTTGAGGTAGGTAGGCCCTTGCAGTGGTGGTGTCCAACTGGGCCCCTATGAATTCCAGAGACTGAGTAGGGATAAGTTGAGACTTGGGAAGGTTTACCACCAGTCCCAGATACTGCAGAATGTGCCTTGTGCGGTCCAGGGAAATCTGGGCCTCTGACTGAGATGGAGCTCAGATGAGCCAGTCGTCCAGATATGGGAATACAAAAATTCCCAGACCTCTTAGAAATGCGGCAACAACTGCCATGCATTTGGTGAACACTCTTGGAGCAGAGGCTAGACCGAAGGGAAGTACTCTGTACTGGAAATGTTTTCCCTGAAACAGAAATCTTAGATATTTTCTGTGGGATGGGTGGATGAGTATATGTGTGTACGCATCCTTGAGATCTAGAGAACAAAGCCAATCCTGACTCTGAAGGTATGGAAGGAGAATGCCTAGAGAAAGCATTTTGAATTTCTCCTTGTACAGAAATTTGTTCAATTCTCTCAGATCTAGGATAGGTCTGAATCCCCCTGTCTTCTTTGGTATGAGAAAATAAGGGGAGTAGAATCCTGTCCCTTGTTGAAGAAGAGGAACCTCTTCTATTGCCCCTTGGGCAAGGAGAGAAGAGACTTCCTGATCCAACAGGCCCAGGAGAGATGGGGGAGAATTGAAGTGCCTCACCATGGAATATGGAGGAAGGTTGGAAAAATGAAGTTTGTAGCCCTCTCTGATGATAGAGAGGGTCCATTGCTCTGATGTAATTTGCCCCCATCTGGGAGCAAAGTGAGCTAACCTTCCGGGAATGGTGAGGGGCTCTGGTTGTTCTAGAGCCAGAAAGGTTAAGTTCTCTAGGGGCAAGTCAAAACCCCTGAGGGGGTTGAGCCTGCTGAGGAGTGGCAGACACTGCAGGCTTTGACCTTGCCTGTTTAGGCTGCTGACGTTTAGCAGCAAAGCGAGGCTGAGAAGATTGTTGGCCAGTATTTGTGGAAAATCTGGCCTTCTTGTAGTAAGTCCTCTTGAAAGACTTTTTCTTGGCAGGAGTAGAGGTAGACTTAGAAAGTCTATCTAAGGTAGCATTTTCTGCGTCCATTTGAGTGGCTTTAATTTGCCAGTCTTTACCAAATAAGTTCTCACCTGTACAGGGCAGATTCCGTAAGCCATCCAGGACCCAGGGTTCTAGGTCAGAGGCCTGGAGCCAAGCAAGTCGTCGGGCTGCAATGGCAATGCCCGAAGCTCTACCGGCACCTTCAAAGGAATCAAATGAATTAATCCTGGCTATAAGCATACTAGCCTGGAAGATTTTCCTACCAAAAGAGTCTAGGGTCTTACATTCTCGCCCTGGAGGGGTAGAAGAGTGCCTTTTGGTACTCTTAATCTTTTTCAGCGCAGACTTCACCACAATGGAATGGTGAGGCAACTGAGTCTTTTGAAAACCAGGAGAAGGGGGGACCCGGTACATGGTGTCCAACCTACGAGAATAAGGAGACAACGTTAGAGGAGCCTCCCATAAGTCCATCAAGTGTTCTTGAAGGATTTCATGGATAGGCAGGGTGACTGCCTCTTTAGGAACCTAAGGGTATCCTAAAATATCCAGTTTCTTTGATCTAGGTTCTTTTTCAGAGGATGTGGTAATAGAAAGTCCTTTAGCTAGTTCTATAATGAAGTCTTGAAAGGACAAATCCTCTGGTGGAGACATTCTCCTCTTTGGGAAAGAAGGGTCTTCAGGAAGAACTAGAGACAGCTCATCAGAGTCCTCAGAGGAGTCAAAATCCTCAGAAGAATCAGAGTATCCTCTATTTGCTTCCAACGCACGATACGCATACCGTTCGGTATCGACATCGGGCGTACCGGGTATGGGATCGGTATCGGGTGAAAACCCGGATCCGGCAGGCGGAACCGATCTGCGTTTGGAAGACGATGGTCTCGGTTCCGATATGGGAAACGATACCGGAACCGGACCCGGAACCGCTGGATGCGGTACCGAGGGCGTCGCAGCTTTAATGAAAGCCAGCATGGCCTGCTGCATGGTCTGAACAGTATTGCTCATAGACGCCACTGCTGCCTGGATGTCGGTACCGGTATGGGCCGGTACCCCAGAGCAGTCTAACAGGTGATCGGTCGAGGCCGTGCCATCGATGTCAACCTGTAACCCCATAGATGAAGCTTTGGAAGCCAGAGCTTCCCGCCGGGGTTGTTTGGCTGGGGCAGGATCCTCAGATTCAAAAGTGAGAGCCTCTCGATGCTTTGAAGGAGATTTGCTCTTTGAGGACCTGCCCGAAGAAGGTTTGGTTACCTGAGATCCATCCGGAGAGGAAGACCTGGATGACTGTGATGCTGGATTATCTGAAGCAAACAGCACATGGAATTTGTTGGCCCGGTTCTGCAAACCACGTTTAGACATCTGGGAGCAGGATGGGCAGTCCGGAATGGAGTGGTCAGGTCCCAAACATTTAAGACACCAGTCATGGGTGTCTGTGACAGAAATAACAGCACTACACTTGGTACACTTCTTGAAACCAGGGGCTGGTTTCTCCATGAGGAGAATTTGTGTAGGCCTGAGGCCTAACCGAAGTCACCAAGTTGTGCAAAAATAAAGATTTTTTTTTTTTTGAAAGAAAGAAAGAGAGAGACCGGCGCGGTACCGGTTTCGGTATGGGGAAGGCAGGTACGCGGTCTAAAGAAACAAACTAAAACAAGAATTTCTTCAGCGGTGACAGGAACACGACCTGCTGGCTCCACGGAAAAAGAGAAACTGAGGAGAGCTGGTCAGGAAGGCGGGAAGGCAGCGCGCATGTGCAGTGGGAGGCCCCAAAAGCTTCCTTTCTGGGAAGCTGGGGAGCTTTCCCGCGCAGGCTCCGTCGGTTCCGACGTACCCATAAGTGAGGACTTATTCCTGCTTGTTCCTGGAGATAAAGTATAATTCCTGGTGGCATAGCTCTCTCCTATAAAAAGTACTGCAACATCAACCTCTCCCCCTGTCTCCCCACCCGTGTTATCTACTTTAGCATCAAAAGCCATATTAAAATCCCCCCTCCTTATCTTTCTTCGCTTATGTACTTCTAACTTCAGCCCACTCTTTACAAAGTACTTTTGAAAGTAATTTGGGTCACTCTAGATTTGAGTCCAAATGGGATTTGGCCTTTTCTTATTTTTACAGAGTACCTGCTCTTTGCCCCATTTATTGCATAAGGAAGCTTCTTACAAGAAATTCTGTACCAGTTTAAAAACTCATCTTTTTTCACTTGCCTTCAGTGACTTGGTGTGATTACCGTGGCTGATTTGTAGCATCTGATTCTGGTTTTGTTCTCTTGCTTTGCCTTGCCCTTCCTTGCACGTCTGATTGTCCTGTACATTTAACTGTAGTTCATTTTCTTTTTCTTTTTATTATTGCTTATTTGCTTTTGTGAACCGCTTTGTTGTTTAAGGCAGTATATCAAGAAAACCAATAAACGATAAAATAAGTATTGCTAAAAATAATATATTTGCCACAGCAGATCTTCATTTCTACACAGAATCTCTTATAGGAAGTAAATATCTGCTCTTAGACGCTCCATTTCTCAGAACAACTTTCTCTTTAAAGGGGAATTTAATCCCTTGGAACTGAGGGTTACCACACAGAGACGCTGACTGGATCTGCTACCCATTGTAATGACTATGCTCCCTCCTCGCCCTCCACACCAGCTTCCTAACATACTCAACCCTGCCCCTCCATCCTCACCTTCTCTGTCCTCTTATCCTTTACCTCCTCATTTAAATACCATTCACCCTCTTTCCAACAGCACTATCTGCCCCTCACTCCTCATGGAAAGACCTCGTCCCCTCCAAGATCAGGCCCCCATACATTCTCATTCACAAATATCCACTTGATTCCTGCCCCCTCACTCACACCACACTCAGCAACCCCTCCCCCCCCCAACTTCCAACATCCCATCAATTGCATCACACTCCCTTTAGTGGGTAACCATACATGCCCATCATGCTCACAGCCCACTCAAACAATCCGCAAGACAAACTCAAACATATAACTCACAATCTGTCGGGTCAGAGTTCATTTCGACTGCACTTTCCCTTCCACCAATCCGTCTTTGTTATTACTGGCATTGGAGAGTCTTTTTAATTTCTTGCTATGTGCCACTACTCATTTCCACCACCATCTGTCTCCAACATCACTGTACTACTACTACTACTAATGAGCATTTGTATAGCGCTACAAGACATACACAGCGCTCCACAGATATGTAAGAGACAGTCTCTGCTCATTAGAGCTTACAATCTAGTCAAGACAGACAACACAGAAGGTGTAGACAGGGATACATCTAGGGGGAATGGTAAAGAAACACAAGGAGATCAGCTGAGTCAAGATCCGAAAGCGAAGAGGTGAGTTTTCAGCCTGGATTTGAAAAGTGTCAGAGAAGGCACCTGGGGTACAGACGTAGGTAGTCTGTTCCAGGCATAAGGTGAAAGGAATGAATTCTGGAATTAGCAATAGACGAGAAGGGCACAGACAGAAGCAATTTGCCAGAAGAGCGGAGTTCCCGAGGGGGGCTGTAGGGAGAGATAAGAGAAGAAAGGTAATGAGGAGCTGCAGAGTGAATGCACTTATAGATCAGCAGGAAAAGTTTGAACTGGATGCGGAAACAGATAGGGAGCCAATGAAGTGACTTGAGAAGAGGGGTAATATGAGCATGACGAGGCTGGCGGAAGATTAGTCGTGTAGCAGTGCTGAACAGATTGAAGGGGAGAGAGATGATTCAAAGGGAGACCAGGAAGGAGTAGGTTACAGTATTCAAGACGGGAGGTGATTAAGGAGTGGATAAGTGTCTTAGTAGTGTGTTCAGAAAGGAATGGGCGGATTTTGTTGATGTTATAGAGAAAGAAATGGCAGGTCTTAGCTATCAGATGGATGTGTGTGGAGAAGGAGAGAGGAGTCAAAGAGAACCCCAAGGTTGCAAGCTAAGGAAACAGGGAGGCGTAGAGAGTTATCAATAGAGAGTGAGAAAGGAAGGAGAGGAGTTTTAGGGGGAAAAATAAGCAGCTTGGTTAAGGCCATGTTCAATTTCAAGTGGCGGTGAGATATCCAAGCAGCAATGTCAGAAAGGCAGGCAGAGATCTGGGTCAGGATTGCCGGAGAGATTTCAGGTTTAGAGAGGTAGATCTGGGAGTCATCAGCTTAAAGATGGTACTGAAAGCCATGGGAAGAGATGAGCGCACCAAGGGACTGGGTATAGAGAGAGAAAAGGAGTGGGCCCAAGACAGATCCTTAGGGTATACCAACTGAGAGTGGGATAGCAGCAGAGCGATGGGAGAAATAAGGGGAGAATCAGGATAGTACAGCGCCCTTAAAACCAAGTGAGGACAGGGTATCAAGGAGAAGGTTGTGGTCAACAGTGTCAAAAGCAGCAGAGAGGTCAAGAAGGATGAGGACAGAGTAAAGAGCCTTGGATTTTGACAGGAACAAGTCACTGGAGACTTTGTCAAGAGCCATTTCAGTGGAATGTAAAGGACGAAAGCCAGATTGTAAAGGATCCAGAAGGGCATGAGAGGAGAGGAAGTCAAGGCAGCGACGGTGAACTGCACATTCAAGTAGTTTAGAAATGAAGGGGAGGAGGGAGATGGGTCGATAATTATAAGGACAGGTAGGATCAAGTGAGGGTTTCTTGAAGAGAGGTGTAACTACAGAATGCTTGAAAGCTGCAGGGACAGTTGCAGTGGAGAGCGATAGGTTGAGAAAATGAGAGATGGAAGGGACAACAGTGGAGGAGATGGGGCTTAGGAGACGGGTGGGGATAGGATCAGAGGAGCAGGTAGTGAGTTTGGAGGAAAAAAGTGTTGGCCTTCACACATTCTCTGCAACCGTGGAGTATCCATAAAGCCCAGGTCCACCAGTGCTTCCCAAGCCTCCTCTGGGCTACTCACTCTTTCAAGTGCCAAAGGGTATAGTCACCTGTGATGCACATTACCTTTGTGCAAGCGTGCAGTAATCTCTCTCATCTCACACTGTTTCTGTAGTGTCTGTGGTGTCAAGTCATTGAAAATTTGCATCATGGTATTCTCCCACTTAAATATGCCCTTTCTATGGCCTAGCTGCAGAATCAAGTACTTCTCAACAAAAGGAGTGGATGTAAGTAAAAATGTCCCAAGACTCCTCACTCTACCTCGGGCCTAGGCTTTGATGTGCTCTTTCAATTTTTACCTCTTTCACTTCCAAGCCCCCCCCCCCACTAGCCTCCAACAGGAGATGCTTGAAAAAAATGCCATTCATCACCGCCACACAATCTGAAAACCGTTCCAGCTCTGGGACCCTCAGTGTATAATGAGAAGGGAAAACAAACTTCTTTCTCCCATTCAGCTTAGCTGGTACCTTACAAGCACAGGTTCTGTCTACTGACTCTGTGACCTGTTCATGTTGCAGACATCCCAACCACATGACCCACCCTGATCAGGTGAGATGGAAGAAGCTCACATAAAATTAACACCACTGCAGTATTTTGTGAGCATGTCCCGCTACTTGTGGTGACTTAGGTGGCCTAATAGATCACCACTCTGCTCTGCCTAGGTGCAATTTGTCATATACCTGCTCTCACAGTCGTATACTGGACTTCCTTTTATTTTCAGCCCTGCTCTTTTCCATTATGCGCTCCATCCATGTTATTCTACGGTTGTCATGCTGCTGCTCCTCACAGACCCTCAACTCAAAAGAATGTAAGTATTTTGATTCTATGTACTTCTTTTTTTTTGCTACACTCCAACCTTACCTCATGTTTCTTCTCCGATTCCCTGCCAAAGTGCACTCCTCAACTGCAGGCCTTTCTGCTCTAAATCCACCCTTCTCTCAGATTTACTCCTTCAGTACTCTCTGGATCTTTTATTTCTAAGCGAGGTCTGGCTCAAGGAAGGGGAAGAGCCTCTTTTCTATTGCTGTCTTCCCCCCCAACTATACCACCTTATCTATCTCACATACTACCAGATCAGGAGGAGGTGTAGCCATACTCTATAGGAGTTCTCTGAACATCTCAGAAATTTATTCTTCTACCCTGCAGTACCCTGAATCTTTGCTGATTCGGTTACCATCCTACCCTACCATTCATTTCCTCCTCCTTTATGTCCCTCCAACACTAAGCACTTCACTCTGGGACGCCCTTCTGACAATCTCAGAAACAGCTATTAACTATACTAATTTGTGAGTCTTGGGGGGCTTCAAGGTCCACTTTGACTCACCTTGTAAATTGCATGACAAACTTTTTCTCTCTCTTGTATCTTACTATTCCATACTCATTGCCTCATCAGTCAATCACCCCTGTCATCTTCACTCTGTTCTGGCTGAACTTTCTAATACTAACTCCTCCCTCTTATCTGCTCACACTGCCCCCTGCGCTGATCTACTGGCCCATTTCTTCATTGACAAAATCATCTCCTTTCGCCCTTCATTTCCGTATTGCTCCCCCCAGCCACTAGCTACTAGCTCCCCTTCTGTCCCCCCCCCTTTTTTCCCCTTTCACACTCTGGTCCTCGTTCTGGACAATCTCGGCTGCAGATCTCTCCAAACTTCTTGCTTCCTCCTGTAAGACAATCTGTCCTTCCCTCCTCCTGGCTGACTGAACCCTCACTTGCCCTCCTGCCACCTTTACTCTCCATGCTGAAGAATAGTCTCTCTTCTAGTATCATCCCCTCCTCTTGGAAGAAAGCCCTGGTTCGACCCCTTCTAAAGAAACCCTCCTTTGACCCCTCCTCCCCTGCTCACTATCGCCCTGTTTCTAATCTTCCTTTCCTGTCGAAAGTCCTTGAATAAATTGTCTTTGCTCAGATCATTGCACACTTGGATTCTACTCTCTCTACACCCCTGCCAATCTGGTTTCTGCCCTGGCCACAGCACTGAAACAGTTCTACTATCTTTTCTCAATGAGGTTTGCACGTTGTAAACGGGGGTGCTTGTTGTGAAAGTTCCACAATCTTGGCAAGGACATGAATTTACTTGACTTGCAAAGGATTGTGGGGGTTGTAGTTCATTCACACAAAACTAGCCGTTTAACAAGAATAAAGAATTGTAGTTGCTTGAGTGTAAAGCAGAAAACAGATTTTATTTATGGGGTGTTATTCCCTCGCACAGATATGCTTGGTAACATCAACAGAATAATTTCTCCAGAAGTTTTATTCAGGAAACAAAACAAATAAGGCAACTGAATTACTTATGCAACAACTTGATAAAGACCTTGATGGAACAGAAAAGGTCTTTCTTATAGACCCTGCTAATAAACTTTCTTAGCAGTGCTGGAATGAAAAATAAACCCAAAAGGAAAATTCTCTTTATCAAAAAAAACAGCTTTCTTCCTTTCACACAGAGAAGAAGCTTTTTTCCAAAGTCCCACGTGCACTTGTGCCTTGCTCTAATCACAGGTGCTTAACCAGCTGCAAACATTGCTGGTCCACTCTCCACGTGGCTCCAACTTTCCCCAAAGCTTTCTCTCAAAGAAACTTTTCTGGGAAGCTAAAAATCAGTACAGTTCCTTTTGGTGTTTGATCCTTATCTGAGGATTACTTTAGAACAGCAGCTTAGAGAGAGAACAATCCATACATTCAACTTCCTCATTTGATATTTCCCCTTGCTCTTGAAATATCATAGGATCACTTTCATACATTGGCTCAGAGGATTTCTCTAACTGATCTCTACCAGGATAGAAACTGTTTCCCTGCTGTCTTCCTTGTGCAAAGCTAGGGAACAGATCAGAGTTCATACCTGAGATCATGTTGTCACTAGGTTTCCTCTCTGGGTATTTTGGCCAGTAGGTAGCAAAGCTTCTGTGCCCAGCTCTCCAGTCAGAATCTCTGGACTTTAGGTCTCTTTTCCCATACCTCCTTAAATAGGTATTAGAGCTCCTTCTTTCTGTAGATGCAGCCGTCTCCTTTACAGGTGCTGTCCGAGGGTTCCTGGCTGTATATCTCCAAGCCTCTGGCTTCTTCCAGTCCAATGAAGAATGCTTGCCCCAGGAATCTCTCCCAATATACGTACTGCCTTGGGCTCCTTTCTTAGAACTTCTGGACGTCTTGCTGTTCTTCCTTCTGTTCACGCTCCATCTCTCCTTCTCCTTCTCCCATTGCTGTCCTTGCTGTCTTTGCTCTCCTTGCTCTTGCTGTCTGTCTGATGAATTCCTTCTAGCTTTAAAGTGCCTAGATGGCCGCTCCGCCCTGCCCTAGGAGATGTGTGATTAGGGATTACATCATTGCTTCTCTGATTAGGCACACGTTTCCCTACTTCAGCTCTCCTAGAGGCTTTCTGTAAACCAGTGCATTCTGGGTCTGGTAGTCTTTTAGGTAAACACCCTGTTTTAGTGCTTTTACCAGCCAGCACAGGTAGCTTATTCAGAGCCAATTCACCTCTTGTATTATTTCTTCCTGAACTATGATAAGCTTCCTTATCACAACGTCTCACGATAATGGTAATGTATCCCTTGCTGTCTCTCTTGATTTCTCCTCTTGTCAATCACACCAACCTTCTCCTTCGTGTTCATGATTTTGGTCTTTGGGGCTCAGTTCTTCACTAGTTTCATTCCTTTCTCTCTCACCGGTCCTTCTGTAACTTCAGGCTCCTCCTCCTCTACATCTACTTTGCTCCCCTACAGTGTTCCTCAGAGTTCGGTTCTTGCTCCCTTACTTTTTAATGGTCTTTTTGGTCTCCCTCACTCTCTTGGTGTAACAGCTCGGGATCACAGCATATTATTATGCAGATGACATTATCCTCCTCCTCCACACTGATCCCCTCTCACCCGATCTTTCTTCACTCAATTCTTGCCTTGCTCAGATCTTCATTTGGATGGCCACTAACTTTCTTCATCATAAACCCTGCAAAAACCGTTGCTATCTGGCTCACTGGTGGTGGTCCTTGCCCTTCTGTTTCAGCTCTGTTCTGCGATGCCCCTATTCCTCTCAATCCGCTACCTCAGTGTTGTTCTCGATTCCGCCCTGTCCTTCCACAATCACCGCTGGGCTAATTCGCCACTCCTTCTATTCCCTTCAGCAAATCTGGACTGTCCTTTTCTTTCTGTTTCCTCTCTGCCCACACTGCTTTTTACCCTTTTGATGTCCTGTCTAGATTATGTACTTGCCGGTCTTCCCTCCTATCAGCTGCAGCGTCTCCAGTTTATACAGAACACTGCCGCTGGGATTCTCATGCATGATTCATGTTTCGATCAAGTCACTCCCCTTCTCATCCGTTTTCACTGGCTACCAATTCACTATTGTATTCAATTCAAGCTCCTTGTTTTGAATTCACAAGGTTATCCACACCAGCATCCACACTCTATCTCCATGATACCATCCATCTCCACACCCCACACTGCTTCTTACGTTCACAGTCCATGCTAGCTGCCTCCACATGCCTCCTGTTTTCCATGCTCATCTGAAGATGACCCGCCGCTCTGCCTTTTACTACCTTGGTTCCTCTCTGTAGAATGCCTTACCCTCCACTTGAAAAATCTCTCTCATGATTCAAAACACTGCTTAAAACACTTCTCTTTCAGAAAGCTTTTGACCTCCCCCCTCTGACTCCGTCCTCTTCTGACTCATAACCCCGTCCTCTTCTCCTTACCTTCATTTGAATGAATACCTTTCCTTTCCTATCTGCGTTTATGAAGCTCCCTTTCTCATTTTCCCTTTCTATGTTTTTTATTATACACCACTCTGATGCGCTTGTAAAGGGTGGTTAATCAAATTGTAAACATAAACATGCTTATCACTTATTCAACTTGCTCAGCCCCCCCACTCATGCAGCAGATAAGTGCAAACTATCTGAGTGATGCCTACAGACAAAGCAGGAGAGGCAAACTCATCATCATCATCATCATCAATTTCATGCTTTTCCAACTAGGAGAAATTAGTTCTTACCTGCTAATTGTCTTTCCTTGAGTACCTCTAGTCCAGTCCACTACAAGTGGGTAATCACTGTCCTCTAGCAACTGGGAACTGAGCATGTCAGATTTCTTACCTTACAGGATAAGAGCCACCCCTTCAGCTCCAGGACTCCAGTATTCTAATGACAAAGCAGGCGAAGTCACGCATAGCCATGAATTAAGCTCACAGAACTGGTAGCTCACAAGTGATAAGGCAAAACAACATCAGTTACCTATTGAACACAACTATGTACAGCATTAAAGTAAGTGAGACAGGACAGAAACTTACCAGATTCACTGCCCTCCTTTGGAATACCTTGTCCGACTAGTCCTCCCAGCCTGTAACCATCACCTGGGCTGTTTCCTTCCACCAGCCAGACTTCCATCTCTTCGTCCAGCTGTGCCGGCACCTGAGCAGCATCAAAACAGAGATTCTTACAGGGAGGGAGCTGGACTGGACTGGAGGTACTCAAGGAATGACAATTAGCAGATAAGAACTAATTTTTTTTCCTCTTCGTCCCTCCAGTCCAGTCCAGTCCACTACAAGTGGGATGTATCAAAGCAGTACTCACACACGGGAGGGCCCAGTTGGTCAAGCCTTAAGCACTGAGGCGCCGATCCCGGCATCCCCCCGCACATCCAGTTGGTAATGACACGTGAATGAGTGTAAGATTGACCACGTAGCCACCCTGCAGATATTCACCAGGGGTACAAACCAATGTTCCACCAGGATGAGGCCTGGGCTTGCGTAGAATGCGCGCAAAGTCTCACTGGGATAGCTTTGCCTCTCAACAAGTAAGTTGTGGTGATTGCTTCCTTTACCCAGCAATCAACTGAAGCATTAGAGGCTGCTTCTCCTTTCCGCGTGTCCCCAAACAACACAAACAGTCTGTCTGACTTTCATAAGCCTTCTGTGCGACATAAGTACTGCACCTCTTAAGCACTCGACGAACGTCGAGCAACCCCAGATGTCTTTCCCCCTCTGCGGAACTGGACTGCGTGAAGACCGGAAGAGAGACCATCTGGTTCAAATGAAACGAGGACGCTACCTTAGGCAGAAAGGAAGGCAATGGCTGTAAAATGACCTTCTCCTTTGAAAACACAAAAAACGTCTCCCTACACGAGAAAGCCTAAAGCTCCGAGACCTGTTTGGCTGAGCAGATAGCCACTAAGAAGATGGTCTTTAACGTGAGATCTGTCATGGAGGCACCATCTAGAGGCTCAAATGGAGTCTCCGTCAAAACTGAGAGGACCAAATTTAAGTCCCAGGGAGGCAACATTGCCCTCAAAGGTGGTCAGATCAGCCTCACCACTTTCACAAAGTGGGACGCATCCGGGTGAGCTGCCAGACCATGCCCCTGGACTTGCCCACTATAACAGGCCAAGGCAGCAATCTGGACCTTTAGGGAATTCAGTGCCAGCCCTTTCTCCAGGCTGTCCTGCAAGAAGGCCAAAATATCCACTACTGACGCCGATAAGGCCCATAGATCTTTTTCCACACTCCAGACATCAAATATTCTCCACACCCTGCAGTAAGCTATGGTGGTAGCTGGCCGCCAGGCCTTCTGCAGAGTAGCCACCACTGCAGCTGAATAGCCCCTGCAACTCAGCCTCGCCCGCTCAAAAGCCAAGCCATAAGCGAGAATTGATCTACCTGCAGCATGAGAACTGGCACCTGCACTAGAAAATGCCTGTGTCTGGAAGATGCCAGGGAGAGGCTATCAACAGCCTCAACAGATCCGCGTACCAAGGTCGATGTGGCCAGTCCGGCACAATGAGAATCACTGGACTCTGATGCACCTCTGTCTGCTGCAGGAGTTTGCCTATGAGAGCCCACGGGGGAAACACATACAGCAACCCCTCGGCGGGCCACTTCTGCATTAAGGCTTCCAGCCCCTCTGACATATGTTGCCCTGTGCCTGCTGAAAACCTGCTCGTCTTGGCATTGTGGAGCGTTGTCATCAAGTCCATGACTGGAATGCTCCACCACTTGTTAATCTGGTCGAACACCGCCTCATCTAGCGCCCACTCGCTGGGGTCCAAGCAGTGTTGGTTAAGAAAGTCATCCTGTTGATTGTTCTTTCCTGCAATGTGTGCTGCCGAGATGGCAGACAGGTTCTCCTCTGCTCAGGACAGCAGGGGCTCGACCTCTGCCACCAGGACTGCACTGCTGCTGCCTCCCTGGCGATTGATGTAGGCTACTGTGATGGCATTGTCTGAACACGCACACCGCTCGACCTTGCAGACGTCCTTGAAAGAACTGAAGAGCCAGAAACACTGCTTAAATTCCAACCAATTGATGGACCATGAGCTCTCCTCCGGCTTCCAGTTCCCTTGTGCCACCGCACCTTGGCAGTTTGCTCCCCAACTTACCAGGCTGGCATCTGTCATGATCAACACCCAGTCTGGAGTCTCCAGCTGCATCCCTGCCCAGAGATGATCCTCCTGCAGCCACCACTCTAGCTATCCTTTTCACTTTGGCAGGACAGACTAATCTCTGAGACAGGGGATGATGCTGAGGAGATCATCTGGACGGCAGGGCCCACTGCAGCGGTTGCATTCGTGCCCGTGCCCAGGGCACTAGGTCTAAGGCCGCCGTCATGGATCCCAGTATCTTCAAGTAGTACCAAGCCCTGGGCATCGACATTTCCAAAAAACACTGTATCTACACCTGCAGCTTCCAAATCCTTTCGTCTGGCAGAAATACAGACCCCACATTGGTATCAAACCGTACTCCTAGATAGATTAACTGTTGCACAGGCCACAGACAACTCTTGGCTACACTGACTACCCAGCCAAAACTGTCCAACAGCTACATCACTCTCTCCGTGGCAGTCCTGCTTTCCTCCTCCGACTTGGCCCTGATAAACCAATTATCCAAACACAGGTACACCAGCACCCCTTCTTTTCGCAGAGCCGCTGACACCACTATCATGATCTTCGTAAAGGTCCATGGAGACATAGCCAACCCAAAGGGTAGTGCCCGGAACTGGTAATGTTCCATGGGAACTGCAAACCACAGGAACTTCTGATGGTCTGGCTGAATGGGAATGTGAAGATATGCTTCCATCACATCCAGGAACGTCAGGAACTTGCCCTGCCGCGATGACAGACCTCAAGCTTTCCATCCTGAAGTGAGGTACCCGAAGGATAAGGTTGACGTGCTTGAGATCCAGGATGGCCAGAAGGAGCCCTCCTTTTTCAGCAACACAAAATAAATGGAGTAGTATCCGCAGATATACTGGTCCAGAGGAACTAGCATGACCACTTCCAGATCCAAGAGGCGCTGCAAAGTGCCCTGACCGCTTGCCTCTTTAGTGGTGCTTTGCATGGGGATTGCACAAATGCTTCGGTGAGGCAATGCGCAAATTCAAGTGCAAACCACTCCTGAATCACCTCCAAGACCCACTGGTCTGACATAATTGTGATCCAGGTGAGCAGAAACTGCTGCAGTCTACCCCCCACCAGTGGCCCTCCTGCCTGGACTGACCTGGCTTCATTGGGGCTTCTTTGATACTGCTGTTGGAGGGGCATAGTAACCTTGATTGGCCCCCCTGAAACCTTGAAAGGACTGGCCCCTCTGAGGGAATCACTCTCGCTGGTAGGGAGAGAATCTTGAGCCTCTGAATCTCTTGAAGTCCCTAGGCTGTCCTTGATCTGGACTGCCCTGCCTAGGAACCTTTGGCTTGTCTTCTGGAAGACGGGTGCCTTTTGAATCCCCCTAATCCTTTACCAACTTCTTCAACCCCATCTCCGAACAGGAGCTTGCCCTTGAAAGTCAATTTACTGAGCCAAATCTTGGATGACATGTTCACCAACCAATTCCGGAACCAGAGGAAATGCTAGGTGGCAATAATGGATGCCATGTTTTTGGAGGAGGCGCACATAAGGTCATAAAATGCATCAGCTAAGTACACAGAAGCAGATTCCAGCTTGGCCACTTCCAGGTTATCCTGCGCAGCCTCCCCCTCCACAGGCCCCAGGTCCTGGAGCCAACAGATGGAAGCCCTCGTCACATAGGCCCCACAAATGGATGCTTGCAGCGCCAGAGCTCCTAAGTCAAAGGCCTACTTCAGCAGGGATTCTAATGATCCTGTAGGTTCTTTAGGGCCACATCGCCTTCCACTGGTATGGTTGCCTTCTTTGTGACTATGGAGACCATGACATCAACCCAGGGCAGTAGCTCTCTCTCACACTCTGGGATCAGGTAGTGAGGGCCCACAGCACGTCCTCCCCGAAAGGTGGCCTCCAGAACCTCCCATTCTGCCTCTATCATCTTCTAGATCAACCCTATGGATGAGCTATGATTTCCCCCTCTGCCAGTTCTGCTCCTCTGGATTCTCCCCAAATGTCGCTGAACCTTCCTTCTGTCATCCCCTGCAGCCAATCCTCTTCCAAGCATGCTATCTCCTTCCGGAGGGGAGGGTGATCCCCAAATCGTGTGGCTGAGAGACCCCCGGAGCACAACCTACCTTTCTTGCTTGCTGCCTCAGGCAGTAGGTCCCGTGCATTGCCAAGATAAAATCAGATGAGAAAAAAACTTTCCTGGGCTGCCAGCGGCAGAGTTGGCTTAGCTTCTCCCTACTCTGAATGCCCTGTTTTTCTTTTGGCTTTCTTGTGTTGCGGAGCACTCAAAATGGCCACCAGTTCTTGCGCGGCCGTGCTTCCCGCCAAAACTGTGGCCTGCACCGTATCTGTGCTACTTCATCTGCAGCCACACTTGTGTCCATGTTGGCCAGCCCCCAAAAATGTTCCGCTGCCTTTCCTTGGCACAAACAATGCTGGCACACTCCTGCCTCCGACAGACCGTGGTTCCCCGAGCACTCTACACAGCAGGGAACCAGGCCATGCATACATGGAGCACATGGGAGCGGGGGCTGTCTAGCGGAACAAAAAGGGCCGAATGTCCACTCTCCCCGCCAAAAACAAACCAGGTGAGTGCAAAGAAACCAATAAAACAAATTAAAACGCGAACCCTCACCGTGCGATCCTGTCAGCCGCTCAGGTTGTCTGCCGCAGTCCTTGCCTTAGAGAGGGGAGGGAGAGAAATGTGCACACTAGGGAGCATGTCACTGAACTCAGCCATGAAAGGCTTCCCGTCTGGGGGGAAAGGGCCCTGGCTTACCAGTGTCAGAAATGTTTTAAAAGTTTAATTTGTTGTTTTTACAAAATATATGTAGAACTCAAAGTAGAAATAGAAATCTATAGGATGCTATTTGCTTACCACAATACGTTGGCTCACATGCTAACTTTCTGCACCTGGTAAAAAGATTTTCTTTTTTTTTTGGGCTTGCAAATCTTAGGTTTCCCCCATACACCCCCCTTAGCTTCTAGGCTATAGCACATAAGTAACAATAAGTAGAATTAAAAGCTCAAGGACAGAAGGAACATTGAGTCATGTTGATAAAGAATTTTTTCAAAGGACCTGGAAAGTGAGAAACGAAACTTAAGGCAAGTTAAAGGAACATGAAAGTTAAGACCCTAGGCAGCGAGAAAGGGGGATTTCTGAGAAATCATGTGACTGGTCATACAACCATAAAAGGAATAAGGTAAATAAGGGAAGAGGGGTAAAAGGGGCAAGGATTAAGAGAAGAAAACAGAGGCAAAGATTCACATGACCTGAATAAAGATCACTAATAGGTAGGAGATTAGTAGTACCTGCACCAATAGAATAATAGGGGAGGAATTTGTAGGAGAAATGGATGTAATAAAAATGGAACTGTTTGTATGTCAAAGTGTGCTCACATATCAAAAAAACTGTGATATTTGGACACCCCTTCTTGCAAGATTGAAAAAAAAATAAATAAAAGAAAAACTTTGGTTTCACTGAGGTGTCTGTTATTGTGACAAAAATTATTATTATTGTTTATTACACCAGGCAAACTTAAACCCCTGTGAGGAATCCGCCTGGACTACCCCATACCCTGCAAGGGTGCCTGGGGTGGAGGGTCTGTCCTTACTCAGCCCCCTGCTGTACCTCTGAAACTACTGATGTCCCTTCACACCATATCTGAACCAGTCTGCCAGACCTAATCAGGATAAATGCAGCCCAAACCAGCATGCTGTATATCTACATTTCTCTCTCCTTTTTTTTTTTAATCTTCTTCACTTGTTTACCAGGCCTAACCACCTTCCAGTGCAGTACACTAGAATGATGCTCTCCAGCTGCTGGGCACTGTAATACTGGAGTCCTGGAGCTGAAGGGGTGGCTCTTATCCTGTGAGGTCAGAAATCTGACATGCTCAGTTCCCAGCTGCTGGAGGGCGGTGATTACCCTCTTGTAGTGCACTGGACTGGAAGGACAAAGAGGAAAAGTATGTTACAGAAACTAATGGTCTACATCAAAGCTTAGGGCATATTCCAACAAAAGATACAAAGTTACAAGTATAACACACTCACCACTGAACACTAACTGACAAAAAACTGTTTTCTTCTTTATATTTCTGCTCACTCCTTTTCCTATGGCGTGAACATCACAGCATGAAACTTCACATTCCCAATGGAGCCAGAATGATCAGACTACACTCCCAGGTACCTCATTCCCACCCTCCACTTCACAGTGATAATGGCAGTCAGCACCAGTCACCACTGAGACCATAATCAGAATTCATTCCCCAACTATTATACATCTCACCATATTTTCTCCCAGGGTCTAGCCTGCGTAACTCCCCTCCCTTCCCCAACAGCACTAGTGCAGCTAGCCTCCAGCAATCATATATAGGCAGATGATAACGTGCTTGTTTGGGGTGGCTGAACAGAGGCGGGGTGACCTTGGGCTAAACAGATTTTCCTCTCTTTACCCCTCCCCAGGGAACTCTTAAGACTCACAGTCTCCTGTTTTTCTTTTCTTTGTGCTCCCACCCTCTCTCATTTGCTCTCCTCTAACTTTCTCCCTCCATACAACTCTCATGGAGTTGGAAAAAGGGCTTCCCCTCCTCTCTGCTGATCGGCTCATTATGCTTGTCAGGACCAATCAGAGGCAGGAGGTGGAGACTAGTCGCAAGCAGACAGCTTTCCTCCCTTGGTCACTGTCCGAGTGTCTGCTCTGTTCTCAACCTAAACTGTAAGCATTGCATGATTAGAGCTTCTGATTTTAAATTTTAAACCAATACATACCAATAAAATACCTTCAATGCAAAAAAAAAAAGAGAAAACAGGTGTTTTCCAGTGTTTATCCATAAAACTTTACTTCCTCTAGTGCTCTCTTATTCCTCTTTTGTCTTGTCTTGTTTCATCCACTCAGTATGTAACCTTTCCTCTGCTGATGATTCCTAAGTGACACATACATACATATTTGATTCCATTGGAAAGGTATCCAGCAGTAATACCTGTGATGCAAAAACATTAATAAACACTGCTCTCTTTTTTGTACCCTCAAAGAACCCTTAATTAGCTGAAAAACATAAACCTGACTTTACAATTTATAAATGATAATTACACTTACCTGGTAATTGTAGTTCCTTGAGTGACGACAGTGCAGTCCTCTACCTCTGGGATGTCAACCTCCTCCTGCAGCTTGGAGACTGGTATGTCAGAATCATGACATCACTGGATATAGCCTGCTGCTCTCTCTCCTCAGTCCCAGTGTGAACTATTAACAAATCCAAACTAGGTCAGTTTGTGTGAATGACTACTATAACAAAACTAAAAAACCTCATTCAACTCTTCACCAATACAATCATGTGCAGTATATTTGTCACAACATAGCCTCAGAATTAACCATTGGCACTAACAATTCTGGATATTATTTGATATTGCCAGACATGTGCCGGTATAACATCAATGGCTTATGTTGAATAGACTATGGGGCTTGTTTACAAAGCCGCGGTAGCGGTTTGCGATCGTAATCGGAGCCGCGGCCTCATTGATTTCAATGGGGCCGCGGCTGCGATCGCGATCGCGAACCACTACCGCTGCTTTGTAAACAAGCCCCTATGTCACATATCACTGTTTTTTTAACCAGAATCCAATTGTGGAAAAATACTTAACTTGCTTGAAAACGTGATATGGCATGAATCTTGTGAATGATTTTTTTGAAACAGTTTGAAACTTTTTCTTCGTATTCTTCTTCGTAAAATATAGCGTGTCCCAACGCCAACTCTTTATGAGGCGCCCGTGCGTTTCTCCATTCAGGGTGTCTCAAGGGACAATCACAAATGTGTTTCCTGAAAAAATCACATCGTGCGTGACTATAATATGTACTGACAATTGTAAATATCTACTACATTGTTTAAAATATATAAATAAATATATAGATATGCATAGCTCAAGCTGGAGAGGATTTCTTATCACCTGAACACAGCGCAGCTCACGTCTCAGTTCAGCTTTTCACCCTCCAGTCCTCTGGATGATCTAACCACGCCGCGCATGCGAACTCGAAATCAAAGAACCATTTTTAAATGTCCCAATGGCGTTCTGTAATTGGCCAGAGGCTAAACACAAGCTGCCCAATCAATGCTTAGATTCAGACCCCCTGGTTGTACTGTGGCCAAAGTGTGTATCCACCATTGTTCTCTATAAATCAACAGCTATTCACATGTTTTTCCCAGTGCAGCTCCCGTTACCACTTCAATACACCAACACCGTAGATGGGCAAACGTGTGATGGAATGACAAACAATGCTGAACAAGAGGAGCCTCTTTTCGGCAGCAGCGAAGCCGACTGGCATGTTCCTGCATACGAACCCTAAAAGGACGGATCGTTTTCCCAATGTACAGTAAAGCACAAGGGCACTGAATAGCATATACCACATGAGTGGATTCACAGGTGGTGGCATTCTTTAATTTATACGTGATGCCCTTGTGAGTAAACTGCATTCGTGCCCTTGTGCTTTACTGTACTTGCGCTCTGGTGGAATGCGCCCGCAACCCCGCGGGCACGGACCGACCTTGAAGCAGATAGGCGGAAGCAATCGCCTCCCGAATCCACCGTGCAATGGAAGCCTTAGCTGCCGCCTCCCCTTTGCGCACACCTCCGAACAACACAAAAAGCTGATCTGATTTGCGAAAAGACTCCGTCACCTTTAAATACCTTTGCAACATCCTCTTTACATCCAACCGCCGCAAACTGCAAGCCAGTTCACCGCCTTCCCGAGACCCTAGAACTGGAAAGCACACTGCCTGATTCAAATGAAAAAGAGACACCACCTTAGGCAAAAAGGACGGAACCGGCCGCAACATCACCTTCTCCCTCGAAAAGGACAAGAACAGTTCCCTACACGACAACGCTTGCAGCTCCAAAATGCGCCTTGCTGAACAAATCGCCACCAAGAAAACCGTTTTCAAGGTCAAGTCCTTCACCGAAGCCTGAAGCAAAGGCTCAAAGGGAGGCTTGGATAACGCCGCCAACACCAGATTGAGGTCCCAAGGCGGAATCAACACTCTACGCGACGGACTTATCCGAGAAACCACCTTCAGAAACCGAACCACATCAGGATGAGCACCCTGCAGCACCCCCTTAACCCTGCCACGATAACAGGAAAGGGCTGCCAACTGCACGCGCAAGGAACTGGCTGCAAGACCTTTATCAAAACCGTCCTGCAGGAACCCTAATATTGAAGGAACGTCAGCCGTGGATGCTCGAAGCTGCTGCCTCGAACACCAATCCTCAAATACATGCCAGGCATGGACATAAGCCAATGAAGTGGACTGTTTCTGCGCTCTAAGCAGCATAGCAACGACCGCCGTTGAACAGCCCTTTTTCCTCAGCCGTGCCCTTTCAATGGCCAGACCGTAAGCGAGAACCGATCCACTTGGGGCATGTAGAGAGGACCTTGAAGCAACAGGTCTGCCCTTGCCGGCAACCTCCACGTCTGCCCGTCTAGGAGACGCACGAAGTCTGCATACCACGGCCGCCTCGGCCAGTCGGGCGCCACGAGGAGCACCTTTCCCGGATGAGCTCCGATCTTTTGAACCACCCGGCCTATCAACGCCCATGGAGGAAATATGTATAGGAGCCTCGCGGTCGGCCACGGATGCAACAGCGCGTCGATGCCCTCCGACATTCTTTCTCGCCTCCTGCTGAAGAACCGGTTGGCTTTCGCCGACTGAAAGGTCGCCATTAGATCCATTATGGGCAACCCCCAGCGATCCACTATCTGCGCAAAGATGTCGGGATGCAGCTCCCACTCTCCCGCACTCTGCTGAGAAAGTCTGCCTTGACATTGTCCTTCCCTGCAATATGCGCCGCCGAAATCGCTGTCAACTGTTTCTCTACCCAAATGAACATGTCCGCCTCTTCCTCCATTGCCGCACTCCCCATGCCGCCTTGACGGTTGATGTAGGTGACTGTCGCCGAGTTGTCGGAGAGCACCCGAACCGGGCGACCTAACACCAACTCCTCGAACACCACCAGCGCCTGAGCAACGGCTCGCAGTTCCAGCCGATTTATCGACCAGGACGCCTCCAGGGGAGACCAAAACCCCTGCGTGAACCTGTTCCCGCAGTGGGCTCCCCAACCCGCCAGACTGGCGTCCGTTAATAAGGGGAGCCATTCTGGTTGTTCCAGCGGCATACCGGCTGAAAGGGAGGACCTGAGAAGCCACCACTGAAGGGATTTCCTGACCTTGACTGGGCACGGCAGCTGTTTGCTCAAAAGATCGAACTGATGCGACCAGCGGCGAAGTAGAACCCTTTGCAAGGGCCTCATATGCACTTTGGCCCATGGTACCGCTTCCAGAGTCGCCGCCATCGTCCCCAACACTTGAAGATAGGACCATGCCGACGGTGCTGGAACGGACCTGAACTGGCGAACTAGACTCCGAAGAGCCTGAGCTCTCTTGTGCGGTAAAAACACTTGGCCTCTCCTCGTGTCGAACTGAACCCCTAAGTACTCTAGATCCTGGGAGGGCTTCAGACGGCTCTTGGTCGGATTTGCCACCCAACCAAGACTCTGCAAGAACTCCACTACTCTGCTTGTCACCCGAACGCTCTCTGCCTCAGACTTGGCCCGAATCAACCAATCGTCGAGGTACGGGTGTACGAGAATCCCTTCTTTGTGCAACGCCGCCACCGCCACCACCACCATGATTTTGGTGAAGGTTCGTGGCGCCGTAGCCAGACCGAAAGGCAATGCCTGGAACTGATAGTGACCCCAAGGCAGAGCAAACCTCAGAAACCTCTGATGAGACGCCCGGATAGGAATGTGCAAATACGCCTCTGAGAGATCCAGAGACGTCAAATACTCCCCTTGACGCACCGCCACTATGACGGAGCGCAAGGTTTCCATCCGGAAATGCGGAACACGCAGACGATTCACGGCTTTCAGATCCAAAATGGGCCTTAATGTTCCGCCCTTCTTTGGCACCACAAAATAAATGGAATACCGACCCATGCCGTACTCTTCTTTCGGCACTTCTACCACTACCCCTAACTGGATAAGCCGCTCTAAAGTACTGCGGATCACTAGTACCTTCTTGGGACCCCTGCAGGGGGACATGACGAAGGAATCTCGCACAGACCGCGCCAATTCCAGCGCATATCCCTGCCGAATAATCTCCAACACCCACTGGTCGGAGGTAATGTGGGTCCAAGCAGAAAAACTCCCGAAGTCGCCCTCCTATCGGAGGCCCCTCCTAAGGGAGGCCCCTCCACCAGGACCCACCTCCTTTCATTGAGACTTGCGAGGTGCGGAAGCAGGGCTTGAGGAGAAACCTCTATTGGCTCCCCGAAACCCTGGACTCGAGATGGAAAGCGACCTCGCTGGAAACCTCTGAACCGTGTCGCACAAAATTTCCGGACATCCCGAAACTGGCCATGATATCCCAGACCGGACCTCCCTTGTTTTGGTTTATCCTCTGAGAGCCGGCCCGTCTTGGACTCCCCCAGGTCCTTGACCAACTTATCCAAATCCTCTCCAAATAGCAATCCGCCTTTAAACGGCAACTTACTAAGGAGAGACTTGGAAGGACCGTCCGCCGGCCAATTCCGTAACCATACTGATCTGCGGGCGGCCACCACGGACGCCGTGCTATTGGCAAGTGCTCTGATCAAATCATAATGCACGTCCGCCAAATACGCCGCTCCGGACTCCAGGAGACCCAGTTCCTTGAGCTCCTCGAGATCCATGTGCGGAGACTGCCTGAGCCTCTGAACCCATTGCAAACACGCTCTAGCTACCCAAGCCCCACAGATGGATGCCTGCAATGACAGCAAATCTGCCTCAAAAGTCTGCTTCAGCAAACCATCCACCTTACGGTCCTGGGCATCTTTTAATGCCGCGCTGCCTTCCACCGGGATAGTAGTCATTTTTGTAACTGCCGATACCACCGCATCCACCTGGGGCGCTTTGAACCTTTCCTTATCCTTATCTGCCAGAGGATAGAGCCTATTCATAATCCATATACCACGAAGCCCCGTCTCTGGCCGGTCCCATTCTTCTTGGATCATTCTGTCCACCACTCTGTGAACGAGAAGCACCACCTGCGTCTGCCGCACCGCCTGAATGACCGGGTCTTCCACTTCCTCCTCCACAGGAACCTGAATGGAAAGATTCAGCATCTGCATAGATTCCGTGATCAATGCTGGCAGCTCTTCCCTACGGAAGACCCTAATGATTTTAGCCTGATCCTCGGGCTCAGGAATCTCTCCCTCTTCGAGATCCTGCACCCCTTCCTCATGTTCCCAATCAACCTCCTCTGCATCAGGCCAATCAGCTTCCGCAGATGCGGAAGGTCGAGTCCTCGGTTTTTTAGGGGCCGGCGGATCCTCGCCTCCCTCTTCAACCGCCTCCGACAGCTGGGGAGGCCCGGAAAGCGTCCTAGACCCCGGCAACTTACCCTGACGTCTCAAACAGAAAGCCTGATGTATCAACAAAATGAAATCAGGGCTAAAATCCCCGAGGTCCGTGGACTGCTCCGCCAGCAAAACTCCAGACGGCCCCACCAAGTCCTCCAATGCTGAATCTTGCGCCAGAGGCTGTGGAGAAGCCGCCCTCGGCCCCGTCGAAGCCCCCCATGCCTCTGAGGCCTCTTTAATGTCCATTTGCTGCTCTACTGCTGAAGAAAGGGTTGCACAGCCACGGCAGACCCCTGAATCAGCTACTGTGCCCCTCCGGGTCGCACAGACAATACACTGCGGACGACCCGCCATAGCACAGCTAAATAACTGAGCAATGGAACTAACCCAAAGGTTGCTGTTGTTCTTATATGCTTTTTCTTTTTTAAAACTCCCTGGAAGCGAAAAATAAACTGCAGCCCAGGATTCCTAGAAATTTCATAAAGTGTAGTAACGCTCTGATCTGCCCCCCCCCCCCACGAGAAGGAAACCCCTGTAGAAAGTCCTCCCCCCGCGAAAGAGGCCGTTTCGAGGTAAAACCGACAAGAAAACTTTAAAATCAGAAAATAAAGAAATAATAGAAAAGGATAGAAAATAAAGATCTAACCCTTTCAGCAGATAAATACTTGCTTGTTGCACCGCTCTGGGCCTGTCAGTCACCCATCAGCCACGCGGCCTCACCGCGCTACAAAAAATGGCTGCCATGAAACCTAAAGATGAAAAGGGCGCCAAAAACCAGCAGGCAGCACCGTGCTCCGTACCGGGGCTCCCCGCCTTGAAACGCAGCCTGTAACTGGTGCTTGCTTACCGGCCAGGTCTGCGCTGCTTTCTGGCTGAACAGGAATAGCCGTGCGGCACTGCTAGAGACTGCCAGCAAATTGTGCTGCCGGAGCTCTCCCCCGGAGCCGCGAGCATGCAACCAACGCAGTCCGGTCAGGTAAATGCTGCACAAGAGGGGCTCTCCCCCGAAAGGTCCGGGGGGAGAGAACCTGAGGCCCCGAACAAGAGAACACAGAGCCCCTTGAAGTATCTGTCCCTTGTCTCCCTTTTTTTTTTTTTTTTAAAGGGGCAGGGAGTAAGAATGCCAAATCCTTTGTTTTTTTTGTTTTGTTTTTTAAAAGAACAACCCCCAATTCACCAAATTATAAAGCAAATCACCCAAACTGCACTACCAATAAGCTCCTTATCTGTTTCTCCAGAGAGCCTCTACAAGGCTCACCAACGTCCTCCTGCTGCATGGAGACTGGTTACACTGGGACTGAGGAGAGAGAGCAGCAGGCTAAATCCAGTGATGTCATGATTCTGACATACCAGTCTCCAAGCTGCAGGAGGAGGTTGACAACCCAGAGGTAGAGGACTGAACTGGAGGAACGATAAGGAAACACCCAAGAACTTAAATAAGCCCAGTGTGTGATCCAACTCCTGCACCTGTCTGCCAGCCTGTGTTTTGGGAAGGTTTGGCCTCCCCAAGTTTCTTATACCGGGCACCTATGCAGTTAGGCCCTAGCTGCACTGTTATAAGCGCTGTGGCAGATTGGATTGCAGTGCCAGAGTTTGACGCTTGATGTTTGTATAGAATTGCTTAATGATCCCTTTTGGTCTTGAATTTTGTTGTGTTGATGTGGCATTGTTGACAGTCTGTACATTCTTGCACATAAAATAGTCACATTTTTAACTTCTGAATATCCCAATTTAAGGCATTTACACAGTTTACTGGGCTGTAAACTATGTAAATGCCTTACGAAAATCAGGCCCCATCTACTTTTTTACTCCAGAGTAAATTATTTTTTCTACTTAAAAAATTGAGGTTCAAGTGTATATAATGCTTAACTGGCCAATTTTAATATAAGGATTCCTTGCTTACCTGTAAATAAAAAAACACTAAAATAAGAACTGAATTTTTATCCTACAGAAGTAAAGCATAAACAGTAAAAGGTTATAAAGGAAGAATACTTATCTGATGTTCTGACTTGCAAAAGTAGTGTGATTCTTGAAATCTTTCAAAGCTAACAAAAAGAAAAAGAATCAAATAGAACAAATCAGTACTGTTTTAAAACATTTAAGAGATGGTCATTCTGTGAAATTTAATTAATTGTATTTGGAAATACATATGATACAAATTTCTTATATCAGCTAAATTTACCTTAAAAGCAAAATAATTATTCAATAATAAAATACTTAACATCTAAATATAATATCTTATTACTAGTGTTGGAATTGATATCCGGCTTTCTCTCCCTATCTCCAAGAGCACCACTGGAGATACACATTTTTCAGCTAATCTGAAAGAAAAGAGGACAAAGTGGAGACACTCTAGGAAACATCTAAGAGAATCTAAATACAATTATAACAACTAATTTCATATGAAGAGGTTATCATAGCATGAGGGTTCCATCCCCCTAAATGATTTGCACTTTATTACAAGACTGCAGGAGGAGAGGAAATGGTACAAGACAGAAACTACTGGAAGAGAGGAAGGAGTACCAGAAACATAGGAAACAATGGTAGATAAAGACCATATGACCTATCCAGTCTGCCCATCCATAAGAACTACCAAATTCTACAATCGCTTTCTCTACCTCAAAGATTGAATTCAAAAAAGCACGGGACAAATACAGAGAGAAAGAGAGGGTTGGGGAAGAGAAAGGAGTACAAGACAGAACAATATACCGCAGAGTGAAAGGAAACATAACAGAAGAGATCGCTAGGGGAGAGGAAGGTATATTATATGATAGATTCATAGATTGCTGGGGAGGAGGAAAACATATGTGTGAGAGAGAGAGGCTTGCTGGAGGAGAGATAGGATACAAGAGAAAGGAGAGAGTACTTTTTTTAGGTCTGAAATGGAATTTTAAAAGAAAAAAAATTGTAACAATTTTAAATACAGAAACCATATTATCATACCAGACAGATTTGGCTCTGCAGGTATTGAGGCTCACTGCTGTTTTTGTCTCCTTTCTTCTGGTGAGAAGTGACACTGGTAGTACAGTTGTGGTCAACATTATTTTTTTTGTAATTTATATTTTATTCATTTTAACATATTCTTACAACTTGTTTTAAACCTTCAACAGTTTGAGCTTTCAGGATAAATGGCTTGTAATTTGGCTAGCGTCCAGTATATCCTTAGCCAGATCTTTAGACTATTCTCCAGGAACGGTGTCCCTCTTGATATTTTCTGTCATTACTTGATAGTTCCACTGTTAAATATTTTCGAATGGTTTCCCTAGCTGTATCCCTAGATATCTGAAGTGCTGTCTAACCCACTCAAAGTGTGTTTTTAATCTTTCTTCCAGATTCTGTGTTAGACTGAACCCCAACACTTCAGTTTTGCTTTGATTTATTTTATATCCTGCTATTCTGCTATACCTCTTTAAAACTCCCATCAATATTGGTAATGTGGTTATAGGTTGTCTCAAAGTAAAAATGACATTATTTTTTCCTCCTGTCCCCCATCTGGACTCCCTTTATGTCTGAGCCATTGGCATAATATGTTCGACAGGAAACAATCATTAGATCAGATAGGAGTGGAGATAGTGGGCATCCTTGCCTTGTTCCCCTTGCCAGATCAAAGCTCTCAGAATATCCTCCATTTATTCGAACCCTCACTCTTGAATATTTGTAAAGTACTATTCTTAAAAAGTTCTCTCTGAAGCCCATTCGTTCTAGCACTTGAAACATATACTGCCATTCCACTCGGTCAAACGCTATCTCCAGAAACAAGCAGGAATGTAGTCTTCACATATGGGTAACGTTGGTACTGACGGAGCCCGTGTGGGAACGCTCCCCAGTGTCCAATAGGAAAGCTTTTGGGAGCATCCCACTGCGCCTGCATAGTTGCCTTCCCGCCTTTCCCACTCTTCCTCATCAGTTCTTTGTTTTCTGCGGAGCCAACAAGAAGCAATTCCTGTCACCGCAGAAAATTTGTGTTTTTTTTCTTATTTTTTGTGGTTGCATCTGCCTTCCCGTCGACGCTACTACCGACTCAGTCGGTGCTTTCTTTCTTTCTTTTCTTTAAAAAAAATATATATCTTCAGCGAGGGAAGAAAACTTTCTTCCTTCAAGTGCATCAACGCCATCTTAGGCTTAAGCCTCTCCCTTTTGTCACAGGCAAAATGGAAAAACCATCCAGTGGTTTTAAGAAGTGTTCCAAATGTGGCAGTACAATTTCGGCCACAGACAGCAATGACTGGTGTCTAAAGTGTTTAGGACCGGATCATTGACCGTCAGAATGTCCTCTCTATAGGAAGATGACAAAGAGAGGCTTACAGAATCGAGCTGCAAAACTGGGCACCCTCTTTGCATCCGATGCAGTGTCTTTAGCATCGACATCATCGAAAGCTTCATCTTCCTCTCAAGGATCTCAGGTATCGAAACCTAAGTCTTCATCAAAGACTAGCCGGTCCTCCAAGGGTAGTTCTCCTTCTAAGCAACGAGATGCCTCAGGCATTGCCCTGGAAGGGGACACACGGGCTAAACAACCCCAACGAGAGGACCTTGCCTCCAAAGCCTTAGTGGGGTCCCAGGAAGCTCCCGAAGCCTCCACCTCCGGAGAGTTCCTGGTGCCATGCTCAGGGATCGTGGCCTGCAATTCCGGTACCAATACCCAAACATCGGCAAGCTCCATGGATCAACGTATCCTGGCCATCGAGCGGAGCTTAGCAGCCTTACTGGTGGCCTCCGTACCGGTAAAGCCTTTACAGTCTATTCCTCTGGCATCGGTACCGGCTATGGTACTGAGAGAGCCTGCATCAACATTTTTGCCACTTACTACGCTACCAGCCATGCTGGCCCTTGAGTCCATTTCTGGTACTGAGGTGCTGGCACCACAAGCTTCAGCTACCAGTTTCTAATGGTATCGAGTAGATGCAGAGCACGAACACCCTGCCTGTCGATACTTTGAGTCTTCGGACTCCGATCCATCAGATGACGAATCAACCAGTACCCAGGAAATGAGAACTCTCCCGAAGATCCATTTCCATCTCCACAACGTCGCATGTCCCCTCCGAAGGACTTGTCTTTCCAAGACTTTATTCGCGATGTTGCTCAGGGTCTGTCCATAACGGTGACTTCGGAGAAGGAACCTAGGGCTGAGGAACTTGAAATCCTTCAATACCCTGCAGCCCCAAAAGAAGCTGCTACTCTCCCTATTCATCGCATACACTTCATGACCTTATGCTTCGAATGTGCGAGATAGCCCTAACCATCTCGCCACATACTCGACAACTCGATAAAATGTACCGAGTACCAGAGTGTCCCAGCTTTCAAAAGACGCAATTACCACACCATTCCATGGTGGTGGAATCGGCAATGCGTTGAATAAAAATTGCTAAGACACATTCCTCGAACCCACAAGGCAGGGAATTGAGAACCCTCGATGCTTTTGGTCGTCGTCGTTTTCAGGCCTCCATGTTATCAGCCAGAATCAGTTCCTACATACTCTATATGGGTATGTTCCTTAGGGAGGTGGCTAGAGATTTGGAATTGATGGCTCCTCTTCTCCCGGATGATAAGAGAGCTGATTATCTCACCCTTATAAAGCATGCTCAAAATGTTTCAAAGTTTGTTAACACGGCAACGTTTGACTGTTTTGAATGTATCAGCAGAACTTCAGCTATAATGCATCGGTGCACGCAGGATTGCTTGGCTCTTAAGCATCTGATCTTGAACAGTGGGTTCAAGATAAGCTGGGTAATATCCCTGGCACTAGTGAAAATCTTTTTGGCAAGGATTGGCAGGACAAGGCTTCTCAGCTAGAATCTGAGAACACCACTCTTAATAGACTATCTATCTGTCTGCGAGGTGCCAAAATCCGAGATGTTACTGAGAGTTTGCCGAGACTCATCAAGCCCACTGACTACCCAATGTTGCTAATCCATGTCGGCACAAATGATACTGCCAGGTATCCCTCTGAGCGTATCAAAAGTGACGTCATGGCTCTGGGACAGAGGGTGTAGCAGATAGGGGCGCAGGTGGTGTTCTCTTCAATCCTCCCCATTGAGGGAAAAGGCCAAGGCAGAGAAGCTCGCATCCTGGAGATGAGTCCATGGCTGCTTGGATGTTGTCATCGAGAGCATTTTGGATTCCTGGACCATGGGATGCTGTTCCAAGAAAGGTCGACGTGTCTTCAGTAGCAGACTGGCTAATCTACTCAAGAGGGCTTTAAACTAGATTCGTTGAGGATGGATGAAGAAAGCCCCCCAAGTAAGTGAAACATTAAATACCTTTGTGGAAATGGGTAAAAGGAGCAACATGTGGAAAGCGGTGTGTATAAATGCCCAAAGCATGGGAAATAAGATCCCAGATGTTGAAGCTTTAATGGGAGAGGCTGTCTGGAATTTAGTGGCAGTTACAGAAACATGGTTCACAGAAAACCATGACTGGGATGTAACTATACCAGACTATACTTTATTCAGAAAGGACAGGGTAGGAAAAGGGGAGGAGCAGTGGCATTATATGTAAAAAATAATATTAAAGCTTTGGAACTAGAGAGCTTAAAAGGGAGAGAGGAGGCACTGTGGGCTAAGCTAAAAGAGGGAAAGAGAAATCTATTTGCATTGGCGTGATATACAGACCTCCCTCACAGGAGGAAGAGGTGGACGGGGAGTTAATTGAAGACATACACAGCATTGCTAGGAAAGGGGAAGTGATACTGATAGGGGATTTCAATATGTCAGATGTTGTTTGGCACATTCTGGCTGCAGTATCATCTAGAAGTAAGGAGATCCTGGATTCTCTACAGGAAGAACTATTCAGGCAATTGGTAACAGACCTCACACATGAAGGGGCCATACTGGATTTGGTGCTTACCAATGGTGAAAGTGTTTCTGATGTTATAGTGGGAGATCATTTTGCATTCAGTGATCACCAGATAGTGTGGTTCAGTATTAGGACTAGGGCTGTTAGAATCCATGCAAAAGCAAGGGTCTTAGACTTTAGGAAAGCTAACTTTACCAAGATAGGCCAATACCTCAGAGAATCATTAGTGGGATGGGAACAGCTGGGGGATGTAGAAAAACTGGGCAAAACTGAAAGGGGATATTTTAAGGTCAACCAACCTTTCTGTTAAAATTGTAAATAAAGGTAAAAGGAAAAGAAGACCGCCATGGTTTTCGAAAGAAGTAGCTGAAAAGGTGAAGAAAAAGAGGGAGGTCTTCATGAAATACAAGAGATCACAGAGAGAGGAAGAGAGGCACCTATATTAGGAAAAACTTAGAGACGCTAGCAAAGTAGTCAGGAAAGCAAAGATTCAAAAAGAGTAGTAAATAGCCAATTCAATAAAATGGGGGGGGGGGGGGGAGGGTAAGAAATTTTTCAGATATGTTAGTGAGAAGAGGAAGAGCTAAAGTGGTATTGTCAGACTCAAGGGTGAAGGGGAGGAATATGTAGAAGCTGATGAGGATAAAGCGGAATTGCTTAACAAATATTTCTGTCCTGTGTTCACAGATGAAGAACCAGGAGCAGGACCTCAGAAAACACCCACCAACAGGAAGAGAAGCGAGGGGCATCTTGAACAATTTTCAGAAGACTGTGTTCATGAGAAACTAGCTAAACTTAAAGTAAACAAAGCGATAGGACCGGATGGGATACACCCTAGAATACTGAGAGAACATGGGGACGTTCTAGCAGCTCCACTGACTGACCTTTTCAATGCCTCATTGAAGTCGGGAATGGTGCCAAAGGACTGGAGAGAGGCTCATATGGTCCCTTTACACAAAAGCGGAAGTAAGGATGTGGTAGACAACTACAGGCCGGTTAGTTTAACTTCAGTGGTGAGTAAATTATTGGGAACACTGCTGAAAGAGAAAATATTGAGGTTCTGGAGTCCAGCGGATTACAGGATCTGAGGCAGCATGGATTCACCAGAGGCAGGTCTTGTCAGACAAATCTGATTGATTTCTTTGATTGGGCTAGCAGGGAGTTGGATTGAGGGAGAGCCCTAGATATAGTGTATTTAGGTTTCAGTAAAGCCTTTGACACTGTTCCTCACAGGCGACTTATAAACAAACTGAGCACCCTAGGAATGAACCCTAAAGTTACTGCTTGGGTTAGAAATTGGTTGAATGAGAGGCAACAAAGGGTAGAGGTAAATGGAGCTCATTCTGAGGAGAAGGAGGTTACCAGTGGGTGCCCCAGGGATCTGTCCTTGGTCCAATTCTTTTTAACAACTTTGTTAGTGATATAGCAAAAGGGCTTTCGGGTAAGGTTTGCCTCTTTGCGGATGATACCAAAATCTGCAATAGAGTAGATGCCCAGGAAGGTGTAGATAACAAGAGGAGGGATCTAGATAAGCTTGAAGAATAGTCTAGAATTTGGCAGCTGAGATTTAATGTTAAAAAACGCAAGGCCATGCAATTCGGCTGCAGCAATCCAAGGGAGTGATATAGTATAGGGGGTGAAGTACTTTTGGCCACTAAAGAAGAGCGGGACCTAGGTGTGATTGTGTCTGATGATCTTAATGTAGCTAAACAGGTCGAAAAGGTGATGGAAAAAGCTAGAAGGATGCTTGGGTGCATAGGGAGAGGAATGGCCAGCAGAAGAAAGGAGGTGATAGTGCTTCTGTATACGTCTTTGGTGCGACCTCATTTGGAGTATAGTGTGCAATTCTGGAGACCGCACCTTCAAAAGCTTATAAACAGGCTGGAGTCAGTACAGAGGGTGGCTACTATAATAGTTAGTGGTCTTCATTATAAAGCTTATGAGGATAGACTTAAGGATCTTAATATGTACACCTTAGAGGAAAGGCGGGATAGAGGTGATATGATTGAGATGTTTACATACCTCCGTGGCATAAATGCACAGGAGGAGGGCCTCTTTCGATTGAAAGCAAGCTCTGCTACGAGGGGACATGGGATGAGGGTGAAAGGGGATCGATTCAGGAATGATATGCAGAAATATTTCTTTACTGAAAGAGTGGTGGATCCATGGAATAGTCTCCCAGTGAAGGTGGTAGAGATAAGGACAGTATCTGAATTCAAAGAAGCATGGGACAAACACGGAGGATCTCTAAAAGAAAAAAGGGGGCTGTTGTAGTGGTTGATATGGAAGGACAGACTAGATAGAAAAATGACGACAGAAAAATACCACATGGCCTATGTAGATCTACTGCCATCCCAGCTACAAAAAAAAAGACAGCAAAGAAGGCTTTTTTTCAACAACAAGAAGAAATACTACCCTTCTTACAACCCTGCCCTATCCATGCTCCCCAGAAAGGGCAGCAGCCACCGAAACATAGGAAGGCTCAGACTCCTAAGTCAAAGCCACCTCAGCAGACCCAACCTCCCTAGGGTCTTTGACTCTTTTCTGGAGAACATAGCAGTCTGCCTCTGGAGATTCCAGATACCATCCCCATTCCTGGCAGACTTTGTCACTTTGTCCACAGATGACATTTTGTAACATCAGAACAGTGGACTCTCTCCATAATACGGGAGGGGTACATACTTAATCTACGAATTCTACCCCCCCCCCCCCCGGACTCCTCCAAGAGAGAGTTCTCTTCTCAACCCCCTCTCACCGATCTGTTGTTACAAGAGGTCATCTCCCTTCTCTCACAGAGCGCAATAGAGGAGGTACCACTCTCCCAGCAGGGACTCGGCTTTTATTCTCCATACTTCCTCATTCCAAAGAAAACAGGAGGATACAGGCCCATTCTGGACCTCAGAGAACTGAATAAGTATCTACTACGGGAGAAATTCAAAATGATCTCCCTAGGTACTCTTCTGGCTATCTCCAGTCAAGATTGGCTCTGTTCTCTAGATCTAAAGGAGGCATATACTCACATACTTATTCATGCACAACCCAAAGTTCCTGAACTTTCTGTTCCAAAAGAGACATTATCAATACTGAATCCTGCCTTTCGGCATCACCTCTGCCCCAAGAGTCTTTACAAAGTGCATGGCAGTAGTAGCCGCTTTTCTAAGGACTCTAGGGATATTTGTCTTCCCTTACTTAGACGACTGGCTCATTCGATCAAGCACCTCTCTACACAGTAACATAGTAAATGAAGGCAGATAAAGACCAGTGTGATCCATCTAGTCTGCCCAGTAAGATGGCAAGAGTAGGTGCACCTGCTGCTCTGTGCAGGCCACCCCTCCCCATGTCTTTGTTTAGGAGTGAACTCACTGTTCCATGTAGGACACCCATATTTGTTGAGAAATTAGATGGTTCAGTTTATTTTGATTTTATCCTGTTGCTGTAAAGGAATCCACTGTGTTTGTCCCATGCCATTTTGAATTCCGTCACTGTGTTTGCCCCCACCATTTCCATCAGGAGGGCATTCCAAGCATCCACCACCCTTTCAGTGAAAAAGTATTTCCCGACATTGCCTTTCAATTTACCACCTTGCAGCTTCATGTTATGCCCTCTAGTTTTACAGCTTCCCCATCTTTGGAAGAGGTTTGCTTGTTCATTATTTCTCTTTAAAGTATTTAAAGGTCTGTATCATATCTCCCTTATCCCTACTCTCCTCCAAAGTGTACATATTTAGGTCTTCAAGTCTCTTCTCATAAGGCTTCTGACGCAGGCTCCAAATCATTTTGGTCGCCTTCCTCTGAACAGTTTCCAGTCTTTTTACATCCTTTGCAAGATATGGTCTCCAAAACTTAACACAGTATTCCAAGTGAGGCCTCACCAGTGACCTGTATAGTGGCATAAGTACCCTTTTATGCCACTATACAGGTCACTGGTGAGGCCTCACTTGGAATACTGTGTTAAGTTTTGGAGACCATATCTTGCAAAGGATGTAAAAAGACTGGAAACTGTTCAGAGGAAGGCGACCAAAATGATTTGGAGCCTGCGTCAGAAGCCTTATGAGAAGAGACATGAAGACCTAAATATGTACACTTTGGAGGAGAGGAGGGATAGGGGAGATATGATACAGACCTTTAAATACTTAAAGAGAAATAATGAACAAACAAACCTCTTCCAAACCTTTAACGGACAATCTTTCCCTCTCACGCACCATGCAGGTACTGCAACACTTGGGATTTGTAATAAATCTTCCAAAGTCCCAACTCGTTCCCTCTCAAACTCTAGAGTTCATAGGGGCTCTTCTAGACACTCAATCAAGGGCTTTTCTGCCTCAAGCCCACTGCGCTCGACTCAATCATCTTCCATTTCAGGCATTCCTCAAGAACTTTCTTACTGCTTGAGAAATGCTGCAACTTCTGGGTCATATGGCATCAACTGTACATGTTGTTCCATATGCTCATCTACATATACGCGCAGCTCAATGGACCCTGGCTTCCCAGTGGTCTCAGGCGTCGGGTTGCCTCCGAGACAAAATAATGGTCTCCACACATCTAATTGCCTCTCTCTAGTGGTGGCAATCCCCAGAAAACCTTCTCGTAGGGTCACCTTTTCAGATGCCTCCACATCAATGTACCTTGACGATGGATACGTCCAAATTGGGCTGGGGAGCTCATCTGGACAATCTCTCCACTCAGGGTCTTTGGTCTCATCAGGAGTCACAACTCCACATAAATCTTCTGGAACTCAGAGCCATCAACAATGCTCTGAAGGTGTTCCAGGACCATTTTTGCTTCCAGACAGTTCTAGTCCAGACGGACAATCAAGTAATCATGTTCTACTTGAAGAAGCAGGACGGAACAAGCTCTTGGACCCTTTGCACCAAAGCCCCGCATCTGTGGACTTTTGCAATACAGCATCACATTCACCTACTTGCGGTGTATCTTCAGGCAAGCAGAATGTCTTGGTGGACAAACTCAGTCGCGTCCTGCTACCCCATGACTGATCTCTCCTTGCTGACAAGGTCACTCACATTTTTCATATCTGGGGAATCGCACATATAGACCTGTTCACGAGTTCTCAGAATGCTAAACTTCCATGTTTCTGCTCCATGACACCTGCACAGAACAACCAGCAGATAGATGCCTTTCATCTTCACTGGGGTCAAGGCCTCCTATATGCCTTCCCTCCCATTCCCCTAATTCCCAAAACTCTTTTCAAACTCCAGAGAGAGAGGGGCTACATTATTCTTATAGCCCCGCGTTGGCCACAAGAACCATGGTATCCTCTCTTTCTTTGTATGTCTCAAGCTCAGCCAGTAGATTTGGGGTCTGCTCCAGATCTCCTCTCGGAGGAGTACGGGATACTACTACATCTCAATCCGCAGTCCCTACATCTTACAGCATGGCTGCTGAAGGCATAGCCTTCCAGGACATCAACCTCTCTCAACAGGTAAAAGATATCCTCTTAGCTTCTAGGAAGCCTTCCGTCAGACGCTCCTACACCTTCAAGTGGCATAGATTCTCTCTCTAGTGTTATGAAAGAGATCTTAACCCTTCTCAGTTCCGGTGGATGAATTACTTGAATAACTTCTCTGCCTGTCTTCTTCTGGACTCAAAACTAATTCAGTAAGAGTGCACCTAAGTGCAATTGCAGCCTCTCACATACCCCTGGATGGTCAGCCCATCTCTTTTCAGCACCTTGTACCATGCTTCATGAGGGGTCTTCTATTGACTAAACCTCCAATTAAGCCACCCCCAGTGGCATGTTGTTTTAGGACAGCTTCTCAAGCCGCCCTTTGAATCTCTAGCCACCACTTCTCTGAAGTTTCTCACCTGGAAGGTCACTTTCCTTATTGCCCTCGCTTCAGCAAGATGCATTAGTGAGCTCCAGGCTTTGGTGGCTGACCCTCCTTATACACAATTCCACCATGATAAGGTAGTCCTTAGGACTCATCCCCACTTTATGCCAAAGGTGGTCTCACCCTTCCATTTAAACCAGTCGGTTTACCTCCCTGTCTTTTTCCCTAGATGTCATTCCTCTAGGGCAGAAGCAACCCTTCACACTCCAGACTGCAAACGTGCTTTGGCTTTTTATCTCCAGAGAACTCGAGAGCACAGAAAAGCTTCCCAACTTTTCATCACCTTTGACTCGAATCACCTGGGGTTGCCAGTATCCAAGCGAACTCTATCCAGATGGATAGCGGATTGCATCTCCTTTGCTTATCAAACTGCAGGTCTCTTTCTTGAGGGTCATATCACTGCACCTAATGTTCGGGCCATGGCTACCTCTATGGCAAATCTACGCTCTGTAGCCATTGATGAGATATGCAAAACAGCAACCTGGTCTTCTGTTCACACCTTTGCTGCTCACTATTGCCTGGACAAGGACTCCCGCCGGGATGTCTTGTTTGGCCAAGCTGTTCTCCAGCATCTCTGTCAGACTTAGATCAACTCCTACCCTCTGTCCCAGGTTTCGATACCAGACATCCCTGGAGGATATATGACCTATTTAATTACGCCTGTGATCCACAGCTCACTCTGAGGCCATCTCTCTGGTATCTTCGAGCTAGGGAGTCCCGTATGTGAAGACTACATTCCTGCTTGTTCCTGGAGATAGTGTAGTTACTCACCTGTAACAGGTGATCTCCGGGAACAGCAGGAATTTAGTCTTCACAACCCACTCTGCTCTCCTAGGAGTTGTACCTTTCCTCTTCTCTCCTTTTATCTCAGCTACAAACTCAACTGAGGAGGGCAAGTGGGAAAGGTGGGAAGGCAGCTATGCAGGCGCAGTGGGATGCTCCCAAAAGCTTTCCTATTGGACGCTGGGGAGCACTCCCGTGCAGGCTCCGTCAGTACCAATGTTATCCATATGTGAAGACTAAATTCCTGCTGTTCCTGGAGATCACCTGTTACAGGCGAGTAACTGCCCTTTCTACGAGTCTAGTGTTACTAGCATTGCGTGTTCTTTTGTTTTCTGGAGATGCCATGCAATATTTAGTAGCTATCTAATACTGTCACTCCCTTGTCTCCCCTTTACAAACTCTGTTTTGTCTTTATGGATCAATTTTGGTACTACATCCTGGATAGGATTCGCTAATACCTTTGCTAGTATTTTTGCATCTAGATTAATCAATAAATATAGGTCTGTAAGAGCCACACCCCCCTCTATCTTTGTCTGGTTTTGGTAAAATTGTAATACCCGCCCATGGATTTTGGAATCCCTTCCTCTTGGAGAACTTTAAAAACTTGGGTTAAAATTTGTGTTACCTGATCTATTATTACTCTGTAAAATTTTGCGTAAACCCTTCCTATTTTGAGAATTTTAATGGCTCTCTTGATTTCCTCTTCACTGATTTCCCGCTATTCATTCTTTATCAAGTTGCATTCATCTAAGAATGCTGTTGTCTCTTCCTGTCCATTTATGATTTCACTTTTATATAAATTTCCATAGTATTCTTGAAATACTTTACTAATCTCTGGTGTATGATGTACCATTTCCCCTTTACTATTACAGATCCCATCTATGTATGCTGCTCGCCTTTGGGCTTTCAAGCGACTGGCTAGAATCTTGCCTGCTTTATTACCTCCTTCAACATGCATTTGTTTCAGCACTGCTAATCTGTAGGCTATTTCTTGGGCTCTTAATTTGCTTATTCCCCTTGTGCTTTAATTAACTCTGCAATTATAACCGGATCTTGGTCACTTTGGTGTTTCCCTTCTAATTCTCTTATCAACTTTAATAATTCTGCTTCCTCTTTCCCTTTCTCTCTCTTTATTCTTGCTGCTAAGCTAATTAGCTTCCCCCTGATTACTGCCTTTAGGCCATCCCACACTGTTCTTAAGGATACCTCATCATTTAAATTGAAATGCAAGTATTCTTGTATATCTTTTCAAAGTTTATCCACGATTATCATCTTCTAGTAGTGAGTCATTTAATTTCCAAAATGTAATTCCCTCCTCTTCTTCACCTAAATCAAATATAACGCTAACTAGGGCGTGATCTGTCCAAGTTATCATGTCTTGTTATGCCTCCTGGGCCCTTGATGTCCAATTTCCACTTCCCCAAATCATGTCCAGTTTTCTATATGTTCCATGTGCGTGCGAGTAGAATGTGTACTTGCGCTCTCCTGGGTGTCTGCTTCTCCAGATATCTACCAACCCTAATCTCTCTTTCAATTTCTTCAAGCTCTGCCTGTCTTCTTGACTCCCACTTGCCTGACCTTCACTATTGTCTAGTCTTGGGTTACTAGTTAAATTAAAATCTCCTCCCAAGATTATGGGAGTATCTCCCAATTCTTCCAATTCTCTTAGTATTTTCCCATAAGAGTCCCCTTGACATTCATTAGGGCCGTAAAGGCTTATCACCCATACCTCCTCCTCTACTATTCAAAAGCGGACCCCTATCCATCTCCCTTCTTTGCCTCTGCACTTTTCTATTATGGAGTGGCGGTATGTTTCACTTATCAAGATCCTCACCCCTCCTTTGCAGGGATTTGCTCTTTGTCCTGCTAATACAGCTGTTGGATAGTACTTTGAAGTTAACACATATTTTTGCCCTACCCAGAGATGCGCAAAGGATGTCAGCATTTAAGCATCTGCCTTCTTTTTCTAATATCCATCTTTTGCGCCAAGTGCAATTATTATTAGCATTTATTATGGCTATCGTTAGTTTCCTCTTATTCTTATTTTTATTTATGGCAATGTTTACTCCTTTTCCTCCTATCCTCCCCCTTTAGTTACTCTCCTTCCTCCCATCCCCCCTCCCCTCGTTTCTCCTCCCCTCCCCTCCCCTCCTTCTCTCCTTACTCCTCCCCTTCCGTGCCGCCGCCTTCCTTCTCCACCTCCCCCCTCTTCTCCCCCTTCCCCTACCACCTCCATGTCTAGAGGCATTGTCTGGAGTGTCCCTTGCCTCCCCTGCCTTTTTTCCTCCTTCTTTCTCTCCCCCCACTCTTCTTCCTTACCTCTCCCTTATTTACCCCTTTACCTTGTGTGGCCTGTGCCTCTTTTGATAAATTCACCTACCTACTTGCCCCTCCCTTACTTCCTTTGTACTCTTACTCCCTCCCTTCCATGTGTCCTACTCCTCCTGCTCTCTTCTTGCATTTTATTCTTTTTGCACTTATTACCTTTCTTCCTTCCCCTCCTTAATGTGAATTCACATAATCCATTATTCAAACATTTCAAACTTTTTAGTAACAGCTCTATTTCCTTTCTACCACTTTTTTCCTTCTCTTTCACCTCACTTTATTATTATTCATAGTCTTTTTGTTATTTTAATGTCTCTCATTTTTTTGGGTCCATCACTGCAGTCTTTGCTGCATTCCTCTAGTTTTGCTAATTTCATGTCGCTTTTCTTTTTGCTGTTTTTGTCTCATCGCCTCTGTCTTTTGCTTGTTTAAGGCTCTCTGTTGACTCACCCCTGCTTCGTGGAGTGCTATCTCGGCTTTCTCAATCGAGTGCACCCGCCATATTTTCCCATTCTGGGTAAATGATAGTCCAAAGCGATGTAACCACCTGAATTTAATTTCCGCTCTTCTCAGGGCTTGTGTTGCTGGTTGCATAGCCCTTCTGCATTGTAGTGTCCCTGCGGATAGATTTTCATATATATTCATCGGTTAGCCCTGCCAATTAAAGATCCCCAGGCTTCTCATTTTGGTTGTGATGCGTGTCTTCATTTTGTACCTTGTCAGGCAGATAATAATGTCTCTCGGTCTATTCGCTCTTGGTACTGCTAGTGCTCTATGCGCTTTGTCTATCATTATGTCCTCGGGGGTTACTGCTCCCCCCACCCCTTTCTTGAGCACTTCAGAGCACACTGAGGCTGCCACTTTTGCACTGTCCTGAAATTCCTTATCCTCGGATATTCCCCAAATCCATAGATTATTCCTTTGGGAGCGGTTTTCCAAGTCTTCCAGTTTATATTGAAATGTGTCTTGCCATTTTTATGTTTTGGATATCCACTTTTGCGCTTTTCTTGGTGCTGTTCTACCTCTTGTAAACGGTTCTCATGGTCTCCCACTTTATGTGTTAGCTCCACTATGTCCTCTTTTAGGTTGCCAATGAGTTCGCTCAATTCTGTTTTCACCGCTTGTACCTCTGTTTTTATCTCTGTGAACCACTCTCGTAGTTCTGGTTTTGTTATTCCTTGCATGATTTCTCTTCCCTGATCCTGAATATGCATTTGTGCCTGTATCTCAGCATGCTCTGTATTTGCAGTCTGCCTCGTGCTGCTTTCCATCACATTCATTTCACTACTGCTCACGCTCATCCCTGCATATGCGTACTCTCTTAAATTCTCTGCCTTTCTTCTTGTTGTCATCTTGTCCTTTTTGGCCCAGCTCCCCAGAGTTATATTGCTGTGTGTTTTTTGTTTTTGTTTTTTTTTATCCTTTTTGTCTGGATCTAACTGCTTTATTTGGCTTTGTTTCTGCAGCTTATATTTTACATCAGCAATGCATACAATTGTTCCTTTTTTTTTTTTACTTTCAAGTGCTTTTCAACTGCATTCTCCCCCCCTGTTCTGCTGCTTCTACCTACTCCCACTGTGTTTTATGTTACAGTCTTTATTTCTGAACTTTCCCTTATCTTTGCTCTCCGGTTTTGGATTTCGAGCTGTTACGTCTCCCTCTTGCTGTTTTTCCACTCTGCCCTTGTTAGTACTTCTAGGTTTCCTCTCCTCCGTTCACCATTTTGCTCTCCTCATGCTTCACCTGCTGAACTCTGTTTTTCAGCGTTTGTTTACTGCCATATACCACAACTTTTTCATCCTTTCCTCTTTTGCTCCCGGAGCTCTCCGCCACCCATTTTGCTTTCCTCCACGCTCTCCGGAGGTTTTATTTATTTTTTATTAGATTTTAACAGGGTTGGCGCTGGAGCGGTTTCCTTACACCGCCATCGGGCTCAGTGACGTCACTTTTTCTCCTGGTCAACATTATTGAAACGCTTGCAATTCAACCCCTTAATGTCCAATATCTCCTAAAATAATGTGGCCAGTGAAATGGCTTTGGATTATATAAGCATACATATTTGACACATAAAAGAATCAACTAAAAGAAGACCAATTACAAGTAAAAAAAAAGGAAATAGTAGGAAATAATATAAAAACTAGGACATTGCCAGGACGTGATTACTCATTTCAATAAAAAATATATTAATTCTACCTGAATAACATAATTAAATCTATACCATAATTTTTTTGTTGGATTGTTTGCCATGAAAGAGTAACTCTTTCTCGTAGCAAACCCTCCATATTTCTTTATTTAGAAAGGGAAAATCCCTTTTATTACACACTAAGGGATAACATCAAACTTCCCCTGGGTGTACTTATCTGAAGCAGCAATTCCAAAGAAATCTTGAAGCCAGCACTATCGTAGAAAGTCCTTCAGCACGACCCTACTGCATGTAAGGTCACCCAATTTTCAATAATTGTACGTGAAATCCACAGTGTTGGTACAGGAAACTCGCCCCGATATATCTGCTACATGACGCAGCATACATGAAGAACGGCCGGGAGTTTCTGTGGCCTATCTCTAGAGACTCTTAACCCTTCTCAACCACTCACTTCATACTCTATTTTCTGCTTCTCATTCCCTTTCTCTAAACATCTTTTCCCCTTCAAACCCATTCTCCACTCACTCCCTCTTCTTCCCTTTGCGCTCACACCCTTCCTCCTTCCCCCACCGTGGCACCCCTCTCTTTCTCCCTCAACTCTTTCCTAATCATTCTCTCCACTGAACTCCATTTAGTCACGCTACTCCTCCTCTTTCTCCCTCCCTATTTTCCCTCTAGAGGTTCTTACATTATTTTCACATCCTCCTTCCATTCTTTGGCCCCTTCTTACCCCATTTCCCTCCTAGGGATGCCCCCATTTCTCAGATGTTCTTACCCTTTTCACTCCCTCCATCCAGACACTTTCCCCCTTACATCCACCCACTTACTCCAGACAACTTTCTCCCTTCACACCCACTCCCTGTTTCCAAACGTCCATTGCTCTTTTCTCATCCCATCTCTCTTTAGAAGATATTCCACCCTCCTAGATGCTCCTCTCTTTTTCTCACTCTCTCCTGATACTGTTTACCCCTTTCTCCCTCAAGTTTTTGGTATCTACCAAAAGCCCATCTGCTCAATGTCCTTTGGTAGAGTTCTAACATAGAGCAGAATGAAAAGAGCTCAGAACCCCCACTGGCCAGTCAATGAGGAACCCTAATTACTGTTACACATTGGTCAATATATAAAATTAATTCACTTTTAAAAGTCTATTTAATGCTGCATATCCAGCAGTTTATACCCTTTAAAATAAAACTATGTGTCAGCAAAGACACATTACAGAACCTAGAGCTGCTTTGTACCGCTGCCTATGTAAAGGGTTAAACTAATTTTCCCTAACCACATTCTTTTATACATCAAACGCTAGAGGACAGAACAGGAAGGACAAACTGGAGTCAGGGCCTGGCATTTAAATCTGTTTTTAAGAAGACTTCAGACCTGATCTGTAAAAGATTTTCCCATAGGTACAGAAAATGAAGCAAACCATTCTCTAAACCATCTGCTCAGAGCTGATATCTTTCTGCCACTAGCTATAGGTTCCACTAACTCTTGTTGCTATAATCATCCAGGCATGAATTATGTAACAAGTTCTATTTTCTCATTGCTTTCCTCCACTCAAGCTCAGACAGCCTGCATCACTTAGTAATTGGTTTATCCAAGTATAAACAGGATAAAGTTCTAGCAGCAAACAATGAGAAATCTCCCCAGGATGCATCTGTTACCAATAAAGCAATATAAGGAAAGATGCTAAACTTCCTCAAAAACACAAAGTAAACCATATTTTATTCATTTATTAAACAGCTTTCAGTGTTCATGGTTTCTGGTTCATTAAAGAGAAATATTTGTTTTGCTAACAAATTTACCGGATCACAGCATTACAATGATCAGGAAAAACAAAGCATCTATTTTCAATTCATAAGACATTTCTGCCACTTGATATCTTGTAGATACATTCAGAATTTTAGTTGGCACTCATTCCAATCCATCCTATACTCCTGTCTTCTTTTTAGCAATTTGACCCCTATATTAGTGTTGTAGACATTGCCACCTACTGACAATGACTGAACTTGACACCAGTAGGACTGTAGTTTGAAGTAAATTCCTAGTTCCATTCATTACTCCTTGCCTGCAGAGCGAACTATAATTTGGATGTATGTTGGGGGAGGGGCGGGCAGGAGGGGCATACACACTATTAATGTGCACCCATTACCAAATATATATATATATATATATATACACACACACAAATTAAGTGCATCTAAGTTATTATTTTTCTTAGTTGTAGGAGCTGTAAGTGACATAGCTAGTAATAAAGGATAAAATAAAAAATACTTTAGGGGTAATTTTACAATAGGGTAACTAGGTTAGGCAATGGAAGGTGCTTACTTGTCTTTATTAATACAAGCATAAATCTTGCAGCGACTGTGCCTAGATTACAAGCACAGACATGATATTTGTTCGAGAGCAGCTGTAAATTTCAGCACATACCTTATGTACATACACACATGTTTTATAATATGTGCAGATTGGTGATTTTATCCACACTCTAACCAAACTCTGTCCTTGCACAGGTTTACTGTAAAAGTGCATGCCGGCTTGCACCACGTGTATATTAATGCCAAACCTAATTTTATAAGAGCCCATTTACATTCCTAAAAGAGTACTTTAGGTGCAAAAATGGTTAATTAAATTACCATCCTAGTGTGCATGTTTAATTTTTAGTGTATCCATGTTAAGAAACTTTAAGCATGAATTTTAGTGCATAGGCCCCTATAGCTCTGACAGTTAACATGGGTCACAGTTTTAAGAAGGGTCATATGGGAAAAAACTTGGGTGATCTGAAAAGGTTAGGTGATATATCTTGGAATATTTCTTCTGTTGATCCAATAAAAGATCTCAAAGCTTACAATAAAATAGCTAACATCAATTGATTTAAACCAGTAATTCATTTAATCAATTATGATGTAAAATATGATATTTATAGTAAATCAATCTTCAGGAGATTTAAATATGACATCTAGCTAAGTACATCCCTGTTTTCTGATAAAACTTTTATGAATGCCCATAGGGATTCATGAATTTATTATAGAAAATGTTACTCATCAATATTTAAGACTGCCATGATTAAGCCTAGATAGTGAACAGTAATGCCAGTCTCCTTTAAATTATACAAAAACTGACATTTACAAATGATTTATCATCAGGAAGGAAATAAAACCAAACTGCACTTGTTAAAAATGAAATCTATTTATTAAAAGCTTTTCATCCTAAAAAATTAACCTCAACTTTGATTCAGTTTTGAATGTACATGATGGCATGGTTAAGATAGGTCTGTAGATCAGGACTGAGACATCCAGGTTGGGGCATGCTCAATTATTCCTTTATTTTATAAAAGGCTCTACCAAATATGGAGCCTTTTGTAAAATATGTACAAAGGGGTGCAAGAATGTACGTGCATTTGCTAGAGTGTGCAGCAGGAGAAGCTATTTTACAAATTTATACATGCGCAAACACAGCGGCTTCAAATTGGCAGCGTCCATTTGAAAGTGCCAACACTTACATGTGGAAGATGAAATTAGACTTACCTGCTAATTGTTGTTCCTTAAGGAACTCTAGTCCAGTCCCGGAACCTCTGAGTTTAGTATCTCCTCCAGCAGCTTTGGAGACTGAAACACGTCATCGCTTTGATGACACTGGTATAAGTAGGCAAGGACCGCCTCTCTCCTACAGTACCTACTGACAAAGCAGACTCAGCAGAGCAACAAATAAGTAGTTAAATGACAAACAAATACAGTCCTACTCACAATCATTGAAATAAAACTTTTTTTTTTAACCGTCTGTAACCGCACCCTTAAGGTACAAGATCAAAAACGTAAGATACACTCTTCTGGAAGCAGAATGTACCCAAAGAACAAAGTACTGCATAGAAAGGTTTCCATCTTCCCTTTCGAACCTAGCCACTACTGAAGATCTTCCAAATACCTCTCTGAACTCGCCGAAATTCAGGCTGACAGAAACAAACCCGGGTGGGATCCGGGACTGAACTAGAGTTCCTTAAGGAACAACAATTAGCAGGTAAGTCTAATTTCATCTTCCTTTTCAATCCTCTAGTCTAGTCCCGGAACCTCTGAGGATGTAACAGAGCAGTCAATATCAACGGGAGGGCCCTGCAAGACCAACCTGAAGTACTGCCGATCCAAAACGCACATCTCTAGAAGCGTGCACATCTAGCCGATAATGCTCGACAAAGGAATTCAATGACGACCAAGTCGCCACCTTACAAATATCCTCGGTCGGCACCAAACTGTATTCTGCCCAAGATGCCACCTGTGCTCTAGTCGAATGAGCTCTAAGACCCTCCGGAACCACTTTACCTTTCAAAATATATGCTGCTGCAATGGTTTCCTTCAACCATCAGGAAATGGTAGACTTCGCCGCATCCTCCCCCTTCCGCGGACCCCCAAACAACACAAACAACCTGTCCGACCTACGGAAGGACGCTGTCCCGCGGAGGTACCGCTTGAGCATCCGACGAACATTCAGAAACGCAATTTACCTCCCGTCGCCTCCTTCTCCTCGCCCGAGAATACCGGCAACGAAACTACCTGGTTGACATGAAAAACCGAAACCACCTTAGGTAAGAAGGCAGGAACCGTACGCAACACCACCTTCTGATCGGAGAAGGAAAGAAACGGTTCCTTACACGACAAAGCCTGCAATTCCGAAATCCTGCGAGCAGAGCAAATAGCCACCAGAAAAATAGTCTTCAATGTCAAATCCTTAAGACGTCCTACCTAACGGCTCGAAAGGTTCTCTGACCAACGCATCCAATACCAAATTTAGATCCCATGCGGGAACCGAACACCTGCGTGGCGGCCGCATGAGCAAAATGGCCCGTAAAAATCTTTTAACATCTGCATGTGCTCCTAACACTTGACCTTGTACCTTACCCCGGTAACAAGACAGCGCCGCCAACTGAACTCTCAAAGAACTAGCCGCGAGGCCCTTCTCGAAGCGGTCCTGCAAAAATGAAAGGATCTGCGGAATAGATGCCACTGAGGGCCGCACCCGCAGTTCCACACACCAGGCCTCAAAAATGCACCAGACCCGTATTTACGCTAACGACGTAGATCGCCGTCGTGCCTTCAACAATGTAGAAATGACTGCCGCGAAATAGCCCTTGGCTTTCATCCTAGCCCTTTCAAGAGCCAAGCTGTAAGCGAGAACCGACTCACCTGTGGTAATGCGTAACGGTCCCTGAACCAACAGGTCCTCCCGCGGTGGAAGCTTCCACGGCCTGTCCACCAGCAGATGAACCATATCCGCATACCAAGGCCTTCTGGGCCAGTCGGGCGCCACCAGAACCACCAGGCCCCAATGCCTCTCTATTCGCTGTACTACACGGCCGATGAGCGCCCAAGGTGGAAAGACATAGATGAGACCCTCTACTGGCCACCTCTGCGTTAACGCATCAAGACCCTCCGACATCCTTTTTTGCCTCCTGCTGTAAAATCGGGCTGCCTTTGCTGACTCGAACGTTGCCATCAGATCCATAACCGGCGTCCCCCAGCGCCTTACGATTAGACCAAACACGTTCGGGTGAAGCACCCACTCTCCTGAATCTACCTTGCACCGACTTAGATAATCCGCCTCGATATTGTCCACTCCAGCCACATGTTGAGCCGATAGGGCCAGCAGATTTAACTCGGCCCAGTCTAACAGCTGACTCGCCTCTGCCTCCAACGCCGCACTTCCTGTGCCACCCTGTCGATTGATGTAGGCTACTGTAGTCGCATTGTCGGACAGTACTCGCACCGCCGACTGCCTCAACCACGACTGGAACTCCAGGAGGGCCAAATACACCGCCCTCATCTCCAATCTGTTGATGGACCACTCTTTCTCTAACTGCGACCACTGTCCCTGCGCCAACCTTCCTTCGCAGTGCGCTCCCCAGCCCGATAGGCTTGCATCCGTCATCAAAGGCCTCCAGGCTGGGGCCTCCGGGAGGCATCCCTTTTTCCAAACTCTCCGGCTGTAACTACTAGAGAAGTTCCTGACTCACCTCCGGCGGGCAGACCAGCTGTTGAGACAGCGCGTCCGACTGATGGGACCACCGTCGGAGAGAGCCCTCTGCAATGGTCTCATGTGAGCCCTTGCCCACGGCACCACCTCAATCGTGGCCGCCATCGTTCCGAGCAACTGAAGATACTGCCAAGCTGTAGGCGCCCTTCGGGACAAGAAACTCCGCACGAGCGCCCTCAATCCCTGCGCCTGCTGAACCGGAAGAAAGACTGTTCCCTTTGCTGCATCGAACCATGCCCCCAGATATTCCAGAGACTGCAAGGGAACCAGCTTGCTCTTTGCAAAGTTGACCACCCAACCTAGGCTCTGCAACAACTGCACTACCCGGGCTGTGGCCGCGTTGCTCTCCTCCTTTGACTTCGCCCGAATCAACCAATCATCCAAATACAGGTGTACCAGCACTCCTTCCTTGTGGAGCACCGCCGCCACCACCACCATGATTTTGGTGAAAGTTCTTGGCGCCGTCGCCAGACCAAAAGGCAAGGCCCGGAATTGAAAATGCCCCATGGGCACTGCAAACTGAAAAAACTGTTGATGCTCTTGCCGAATGGGAATGTGCAGATAAGCTTCCGTGAGGTCCAAAGACATAAGGAACTCTCCCTTCCTGACCGCCGCAATCACGGAGCGCAATGTCTCCATATGGAAATGAGCCACCCGGAGACACCGATTCACTCTCTTTAAATCCAGAATCGGCCGGAATGCGCCGTCTTTCTTTGGCACCACGAAATAGATGGAGTATCGACCGCACCCGCACTGTTCCGACAGGACAGGCACCACTGCCCGGAGTTGCAGCAGCCATTGAAGCGTCTCCTGAACCGCCCGGACCTTGAGCGGGGCTCTGCAAGGTGACTGGACAAAGGAGTCTAGCACTGGCTGATGGAGCTCCAGCACATACCCCTCTCGAATGACCTCCAACACCCACCGGTCTGACGTAATCTGGACCCAGGCAGGGTAAAAATCACGTTGCCGTCCTCCCACGGGTACGCACCCCACCAGAGTCCCCCTCATCTCATTGAGGTTTCTTAAGGTTCGAGGACGCGAAGGGCGCAAAACCTCTGCCTGCCCCCCGAAAACCTTGAAACCCCTGGCCTCGGGCAGGAAACCTACCTCACTGAAACTGCCCGAAGTGGGAAGACCGAAACCTACGAAACACTCTCTGAGACCCTTTGGGAGCCGGACTAGGGTGGCCCTGCTTAGGCTTATCTTCAGGCAACTGCCCCTCCTTGGACTCCCCCAGATCCTTGACCAACTTGTCTAAATCCTCCCCAAACAAAAGCTGCCCCCTAAAAGGAAGCTTGCTGAGACGGGCTTTTGAAGAACTGTCGGCTGACCAGTTTCGCAACCACAAATACTGCCGGGCTGCCACCACGAAAGCCATACTCTTTGCTAGCCCCCGGATGAGGTCATAATGGATATCCGCCAAATAAGCGGTCTCCGACTCCAGACGTGACACTTCATCTACCTGCTCTCCCAGCTGATCCCCCTGGAGTTGCTGGGACCACCTCAGAAAGCCTCTTGCCACCCATGCCCCCGCGATAGAGGCCTGCATGGAAAGAGCGCTTATATCAAAAACTTGCTTCAACAATGTATCGAGCTTCCTATCCTGAACATCCTTAAGCGCCGCGGACCCCTCTACCAGAATTGTGGTCTTCTTAGTAACGGCCGACACCGCCGCATCTACCTTAGGGGAGCGAAAGAGATCCCTATCCTGGTCTGACAGTGGATAAAGCCAAGCTATCGTCCTAGAACCCTTCAGAGCCGACTCAGGCAAATCCCACTCCTCCTGAATCATGTTTCCAAACACCCCGTGAACAGGAAACACCAGTTGCGTCGTCCGGATGGCCTGTAACAGCGGATCCTCCAAAGCTTCGTCCGCTGCTGGAACCGCAGATGGCATGTTTAGCATCTTGAGAGTTTCGGTAATCAGCGCTGGCAACTCCTCTTGCCGAAACACCCTGACTACTCTAGCCTGCTGCTCCGACTCAGGCAACTCACTCTCTTCTAATTCGTCCCCCGAGGTGTCCTCTATATCCCCGTCTCCTGCCTCCGGATCCTCCCTGGGCATAGATGCTGAGCTCTCAACCCCCGTCACTTTACTTTTTTTGACAGGGGCACCCCCCTTCACGGACAACAGCGGACTCCCCAGCCGCTTCTCTCCCCGCGCACCTGGAGAAAATGCTGCCATTCCGGGCTGCAGCAACGAAAATGCCTGATGCATGAGCAAAAAGAAATCCGGAGGGACTACGGGTGGTCCCCCTGCCTGACCCAGTCCCAGCGGAGGAGACGGTCCTACCATGGTAGACAGCCCCGCGACCGGCTCCGAGGAGACCACCGATGAGGGCAGGACTTCCTCCTCTTCCTGGGGAACTGCCATCTATCCCCCGGTCCCCAGGTCAAGTGCCTTCTCCATGATGGCCGCCTCGTGAGTGCAGCCCCTGCACACGCCTGAATCCAAGACAGCACCACGCCTTGTGCCACAGACCAAGCAGCGAGACCTGGCCGGCATGCTATCACCGCAGGTAAGGCTTTCTACCTTCAGAACCCAAAGCCAACCAAAAACACAGCCCTAAATCTTTTTTTTTATGATTATCACGTGGTTGACCAGCCTAGGCCCCCCCCCCCCCAACTGTAAACAAAGCCAAAACAGGCCTCGGAGGACCAAAGACAGCTTAACTAACGGCCCCTGCCTGCCTGCCGAGAAAAACTATCCTAAAATGTCCTCCATCGCGCTTCCCGCGCAAATACCACACGGCCAGGCCTGCTGCCCCCAAGACTCACTGAACCGCGTGATCTCAGCTCCCCATCCTCCCCGCTCCTAGCACCGAGCCAACAGAAAATTAAATGTAGACTCACCGCTGCTCCTGGGGGCCTCAATCCACTGCCGGAGCTCAGCCGAATCAGCGGCTTCGGCTCCGGCGCGGAAAGACACAGCATGTCAACTTCCGGCTCCTTCTCCTCCCCGACACGTCTCCAGCTGTGCCTGCCACCTGCTCCTCACCCGTTTACACGGGTTCGGGAGCAGGGAGGCTAGTTATGCCAGGTAGCACTCCCGTTGCTCGTTCTTGAGTGCGGGGGGAGAAATCGAGGGGGGGGGGGAACGTAAAAAGAAGAAGAACAGAGAGAGACAGGGAAGGAGACCTTTGCCTAGCAGCACCTCTCTGATCCCAGGACTAAAAATCAAAATTGACCCTAAATTGAAAACACGAGCTCTGCTTATTTGTGCTTAGTGAGCCCAGTCCCAGGCTCGCCACCTTCTCCAGCTGCTTGGAGACTGAAACTACTAGAGAAGAGAGGCGGTCCTTGCCTACTTATACCAGTGTCATCAAAGCGATGATGTGTTTCAGTCTCCAAAGCTGCTGGAGGAGATACTAAACTCAGAGGTTCCGGGACTGGACTAGAGGGACGAAAAGGAAGCAGTGATTATACAACTTATACGTATAGTGGGGCCATTTATAAACTAGTGCTGCCAACGAACCAAAATGGTAAAGGGGATGGAAGGCTACTCCTATGAAGAGAGGCTACAAAGGTTAGGGCTTTTCAACCTGGAAAAGAGACGGCTGAGGGGAGATATATTAGAGGTCCATAAGTTAATGAATGGAGTAGGACGGGTAAACATAGATCGATTGTTTATGCTATCAGAATATAGAAAGACTAGGGAACATGTAATGAAGCTATAGGGTAAACTATTTAAAGACAAAATAAGAGAAAATATTTTTTCACTCAACGTGTAATCAAACTCTGGAATTTGTTACCGGAGGATGTAGTAAAGGCTGTTAGTGTAGCTGGGTTTAAAAAAAGGTTTGGACAAGTTCATGGAGGAAAGGTCCATAAACCATTATTAATAAGGGACCCAGGATATCAATGCTTGACCCAATACAAGCATTGTGGAACCTGTGTCTCTTGGGGATACTGCAGGTACGTATGACCTAGATTGGCCACTGTTGGAAACAGGATACTGGGCTTGATGGACCTTGGTCTGACCCAGTATGGCATATCTTATGTTCTTATGTTAAGAACAAAATTTCTTTACATGTAGATAGTCATGGTTTAATGGGAGACAGCCAACATGGCTTTAGCCAAGGAAGGTCTTGTGTTACTAATCTGTTATATTTTTTTTGAAGGTGTAGACAAAGGTTGGTCAGTCGATGTAGTTTATCTGTATTTTCAGAAAGCCTTTGACAGGGCCCTCTCGAGAGACTCTGGGCAAAATGAAAAAGTCATGGGATAGGAGGCAGTGTACTACTGTGGATCAGGAACTGGTTGAAAGATATAAAGCAGAGGGTAGGGTTAAATGGCCAATTTTCCTAATGGAGAAAAGTGAATAGTGAAGTATCCCAGGGATCTGTGCTGGGTCTGCTGCTTTTTAACATATTCATAAATGACTTGGAAATGGGAATAATGGGTGAGGTAATCAAATATGCAGATGACACAAAATTATTCAAAGTTGTTAAAATGCAAGAGGATTGTGAAAAATTGCAAGAAGACATTAAGAAATTGGAAGATTTGAACGTTCAAATGGCAGATGAAATTTAATGTGGACAAGTACAAAGTTATGCACCTAGGAAAGAACAACCTAAACTATGGTTACACGATGCAAGGTTCCACATTAGGAACCACCACCCAGGAAAAAGATTTGGGCATCATCATGGATAACACGTTTAAACCCTCTGCTCAGTGTGCAGTGGTGGCCAAGAAAGCAAATAGAATGTTAGGAATCATAAGGAAAGGAATGGAGAATAAAACAAAGCATACCCACAGGTGCTCCTTGTGGTCTTTGGCAAGCCACTTAACCCTCCATTGCCCATGTTCCCTGTAAAATAGTTATCTCCAAGTTATAATGCCCTGTTCAATGTAATTTCAGTTTGTTCAATGTAAACCGCCTTGATATCATGAAAGGCAGTATATAAGAAATGTTAACTAAATAAAAATAAAAAATATTATAATACCTCTGTATCGTTCCATGGTGCAACTGCACCTTGAATATTGTGTGCATTTCTGATCGCCGTATCTTTTAAAAAGGATACAGCAGAATTAGAAAAGGTACAGAGAAGAGCTACCAAAATGGTAAATGGTAAAGGAAGGATACCCCTATGAGGAGAGGCTTAAAAGGTTAGAGTTCTTCAACCTGGAAAAGAAGAGGCTGAGGGGAAATATGATAGAGGTCAATACAAGCATCGAGGAATCTGTGTCTTCTGGAGAAACTGCTAGGTACTTGTGACCTAGACTGGACACTGTTGGAAACAGGATACTGGGCTTTGATGGACCTTGGTCTGACCCAGTATGGCATAACATATGTCTTATGTTTAACTAGTGAAATCTTTTTTTCTAAACTTTTGAGGGTAAAATTTAAATAATTGGGGATTAAGGAGCATTAATACCCAATATAAAACCCTGCCTGAAACAAGCCCTTTTAAAAAATACGTGCAGGCCTCTGAGCTGGTGCAAAAGCAGACAGGGAATATTTTTACATAGATGTATATTTCCAGTGCAAGACGGGAAACGCACATGTAAAGTTTTGGTACACCCAAACCGCACCACCTGAAAGTCTCTACATGGTGTAGATCTCCATGTGTAAATAGCAGCTTTCTGGAATCTCTATTTATGTTGCTGTTAACTATCCAGATACTGTAATACTGGGTGGCTCAGGGGCAACATCAGAATGGAAGGGGAAATTATCCCTATATTTATCAGTATAGTAGCACTGAAAAAAAAACCAAGAAAAAACAAAATCGCTGCTATCTGCAAAACGTAGGGCAGCAAAAACAAACGAACCTGTCCTAAGCTATCTGGATAGGGGACTGAAAATTGCTGTTATCCGGAAAGTGATCAGCACTGACTATCTGCTGGCACTATCCAGATACTATTCCTGAATATCTGGATTTTATTTAAATCTGCAGCTGGCATTTAAAAAAAACACTAACTGAGGAGGTTAAATATTGACCTGATTATGTTTTACTGGATAGTTTTTGCAACTGAGCCACCAAATGCATTCTGCAGCTAAGGGATGGCTTTACACGTGGTGCAGAATATCTGGGGTGCTGAGATGCGTGGCGTCCTTCCAGTCCTATTTTTCAACAATAAGCAGAAACACTTTCTAGTTGCTAGTGACCCTAAATATCTCTGCATATTAGTTATCACACTCACACAAACTCAGCACATTTAGAGAGTAATTTTATAACCAGGCGCATAGACTTAGGCAGAAGGTGCCTATCTTGAGCACATTTTACAAGAAAAAGCAGCCATCCACTTTTTGTTATAACACAAGGGTATATCTGAAAATGTACATTAAGGGGCTTGTTTACAAAGCCGCGGTAGCGGTTCGCGGTCGTTATCGGAGCGGCTCCGATAACGACCGCGAACCGCTACCGCGGCTTTGTAAACAAGCCCCTAAATCTCGGTGCAGGCATCTACACCAGCTCTAGGGCTGGTATAAAATGGCTATGCCTAGATTTTTAAAGACTGCACATAAATTATAGTATTTTATAACATACATGCATAGATTTGCGCTCTGTCCCTGGCTATGCCATGCCAGGAGTTTTACATGTGTACTTATAGAATAGCGACTGCCTAAAGTATGTGCCTAAGTGCCCATCCCCATGCGTAAGTCATTGAAAAGAGGTGACTTACACACATTGATGGTGCTTAACCTTTATGCATCTCATTATAATATTACATCCGCAGGTTCTACCGCTTTCTAATACTTAGCTACTTTCAAATTTGTAACCTTTCAAGAACATTTGTTTGTGCAGTCTCTTCAAATGATGTACATTTAATTTAATTTAGACATTTTGAGAGTAATTTTATAAACTCCCGCATATCCACATGCATAATTGGGAACTATTTTATAAAGTGAAGCACAAGGGTACTTTACTTTATAAAATAAGGGCATACTGATGCATCTTAATCTAGTTGGGGCAATTATGCCTGCCCTAGATTGGGTGGTTAATCCATATAAGTCATAGTATTCTTTAACTTATGTGTGCAAATTTAGGGCCTACCTACACTCCACCCACGCTCCACCCCCATGCACACCTCAAATAAAAGCACGTGCAATGAGACTTACATGCATGCTTACAGAATATCAGCCTACTATGTAAGTGCATATTTACACAAGTAAGTTCCTTAAACTAGACTTTTATACATTTCTAGCACATAACTGTCCGTGCGCACTTTATAGAATCAGCCCCTGTTAGTCTGCCTGCTCCATCGGTTAAGCATATTACAGCTTCAAAAATCAAACACACTAATACAATCAAGGGGTATGTTTACTAAATACCGCACAATTGCGCACCGCACAATAGCGCACGGCAATGATGCACTTAAGTGCTCTTAAGTGCCCCGCACACTTGCGTGTCACACTAACGGGCCCACGCACACTTGCGCGCCACACTAACGGGCACACACAAGTACGTGGCCCGCAAATGTCCGATAGAGGCGTGGAAAGGGCGGAGGAAGGCTCCCAAGGGGCGGAGAGACGGGGTTAATGGGCGGGGAAGGGGAGGGGAGAGGCTCTCCGCACATCAGCGGGGCCGAATTTACAAGCAAAAACTACCGCGAGTGAAACACTCGCGGTAGAGTGCATTTAAAGGGAAGAGAAACCATTTCAGTCAGCAATGTACAGGAAAACCGGGGAAACCTGCAAAACGTGAGCAGTGTGATACATGTGCACAGAACAAAAGTGCAAATAAAAATAGAAAATGACCACAACAAAATTACTAAAAAGCGTAAGTCAGCTGGGCAACAGTAATATTAATGGGCAACAACACAAAACACTCCCAGGAAAGCCCCCAAAAAAAGAAATGAGTTTTGGAAGGGTCTACGGAGCAGAGACCCTTCCAAAAATTATTTCCTTTTTTGGGAGCTTTCCTGGGAGTGTTTTTTATGGTTGCCCATTAATATCACTGTTGCCCAGCTTGGTTATCTTCTTTCCCCCTTTATTCGCGGTCATTTGCGGGGTGTATTTGCACGTTTGCCTCCAGACAAGGTGAATGAGCCCACAGTAAAAATGTGCAGAGCAGGATTTAGGATTCTGCTGGCCAGGTTTCCCATCCCCAGGGACTGCACTATCTCTGTGGCCACAGTGTGGTGCAGCGGACAGAGCCAGTACCACTAGGACCAGAGGGTCACAGGTTCAAATCCCAGCTGGGGCTCCTGCCAACCCGGTCCCCATATTTTACCCACCACTAAACAGAGATAGTAAAGACACTCCGTTATTGCAGAGAACATAAGCATGGTTCCAACACCTGTATTTTACCTAACACCGCACACACACCATAACAAATGATAATTACACTTACCTGGTAATTGTAGTTCCTTTAGTGACGACAGTGCAGTCCTCAACCTCTGGGTTGTCAACCTTCACCTGCAGCTAGGAGACTGGCATGTCAAATTTATGACATCACTGGATATAGGCTGCTGCTCTCGCTCCACCTCCCCAGTGTGAAACTATTAACAAAGCAGACTCAAGAGAGCAACAAATAAGTAGCTACAATAAAACATGACTAAGTAAACTGAACCCGGCCCAACCTAGGTCGAGCGGTCTTAAACCTTCCCTGCGGCACTAAGACGCAGATACTGAAACTAATACTGGAAAAATCTGAGTGAAGAGAAACGACTAAGCGCAAACTTACCCGAAATTGTGTGTTCCAAATGCTGAGCTGAAACGGAAAGAATCCCGGGCGGGACTGAGGACTGCACTGTCGTCACTAAAGGAACTACAATTACCAGGTAAGTGTAATTATCATTTCCTTAGCGTTCCTCCAGTGCAGTCCTCAAACCTCTGGGATGTACCAGAGCAGTAATCATGGGGCGGGACCTTTCCATCCGGCACGTAAAACCGCCGAAACCGAAACAAGCATCATTGGCCGCCGCCACATCGAGATGATAATGCTTACTGAAAGTATGCAAGGACGACCAAGTCGCCGCCCTACAAATCTCCCCAGGGGGAACCAAGCTGTGTTCCGCCCAGGAAGTCGCTTGCGCTCTAGTAGAATGAGCCCGGAACCCAACAGGCACGGCCCTTCCTTGAAGCATGTAAGCGGAGGCAATCGCCTCTCGGATCCATCGGGCAATAGAGGCTTTAGCAGCTGCCTCTCCCTTGCGAACACCGCCAAACAACACAAAGAGCCGATCCGACCTACGAAAAGGCTGAGTCACCTTGAGATAACGTCGTAACACCCTCTTCACATCCAAGCGGTGCAAGCAGCGATCCTGATCGGAACCGTCTAGCGACCCCAACACCGGTAAGGTAACGGCCTGATTCAAATGGAAAGACGACACCACCTTAGGAAGAAAGGATGGGACGGGCCGCAAGACAACTTTTTCCCTAGAAAAAGACAAGAAAGGATCCCTGCAAGACAAGGCTTGCAGCTCGGAAATGCGCCTAGCAGAACAAATGGCCACTAGAAAAACCACCTTCAAGGTCAGATCCTTCACCGACGCCTGACTCAACGGTTCAAATGGAGAAGCGGACAAAGCCCGCAGTACTAGATTGAGGTCCCAAGGCGGTACCACAACCCTGCACGCTGGACGCAGACGAGAAACAGCCTTGAGAAACCGCAAAACATCAGAGTGAGCTCAGAGAGACACCCCCTGAATCTTGCCTCGATAACAAGAGAGGGCCGCCAGCTGCACCCGCAAGGAGCTGGCCGCAAGACCCTTATCAAAGCCCTCCTGAAGAAAACTGAGAACCACCGGAATAGAGGCAGTCGCAGCCCGAATCCACCGCCGCGAACACCAATCTTCAAAGACACGCCAAACGCGCACATAGGCCAAAGACGTAGACGGTTTTCGGGCTCTGAGCAACGTATCCACAACCGAAGGCGAATAGCCCCTTTTCTTCAGGCGAACCCTTTCAATGGCCAAACCGTAAGCGAGAACCGATCCACCTGCGGCATGAACAGGGGCCCTTGCCGCAACAGATCCGCTCTCTCCGGCAACCGCCACGGCTCCCCGTCTAGAAGCCGAACCAGATCGGCGTACCATGGGCGCCGCGGCCAATCGGGAGCTACCAGCAGTACTCGACCTGGATGAGCTCCGATCCTTTGAACCAGACGGCCTATTAGGGCCCACGGCGGAAACACGTACAGAAGACCCGACACGGCCAACGTTGTAACAGGGCGTCGATGCCCTCGGACATTCTCTCCCGTCTTCTGCTGTAAAACCGAGTGGCCTTTGCAGAGTGAAAAGTCGCCATCAAATCCATTATGGGCGGCCCCCACCGAAGGACGATCTGATCGAACACCTCTGGATGCAGTTCCCACTCCCCTGCATCCACCTGAACTCGGCTGAGGAAATCGGCCCGTACATTGTCTCGCCCCGCGATGTGGGCTGCCGAAATCGCCGATAACCGGCCTTCTATCCAAGAGAAGAGGAGATCCGACTCCTGTTCCATCGCTGCGCTTCCGGTGCCGCCCTGTCGATTGATGTAGGCTACCGTTGCTGAGTTGTCGGAGAGAACCCGAACCGACCGACCCATCACGAACCTCTCGAATGCTAGAAGCGCCCGGGCCACCTCTCGAAGTTCCAGCCGATTGATCGACCAGGAAGCCTCCAAGGGAGACCAGCGACCCTGTGCAAACCGGCCCTCGCAGTGGGCCCCCCAGCCCAACAGGCTGGCATCCGTCAAAAGGGGAAGCCACTCCGGAGGCTCCAACGGCATCCCCGCCTCCAGAGACTGCCGCTGTAACCACCACCGCAGGGACTGCCGAACCCTGGGCGGAACCGGCAACCGGCGGCCCAGGGAATCCGACTGATGAGACCAGCGCCGAAGCAGCACTCTTTGCAACGGACGCATATGGAATCGAGCTCACGGCACCACCTCTAAGGTCGCCGCCATCGTCCCTAGCACCCGAAGGTAGTCCCACGCCGACGGCGAAGGAGTGATCCTGAAGTTGCGTACCAGAGTCCGCAGGCCTTGGACCCTTTGACACGGCAAGAAGACCTGCCCCTGCCTCGTATCGAAGCGGACCCCCAGATACTCCAGCACCTGAGAGGGCTCCAGACAACTCTTGGTCGGGTTGACCACCCAACCGAGACTCTGCAGAAACTCGACCACTCTGCTTGTCACCTGCCTGCTTTCCACTTCGGATTTGGCTCGAATCAACCAATCGTCGAGATAGGGATGCACTAGAATGCCTTCCTTGCGCAACGCCGCCGCCGCCACCACCACCATAATTTTGGTGAATGTGCGGGAAGCCGTAGCAAGGCCAAAAGGTAAGGCTTGGAATTGATAGTGGCCCCACGGAAGAGCGAACCGCAGAAACCGTTGATGCGCCGGTCGAATCGGAACGTGTAAATACGCCTCCGTCAGATCGAGCGACGTGAGGAACTCTCCTTGACGGACTGCCACTATGACGGAGCGCAAGGTTTCCATCCGGAAATGAGGCACCCGCAAACAGCGGTTTACGCCTTTGAGATCCAAAATTGGCCGTAATGCTCCGCCCTTCTTTGGCACCACGAAATAAATAGAGTACCGACCCAGGCCGCGTTCGGCCTCCGGCACCTCTATAACCGCACCCAAGCGCAACAGGCGGTCCAAAGTGCTGCGGACCTCCAGGGACTTCCTGTGGCCCCGACAGGGGGACAGGACAAAGGAATCCCGCACGGGACGCTTGAACTCCAGTGCGTACCCTTCTCGGACAACTTCCAATACCCACTGATCGGAAGTGATGTGGGCCCAAGCAGAGAGAAACTCCCGAAGCCTCCCGCCTATTGAAGGTTCCTCTGCCAGGACCCGCCTCATCTCATTGCGCTTTGCGGGCTGCTGGAGGAGCAGTCGAGGAGAAACCCCTATTGGCTCCTCGAAACCCCCTAAACCCTTGGGCCCGTGCCGAAAAACGGCCCCTCTGGTAGCCGGTGTAACGGGAGGTACGAAACCTCCGAACATCCCGAAACTGGCCCCGAAAACTTTGCTGACCCTTAGATTGCTTGGGTCTATCTTCTGGGAGCCTACCAGCCTTGGACTCGCCGAGATCCTTTACCAATTTATCGAGATCCTCTCCAAAGAGCAATTTCCCCCGGAAGGGGAGCTTACTCAACCGGGATTTCGAAGAACCATCCGCCGCCCAGTTGCGCAGCCAAACCGCTCTACGGGCGGCTACCACGGAAGCCGTACTATTAGCCAAAGCCCTGATCAAATCATAATGTATATCCGCCAAATATGCAGTACCGGACTCCAGCCGGCCGAGCTCCCGCAGCTCCTCAGGCGTCAGCTGCGGTGACCGACGCAAACGTTGAACCCAGCGCAAACACGCCCGGGCCACCCATGCGCCACAGATAGAAACTTGCAAAGACAGACTATCCACTTCAAAGACCTGCTTTAGCAACCCGTCAACCTTCCGATCCTGCGTATCCTTTAAGGCAGCACTGCCCTCAACCGGAATTGTGGTCTTTTTTGTGACCGCTGACACTACTGCGTCAACCCGCGGTACACGGAACCTATCCTTATCCTTGTCAGGCAGCGGGTAGAGCCTGTTCATCATCCGAATACCGCGGAGCCCCGCTTTCGGCTGATCCCATTCGTCTTGGATCATTTTGTCAACCACTCTATGCACAGGAAACACCACCTGCGTAGAGCGCACTGCCTGGATCACCGGATCTTCCAGCTCCTCTTCAGCAGCGGCCGGCGTCTGGAGGTTTAAAACCTGCATAGACTCCGTAATCAGGGCTGACAGTTCTTCCCTACGGAAGACTCGGATTATCTTGGCTTGATCCTCGGGCTCGGGAATCTCACCATCTTCGAGATCCTCCAAACCCTCCTCAGGCTGCCAGTCGGAGTCCTTGACGTCTAGACATGCACCCTCCGTCTCACACACCACCTTCGCCTTCTTAGGCGCGGAAGGACCCTCGCCGGCCAGATCGGGCCCCTCTAGGGGATGTGGTAGTAAGGAGGCCGGTAACGTAGCCGGCAGCCTACCTTGGCGGCGCAGGCAAAAAGCTTGGTGCATTAACAATACAAAATCCGGGGAAAAATCCGCAAGGTCCGCCGGCTGAGTACTCTGGAGAGAATCCATTGGCTTCCCCGCAGCCTCAACCGCGGGACTGTGCTCCGAACTCTGCAAAGGGTTCTCCCCCGCCAATAGCGGTGTCCCCTGCAGCTCAGAGGACTCCTTAAGGTCCATCTGCTGCTCCACAGAGAAGGAGAGAGAAGCACAGCCGCGGCAAACTCCGGAGTCCGCTACCGTTCCCCTCCGAGTGCCGCAAACCACACACTGTGGTCTGGTGGACATAACTGAAAGAATGCCCCCCTTGGGCTGCGGTTCCATGTTGCAGGGATGTGTCCTTTTTTTTTTTTTTTTTTTTTTAAACACCTACTGCAGGGATGTAGGAATCGTGCCTGCACCCCCAAGAGCCTTAATCCTAAGGGAAAACAGAGGCAGGAATCTTAGATCCCCAAAGTCTGTTCTGCCGTCGGTGCAAGGAGCTCAGCCCCGCCCCCCAGGCTGAAGGCCGAGACGCCGGACTAAATACCGCTAAAATATAGAAATATAGAAATGCCCGAAAACAGAAAGAGACGGCACCAGGTCCCCCCCGGGGCACCGCAGAAAAAACGCCGCGAACATGCGGCTCTCTGCCCCGATAAAATGGCCGCCGGAGGACCCGATGAAAGGAAAAAGAGGCGCGAAAAGCCCAACAGCCCGACGCAGCTAAATGCCCCAACGTGCTCCCACCAGACGCCGCCTGAACCGATTACACGGCTGACCGGACAGGTCCGCGTTGGGAACGCTGCCTCCCGACTCTGCAAAGTGGCCCGGAACAGCCCCACGAGCCTGCAGAAAGACCGCCAAGTCCCGCTCCTGTTATACTGCCCTGCCGCAGCGGAGCTCGGGAGCGCGGTCTGCAAAGAGGTGACTGACCTGAGGGAGGGCTCTCACCCGACTGTCCTGGGTGAGAGATCCGTCGGTCTCCGGGAAGGCACTTATTATTTTTTTTTTTTTTAACCGGTAAGCAAAACCAACCAGAAGCCTGACAGGGGAAGGTGTAAGAGTTGCACAACTGTTCTCCCACCTCTCCCGTATGAGAAATGCACCCCTGCACTTGGCTCCAACAATGAAGAATAAGTTTTTTTTTTTTTTTTTTTTATACTTAGCCTAATCAGCTACCCTAGCCTATATCGCTCCTTATCTGTTCCTCTAGTGAGCCCCAACCGAGGCTCACAACTTCCTCCTGCTGCAAGGAGACTGGTCACACTGGGGAGGTGGAGCGAGAGCAGCAGCCTATATCCAGTGATGTCATAAATTTGACATGCCAGTCTCCTAGCTGCAGGTGAAGGTTGACAACCCAGAGGTTGAGGACTGCACTGGAGGAACGCTAAGGAATGGGCATTACCGACAGCCGAGTCCCCAAAATGCAGTCCTGGAGTGCCACAACTCAATCAGGTCACATGCTTTTCCAAGATAAGGACATGCCAGCATGTTGGTGGACGGGTACAGGTGGTGGCGGGGGCAGTGGATGCTAGCCACAGCAGACAGTGGCCTAGCCATGTGCAGGCTGGCACCGTCCACTGCAACAGACAGGCCCTGTCGGATGTACAGTCATGGACTTCCCAGGGAATTCAGCCAATCTGTGGCTACACGGTGGTGCAGTGTACACAGACAGTGTATGCAGTGCACACAGACAGTGTGTGCAAGAACAGAAGGTCACAGGTTCAAAGCCTAGCTGGGGCTACTGCCAATCCTGTCCACATATTTTTCCCACAACTAAACAGTGATAGTAAGGACACACCCTTCGTGCCGAGGACATATGCATTGGTAATACGCCTATCTTTTACCCCACCGAGCACAGACACCATGAACAGGGGCAGTACCTAGAGCAGAGTCTCCCAAATGCAGTCCTGGAGGGCCACACACCATTCAGGTTCCCTGCTGCCTCTAATACAAATGCTTGTGTTGGGAAATTTGAGTTAGGTCTGCTTATATATTGGCTTTATATGACTGAACTCTTGCCTGGTGAAACTACACAGGAGGATGGGTGGCACAGAAGACAAGACAGACATGAAGACAATAGCTGTATGAGAGTATATGCTTGCCATAAGAAAATGGATGCGGCCTGTTATGGAGGATTCTGGGAAACCATATTCTGGATAGATGTATGCAGAATAATGGGCCTAACATGAAATTACAGGTCAAGCAAAGAATTCAAACAAATGAGCACAAAATACTCTCTGCCTGGTTTCAATTAGTGCCAAGAAGAAGGAAAAATACAGGAAGGGTCAAAGGTCACAGGCCATGCATAGATAAATAGACCTAAAAGCATTTCCAGATGTATAGAGGTCATAGGCCATGTATAGATAAGCAAGTCTAAGTGCAGGTCCAGATGTACACATGTAAGGAGATTCTCCCCTGGGAAAAGTGTTGCAGAACCCTGAGGTCCTGCTGACATCTAAGTAGTTATGATGGATTACTGAACAGACATTTGATACAGGGAGAAATGTATATAAGGTGGTTATTTTAGGGGAGGGGCGGGTGGTACTTTCTTCCCCTTCACAGAGAAAGAAAGTACTGTCTGCCATCTCTAGATAGGCATTTGCTGTTTGCTATTTTATAATCACTTTTGTTATTCTAAATAAAAGTCTTTTGAGCTAAAGCAACTGCCGTCTAAGTAATTCTTTGATTGGTGATATTTGGGCAACTGTTGTGGGAACCAGAAGCCACACTTGTGCTGCATAGCTATGCACCACCCCCATGGCATGTAGATGTAGCTCATGCATATTCATGAGGGACAGCATGAAAACCCGAACAGTGTTTGGCACACCAGGACTGGAGGAGTTGGGAACCTCTGCAGTAAAGCAGCAGCCAACAGGGGCAAACACACCCACACCCACACCCACAGGCCCCATTGGCCAATGCCTCCTGGAGAGGCAGGACATTGGGCCCTGCGTGCATCTCCCAATACTAGCACCTGCATACCTTAGCAATGCCACCCTACACCTGGGTATACGGTACACAGCTCTCAAACGTTTGTATGAGTACTGGCAGATAGACATTCCTCTGTTAAGCACAGTTTGCTCTTTGAGCTCCAACATAACAATCTGTCTGATGTCTTCGGTGCGTGCTTCAGGTCTGGTCTCTGACAGTGTTTACCACCCTGGGGAGTGACCCCCAACAGTACTGCGTAGCATATCCATGCCTGTACTGTGCCCAGGACTGGTGTGGTGGGCAAGGCTGATAAGCCCCTCTATAGTAGCACAATGCTGGCATACGTGTGGGAGTGTGTGTCTGTCTATACAGTGTGTGTTGGCTGCAAAACACCTTCCACAGCCCACACTGCCAGCACTGTTGCCAGTATTGGCCTGCCAATGTGCATAATGAGCAGCAAGGTACCATGGGTATAGCTCAGACAGGGTGGGCTGGCCAGGATGCATCTGCACAGGGCATAGGGCACTGGCAGGGACATTGTAGTGGCCGGCCACCACCTACACAGACAGGGTGACCTCTGTATGTGCTGCTGGGGTTTCACTCCACCCTGACTGTGCAGTGACGACAGCATGGCTAGGCACCCCATAGTGCTAGATAGTATTTCTCTCATGTGATATTTATGGGTTTCCTTTTGGGGCCCAGTCACTGACTTATCTGCTTGTGTGCGCTGCCATCCCAGTTCTGGGTGCATGCATTTCCACCAGGACTAACTAGCAGACTGTTCTCAGCAGCTGGTATGTGTCCTGATGGAGCACCTTGCAGGGTGCAGCAGCTGAAGGCTTGCTGCAGGAGAATATCTGATAGTGGTGGGGTGCAGCTTAGCATATCCAGGCCTAATGTCTGTCTGATATTGTGTTATGGATGTGTATAGAGCTGCTTTGGATGCCCTGTAGGGTGTCTGTTCCCCAGCAGGACTGGGGTTGATGGTCCACTCTACTGCCACCATTGCAGGGAGGTAGAATGTGGATCTGTTGATAGGAGACCCTGTTTTTCACCTGCAGCTGAGGTGGGGGGGTGGGAATGGTGGTACATAGCCCACCTAGGGGTCCATGAGGGATTCCCCTGACTGAGACAGACAGATATACCCAAGGTGTTTCTGCAGAAACTACCTATCTCACAGATTAATACTGCTTTGGAACTCCGGCATGGCCTCTTTCAGCCATGGAAGGTGTTGTGGACCTGGTCCTGGGCGCCTCATCGCACCCTCAGGGTGAGCACAGTACCCGCACAATGTGACGGTGTGTGTAGCTACTCTGTGCCAGTAAAACACCCGGTCAGTACCCCCTACCAGGCCGAGGTGCTGTGTGGGTGCACACGGACACTTCCCCCTACCAGGCCGGGGAGCTGTTGGGGTGCATTCCCCATCTTGTGTTCATCTGTGGACAGCTGATTTGCATGTGCAGTGCATCATGGGTACGGGTGGCCTAACCCTATCCTGGTTACCACAGCAGACTGTCTGTGTGGTGACGTGAAGGCTCTCTGCAGCCAGCCAGGGGCTTGCTGGCAGCTATAGAGCTGTAGCCCAATGGTTACTTCACTGCCTGTGAAGCCAGAGGTCATGGGTTCAAACCCACAGTGGGGTTATTTGATAGGGTTGTCCAAAGCATTTTTTTAATTTAATGTACATATGTTGATGCCAGCAATAACACCCTCAGCGTACTGTACCCATAAGGTGCCTCTGAGGGTGCTTTATAGGGCGCCCTATAGGGCACCTTATGGTTGCCGTCCATATAAGGTGCACTGTACATTATCCTGTGATGCAACATATATGGTGCCCTATAGGGGACATTCTAGGGTGCCTTGGCGGACAGTGAACTTTAACATGTGCCTTATGGGCTGCCTTATGTTAACACGCTTTGTGAGTGCGTTTGCTAGTAGTGATAACTGAAATAAAAATAAAGTGCCCCCTACAGCACTCATCCCCATAATACGTACTGCCTCAGTGAGCCTTCTTCATTGGGCACTGTGGGGGATTGAACCCCTGATCCCTGCACCATTGGTCAGTGTCTTAACCATTGTGCTGTGGCTCTGTTCCTGTGCTTGGACATCGGCGCACCGCCTTATGCCGCCCAAATTTAACAGTGCACAGCCTTATGCCGCCCAACAGTGCACCGCCTTATGCCGCCCAAGATTAATATGCCTCCTAAAGCACTTTTACCCATTAAAGTTAATACCTCAGCCAGCCTTTTTTGTTGCGCACAATGGGGGATTGAACCCATGGCCCCTGCACCAGTAGTCAGTGTCTTAACCATTGTACTATGACTCTGCTCCTTTGTGTGTGCACATCAGGGCGCCACTTAGCCTTCCCACGCACTATTGTGCACAGCGCACAATAGCGCGCCGCGCACATGTGCGATAGCTTACTCCCGTTTTTTTTCTTTTTTCTGCCTGAACAGCCCACTCCTTATATGGCACAGACACACTAACGGGGCCCCGCACAATTTCGGAGTTTAGTAAACATGCCCCCAACTTCATTAATACAAGTCTTAATCATACATAAAACATCTTGATTAAAAAATTGCTGTTTACTTATGTTAATACTGTTTAAGAAACATCTGTAGGAGCAATGCAGCATACAGGACGGGGGCCGGTTTCAATTCCTCGATCTGTCCAGAGGGAGAAAGCCCTGGACATAACATACTAATGACATTTACGAGTGAGACGGTCATTGAGTACTCTTAAACTGGGCTCCAAAGCAAGGCACAGTCTGTCTTGACCGATGACCACTGCTGCAATGAGCAGTGTTAGGGAAAAAAGGGAAATAAATAGGGGCAGGGAAAAATGAGCAGATCTGAGCTGAAATCTCAGAAATAAGTCACAGTGTAATGCTTGCTTCTAAAATAATCAAATCAAAGCCAAAGAAATCATAATCAGCAGATTTGTAAAGATAAGCAGCCTGATATTCAAAACCAATTTTTTTCTTGAGGACTACTGAAATATGTGTGCTATAGAAACACAGAAATATGATGACAGAAAAAGACCACATGGCCTATCTAGTCTGTCCTTCCATATCAACAACTACAACAGTCCCCTTTTAGAGATCCTCTGTGTTTGTTCCATGCTTTTTTGAATTCAGTTACTGTCCTCATCTCTACCACCTCCACTGGGAGACTATTCCACGGATCCACTACTCTTTCCGTAAAGAAATATTTCCGCATATCACTCCTGAATCTATCTCCCTTCACCCTCATCCCATGTCCCCTTGTAGCAGAACTTGCTTTCAATTGAAAGAGGCTCTCTCCCTGAACATTTATGCCACGGAGGTATTTAAACATCTCAATCATATTACCTCTATCCCGCCTTTCCTCTAAGGTGTACATATTAAGATCCTTCAGTCTGTCCTCATAATATATAATGAAGACCACTAATCATTTTAGTAGCCACACTGCACCGACTCCATCCTGTTCACATCCTTTTGAAGGTGCGGTCTCCAGAATTGCACACTATACTCCAAATGAGGTCGCACCAAAGACTTATACAGAGGCATTATTACCTCCTTTTTTCTGCTAGCCATTCCTCTCCGTATGCAACCAAGCATCCTTTTAGCTTTTGCCGTCGCCATTTCTACCTGCTTAGCTACTTTAAGATCATCAGACACAACCACGCCTAGGTCCCGCTCTTCTTTAGTGGACAAAAGTACTTTACCCCCTATACTATATTGCTCCCTTGGATTGCTGCAGCCCAAATGCATGACCTTACATTTTTTAACATTAAATCCCAGCTGCCAAATTCTAGACCATTCTTCAAGCTTAGCTAGATCCCTCCTCATGTTATCTACACCTTCCTGGGTGTCTACTCTATTGCAGATTTTGGTATCATCCGCAAAGAGGCAAACCTTACCCGACAGCCCTTCCGCTATATCACTAGCAAAGATGTTAAAAAGAATCGGACCAAGGACAGATCCCTGGGGCACACCACTGGTAACATTCTTCTCCTCAAGAGTGAGCTCCATTTACTTGTACTCTTTGTATGGCAGCAAGAACTGATCATCTGTAAATCTGTGAAAAGCAGATTTAACAGTGAAGCAAAAAAAAATATTTAGAACGTTATCCAAAATATTAAAACCTGTAAAAATTATTGAGAGCTTTCTAGCACAGACTGGCTATTGTGGCAAGCATAGATGCACATATGCCACTATAGGTCATTCCTACTGTTTATTTAAGCCATGGTAGCACACTGGAGCCTCTGGCGATGTTACTGGGTGGAATAATCTATGGCTCCTACAACATTTCCTAGGGATATACATGAGGAGGGGGGCCACATCATACACCCCATAATCCCACCTCTCTACCTTCTCTATTAAAGGATGGGTAAACCCACATAGTGTATGGTGCTCCCATGGAGGATGAAAAGAGAGGATGAGACAATAGAAAATATAACTTTGGTTATGTTGTTCTAAGTTGGTTGAAGGATGTATAACGGAAACAGCTATCTGTTGGAAAGATTAGACAGTTTTAAATAAAAATATGATTTAAGTCTCCTGAGTGTTGAAAGACAATCAAGTGCAGACCGTGTGTGGTTTTTTATTCATAAAACAGGTAAATCGTGACCCACACATGCAGAGATGGCAACATGGAGTTAACAACCAACCACATAAATCAACTGGTTCATCTCTTTAGGGAGGCTTTTGGTTGATGTACTGAGGAAGAAATGTCTGCTGATTTGGGGATATGGTTTTTGTCTTATATTGCCTGCGATTTAATGCTATTTTATAAATGTCTAGTTGGAATCTGCTTTGATCATTTTATGCTAGGTGGCCTATACATTTGTAGAGACTCCTTGGATGACAGTGTTTTGGCCAGCAGAGACCCCCAGTGTCCCTACTAAATAACTACAATGTAGCCTAGAGATGGCCTGGTAATTTTCCCAGAACAAGGGAGGTTACTTTTTGCCCATTACATCAGGCTGAGACTCCTCTGGGAGGGAAAATCCAGCTTCTATATAAACCACTCCCAAAGATATAGAGCCTTTGACAGCCAGCACTGTATCATAAGAAGGGGAAGAATGGTCTGCCTCCGGTGGTTCACTTATAAACATAAGTGAACCACCACCATTTTAAAAATGGCCAGCAGGGAAAACAAGAGGAGCCATTCTACAGGAGGAGTAAATATAAAGGGCAATATAGGGAGGGCCTGTATTGTGAGAAATGGTAGATAGTTTAGTTGGAGAGGGTGAAGTGGCTAGGTGGAGTGGGGAGAGGTCCAAGAACTGAAATTCCTAGATGTGGGGGTCTCAGACTTAGGTTTCCCAGATGAATAGAAACCAAAACTAGGATTCCCAGACTTGGGTCTCCCAGGTGCAAGGGTCCCAGACTCAAGTCTCTAGGGCCAGCCCTACCATAACAAATACAAGGCAACCATCTAGATTGGCAGAGTTTGTAAGGGGTGGCAGCACAGCTGCACAGGACGTGCTACCTCTCCTGTGCAGACTGTCATATTGTGTTATATTGTATTTTACCTACTGTTCCCTTCATTATTACTCTGTTTTCCACCTGCAGAATCCTGGTCCTGTGTATTAACATCAGATAGGTGCTCCCTTCCTGGAGAGAGACCCCAGACTCTGATCCCCTGTACTCATATTTCTGCACCGACGTCAACTCTTGTCTTCTCAAACCCCCCCTCCCTACTCCTCACCTGCGCTCTTCTTAAAATGCCAATCAATTTCTGTAAAGACTGCCCTTGTTAATAACCTTCTTCTGCAGCACTCACTGGATATGGTCTTCCTTATCGAAACCTGACTGAGCAAGGTCAAGGAAGCTGTACTCTGTCACTGCCTTCCTTGCCTTATCCACCTCCTGCACCTCCCAGTCTGGATGGGAAGCTTCCCTTCTGTATCGAGAAGCTCTCAACGTCACTGAAATCTCCTCCCCTTCATTGCACTACCCCGAGGCTCTGCTCACTCAGATCTCCCCCCTTATGCTTTTACTCTCCTTCTGCTCCATGTTCTCCCCTCACTAATACCCATTCTGTGGGAGTCTCTACTAATCACCTTAACCAAAGTCACTACCACTTTTTCTGACCTACTCATTTTTGGGGATTTTATTGTACATATAGACAACCCTACCAGATCCCATGATAACATCTTTCTTTCACTTATCTCCAATCTTTCACTTCAGTAACGTGTCCTGTGCCCAAATCATGTGGCAGGGCACACTATAAATCTTGTCCTTACTCCGATTCTGCCCTCTCTGCACATAACTGTCTCCTCTGCTGTGCCTCTATCTAGGACTGATCACTTCGGCATCCCATTTCAACTATCCTATCCCATCTCTCATACTTCTCTTTCTTGCTCTTTACCTTCTACTGGATCTGCCAGAACCCTTCCTCCTTGACGTTTTATCTCAGACTCCTTTCCACCCTTGGATTTCATATTTCTGCCCAACTTCAACTCTTTTCTGGCAGACTCCGACAACCACATGGGATACTGTTCTCCGTACGGCCTTAGACACCCTTGCTCCTTTTTCTCATGCCACCCGCCCACACAATCCTTGCCACAACCCGTGGTATCATGCCAGTCTCTCCCTCCTCCATCACTAGCTCCAGAGAGCCAAGCGGATTTGGGGTCATCTCCCTTCATCATCCATATTGTCAACCTTTCCGTTTCACCACTCTTGCTATAGATCCACCATTTCATTAGCTAAACATCATTACTTCACCAATCTAGTGCTGAAAATCATCCCAAAAAATTATTTGTTTCCCACCCCCTACATCTTATTTCTGCGCACCCTACTGATACGCCTACTGCACAGCAGCTTGCCAAATTCTTCCAGACCAAGGTCACCCAGCAACAGCACTCTTTTGCCCAAATAGAACTTTTCCAACTTCCTACACTTCATTGTGCTACCTCCACAGTCATTCTTGGTCCAGACGAAACTCAATCAACATGTCCTCTCTTGCTAAGATTGCCACCGCCTCATCTAAAACAACCTATGCTTCTGATCCCATCCCCTCTTCCTGGGTTCCTCAGGTTTCCTTGGCTCTTCTCCCCCATACCCTCACACTCTTTAATAAGAGTCTGGACGCTGAAGTTGGAAGACTGCAGAGAGAGACCCTCTCCTCAAAACTCCAAGTTCAGATCCTTCCATTCCTAATCATTTTCGCCGGTGTCCAACCTCCCCTTCCTCTCCAAGTTCTTAGAAAAACTAATATTCACCCAAGTATCCAACCACCTTGAAAAATTAATTTCCTATACCTTAAGGCTGTGCACAGCATGGAGACTATTTTTTTATCTTTTTTTCAGTAAGGTTAGGCATTCTTTGGAAAAAAAAGTAACATATCACTCACCATTTCACTCGATCTATCCTGTGCTTTTGATCTTGTCAATCCCTCTGTTCTTCTTTCACGTCTTCACTCTGCTGGCATCTGTGGTATCGTCTTACAATGGTTCCAGTCCTTCCTCACTACTCGGTCATATTATATCTCCTTTCAGGGTTCCCTATCTGCTCCTCTTCCTCTTTCTTGTGGTGTCTCTCAGGGATCCATTCTGGCTCTCCTTCTTTTTAATATTTTCTTCGCCCTTGTGGCCATTGTCATCCAGAAGCAGGTGTATCCGCATATTACTATGCAGACAACATCCTGCTGCTGTTTCACACTCATCCCACTTCACCCACCCAATCTGTCTACCATCAATAGCTGTCTTTCCCTTGTTGCAGCCTAGTTGCATGCCAACTGCCTGAAACTAAACGCTTCAAAATCCTCTGCTCTATGGTTAACCAGCTATTCTACTGCTCCATCACTGTTCCCCTCACTTGATGATCTTCCCATTCCTGTTGTTTCTTCCCTACAATATCTTGGGGTTATCTTGGATAGGTCACTCACCTTTCACGAACACATTAGTATGGCAGTAAAGCGCTCTTTCTACACTCTCTGTCAGATACATTATATTTGGTCATTTCTTCCAGATTCATCTATCCTTACCCTGCTTCTTACTCTGGTTATCTCGCGAATGGATTACTGCAATGTTATTTATGCCAGTTTACCACAATACTAACTCAAATGCCTCCAATCCGTTCAAAATACAGCTGTCTTCTCCATCATGCCTCCAAATTTGACCATGTCTCCCCACTGTTCATTAATCACACCGGTTGTCCCTCACACACCAGATTCACTTCAAAATTCTCACCCTTACGCATAAGATCCTGCACGCTGGAATTCCTACTTATCATCTCTTCTCAACTTGCATGCCCCATCTTGGGTCCTTCGTTCAAGTCACGAAAACCATCTACATCTCCCAATTCCCTCACAAGCTCATCTGGAAAACACATCATAGGGCTTCCTATTTCCTGGGACCCCATCTTTGGAACTCTCTTCCCACCGATATCCGCTTCGGACCATCATACCCTGTTCAAGTCTGCTTTGAAAACACAACTTTTTCAACTTGTCTTTGATCTCCCTCCATAGGTACCCTAGGATTCTGCACCCATCCCTGACCTGTCCTCTCCCACTTTTCCTCACTATCTCCATCTTATCTTTCCTGTCATTTTAATGGAGTTATCTTCCTTCCTATTGTTTTTAACTGTACCTACTGTAAACCGCACTGCTGTTGTGAAGGGCAGTATATCAACTTTTTAATAAACCATACAGCCCTTCTTCTGACCAGGCCGCCCAGAAACACTGTAAAGCAGTGTGCACAATGCAAGATCTCTGAGATTAGGCATATGCTTATGCTCTGGAGTATCCTGCCCCCTCTGGTGCAAACTTCCTGTCAAAGGGGGCAGGAGCCAGCAGAGTTTCAGCACACACCTGCACTCAGAGGGCTTGCATCATACATGCCACTTCACAATAGTTCAGGGTGGCTGGGAAGGGGTAGGGTGTTGGCAGCGGAGCAGAAGGGGAAGCAGACCCTGTAAGAAACAGAGATGATGTGGGAGAGATGATGGATACAAGAGGAAGAGAAGGGGGAGATTTGGACATGGGGGCAGATTAAGGAAGGGGAAGAGAAATGCTGGACTATGAAGAGAAGAGGTGCATGCTTGCCTAGAGTGTCAGATACCATTAGGCTGGCTATGCATATCTCCCATAAGTGATGATTCTGAGGTTCAGGTCTGTTGGATAAGAGAGTTAAAGTTAGGACTATGCAGCCCTGGGGAAACCAGACCTTGGAGTCTAGAATTTTGAATGGCTGCTTCTTTTCATCTCTATGGGAATTATATGGAAATCTTTAATTCATCTCCAAGGCTGTAGAAATCATGCTGCGCTAAGGATGCAGACAGCAGTACAGCTGCAGGATGGCAGATAGCCAGTCTTTTGCATCGAGTGTCACATGTACGATGACGGGTCTTACGTGTGCACCAGGTGCAAGGTGTTCCACACCACAGGGAACGAGTCCAATCTCTACAGGCTAGAATAGCAGACTTAGAGGACATAAGGAAGACAGAGAGATACATAGATGAGACCTACAGGGATGTAGTACTGAAGTCCCACCTCCAACATTTTCCTCCAAATCCACTTCCCCTCTTTTCAGTCTCTGTTGATAACACTCTTCTTATCCCTGTTTTGACAGCCTGCAACCTTGCGATTATCTTTGACTCTTCCCTCTCCACACACATCCAACTGATAGCTAAAACCTGTCTCTTCTTTCTATATTTGGAAAAAATTAGAGAAGCTAGCAAAGTAGTCAGGAAAGCAAAGATTCAAAAAGAGAAGGAAATAGCCAATGCAATAAAATAGGGGGATAAGACATTTTTCAGATATGTTAGTGAGAAGAGGAAGGGCAAAAGTGGTATTGTCAGACTCAATGGTAAAGAGGAGGAATATGTAGAAGCTGATGAGGATAAAGCGGAATTGCTTAACAAATATTTCTGTTCTGTGTTCACAGATGAAGAACCAGGAGTAGGACCTCAGAAAACGCCCACAAACAGGAACAGAAGCGAGGGGCATCTTGAACAATTTTCAGAAGACTGTGTTCGTGAGAAACTAGCTAAACTTAAAGTAGACAAAGTGATGGCATCAGATGGGATACACCCTAGAATACTGAGGGAACTTGGGGACGTTCTAACAGCTCCACTGACTGACCTTTTCAATGCCTCTTTGGAGTCGGGAGTGATGCCAAAGACTGGAGAGAGGCCCTTTGCACAAAAGTGGAAGTAAGGTGTGGTTGAAAACTACAGGCCAGTTAGTTTAACTTCGGTGGTGAGTAAATTATTGGAAACGCTGCTGAAAGAGAAAATAGTGAGGTTCCTGGAGTCCAGCAGATTACAGGATCTGAGGCAGCATGGATTCACCAGAGGCAGGTCTTGCCAGACAAATCTGATTGATTACTTTGACTGGGTTACCAGGGAGTTGGACCAAGGGAGAGCCCTAGATGTGGTGTATTTAGATTTCAGTAAAGATTTTGCACTGTTCCTCACAGGCGACTTATTAACAAACTGAGCACCCTAGGGATGGAATCTAAAATTACTGCTTGGGTTGGAAATTGGTTGAGTGGGAGGCGACAAAGGGTACAGGTAAATGGAGCTCACTCTGATGAGGAGGTTGTTACCAGTGGTGTGCCCCATGGATCTGTCCTTGGTCCGATTCTTTTTAACATCTTTGTTAGTGATATAGCAGAAGGGCTGTCGGGTAAGGTTTGCCTCTTTGCGGATGATACCAAAATCTGCAATAGACACCCAGGAAGGTGTAGATAACATGAGGAGGGATGTAGCTAAGCTTGAAAAATGGTCTAGAATTTGGTAGCTGAGATTTAATGTTAAAAAATGCAAGGTCATGCATTTGGGCTGCAGCAATCCAAGGGAGAAATATAGTATAGGGGGTGAAGTACTTTTGTCCATCAAAGAAGAGCGAGACCTAGGCATGATTGTGTCTGATGATCTTAAAGTAGCTAAACAGGTAGAAAAGGTGACAGCAAAAGCTAGAAGGATGCTTGGGTGCATAGGGAGAGGAATGGCCAGAAGAAGAAAGGAGGTGATAGTGCCTCTGTATAAGTCTTTGGTGCGACCTCATTTGGAGTATTGTGTGCAATTCTGGAGACTTCACCTTCAAGAGGATAGAAACAGGATGGAGTTAGTACAGAGGGTGGCTACTAAAATCGTTAGTGGTCTTCATTATCAGTATCTTACACCTGCATATTACTAACAATCCTAATTGACCTAACACTAAGTCTCAACAGTAAAAACTACATGTCAATTCCTATAATATACACTCCTAACCAAAACAACCTCCATATTGGACACTATTACCCTCACAATCAAGCAAAAATCAACTACCACAGACTCATTCAAATAAAACAGACTAATTCACTACATGCAGTCAAGTTAAACAACCCCCATTATGCTACTTCTTTATCGTGCATCCTAATAAATGCACGTTCATTGAAAAATAAACTTCCAATAATCAACGACTTGCTATCCGACTCAAAACCAGATATATTATGTATTACAGAGACCTGGCTCTCTGATACTGATACAGTCTTCCTAAATCAACTTGACAATTCAAACTATGATATTACCCACACACACAGATCCAACAAAAAAGGTGGTGGTGTACTAATTATGACGAATAGAAATCTAAAAGCCAAGATAATACAATCTAACACTTCCAACAACATTGACACTCATAATAAAAATTGGCCTGCTAAGAATCTGCTTAATATATAGACCTCCTAACCAAAATGCAGACAGTCTGCACTCCCTGATTGAACTCCTTAACACATCAACTGAACAAAATCCTCTAATTATGCTAGGAGATTTCAACCTTCCCTCACTCCCTATAACTGAATCCAACCTTTTTATGGAAACCATATCTGACTTAGATTTCCATCAAATAATAAACATACCAACTCACACCAAAGGAGGCACACTTGACCTTGTCCTCCTACCCTACTCACTTTTCAATCCAAACTCTTTAGAATGTACTCAAATACCCTGGTCTGATCATTACCTTATCAAATTAAACCTCACGTACTATACTAACTCTGCCGTAAAACACACAAGAAGCGACCAGACAATAAAATTTAAGAAATTCAATGAAACTGAATTTCTGGATTCTACAATCCCTCACCTTTCATCATCTCCAACAGACTTAGATGAAGCGGTCAAGAACTGGCATACCACCATAAACAATGCAGCCAAAATTAATAAAAATAATAAAAAACTTACTCAAAAACCAACTGTACTCCATGGTTCACTAGCACATTAAAACAAATGAAAAGAGAACTAAGAAAACTAGAGCTTAAATGGCGCAAAACTAAATCCACCATCCACAAAGATTTATACTATAACCATCTTACAAAATACAAGGAAACTTTAGACTGTTCAAAGAAAAACTACTATGCAACAATCCTATCAAACTCATATAATAGACCAAGAGAACTATTCTCCATTGTTAGTAATCTAACTAATAACTCTCAAACTTCCAGCAAGGAAATTACTGACATATCAGCACAAACTTTAGCTAACTACTATCAAAACAAAACAAAACTACCAGTTATGACTCTTGACACCATTCACAATCCCCTTCATCTCCTAGACGAATGGTCAGAATTTCACCTTATATCCAAAACATCATTAAAAAATATCATTCTCAACCTTAACACCACTACCTCTTACCTCGATCCTTGTCCAGTAATCTGGATAAAAAACACTTCCACTCCTTCTCTCCTTCTTACTCCCCATTGTCAATCTCTCGCTACTCCAAGGTTACCTCCCACCCACACTTAAACATGTTCAAATCAGACCAATTCTCAAGAACGGCACACTCGATAAAACCTCGCCAAAATCATACAGACCCATCTCTAGTATACCATTCCTCACAAAAGTAATAGAAAAAACGGTACAATTACAGACACAGGAGTATCTAGATTCATCCTACCCTCTTGATGATCAACAATATGGATTTCGTCCCAAACATGGAGTGGAAACACTTCTTACAGTTTTAACGGATGCTCTATTAAGAGGAATTGACAACCACAAACAGGCATTTATCCTATTATTTATTGATATTTCAGCAGCTTTTGATAGTGTTCACCATACCTTAATGCTTAACAACCTGAAACAAATAGGCATAAATGCCACAGTTCATAAATGGTTCACCTCTTATCTAAATAATAGAACCCAAAATGTAAGAATAGGCAATCAAACCTCGACCTCATACAAACTTGAAACGGGATTACCACAAGGATCAGTGCTATCAGCCTTACTATTTAATATATACATAAAACCAGTTTGCAATATCTTTAAAAAATTTGGTGTACTCTATCATCTATATGCAGATGATATCATGATGTACATCCCGTTCACGATCCCTAACTTACCAATGCAACTCCTGTCAGATTGCTTCAACGAAGTCACATCCTGGCTAAATGCCCATAATCTCCAAATAAACCACTCAAAAACCGAAGTGCTAATTGTTACTAAAAATCAATCTTACACTCCCCCAACACACATAACACTTCAAAACCAAGAAATTAAAATAAAAAACGAAGTAAGATATTTGGGAGTTATTCTAGATAAACATCTCACAATGGACACCCATATTAGAAATACTACAAAGAAAATTTATTTCAAGCTTAAAATCCTTAAACAACTAAGACCCCTCGTATACATACAAGATTTTATCAGTATACTTCAAGCTACTATTACCCCCACTTTGACTTCGCTAATCTAATTCTATTAGGTACTACAAAACAAAACATTAAAAGAATTCAACTAGCACAGAATGCAGCAGCTACGATAATAATGAAAGTACACTCACATCAACACATAACACCAATACTAGCATCCCTTCACTGGCTGCCAATACAAAGCAGGATAGTATACAAAACATTAATAACTTCATTTAAAACTCTAAATGATATGGCCCCAGTCACACTAAGCAACTTAATCAGTAAAGAACATTCAAAATCTACTCAACGAAAAGGTCAATTAAATAAACTAAAAACTCCCAAAAACTTCATAAAAGCAAATAAACTAACAAACAGAGCTTTTTCACATGCAGCTCCAACAATTTTGAATTCCCTCCCAGATGATCTAAGAATGTTAACCGAAATCATTGAATTTCATAAAAAATTGAAAACGTATCTATTCACTAAACATTACAATAATACAGATCATACCTCAATAGATTTAGGTAAAGGCTAACCTGTTTTTGTCTGTGATGTCCCATGACCTATAGAAAATTCTTATAGCTGAAACTGTACTTTGCACAACGCTTAAGCCCTAAACAATGTGTATCTGTATATAATGTATATAGTTTTGCACTGTTCTGTGCTGTTTAACTTGAACATTTGTTGTTTTCTAATTTTGTTTTTTGGTTATATGATGTTACATGTAAAACAAACTCTGCTTTGTTGATTGTTGTTTATTGTGAACCGCAACTGATCTATGGAAGATGCGGTATATAAGTGATTGTTAAATAAATAAATAAAATAAATAAAATTATAAAGCATATGAGGACAGACTTAAGGATCTTAATATGTACACATAAGAACATAAGATATGCCATACTGGGTCAGACCAAGGTCCATCAAGCCCAGTATCCTGTTTCCAACAGTGGCCAATCTAGGTCATACGTACCTAGCAGTTTCCCCAAAAGAGACAGGTTCCACAATGCTTGTATTGGGTCAAGCATTGATATCCTGGGTCCCTTCTTAATAATGGTTTATGGACCTTTCCTCCAGGAACTTGTCCAAACCTTTTTTAAACCCAGCTACACTAACAGCCTTTACTACATCCACCGGTAACAAATTCCAGAGTTTGATTACACGTTGAATGAAAAAATATTTTCTTTTATTAGTCTTAAATAGTTTATCCTGTAGCTTCACTGCATGTCCCCTAGTCTTTCTATATTCTGATAACGTAAACAATCGATCTACGTTTACCCGTTCCACTCCATTCAATAATTTATAGACTTCTATCATATCTCCCCCTCAGCCGTCTCTTTTCCAGGTTAAAGAGCCCTAACCTTTTTAGACTTTCTTCATAGGGGTATCCTACCATCCACTTTACCATTTTGATGGCTCTTCTCTGAACCTTTTCTAGTAACACTATATCCTTTTTAAGATACAGCGACCAGAATTGCACACAATATTCAAGGTGCGGTCTCACCATGGAACGATATATAGAGGCATTATAATATCTTTTGTTTTATTTTCCATTTCTTTCCTTTTGATACCTAGCATTCTATTTGCTCTCTTGGCCCCCGCTGCACACTGGGCTGAGGGTTCTAACATGTTATCCACAATGACGCCTAAATCTTTTTCCTGGGTGGTGGTTCCTAATGTGGAACCTTGCATCGTGTAACCATAGTTTGGGTTGTTCTTCCCTAGGTGCATAACTTTGCACTTGTCCACATTAAATTTCATCTGCCATTTTGATGCCCAGTCTTCCAATTTATCAAGATCCTCTTGCAATTTTCCACAATCCTCTTGGGTTTTAACAACTTTAAATAGGTTTGTGTCATCTGCAAATTTGATAACCTCACTCGTTATTCCCTTTTCCAGGTCATTTATGAATATGTCAAAAAGCAGCGGACCCAGCACAGATCCATGGGGTACACCACTATTCACCTTTCTCCATTGGGAAAATTGGCCATTGAGCAATACCCTCTGCTTTCTATCTTTTAACCAGTTCCTGATCCACAATAGTACACTGCCGCCTATCCCATGACTCTTTAGTTTTGTCAAAGGTTTCTGATGAGGGACCTTGTCAAAGGCTTTCTGAAAGTCCAAATACACTATATCAACCGACTCACCTTTGTCTACCTGTTTATTCACACCTTCAAAAAACCATAACAGATTAGTAAAACAAGATCTTCCTTGTCTAAAGCCATGTTGGCTGTCTCCCATTAAGCCATGGCTATCTACATGTTCAGCAATTTTGTTCTTTATGATGGTTTCTACCATTTTTCCTGGTACTGATGTCAGACTCACTGGCCTGAGTTTCCTGGATCACCCCTGGAACCCTTTTTAAAAATTGGTGTTATGTTCGCCATCCTCCAATCTTCATGTATTACAGATGATTTTGATGATAGTTCACAGATTACTAATAGCAGGTCTGCAATCTCATATTTCAGTTCTTTCAACACCCTTGGGTGTATACCATCCGGCCCAGGTGATTTGCTACTCCTCAGTTTATCTAATAGTTGCAATACATCTTCCCTATGTATTGATATTTCCTTCAATTCTTCTGCACTTTTAAATACCACTTCAGTCATGGGTAACATCCCTACATCTTCCTCAGTAAAGACCGAAGCAAAGAATTCATTCAGTCTCTCCGCTATCGCCTTGTCGCCTCTTAGTGCCCCTTTAACATCTAATGGACCAACTGACTGTCTCACAGGTTTTTTGCTACGAATGTACTTGAAAAAAATCTTTATTACGCATTTTTGCTTCCGCAGCAAGCTTCTTTTCGAATTCTCCCTTTGCCTGCCTTATCAATGCCTTGCATTTAATTTGTCAGTGCTTGTGCTGTTTCCAGTTTTCATCGTTTGGCTCTTTTTTCCATTTCCTGAAAGATACTTTTTTGGCAACAACAGCCTCTCTGACCTCACCTTTAAACCATGCTGGCAGTTTTTTTGGACTTCCTTCTACTTTTCTTAAAGCATGGAATACAGCTGGTCTGCGCTTCCAAGATAGTATTTTTCAACACCACCCAAGCTTGATGTAAGTCTTTAACCTTTGCAATTGCTCCTTTTAGTTTTTTCTTAACTATTTTCCTCATTTTATCATAGTCTCCCTTTCGAAAGTTAAACGGTAGTACTGTGGATTTCCTTACCATCCCTCCTCCACTAATTAAATCAAACGCGATCATGCTATGATCACTATTGCCAAGTGGCCCCAACACCCTTATCTCTTGCACCAGATCTGGTGTTCCACTAAGGACTAGGTCCAATATGGCTTCCCCTCTGGTCGGTTCATGAACCAGCTGCTCCAAGAAGCAGTCATTTATTTCATCTAGGAACTTTATCTCCCTAGCATGTCCTGCCGTGACACTGACCCAGTCGATACCGGGGTAATTGAAATCACCCATTATTATTACTGTGCTGTAACCTTTGTTAGCTTCCTTGATTTCTTTGAGCATTTCATCATCCATTTGTTCATTCTGACCAGGCAGTCGATAGTATACCCCTATTGCCATCACCTTCCCCTTTTTACATGGAATTTCAATCCATAGATATTCTACAGCAAATTTTGTTTCCTGCAAAACTTTAATCCTGTGTGACTCAATGCCCTCTCTAACACAGAGCACAACCCCTCCACAAAAAACTAAATGGAGCAGCTGCATAGATTAAAGATTTACATCAAGCATGGGCATTCTTTAAAAGTACTATCGGTGAGTTGAGCCCTGTTTGTGCTGGTGATTTGGAGGCTGCTTGAGTGCCGTGTGAGGGAGCAGTTCCTGGGAGTGTGCAGCAGAGGTTCCTCCGGCAGCTGTTTGAACACCTACTCCTTCTCCCTGGATCATCTTCGGGTCCTGTGGGGCTATAACTTCCTGCCCCAAGACCCTCTGGGCGTGTCCAAAGGGGCTAGACACACCCCTTCGGCGTCCGTTGGTGTCTTTACAGACCCGGTTGGATGGCCGTATAGTAAAGAATGTAGTTTTCATTCTTCTGCATGTTCCTGTTTGGGTTTGTTTTTCTTTCACAAGTTTTATTATTACTTTCTATGGGGAAACGGAAAAGTAAGAAGCCAGCAGGTGAAGCAGGCTCTATTGGTGTGGGGGATGGTAAGATTTCTGGTCCCCTTGATAAGCATTTTTTGACCTTACCCGAAATGTACTCTCTCACTGAAGGGGCATCTCTCAGCTCTGTGGAGCACACGCCGCCTCCTCTTCCTGTCCCCCAGCTTTCTTCTACTTTAGATAGTAGTGTTGTCAATAAATGTGATTTAATTTCCTACTCTCCGGGACCATTACCTAAACCTGTCACTGTCTTAACTAGTACTAAGGTGAACCCTCCCATCTGATGATGTTACTTTAAAAGATTTGTGGTCTGCCATTGCTTCTATTGATACTAAAGTATCTACTTCATTTGAGTCTTTATGTACTTTTACGCAAGAGGCTCATCACAAATTTGCGAGGTAGGCAATTAATTGATATAGCTAGCACGGTTTCTACTCTGAATATACAGGTAATCAGTTTACAGCAGACTAGTTCTGCATTCATTAAGGATTCACTATCTACTTGTTATAAATTACAATCATTGGAGAATGGTGCTAGGGCATTGAATCATTTTTAAAATTTTCCTAAATCATCTTTGCTTTCTCCTCAGATTTTGTTAGAAAAATATATCTGAAAAGTTTTGTTGTTTCCTGATAAGATAGAAAGACTGAATTGCAATTACCTTCCTGGGGGGAAGCATCAGTCAGATAAGGCAGTTGATGGGGTAGATGTATTATCTATAGATGTAGCTAAAGATCTAATCAATTTCTTAGACGATTCAACTGATTTGATTGCTAAGAGGGCCACGTTGTTGGTTTCCTTTTTTCTAACTTAGATAAAATAAAGGTCCTGAAGGCTTATTTTAAATACAAAGAAAAGTCTTTTGTGGTTACAAATTATGTGTGTTTCCAGATGTTTCTAAGCCTACTCAGGCCCGTAGGAAAGGCTTTTTGGCCTTAAACCTAGGATGCTAGAGTTAGGTGCTACGTTTTTTCTTACAGTTCCATGTAAATGTATTATTACCATTCAGGGATGTACAAATGTTTTTTTCTGATGTTACTCAATTGGAAACTTTTCTACTTGATAGCAAAAAGAAGTAGGAATTGTGTTTTGTTGCTCCTATTTTTGATGTATCCCGCAGTTTGTGGAGGTAATTTCTTTACTTCTTGATTTCTTGCTTATTTCTGATTTTATAATATGTGGGACTCTTACTCATCATGATGTGGACTATTACAGTAATTTATTTTATTTGTTAGATTATTTCTTTTATGTGATATAATTTCTTGATGTATTTCTTGTTTTGTTTATGATTGAATTAATGTAAATCTCTCAATAAATATACTGATCAATAAAAAGTACTATCTTGGAAGCCCACATCAAATGTATTCCACGCTTTAAGAAAAGTGGAAAGAAAGCCAAAAAACTGCCAGCATGGTTTAAAGGCAAGGTGAGAGAGACTGCTGCCAAAAAAGCATCTTTCAGGAACTCGAAAAGGAGCCAAATGCCATTGCTTTTGTTGTTTCCATGTTTGTCGTTAGATGCAAGGCATTGATAAGGCAGGCAAAAAGAGAATTTGAAAAGAAGCTTGCAGTGGAAGCAAAAACACATAACAAAAACGTTTTCAAGTACATTCGTACCAAAAAACCTGTGAGACAGTTGGACCATTGGATGATAGTGTATAAAAGGGACGCTAAGTGAGGACAAGGCCATAGCGGAGAGACTGAATGAATTCTTTGCTTCGATCTTTTCTGAAGAAAATGTAAGGAAGTTATCTATACCTGAAGTGGTATATAAAGGTGCTGTATCGGAAGAATTGAAAGAAATATTGATACACCAAGAAGATGTATTACAACTATTTGATAAACTGAAGAGTAAAAAATCATCTGGACTGGATGGTATACATCCAAGAGTGTTGAAAGAACTGAAATATGAGAGTGCAGACCTACTATTAGTAATCTGTGAACTATCATTAAAATTATCTGTAATACCTGAAGATTGGAGAATGGCCAATGTAATGCTAATTTTTAGAAAGGGCTCCAGGTGTAATCCGGGAAACTACAGATCGGTGAGCCTGACGTCAATACCGAGCAAAATGGCAGAAACCATTATAAAAAATAAAATTAATGAACATGTAGATAGTCATAGTTTAATGAGAGAAAGCTAACATGGATTTAGCCAAGGAAAGTCTTTTTGAAAGTGTGAATAAACAGGTAGGCAAAGGTCAACCAGTTTATATAGTGCATCTGAATTTTCAGAAAGCCTTAAAAAAAGGTCCCTCATGAGAGGCTCTTGGCAAAATTAAAAAGTCTTGGGATTGGAGGCAGGTTAGTATTGTGGATCAGGAACTGGTTAAAAGACAGAAAGCAGAGAGTAGAGCTAAATGGCCAAATTTTCTCAATGGAGAAGGGTGAATAGTGGAGTACCCAGGGATCTATGCTGGGCCTGCTGCTTTTTAATATATTCATAAATGACCTTGAAAACAGGAACAAGTGAGGTGACCAAATTTGCAGATGACACAAAATTATTCAAAGTTGTTAAAATACAAGAGGATTGTGAAAAATTGCAAGAGGCCCTTGATAAATTGGAAGACTGGATGCCCAAATGGCAGATGAAATTGAATGTGGATAAGTTATGCACCTTGGAAAGACCATCCCAAACTATGGTTACACGATGCAAGGTACAACTTTAGAAACCATTTAGAAACCACCACCCAGGAAAAACATTTAGGCGTCATCATGGATAATACGTTGAAACCCTCAGCCCAGTGAGCAGTCGCAGCCAAGAAAGCAAATAGAATGCTAGGAATCATTATTATAAATTTATAGAGTGCTAGGAATGAAGAATAAAATCAAGGATATTATAATGCCTCTGTATAGTTCTATGGTGCAACCGCACCTTGAATAGCGTATGCAATTCTGGTCGCCATATCTTAAAAAGGATATAGCAGAATTAGAAAAGGTACAGAGAAGAGAGACAAAATGGTAAAGGGAATGGAAAGCTACCCCAATGGGGAGAGGCTTAAAAGTCTGGGGCTCTTCAACTTAGAAAAGAGACAGCTGAGGTGGGATTTTTATTTATTTATTTATTTAACAATTCTTATATACCGCGCTATTTGTTATCAGTGCGGTTTACATTCAACAACAAGAGCTCAGTGCAGTCAAGACTGTTTGAGTTTTACATTATAACAGGAGTTAGAACTTGGACCACACAGGGTAACTATTTACATGTTGCAATAGCTTTAAATGATATAGATAAAGATTAACTATTTACACGCCGAGTTTGGTCAGAATAGACAAGGAATACATAGTAAGTATATGCAGGTTGACATGGAGTAATAAATATTACATGGTGTGAATAGACAAGAAGTGCTGACGGGCATGAGTGTGATTGCTTAAAGCATGGGTGTTATGTTGTGACTGAGGTGTTTGTAGAGGATGGGGGGAGCTTTCTCCGGGGCGGGGTAGCTGCTTGGGGGATATGATAGAGGTCTATAAATTAATGGAGTAGAATGACTAAACATAGATTGGTTGTTTACGCCATTGAAAAGTAGAAAGCCTAGAGGACATGCAATGAAGCTAAAATGTAACCCATTTAGGACTAATAAGAAAAAAAATTTTTTTTTACTCAACGCATAATCAAACTCTGAAATTCATTACCAGAGGCAGGGCCGGCCCGTCCATTGAGCAAGAATGTTGTTGGCATAGGGCCCCACGCTTCAGGGGGCCCCGCGCCAACAACATCCGGCACGCTGCTCACCATCTTTAGCAGCACCCGGCAGGCTCAACACAGCTCGTTACAGCCACCGAAGTGAAGAGCGTTGTTCCTTTCACTTCGACAGCTGTATTGTAATGAAGATCGCAGGCGCGCTGAGAGCCGGAACACAGGAAGTGTCCTTTGACCTCCAGTGTGCCTGCGATCTTCATTACAATACAGCTGCCGAAGTGAAGGGAACAACGCTCTTCACTTTGGCGGCTGTAACGAGCTGTGCTGAGCCTGCTGGGAGCCTCTAAAGCCTGCCGTGGAGCTCTTCGGGAGGGGGCTGGGGCTTGAAATGGGCTGAGTGGAGGGTTCTAAAATTGGAAATGGGCTGGGGGGGGGGCTAGGAATGGAAATGGGCTGAGTGGAGGGGGCTAGGACTGGAAATAAGCTGATGGGGAGGACTAGGACAGCAAATGGGCTTTGGGGGGGCTAGGATTGGTAATGGACTGATGTGGTTCTGGAATAGGATTGGAAATGTCCGATGGGGAGGCTACTTTTAGAAATGGCTGATAGGGGCAGCTTGGACTGGAAATGAGTCGATTGGGGTGGGGCTAGGACTGGAAATTAGCTGAAGGGGTGGTGAGGACTGGACATGGACTGAGTGTGGGGGAGCTTGGACTGGAAATGGGCTGAAGCTCCCTCACACTCGGCCCAATTTCCAGTCCAAGCCCCCCCTTCAGCTCACTGGAATAGGATTGGAATTGGTTTATGGGGGGGGGGGTAGTATTAGAAATGGCTGATGGGAGGCCTAGGATTGCAAATGAGCTGATGGGGGGAGCTTGGACTGGAAATGGACTGATGGGGGGTGGAATAGGACTGGAAATGAGCTGACTGGGGGGGCTAGGACTGGAAATGGGCTTATGCGGGGGGGGGATTCAATTAGAAGGGGGCAGATGGTGAGTGGAGCTGGAACTAGAAGGAAGCTGATTTTGGGGGAGGACTAGAAGGAGATGGGGCTGGGGGAATGAGGATGGAGGGAGAAAGATATTTTGTGTGGGAGGGAAGAAAAATCTACAAGTTGCTGGGTATTGGCAGAGTAAGTGGGATCGAGGATGGAAGGGTGAAATTTGAGTGGATGATAAAGGAATAAAAAAGAAATTGGGGAAAGAGCAAGAGGGGAAAGATCAGTATGTTAAAGAAGATGTAGAAAATAGAATGGAAAAAATCTAGAAGAGAGAAGAAAGGGACAAATGGACAGCAGACAATGGAAAATTAGCAGAAGACAGAAGAGACCAGAAGGAAGTGACTGGAGCAACTGCAATTGAAAAATAAAATGCCCAAACAACAAAAGGTAGAAAAATACTTTTTTATTTTGAATTTATTAACTGGAATATGTCAGCTCTGGGAAATGTGTATCACTAACGTCTTTGCATTTTTGTTTAGTACAAAAGGAAATTAATTTATAGTGTTGTTGTACATTTCCAAGTTTGGCTTTAGGGGTTCCCAATTTAATTCTTGTCTTCTGATTTCTAAATTGTGATTCCTTGTTCTTTGTTTGGCGACGATCTATGTTCTGCATGTGTAACCGAGCTGAGGTATTCTATTCTTGTAGTTTCTGTTTGACAGTGCCACTTGTTCTCTTTCCCCAGTAGGAGATGTATTGGTATTCTCTGAGATGTATTGATTTAATATTTGCAGTGTTGCCTTTTTAATAGGTAGGATTTGGTGTTTTGTGAGTCCTGGTAGTGCTGTTATGAAACGGCTGGTTTGCTATGGGCTCTAAATTGTCAGTGTTATAGTACTTCCTAATGTGCCTGGCGGTTGGCACTGGGAGTATAGTAATGTAGAAATCTGGTAGTCTTTCTTTAAGCAGACACTCATTAAGAGGTATGTTAACATTATGCTAATATTTATGCAAATGAGACTTATTATGCAAATGAGGCCCCATAATGAGCCTCCACACATGGCCCCGCACCCCCCCTTGGGCTGCCCCTGACCAGAGGATATAATAAAAGCTGTTAGTATAGCTGGGTTTTAAAAAGGTTTGGGCAAGTTCCTGGAGGAAAGGTCCATAAACGATTATTAAAGAGGACCCGGGAAATCCACTGCTTACCGTGGGATGAGTATTGTGGAACTTGTGTGCATTTTTGGGAACCTGCCAGGTACTGGTGACCTAGATTGTCCACTGTTGGAAACAGGATACTGGGCTTGATGGACCTTGGTCTGACCCAGCATGGCATTTCTTATGTTCTTATGAAACAGTTTCATATACAAATCACTTCCATACATTTGCATGGGGCATGTCAGAAGTCATTTTAGCAAACCTTATTATATCAGCCTGATAGCATGGATTTGTATGCAATTGTCTGTGCTTTCTAAGAAGTATAGACTACTTGATGTTGCAGTTACGCAGGTTTCCATGAGAAATTGGTAATTTTTAGAATAGTTATTGTCTTTTTGCAGTTTGCTGAAAGACATTCATTAGCTTTTTCACTAACCCAAAACTTGTAATGCTGAGGTCAAGTGTTGGCTCCTTCTTGTTTAGGAGACTTCTATTACAGCCAGCAAGTGATGTTTCAGATTTCTTTTTCAAGGTAGGTAGAATGGGATTAACCATTAGTCATTTCACTTGCCAACTGAAAACAAAATATGTCCTTTCTTTAAAATTTATCCAGGTACCATTACCATGCCAGTCTTTCCCTTTTCACTTTCTCCTTATCTACTACTCAGTGGACTACATTTAATTCACTCTCCAACAATGGCTTTAAAATACCAAACACATGGCTATATAATACACAGTCTATGATGTTTTTTAAAGAGATTGATCAAGAAGTGCAAAAAGGCAGGATTACTGCATTAGCAACACAAGCACAAGTCCAGTGCTCAAACTTAAGAAGTAGCTCATATATCTGCTACGTCTCTTGCCTAAGAATAGTAAACTCGAAACAGATGTGGGGCCTTGAGATCAAAACAGGGTTGTTAATCAGTGCCTTTAATTAAGGAACGTCAATGGCTAGCAGGACCTTTAAAATCAGAAATGTAATTGTAAGCAACATGCAGACTAACTCACTAGCAGCAGACATTTTATTTATTTATTTACATTCTCTTATATACCGCGCTATTCTGCATCAGTGCGGTTTACATTGAACAAACTGAAATTACATTGAACAGGGCATTATAACTTGGAGATAACTATTTTACAGGGAACATGGGCTATGGAGGGTTAAGTGGCTTGCCCAAGACCACAAGGAGCACCTGTGGGACTAGAAACCCCAGTCCTTCCGGCCCAAGGTTGCTGTCCTCTAGTGGGATTTGAACCCCCGACCTTCTGGCCTGAAGTACCTTGCCCCCATTCGCTTTACCTCATATGGCTTCAATCCATCCAGGCCAACCCAGGAAGACCCCTGCCGCACCACCCCCTACATCCAGCATCTCACCTTGAGGGGAGAGCAGCAGTGGCAGTGCTGCAACTCTTTTCATGTTTTTTAAAGGACAGCTTTGTACTGCTGCTTTGGTGCCCACACTTGCATAGGGGCTTTAAGGCCTGCTGCTCCTACCCCCCTCTGACAGGAAGTTGTGTAGGAGGCAGGTGCCAAAGCATATGGTCTGCAGTGGGCACCTATTCTGCCTAGTACATGGCCCAGCCCTGGATCCATCCATGTCTTCTCCCCTCCCCCAATTTATTTCTCCAAAGTAGCCTATGGAAGTTACAAGACCTGATCCCAAGTATGACAGCAAGGTGCACATGCAAGGACTAAATCAGTTCATAAAGGGGCTTCTCCTTGGTTTGATGTGGGAGGTAAGGCCTGTGAGTGGGGATATTACTTATCTTTCCAAATCTAAGCTCAAGGTACTTATAAAACTCAAGAAGAGGTGGTAGTTGACTACCTTAGAGGGCTTACAATTTAAGGGTCAGATATTCAAAAAGGACTGTATAGTGAGCATCACCAATTTTATAGTGCCACTGAAAACTCTTACTGCTCAAGTACTATAGTACTCTGGCAGAGCGAGGCGGTTTTACCCAGCTATATGGGTGATATTCAACCCTTCTCCCTCTAGCTGAGAAGTTTAAAAAATAGGACAGCAAAAGAGATGTCCTAAGTTGCTCAAGTAGACAGATAGCAGCTGAAGATCACTGCTTTCCATACAGCAGCGGCAGTTGTCATCGTTTATTTAAAACCTTTCTCTCTCTAATCTTCAGTGGTTACAAACAAATTGGAATAAACAAAAAGAAACAAAAATAGAACATAAGATTAAACACCGTCACGTATCAGAATAAGTGCACTGAATATAGCTGGATTTTTTAAACACCACAGCAAGCGTTTAAAAAGAATACACACACTGATGCACTTTATATATTCACCAATAAGGTTTTAAAAAGGTAATGGAGGATGAAGAACACTTGCCTAAGATCACTAAGAAGCATTGGTGGAAGAAGCAAAATTCAAACTCCACTTTCTCTGGCTCTTAACTCATTGCTGTATTCAGGAACTCCACTGCAAGCATATGTTTGCACAGGCCCTATACTACTACTACCACCTCACTTAGAACCGGTTCCATGTAGTTTCCTCCAAGCCACTTTAGAAGATGTGAGTTGTGAGGGCACCCAAGAATGAAGGTCCTTGGTGAATCGGGGAAGGGAGAAAGAATAAATACAACTCTGCTGGGCAGAAGGGATATGATGAGAATATGTAAGAACCAATGGAAGAAACTCAAGTGCCTGCCTGCATGCACGTCTAGAACCTACTAGAGCGTTACTCCAACACGTTCACCTCCTTTAACAGGATTTTCACTCTGCTTTTCTGATATCTAGCAGTCCCTTTATCCAACGGGCTTCACTCATGCCTCTTCCGCAATCTGCCAGCTGCTCTACCACCCAATCCCGGCCCTGGTTCTGCAACTAACCACGCCCCCGAATCTTCAATCGGTAAACTGCACCTCAGAACTCACCGAAGAAAAGATTAATTCGCTACGCAACGCATCCGCGGCACCTAAGCTAAATTACGTCAAGCACATATCCTCGAAGGAATTACGTACGCCTCAATAAAACCTGAAAACTGTGCCTCCTGTAGGGAAGTGGTGAAATCTAAACATTTTTTATGCAAGTTCAAAAACAAACCTACTGGCAAATGCAATTCCACAGTGTTCATTTATAAGCGGCGATTTGCTATTGGTGTTTCCTAATGGTTCTGTTTTTTTATTAACCAATCGGGTTTCTCTTGGTGTCTGGCTGCCTGATTTTGCCCAATCAGCAAGCTCCCGCACGGCGCGACGGACCTTTGATTTGAATGTTTAACTGAATTATCTGTCAAGTCATGCTCGGCCAAGGAGCCGGAAATTATGTGGATAGAGGGTGTCGTAAAAATAGGACTCCCAACTAAAATTCAGCTGAAAGGCTTTAAATAAGGTACAGTGAATTAAGAGCAGAAGTAGGTTGTGTTATGTAAAATGTAATCAAAGTGTTTTATAGGATGAGTATAATTAAATGGAAAATATATACTTTGATATTTAGGGAGTATTAAAGTGAAAAAACGGTTTCATAGCTAAAAATAAAAGCACACTTAACATGGCTGGAGCTCCAGAACCATGTTATATTACATCAAAATAGAAATTGGGCTGGCTAGGGGCGGGCCTGGGGATTGGGCTACCTGGCACCATCCTTGTGGCACCATTGGATGACATCACCAGGTATGGCTGACGTGTCCTGCTTGTCCAAGGAGAACCATGTTATATTACATCAAAAGAATAGAGATGCCAAGTCTCACTCTTTAAGAATCTAGCTCATTTGAAAGCTTTTTATTTTCACTCTTGCACTCATTTAGCCCCTTATCTTAAGCATTAGAGCTTCAGCGTTGGTGCACTGATCCTGATAACTACTTTCAGGAGAAAAGCCTAAGAGAAGTAAAACTAAGTGTCCAGTCAACCTGTGAACATAGTTTAGCTACTGCAATGCAATGTATGCCTTCAAGTCAATGCTGACTCCTGGGGACCCAGCAGCTCCTGGGTTTTCTTGTCAGTGTGACCACTGTTCCCTCTAAGCTGTGCGCATGTGCGCGCGCACACACCTCGCCGAGCGAGCGCACATACTTCACAACCGAGCGCACAAAAATTACAGCTCTGATTCTGATAGAAAACAACACAGACGTCTTAAAATTTAAAAGTTATGATTGTAATTACTAGAAATTTCCCGCTTCGTTTAGTAATCGTCTATTTTCATTTAATTTGATTAAAATCAATGTGGTGTACATACTGTATTCTGACGTGTAGTCAAATTTTAAAGTATATAACTCCGAGTGTTGTTATGTGGCGCACAAAAATTTAACCTTCCTTCAAAAGTTGCACACAGCTGATATTTTATGCGCACACAGCCTACAGAAAATTAGAGGGAACATTAAGTGTGACCACAAATAGATTGTCAGGCTTTTCTTCTGAGGCAATGGAGGGTTAAGTGACTTGCCCAAGGCCATAAGGAGTGCTAGTGGGAATCAAATGCTGGTCTCTTGGTTACCAAGCCAGTGCTCTAACCACTAAGCTATTCCTCCACTACTTAGCCACAGAGTGGAGGTCAATTTTAAACTCAGAGAATTTACCCATTTTGCCTCTAGTATGTTTGTATCCTTTCAGAGGCTCCACAAAAAAGCACAGGGCCATACCAAGGGCTGTGCGAGCAGTGTGGCTACACAGGGCGCAGGCACAGAAGGAGGCTCTGATATCATCACTGAGCTTCCAGGAAGCTCAAAAAGAGTGAGTTCCTTATGGGTCCTCCAGTCCTCCACCTCTGGGTTGTGCACCTCCTCCTGCAGCAAGGAGACTGGACAAGTCAAATTCATGACATCACTGGATATATCCTGCTGGTCTCCCATCAGCCCCCAGTGTGTCCAGTCTCCATACAGCAGGAGGACTTAGTGAGCCTAGGTGCTGGGCTCACTTGAGGAACGTATAAGGAGCAATAGTTAGTTAGTAGTTAGCTGATAGCCTTTAAGATTTTCTTTGTCCTCTCCCATTAAATTAATTTACAGATTTATCTTTAAAAAAAAAAAGATCTTGGCTATCCTTTAGCTCTGCCTCCCTTTGTCTGTGGGTCGGCTCTAGACTGCACGGAGGAGAGCCCGGCAGGGGGAAAGACTGCTCAGTGTGCTGCTGTCCAGGGCACCGTTGGGCTGGAAACGGCGACGTCTGAAGCTCAGCCCTCACTGAGCACGCTGCTCATAACAGGGACGAGCAGCGTAGCGGTTGGAAGGGCTTTGAGCCAGATCGGACAGGCGGCGTGAGTATCCTTGCGACAGTGATCGCCGCGGGAGGTGAGTGCCTTTCTCCCTCTCTTTCTAACGTGCAGTTCCTGTTCGTGTAATCAGGCTAGTCCCGGACCTCTGGGTTCCCTATCTCATCCAGCAGCTTTGGAGACTGAGAAAACTCCTCCTCTTTTTTCATGATGTCACCGGTATATCCATTCGGGATCTGCCTCCTGCCACCAGTTACCTCAGTCTCCATGCAGCTTGTGAGATAGGAGCCCGGAGTCCCGGGCTCACTGGAGAGGCAATTAAGTTAATTTTGGGATCGTTTTGGCAGTGTCTTACCTAATTTTTCTACCTAGGGGGGGCAGCCCTTGCTTGAAAGAAGTGTTTCTTTAAGAGATATCTGGCAGGCGTCTCGCTTCCCCTGTCCCCTGCACTCTCCCCTCCCTCCCCCTTCTTTCCTCAGCTTGCATCTTTCTCAACATTGCTGTAGCGGATCTCTCTTACTTTAGGGGGCTCTGGGGATTTTACTGCACACTGCCGGTGGGAGCGATTCACAGACCAGCCTAGCCAGCGCCACACAGAAGGCTGCCTGTAAGTGCGCTGGCAGGCTCGGGGCGATCCTTCCTGCGTTCCCCGGAGCAGACTGCTAGTGGGGTCAGTCTTGCTCCGTGGCTGCTGCTCAGCGGTTCACTTTATCCTCTGTCTGTGTGCTGTTTGCTGAGGCTCACTTGACACGCAGTGCTCCGAGGTAAGCAGGTCTGCATCCGGCCGTTGCTAGCAGTAATTAGTTTTGGCGCGCAAATCAGCGTGTCGGGCCTAGCCGCGTGGCGTCCGCGGCTCTTTTCGCGGCTCTCATTACCTCTGCCCGAGTCTCCTCAGGTCTCGTTCCTCTTTAATTTTTGTTACTCCGGAGGGGCTTCGTCGGGGGTTTTCTTCTCTCTAGTGAGGGTTTAAAAAAAAAAAAAAAAAACTGCATCGGGAGCTCCCGTGCGGCCCGCGGTAATTTTAGGAAACTCTTTCCTCAGGGAAAATAGCTTGTTTCTTTACACCTCCGGGCTGCCATGTCCTCTAAGCCACTTTGCCTGGTTTGTGACTTGAGGAAAAGCTCTTCAGGCGTCTGTAAAGCCTGTGTGAGAGATTCCTCTGGCATGGACCCCTCCAAGTCAGATAAGGAGGAGGCCCAGCTGCCTGAGTCCGGCAGTTCTTCCGCACCCGTGGTGGAGGCAGTCCGGGAAGAACCGATAGCAGGGCCCTCTTCTGCCCTGGATATTGTTAGGCCTGCCGCTCCTCTGCCCAAGGACTGGACAACTATATTTTCCAGCGATTTTGTTATGTTTCTGCAAAATGCCTTAATTGCTGGCTCACAACAGGTGCAGCGACAGGAGCCATTGGCGGGACTGAAGAGAACCGCAATGGCTTCCCCAGCCGAGGAGCCCGCCGTCCGAGCCAAGAGGCCGCGGACTGAGGCTTTATCGGCGGATTGTTCTATAGCCTCTGAGGGACACTTGTCAGAGGAGGACGTCCGTTACTTCGAAGCAGAGGAGGAGCTGGAGGAAGGCGAGCTATCTGAAAAGGAGGATCAGGCCAGAGTGGTTCGCGTATTCCGGAAAGAGGAGCTTCCTGCCTTGATAGTGGAATCTCTCAAAGTTCTCAATATGCCGGTTCCCGGGGCGGTCGACGATGACACCCTAGAGGATCCTTTGCTGCAGGTGTTCCGTAAGACTCAGAGGGCGTTCCCGGTACACCGTGTCTTCCGAGAGATGATTCAGGAGGAGTGGAACGTGCCGGAAGCTCCGCTGAAGGGATCGAGAGTCATGGGCCGCCTGTATCCCTTGTTAGATCAGGATAAAGAAGTCTTTAAGTCCCCGAAGGTTGATGCCGCCGTCTCGGCGGTCACTAAGAAAACTACCATCCCCGTGGAGGGTAGTGCAGCTCTCAAGGACCCACAGGATAGAAAGTTAGATGTTCTCTTGCGACAGGTTTTTGATGTCAATGCCTTGTCACTCCAGGCAGCCATGTGTGGCGCCTGGGTGGCTAGGGCCTGTCTCCGCTGGTCTCAGCGGGTGCAGGGTGGCCAGGAATCAGAAGGGTCTGGAGAACTGGCCAAATTAGAATCCGGAACTGCCTATTTGGCCGATGTGCAGTATGATCTGATGCGTAGCTTGGCCAACAGCATGGCGTCCGCTATAGCGGCCAGACGTTATTTATGGCTTCGTAACTGGGCTGCGGATACTTCTTCCAAGGCTCGTTTAAGCAAACTACCGTTTAAAGGGCGACTCTTGTTTGGAGAGGACTTGGAGAAATTGGTCAAAGATCTGGGCGAGTCCAAAGGAGGTAAGCTGCCCGAAGATAAAGCCAAACCAGCCCGTCCTTATCAGGGGGGTAGAGGTCAGCTGCGAGATTTTCGTCGGTTTAGGTCGCAGCGATTCATTTCCAGTCAAAGAGGCCGTTACGCTAGCAAAAGTCAAGGTTTCCGGGGGTTTCGAGGGGCGGGAAGAGGTTTTGGCCCTTCCTCATCCTCTGCCTTCCCGGCCAAAAAGCAGCAATGAGATAAGGGGAGCCCAGGCAAGCTTGGTGCCGGTGGGGGGCCGGTTGCAAGACTTTTATCCTGCCTGGGTCCGGGTAACGTCCGACCAGTGGGTTCTGGAGGTGATTCGAGAAGGTTACGCGCTGGAGTTGTGGAAGCCCGTCCGTCCCGCCTTTGTTCGGTCCCCCGCCAAGTCACCCTCCAAGATCGCGTCCATGAGAGCTACCGTCCAACGTTTATTGCAGCTCAGGGCCATAGTACCGGTTCCTCCAGACCAACGCGGAGGCGGTCGATACTCCATTTACTTCATCGTCCCAAAGAAGGACGGAGGAGTCCGTCCCATCTTAGACCTCAAGGGGGTGAATCGGTGTCTCCGCGTGTTGCATTTCCATATGGAGACACTACGGTCGGTAATAGTAGCGGTCCAACAGGGGGAGTTTCTTCTCTAGATTTGTCAGAGGCGTATCTCCACATCCCCATCCAGCCGGAGCACCATCAATTTCTCAGGTTCGCAGTCCCGTTCGGTCACTTTCAATTCCGCGCCCTGCCGTTCGGTTTGGCGACGGCTCCACGCACTTTCACCAAGGTCATGGTGGTTGTGGCGGCAGCACTGAGGCGGGAAGGTATTCTCGTGCATCCGTACCTCGACGACTGGTTGATTCGGGCGAAGTCGCGTGCCGAGAGCGTGTCTGCCACGGCGCGTGTAGTGGCGTTTCTGGAGGAACTCGGCTGGGTTGTCAACTTGGCGAAGAGTCATTTGATTCCCTCGCAGGATCTCGAGTATCTCGGAGCCCACTTCGACACAAAGATCGGGAAGGTATTCCTCACGCACGACCGGGCTCGGAATCTAAGAAGTCTGGTGACCCGTTTCCTACGCATCCGCGCACCGTCGGCCTGGAGTTATCTTCAGTTGCTGGGGACGATGGCCGCGTCCATAGAGACGGTGCCCTGGGCGAGAGCGCATATGCGGCCCTTACAACGGGCTTTACTTCGCCGGTGGTCGCATCAGGAGGATCCTCTGTCCCGGAGATTGCCATGTCCGGAGGTGACGCGCCAGTCGCTCCGATGGTGGTTGTGTCCCGCGTCCTTAGTGGTGGGACAGCCGTTGGAAGCTCCGTCCTGGGTCACGGTGATGACCGATGCCAGCCTGTCTGGCTGGGGTGCTCATTGTCAAGGCAGGTTCGCGCAGGGGGTCTGGTCTCCCCAGGAAGTGACCTGGTCCATCAACCGGTTGGAATTGCGAGCGATCTTCCTAGCACTCCTAGCGTTTCGGACATTAGTTCAGAAGACGGCGGTTTGCGTGTTTTCCGACAATGCCACAGCGGTTTCGTACGTCAACAGACAGGGGGGTACCTCCAGCGTACTGTTGGAAGACGAAGCCGCAGCCCTGTGCACTTGGGCGGAAGAGAATTTACTGGCCCTGTCAGCAGCGCATGTGGCCGGGGTCGACAACGTGCAAGCGGATTTTCTCAGTCGCGTTCGGATGGACCCGGGGGAATGGGTCCTTCATCCCGACGTCTTCCAGATGCTCGTCCGCAGGTGGGGCTTGCCGGCCATGGACCTCATGGCGACGTTTGCGTCGGCAAAGGTGGATCGCTTCTTCAGCAGACGACGGGAGTGGATGTCGGAGGGTCTCGATGCTCTCAGTCAGGCTTGGCCGCAGGTCCAGCTCCTGTACGTATTTCCACCGTGGGTCCTCATCGGCAGAGTCCTGCAGCGAGTCCTGTTGTTCTCCGGTCGCGTCATCCTGATTGCTCCAGATTGGCCTCGCAGACCCTGGTACGCTTATCTGGTGCGATTGCTGGTGGCGCAACCGTGGAGACTTCCGAACCGGCCGGATCTTCTGTCGCAGGGGCCCCTCCTCATGCCTCACGTGGAACGATTCTCGCTTATGGCCTGGCTCTTGAGCGGGCACGGTTACGACGGAGAGGCTATTCGGCGTCCGTAATAACCACGCTGCTGAAAGCCAGGAAATGGTGTACTTCCTTGGCCTATGTGCGGGTCTGGCGAGTGTTTGAGGCTTGGTGTGCGGACAGGCAGTATGTGGCGTTGCGGTCCTCCATCCCTCAAATCTTAGATTTTCTTCAGTATGGCTTCGAGAAAGGCTTAGCTCCTGCGTCATTGCGGGTGCAGGTCGCGGCCCTGTCCTGCTACAGGGGTAAAGTCGGGGGGCAATCTCTTGCATGTCATGGTGATGTTAAACGCTTCCTACAGGCAGGGTCGCTCTTGCGACCTCCGTCGCGTCCCGTTGTTCCTCAGTGGCATCTTCCCTCCGTCCTGGATGCCTTGCAGGGCGAGCCCTTCGAGCCGCTTTCTCGGGCGTCTCTCAAAGACCTCACTTTGAAGGTCGTATTTCTCGTGGCTATTTGTTCGGCGAGGAGAATTTCCGAATTGCAGGCTCTTTCTTGCAGGGAGCCCTATTTGGTGTTTTTCTCGTCGAAAGTGGTTCTCAGGACTGTTCCTTCCTTTCTCCCTAAGGTGGTATCCCCCTTTCATGTCAATCAGGAAATATCTTTGCCGGTATTTTCGCGGCGCTCGGCGGACCCGGGTGCCGGCAATTTCCACAGTTTGGATACTCGTCGGGCTTTAAAGAAGTATCTTGCTCGAACGGCTAGTTTCCGCAAGTCGGATAGGCTCTTTGTTCTCTTCGCGGGTCCTCGGAAGGGGGAAGCGGCCTCCAAAGCCTCCATTGCCAGATGGATTAAAGAGGCTATTGCGTCGGCGTATATGCTAAAAGGCAAGTCCGTGCCGGAAGGTCTTCGTGCTCATTCCACCAGAGCGCAGGCTTCTTCTTGGGCGGAGCTTCGTTGGGTTTGTGACCCAGTAGCTCCCCAGGAACCGATGGACACAGATAAGCATCCGGTGGTAGAAGCCGGTACTGCAGGAGAAAGCAGGGATTTCTCTGCAGAAAGGAAAAAACTCAGAACTAATCAAGCAGAACAACTCACCTCGGGGGAAGGGAGTAGTAAAGCTCTTGATTGGGCACGCCCCAAGAGGAGGCGGGCAGTGCAAGCTAGAAGCACCTGGTTAAATAGTCTGAAACCAGGAAGTGAGAGAGCAAAGGAAACTAGGAGAGCCACAAAGGCTAAGAGAGAAGCCAAGAGAACAACAGAGACGGAGAGAATTTCCAGAAGGAGAAACAAGAGTTTCAGAGGGAAAGTCTGGAAGGAAATATCTTTGCTGCTGTGATTCCTCCAATAGTCTGCAACTAGCAGGTAGCGTGGTGGAAGACTCAGAAGAGGAAAGGAACTGCTGGAGGCAGAATACTTTCAGAACGCTGAGAGATCCAAGGCTACAGGACCAAGCAGAGCTATGGAATAAAAGGCAGAAGGACAAAGAATTCTCCGAGGGAAAGCTTCTATACAAGGTACCCAGTGGGGGAGAAGTAGTGGATAAGTGTTATGCTCCAAAGCCAGAGAGAGTGTGCCCTAGTTTTAAAAGCCAAGTCAGACAAAATGGTGGCAGCTGTTTTCAGCAAGGAGAAGCATTGAATAAAAGTGAATATTCTTACAAGCTAGCTGAAGAACCTAGCCAGGAAAGGGCTGACGTCAGTGCTTTTAAATGTCTCTTTAAAGACTCTCCCATTACTGCTAAGTATCTAAGCACAGCACTCACGTGTAGAGAAAGGTGGGGAGATAACGTTAGCAGCACATTGAATGTTTGTTTTCCTGACACAAACAAATATGCTAATCAGCCTGAGATAGAGAGGCTCAGCAAACAATTGCTCACGGGAGAAAAGGAACGTCAGCTAAGTGAAGGGAAGTCACCAGCTGAATCACTTCTCCACGAGTTCAGAGAGTTTTTAGAACATAAGGCAAGTTTTAACTACAGTGCTCCAGAACCAGTTACTGGCTGTAAAGAAGGAATGCCTATTTCTAATTCTCTGCCTTCCTCAGAAGAGGATATGTTAATGGACTGTTCTACATGCTTAATTGAGAAAAACAATTAAGGGGAAAAGTTTACCTGTTATATGAAGCAATATAGCAGAGGCACTTATCTCGTCCTATACAAGAAGCTGGTAGAAAGTGAATGAGTCAATGTACCAGTGATTGCTATAACAGGAGCACTACTGTTGTAGGAACTTTTCTGTCTCACCCTTTTTGATTGGACCACATGAAGTGAATGTGAATTCCTGAATATAGCACAGCATTGCAAGTCTGTTTAGCAAGTTTCTTTACTCTTGTTTTGGATTTATACTTCTGCACCGTCTGTACCATTTGAACTGCACAACTGGCAAATAAACCTCATGAAAAATAAATTTCTCTTTGCCATGCCTTACTGCTCGAAGCACTAAACACAACTACAACTAATTGCCTCCAGGGCATCACAAGGCAACCCCTCCTTAAACCCCCAAGGTTAGGGAGCGGGCGGCGTGATAGGTTCCACCGCTAGAGATTTGCAAGGCGGCCACGTGGTCCTCCTTAAACACTTTTGTACGACATTATTGCCTGGACGTCCAAGGGACAGTTGATACTGCCTTCGGGACTGCTGTACTTCAGGCGGGTGTTTCGCGACCCTCCCATGCTTGACTAGTTCACTGCTCTGGTACTTACCCAGAGGTCCGGGACTTGCCTGGTTACACGAACAGGAAGGTGAAATTAGACTTACCTGCTAATTGTAGTTCCTGGAGTGTAGCCAGGCTAGTCCCGTATCCCTACCCTGTATCTGTAGCGTGACCCTAGCCTGAAGTATTTGCATCATAAGCATTGGCAACCTTTACAGGTAAGAGTTCCTTATATATTGCAGTTGTACGTGCGCTTCTGGCGGCATGCCGGGAGCTGCTGCCCTGCCTTTGGGACGCGTAGCTAGATTTTTTTCTAGGGGGCTTTCTTTCTTCCTTGCTCTTAGAGAGAAGCCTGCGTCTCTTAAAGTCACAGTATAACAGAGCATTCCGTTCTGTTTGTACATAGTTTATTCTTTAATCTCGAGGGTTCATTAACTTGTTTTAGTGTTTAAACGCTTACTTGTGTCTCCGGTGAGTCTGCTTTGTCAATAGGTTACTGATGGCAGGAGGCAGATCCCGAATGGATATACCAGTGACATCATGAAAAAAGAGGAGGAGTTTTCTCAGTCTCCAAAGCTGCTGGATGAGATAGGGAACCCAGAGGTCCGGGACTAGCCTGGCTACACTCCAGTAACTACAATTAGCAGGTAAGTCTAATTTCACCTTCATCGGTGTGGTGCCGTTGAACTGATGGCAGCAGTTTAGGTGCCAAGTAGGCCCGAATTCGGCCCCGGGCCATTTCCCGCGCGTCGCAGCCTCGTGGTGGCTGCAGCACCGCTCGAACGCTGACGGTGAGGTAGCTCACACGTGCTGCAGAAGCTCCTTTTGCTACCAGGAGTTGGTTTTTACTTTTAAGCGGGAAAGCCCCTATGAAGGGATGTTTGGATTTCAGGGGCTTAATTCAGTTTTTCTTAGTTTATTGCTTTCGATAGCGCTACGATTGTGGCGGGTCTTACTACCGCTGAAAGGAGATGTTTTCCGGGAATCAGTATGGTTAGGCGGTTTTAAATTCGTTACATTATTTGGGGTTAATTTCATGGGGGAGCGTTTGCTGGATTAAAAAAAACAGCAACAAAAAAAAACAAAGCTAAGAGAAACCCCTCAGGCCAAGGGTGCCTCTGACACAGGGCAGCAGCGCTAGCCCTTAACAAAAGTTGTCATTTGCAGGGATGATTGTTTGCTCTTCCAGAGAAGTTTGAGGACATTGGCTGTTGAGGATGTATTAAGGCAACCATTCCTCCAAGGCTTCCTGCCTAACTCTAGGCATGGGAATCCCTGATCACTTTGAGAGAAAGATGCTCCAAATGCCCTTGTAGGTATTCATTTATGTGAATCTAACAGGGTTTGTATTGGATTTGGGACCTTATAGGTACCACTATAAAAAAAAGAGGACAATAAGGGGTCCTTTCATTTCTGGAGTAGATTAATTTGTTTTCAGCTATTCCCGTCAAGGCCACAGTAGTGGGTCTGGGGCATCCACAGGGGCGTAGTCTCTGCCAACGGAGTTGGCAAGAGCGGCGCTCTCCCTTCTACCGCGAGGGAGCACGAGATCCAAGGCAAGGTTGGTGAGGAACCGTAATTTCCTTCTACAAGGGGGGATGGTGACTTCCTTTGGGGACTGCTGTCAGGGTCCCTTCGGGAGAATTAAGCTGGGCCAGCCAGTTCAGTGGCACCTTTAGGAATAGGGACAGAACTTGGAAGTTGTTTTTTTTTTCTTTTTGTGTCTACATGGAGCATATAGATAGGTGCAAAGTCTTCAACCTTTAGTGTGCCTTGCAGGTTCAAAGGAAACAGGTACAGCAAGTTTGTAAGACCATCATAGGGGTTTAAGTGTGGCCTAAAAGTGGTAGCTATCCAAGTTCAGGCACGTTCTTTTTCAAAGGCGAGGTAGGCGATATGGGCATCTACTTAGACATCCCCAGCATAGTACTTCAGAATTGAGAAGTCTAACAGCCTAATAGTTGTCCTTGAAAGATTTTGAGGGGGGGGGAGTTAATTTAGCTCTGGGTACGAGCTTTCCAAAATTCTTGACTTAGACCTTTAATATGACCCTCATTGGGTCAAAACAATTTTGACAATAACAATTAAATATATATAATCTGAAAAGCTAACTATCCAGATAATGTACTGGAAAACAAGATCAGCTCAAAGGATTTTGGGGATTTGCTGAGAGGGCAGAGGGTTCGCTTCTGCTTCCTCGGCGACATCTCGAATGCCACAATAAGGCGAGACGGGTCCAGACAGGAATCCTACCGATAGGAGGGCGCTTCCCATCGGGGTCCAGATAATGTCCGACCAGTGGGCGCTGGGGGTGCTATGCGATGGTTTTGCTCTTGAGTTTGCTCAGCCGCTGCTGGGCCCATTCTTGCTATCCCCCTGCAGGGGGCAGCTAGAACGGTCGCGATCTGACAATCCTTAGATCGTTTTCTTCAGTTAGGAGCAGTGGTGCCTGTGCCGCAGGGGTTGTACGGCGTCAGTCGTTGCTCTATTTATTTCATAGTATCTAAGAGAGACGGATTCCTACGTCCTCTTCTGGAGCTCAAGCGACTAATTCACAGTTTGCTAGTGCCCTCTGTCGGATGGAAACGTTGCGATTGGTGATGGTGGCGGTTCGGAAGGGGGGGAATACTTGACATTCCACATTCTACCAAGGCGTGCCTGCACATCCCGATAAGATTAGATCTTCAAAAGTTCCTAAGGTGGGCTCCTATGGGGGCGTTTTTGGTTTCAGGCATGGTCCTTCGGGTTGCCAATGGTGCCGCGGTTCTCCACCTAGGTTAGGGTGGTGATAGCGGCGGTCCGGCGGGAAGAGGGAATCTTAGTTCTCCCTTATCCCGGCGATTGGCTGATACGAGCAAAGTTGAGGGGCGAGAGCTTTCATCTTACCAGCAGAGTAGTAAAGTTGCTTCAGGGGCTCGATTGGGTGTTCATTGCGTCCAGAAGCCAGTTAATTCCGTTTCAAGCCCTAGAGTATTGGGAGTACGGTTCGACTCCTGGTGGCAGCAGTGTTTCTGTTGGTGCAGCGAGTGCAGTTCATTCGTCGGCTGGTACGCCAGTGTGGGTTGACTACGGCGCTGTCAGCGTGGAGCTATCTTCACGTGCTAGAGTCAGGGGCGATAGCCCTAGAAATAATACCAAGGGACAGAGCGCTCACGCGGTCCTGGCAAAGGTCGTTACTTCGACGCTGGTTCTTCGACGCTGATTCTCTAATCAAGCAGCTTCCTTGTCCATGGCGAGTCAGGCGGTCACCTCAGTGGGGGCTTTGTCCAGACAATCTGGCGGTGGGCAGGCCGCTGGAACGACCGCAGTGGCTTCCAATGTTGACAGATGCGAACCTCATAGGTTGGGGAGCGCACTGCGGGGATCTGGTCGCACAAGGGACTAGGAATGACCAGGAGGTCCAGTGGTCGATCAACCGTCTGGAACTGCGAGCGGTGTTTCTAGCTCTTCAAGCAGTTTAGGCCGCGATGAAAGGACTCGCACCGCTCGTCCTATCGGACAATTCCGCAACAGCGGTACAGGAAGTGCGGCCACTGAGGTAGGAGAAGGAGTTCTGTTCTCCTGGGTGGGGACTCGCCTACAGGCAATCTCAGCAGCGCACACTACGGGATCGGACAATGTGTTGTCAGATTTTCTTGGCAGAGTCCGGGTGGATGCCGGAGAGTGGGAGCTTCTCCGGGAGGTATTGGCCGAGATAGTTTATAGGTGGGGTCCTCCGATCTGGATTTCATGGCGACGTCTCAATCGTCCAAGGCGAGTCATTTGTTACAGCAGAAAGTGAGACAGAGTGTCAGAAGGGATAGATGCCCTGATGCACTTCTGGCCTTCGTCCGGGCTACTCTAGGTTTTTCCTCCGTGGGTGTTCATAGGCCGAGTTGTCAAATTCAGGGTCCGCCCCGAATGCCTCAGGTAGATCGATTTTCGCTTACGGCTTGGCCATTGAAATGGCGAGGTTAAGAAGAAAAGGTTATTCTGGGGCGGTAATTGCGACCCTGATTCAAGCCAGGAAGAGGTTTCCTCCCTGGTTTTTGTGAGAATATGGTGCATATTGAGGATTGGTGCTCTCAGCGGCAGGTCCGGGTTTACACGGCTTCCGTGCCTATGGTATTAAGCTCTTTGCAGGACGGTTTTGATAAGGGTCTCGCAGTAAGTTCCTTAAGGATTCCGATCGCAGCTCTGCCTTGCTATAGTGGCAAAGTCCAGAGAGTGGCCTTGGGTTCGCACGTCGACATGGTGCGTTCCTGAAGCGGGGTCTAGGTTACGTTCTTAACGCAGTGTAATGGTGCCTCCGTGGGGCTCCCCTCTGGTCTTAGGGGCGATAGCTAGGGAACTCTTTGAGCCTGTGGATCACGCCTCAGTCAAGGATTATTTTTTCCTTAAAGACAGTGTATTTAGTGACCACCTGTTCGGCATGACGAGTTTCGGAGCTACAGGCGCTTTCCTACCAAGAGCCGTTTTTTGTCCTTTCTAGGGGAAAGGTGGTGTTGCGGCTGGTACGGCCGTTTTTTGCCTAACATAGTTTCTTCCTTTCACATGGATCAGTCCGGCTCGTTGACAGTATTGGGACTGTCAAGGAGAATGTCTCAGACCGTAGTCTACGTCGCTTGGACATTGCGTTAATATTTCAAGGTCTCAGAGACTTTTCGTAAGTCAAAACGCCTATTCGTTTTGATTGAAGGTCCCTGTAAGGGGAAGCGGCAGCTAAAGCTTCAATTTCCAGCTGGGTCCGAGAAGTAGTAGCGTCAGCATATATAACGCGTCTTCAGTAGTAGACTGGCTAATCCACTGAAGAGGGCTTTAAACTAGATTCGTTGGGGATGGGTGAAGAAAGCCCCCAGGTAAGTGAAAACCTGCAGGTAAGTGATACATTAAATACCTTTATGGAAATGGGTAACAGGGGTAACATATGGAAAGCAGTGTGTATAAATTCCTGTAGCATGGTGTCAAACACCGAGATGGCATTTACTTGTCTGAAATCAATGCAAAACCGTAAAGTGCCATCCGGCTTTGGAACAAGCACTATTGGACTGCACCACGGGCTTCGTGACTCCTCGATGACTCCCATCTCTACCATTTCGAGTACCTGTGCAATTACTTCCTCTTTCTTAGTCTCTGGTAACCGGTATGGTCGCTGTCGAATCACCTTCCCTGGTGTGGTCATAACCTCATGGGCAACCAGTCGGGTTTCGCCAGGGACTGGCGTCAGGACATCTGGAAACCGCTGTAACAGATTGGCCAACTCCTTCCTTTGGACCAAGGACAATTCTTCACCCACCTGGGGCTCCTGATGTTTCCTCCAATCTGTTACTTGTGGACCCAAATCCTCCTTCTCAGCTTCCTCTCTTCTCTCTTCCGAGGTGGCTGTCAGGGCTTCCAGCCCGGCCCGTCCGGTGGATCCAAATCCGCAAGCTCCTCGCTCTGTGGGAGTTAACATGGGGAACTCTTCCAGTGGGGGAAACCCCACCCTTTCACATAGCAGCTGGGCAATCCGGTCTCCAACCTTAACAGGAAAGTCTTCCTTACCAAAGTTAAACAACAATACCTTCACAGTACCTCTATAGTCAGGGTCAATCACACCTGCACCGACATCCAGGAAGTGTTTTACTGCCAGGTCCGAGCGAGGGGCTATTCGTCCATAACAGCCAATAGGGATCTCCAATTGTAGGCTGGTATCAATAAGGGCCTTTCCATGACTGGGCACCACCTCATTCACAGCACTACACAAATCATATCCCGTGGCTTGCGGGGACGCCCTCCTAGGACTCATGGCCTTTTCGGAAACTTTACAATATTTTAATGTGAACTTCTGTTTAACCTGGAGATCTCCTCCCGTTGACTTTTCAGTTGGTTTTCTGAAATTCCCAAACAAAGGGCCAGGGACCACTGTCACCATCCCTCCTACCTTTTCCTCAAGACCACCTGTCTAGAGCTTGGCATAGAGAGCAATCCATAAAGCAATCTTCTTCCCCCGACTCTGACACTGGTTCTCCCAACTGCATGGGTTCTGACTCACCGACCTAGTCAGACTGCTCAGCTAACAACCTCTCTGGTGGTCTGAAAGCTTCTCCACTTCCTGGTCCCCACCTCTGTTGCCAACCTGTTGCAGGGAATTCAGCTCTCTCAGCTCTGGGTAGCTCAGCTCTTCTCCAAGAATCCACTCCTTCTCTCTGCTTCTGTCTCAGCTGCTCTCCCTCTCGTCTCTCTCTTTCTCCATAATCTAACCCAGGCTTATACCTCCAGGGTCTTAACCCCACCTTTTTCTTTCCCAGGTGTTGGTAATCCCCCTGCCTTCTGATATTAGAATAATCAGTGCACTTGTTAAAGTAAGGGCTTTGGTCCTCGTGCTTGCAATCCTTCTTTCTTACTTTATCAGTCATTGGCTGAAAACTGTTCCAGCTGGGGGTTTTCTGTCTTTGAAACCTGGCTGTGGCTTTCTCTCCCTGCACTCCTAGAAGGGGACCCTTAACTAGGGTGAATTTGTTATGCTTCTCACCTCCCCCACTCTCAGGATAGCTGACTTTGCCACATACCCCCCTGCTTAAGATATTACTGGCTGTTGGTGATTGGGGTTCCTCCAAACAGTCGGTAATTCAGGATAAAGCATCTGCATTTTGGTGTAGTCTTTCCGCCCGATGCTCCACTCTGAAGTCGAAAGCTTGCAGGGCCATGTACCACCTAGTTAGCCTTGCATTGTGGTTTTTCATCTGCTGAAGCCACTTCAAGGGTGCATGGTCTGTGATGAGTAAGAACTTCCGGCCTGTAAGATAGAATCGGAGCGCGTCCACTGCCCACTTAATAGCAAGACACTCTCTATGGTGGAATAGTTGTGCTCGGCTGGGGATAACATTTTGCTCAGGAACATTACTGGGTGTTCCTCCCCTTTATACTTCTGAGATAGGACCGCACCTAGACCTGCTTCTGAGGCATCTGTTTGCACCATGAACGGTTGTGTGAAGTCCACACCACACAATACTGGAGCTGTGCAAAGCCTCTCTTTTAACCGGTTGAAGGCCCTCTCAACTTCCGGGGTCCAATTAAGACGGTTCGGATAGTTTTTCTTCAACATATCAGTGAATATAGAACTCTTCTCTGCAAAGCGGGGCAGTAACCTCCTATAGTAAACTACCAGGCCCAAAAAACTTCTCAAGTGTTTCTTTGTTATTGGCCTGGGGAAATTCCTGATACTTTCAACCTTGTCGATTAAGGGCTTGACCTTTCCGCGTCCAATCATATGCCCCAGGTACTTTACCTCCCGCCTGGCAAAGGCGCATTTCCTCGGGTTCAATGTGAGGCCTGCCTGCCTCATAGACTGGAGGACGGCTTCAATCCTTGGAAGGTGCTCTTCCAGTCTATGAGGCAGGCGGGCCTCACATTGAACCCGAGCAAATGCGCCTTTGCCAGGCGGGAGGTAAAGTACCTGGGGCATATGATTGGACGCGGAAAGGTCAAGCCCTTAATCGACAATCACCTCCAACAGCCAGTAATATCTTAAGCAGGGGGGTATGTGGCAAAGTCAGCTATCCTGAGAGTGGGGGAGGTGAGAAGCATAACGAATTCACCCTAGTTAAGGGTCCCCTTCTAGGAGTGCAGGGAGAGAAAGCCACAGCCAGGTTTCAAAGACAGAAAACCCCCAGCTGGAACAGGTTTCAGCCAATGACTGATAAAGTAAGAAAGAGGGATTGCAAGCACGAGGACCAAAGCCCTTACTTTAACAAGTGCACTGATTATTCTAATATCAGAAGGCAGGGGAATTACCAACACCTGGGAAAGAAAGAGGTGGGGTTAAGACCCTGGAGGTATAAGCCTGGGTTAAATTATGGAGAAAGAGAGAGACGAGAAGGAGAGCAGCTAAGACAGAAGCAGAGAGAAGGAGTGGATTCTTGGAGAAGAGCTGAGCTACCCAGAGCTGAGAGAGCTGAATTCCCTGCAACAGGTTGGCAACAGAGGTGGGGACCAGGAAGTGGAGAAGCTTTCAGACCACCAGAGAGGTTGTTAGCTGAGCAGTCTGAGCAGGTCGGTGAGTCAGAACCCATGCAGTTGGGAGAACCAGTGTCAGAGTTGGGGGGAAGAAGATTGCTTTATGGATTGCTCTCTATGCCAAGCTCTAGACAGGAGGTCTTGAGGAAAAGCTAGCCCTGAAAGAAGTAATTCTCCTTGGAAGTTAATCATATGGCAGAAGCAGTGTGGAGGTAAATTCCTGTCTGTTTTAAAAGGGAAATTTACTGCAACGTAAGCCTGATCAGGAAGCTCTGATTCATGCTTGTTTGTCACCTGTGTTTAAACTGTGCAACGGCAAGAAAAGCCAAGTTAGCTGCTATAAGAGTTTTTGCTTGCTCCTCTCCTATATGAAAAGCCTGCTAAGAGTTTTGATAACAGCCTGGAATGTTTGTTTTGTTCTAAGTTTGGTTTCACGTAGAAATGCAGCCTAGAGAGGTTTTTGAGGCTGGCAGAAACCAAACAGCTGTAGAAGAATTAAGCCTGAATTTTTCTTTATGCTTTGATTAACAAGGACTAAAAAGGAAAGTGGCAGCCTAGTTTCTAAAGGCAATTGCTTCTGCAAGTAAGAGGACTTTAAAAAGCCATTTCTGAGTTCTTTTGGTTTGTTTGCCATTATTTGCTGTACCTTAATCAAATCCTACAGTGTTAATCCTGTAAATGATACCTTGAACCTTTGTGTTATGGAAATAAACGTTCTGTTACAAGCCTTACCCTTGGTTACCTCAACAACAAACCTTCTACTTAAGGCACCAACATATTTTAGCAGTACTACACTTCCCAGAAGCCAACACGAAGAAATAGGCTGCTAGGAGCTGATAGAAGAAGGAATCCTCAACCACTACGCCCCTCGACCACTAGAGGCAAGTGGCTTCGGGCGTTGTGCTTGTGACAATGGGCAATAAGATCCCTGATGTTGAAGCTTTGGTGGGAGTGGCCAACTTGGATTTAGTGGCAGTTACAGAAACATGGTTCACAGAAAACCATGACTGGGATGTAACTATACCTGGCTATACCTTATTCAGAAAGGACAGGGTAGTAAGAAGGGGAGGAGGAGTGGCACTATATGTAAAAATTACTATTAAAGCTTTGGAATTACAGAGCTTAAAAGGGAGAGAGGAGGCATTGTGGGTTAAACTAGAAAGAGGGAAAGAGAAATCTATTTGCATTGGCGTGATATACAGACCTCCCTCACAAGAGGAAGAGGTGGACAGAGGTGGAAGACATACGCAGCATTGCTAGGAAAGGGGAAGTGCTATTGATAGGGGATTTCAATATGCCAGATGTTGATTGGCACATTCCTACTGCAGTATCATCTACAAGTAAAGAGATCCTGGATTCTCTACAGGGAGAACTATTCAAGCAATTGGTAACAGCCCCACACGTGAAGGGGCCATACTGGACTTGGTGCTTACCAATGGTGAAAGTGTTTCTGATGTTATAGTGGGAGATCATTTTGCATTCAGTGATCACCAGATGGTGTGGTTCAGTATTAGGACTAGGGCTGTTAGAATCCATTCAAAGGTGAAGGTCTTAGACGTTAGGAAGACTAACTTTGCGAAGATGGGCCAATACCTCAGGGAGTCGTTAGCGGGATGGGAACAGCTGGGGGATGTAGAAAAACAGTGGGCAAAACTAGAAGGGGATATTTTAAGGGCAACCAACCTTTTTGTTAAAATGGTAAATAAAGGTAAAAGGAAAAGGAGACCGCTACGGCTTTCGAAAGAAGTAGCTGAAAAAGTGAAGAAAAAGAGGGAGGCCTTCATGAAATACAAGAGATCACAGAGAGAGGAAGACAGGCATCTATATTTGGAAAAACTTAGAGAAGCTAGCAAAGTAGTCATGAAAGCAAAGATTCAAAAAGAGGAGTAAATAGCCAATGCAATAAAATGGAGGGGGGGAGACATTTTTCAGATATGTTAGTGAGAAGAGGAAGAGCAAACGTGGTATTGTCAGACTCAAGGGTGAAGGGGGGAATATGTAGAAGCTGATGAGGATAAAGCGGAATTGCTTAATAAATATTTCTGTTCTGTGTTCACAGATGAAGAACCAGGAGCAGGACCTCAGAAAACACACACAAACAGGAACAGAAGCAAGAGACATCTTGAACAATTTTCAGAAGACTGTGTTCATGAGAAACTAGCTCAACTTAAAGTAGACAAAGCGATGCGACTGGATGGGATACACCCTAGAATACTGAGGGAACTTGAGGACGTTCTAGCAGCTCCACTGACTGACCTTTTCAATGCCTCGTTGGAGTCGGGAGTGGTGCCAAAGGACTAGAGAGAGGCTCATGTGGTGCCTTTACACAAAAGCGGAAGTAAGGATGTGGTTGAAAACTACAGGCCGGTTAGTTTAACTTCGATGGTGAGTGAATTATTGGAAACGCTTCTGAAAGAGAAAATAATGAGGTTTCTGGAGTCCAGCAGATTACAGGATCTGAGGCAGGAGTCCAGCAGATTACAGGATCTGAGGCAGCATGGATTCACCAGAGGCAGGTCTTGTCAGACAAATCTGATTGATTTCTTTGACTGGGTGACCAGGAAGTTGGACTGAGGGAGAGCCCTAGATGTGGTGTATTTAGATTTCAGTAAAGCCTTTGACACTGTTCCTCACAGGTGACTTATAAACAAACTGAGCACCCTAGGGATGGACCCTAAAGTTACTGCTTGGGTTAGAAATTGGTTGTGTGGGAGGCGACAAAGAGTACAGGTAAATGGAGCTCACTCTGAGGAGAAGGATGTTACCAGTGGTGTGCCCCAGGGATCTGTCCTTGGTCCGATTCTTTTTAACATCTTTGTTAGTGATATAGCGGAAGGGCTGTCGGGTAAGGTTTGCCTCTTTGCGGATGATACCAAAATCTGCAATAGAGTAGACACCCAGGAAGGTGTAGATAACATGAGGAGGAATCTAGCTAAGCTTGAAGAATGGTCTAGATTTTGGCAGCTGGGATTTAATGTTAAAAAATGTAAGGTCATGCATTTGGGCTGCAGCAATCCAAGGGAGCAATATAGTATAGGGGGTGAAGTACTTTTGTCCACTAAAGAAGAGCGGGACCTGGGCGTGGTTGTGTCTGATGACCTTAAAGTAGCTAAACAGGTAGAAAAGGCGACTGCAAAAGCTAGAAGGATGCTTGGGTGCATACGGAGAGGAATGGCTAGCAGAAAAAAAGGAGGTGATAGTGCCTCTGTATAAGTCTTTGGTGCGACCTCATTTGGAGTATAGTATGCAATTCTGGAGACCGCACCTTCAAAAGGATGTCAACAGGATGGAGTCGGTGCAGAGGGTGGCTACTAAAATGGTTAGTGGTCTTTATTATAAAGCATATGGGGACAGATTTAAGGATCTTAATATGTACACCTTAGAGGAAAGGCAGGATAGAGGTGATATGACTGACATGTTTAAATACCTCTGTGGCATAAATGCACAGGGGGAGAGCCTCTTTCGATTGAAAGCAAGTTCTGCTACAAGGGGACATGGGATGAGGGTGATGGGGGATAGTTTTAGGAGTGATATGTGGAAATATTTCTCTACGGAAAGAGTGATGGATCCGTGGAATAGTCTCCCAGTGGAGGTGGTAGAGATGAGGACAGTAACTGAATTCAAAAAAGCATGGGACAAACATAGAGGATCTCTAAAGGAAAAAAGGGGACTGTTGTAGTTGTTGATATGGAAGGACAGATTAGATAGGCCATGTGGTCTTTTTCTGTCGTCATATTTCTATGTTTCTATTTTGCAAGGGCGTCAGGTGCTGGTGGGGTTAAGGGCTCACTCGGCTAGAGCGCAAGCGACATATTGGGCGGAACATAGTTTGGTTCCACCAGTGGAGATTAGCAGAGCGGCCAGTTGGTCATTTCTTCACCCCTTCAGTAGACACTATTGCCTGGATGTTCAGGTAGCGAATGATGCCGGGTTCGGTCGGCTGTATTGCGATCTGGGTGGAAAGGTCCCTCTCAATGATTACTGCTCTGTTACATCCCAGAGGTGGAGGACTGAACTGGAGGACCGGACTGATAAGGAAATGGAAATTACACTTACCTGGTAATTGTTCCTTGAGGAACTCCAGTTCAGTCCTCATTTCAGCCCGGGGATGGTCTTTGCAGACATTGGTTTCGGTTTAGCGGGGGTGGGGGGGTACCAGTCGATAAGGGTGTGAACACATTGTTAGTCTCGGGATCGCTGTGATTCTTTTACTCTGCCTTTACTCTGTCTTTTCTCTTCTTTCTGTCTTATGCGCGTCAGGGGTAGAAGAGAAAGTGTGAGTAGTAGTTTTCTCCTTACCGGAAGGGGCTTTAGTTTAGAAGTCTAAAGTTAAGTTTAAAGTTGGAATTATTACTATAGCTACTTATTTGTTGCTCCTTTGAGTCTGCTTTGTCAATAGTTCACTGGGGGCTGATGGGAGAAGACCAGCAGGATATATCCAGTGATGTCACAAATTTGACTTGTCCAGTCTCCATGCTGCAGGAGGAGGTGCACAACCCAGAGGTGGAGGACTGAACTAGAGTTCCTCAAGGAACAACAATTACCAGGTAAGTGTAATTTCCATTTACTGAATATGGCTGGCTGGAAGAGGTCACCAGATTTGCTAGTCACACAGGGAGCATTTCTAGCTTGGTATGGTCTTGGAAAAGCACATATCAATCCCTCCTTCAGAAACTCACTGCAAACAGACCACAAAGAGCTGCTACAGTCAGCAAACTTACCATACAACAATCCAAAACAAATTTCAACCAACAAATTTGCCACAAAGCTTTCAAACTCTATGCACTTTTTCTTTGGAACTCTCTGCTAGACTCAAAGAGGAATATCACCAGCCTCCCCTCCTTCTGCAAACACCTGAAATCCCTCTTATTCTCTGAACACTATGGATCCACCACCTAACACCCCTTTCAGCATGACACTAACAGTGACAGAATCTGCACTTGTAAATAGTTAAAGAACATTCCATTTGAGTATTGCTCCCTTATTGTACATAGTTCAATGATTGTAAATAGTTTGTTGTTATATATACTATGTAACTAAGATGATATTTCCTTAACGTCCCTCTAGTCTAGTCCCAAACCTTTGGGTTGCGCACCTCTCACAGCAGCTTGGAGACTGAGAAACGTCATCCTTTCCTTATCGTTCCTCCATTTCAGTCCTCTACCTCTGGGTTGTCAATCTCCTCCTGCAGCCTGGAGACTGGTATGTCAGAATCATGACATCACTGGATATAGCCTGCCGGACACTCCCATCAGACCCAGTGTGACCAGTCTCCAGGCAGCAGGAGGACATAGTGAGCCTAATAGGGCTCACTAGAGGAACGGATAAGGAGCATATAGAGTAGATTCGTTTAGTAGTAGTGTGTATGTACTTGGTATTTTTTCTTCTTTCATTTTGGACACTGTGCCTTTAAAAAAAAAATAGGAAAGAAGGTTAACAGGCAGAAGAGGTTCCTTTCTTCTCTAATCCTGGCTTGGCAGTTTTTTGTTTTCTCTCTTCGTTGTGCTCCTCTGTCTCCGGGATTACTCTCCCCCCTGACTGGCCGAGGGAGAGTTTTCCCTGCGGGTCTCATTACTCAACCGGGACCGCACCGCAAGCAGGTTCGCTGCTGCGGTGGACCGGCTTTAGATCCCTGGCAGCAAAACTGTGAGTATTGTGCCGACGGCTCTTGGGTTTTTTTCTTTTTTTAGAGAGCCTTTCGGTAAGGGAGACAACAGCGGGAGCCAAAGTTCTGACTGTGGGGGGTCCGGTGCAGTCTCACTCGGAGAGGGCGGCGAGACCGGGCTCGGTTGTTTCTCATCGCGTTTTGGCGCCCTTTTTCCCTCCAGTCAGCCGGCGGCCATTTTGTAGCAGTTCGTGGTGCCGCGTGGCTGCCGAACAGCAGGACTGCTTCGTGCTAATCAGCGCATCGGTCTCGATTGGTTTCGTTGTTTTGGAGGTAAAGGGGTAAGTAGAGAGAATTCTTTTATTATTTTTATTCTTTTCTTAATTCTTTGGGATAGCGTCACGGAGCAACTTCCCGAGGGGGGGGGGGAGTTTACACCGTGCTCTCTGAGGGTTCAGTGTTTCATGGACGTGCTTCCCGGGTTAGAGGCTGTAAGTTTTTAGTTTTGCTGGGGGTGCTTCGATCGTTCTCAGCTGCCAAATATTTGCAAAAAAAAAAAAAAAAGAGAAGGAAGGGGTGGGAGTTTTCTAATTCTTGGGGCTCTAGGGCTGATTGCTCCCCAAGCCTCAGAATTTTTGACAATCCACGAGGGTTTTCTCTAGTGGAATCTGATGGCAGCCAGACCACAGTGTGTGGTATGTGGCACCCGGAGGGGCACGGTGGCAGAGTCCGGGATTTGCCGCGGTTGCGCAGCTCTTTCTTCATCAGTAGAACAGCAAATGGATGCCAAAGGGATCCCTGAGGCACACGGGGCGTCGGAGGGGCCGCTCCCTGAGTTGGCGCATGTACCGGGCAGGGGCCCGCGTTAGTTGAGACAGCGGGGCCCTCGGGACTGCTGCCGGCCTCGGGAAACCTGGACCTTGGGGTATTTTGCCCTGATTTCATCTTGCTAATGCACCAGGCTTTTTGCTTGCAAAGACAGGGCAAGTTGCCAGGTCCGTGGCCGCTGCCTGCTCAGGCTCATCAGGTGGAAGTTGCTGAGGATATAGGGGCGGGACCTTCAGCGCCCAAGAGACCTCGGACGCAGGCCTGTTCGCCAGCAGAGGACGATTGGACAGAAGTGGTTGTTCCTGACTGGGAGCAGGAAGAGGGGTCGGAGGATCTGGAGGAAGGAAAGATCCCCGAACCCGAGGATCAGGCTAAGATCATTCGCGTATTTCGGAGAGAGGAGTTGACCGCGCTCATCACGGAGTCCTTGCAAATGCTGAATCTCGTGACTCCGGCTAATACGGAAGAGGAGGTTGAGGATCCGGTCATTCAGGCGGTGCGGCAGACACAGGTGGTGTTTCCAGTGCACAGAGTGGTTGACCGAATGATCCAAGACGAATGGGACAAGCCGGAGGCAGGGCTAAGGATAAGGACAGGTTTAGGTTGCCCCGAGTGGATGTGGCCGTGGCAGCAGTGACGAAGAAGACCACTATCCCGGTGGAAGGCGGGGCGGCGTTGAAGGATGTTCAGGACTGTAAGGTTGAGAGTTTGCTGAAGCAGGTGTTTGAAGCGGATGCTTTGTCCTTGCAAGCGTCCATTTGTGGCGCTTGGGTAGCTCGGGCTTGCCTGCGTTGGGTTCAGCGGCTACGTCTGTCATCTCACCTGGACCAGGAGGAGCTCAGGGAACTCGGCCGCCTGGAGTCCGGTGCGGCGTATTTCGCTGATGTTCATTACGATTTGATCAGAACTCTCGCTAATACGGCTTCGGTGGTAGCAGCCCGTAGATCAGTGTGGTTGTGAAACTGGGCGGCAGATAGTTCGTCCAAGTCCCGCCTGGGTAAGTTGCCCTTTAAGGATCGTTTACTCTTTGGAGAAGACCTCGATAAATTAGTCAAGGATCTCAGTGAGACCAAGAGTGGCCGGCTGCCCGAGGATAGGCCGAAGCCGGGGAAGTCCGGGCTGGGCGTTCGGGGTCAGTTTCGGGACTTCCGCAGGTTTCGCGCATCATGTTTCAGAGGTTTCCAGAGAGGGCGGCCTTCCTCGAGGGGCCAGGGCTTTCGAGGTGCAAACAGGGGTTTCGCAGCCGGTTCGGCACCGGCGTCACGAAAGCCACAATGAAGTGAGGTGGGTCCAGGTAGACGAAACGGCGATTGGAGGGAGACTTCGCGAGTTTCTGCCTGCCTGGGCCCAAATCACGTCCGACCAGTGGGTCTTAGAGAGAGTGCGTCAGGGTTACGCACTGGAGTTGGCTCGGCCTGTGCGGGACTCGTTCGTTATGTCTCCGTGCAGGGGTCCAAGGAAGACTCTGGTGATTCGCACGACCTTGCAGCGTCTTATGCAGTTAGGGGCAGTCATAGAAGTGCCAGAGGGTGAACGCGGCCTGGGTCGGTACTCCATTTATTTCGTGGTGCCAAAGAAGGACGGTGCGCTGCGGCCCATTTTGGATCTGAAAGGCGTGAATCGTTGTCTAAGAGTACCGCATTTTCGGATGGAGACTTTGCGGTCCGTCATTGTGGCGGTATGGCAAGGGGAATACTTGACGTCGCTAGACCTCACCGAAGCGTACTTGCATGTTCCCATTCAGTCAACTCAACGGTTTCTAAGGTTTGCCTTTCCTTGGGGTCACTTCCAGTTTCAAGCATTGCCGTTTGGATTGGCAACCGCGCCGTGAACTTTCACCAAAATCATGGTGGTGGTGGCGGCATCATTGCGCAGAGAAGGCATCTTGGTGCATCCGTATCTCGACGATTCGTTGATTCTGGCGAAATCCGAGGAAGAAAGTATGTGAGTGACGAACCGCGTAGTTCAGTTTCTTCAAAGTCTCGGTTGGGTTGTCAACCCAGCCAAGAGCAGGTTAGAGCCGTCTCAGAACCTGGAGTACCTGGGGGTTCGGTTCGACACGAACAGCGGCAGGGTGTTCCTGCCGGAGAAGCAGGCCCAAGGCCTCAGGAGGTTAGTGCGTGCTTTCCGGGCCACTCCAGCGCCCTCAGCATGGGATTACCTTCGCGTGCTGGGGACAATGGCGGCGACGCTGGAGGCGGTTCCGTGGGCCAAAGTCCATATGCGACCGTTGCAGAGGTCCCTTCTTCGGAGGTGGTCTCACCAGAGGGATTCATTGAGCAAGCGGCTGCCGTGTCCCGGCAAGGTCAGACAGTCTCTCAGGTGGTGGCTGATTCCCAGATCTTTGGCTGGGGGGATGCCATTGGAGCAGCCGGAGTGGCTTCCCTTGCTGACAGACGCCAGCCTCGGGGGCTGGAGGGCCCACTGCAAGAGCAGGTTTGCGCAGGGGGTCTGGTCCCCGATGGAGAGCTCTTGGTCAATCAATCGGCTGGAGCTCCGAGCGATTTTCAGGGCCCTGCAAGTGTTCGAGACGTTAGTGACAGGTCGGGCAGTCTGAGTGTTATCCGACAACTCAGCGGCGGTCGCCTACATCAATCGCCAGGGCAGCACGGGGAGTGCGGCCATGGAGGAAGAAGCGGACTGCTTGTTTGCCTGGGTGGAGAGTCGGCTGTCGGTGATCTCGGCGGCACACATCGCCGGCAAGGACAATGTGATGGCCGACTTCCTCAGCAGTGTGCAAGTGGATGCGGGAGAGTGGGAACTGCATCCCGACGTCTTTGCTCAGATAGTGAGCTGTTGGGGAAGCCCCGTGATGGATTTGATGGCCACCTTTCAGTCAGCAAAGGCCAGTCGGTTTTTCAGCAGAAGGCGCGAAGGAATGTCGGAAGGCATAGACACGCTGTTGCATCAGTGGCCGTTCCCGGGTCTTCTGTATGTCTTTCCGCCTTGGGCGTTGTCAGACGGCTGCCTAGGGTGAGAACTTACACAATCTTGACGATGCATATATTCATATGATTCTTGCAAGGTATTGTGGGTATTGTAGTTCATTCACTCCCAAACACAGCTGATGACAATAATTTGAGTTGTGAAACCAAGTGGTAAGATCAATAAAATACTTCTTTTATTGATGGGGTTTAATTCACCCAGCACATGTATGCTTGATAGCACTATAAATGAGGTTACTTGCTTGCAGTGTTTAAATGGATAACAAAAAGTCACAAAGTAAACCAGAAACAACCTTCAGCTTGTCAGGCAATTAGCTAATGTTTTCTTAGCAAATAATTACCAAATACAAAGGCACAAAGAAAAGAATAAACTTTGCTGGTTAGGTTAACTTCTGCTTATTTTCCACGCAGATCTCAGCAGTGATTCTCCCTTGCTCACCCACACAATCAGGTGCAGCCCTAATTACTATCAAAGGACCAGCTGAAAGCCTTTAGCTGGCTGGCTGCTACTGTGTGAGCCCAAATCCTGCTTTAAGAGCTGTTTGCAGTGGAAATAAAGAACAAAGTTAGGTTTCTTTGTGATGGCTGATGTGTTTGCTCAGAGAAAACTAGCAATAGCATTTAGATAGAGAACAGTCCATATAAATAGTTTCATCTGCTGTATCTCCCCCTTCATCAACAATCATATGGTCAATATCATACATTGGCACAGATGAGTCTTTCATTAAGGCACTATCATGAGAATGCTTATTCCCTTGCTGCCATTCTCTATTATAGATAGGGTCTGGATCAGTGTTCATACCTGAGCCTCTCCTGCTATCATTATTCCTCTCTGTATAGCCTGGCCAATATGTAACCCAATTCTGATGTCCAGCCTTCCAATCTTGATCCCTGGACACTGGATCTTCTCTCACATACCTTCTGGCCTTGGTCTGAAAGTCCCTTCCACGTGCAGTCTTCTCTCTTCCAGGTAGCCACTGGTGATTCCTATCTCTGCCACTCCATTCCTCTGGCTGAATCCAGTCCAATGGACTCTGCTGGCTTTTGGAATACCTCCCAGTATGAGTACTGCCTTGGAATCTCCCAGACCTTCCAATGGCCTTTCTTCTCTTCCTTCCAGAGAGTTTCCTTCTCTCTCTATCTGCTTGGCTTGGCTTCTGTTTCTCCAGGTGATACTGGTGCTTGTAGCCGTTGCTGAAGCTCTCCCTCAAGCTCTTTCTGTGGCTTTTGCTGAAGCTGTTCTTGAAGTTCTCCCTGAAGCTGTTTCCTGAAGAATAAGCTCTATTCTTATCCTGTTCTAATGTGTGCTGCTCCCTAACACAGCGCAGCTGTGTTGAATCAGGCCCTGCCCTTTGAGATGAGTGCTTAGGGATTACCTCATAGCTCTCTTGATTGCACACACATTTTCTCACTTCAGCCCCTCTCATGGCTGCTGGAAACCTGGTGCATTCTGGGACTGGTAGTCTTTTATGTGAAAACTCTGTTTTCTCACTTCTACCAGAACTGACAGGTTGCTTGTTCAGAGTCACATCATCTTTTCTATAGCTCCTACCTGAGCTATGATAAGCTTCCTTATCACAGCGTTAATCGGTCGGGTGCTTCAGCGGATCGAGGCTCATCCCGGGAGGGTACTTCTGGTGGCACCCGATTGGCCGAGGCGTCCGTGGTATGCGGACTTAGTGCGACTTCTGGATGGGGAGCCCTGGCGGTTGCCGACCAGGCCGGATCTCTTGGTGCAGGGACCACTCTTCATGCCGGAGGTGGATCGATTCTCGCTTACGGTTTGGCCCTTGAAAGGGCCAGGTTGAGGAAGAGAGGCTATTCGGTGGCAGTCATAGCTATATTGCTTAAGTCTAGGAAGCAGTCCACCTCCCTGGCGTATGTTAGGACCTGGCGTATATTTGAGGATTGGTGTTCGCGCCGTCAACTTCGGGCGTCGACAGTAGCCCTTCCATCAATCCTGGGTTTTTTACAAGAGGGCTTTGATAAAGGCCTGGTGGCCAGTACCTTGCGGGTGCAGCTGACAGCGCTCTCATGTTATCGAGGTAAGATTCAGGGGGTTAGTCTAGGCGCGCATGTGGATGTGTTGCGCTTTCTCAAGGCGGTAGCCAAGATGCATCCGGCATGTAGAGTGTTGGTTCCTCCTTGGGATCTCAATTTGGTGTTAGCGGCATTATCTAAGTCTCCCTTTGAGCCGCTGCATCTGGCTTCGCTGAAGGACTTGACGTTGAAGACCGTGTTTCTGGTGGCCATCTGTTCAGCCAGGCGCATTTCCGAGTTGCAGGCATTGTCGTGCAGGGAACCTTTTTTGTTGTTTTTCAGAGAGAAGGTGGTACTGCGAACGGTTCCCTCCTTTCTTCCTAAAGTAGTTTCGTCCTTTCATATCAATCAGACGGTTTCCCTACCGGTGTTGCGGGCACGGGAAGGGGACGTCTCGGATCGCAGTTTGCGGCGTTTGGATGTACGAAGGGTATTAAAGCGCTATTTGCAGGTGACAGAGGAATTCCGCAAGTCGGATCGGTTGTTCGTTTTGTTCGGCAGGAGGCGAAAAGGGGAAGCGGCGGCGAAGGCTTCTGTGGCGATGTGGATTTGAGAAGCGATTGCCTCGGCTTATCTCCTTCAAGGTCGGGCGATACCGGTGGGCTTACGGGCTCATTCTACTAGAGCGCAAGCGGCTTCTTGGGCGGAGCACGGCTTGGTTCCTCCGGAGGACATTTGTAGAGCAGCGACCTGTTTGTCCTTACATACCTTCAGTAAGCATTACCGTCTGGACGTGGCGGTGGCGAGTGATGCCCGTTTTGGTGCGGCGGTGCTGCGTTCTGGATCGAGAGGTCCCTCCCAATGATTACTGCTCTGGTACTTCCCAGAGGTAGAGGACTGAACTGGAGGAACAATAAGGAAATGGTAATTACACTTACCTGGTAATTGTAGTTCCTTGAGTGACGACAGTTCAGTCCTCGTTCCCTCCCGGGGGGGGGTTGGACTGTTAGCAGTTCAGTGGTGTACTCGCAGGACTTACTGATAAGTTTCTTTAAACTTTGTTCTCTTTGCACTATTTCCTTCCACTAGTGTAAGAAAGTTTTATTAGTTGAGGTGCTAGATTTTTTATGAGTATTACGGCTACTTATTTGTTGCTCCTTTGAGTCTGCTTTCTTAAATAGTTACACTGGGTCTGATGGGAGTGTCCGGCAGGCTATATCCAGTGATGTCATGATTCTGACATACCAGTCTCCAGGCTGCAGGAGGAGATTGACAACCCAGAGGTAGAGGACTGAACTGTCGTCACTCAAGGAACTACAATTACCAGGTAAGTGTAATTATCATTTTGTGATGACAGTGGTATATCCTCCCAGGATCCGCCTCCTCATCTCAGTTAACTCAGTCTCCAAGCAGCTGGAGGTTGGAGGAGCCTGGAGGTCCGGGCTCCACAGAGGGACAATTAAGGAGAGTTAGTTGTTAGGGATTTTTTAAACTAAAAGAAAAAGGAAAAAAAAAAGTACCATTTTCTCTGCGGGGGGAGGGCGAGTATTGAGGTCCTTCCTCCTTCTTTAATTTTCCTCTCCCCCCCCCCCCCCCCGGCCCTCAGTTCAGTCAGGAGCATAGTTTGTGGGCAAGAATTGCTTGGATCCCTCGGACTACCTCGGTTTCAGGTGCGGGGCTCAGGCCGACTGAAACCGGGCGGAGACTCTTGCAGAACCGTCAGTCAGCGACTGCAGAAGACTTGCCTGCTTACGCTGTGAAGATCTGCAGACGGCTGGAGCACGGAGCGTGGACGGTGGGCCCTGCATTTCCTCTGCCCCGACGCTGTCAGCAGCTTCATTCGGGAAGTCAGAGAGGCGGCCGCAGAGGGAGAAAAGCAGCACCACTCTCTCTTTCTCGCTCAGCTGCACCCGCTCCCGGTGCTCTTGCAGCTGCTCGTTGCTAGAGTAGAACGGCAGTTTCGACGGAGCGCAGGAGGGGAAAGCGATTTTGGTTCCCTCAGCCTCTCCGGTTCCCGACGAGGTAGCCAGTAAGGTCGGATGAACGGAGGGAGATTAAAAGAGAAAGATAAAGCCGTCTTGGCCACACAAAGGTAAGGCGGCACTTTATTTCCTCAGAGCGGGGGCCTAATCGCGTGGCGATCGCGCGGGAAACACCAACAGCTTAGCAGGCCCTGTAGAGACCTCTGCTTTGTGCGGGAAGCCTCCCTTTCAGTAGAAACTCGACGTTTTTCAGGTTAAGGGGTATTGGTAGTTATTGTTTTATTGCTTTATTGTTTAAAAAAAAAAAAAAAAAGGTTTCTGCACGTGTTAAAGGACTCCACAGCCTTTATAAGGAGGTATGTTGTCTAGACTGCATTGTTTGGTCTGCGGTTCTAAGAGGGGCATTGTGGCAGAAACGGGTTTGCAAGCAGTGCATACAGGAGGCTGCTGCCATGGAGCACAGCTTGGAAGGAGCACTTGAGGGTCAGAAGGACCCCGTCGGCTCACAGGATCCCACTTCCTTATTTCCCCCATTAAAGGAACCTGTAGCCAGTCTGTCTTTGGCCCTAGATCTTCCTTCTTCGCAAATGGCGTTGCCAGGGGGTCTGGCAGCCATTTTTTCCCCAGATTTTGTGGCGCTGCTGCAGCAAGCCTTGGGACATCCCAGGCAGGAGCATGAAGCGACTTCTATTGGAGTTTCCCGGGGAGAAAAGAGGCCGGGAACCCCTTTGAATGCTGGGAAGTCGGGACAGCCGACGAAGAAAGCCAGATTGGAAAAGGAGCAGAAGGAACAGTCAGTGGACTCTGAGGGATTTCAATCGGATGAGGGCGACCCGGAGTTGGATGAGGAATTGGAAGAAGGCGAGATCACAGACAGAGAGGATGAAGCGAGAGTCGTTCGAGTGTTTTGGAGGGACGAGTTGCCCGCACTCATTTCGGAGAGTCTTAAGGTGCTCAATATGCCTTCACCAGGCCTGGCGGAGGATGCTTCATTAGAGGATCCCTTGCTGCAGGTTTTTAGGAAGACACAGAGAGCCTTCCCGGTTCATAGGGAAATGATTCAAGAAGAATGGGACATGCCAGAGGCGGCTCTAAAAGGGGCCAGAGTGATGAGTAGACTTTACCCCCCGGTGGACCAGGATCGTGAGTTATTTAAGCCTCCAAAGGTCGATGCGGCTGTCTCTGCAGTGACAAAGAAGACTACTGTTCCGGTGGAAGGTAGTGCTGCGCTCAAGGATACCCAGGACAGAAAGCTAGATACCTTGTTGTGTCAGGACTTTGACATCAATGCTTTGTCAGTGCAAGTGGCTATTTGTGGAGCTTGGGTCGCTCGAGCCTGCCTGCGTTGGTCACAGCGAGTGCAAGGGGGACCAGGGGCAGACATGGAGGCAGAAGCTGCAAGACTTGAGTCGGGCGCAGCTTACTTAGCGGATGTCCATTATGATCTCATTCGGAGTTTGTCGAAGAGTATGGCGTCAGTAGTTACGGCTCATCGTTATCTCTGGCTACGCAACTGGGCAGGAGATGGGTCCTCTAAATCCAGGCTGAGCAAACTTCCCTTCCGTGGAAAGTTTTTTTTCTTTGGAGAAGAGTTGGAAAAACTAGTATAGGCTCTTGGGGAGTCCAAAAGGGGCCATTTGCCAGAAGACAAACAGAAGCCAGGACGCTCTGCTAGCGGTTTCAAGGGACAGCAGAGGGAGTTTAGACGATTCCGGTACCCACGGTTTGGTCAAGCACAACGAGGAAAGTTCCCTGCCAGACGTCAGGGGTTTCGTGGCTTTCGAGGAGCAGGAAGGGGGTTTGGGGCCTCTACCTCTTCCATGAATTTCCGGAAGCCACAATGAGATCAGGAGGACACAGGCAGACCTGATTCCCGTAGGAGGTCGGCTACGGGATTTTTACCCTGCCTGGGCCAAGATTACATCCGACTAATGGGTGTTGGAAGTCATTCAAGAAGGATATGCATTGGAGTTTCAGCGTCCAGTAAGGGAATTCTTTGTAAGATCCTCGTGCAAGTCGCTGCTGAAGCACAGCGCGGTCCGAGAGACAATCGAGAGACTTCTCGCCCTCAGAGCGATAGTGCCGATTCCCCCAGACGAATGCGGTTCCGGTCAGTACTCTATTTACTTCGTAGTTCCAAAACAGGAGGGCTCCCTTCGGCCCATTTTGGATCTCAAAGGGGTAAATCGGTCCCTGAAAGTAACACACTTTCGTATGGAAACGCTGAAGTCAGTGATAGTGGCAGTAAGAAAGGGGGAGTTTCTTACTTCCCTAGATCTGTCGGAGGCGTACCTCCACATTCCAATTCGACTGGCACATCAAAGATTCCTCAGGTTTGCGGTGCCCATGGGACACTTCCAGTTCCGAGCATTGCCGTTCGGGCTGGCTACAGCCCCCAGGGCCTTTACCAAGATAATGGTAGTGGTAGCGGCAGCATTGAGAAAGGAGGACGTTCTCATGCATCCGTATCTCGACGATTGGTTGATTCGAGCGGTCCAGAAGCAAAAGCGAGACTGCTACGGCAAGGGTGGTGACCTTTCTGCAAAGTCTTGGTTGGATGATCAATATGACAAAAAGCAATCTGGTTCTGTCTCAAAGACTAGAGTACTTGGGAGCTCAGTTCGATACAGAAGCGGGGATGGTCTTTCTACCGGGCCACCGAGCAGACGGATTAAAGACTCTCCTGAGACAGTTTCTGGACAGAACCATTCCCACGGCATGGCATTATCTGCAAGTGCTTGGAACAATGGCAGCGGCAATCGAGATGGTTCCGTGGGCAAGAGTGCACATGCGACCCTTGCAGAGAGCATTACTCAGGCGATTGTCTCATCAGAACGATTCCTTGTCCCAAAGGCTACCTTGGCTATCGGAGACGCGGCAAGCCCTACGTTGGTGGTTGGCGTCGGACTTCCTCAGCATGGGAATGCCGTTGGAGACGCCGTGCTGGATCCCCTTAACAACGGACGCAAGCCTCTTCGGATGGGGAGCTCATTTTCAAGGGAGGTTCACCCAGGGCCAGTGGACCACACAGGAGAAGACCTGGTCGATCAACAGGTTAGAGCTGAGAGCAGTAAGACTCGCACTGATAGCCTTTCAGCCTTTTCTCAGCAAGGGAGCCATACGGGTATTGTCCGACAATGCCACAGCCATGGCCTATATCAATCGACAGGGCGGTACCAGCAGTGTTCCCATGGAAGCGGAACAGTTGTTCGAATGGGCCGAGTGAATCTTCAGGCTCTGTCGGCGGCACATGTAGCGGGAGTGGACAACGTGGAAGCCGACGTCCTCAGTCGAGTGAAAGTAGACCCAGGAGAGTGGCTTCTTCATCCAGACGTCTTCGACCTGTTAGTAGACCGTTGGGGAACTCCGGTAATGGATCTCATGGCCACGTTCCAGTCGGCAAAGGTCGATTGCTTCTTCAGCAGAAGAAGAGAGAGGGTGTCGGAAGGCCTGGATGCTCTGCTGCAAAAGTGGCCAGCGGAGCAGCTTCTATACATCTTTCCTCCTTGGGTGTTAATAGGAAGAGTGGTACAACGCTTCGAACAACACAGAGGGCAGGTGATCTTGATAGCTCCAGATTGGCCAAGAAGACCTTGGTACGCAGATCTGATGAGGCTCTTAGTGGCAAGGCCCTGGCGCCTGCCTCGATGAGCGGATCTCCTTTCGCAGGGGCCACTGCGCATGCCACAGGTGGATCGGTTCTCGCTTACGACTTGGCTCTTGAAAGGGCAAGGTTAAGGGCGAAAGGCTACTCTACAACTGTAATAGCTACTTTGTTGAAGTCTAGGAAAAGGACTACTTTCTTGGCATACATTCGGATCTGGCGAGTGTTTGAAGCACGGTGTGGGGACCATCACGTGGAACCATTACGAGTGTCGGTTCCGCAGGTCTTAGCACTCTTGCAGGGTGGCCTGGAAAAGAGGTTAGCGGCGGCGTCCTTAAGGGTGCAGGTCGCAGCATTATCCTGTTATAGGGGAAAGATAGGAGGTGCGAATATAGGAAGTCACCCAGATGTCAGGCGCTTCCTACGAGCGGTTTCACTCATTCGCCCACCGTGTAGGCAGATGGTACCCAAATGGAGTCTTCCTTTGGTGTCAGAGGAAAGCCGTTTGAACCATTGTCAGGGGTATCCTTAAAAGATCTTACCCTTAAGGTGGTGTTCCTGGTAGCTATATGCTCGGCACGAAGAATTTACGAATTGCAGGCTTTATCCTGTAGAAAACATTTTTTATCCTTCTATGAGTCTAAGGTAGTTTTGAGACCAGTTCCTTCCTTTTTACCAAAGGTGGTGTCAGCGTTTCACCTCAATCAGGTGATCACCTTGCCAGTGTTTCGAGATGATTCCGTGCGGTCTTCTGAAGCTAGGTTACATCGTCTCGAGTGTTGAAGATGTACATCCGTAGGACGGCAGGTTTTCGTAGGTCTGATAGGCTCTTCATCCTCTTTGGTGGTCCTAGGAAGGGGCACGCAGCCTCGAAGGCCTCTATAGCCAGGTGGCTTAAGGAGCTATCGAGTCAGCATATATTTTAAAAGGCAAAAGAGTACCGGAAGGATTGAAAGCTCATTCGACAAGGGCACAAGCAGCATCTTGGGCAGAATTCCGCTTGGTACCGGCGGTGGAGATTTGTAAAGCGGCCACTTGGTCGTCACTAAATTCCTTTGTCAAGCATTACCGGTTGGATGTTCAGGTGGAAAGGGATACCTGTTTTGGATCAGCAGTGCTTCAGGCTGGCCTAGCAGGACCCTCCCCATGAAGTTTCTTCACTGCTCTGTTACTAACCCAGAGGTTCGGGACTAGACTGGAGGGACGTTAAGGAAGAGTAAATTAGACTTACCTGCTAATTGTTGTTCCTTACGGAACTCCAGTCTAGTCCCGTATTCCTCCCAGGTTAGATGAGGTAGTGAGCCCGAAGCAAAGCGGAGTTACAGGTAAGAGTTTCGACATAAGGGTATGGAAAAATAATTTTTTCACCTTCATTTCCCCATATATTAAAAAAAAAAAAAAGAACGGGAGGATAGACCTCGATATATATATATTTTTTCTTCTTCTGGTTCGTTCTCAGTTTAGTTATGGTAAGTTCCATGGTTAAGGAAGTTGCTACTTAATTGTTGCTCCGAGGAGTCTGCTTTGTCAATAGGTTACTGAGATGAGGAGGCGGATCCTGAGAGGATATACCACTGTCATCACAAAAGGATGACATTTCTCAGTCTCCAAGCTGCTGTGAGAGGTGCGCAACCCAGAGGTTCGGGACTAGACTGGAGTTCCGTAAAGAACATCAATTAGCAGGTAAGTCTAATTTACTCTTGCTCCTTGAAATTGTGTTACTTGCTTGCTTAGGTGTTATTTGTTCTATATAACTGATGTTCTGTTCCCTGTAAACTGCTTTGACCCAGTGAAAAGCGATATATAAGCCTAGCTAAATAAATAAATATGATTTATTTATTTATCGATTCATAGATTTTTTTATACCGCATTATCTGCATAATCAAGGTGGTTTACAAGGAACTCAAGAATATTTTTTACAATGAACATTTTTGAAAGTTAACATATATTAGTTGTCAAATTATTAGCTAACATTCTCCAGGACCAAGCAGGAAGTCAGTCCTCACATATGGGTGTCATCGGCGCCGATGAAGCCCCAGCGGAGCATTTCCCAGCTTTCTATGAAAGCCTTTGGGAATGCAGGCACGCATGCGCGGTTCCCTTCCCGCCTAAAGGTGCCATCTTACCTCAGTCTCTTTTTTTCCGAGAAGCCCACCGGACGTGAGTCCTGTCCTCCCGGTTAAAAGTAGATTTTTTTTGGCGATTATCGCTATTTTTTCTCCCGGTTCGACGCCGGTTCCCCTCCCGCCGGGTTCGGTACACCGGTATCGAGCCCGATCCTTCTTTTTCGGTTTTTGCCCTTTGTGGCTGGCGTTCGCGCCCTTTTTTCCATTTTCCCTGGAAGGCCGGTCCTTTGACCTCGCGGGGACTCTTTTTTTTCCCCCGATGGCTTCCAGTGGTTTTAAAAAGTGTGATCGGTGTAAGAAATTAATGTCTCTCACCGACACACACGACTGCTGCCTTCGGTGCCTCGGTCTCGATCACAACCCTAAGTCATGCGGGCCATGTGGGAAGATGTTTTCCAAGGCACTCCGAAGTCGCCAGCAGCAGAAAGAAAGGCTTTTCTCAGACTCAGCCTCCGGCCGGGCCCAGACCTCATCTGAGGCCTCGACATCTCGGGATTCCGATCCCGAGCGCCGTCGAAGCTCCTCAGACAGGGGGTCCCCCGACCGGGAACGGAAGAGGAAGAAGTGGCTCGCGAGGGCATTGTCGGAGGAGGTCCCTGGCTCCTCGAGGGCCAGGTCTAAGACCCCCGACCGTCGCCCCGGGCCCGTGGAACAAGAGAAGCCTGCCAAAGTTCCTCACGTGGAGCCGGAGTCTGCTGGACACGTAAGCCCCATAGTCCTCGAGGACTCTCCTCCCAGAGAGCCGACATCGGGCCCGGCGCTGCCGGGGCCCGAGTCGGTGGCTGCTGCGTCTCCCGAGCTGAGTCTCAGGATGACAGCCTTGGAGAGCAGACTGTCTGCCTTCATGGAGCAGCAGCGGGCACTGATGGCCAGCCTGTCTGGCGCATCTGCCCCGACCACCGGGACATCGACTTCGAAGTCGACCCCGGAGACCGAGCCGATACTCGAGTCCATCATGGCTCGACGTCGACCTCGGTCGCGGTCTCCCTCGACCTCCCGTTCGGGACCGAGGGCATCGACACCGGTGCCTCCAGCGTCGGGGCGGGTGCTCCAGGGCCCCGCGGGGTCGGACCCTGACTCCTCCTCGGACGAGTCCGCCTGGGTGACGGAGGACGAGGAGTCTCCCGATACCTTCAAGACTTGGTGCATCCCGTCGGACTCACCGCAGTCTGAGCCCCGGAGTAGATCCCCTCCGGAGGATACTCGGTTCTCGGAGTTCATCCGGGATATGGCCACTGCCTTGGCTATTCCGGCAGACCCCGAGGAAGAGCCTCGAGCCAAAGAGCTCGAGGCGCTGCAGTATGACTCTCCTCCGAAGGAGGCCTTTACTGTCCCAGTTCCTCCGATGCTGGAATGGCTCCTCTTCCGTATGTGGGAGGCACCGGCCTCGGCGCCGGTTCTGAGCAAGCGAGTCGACTCGATTTATCGACTCAGGAAAAGCCCTGGTTTTCAGAAGGCACAGTTACCACACCATTCTATGGTTGTGGAATCGGCCATGCATCGTCTGAAGAGCCAGAAGATGCACTCCGCAGTGCCCCCTGGCAGGGAGGCCCGAAACCTTGATGGCGTCGTTAGAAAGTGCTTCCAGGGCTCGATGCTTGCTTGCTTGCCTTGTCCAGTCGTACCAGCTGTACATGGGCATGTACTTGCGGGACCTGGCCAAGGAGTTGGCCGGGTTCTCTGCTGGTCTCTCCGGGGAACCCTTGCAGAGATTTAAGTGCTTGTCCTTGGGGATTCGGGACTGCTCGAAGTTCATGTCCCGCGCCGCCTACGATGGTTTCGAGGCTTCGGCCCGAGTTGCGGCAGCCGGCATCGCGGCTCGATGCCAGGCGTGGCTGCAGTCATCGGACCTCGAGCCATGGGTTCAGGACAAGTTGGTCGATGTCCCTTGCCGAGGTGAAAACCTTTTTGGCAAGCCCATGACCGAGAAGGCCGCTCAGCTCGAAACAGAGCACCTTACCTGGATAAGGCCGTCTAGGAAGACCTCTGCCCCTTCTCATAAAAAGAAGGGCTCGGGTAAAAAGCCCTTTTACCCGAGGAAGGGCACTGCCTACAAACAGTACCCTCAATACCAGGCTGCCCAAGCTGCCCCTCAGGGTCAGCAGGCCAAGGGGCAGGGTAATGGGCCCCGTAGGCAGGGGACCCCCAAGCCTCCGGCCCCTGCTCCCACTCAGCAGGGTGGGGGTTTTTGACTCCTTGAGCGTAGCCTCTCCATCCCTGCTCTCCCAACCCTGCACAGGAGGTCGCCTAGCCCTCTTTGCCCACCAGTGGCCCCTTATCACCCGGGACAGTTGGGTGTTGGACATAGTCCGCAGGGGCTATGCACTGCATTTTCACCAACTGCCGCCTCCTTACTTTCCAGGGGAGCCTCCAAGGCCTCCCCTGCACACAGACCTTCAAGAGCTTCAAGGTCTGTTGGTGGACAAGGGCGGTGGAGCCTGTGCCTCCCCACTTGCAAGGTCACGGATTCTACTCCAGGTATTTCCTGATACCCAAAAGAACTGGTGGCCTTCGACCCATTCTGGACCTCAGGAACCTCAACAAGTTCCTAGAGAAAGAAAAGTTCAAGATGCTCACTCTTGGAACACTTCTGCCCTACCTCCAGCAGGGAGATTGGCTATGCTCCTTAGATCTAAAGGATGCGTACACTCACATCCTCATTCATCCAGACCACAGAAAGTACCTCAGGTTCATTGTGGGAGGAAACCATTATCAGTACAGAGTGCTGCCTTTCGGCCTCACCTCCGCTCCCAGGGTCTTTACCAAATGCCTGGCAGTGGTGGCGACCTACCTGAGAAATCAGGGAATCTTTGTCTTCCCCTATCTGGACGACTGGCTCATCAGAGGTCAGACATGCCAGGAGGCCAAACAGGCCACCCTCAGGACTATTGCTCTTCTTCAGGGCCTGGGATTTGTCATAAACTTTGCAAAGTCCACTTTGCTCCCCTCCCAAAACTTGGAGTTCATAGGGGCAAGGCTGGACTCTGTCCTGGCAAAAGCATTCTTGCCAGCAAACAGGGCCCAAAGACTGATGGACTTAACAAATCAGTTTCTCAGAGGGTCAGTGGTCTTCGCCAGACTCTGCCTGAGGCTGCTTGGCCACATGGCTTCGACAGTACATGTGAACCCCAATGCCAGGCTCCATATGAGGCCTGCACAGTGGTGCCTTCGGACTCAGTGGTCACAAGCCACAGGCAGCCTCAGAGACAAGATAAGGGTGTCCAGACAATTTCTGAACTCCCTCACCTGGTGGCTGCACCCACCCAATCTTCTAAAGGGGGTACCTTTTCAGATTCCTGCATACACAGTGGTACTGACCACAGACGCCTCCCTGCAGGGCTGGGGAGCTCATTGTCTAGGCAAGTGCACCCAGGGCCTCTGGTCTCCTTGGGAAGCTGCACAGCAGATCAATCTCCTCGAGCTCAAAGCTATTCGGTTAGCACTCAAAGCTTTCTCTCCTACCCTGGCTCATCAATCTGTCCTGGTTCAGACAGACAACCAGGTAGCCATGTTTTATGTGAACAAACAGGGCGGGACTGGGTCCAGAGTCCTTTGCCGAGAGGCTCAGGACCTTTGTTCATTTGCCCTCAAGCACAACATGCTCCTCAGGGCTGTATACCTTCCAGGCCAGGACAACTACCTGGCCGACAGATTAAGCAGGATTCTGCAACCCCACGAGTGGCAACTGCATCCTTCAGTAGTTCAGAAGATCTTCCTAAAATGGGGTCTCCGTCTGGTAGATCTCTTTGCCAGCCCACTGAACAAGCAACTGCCAAAGTTCTGCTCCAGGCAACCGCATCCTCTGAGAATAGCAGCGGATGCTTTTCTGATTCCATGGTCTCAGGGCCTTCTGTATGCGTTTCCTCCCACGCCCTTGGTGGCCCGAACGCTTTTCAAAATTCTTCAGGACAAGGCCTTGGTCCTGCTGGTGGCTCCTAGGTGGCCGAGACAGCCTTGGTTTCCTCTCCTGTTTCAACTGGCGGTGGATCCCCCGCTGCCTCTGGGGTTGCAACCCGACCTTCTCTCTCAGGAGCAGGGTTCCCTTCTGCACCCCAATCTCAAAGCTCTCAATTTGATGGCCTGGAGGCTGCAATGGTGGCTCCCTGGGGCCTACCTCAGGAAGTTGAGGAAGTTGTCCTAGCCTCTAGGAAACAGTCCACCAGGAAAACCTATGCTCTCAAATGGAAAAGGTTTTTGGTGTGGTGTCAGCTACGTACAGAGGATCCTTTCTCCTGTACTGTGCCAGTAGTGCTTCAGTACTTACTGCACTTATCAAATCAGGGACTTAAGTCCAATTCTGTTCGGGTCCACCTCTCAGCTCTAGAAGCTCACCACTCACTGGTGGAGGGATGTTCTCTGTCAGGTCACCTCTTGGTGTCTCGCTTTCTCAGGGGCTTGCTTTTGCTCAAGCCTCCAATCCGTCCTCCAGCTCCTGAGTGGGAGTTGAATGTGGTCTTGCAGCAACTGACTCGCCCACCTTTTGAGCCGATGGCTACTTGTCCACTACGCTTCCTATCCTGGAAGACCCTCTTCCTGATAGCCCTTACCTCGGCTAGGCGAGTGAGTGAGCTTCAGGCCCTGGTCTGTGATAGGCCTTACACCAGGATTTATAGGAACAGGGTAGTCCTCAGGACTCATCCAGAGTTCCTCCCAAAGGTTGTCTCCTCTTTCCACCTCAATCAGGAGGTGGTTCTTCCAACATTCTTCTCTAGGCCTCATGCAAGCCAGGCTGAAGCAGTCCTTCATACCCTGGACTGTAGGAGGGCCTTATCCTTCTACTTTGACCGTACGCAGGGGCATAGAAGAGCTACTCAGCTTTTCGTTTCCTTTGACCCCAATAAGTTGGGGTTGGCTGTGTCCAAGCGTACCTTGTCCATCTGGGTGGCTGACTGTATCACCTGGGCTTACAAGGCGGCTGACCTTCCTTTGCAGGGTAGGGTCACGGCCCATCGTGTCAGGGCAATGGCTGCCTCAGTGGCTCATCTCCGCTCTGTGCCCTTGGTAGACATCTGCAGGGCTGCAACTTGGTCTTCAAGCCAGACTTTTGCGGCCCATTACTGTCTGGAGAGGGAGTCCCATAGGGACAGTGCTTTTGGCCAAGCAGTCCTCCGGAATCTCTTTGAGGTTTAGGCAACTCCTGCCTTCCTGCCCTCTGTTGGGCTACCGGTGGAGGTTGTGTCCTTGAAAAGCCTTTCTTTGCTGCTGAGACTAGAGGGAGTACTCTTGTTCAGCCTGGGTTCCTCGGTAGCCCAGAGCTGGGGAGTCACCCATATGTGAGGACTGACTTCCTGCTTGGTCCTGGAGAAAGAGTAGTTACTCACCTGTAACAGGTGTTCTCCAGGAGCAGCAGGAATCAGTCCTCACAACCCTCCCTCCTCCCCTTGGAGTTGCAGTTGTACATAGTTTATTTTTTCATTTTTGTGTGCTGTTCTTAGCTATGTCATTTGACTGAGGTAAGATGGCACCTTTAGGCGGGAAGGGAACCGCACATGCGTGCTTGCATTCCCAAAGGCTTTCATAGAAAGCTGGGGAAATGCTCCGCTGGGGCTTCATCGGCGCCGATGACACCCATATGTGAGGATTGATTCCTGCTGCTCCTGGAGAACACCTGTTACAAGTGAGTAACTACTCTTTTTTTAACTTAAAACTTAAATAGAACGAAAGCTTTGCTGGGAGTGGCTTGTTTCAAGATGGCGCCAGAGCTGTAACGGGCCAAAATGCCTAAACATAAAGGCAAGCAAAAGGTTCCTCCCGCAGAGCCTGTACCTGCTATTGAGGAACCCATGGATCGTTTTGTTTGGCTAACTGAGCAGCAAGTTGGGGAGATTCGAGCGGGCTCTGCTTCGTCGGCTGAGGCGTTTTCTGCGTTGCCTGCCCTTGAGGTATGTCTCTCCCCTAATATGCATGTACCTCCCCCAGCTCCGACACCTCCGACGACTCCTCTTGCACGCAGAGTTGAAGCTCTCTCCAAAGAAGTGGGAGCGGTGGTTCAAGAGCGGGGGCTTGCTTGAGGCCGAATCCAGTGAGCAACCGAGTACAGCTGAGGCTGCAGGTGTGGACAAGTTCCAGCTTCTGCAGGAGGCTGTTTCCACTCATGAAGTGAGCAGGGTTGATGGAAGGAAAGTTCCTCTATCTGCAATTACGTTGTCTGAGCCGCCCAAGCTTATTACTTTGGTACGTCCGAATGTGATCTCTTTGGAGAACATTTGGGAAGCGACTTCTCAACTTTCCAGTGTTGTAAGTCAACAGTTGGCTTTATCTACCTTTAGGGTTGAAAAGCTTGAGGTCCTTTACTCTGAAATTAAGTCGGAAATGTTGGATGTTAAAGAGAAAATGGAAACTGGGGATCAGAAACTGTTGCAGGTTTCTAAAGTAGCTGATTCCTTAGTTAAAGATAGTGTGGCCATAAGGCTGAAGCTGGAATCCTTAGAGAACTCTGCTAGAGCTTCCAATATCTGTCTACTTAATTTTCCTATAGTACCTGCAGTTGCTCCTTTGGAACTGTTCAAAAATATATTCAAGAAGCTTTGTTGGTGCCATCTGATTTAATCCCTCCAGTTGTTAAAGCGTACTTTTTGCCACTTGGTAAAAAAGAGGGAAAGATGGCAGTTGGGACGTTGGATATGGACTTTCTTGATTTATCAGCTCTTCTTCAAATGCCTAAGGAAGATGAGTTAAATGTCTCTACTGTGTTAGTGACGTTTGCTATTCCATCTGATAGGGATTGGATTCTCAAGCTATACTTTAAGAAGTGGGCCAACTTGTTCATGGTAAGAGAATTTCGATCTTCCCAGATGTGGCCAGAGAGACTCAAAAAAGGCGGAAAGGTTTTCTATTACTTCGTCCTGGGGTGACTCAGATAGGTGCTTCTTTTTTGCTTAGATTTCCTTGCAAATATATAATTGTATTTCAATCTCATAAATATATATTTCTTCAGCCTGAGGATCTCTCTTCTTTTATCAGTTCTCATATTGTTACTTCCTCTCCTCCCTGAGTGTTTCCCCATTAATATATAGAATGCTCGGTTCTCTGACCCTTCTTGTTTATTCTTTGCTGTTTCTTGTAACACCCATAATTGGGAGTTCCTGTCCCTCTTATGTTTCTTGTGCTGCTTCCTCTGTTATAGTGGACTAATGATACCCTTGAAAAAAAAGAAAATGTTTTTGTATTTGATTTCTGATTATTTTTGCTACAAGTTGTATCTTTATCTGTACAAGCATGTTGCTTGGATATAAATTGAAAAATCTGCATAAATAAATTTAAAAAAACTTAAATAGAACTTATTTACAGAACACCTATACACAGTATGCAGGTCGACGTTTCTGAGTTAGTCCAGAGGTAGTGTAGGTTATACTCGGGGCAGTTTCTCCAAATGAATTAGTTCTGCACATACCATGACAGTCATGAACCTCATTTCTAAGCCAGGGTATGTGGAGTATGATCTCAGTCTCAAATTTACTGCTAATGCTCGTTACCAAGAGGGATATCCAGTTCCTATATTTTAATTATGTAGGGTATAAGTTTGGGCCGTCAATCCTATTCTGGAAACAGTCTGTAAATAAATATGTTTTGACTTGTTTCTGGAAGGTAGTAAGGTCATTTATACTTCTTAGTTTGTCAGGGAAGGAATTCAAGAGGATTGGTGAGTAGAATGTAAAAGCTCTGTTGCATGTTGAGTGGTTGGTTTTTCTGAAATCTGTGAGGATTGCTAACGTGTTTTGTGTACGGTCTCTCCTTTGTCTGGTTTCAGATTGCATGCTTCTTAGCTAGTTTAAGTGGGTCGGAGCCAAGTTTTTTAGTATCTTGAATGTAATGATTAGGGATTTGTATTTAATTCTAAATGGGATAGGTAACCAGTGCAACTGGTGTAGAATGGGCGTAATGTGTTCTGATTTAGATACTTTCTGAATGGTACGTGCAGCTGTGTTTTGTGCTATCTGTAGGAGGTTTAAGGCTTGTTTTGGAAGTCCCTGTAAGATATTGTTGCAGAAATCAAAATGGGGGACATATCATTGCTTGTTGTATGGAGCGGAAATCATGAGCTGATAGAAAGGGTCTTTAGATTTTGAATCATCCTTATTTTATTATAAACTATCCGAGTTGTTAAATTGATATGTTTAATTTGGTTCAGGCTTTGATCTAGTAAAATTCCTAGATATCTGATCTCATTCTTGACCTTCAGTGAAGCATCTTTGACTTGTATCTGAGATGGTGGTATAAACTCCTTATTCTTGGTAACAAAAAGGACTTCAGTCTTTTTTAGGTTTTTCCTGAGGTTAACTGAGTTGAGCCACTGCAATACTTGGTTGAAGCAATTTATGATCTATTGAAAGTTAGGTTTTGATGTACTGAATGGAGTGAATATCACTATATCATTTGCATATATCCGATATTTCACTTGTGTGCTTTGAATATGTTACAGTTGGAGCTAGATGTTAAAAACAGTAATGCAGATAATGCTGAGCCTTGTAGAATTCTTTGTAGCTGACTGTAGGTTCTTGATATTGATTGACCAATTTTAACCTGTTGTGTGCATTCAGATAGGTATGATTTGAACCACTAATGTAGCCATCAATGCCAATCTGTTGAAGTCTTAATATTAGGATACCGGGTAGGGTTGCCAACTGGCTGGTTTTTATATGGCCAGGCCGGCTGCCGGCAGACTGTTAAAACCGGCACTTGAAAAGCCGTTTTTTTTGTGGCTGGTGGGCAGAACTGCCATCATAGGCAGGTTTCTGTTCTTCCGTCATATGAGGTGCTGCTATTCTGCCAAGCTGAGACTAGTCAACCGAATGAGCCAATGAGACAGCAGAGGGCGGGACTAGAGAGTAGTGGGAGCTGAGTAAGTCAGCCAAATGAGCCAATGAGACAACAGAGGGGAGGGACTAGGGAGTAGTGGAAGCTGAGTAAGTCAGCCAAAGGAACCAATGAGATAACGGAGAGAGGGACTAGTGAGTATTGGAAACTGAGTAAGTCAGCCGAAGGAGCCAAAGAGACAACAGAGGGCGGGACTAGGGAGTAGTGGAGGGAGCTTCCTGCAAAGAAAGAGCCAGCCAGTCACAGCCAGAGCCAGCCAAATGACGGTGAGTGGCTCTGAACAGTGATACTGGACTTCCCAGGGTCTTAAAAAAAGATTTTTTTATATGGGGATGTTTATGGTGGTGTTGTGCTGTGCTGCACTGCCTGAACTCTGGTCCTTGAGTCACTTAAATAAATGTCCATGTCGTCACTTATTTTTAACTTCCAACTATTCAGATGCTCACTGCTGCCAAGGACAGTTCATATCAATATATATGCTTGCAGCCAATCAATGTAATGTAACTCAAACTCTCAGAATTATATATTTTATTAAACACAAATAAGGCACACACTTATCAGAGTTTTTTTGTAACTCCTTGTCAGCATTTCAGTCTTCAGAACATGGCGCCTCGGCATCCCTGCATCATCGTGGGTCCTGGGACTGACTGGCAGGTTACTCACACCATGTAAGGGCAGCCCACCACTTTAGGTTTCATAGTTACTGCCTAAGGAGTTAACTCAGTGAATGAAATCCAAACTTTCTTATCGTCCCTCCAGTCTAGTCCTGAACCTTTGGGTATTGCTCCTCCTCCAGCAGCTTGGAGAATGAGAAACGTCATCATCTTGATGATCCTGGTATAAAGGCACCGGAACTGCCCCCTCACTCCAGTTATCTCAGTCTCCAAGCAGCTGGAGGTTGGTGAGCCCAGAGGTTCAGGGCTCACAGGAGAAACAATTGAGGAGCGTGTAGGGATAGAGAGATGGCATTGAGTTGTAGCTGAGACTTTAGTCTGGTGTGTTCACCTTTAAAAAAAAAAAATTTGTGTGAGAAGAATTAAGATCAGCAAAGACGCTGTGCTGAGATGCTGCTTCCCGCCCCCCCCCCCCCCCAATACTTTTTTCTCACTGATCAGGGCTTTACACTGGTAGTCTGCCTGCGCTCCGGCCTCCCGAACCCACTTTAATGGGTGAGGAGCCGGCAGCGGCTGAGTGACAGCGTGGGGCAGAGGAATGCCGTTGAGCTGTGGTAGAGCTTGACGGCGATCACTGAAGCAGATAGGTGCTGCTGTTCTACCAGGGCAGCTTATCCCCCGACACCAAAGCCGCGATTAAAGTTTTGCAGGAAACAAAATCTGCTGTAGAATCTATATGGATTGAAATTCCATATAAAAGGGGGAAGGCAATGGCAGTGGGGGTGTACTATCGAGCACCTGGCCAGAATGACCAAATGGATGATGAAATGCTCAAAGAAATCAAGGAAGCTAACAAAAGTTACAGCGCAGTAATAATAATGGGTGATTTCAATTACCCCGGTATCGACTGGGTCAGTGTCACGTCAGGACATGCGAGGGAGATAAAGTTCCTAGATGAAATAAATGACTGCTTCTTGGAGCAGCTGGTTCATGAACCGACCAGAGGGGAAGCCATATTAGACCTAGTCCTTAGTGGAACACCAGATCTAGTGCAAGAGATAAGGGTGTTGGGGCCACTTGGCAATAGTGATCATAGCATGATCACCTTTGATTTAATTAGTGGAGGAGGGATAGTAAGGAAATCCACAGTATCACCTTTTAACTTTTGAAAGGGAGACTATGATAAAATGAGGAAAATAGTTAAGAAAAAACTAAAAGGAGCAGTTGCAAAGGTTAAAGATGTACATCAAGCTTGGGTGTTGTTGAAAAATACTATCTTGGAAGCCCAGACCAGCTGTATTCCACGCTTTAAGAAAAGTGGAAGGAAGTCCAAAAAACTGCCAGCATGGTTTAAAGGTGAGGTCAGAGAGGCTGTTGTTGCCAAAAAAGCATCTTTCAGGAAATGGAAAAAAGAGCCAAACGACGAAACCTGGAAACAGCACAAGCACTGGCAAGTCAAATGCAAGGCATTGATAAGGCAGGCAAAGAAAGAATTTGAGAAGAAGCTTGCTGCGGAAGCAAAAACGCGAAATAAAGACCTTTTCAAGTACATTCGTAGCAAAAAACCTGTGAGAGTGTCAGTTGGTCCATTAGATGATAAAGGGGTTAAAGGAGCACTAAGAGGCGACAAGGTGATAGCGGAAAGACTGAATGAATTCTTTGCTTCGGTCTTTACTGAGGAAGATGTAGGAATGTTACCCATGACTGAAGTGGTATTTAAAGGTGCGGAAGAATTGAAGGAAATATCGATACATCGGGAAGATGTCTTACAACTATTAGATAAACTGAAGAGTAGCAAATCACCTGGGCCGGATGGTATACATCCAAGGGTGTTGAAAGAACTGAAATATGAGATTGCAGACCTGCTATTAGTAATCTGTGAACTATCATTAAAATCATCTCTAATACCTGAAGATTGGAGGATCGCCAATGTAACACCAATTTTTAAAAAGGGTTCCAGGGGTGATCCGGGAAACTACAGACCGGTGAGCCTGACGTCAGTACCAGGAAAAATGGTAGAAACCATCATAAAGAATAAAATTACTCAGCATGTAGATAGTCACAACCTAATGGGAGACAGCCAACATGGCTTTAGACAAGGAAGATCTTGTCTTACTAATCTGTTATGTTTTTTTTGAAGGAGTGAATAAACAGGTGGACAAAGGTGAGTCAGTTGATATTGTGTATCTGGACTTTCAGAAAGCCTTTGACACAAGGTCCCTCATCAGAGACTTTTGGCAAAACTAAAGAGTCATGGGATAGGAGGCAGTGTACTATTGTGGATCAGGAACTGGTTAAAAGATAGAAAGCAGAGGGTAGGGCTAAATGGCCAATTTTCCCAATGGAGAAAGGTGAATAGTGATGTACCCCAGGGATCTGTGCTGGGTCCGCTGCTTTTTGACATATTCATAAATGACCTGGAAAGTGGAATAACGAGTGAGGTTATCAAATTTGCAGATGACACAAAACTATTTAAAGTTGTTAAAACCCAAGAGGATTGTGGAAAATTGCAAGAGGATCTTGATAAATTGGAAGACTGGGCATCAAAATGGCAGATGAAATTTAATGTGGACAAGTGCAAAGTTATGCACCTAGGGAAGAACAACCCAAACTATGGTTACACGATGCAAGGTTCCACATTAGGAACCACCACCCAGGAAAAAGATTTAGGCGTCATTGTGGATACCATGTTAAAACCCTCGGCCCTGTGTGCAGCGGCGGCCAAGAGAGCAAAATAGAATGCTAGGTATGATAAGGAAAGGAATGGAAAATAAAACAAAAGATATTATAATGCCTCTATATCGTTCCATGGTGAGACCGCACCTTGAATATTGTGTGCAATTCTGGTCGCCGTATCTTAAAAAGGATATAGCGATGTTAGAAAAGGTTCAGAGAAGAGCCACCAAAATGGTAAAGGGGATGGAAGGATACTCCTATGAAGAAAGGCTAAAAAGGTTAGGGCTCTTTAACCTGGAAAAGAGACGGCTGAGGGGAGATATGATAGAAGTCTATAAATTGATGAACGGAGTGGAACGAGTAAACATAAATCGATTGTTTACGTTATCAGAATATAGAAAGACTAGGGGACATGCAATGAAGCTACAGGGTAAACTATTTAAGACTAATAAAAGAAAATATTTTTTCACTCAATGTGTAATCAAACTCTGGAATTTGTTACCGGAGGATGTAGTAAAGGCTTTTAGTGTAGCTGGGTTTAAAAAAGGTTTGGACAAGTTCTTGGAGGAAAGGTCCATAAACCATTATTGAGAAGTGACCGAAGATATCAATGCTTGACCCAGTACAAGCATTGTGGAACTTGTGTCTCTTGGGGAAACTGCTAGGTACATATGACCTAGATTGGCCACTGTTGGAAACAGAATACTGGGCTTGATGGACCTTGGTCTGACCCAGTATGGCATATCTTATGTTCTTATGAGTGTCGGGACTGAAGCACATGGTTAAATGAGTCTCCGGAAGGCTGGAAAGCATTCCCTCAGGTAAGCGGGACCAGCAATCGAGCGTAACGCAGCTAATTTAGCTTGGGGAGACTAGCGGATGCAACGGAGCAGGCCGCGCCGCGTGTCAGACGTGCGGGAAGCTCAATTGATTTTACAGGCCCTGTAACAGCGTGTACAGGCTCAGAAAAGCGGCGGTTTTCATTTTCTGCCACAGGTTTAGAGTCGGGGGATGGGAGAAAAGTTTTTCTTGGTAGTTTAAAAAAATCTTTTTACTTCTGACACAATCTATAGCTTTTTCAGGTGTTTTAACTTTGGTAGACAGAGGGGTCGTAGGGCAAAGTAATTTTTGTGTCTCACAGCATGCCTTCTAGACCACAGTGTTTAGTCTGTGGGTCTAGAAGGGGAGCAATGTCAGAGGCAGGGGTTTGCAGAGGCTGCGTTCAGGAAGCAGCCTCTATGGAGCAAGCCCTTGAAGACGGAGTAGAAGATCGTAGTATAGCTTCATTGCCCCTGCCTGAGCCGCTCTCTGCCACTATGCCACAGGAACCGGTGGTGGGGACGTCTGCCACTCTGGATTTCCCCCCCCCCCCCCTCGGGGGCAAGGGCCGGAGGGTTTGGCTGACATTTTTTCTCCAGAGTTTGTAACTCTTATACAGCAGGCGTTTGGAGCTGGTTATGGAAAGCTCGCTTCCAGTTCCATGGAAGTGGAGCTGGGGCAGAAGAGGCCGGGTACCCCAATGAGTTTGGGGAATACCGGACTGCCTACAAAGAGATCCAAGAGTGAAAAGCAGCGTCCTGAGCAGTCCGTGGCTTTGGAGGGTATTCACTCAGAAGAGCCATATCAGGACTTGGATTTTAACGATGAACTGGAAGAAGGAGAACTTACAGATCAAGAGGACCAGGCTAGGGTGGTCCGCGTGTTCAGGAGGGAGGCGTTACCGGCCCTCATATCTGAGACACTTAAAGCTCTTAATATGCCGACAGCGGGACCGGCGGAGGATGCCACCTTGGAAGACCCGTTGTTGCAGGCTTTTAGGAAAACTCAGAGAGCATTCCCGGTTCACAGAGTGGTTAAGGAGATTATTCAAGGTGAATGGGACATGCCCGAGACAGGACTTAAGGGGTCCAGAATTATGGCTCCTCTCTATCCTCTAGTGGAACAGGATCGAGAACTGTTTAAATCTCCCAAGGTAGATGCAGCTGTCTCGGCGGTGACCAAGAAGACTACCATCCCTTTGGAGGGTAGTGCAGCTCTCAAGGACGCCCAAGACAGAAAGTTGGATACGTTGTTGAAACAGGTGTTTGACATAAATGCACTATCCATCCAAGCCTCTATTTGTGGAGCTTGGGTAGCGAAAGCCTGTCTCCGCTGGTCTCAACAGATTCAAGGAGACCAGCTGGGGGAGATGACCGAAGAAGCGTCCAGAATGGAGTCGGGGACGGCTTATCTAGCTGATATTCATTATGATCTTATTTGAGGATTGTCGAAAAGTATGGCATCGGTAATAGCAGCGAGGCGATATCTTTGGTTGCGTAATTGGGTGGCCAATGGGTCCTCCAAGACAAGGCTCGGTAAGCTTCCTTTTAGGGGTAAACTTCTTTTTGGAGAAGATTTGGATAAGCTAGTGAAGGATTTAAGGGAGTCAAAAAGGGGATGCTTGCTGGAGGATAAACAAAAACAAGGGCGGTCAGTTCTTTCGTCTCGGGGGCAGCCGAGGGATTTTCAACGTTTCCGGTCCCCTAGGTTTAGTCAAGGGCAAAGAAGATGTTTTCCTATAGGAATAAGGGGTTTTGAGGTTTTAGAGGAGCGGGCAGAGGTTTTGCCGCCTTTTCAACCTCGAATCTTCGAAAATCACTATGAAGCCAAAAGGACCCAGGTGAGGCAGGTACCTGTAGGAGGTTGTTTGCGCGAGTTTTATCCTGCCTGGGTCAAGATCACATCGGATCAGTGGGTGCTGGAGGTTATATGAGAAGGGTACGCGCTAGAGTTTCAAAGGCCGGTGACCGATTCTTTCGTGCAGTCTCTGTGCAAAGCGCGCTCCAAGTGTGAAGCTGTATGGGAAACCTTAGACAACCTGTTATCCCTCAAGGCAGTGGTTCCAGTACCTCCAGACCAGTACGGATGCGGTCGGTACTCTATTTATTTCATAGTGCCGAAAAAGGAAGGGACGTTTCGGCCAATTTTGGATCTCAAAAGAGTAAATCGTTGTCTTTGAGTGTCACATTTTCGGATGGAGACCTTAAGGTCGGTCATTGTAGCCGTGTGGAAAGGAGAGTTCCTGACGTCCCTGGATTTGTCGGAGGCTTATCTGCACATCTCGATTCGTCAAGAGCATCAGATGTTTCTGAGATTTGCGGTACCGATGGGACATTCTCAGTTCCAGGCATTACCGTTTGGACTAGCGACAGCTCCGCGAACTTTCACCAAGGTGATGGTGGTGGTAGTGGCGGCGTTACGAAAGGAAGGATTGCTGGTGCATCCCTATCTGGACGATTGGTTGATCTGGGCGAAGTCCAGGGACGAGAGCGAGGCTGCCACGGCCAGGGTCATGCAATTCTTACAGGGCCTTGGATGGGTGGTCAATATGGCAAAAAGCTAATTGAAACCATTGCAAGACCTGGAGTACCTCGGGGCTCGCTTCAATACGAAGGTAGGAAAAGTGTTCCTGCCGCAGCAGTGGGCACGAGGATTGAGAAAGTTAGTCCGCAGTTTTCTGGAAAACAGGATTCCCACCACATGGCATTATCTGCAGTTGCTTGGTACCATGGCAGCAATGCTAGAGTTGGTCCAGTGGGCAAGATCCCACATGAGACCGTTGCAGAGAGCATTACTCCGACGGTGGTCGCATCAGGAGGACCAGCTAAGTCAGGTACTACCTTGTATGCCAGAAACTCGTCAGTCTCTTCAGTGGTGGTTCAGACCGGAACATCTCGGAAAGGGAATGCTGTTAGAGTTACCAGGTTGGATTCCGTTGACAACGGATGCCAGTCTGTCCGGCTGGGGTGCTCACTTCAAAGGGCAATTTGCCCAGGGACAGTGGACAGCTCAGGAGAAGATCTGGTCGATAAACAAGTTGGAGTTGCGGGCGATAATGCTGGCTCTGCGAGTCTTTCAGGTTTCGATTCAAGGGAAAGCCATTCGGGTATTTTCCGACAACGCGGTAGCCTACGTCAACCGGCAAGGGGGCACCAGCAGTGTGCAGCTGGAAGCCGAGGCCGATCAGTTGTTCAAGTGGGCCGAATTACACCTGCTGGTGTTATTGGCAGCTCATATGGCAGGAGTGGAGAATGTAGAGGCCGACTTTCTCAGTCAAGTAAGGGTGGACCCAGGAAAGTGGGTGCTCCATCCGCAGGTTTTCGAGAGTCTGGTGCGACGCTGGGGAACGCCAGTAATGGACCTCATGGCGACTTTGCAGTCAACAAAGGCAATTTGCTTCTTCAGCAGAAGAAGGGAGAGAATGTCGAAGGGCTTGGACGCTCTCATACAGTCCTGGCTACAAGATCAACTGCTATACGTGTTTCCACCTTGGGTACTAATAAGTCGAGTACTGCAACGCATAGAGGCTCACAGAGGTCACGTAATCTTAATAGCGCCGGATTGGCCAAGACGTCCTTGGTATGCGGATCTGATGAGGCTTCTGGTAGGGAAACCATGGCGTCTTCCGTGTCGGCGAGACCTGCTCTTGCAAGGTCCGCTACTAATGCCGCAGGTGGATCGGTTCTCGCTTACGGCTTGGCTCTTGAAAGGGCGAGGTTGACGACGAGAGGATACTTGGCAGCGGTGATTTCCACCTTATTGAAGGCTCAGCGGAGATCAACTTCATTAGCGTATGTTTGTATCTGGCGCATATTTGAAGCTTGGTGTGTAGATAGGAAGATTGATTCATTTAGATCGTCCGTTCCGCAGGTGCTAGCTTTCTTGCAAGACGGGTTTGAGAGAGGTTTAGCGGCCGGCATCCTTAAGGGTGCAAGCGGCGGCCTTTTCCTGTTATAGAGGTAAGATAAAAGGTGAGGCGATGGGAGGACATCCAGATGTCAAGCGCTTTTTGAGGGCGGTGTCTCTTTTGAGACCGCCATATAGGCGGCTAGTACTGACATGGGATCTTCATTTCGTACTGCAGGCCTTGGTGCGCGAACCTTTTGAACCTTTGGCTAGAGCATCGTTAAAGGACTTGACTCTCAAAGTCGTGTTTTTAGTAGCTATTTCTTCGGCACGCAGAATCTCAGAGTTACAAGCTTTATCTTGTAGGGAGCCTTTCCTGGTTTTTAGGAATTCAAAGGTGGTCCTGAGACCAGGCCCTCCTTTTTACCCAAAGTGGTGTCAGCTTTTCATTTAAACCAAGTGGTATCTTTACCTGTTTTTGGGAGGAACGGTGAAGGTACAGCAGAGGATCAATTGCATCTGTTGGATGTGTGTCGAGCTTTGAGGAGGTATTTGCGAAGGACGAAGTTTCTGCAAAACGGATAGACTGTTTGTTCTGTTTGGGGGAACACGAAAAGGCGAAGCAGCGTCGAAAGCTTCCATTGCCAGATGGCTCAAAGAGGCAATAGCTTCGGCATATCTCTTGAAAGGCAAGATGGTGCCAGAGGGTCTTAGGGCACATTCGACTAGAGCTCAAGCGACGTCGTGGGCAGAATGTAGTTTGGTACCGGCGGTTGAAATTTGTAAGGCATCTTTAAATTCCTTTGTCAGACATTATTGGCTAGATGTTCAAGCGGAAAGGGATACCTGTTTTGGATCAGCGGTGCCTCAGGCTGGTCTAGCAGATCCCTCCCATTAATTTGTTGCACTGCTCTGTTACATCCCCAAAGGTTCAGGACTAGACTGGAGGAACGATAAGGAAGGTGAAATTAGACTTACCTGTTAATTGTTGTTCCTTAAGGAACTCCAGTCTAGTCCTGTATCCCTCCCTGCGTTTTCTATGGAACCTTTGCCTGAAGCGGAATAGAGTCACAGGTAAGTTGATAGAAGAGCAGGACATGGGCAGTTGGGGATTCTTTATGGTCCAAATTCTCCAGATAGGTGGGGGAAAAGCGGGCCCACGCAGTAGTTAGTTAGCATTTAAATGGACAGGCTAAGAGGTTCAAAGAAGATATGCTATTCTTTTAATAGTTATAGTTAAGTAGGTTTAATGTTTCAAATGTATTGTTAGCTACTTAATTGTTGCTCAGGTGAGTCTGCTTTGTCAATAGATTACTGGAGTGAGGAGGCGGTTCCGATGCCTTTATACCAGGATCATCAAGACAATGACGTTTCTCAGTCTCCAAGCTGCTGGAGGAGGAGCAAAACCCAAAGGTTCAGGACTAGACTGGAGTTCCTTAAGGAACAACAATTAGCAGATAAGTCTAATTTCACCTTGAGACTGCAATGCATTACTCCAACGGCAGTCTTCATCCTGCAGTGCACTGAACATATTAGTGGTGAAAGATTGGAGTAGGTTCTTGTGTTGATTCCTTCAATATATAGGATTATTTAGTTGAAGTAGCTCTCCTATTTGGGCAATATTATTCCATTTGGTCCACCTTGGGGGTCAGGAAGTTCATAAATAAATCCACAGCACACAGTGAGGTATATTGAACTGCAACTTTACTGAAATATCATTGAGCTTTAGCATTCACAGTATTTCCCAAGAAGACACTCAAACACAGTATTCACAGTTCTGATAATAGATCTATCTAATCTCATCCTTTCACCTTTAGAGTTTCTCCCTTACAGCTGCCTACACTTGCCCTCGGTAATTTTTTGTGGGTGGGGCTGGGGTAGAGCATGTTGGGGACTGGGGGCAGGGAATGGGCGGAGCATGGTGAGCCACAGATGTTGGGTTTTTCTCGGTGAAAAAGTTGGCAACCCTAATACCGTGATTAATGGAGTCAAATGCGGAAGCTATATCTAAGAATATAAGGATGAAGGATTGCTTTAGGTTTTCTATTTCTCGTATGATTTTATCAAACAAGGATATGAGGAGTGTTTCTATACCATGGTATGGCCTGAATCCATGTTAGTGTAGGTCCAGTGGGGTGTACATATCTAAGTGATCCTGTAGTTGTCTCTGAACAATCTTTTCAATTATTTTAGATATAAATGGAAGGCTCGAGATAGGTCTGTATGAGTTAAGCCAACTTTTATCTAGTGAACTATGTTTTAAGATTGGGCAGATGGTTGCTTTTGTAGGGTCTTTGGCACATGCCCTTGAGATAAAGAGAGATTAACTATCTTTAGGATGGTGGATGCCAATTCAGCTTTTGTTTATTTAACCCAGCTTACCAGGCATGGGTCTAGGTGAGATGTTGTTGTATTGATGGGGGTAACTATCAACTGTAACTGGTCAGTATTGATGTGATAAAATGATTGCCAAGGTTTAACATTATTATTATTTGTGGGTATATCCAGTATCGAGGTAATAGTTGGCTTCTTTAGCTTATTCATACAATGATTGGAAATTTGTTGTAAATCTAAGCTGTTGTTGTAGTGGTCTTCTTGTTGGGAGTTCGAACTAGGAATTTAACAATATCAAAGATTTCTCTTGGACGATTGAGGGATTTCATGAGAATCTTTGTATAATTATCCTTCTTACGATTGGTAATAGTTTGTTGGTATACTTTGAGTGTGTTCATGTACAGGTTCATGTTGTCCGGGGATTTAGCATATCTCCATTTTCACTCTCTTTTCCAAGTTTCTCTTTAATGATCTTGGTTCTTGTGTGTACCATGGCTGTGAGTTTTTATTTCTCTTTATTGTTCTTTTTGGCAGAAGCTGCTTTATTTAGAGTGGTATTCCAGTTGTTCAGTATAGCTTCAATATCATCTACATTTGGATTAAGATGGGGTAGTGTTTCCTTTAAAAACATCTCGTTGTCAAATTGCTTAAATCGGTGTTCTATATTTTCTCTGATTTATTTATTTGCTTTATCATTTACAAAGCCATACTGTATTTAAATCTTTCTGGATTAATACCCTAGATGCACCATCTGAAAAAATCTCACTTTTTGGACTTCAATCCCACTCACTGAAGCAGTAACTAGCACTCTTTGGGATGATTCACCCTTGGCATCTCTGAAAGAGTCAAAGGTGACAACAGTGAGATATAACAATGATCCACTTATTGCAGATGTTAAGTTATACTGATGTCATCATCTCCCTTTTTTCTTTGAGCTAATGCACAACTTTCTATTTTAAATATCTTACAGATCAAGTTGCTGTGGTGACTTTGAGGGCCAGCTAGTGGGAGAGTAAACGGGGATTTTCAGCGCATGCAGCTGCTGATCCCTCTCTGGCATTGGTGGGCAGTTATTCAGCACAGCAGGCATGCTTAGTACTGAACTCCTGATATGTGTGCCCACTGGCTAAGTTTCTCTCACTGCTCAGATGTACACAGTTAAGGCGGCAGAGAGCTCCTTCAACATTCACTAGATATGTGTGTGGTGTTACCTTTTGCATTCAGGTACCCAGCCTCAAGCAATTCATATATAAACATAAATCTCTTGCAGATATGTCATATCTTGACTTAATACATTGCATCTCCAGGAACAAGCAGGAATGAGTCTTCACATATGGTATCGTCGGTACCGACGGAGCCTGCGCGGGAACGCTCCCCAGCATCCAAAAGGAAAGCTTTTGGGAGCATCCCACAGCGCCTGCGCGCTGCCTTCCCACCTTTCCCAACCGCCTCTCTCTAGTTCTTCTTTTCCGTGGAGCCAGCAGGTCGTGTTCCTGTCACCGCTGAAGAATTTCTTTATTTTCTTTTATTTCTTTGGTCGCGTGTCTGCCTTCTCCGACGCCGGACCGGTACCGCCGGTCTTTCTTTCTTCTTATTCAAAAAAAAAAAAAAAAACGACTGTTTTTTCCTCACTTCAGTGCATTTTTTCTTTTTCTTCGGCCTTAGGCCTAAGGAAATTTTTTTCCTCATGGAAAAGCCCGCGTCCGGGTTTAAAAAGTGCACGAAGTGCAGCGGCACTATTTCTGTCACCGACACCCATGAATGGTGTCTAAAATGTTTAGGTCCTGACCACTCCATCACGGATTGTGAGTCCTGTTCCATGATGTCTAAAAGAGGTCTACAGAATCAAGCAGCCAAGCTCAGTACCCTGTTTCCCTCTGATGCAGCTTCGGTGGCATCGACGTCTTCCAGGGCTTCTTCTTCCTCCCATGGATCTCAGGTAACCAAACTTAAGTCTGGCCGGTCCTCGAAGGGTAAATCTCCCTCTAAGTATCGAGATGCCTCCGGGCTTGCTCTCGAGGAATCCGCACCGGCAAAATTACCCCGGCGGGAGGCTCCGGCTTCCAAAGCTTTATCTATGGGGTCACAGGTTGACATTGATGGCACGGCCTCGACTGATCACCTGTTGCCATGTTCTGGGGTACCGGTGGTTCCCACTGGTACCGACATCCAGACATTGGTGGCGTCGATGGATCAGAATATCCTGACCATGCAGCGTGCCATCACGGCATTCATTCAAGCTGCGATGCCTTTGGTACCGCAACAAACTCCGTTGTCGGTACCGACTCCAGCACCGGTACCGATATCGGTTCCGGTGCCGGTACCGATTGCAACGACATTGGCTTCGGTGTCGACTGCAGCGGTACACTGTTCTGTGATGCCCATCGGTACCGAATCGGTCCCGATGTCGATACCACTCGGTACACGTATCGGGCTCTGCAGGAGCATCCAGACAGGCGATACTTCAATTCCTCTGAAGACTCTGATGAATCAGAGGCCTCTGTCGAAGCATCGGTAATCCTTCCTCAGGAGCCCTCTTCTCCAAAAAGGAGAATGTCTCCTCCATAGGACTTGTCTTTTCAAGACTGTTAGGCCACATGGCATCCACTGTGCATGTGGTTCCTTACGTTCGCCTTCACATGAGGGCAGCTCAATGGACTCTGTCCACCCAATGGACCCAGGCATCAGGGTGCCTGTCAGACAAAATAGCAACCTCCAGTCGCCTCTTTTGCTCTCTCCAGTGGTGGAAGTCCACTCAAAATCTGTTGCTAGGGTCCGCCTTTCAACAGGTGTTACTCCAAGCAACCCTTACAACAGATGCCTCTCCAAGAGGTTGGGGAGCTCATCTACAAGATCTCTCCACTCAAGGCATCTGGTCTTCACAGGAGACATCCCTACATATCAACCTCTTAGAGCTCAGAGCAATTTTTCTAGCTCTCAGAGTCTTCCACACCCTGCTCAGCTACAAGACAGTCCTCATCCACACGGACAACCAAGTAGCCATGTTCTATGTGAACAAGCAGGGCGAGACTGGCTCTCTGTCGCTTTGCAACGAAGCTCTGAGATTGCGGGCCTTCGCCAGAGAGCATCAAATTCATCTCATGGCAGTGTATCTTTCAGGGGTTCAAAACTCTTGGGCAGACAGACTCAATCGAGTTCTGCTTCCACACGAATGGTCCCTCCATGGGGACCAGATAGCCAAGATCTTCCGAATTTGGGGAACCCCGGACATAGACTTGTTTGCAAGTCCGTGGAATGCCAAACTTCCCCAGTTCTGTTCCAGGATTCCGTGACGGAGTTCAGGCCAGGGATGCCTTCCTCCTTCATTGGGGGCAAAACTTCCTCTATGCCTTTCCACCCGTTCCCCTAATTCCCAAGACACTGTTCAAACTTCAGAGAGACAAGGGGTCTATGATCCTCATAGCACCACACTGGCCACGCCAAGTGTGGTACCCTCTACTTCTGCATCTCTCTCAAGCTCCCTCCCTGGACTTGGGATCTGCTCCAGACCTCCTGTCCCAGGAGGAGGGAACGTTGTGGCACCCAAATCCCCAGTCTCTTCACCTCAGAGCCTGGTTGCTGAAGGCCTAGACCTTCAAGATTTGCATCTTTCGCAGCAAGTGAAGGATATCCTTCATGCTTCCAGAAAGCCTTCCACTAGACGTTCCTATGCTTTTAAATGGAAAAGGTTTACCATTTGGTGTGCAGAGAAGGGTCTTAACCCTCTTGCAATACCTCTGAATTCTTTACTAGAGTATTTGCTGCATTTATCCCATGCAGGCCTTAAAACGAATTCAGTAAGAGTCCATTTGAGTGCTATTGCAGCATCCCTTAAGCCTCTCAATGGACAGCCTATTTCCTCTCATCCTCTTATTGCAAGATTCATGAGAGGCCTTCTTTTAACTAGACCTCCCATTAGACCACCTCCAGTGGCATGGGATTTGAATTTAGTTCTTGGCCAGCTTATGAAGCCACCCTTTGAACCCTTAGCCACTACCTCCTTGAAATTCCTTTCCTGGAAGGTTATTTTTCTCATTGCAGTCACCTCAGCTCGCTGTATCAGTGAGCTGCAAGCCTTGGTGGCTAATCCTCCTTATACAAGGTTCCATCATGACAAGGTAGTCCTCAGGACTAATCCACACTTTATGCCTAAAGTGGTCTCACCTTTTCATCTGAACCAGGAGGTATATTTACCTGTCTTTTTTCCAGGACCTCATGCATCAACTGCAGAGAGGAATCTTCATACCCTGGATTGTAAGAGAGCACTTGCTTTTTACTTACAAAGGACACAGCAACATAGAAAGTCCTCTCAACTATTTGTTGCTTTTGATCCCTCTCATTTAGGACTTCCAGTCTCTAAGAGAACTCTGTCCAATTGGATTGCTCAGTGTATTTCCTTCGCCTACCAGAGTAATAACCTTTCTCTGGAGGGCCATGTCACAGCTCACAATGTGAGGGCCATGGCAGCCTCTATGGCTCATCTAAACTCTGTGTCCATCGACCAAATCTGTCGAGCGGCCACCTGGGCCTCGGTTCATACCTCTACAGCCCATTACTGCTTGGACAAGGACTCCCGCCGGGATGCCTTGTTTGGTCAGGCTGTTCTTAAACACCTGTTCCATACTGTCACCACCAGGTGGGCAGACTGCCTCCTGGCTAGCAGGTCTGCGTCTGATGGCAATGAAGTAGTTGCGCGACACGAGTGGTTGAAGGCAAAAGGATTTATTTCCCCTCCCGGGGTCGGATTATTCAGATAACACAACACAATATTCAAAATAAATAAGCCATGCTTTCTGGCAAAACATAAAGGAAAGTAGAACAACTTCTTCTTGCTTCAAAGTAAATGGTCAAAGTTAAACATTCAAATGCAGCACATAGTTTCACTATGTGCAAACCAGCAATCTTCCGTTAGTGTTTTCCTTATACACTAAGCACAGCCTTGACTAACACAGAGACGTTACTTTATCTGATAAAATCAATGTGCAGTCCATTGGGTCACCATTAAATGAACACTCACTGAGTGTGTCAATGATCATAGGCTCTTGTATGCATTCAGAATTCTCTTTATCAAAATACCTTTGCAATTTCCCCTGTAACGTGCCGTCACAGTGTCTCTCTGCAGCACTCCCTCTATGGCTGGAATAACAGCTATCGTATTCTCTTGTGTCTGGGAGAGAGGGAAGCCACCATTCAGGGTTCTTATAATCCCACTTCTTGTAGGAGGTTCTACCCCTGGAGAGCTTACTGGTTCTATCTTCAGGCTTTGATAGATAATGTTCTTCTCCCCTCCTAACACCAGGTTTCAGCCTACGGGGTTTTCTTTGAGGCTTAGGAACTTCTAGGATATCATCCTCAGACATGCACACATCTTCGGGGAAATACCTTTCTCTCTCTGGAGGTGTTAAATGCTCTCTGTTCAGCTCTGTGCTTAAATCCCTCGGCTGGGTATTAAAGCCCTGCCCCCACCTAGGATTTCCTACACGAGGCTTCTCAGCATTAACCCTGTAGGTATTTCTATTATCCACAAACTTTAGCTTCCCACCAGAATCATTCTTCAGGCTACAGCTCTCAGATACATACTGTTTGTCTTTAGGCGTCCAATCACTCCGGTTGGAACGTTGCCTCTGAGCTCCAAAGGTTTTGCAATCAGCAGAACATTCACACCTGTTCTCTGCCCTCACTAGCTGTTTCCTCCTGTAGGACTCTGGGTAGTTTCTGCAGTGAACTCTTCCTGGTTCTGCCTCTGACTCACGTCCTGGGTCAGAGTCTGAAACTCCTCCTTCCTCCTCTAGGTCAGCTGGTTCAGGTAAGACAGCCTGTTCTCCTCGCTCAGTCAGTTCTCTCAGTTCTAACTCTGTATTTCCTGAATAGCTCTTATAGTGGCTATAAGCTCTTCCACTTTCCAGGTGCAAGCTATTAGGAACTGGGGAATGTTTCTCAGCTGAGCGTGTTTTCAAACCTCGTGGCTGAGTTTGTTTTTGTCGTCTCTGACAACAGCTGCTCACATGGCCTGCCTGCCTGTCAGTTTCAGGACTAGAATGCAGTGAATCCTGTGTTTTTAAGGTAGAGAATGGAACTTCCTCATCACAATACCTAATTCATCTCCTACCCCCCACCCCTGGTTGGATGCCCGAGATCCATGGGGGTGAGGTGGAGCCCTTTCCAGGGACTCACAACCTTTGGGATCTCCCTGGCATCTCTAGCTGGGGAGTCCCCATATGTGAAGACTCATTCCTGCTTGTTCCTGGAGATAGCACAGTTACTTACCTGAAACAGGTGATCTCTGGGAACAGCAGGAATAAGTCTTCACAACCCACCCACCTCCCCTAGGAGTTGTATCTCTCTTTCTATCTTTCCTTCCTCACTCTCTCTTTGTCTCAGCTTTAAAACTCGAACTGGAGAGAGGCGGTTTGGAAAGGCGGGAAGGCAGCGCTCAGGCGCTGTGGGATGCTCCCAAAAGCTTTCCTTTTGGACGCTGGGGAGCGTTCCCGCGCAGGCTCCGTCGGTACCGACGATACCATAAGAACATAAGATATGCCATACTGGGTCAGACCAAGATCCATCAAGCCCAGTATTCTGTTTCCAACAGTGGCCAATCTAGGTCATATGTACCTAGCAGTTTCCCCAAGAGACACAAGTTCCACAATGCTTGTACTGGGTCAAGCATTGATATCTTCGGTCACTTCTTAATAATGGTTTATGGACCTTTCCTCCAGGAACTTGTCCAAACCTTTTTTAAACCCAGCTACACTAACAGCCTTTACTACATCCTCCGGTAACAAATTCCAGAGTTTGATTACACGTTGAGTGAAAAAATATTTTCTTTTATTAGTCTTAAATAGTTTACCCTGTAGCTTCATTGCATGTCCCCTAGTCTTTCTATATTCTGATAACGTAAACAATCGATCTATGTTTACCCATTCCACTCCGTTCATTAATTTATAGACTTCTATCATATCTCCCCTCAGCCGTCTCTTTTCCAGGTTAAAGAGCCCTAACCTTTTTAGCCTTTCTTCATAGGAGAATCCTTCCATCCCCTTTACCATTTTGGTGGCTCTTCTCTGAACCTTTTCTAAAATCGCTATATCCTTTTTAAGATACGGCGACCAGAATTGCACACAATATTCAAGGTGCGGTCTCACCATGGAACAATATAGAGGCATTATAATATCTTTTGTTTTATTTTCCATTCCTTTCCTTATCATACCTAGCATTCTATTTGCTCTCTTGGCCGCCGCTGCACACTGGGCTGAGGGTTTTAACATGGTATCCACAATGACGCCTAAATCTTTTTCCTGGGTGGTGGTTCCTAATATGGAACCTTGCATCGTGTAACCATAGTTTGGGTTGTTCTTCCCTAGGTGCATAACCTTGCACTTGTCCACATTAAATTTCATCTGCCATTTTGATGCCCAGTCTTCCAATTTATCAAGATCCTCTTGCAATTTTTCACAATCCTCTTGGGTTTTAACAACTTTAAATAGTTTTGTGTCATCTGCAAATTTGATAACTTCACTCGTTATTCCACTTTCCAGGTGATTTATGAATATGTCAAAAAGCAGCGGACCCAGAAGAGATCCCTGGGGTACACCACTATTCATCTTTCTCCATTGGGAAAATTGGCCATTTAGCCCTACCCTCTGCTTTCTATCTTTTAACCAGTTCCTGATCCACAGTAGTACACTGCCTCCTATCCCATGACTCTTTAGTTTTGCCAAAAGTCTCTGATGAGGGACCTTGTCAAAGGCTTTCTAAAAGTCCAGATACACAATATCAACCGACTCACCTTTGTCCACCTGTTTATTCACTCCTTCAAAAAAACATAACAGATTAGTAAGACAAGATCTTCCTTGTCTAAAGCCATGTTGGCTGTCTCCCATTAGGTTGTGACTATCTACATGCTGAGTAATTTTATTCTTTATGATGGTTTCTACCATTTTTCCTGGTACTGACGTCAGGCTCACCGGTCTGTAGTTTCCCGGATCACCCCTGGAGCCCTTTTTAAAAATTGGTGTTACATTGGCGATCCTCCAATCTTCAGGTATTAGAGATGATTTTAATGATAGTTCACAGATTACTGATAGCAGGTCTGCCATCTCATATTTCAGTTCTTTCAACACCCTTGGATGTATACCATCCGGCCCAGGTGATTTGCTACTCTTCGGTTTATCTAATAGTTGTAATACATCTTCCCGATGTATCGATATTTCCTTCAATTCTTCCGCACCTTTAAATACCACTTCAGTCATGGGTAACATTCCTACATCTTCCTCAGTAAAGACCGAAGCAAAGAATTCATTCAGTCTCTCCGCTATCGCCTTGTTGCCTCTTAGTGCTCCTTTAACCCCTTTATCATCTAATGGACCAACTGACTCTCTCACAGGTTTTTTGCTACGAATGTACTTGAAAAGGTCTTTATTTTGCGTTTTTGCTTCCGCAGCAAGCTTCTTCTCAAATTCTCTCTTTGCCTGCCTTATCAATGCCTTGCATTTGACTTGCCAGTGCTTGTGCTGTTTCCAGGTTTCGTCGTTTGGCTCTTTTTTCCATTTCCTGAAAGATGCTTTTTTGGCAACAACAGCCTCTCTGACCTCACTTTTAAACCATGCTGGCAGTTTTTTGGACTTCCTTCCGCTTTTCTTAAAGCGTGGAATACAGCTGGTCTGGGCTTCCAAGATAGTATTTTTCAACAACACCCAAGCTTGATGTACTTCTTTAACCTTTGCAACTGCTCCTTTTAGTTTTTTCTTAACTGTTTTCCTCATTTTATCATAGTCTCCCTTTTGAAAGTTAAAAGGTAGTACTGTGGATTTCCTTACTATCCCTCCTCCACTAATTAAATCAAAGGCGATCATGCTATGATCACTATTGCCAAGTGGCCCCAACACCCTTATCTCTTGCACTAGATCTGGTGTTCCACTAAGGACTAGGTCTAATATGGCTTCCCCTCTGGTCGGTTCATGAACCAGCTGCTCCAAGAAGCAGTCATTTATTTCATCTAGGAACTTTATCTCCTTAGCATGTCCTGACGTGACACTGACCCAGTCGATACTGGGGTAATTGAAATCACCCATTATTATTACTGCGCTGTAACTTTTGTTAGCTTCCTTGATTTCTTTGAGCATTTCATCATCCATTTGGTCATTCTGGCCAGGTGCTCGATAGTACACCCCCACTGCCATTGCCTTCCCCCTTTTATATGGAATTTCAGTCCATATAGATTCTACCATATGTGAAGACTTATTCCTGCTGTTCCCAGAGATCACCTGTTACAGGTAAGTAACTGTGCTTTCTTGCATCAGTGTTTTTCTGATACACCTTGTATCACACAGGGCTCAAGTAGCTTGCTGGCTATTGGCAGAGATGTCTTCGGTCTCTGACATCAGGTGCTGCTCTGGGCTGCTATCCATGTATTGGTGTGGTTCTCCAATGCAGTTTAGCTTTCTATGGGTCTTCACCATCCCTTTTTGCTTTCATACACAGCTTCTTCACTATCTTTACAGCAGATTCAGCTTTGCCATTAGCTTATGGGTGCTTTGATGATGTAGCAATATGTTCAAACCTCAACTCGGCAGAAAACATTTTACATTGCATGCAAGCAAACTGAAGGCCATTTTCTGAGATCACTTGATCAGATTGACCATAGAATGCAAACTGTACTTTGCAACACTTGACTTTGGCTTCAGCAGACATATCTGGGAGCAGTTCAATTTCTCAGAAGTCTGAACAGTGATCCAGTATCAACAGGAACGTTTTCCAGCAAAATTAAATAAATCCATGCTGATAATCTGCCAAGGTCACACCGATATGTCATGTGACATCATCATTTCCTTCTGCTGCTCTCATCCATAGTCATTGCAGATAGAACAATTGCTCACAAAGTATTTGATCTTGCCTTGCATGTTAGGCCAATAAAGTGTATCATGGGCCAGCCGGTAGCAGATTTCATCACCAATATGGCTTGGATGTATATGTTAGCAACTCTGGTTGCAGTGATTTGGTTATAATAATCCTGGACCCTTTGTATAGGATGCCATTTTATATGCTGATTGTGTCCTTGAATGACCAGCAGTCCTTAATTTCAGTTGATGTTTCCTCTTTCAAGTCTGGCCATTGAGTCAGAACTACAGACTTCAGTAGTTGTAAGATATCATCTCCTGTGTTGTGCTGTATGATCTATTGCAGCCTCCAGTTTGTGACATTCAGATAATCTGCCTGGTTGATTTGTGCAATGCCAGTTTGATGTCTATTCAAAATATTTTCAAAACTAAAAGTCTGGCATTTAAAAGCTAATATCAATTGTGGAAAATTCAAGATTGCTTCACAGGGAACAAATGCTTGATCAAGGTAGAAAATTGCTTGGTGCAGTGAGAAATGAGGAATATCCCGGTTGCTGCCTGCATGGTGGGATGGCCTCTCCTGGGGGATAGTGGTGCACAGTTGAGCTTGTCTTATCAGCAAGTTAGTGCTGCTCCCCTGCCCAGCAGAAGATGCAAAATGTTACCTAGCTTTCCCCTCTTTGCTCCCCCAACCAAAAGAATGTTAGCTTCCTGTGCTGAATAGGGCTACCTTATACTGCAAAATTGACCCTTACAATATGGGAAGCCAACATTGTGTTAACCTGCACTCGTCATAATCCTTTTCCCCCTCCTGCTGCAGTACTTAAGAACGTAAGAAATGCCAAGGTCCATCAAGCCCAGTATTCTGTTTCCAACAGTGGACAATCCAGGTCACAAGTACCTGGCAGGTTCCCAAAAAGGCACACAAGTTCCACAATACTCATCCCAGGGTAAGCAGTGGATTTCCCGGGTCCTCTTTAATAATGGTTTCCTCATCATCCCTCCAGTCCATTACCAGAATTCTGGTTTGTGCACTTCTTCCAGCAGCTTGGAGACTGAGCACGTCATCCTTTTGATGACCTTCACATATATAAACTGCTGGTACCTCCCACCAGCTCCAGTATGCTCAGACTGCAAGCAGCTAGAGGTAGCAGTGAGCCTGAATTCTGGGCTCACTGGAGAGACAACTAAGGAGAGTTAGGTTTTTGGGTTTTATTTTGGGTTTATTCCTTTGGTTCTTTTGCTTTTTTCTAGTCCGTGTTTAGGGCTCATTTTAATTGAAATCTGTCCACCTGTACCACCAGGGGCGGGTGAACAGCTCAGAGGCTCCTCTTGCTCTCCCTCCCTTTCTCTCCTTGCTCACAGAAGCGTCGGAGAGGCAGCAGGCTCCTGTACAGTTATTAGCTTCCAAACCTGAGCAGTGGGTGAGGAGCGGGAGCCAGGAGTTACAAGGCAGGAGCGTCCGGCAGTGGAGAGGGGAGCCTCAAACAGAGCGCCAGGCCTGTCCCATCGCCAAAGCCCTTCTGTGCGGCTGAGCATGTGGTCGGTGGAGCAGTGCAGCATTCTTGGTTTTGGCCAGAGGAGGGAAGGCAGCAAGCTGTCTCAGCCCTGTCGCTTAAGCCCTCGAGGTCAGCTGAGCGCAGGAGCGGCAACGCTTGTCAGTCCCTGGTTTCTGCTTCCAGACATGCTGCAGGCTGAACCACGTGGTAGGTGCGGCCTAGTGAGCGTGCATCTGGGGCTCCAGCAGACGTACAAGAGCTGGTAAGGAGCAGGGAGTGCCTTTCGTGCCCTTTTTTCTTTCATAGATTTCTGAGGGGGCCTCTCCCTCGCTCAGGGCTCAGACCAGGGAGCCTTAGTTCGGAGGGGGGGGGTCCTTACCTTGGCCACCCCCTGTTTCCGAGTAAAAAAAAAACGGGGGGGAATTTAAAGAGGAGTTTTGTTTTGGTTTGTTTTAATCTGTGTTCTCTTGGTGCCTTGGCTGGCGGAGGGGGGTCCTTTTCCCTGGCATCTAAGTCCCCGGGGATTCCTAGTGCGGGATTCCTGAGCGGGATTCCTAGTGCGGGATTCCTGAGCAGGACATTATGCCAGGGCGCCCTCAGTGCCTGGTCTGTGGCATCCATAGGGGGACAGGAGGCAGCATCAGTGGAGCAGGAATTGCAAGCCATTGGCGATCCGGAAAGGGGTTCCTCCCTGTCCCAGGTGTTAGGAAGCTCTCCAGACCTGCAGAGGGGAGCACTGGGCTCTCATTTGCCCCTGCCAGAAGTGCAGACCGATCCCCCAACCCCCACCTAAGCCCTCCACCTCGCAGGAGCGGGTCATGGGGGGTGGGCTGGGGAAGCTTTTCCCCAGAGTTCATCCTGCTCTTGCATAAGGTGTATTCTCCAGGACCAAGCAGGAAGGTAGTCCTCACATATGGGTGACGTCGGCGCCGACGGAGCCCCCATGCGGAGCATTTCCGCAGCTTTCAAAGAAAGCCTTTGGGAATGCAGCGCGCATGCGCGGTCCCCTTCCCGCCCAAGGGTGCCATCTTGCTCAGTCTTACCTTTTCCGCGGAGCCCAACAGATGTGAGTTCGTGTCACCCGAGAAAAGTAGATTTTTTAGGCTATTTTGGCTTTTTCTGTTCCGGTTCGATACCGGTTCCCTTTCCCGCCTGGGCTCGGTACACCGGTATCGAGTCCGGAGTTTTGATTTTTGGTTTTTGTCCTTCGTGACTAGCGTTCGCGCTCTTTTTGTGTTTTCACTGGCAGCCCGGTCTTTTGACCTTGCAGGGGCCCTTTTTCCCCCGATGGCTGCCAGCTGGTTCAAAAAGTGTGATCGGTGCAAGAAACTTATGTCTCTCACCGACACACATGACTGCTGCCTCCGTTGCCTCGGGCCCGACCATGAACTGCTGGCCTGTGGCCCATGTGGCAAAATGTCATCGAAGGCGCTTCGGAGCCGTCAGCATCAACGTGAGAGAATTTTCTCTGACTCTGCGTCCCGCCGGGCCCGGACTTTGTCAGAGGCCTCGACATCTCGGGAGTCTGACTCCGAGCGCCTTTGGGGCTCCTCTGAGAGGGAGTCTCCCACCCGGGAGCACAGAAGGAAGAAGAAGCTCGCGAGTGCGGTGTCGGTGGAGGCTCCTGGATCCTCGAGAGCCAGGTCGCGTAGCCATGACCGCCACCCCGGGCTCTCGGAGTCAGAGAGGCTGTTCAAGTTACCTCGTGTGGAGCTGGAGTCCCCAAGTCACGTAAGTGCAGTTATCCTCGTGGACTCTCCTCTGGGGGAGCCGACGTCGGGCCTGACGCCATCGGGGCCTGAGTCAGGGGCTGCTGAGTCTCCTGAGCTTGGACTCAGGTTGACGGCCTTGGAGAGCAGCTTGGCTGCCTTCATGGAACAGCAGCGGGTGCTGATCGCCGGTTTGACCGGTGCATCTGCCCCGACCACCGGGACCTCAACGTCCAAGTCAACCCCGGAGACCGAGCCGATCCTCGAGTCAATGAAGTCTCGAGTCGATCCTCGGTCAAGGTCCCCCTCGACCTCCAATGTGGGGCCGAGGTCGTCGACGCCAATACTCTCGGCATCGGTGCGGGTGGCACCGAGGCCCACACGACCGGAGCCGCTCGATTCCTTCTCGGAGGAGTTGGCGTGGGAGACGGAGGACGAGGAGTCCCTGGACACCTTCCGGACCTGGTGTGTTCCTTTGGACACACCGGAGTCCGAGCCTCGGAGACGGAAACCCCCCCCCCCAGAGGATACCCGGTTCTCGGACTTCGTGAGGAACATGGCCAAAGCCTTGGCCTTCCCTGCGGACGCTGAGGAGCCTCGAGCTGAAGAGCTCGATGCCCTCCAGTATGACTTTCCTTCGAAGGAAGCCTTTACTGTACCGGTTCCTCTGATGCTGGAATGGCTGCTCTTCCGTATGTGGGAGGCACAAGCCTCGGCGCCGGTTCTGAGCAAACGGGTTGATTCCATTTATCGAGTCCGTAAGAGCCCTGGGTTCCAAAAGGTGCAGCTACCGCAGAACTCCATGGTTGTGGAATCGGCCATGCACTGCCTGAAGAGTCAGAAGATGCACTCCTTGGTGCCCCCCAGTTGGGAGGCCCAGAACCTGGATGCCCTCGATAGAAAGTGCTTCCAGGGCTCTATGCTCTCTTGCCGTGTCCAGACTTACCAGCTGTACATGGGCATGTACCTACGAGACCTGGCAAAGGAGATTGCCGGGTTCTCAGCTGGCCTCTCCGAGGAACCTTTGCAGAGGTTCAAGGCTTTGACCACAGGGATCCAAGAGTGCTCGAAGTTTATCTCTCGAGCAGCCAATGATGGCTTCGAGGCTTCGGCCCGGGTAGCCGTGGCTGGCGTCGGTGCACGCCATCAGGCCTGGCTGCAGTCATCAGACCTGGAGCCATGGGTGCAGGACAAGTTGGTCAATGTCCCCTGCCGAGGTGAAAACTTTTTGGTAAGCCAATGACTGAAAAGGCTGCGGAAATTGAGACTGAGACTCTCACCAGGACAAGGCTGTCCAGGAAGACTTCTGCCCCTTCTCAGAAAAAGAAGGGCTCGGGAAAGAAGCCCTTTTTCCCGAGGAAGGGTGCTGCCTACAAATCCTACCCTTAATATCAGGCCTCTCCAGCTCCCCAACAGGGTCAGCATGCCAAGGGGCAGGGACATGGGCCCCGTAGGCAGAAGACCCCCAAGCCGCCAGCTCCAGCTCCTGCACAGCAGGGAGCGGGGTTTTGACTCCCACAGTATAGCCTCTTCTCCACAGCTGGCTCCACTCAGCACAGGAAGTCGGCTGACCCTGTATGCCTACAGGTGGCCAGCCATCACAGGGGATACCTGGGTCCTCAGCATAGTCCAGAAGGGCTACATGCTCCACTTCCACCAGATACCCCCTCCTACTTTCCAGGGGAGCCTCCAAGACTCCCTCTGCACATAAACCTCCTCCTTCAGGAGTTGGCAAGTCTTTTAAAGGAACAGGCAGTGGAACCGGTGCCTCACCACCTGGAAGGGCAAGGCTTCTACTGCAGGTACTTCCTGGTACCAAAAAGGACAGGAGGCCTCCAGCCTATCCTAGACTTGCGAAACCTAAACAAGTTTCTGGAGAGGGAATGGTTCAAGATGCTTACCCTTGGGATACTGCTGCCCTACCTCCAGCAGGAAGACTGGCTATGCTCCTTAGACCTAAAGGATGCTTATACTCACATCCTCATTCATCCAGACCACCGACAATATCTCAGATTTGTGGTGGGAGGAAACCATTTTCAGTACAGAGTACTTCCCTTTGGCCTAATTTCCGCCCCCAGAGTTTTCACCAAATGCCTGGCGGGTGGTGGCGGCCTATCTCAGGAATCAGAGAATTTTTGTCTTCCCATACCTGGACGACTGGCTCATCAGGGACCAGTCTCTCCAGGAGGCCAGGCAAGCCACTCTTCGCACTCTCTTCTTCAGCATCTGGGCTTTGTCATAAACTACGCAAAGTCCACTTTGCTCCCTTTACAGAACCTAGAGTTTATAGGGGCAAGATTAGACACCCTGCAGGCAAGAGCTTACTTGCCCGAGGACAGGGCCCACAGACTGATGGACTTGGCCAACCAGTTCCACAGCACTTCTCAGGTCTCTGCCAGGCACATCCTGCGGCTCCTGGGCCACATGGCATCCACAGTACATGTGAAGCCGAATATCTGTCTGCACATGCGGACTGCTTAGTGGTGCCTCAGAGCTCAGTGGGCGCAGGCCACAGGCAGCCTCCAAGACAGAGTAAAGATGTCCAAACTACTTTTGGACTCCTTTCAGTGGTGGCTACATCTCCCAAACCTTCTCAGGGGGGTACCTTTTCAGGCCCCAGCACACACAAGGGTGCTGACGACCGTTGCTTCCTTAAAGGGCTGGGGTGCACATTGCCAGGGCACGTGCACTCAAGGCCTCTGGTCTCCTCGGGAGGCCACACAGCAGATCAATCTTTTGGAGCTGCGAGCAATCTGCTTGGCTCTACAGACTTTTTCTCATGCCCTCTCTCACCAGTCTGTCTTAGTTCAGACAGACAATCAGGTAGCAATGTTCTATGTGAACAAGCAAGGGGGCACAGGGTCCAGGCTCCTATGTCAGAAGGTGCAGGCCCTTTGCTCCTTTGCAGTCAAACAAGGCATGTTTCTGAAAGCAGTTTATCTACCTGGTCAGGAGAACTTCTTAGCAGACAAGCTAAGCAGGATTCTCCAGCCCCACGAATGGCAGTTGAATCCATTGGTAGTCCAGCAGATCTTTCTACGATGGGGACTTCCATCCATTGATCTCTTTGCAAGTCCACGGAACCGTCAGCTGCCCAGGTTTTGCTCCAGACAGCCGCATCCCCTGAGAATGGCAGCAGATGCTTTTCTGATCTCTTGGTCTACGGGCCTCCTGTATGCGTTTCCTCCCACACCCCTGGTGGCCCGAACTCTGTTCAAGATTCTCCGGGACAAGGCCTCGGTGTTTCTGGTAGCCCCCAGATGGCCGAGGCAGCCGTGGTTTCCACTTCTACTACAGTTGGTGATGGAAACTCCTTTTCCCTCTGGGGTTGCAACACGATCTCCTGTCTCAAGATCAGGGTTCCCTTCTGCACCCCAATCTCAGGTCCCTCAATCTGATGGCCTGGCTGCTGAAAGGATAGTGCTGGCTCCCTTGCTTCTACCTAAGGAGGTTGAAGAGGTGGTTTTGGCCTCTAGGAGGCAGTCCACCAGAAAGTCCTATGCCCTCAAGTGGCATAGGTTCACAATATGGTGTGCTCAGCACAATGAAGATCCTTTCTCCTGCCCTGTGCCAGTAGTACTGCAGTATCTACTTCACCTGTCAGACCTAGGCCTTAAGTCTAACTCTGTTTGGGTCCACCTCAGTGCTCTATCAGCATGCCACTCACTGGTGGAGGGACAGTCTCTGTTGGTTCACCCCTTGGTGTCCCACTTCCTCAGAGGTCTGCTTCTTCTCAAGCCTCCGGTTGGTCCACCGGCGACTGAGTGGAATTTGAACGTGGTCTTGCAGCAACTTACTCGCCCACCGTTTGAGCCGATGGCTACTTGCTATTTGCGCTTCCTTTCTTGGAAAGCGCTCTTCCTGGTAGCTCTTACCTCGGCCAGACGTGTGAGTGAACTACAAGCTCTGGTTTCTGATAGACCGTACACACGGTTCTATAGAAACAGGGTGGTCTTACGGACCCACCCGAAGTTCCTTCCAAAAGTCGTCTCCTCTTTCCATCTCAACCAGGAGGTGGTTCTTTCGACCTTCTTTCCCAGGCTGCATACTAGCCGGGCTGAAACAGTCTTGCATACCCTGGACTGTAAGAGGGCGTTGTCTTTTTACATAGAACGTACGCGGGGACATCGAAGGGCTACTCAGCTCTTCGTCTCCTTTGACCCTATTAAACTGGGGTTACCTGTCTCCAAGCGTACATTGTCCACTTGGGTAGCAAATTGTATCGCCTGGGCATACAAGGCAGCCGATCTCCCCTTGCAGGGTCAAGTCACGGCCCACCGTGTCTGGGCGAAAGCCGCGTCAGTAGCTCATCTCTGCTCTGTTCCATTGGCAGACATCTGCCGGGCCGTTACCTGGTCTTCAAGCCAGACCTTTGCAACCCACTACTGCTTCGAGAGAGAGTCCCAAAGGGACAGTGCTTTCGGATAGGCGATACTCCGTAATCTCTTTGAGGTTTAGGCAACTCCTACCCTCCGGCCCTTGTGTTGGGCTATCATACGGGGGCGTTCTCAGAGGATATTCTTATCATGGATGCTGAGGCTCTTGAAAGGGAGCCATTTTTCAGCTTTGGGTTCCCGGTAGCCTAGAGCTGGGGAGTCCCATATGTGAGGACTGACTTCCTGCTTGATCCTGGAGAAAGAGTAGTTACTCACCTGTAACAGGTGTTCTCCAGGAGCAGCAGGAATCAGTCCTCACGACCCTCCCTCCTCCCCTGGAGTTGCAGTCATATCATTCATTTTGATTTTTTGCTGTCTTTTAGCTATGTCATCAGACTGAGCAAGATGGCACCCTTGGGCGGGAAGGGGACCGCGCATGCTGGGGAAATTCTCCGCACGGGGGCTTTGTCGGTGCCGACGTCACCCATATGTGAGGACTGATTCCTGCTGCACCTGGAGAACACCTGTTACAGGTGAGTAACTACTCTTTGCCTGCATCAACAAGGGTCCATCACGGCCTATATGGGAGAGGTCCATGCACCTGTTTCCAACAGTGGCCAATCTAGGTCATACGTACCTAGCAGTTTCCCCAAAAGACACAGGTTCCGCAATGCTTGTACTGGGTCAAGCATTGATATCCTGGGTCCCTTCTTAATAATGGTTTATGGACCTTTCCTCCAGGAACTTGTCCAAACCTTTTTAAAACCCAGCTACACTAACATCCTTTACTACATCCTCTGGTAACAAATTCCAGAGTTTGATTACTTGTTGAGTGAAGAAATATTTTCTTTTATTAGTCTTAAATAGTTTACCCTGTAGCTTCATTGCATGTCCCCTAGTCTTTCTATATTCTGATAACGTAAACAGTCGACCTATGTTTACCCGTTCCACTCCGTTCATTAATTTATAGACTTCTATCATATCTCCCCTCAGCCGTCTCTTTTCCAGGTTAAAGAGCCCTAACCTTTTTAGCCTTTCTTAATAGGAGTATCCTTCCATCCCCTTTACCATTTTGGTGGCTCTTCTCTGAACCTTTTCTAATAACGCTATATCCTTTTTAAGATATGGCGACCAGAATTGCACACAATATTCAAGGTGCGGGCTCACCATGGAACGATATAGAGGCATTATAATATCTTTTGTTTTATTTTCCATTCCTTTCCTTATCATACCTAGCATTCTATTTGCTCTCTTGGCCGCCGCTGCACACTGGGCCGAGGGTTTTAACATGTTATCCACAATGACGCCTAAATCTTTTTCCTGGGTGGTGGTTCCTAATGTGGAACCTTGCATCGTGTAACCATAGTTTGGGTTGTTCTTCCCTAGGTGCATAACTTTGCACTTGTCCACATTAAATTTCATCTGCCATTTTGATGCCCAGTCTTCCAATTTATCAAGATCCTCTTGCAATTTTCCACAATCCTCTTGGGTTTTAACAATTTTAAATAGTTTTGTGTCATCTGCAAATTTGATAACCTCACTCGTTATTCCCCTTTCCAGGTCATTTATGAATATGTCAAAAAGCAGCTGACCCAGCACAGATCCCTGGGGTACACCACTATTCACCTTTCTCCATTGGGAAAACTGGCCATTTAGCCCTACCCTCTGCTTTCTATCTCTTAACCAGTTCCTGAGCCACAATAGTACACTGCCTCCTAGCCCATGACTCTTTAGTTTTGCCAAAAGTCTCTGATGAGGTACCTTGTCAAAGGCTTTCTTAAAGTCCAGATGCACTCACATTTGTCCACCTGTTTATTCAGACCTTCAAAAAAACATAGCAGATTAGAAACACTTCCTTGTCTAAAGCCATGTTGGCTGTCTCCCATTAGGCCATGACTATCTATATGCTGATTAATTTTATTCTTTATGATGGTTTCAACCATTTTTCCCGGTACTGACATCAGGCTCACCGGTCTGTAGTTTCCCGGATCACCCCTGGAACCCTTTTTAAAAATTGGCGTTGCATTGGCGATCCTCCAATCTTCAGGTATTACAGATGATTTTAATGAAAATTCACAGATTACTAATAGCAGGTCTGCAATCTAATATTTCAGTTCTTTCAACACTCTTGGATGTATACCATCCGGCCCAGGTGATTTGCTACTCTTCAGTTTATCTAATAGTTGTAATACATCTTCCCGATGTATCGATATTTCCTTCAATTCTTCCGCACCTTTAAATACCACTTTAGTCATGGGTAACACCCCTACATCTTCCTCAGTAAAGACCGAAGCAACGAATTCATTCAGTCTCTCCGCTATCGCCTTGTCGCCTCTTAGTGCCCCTTTAACTCCTCTATCATCTAATGGATCAACTGACTCTCACAGGTTTTTTGCTACGAATGTACTTGAAAAAGTCTTTATTTTGCGTTTTTGCTTCCGCAGAAAGCTTCTTCTCAAATTCTCCCTCTGCCTGCCTTATCAATGCCTTGCATTTGACTTGCCATTGCTTGTGCTGTTTCCAGGTTTTGTTGTTTGGCTCTTTTTTCCATTTCCTGAAAGATGCTTTTTTGGCAACAACAGCCTCTCTGACCTCACCTTTAAACATGCTGGCAGTTTTTTGGACTTCCTTCCACTTGTCTTAAAGCATGGAATACAGCTGGTCTGGGCTTCCAAGATAGTATTTTTGAACAACACCCAAGCTTGATGTAAGTCTTTAACCTTTGCAACTGCTCCTTTTAGTTTTTTTCTTAACTATTTTCCTCATTTTATCATAGTCTCCCTTTCGAAAGTTAAAAGGTAGTACTGTGGATTTCCTTACTATCCCTCCTCCAGTATGATCACTATTGCCAAGTAGCCCCAACACCCTTATCTCTTGCACTAGATCTGGTGTTCCATTAAGGACTAGGTCTAATATGGCTTCTCCTCTGGTCTGTTCATGAACCAAGTGCTACAAGAAGCAGTCATTTATTTCATCTAGAAACTTTATCTCCCTAGCATGTCCTGCCGTGACACTGACCCAGTCGATACAGTGGTAATTGAAATCACCCATTATTATTACTGCGCTGTAACATTTGCTAGCTTCCTTGATTTCTTTGAGCATTTCATCATCCATTTGTTCATTCTGGCCAGGCGGTCGATAGTACACCCCCACTGCCATTGCCTTCCCCTTTTTACATGGAATTTCAATCCATAGAGATTCTACAGCAAATTTTGTTTCCTGCAAAACTTTAATCTTTTCTGACTCAATGCCCTCTCTAACATAGAGCGCAACCCCTCCACCAATTTTACCAGCTCTATCATTATGATATAGTTTGTACCCAGGTATCACGGTGTCCCACTGGTTGTCCTCCTTCCACCATGTCTCTGATATTCCAATCATATCTAACCTCTCATTTAGTGCTATATATTCTAACTCTCCCATCTTATTTTTTAGACTTCTAGCATTTGCATACAAGCATTTTAGAGACTGTATTTTATTCATACTAATTTGGCTATTGGTAGACATGGGTAATTTGTGATCTTTAAGCTCTGTCTGCTCCATACTCGAGGGCATTTGGGCTACTTGACTCTTTTTTGGAACCTCTCTGCTTTTGGTAGTATCCTTCAAGGATACATTCTTCCGAACCATCTGCTGTTGGGCGACTGTTGGCTTTCCCCTGTTATCTAGTTTAAAAGCTGCTCTATCTCCTTTTTAAAGGTTAATGCCAGCAGCCTGGTTCCATCCCGGTTAAGGTGAAGCCCATTCCTTCGAAAGAGCCCCTCCTTTCCCCAGAATGTTCCCCAGTTCCTAACAAATCCAAAACCCTCATCTCTGCACCATTGTCTCATCCACGCATTGAGACTCCGGAGCTCTGCCTGCCTTTTGGGTACTGCGCATGGAACAGGAAGCATTTCGGAGAACGCTACCCTGGAAGTTCTGGATTTCAACTTCCTACCTAAAAGCCTAAATTGAGCCTCCAGAACCTCCCTACCACATTTTCCTATGTCATTGGTACCGACATGTACCAAGACAGCAGACTCCTCCCCAGCACTATCTAAGACCTTATCTAGGTGGCGCGTGAGGTCCGCTACCTTCGCACCAGGCAGGCATGTTACTGGGCGATCCTCATGTCCACCAGCCACCCAGCAAGACTACATGCCAAATGATCGAATCAGCAGCTATAACGGCTGTCCTAACCCTTCCCTCATAGGCACATGGCCCTAGAGAAACTTCCTCGGTGCGAGAGGGTTTTACATCCCCTGGAGGACAGGTCCTAGTTACAGGATCACTTTCTGCCACACCAGGGTGATTCTCTCTTGTCACGTGACCTCTCTCCTCCATGGCAACAGGGATGCTGCCAGACTGGAGGTGGGACTTCAGGACTATATCCCTGTAGGTCTCGTCTATGTACCTCTCTGTCTTTCTTATGTTTTCCAAGTCTGCTACTCTAGCCTCTAGAGAACGGACTCGTTCCCTGAGAGCAAAGAGCTCCTTGCACCTAGTGCACACGTATGACCTCTCACCAACTGGGAGAAAATCATACATGTGACACTTATTAAAAGAGAGCTGCTACACAGTTCCCTGTCCTGTCCTGCTTGGATAGAAGGAGTCTTTCAAAATGGCCTTTTGACCTGACACCTGGTGTTAACACCTATTGAAAACGTTTCACAGGTCTCTTGCCCCCTAGGTAGAAGACCTCTTTGTAAAGGTCTCTAGAAGACTTTATTTGTTGCTCATAGAGTACTGACCCCGTTTTGCCTTTTATGCTAAGCTATATTCTGATTTGATTTAAATTATATCTCTTTGCTGCTGCTAGGCTCTGACTTATTATGAAATTTAAACTACAAGCTCTCTGCTGGGATCTAAATTTAACCAGAAAGCTCTCTTCTGTGTTTTAAATTTAAACTAAAAGTACTATGATGATACTAGGCCCTGAGTGACTATTAAATTTAAACTACAAGCTCTCTGCTGGGTATGAAATGTAACCAGAAAGTTCTCTTCTGTGTTTTAAATTTAAACTTAAACTGCTGCTACTAGGCCCTGACTGATTTAACAAAAAACAGTGGGTTCACAGATTAATTAGCTTTAATACAAAGAAGTCCTTTCAGAAAATTCCCAGAAGTATATACCCACAATTGTAGATCTCTCTCCAGAAGTAATAGTCCCCTTTTCTAGTCCTTCAAGACTGAGGATTAGTGAGCTCTGGTTGAGCTATTTATGCCTGTGCTGCTGAGGTAAGCTGTGACCAACTTCCTGGGTGATTAACAGTCCTTGCTTGGATAGAAGGAGTCTTTCAAAATGGCCTTTTGACCTAACACCTATTGAAAAGGTTTCACAGGTCTCTTTAACAAAAAACAGTGGGTTCACAGATTAATTAGCTTTAATACAAAGACGTCCTTTTAGAAAATTCCCAGAAGTATATACTGTGATAAGGAAGCTTATCATAGCTCAGGAAGGAGCTATAGGAAAGGTGAAGTGACTCTGAACAAGCAACCTGTCAGTTCTGGTAGAAATAAGAAAACAGAATTTTCCCATAAAAGACTACCAGTCCCAGAATGCACCAGGTTTCCAACAGCCATTAGAGGAGCTGAAGTGGGGAAATGTGTGTTCAATCAAGAGGGCTATGAGGTAATCCCCAAGCACTCATCTCAAAGGGCAGGGCCTGATTCAGCACAGCTGCGCTGTGTTAGGGTGGAGCACTCATCTAAGCAGAATAAAGGTAGAGTTTATTCTACAGAGAATTATCCTCAGAATTATCCTCAGTTTCATCTGGAGGATCATCAGAAGCAGAAGCCAGAGCAGACGGACAGAGAGGGCAAGAAACCCTTTGGAAGAAAGAAGAGAAAAGCCTTTGGGAGGTCTAGAGGAGTCCGGAGCAGTACGTATACTGGGAGGCATTCCAAGGGCCAGCATACACCATTGGACTGGGGAAAGCCAGAGGAATGGTGCTGCAGAGCTAGGAATCTCCAGACGGTACCTGTGAGGGAGACGGCTGCACTTGGAAGGGACCCTAAGACCCGTGCCAGAAGGTATGTGAAGAGAGACCCATGTCCAGGGATCTGGATTGGAAGGCTGGACATAAAAACTGGACTACATACTGGCCAGGCTATATAGAGAGGAACTCTAACAGCAATGGAAGCTCAGGTATGAACACTGATCTATGCCCTAGCTATAGCTATACCCTTGAAAGACAGCAGGGAAGCAAGTATTGTCCTGAGAGTGCTCTATTGAGAAATTCCTCTGTGCCAATCCATGATATTGAACCCATGATTGTTGAAGAAGGGGGAGAGGTTGCAGATGAAGGCTGTGTTTACATGGATTGCTCTCTGTCTAAACTCCTTTGGTAATTGTCTGTTACAAAGTACAGCAACCATCACAAAGAAATACAAACTTGTTCTTTAATCTACTCAGAAAAACTCCTGAAGTAGGATTTTGAGCCACGCAGTAGAAAGCAAGCCAGCTAAGGGGTTTCAGCTGGATAACTGCTAGCAATTGAGCCTTACCTAATTGCTTGTGAGCTCTGAGGGAATCACTTCTGAATCTATGTGTGAAGATATAAGAAGTTAACCTGAAAAGAACAGTTTTTCCCTTCTTTGTGGATTTTGTTTGTTGTTTGATACACTGCTAAGAAAATATTAGCTAAAGCCTAGAGAAAAGACCAGTTTGTTACCAACCAGGTCTTTATTCTTTTGCTTTGATTGCCTGACAAGTTCATCTGTTGTTTTCCTGATTTTGTTTTTCTAAGTTTAACACTGAAAGCAAATATCCTGTTTTATGTGCTACCAAGCATATCTATGTTGGGAGAAATAACCCCATAAATAAATATCTTATTGGCTTTACCCTCAAGCACAACTAGTTATTGTGAGCAGCTGTGTCTGGTGTGAATGGACTGCATTGTCCACAATCCCTTGCAAATCATATTGATATATGCACTTGTCAAGACTGTGAACATTCTCACCCAGGCAGCCGTCTGACAATACTCACAATTGCAGATCTCTCTCCAGAAGTAACAGTCCCCTTTTCTAGTCCTTCAAGACTCCCAAGTCAGGATGGCCTTCCACGACAAAGACGGCTGAGAACATTAATAGAGTGAACCAGCTGGTGCGGAGTGATCGCAGATTGATGATGCGGATAATAGCTGAGGAGCTCAGCCTGAACAGGGAGTCAGTGCAGACCATCTTGGTGCAGGAGTTGGGAATGAGGAAGGTGTGCGTCAAGATGGTGCCCAAGCTTTTATCGGACAACCAGAAGGAGCACCGGGTCAATGTTTGTCGAGACTTGCTAGAGAAGATCAGATAAGATCCAGAGTTCATTGGCCGAGTCATCACAGGAGACGAGACTTGGGTCTTCCAGTACGACCCTGAAAGCAAGAGACAGAGCCTGCAGTGGAAGACTCGACTGTCACCCAGACCCAAGAAGGCGCGCATGTCTAAATCAAGGTCATGCTAATCGCATTCTTCAACCAGAAGGGAGTGGTCCATCATGAGTTTGTGCCTGAGGGTCAGACAGTCTACCAGAACTTCTACCAGCAGGTCCTCAATCGCCTCCATCACCGGGTTCGGCGCAGCTGGTGGGCTCTGTGGAGAGACAGGTCAAGGCTGCTCCACCACGACAATGCGCCCGCACACACCGTGCTCAGTGTGAGGCATTTCCTGGCCAACTAATTTTGCCTCTAGAAGAGATCAAGGCCACTGTGACGAAGGAGCTGAGGGACCAAGGAGGAGGACTTTACCGAGTGCTTCCGTACGTGGCAGAAGCGAATGCAGAAGTGCATTAACTCTGGGGGGGTGATTACTTTGAAGGGGACCATGCATAATTCCTCTGTAGATTTTGTAATAAAACCTTTATGGGACAGTCTCGTTTCTTATTTGTCACACCTCGTATGTAGGGCAGCAACGTGGTCGTCCCTGCTTATGTTCTCTAAGAATTATCGCCTGGATGTCCAGATGGCCGGAGACACCCATTTTGGGGTGGGCCCCATCCTCAGGGCCAGTCTCATGGGTCCCTCCCGTTGATGGTACTCCTCTGTTACATCTCAGAATTCCAGGACTGGACTGGACTGGAGGGTACAAAGAGCAAAGTATAATTAGAGCTTACCTGCTAATTAGCATTCCTGGAGGAACTCCAGTCCAGTCCCGGACCCCTCCCCAGGGTTATTATGGAAGGTTTCAGTCTAGCGATTCCGGCCGGGAGGACTGGCCACGGGGGGGGGGGGGGTAGGTAATCTGGGCACCCTTTTGTTCGGAGCGCGGCAGGGTGTCGAAGGCGGGAGCAGGTCTGCTGGCCTGTGTGCCGAGCATTCTGTTTTTCCCCTCTTCTTTCTGGATGCTGCGGCTGGAAGACTTACAGGTAGGCCTCCTCAGCATGCGGGAGGAGTGGGAAGTTCCTCCGAGTGGGGAGGGGATCATAGGTTTTTGAGTTAGTTTTGTTTAGCTTCGCATTTGTTGCTCCTATGAGTCTGCTTTGTAAATAGGTTATTGGAGATGGTGGGAGGTGCCAGCAGTATATATATGTGAAGGTCTTCAAAAGGATGACATGCTTAGTCTCTAAGTTGCTAGAAGAGGTGCACAACCCAGAATTCCAGGACTGGACTGGAGTTCCTCCAGGAATGCTAATTAGCAGATAAACTCTAAGTATACTTTATGGACCTTTCCTCCAGGAACTTGTCCAAACCTTTTTAAAACCCAGCTACACTAACAGCTTTTATTACATCCTCCGGTAATGAATTCCAGGAATTTGATTATGAGTTGAGTAAAAAAATATTTTCTCTTATTAGTCTTAAATGGGTTACATTATAGCTTCATTGCGTGTACTCTACTTTTTGATGGTGTAAACAACCAGTCTATGTTTACCCGTTCCACTGCATTCATTAATTTATAGACCTCTATCATATCTCGCCTCAGCAGTCTCTTTTCCAAGTTGAAGAGCCCCACCTTTTAAGCCTTGCCTCAAAGGGGCATTCTTCCATCCCCTTTACCATTTTTGTCGCTCTTCTCTGTACCTTTTCTAATTCTGCTATATCCTTTTTAAGATATGGCAACCAGAATTGCACACACTATTCAAGGTGCAGTAGCACCATGAAATGATATAGAGGCATGATAATATCCTTGATTTTATTCTCCATTCCTTTCCTTATGGTTCCTAGCATTCTATTTGCTTTCTTGTCCGCCGCTGCAAACTGGGTGGAGGATTACAACGTTATTATCCATGATGATACCTAAATCTTTTTCCTGAGTGGTGGTTTCTAAAGAGGTACTTTGCATCGTGTAAGCATAGTTTGGGTTGGTCTTTCCTAGATGCATAACTTTGCACTTGTCTACATCAAATTTCATCTGCCATTTGGGCATCCAGACTTCCAAATTATCAAGGTCCTCTTGCGTTTTAACAACTTTGAATAATTTTGTGTCATTTGCAGATTTGATCACCTCAAATCGTTATTCCAGGTCATTTATGAATATGTTAAAAAGTAGTGGGCACAGCACAGATCCCTGGGGTACTCCACTATTCACCTTTCTCCATTGAGAAAATTGGCCATTTAGCCCTACTCTCTGCTTTCAATCTTTTAACCAGTTCTCGATCCACAATACTACATTGCCTCCAGTCCCATGACTTTTTAATTCGCTATGAGTCTCTCATGAGGGACCTTGTCAAAGGCTTTCGGAAAATCCAGATACACTATATCAACTAGCTCACCTTTGTCTACATATTTATTCACACCTTCAAAAACATATAACAAATTAATAAGACAAGACTTTCCTTGGCTAAATCCATGTTGGCTTTCTCCCATTAAACCATGACTACATGTTCAGTAATTTTATTCTTTATAATGGTTTCTACCATTTTGCCCAGTCGGGCTCACCGGTCTGTAGTTTCCTGGATCACCTCTGGGACCCTTTTTAAAAATGGGCATTACATTGGCCATTCTCCAATCTTCAGGTACTACAGATGATTTTAATGATAGTTCACTGATTACTAATAGTAGGTCTGCACTCTCATATTTCCATACTTTTAACGCCCTTGGGTGTATACCATCCAGTCCAGGTGATTTCCTACTCTTCAGTTTATCAAATAGTTGTAATACACCTTCCTGGGTTATCGATATATCTTTCAATTCTTCTGCTACATTACCTTTATTTATCATTTCAGGCACAGCTAAATTCTCTACATTGTCTTCCGTAAAGACCAATGCAAAGAATTCATTCCGGGGGGCCAGGGGTTCAATTCCCACATAGGGACAAGTAACCTCAGGCCAAAGGGACTGGGGTCTCTTATCCCATGGCCACTCCTTGTGGCCTTGGGCAAGCCACTTAACCCTCCATTGCCTCAGGTACGCTTAGATTGTAAGCCCTTCAGGGACGAGGGAATATAAAGTGCCTGTTAGCATATATCTGTAAACTGCTCCGATACACTTAGTTAAGGGCAGTATATCAAGTACCTAAACCATAAAACCATAAACCATTCACTCTCTCCGCAATGGCCTTGTCCTCACTTAGTGCCCCTTTTACCCTTCTATCATCTCTCATAGGTTTTTTTGCTATGAATATACTTGAAAAAGTTTTTATTATGCATTTTTGCTTCCACAGCAGGCTTCTTTTCAAATTCTCTCTTTGCCTGCCTTATCAATGCCTTGCATCTAACTTGCCAGTGCTTATGTTGTTTCCATGTTCGGCATTTGGCTCCTTTTTCGAGTTCCTGAAAGATGCTTTTTTTAGCAGTAGATGTGGTAGCTTTATATACTAATATAGCTCAGGCAGAAGCCTTAGAAGTGATTAAAAATTTGGAGGTTCCTTTACCTTCTCGTCTGCCAAAAGATTTTTTCCTTCAAATGCTGTCATTGGTCTTGACGAAGAATTTCTTCCATTTTGAGGGAGACTTTTTTTTATCAGATACATGGAATTGCAGTGGGGGCCACTGTTGCCCCATCGATTGCTACACTCTATTTGGCAGATGTTGAGATGCAAATAATATTCCCCTCTGAGTGGTATTCTAAGATAGGATTATGGTCCAGATTTCTTGATGATATCTTTTTCCTTTGGAATGATACAGAAGAAGCTTTACATATTTTCATAGATTGGTTGAATGCTCAGAAGACCAACCTAAAATTCACCTTACATTTTCATTCACAAGAATTAGAGTTTTTAGATGTTACAATTTTTACAGGGATCCCGCTTAGGTTCAACACTCTACAGAAAAAAAGTTCAAAGAAATACCCTTTTGGATTATTCAAGTTTCCATCCTTCAGCCTTAAAGCGGGGTTTACCCTATGGTCAGTTTCTGTGCTTACGTCGCATTTGCAGCTCCATTCAAGAATTTGAACATCATGCTCAAGATTTGAAACATCGGTTATTACATAGAGGTTATCCTAGTTCCATAGTGAAGCAAGCCTACATTAGAGCACGCTATACCCATAGAGAATGGCTGAGAGCACCTAGAGCCAAACAAGATGACTCTGATTCGATAACGGGCATTTTGCCCTATATGTCAAATATTCCTAAGATCAGATCTATTCTTAAAAAACATTGGCATATTTTAGCCCTTCATCCCTGTTTTCAGAAGCCCTTACGGATAGCTTACACCAGAGGCCCAAATATAGGGAATCTGATCACTAGGGCACAGATGGGAGCGGAACAAACACCGGAAGATGGTTTAAAAGGCCATTATGTCTGCTCAAAAGGTTCGTCTTGTGATCTTTGTCATCGCACAATTGAGGGTCCTGAATGGCATATTCCCAATTCTGGGCTAAAACAGATATCCAAATGGTTTACCACCTGTTCTACTACTCATGCAGTTTATATCTTAGTTTGTCCCTGTAAGAAGTTATATGTTGGACGGACAATACGAAAGGTTAAACTTCGTCTGCAAGAACATGCCTCGCGGATAAAAAATAGAGTAAACTCAGCTCCTCTAGTTCAACACTGTATAGAGTTTAATCATTCATTTTCTGATTTTCACTGGCGAATAATTGATTATGCCCCGGCGAATCTGAGAGGGGGAAATAGAGAACAGCGTCTTCAGTGGTTAGAACAAAATTGGATTTTTCGGATAGGCTCTTTAGAACCGAAGGGGCTGAATTTAGAGCTTGATTGGATGAGTTTGATATGATGTCAGAATAGGGGAGGGGTGTTGGTCTACAAAACCAGCTCGCTGTTCCTTTGAGTTTGATCAGCAAGTATGACTGCATTAATGGAGAAGTCCAGTCTATAAGAGGGATATACATCACTATAGCCTTGATTAAAGGAGCTGAAAGAACAAGAGAAGCTCGGAGGAATGGCGGGAAATGAAATACCTCTTTGGCTGGTCACAAGAATCAGATGAGTAAATGTGCTAGCAGATTTTAAGCATTGAAGCAGAGCCGAAAAGAAGTGTGCGGCTCTAAACGCAGTGCTGTGTCCGTTGAGATCTGCAGGGTGAATTTTATATGGGGATGTGATTGTGATGTAGCATTAGGTAGAATGCGATTACCTCACAATATTTTATACAGTGGTTAGGTTACCACCAAAGTGAATAAAAGGGAAGTTACGCTTCAAGAGGATCTCTCATGGCAAAAACTTCCGACAAAAAAAGTAAAAAAAGAAAAAAGTAAAAAATCTAAGATATCAGTCACTTTAGGTTTCACTCAATAGGTAGGGTGTGTTTTTAGCAGTAACAGCTTCTCGGACCTCGCTTTTAAACCATGCTGGCAGTTTTTTGGCCTTCCTTCCATTTTTCTTAAAGCGTGGAATTCATCTGGTCTGGGCTTCCAAGATAGTACTTTTAGACAATGCCCATGCTTGATGTAAATCTTTAACCTTTTCAGCTGCTCCTTTTAGTTTTTTCTTAACTATTTTTCTCATTTTATCATAGTCTCCCTTTTGAAAGTTAAAAGGTATTATTGTGGATTTCTTTGCTGTCCTCCTTTCGTTTACTAAATTAAATGTGATCATGCTATGATCACTATTGCCAGGTGGCACCAAAACCCTTATCTCTTGCACCAGATCCTGTATTCCACTAAAGACTAGGTCCAAAATAGCTTCCCCTCTTATCGGTTCATGAGTCAGTTGCTCCAACAAGCAGTCATTTATTTCATCTTGAAACTTTATCTCTCTAGCATATCCTGCTGTAACATTGAACTAGTCGATACCGGTGTAATTGAAATCACCCATTATTACTATGTTGTAACTTTTGTTAGCTTCCCTAATTTTTTCAGCATTTCATCATCCATCTGTTCATTTTGGCTAGGTGGTGGGTAGTACACCCCCACTGCCATTGTCTTCCCCATTTTACATGGAATTTCTATCCATAGAGATTCTACAGTATATTGTGTTTCCTGCAAAACTTTAATCCTTTGTGACTCAATGCCCTCTCTAAAATAGAGCGCAACCCCTCCACCAAGTTGATCTACCCTATCATTGCAAAGTAGTTTGTACCCAGGTATCATAGTGTCTCATTGGTTGTCCTCCTTCCACCAGGTCTTTGAGATGCAAATCATATCTAACCTTTTATTTGGTTCTCTATATTGTAGCTCTCTCATCTTATTTTTTAGACATCTAGCTTTTGCATGCAGGCATTTTAAATGTTATATTTTATTCATATTAATCTGGTTATCAGTTGATAGGTGTAATTTGGAATCTTTCAGCTCTGTACTTAAGGGCAGCTGGGTTACCTTTATCTTTATTGGAACCTTTCTGTTAGGATGCCCTGACTTTCCTCTTTTGCTAGTATCCTTCAAGGATACATCCTTTTGAACTATGTGTTCGCGGGCGACTGTCATCTTTCCCCTGTTATCTAGTTTAAAAGCTTCTCTGTCTCCTTTTTAAAGTTTAATGCCAGCAACCTGGTTCCAACCCGGTTAAGGTGGAGCCCATCCTTTCAGAAAAGCCTCTCCCTTCCCCAGAATTTTGCCCAGTTCCTAACAAATACAAAACCCTCTTCTTTTCACCATCGTCTCATCCACACATTGAGACTTCGGAGCTCTGCTTGCCTTTTGGGTCCTGCGCGTGGAACAGGAAGCATTTCAAAGAATGCTACCCTACAAGTTCTTGATTTCAACTTCCTACCTAAGAGCCTCAGTTTGGCGTCCAGAACCTCACTTTCCTTTGTCATTTGTGCCAACATGTACTAAGACCGCAGACTCCTCCCCAGCACTATCTAAAACCTTGTCTAGGTGGCACATCAGGTCTGCTACCTTCGCACCAGGCAGTCATGTTGCCAGTTGATCCACCAGCCACCCAGCTATTTACATGCCTAATGATTGAATCACCAATTATAACAGCCATCCTAACACTTCCCTCATGGCACATGGCCCTGGAGAAACCTCCTCTGAGCGAGAGAATGCTACATTCCCTGGCAGACAGATTCTAGCTACAGGATCACTTCCTGCCACACCAAGGTAATATCTCCTTTCACATGGCCTCTCTCGGGGCATTTTCTCCAAATGGGTTAATTTTGCAGATAGCATGACAGACATGAACCTCACTTCTAAGTCAGGGTATGTGGAGTATGATCTTAGTCTTTCAAATTTAATGTTAATGCTCGGCGCAGTACTTTCTTTGTGCCAAAGAAAGCTTCCTTCTGGAGTCTGTAAGATGTAACAGGTATGGGTAGTTTATCAAGAGCCTGGAGATTCTTCTTTATCAAGCCTGTCACTCGCAGTACAATGGGAAAGATTTCTGTATCTTTCTGCCACATTTTCTTCGTCTCTGACAGCATTTCTTGGTACTTCAGGATCTTTTGCCTCTCCACGCGATTCACAGAATAATCACTCTGTACTGACACTTCTTTTCAATACCATTCTGGTATTCTTCTCCTTTACCACAGTGTCAGGATTCCTGGCATCTGGTTTCTTATCCTTTGGAATGGGAATGTCCCAGGTGATCATAACCTCTTCATTCTCTGTTATTCTCTTAGAGTCATGATCCCACTGCTTTTCAGGGACAGTGATGTTATAGTGTTTCCAGAGTTTCCAGTGGATGAGGCATGCTATTTTGTTGTTCCCTTCTGTATAGAAATTTTCCGCCATCAGAACTTCATAGTCTGCTATAAGGTGAGTCATTGTTTCCAGCTCTTTCTTACAAAATCAGCATATGTCTGTTTTGCCAGTTTTTTCAATGCTCACCTCTCTCCTCTATGGCAACTGAGATGCTGCCAAGACTGGAGGTGGAACTTCAGTAATACGTCTCGTTAGGTCTCTTGTATGTACCTTTCTGTCTTCCTTATGTTCTCTAAGTCTGCTACTCTAACCTCCAGAGATCAAACTTGTTCCCTGAGGGCAAAGAGCTCCTTGCACGTAGTGCATATGTAAGACCCCTTACCAACTGGGAGAAAATAGTACGTGTGACACTCAATGCAAAATACTGGATAGCCCCCATCTTGCTGCTGGACTTCTGTCTGCATCTTAGTTTTAAGGTTTTGTTCAGCTATTTAAGTTGTTTATTTAAAGTTGCTAGAGATACTTGTACTGATACAATTATACCAATTTCGTTTAAGGAACTTTGTTCACCTCAAGATTAATTAATTTCAGGGCCTTAATTAATCTATTCCTGGTGAGGATAACCAGCTGAACTTGAAAGTGAATTTGACCACCTCTCCCCCTTTAATAAATTTAAGAGCCTATAAAGCTAAGATTATGCCTGTGGTGGGTGGGGGGGAATTTACACTTAGTAAAGGCTGGCTTGCTACACATGTTCCAAAGCTGTGCTTCTAAGGTAATCTGTTAACAATTTCCTGTGTGATTCACACAGCCCTTGGTTTGATAGAGGGAGCCTTTCAACTTGCCCCTTTGATCTGTCACTTGGTTTTAAAACCTATTTAAAACAAATTCCTAGAACTCTTGCCTCCTAACTGGAAGGGCGTAAAGGTCTCTAGAAACAATTTATTTCTTTCAACTCAAAGAATATTTACCCTACTCTTCCTTCTATGTTAAGCTATACTCTGATTTGATTTAAACTAGAAGCTCTCTGCTGATACTAGGCCCTAACTGAGTATAAACTTTAAACTAAAAGCTTAAACTAAAGGCTCTCTGCTGGGTTTTAAATTTAAACTAAAAGCTCTCTGCCGATAGGCCTTGACTGAGTTTTAAATTTAAATTTAAAAGCTCTCTGCTGATACTAGGCCCTGACTGAGTTAACAAATACACTGGTTTCTAAAATACACAAACCTATCAACTTTAACCCAAATAACTCCCTTTTCCTCAAGATATAGAGAATTTCCCAGAAGTAAATACTTACAACTGCAGATTTTTTTTCCAGCAGTAGCAGTCCCTTTAGGTAGTCCTTAAAGCAGATTAGGGAGGAGAGAGTAGATGGAGAGCTTTACAGGGTCAGAGGAATGTAGAAGAAGCATTATGAGAGTTAGATAGAAAGGGGCAGTGTCATATCAAGCTACAATTATGCCCTGTGCAACTCGCGAACCTGGCACCACTTCCACCCCCACCCATTATGACATATCAGTTGTGTAACCTATTGGTTTATACAACCTTGTAAAAATACTGAGATTTGTCTGATTTCCATTTAGAATTCTTCTGTAATTTTAATTTTTGCACCCTTTCATATTTGTCCTTGGTATGGCTCTGGATAAAGGGAATGTGTAGCAAGCTTTATGGAGATCAGGGAAAAGTGCATTCCAGAGCCTAAGAGCTAGAAAAAAGAAAGCATCATGTCTGGTAGATTTAAATGAGCCTTGGATACAGGAGGGATGGATAATAAGATTTCCTATGGATGAACGTGTGGGAAGGATTGAAGTACAGGGTGTGAGCAGAGAGTGCAGATATGCAGGACAACCAGTATGTAAAACCTTATAGCTTAAAAAAATATATTTTAAATGGAATATGGTAAAATATTGGAAGCCAATGATGTTGGAATAATAATTGTAAAACAGGGTCAAAGTTTAGGGCATGAGTGAGCAATTGGATAGCAAAGTTCTGGACTGACTGAAAGTACTTGAGATTAGCAGATCTGAAAACAGCATAGATGAGATTATATAGAGGTGATGTTATGAAGGCATGAATAGGAGATTATTGATCAGAAGATTCGAAGATATTCTGGATTGAACAAAATTGGCAGAAGACAAAAAATAAAGACTTGATGATGAAGGAGATTTGTTCAAAAGATAATTGAAAATCAATAATAATCCCAAGATATTTAACTGAATCAACAAAAGGAAAAGGATGGCCATGGATGACTGGTTGTACATAGCATCCCACTATTTCCCCAATCATCCATATTACATGGATTTATCGGGATTCAGCTTTAGCTAATTCTCATCCAGCCAGTTAGCAACAGAATCGAGATATAGATTCACGAGAAGCAGATCTGGGCAGAGGAAGTCAGTATAATGTATAAGTAGAATATCATCTGCATACTAGAAACCGGTATTGCTATGGTTTTGCACTAAGGAGGTGAATGAGCTGAGAAAAACATTGAAAAGTAATGGAGCCAGGACGGAACCCTGTAAGACTCCAGATAATAATGGAGTGGAGGAGTAGCCTAGTGGTTAGAGCAACTGCCTAGTACCCAGAAGATCAAGGGTTCAAGTCCCACTGGCAATCCTTGTGACCTTGGGCAAGTCACTTTACCCTCCATTGCCTCAGAAAAATCCAAGTTATCAATGTCCCTGTTTAATGTACATTACCAAGTTGAAGTTACAATGTAAACCACTTTGATTGAAATGATAAAGCAGTATAAAAAACCTGTTAAATAATTAAAATAAATAAATAATAGAGCATATGGTTGAAACATGGCAGAATCCAGGAATTCACAACATACTAGGGATACTACAACTGTTGTACAAGGTAGGATGATACTAGATCATTGGTAAAATAAATGATATACAGTAAACATGTGAGGATAAAGTGAACCAGTATGATCACTACCCATTTAGGAAAGTAAAGTATGAAGGTTGCTGCTACCATTGTAATGATTGCTGCAGAGCTATGTAAGTTCAGCTACCTCATTAACTAGTGCAAACAATGGATGGTTCTCACTTGCTATCTTGCTTACACTCCTCACTTGCTGCTCTCCATATTCAGTTGTAGTCAATGGAAAAGTGCTTCTGAATCAGCAGAGGTATACTGTTTCTGCAGTACCTAGCCAATCTAAGAGCACACTGAATGAACAAATGTGCTGGAAACAACTGAGGATTGTATGCTGATTTATTTATTTCTACATGCAATTCCAGTGAGAGTACAATAGCATATAACAGAATAGAAGTAATTCAAATCATAAGATAAAACAGATGATATCATGATACACCGGCACATGAACAAACATAAAAGCCCCATCATCACAACAAAAAATTCCATCTCCCAAAATGTAGATCTTTCTCAATGAAGGGTTATCTACTGAAATGTGAAGCCACTTTTCAAACATATAGTTCATGTGGAAAAAAGCACAAAGTAGCTATAAACATGCAAAGTACCAGTCTTATGCTGCGAAGCACACGTTCCTTCTTATCCCTCTAGTCCAATCCCATTACCATTGGGTTATCACACCTCACCAGCAGCTTGGAAACTGAGCATGTGACATCAGGATACTTGGGTAGCCGGTAGCTACTCCCAGCCCCCAGTATTTCAGTCTCCAAGCAGTTGGAGAGATGTGACTCCCTAGTGGGAATCTCACTAGGGGACCTTAAGCAGTGTTTTTATTTCCTTATTTCTTGGTTTTTCATTAGTTTTCCTCATCTTTCTTTTTTTCTTGAAGAAACCAGTGCTCTGTCAGGAGAAGGGAGAAGCCCTCCTGGGAGGGACCCTTCTTGGAGGTGTACAGGGGATTCTTTGGAACTCAAAACTAAAGTGAGTCCGGAGCCCGCCAGACTGAACATCCGTTTTACTGCTTGAATTTACCGGCGGACAGCAAGCCCTTTGGAGACAGCAGGAGGAGACTTTGCACTGTTGCGCCTGTGCTCTAGTGGCTCCCAAATCCTCCTTTGGGTGAGGAACTGCAAAATCTGTCTGACCCAGCCCTTTTTCCTCTGCCGATACTCCTGGGGCCACAGATGCCATGTGCAAGGCTGAATGGTATGTGCTGCAACAGCGGAGCTCTGTTTGTTGATTTTCAACTTTTTAAGCCATCAGGGTAGCCCTTCTCCCGCTCTGCTGTTTTGGGCAGGAAACCACTTTGGGGAGTTCTAGCCCTTTCAGTTTGAGCTTCTCTCTCCCTTCTTGCTGTGGTAAGTGGGTGCTTGCAGGGGGGGGGGGGAGGAGTTCTTAATCACTGTACTGGCTAGTTCAGAGGGGCTAGCAGTTTTCAGGGCTGAGAGAACTCTTTGCAAAGGCCGCATTTAAAAATAAAAAAAAGGGAGCAAGGAGTCTAGGGCAGCCCGGCCATCCACCTCTCGGGAGGTGCTGGTGGAGGACTTCTCAGGGGCATTTTCCCTGGAATTTGTGCTTCTCATGCACAAAGCCTACTGTATCAGGAAGATGAGGGAGGCAGGTTTTCTGGGCTCCAAGGGGCACTAGAAGAGGTCCTTGGCTGAGATGGAGGCATCCACCAGCGTGCAGGAAGAGCACACGGCTATGCGCAGACACAGGGACGTCGATCCCTGGGACAACTCAGCCTCGGCACGGGGTGACCTTGTGGGAGGAAGCATCATACCTAGAGGAGCGCAAGATTTCCGTAGGAGGAAGAGCCCTGTATTGTGCGGGTCTTCCGTAGGGAGGAGCTAGCAGCATTGATTTCTCACTCCCTGCGAACACTCAGTATGGCGACAGGAGCTCACACCTCAAGAATACAACCTCTACAACTATTCTCGCTCACATTCCAGAGGAGGTGGAGTAGTCATAATACCAAAATCAAATCTCCACTTCCAAAATCATGCAACAGAAAGCACAGAGGAATCAGACATACTCACAATCACCAACAAACACCTATCAATTTGCCTGATATACAGAGCTCCTACATCAACCTCTGACCTATCAGATATTCTCAAACAAGTGACCGAAATTGCCAATACTACAAAAGAACTAATAATCCTTGGGGATTTCAACCTCCCATCTGTGCAAGAGAAACATGCAACTGCTTTCCTTGAAGCCATGGAAGTGACACAAATCATCTGTCACCTACACATGAGAAGGGCAACACCCTGGATCTCATATTCCTCAACTCCCAAACTTCCATCTCAGACAAGACTCCCTGGATCGCAACTGTGCCATGGTCCGACCATTGTCTCATCACCTTCATCAGATCCAATCAACCAGTTACCACCGCGGAAGATGCACACCTGATAAAAAGATTCAAACCATTTAATAAAGACAACTTCCTCAAACAAGTTCTACCAAGCATACAATCAGGATAGTCTGATCCCGAAACATTAACTAACAACTGGAACCCCATAATAGCTACAGCAGCACGATCAACAACAGCCCCCAAAGGAAAAAAAGAGAGACCAGCAAGAGCACGCTGGTTCACACCCACCTTATGGAAGCTGAAAACGCAGAAGAATCAAGAGAAGATGGAGAAAAAACAAAAATGAATCAGACAGAACAAGATATATGAATGCTCTATACAATTACAGCACCGAAATAGGCAACACACGGAGAACTACCAAACAAATTACAAGCTGTGCGGGTAATATAGTGCCAGCCCGTAATATCTTAAGGGGGGGGGGATGTGTGATGAGGAGAGCTCTGCTGAGCCCATGGAAATAGAGGAAAATTGTAAATATACCTTTAAGGAGAGAGACAGGCAGGGAATTCACAGCTTTCAGAGTGCAGGTAAAGGAAGAAAACACGCAGTCACTGAAGTCAGGCCCCACCCAAGCTCTGCTAACCTAAGTGCAGGCTTGGGGAGTAATGAAAAACACCTGAGTAGGAAGCAGTGGACGCTAGTTAAGAAACAGCCTTATAAACCCAGAGGAGGAAAAGGAAAGGAGCCAGCACCGGGGAGCAGAAAGAAGATCACCGGGGAGGAGAACGGTGAAGATTTCGGTGAGGAGCTCAGCAGTGAAAGTAGCAACCATAAAGAAAGCCAAGCTTACAGGAGGAGGGCTATTAGTCCTGAAGCCAGCCGAGGTGTGGCTAGGAGAATTGCTGACGAGGGTCAGGCTGCAGTTCAAACGGTACGTGGACCAGCTCAAAGAGTTCAGGCTGCCAAAAGGTGGGTGGACAAACTCACAGCTAGAAGTGACCAGAACCCAGCTTGTTGGAAACCAGGGCTGAACAAGTTAGAAGAACTGAGGCAGTTGATCCAGAGAAGGAATCCTCACATTCCAGGTACAAACGTTCCTTATTGTGGAGAGCATCTGTGGAGAGAAGTCCAGGAGCTCTTACAGAGCATTAAGCCAGAAACAGTTCCTGAAAGTTCAGAGTCAGACGTACATGCTGTAGAGCAGGAAGAGATGCAGGTAGACTGTCCTGAGCAGGATCCTATAACAGAGGAATTAGCAATGGACTGTTCATTGTGCCAGAAGGCGGATTGAAAGCTTTCTGATAAAAAGTCTTTAACCAAGAAAGCTCTGAAGAAACAGGGTGAGTTAACCTATCTGGGTTAATGCTAGGAACCGCTTCTAATAAGAAAGGAGACTTGCATAATTTGTATTTGAATTACCAAAGAAGCAGAAGACAAAAATAATGGACAGTTTGCTTTACTTGAAGGAAGAAGCTATGTTTTGTTTGCTGAACGTTTGATGAAAACAGCTACACATGTTAAAAGGCTTATGAAGCAGTTTCAGTTCTAGTTTGTGTATAATTTCCTGATGTTATTGCTTGGAGAAGAATCCTAACGTTTGTGTTGAGCCTTAGTGCTTTTGGGGAAGATAAATAAATTTCTTGTTTGCCTTTAAAAAAAAAATCGGTTTCACACTACTGTCTTTAAATAAGGAGAAACAACTACAAGTCCCAGAAGTCCAAGCTGTGGACAAGAATAGTATAATTCTTTATTTAAGGGCTAACATTGGCAGCCCTGCGCCTTTAGGCCTTTGGCCCAGGCTAGGGTGACGACAATACACTCTCATCTTTCTGGATATATCAGCAGCATTTGATACCGTATCACACAGCATCCTCCTACACAGACTGCAAGAAACTAGCATACAGGATAAAGTTCTTCAATGGTTCCAGTCCTACCTAACAGGTATCAGCTAATTAAAATAAGCACTGGTACCTCTGCCCCATACCGTCAAATTCAAGGAATTCCACAAGACTTCGCACTATCAGCACTGCTCTTTAACATCTATTTACGAGGGGGTACCCAAAAAAACCAGGAATAACATTGCCGTGGGTGGAGCTTGTGTAGTACGCACTTCTGCCGCTAGGCGTGTATAGTGCAACTCATTGTCAGTTCAGTGCCGCCTGTGTTGTCGACCTGGCTTGTTCTGTTCATCTGCAGTAATTGTTTTTGCTAGCGCTGTTTTGTTCTTGTTTCTTTTTTTATGATGACAAGTTTAAGTGAACAACGTGCAGCTGTGAAATTTTGTTTTCTACTCGGTAAAAATGCTGCTGAAACTGTTTTAATGTTGAAAGCAGCTTATCAAGATAACGCTATGGGAAAAAGTCAAGTGTACCAGTGGTTTGCTCGGTTTAAAAATGGCGACATGTCGATTGATGACAAACCTCGTTCTGGGCGTCCATCAACTGCCTGAATCGACGAAAATATTGAAAAAATTAGAGAGCTTGTGCTCACAGACCGTCGACAGACAATTGATCAACTGTCAGAGATTAGTGGGTTATCTTGGAGCTCGGTTCAGCGAATTTTAACGGAAGATTTGGGAATGAAAAGGGTTGCTGCCAAGTTTGTTCCTCGGGTTCTGACTGACAATCAAAAGGAACATCGAGTTGAAACATGTCGTGTTTTGAAACAACAGCTTGAAACTGATCCAGATTTTCTGTCAAAGGTCATTACAGGTGATGAGTCATGGTGCTATGGTTACGACCCAGAAACAAAGCAACAGTCAAGCCAATGGAAGACGTCATCGTCACCCCGTCCAAAAAAATGTCGTCAAGTCAAATCAAACATCAAAACAATGCTGATTTGCTTTTTTGATGCCAAGGGGGTAGTTCATTCAGAGTTTGTTCCCCCAGGTCAGACCGTCAATCAAACCTTTTATTTGGAAGTTTTAAGAAGATTGCGCAACAGTGTTCGTAAAAAAAGACCCGATTTGTGGCAGACAGGAGACTGGTTCTTCCACCACGACAATGCACCTGCACACACAGCCATCTCTGTTAGACAGTTTTTGGCTAAAAATGGCATGGTTCCGCTGCCCCACGCACCTTACTCGCCTGACCTGGCTCCGTGCAACTTTTTCTTATTTCCACGCATGAAAAGGGGCATGAAAGGACACCGATTTGACAACATTGAAGAAGTCAAGAAAAAAACGAGGGAGGAGCTGTCAGCCGTTTCTAAAGATGACTACAAAAAATGTTTCGAACAGTGGAAGCACCGGTGGGACAAATGTATCAGTTGTAATGGAGAGTATTTTGAAGGGGATAAGGTTGTTTTGTAAAGAATTTGAAATAAATAGCTTTTAAAAAATAATTCCTGGTTTTTTTGGGTACCCCCTCGTACAACCACTCTGCTCCATAATACGGTCACACAACATCAACTTTCACATATACGCAGACGACATTATTCTATTTGGACCAATAACCACTGCAAATCCAGTAAACCCACAGTTACTAAACTGCTTCAATGATGACTCCAGATGGCTCCAAGAAAATAATCTCACAATCAACCTCAAAAAGACAGAAGCATTATTTGTTACTAAGGATCAAACCTTCACCCTACCAACACACCTCACCCTGGGAACAACCCAGATAAGAGTTCAGACACAAATAAAGTACCTGGGAGTCATTTCTGACCAAATCCTATCATTCAAACAACAAATTGAAAAAACTGCAAGGACAATATTCTTCAAAACCAAGATGATACAGTGTCTCAGACCACTCCTAGACCCCCAGGACTTCAGATCTGTTCTACAAGCAATGACACTCCCCCACCTGGACTACTGTAATGCGATATATCAAGGACTCTCACACTCCACTCTCAATCCGCTATGGACAGCCCTTAACAAAGCAGTCAGGATCATTCAAAGGGTGAGGAGATTTGATCACATTACCCCGGTCCTGAAGCATCTTCACATCCTTCCGTTAGAAGCCTGGATCAAGTACAAAACCTTAATACTGATTCACAAAGCATTACACCAACAACAAACATTGCATCTTCACACCCTATTACCACAACTCTGGAAGACCAACAAGGCAGACCACTAACAATGTTCTGACTGTGCCACATGCAAGGACAAAGTACAATCTCCAAACATGTACCCATGCATTTGACCTCTACACCCCGTCCCTATGGAACTCTCTCCCAACCAAAATATGGAACAACAAGGGCCTCACCTAATTTCAAAAACAATTAAAGACCAACTTATTCAGAGAACACTTTGGGACAGATCATAGCACCACCCAATGAATACATGACCATGCTGAATACCAGATAAGTATGAGACCGAGAGACGAGAGATGAAGGAGAATTGTAGATAAGTTAGGAAAGCCTGATACATACCAAATCAGGAATGTAAATAAGTTAAGCCCATGTTGAATGTATAACCCCCTATAAATAAGTTATGACCTGTTCGATGTATCTCTTGTTGTTTATTGTAAACCACCTTGACCCGGTGAAAAGCTGTATATAAGCATAGCTAAATAAATAAATAAGAACCGCTAGAGGACCTGTTGTTCCAGGTGGTTAGGAAGTTGCAGATGGTTTTCCCCTTACATCGGGTCATCAAGCAGATGATCCAGGATGAATGGGACAAGCTGGAAGCAGGCTTGAGGGGGGCGTGCCTCTACCCGCTCCCGGATCAGGAGGAGTTGTTCTGTTTGCCCAAAGTGGATGCAGCTGTCTTGGCAGTAATCATAAAGACTACCATCCTAGTGGAGGGCAGCACGGCCCTCAAGGATGTCCAGGACAGGAAGCTGGAGATGCTGCTGAAGCAGGCCTTTCATATCAACGCAGCTTCCTTGCAGGTTTCAGTGTGTGGCGTCTTTGTGGGGCGTACCTGTCTGCTATGGGTGCAGGGGATTCAGGATGTGGTGGAGGAGCCTGATTCCTCCCCTCCAGAGACTACCAAATTAGAGTCAGGGCTGCCTACATGGCAGATGCCTTTTATGATCTGATTAGGTGTTGGGCACGAAGCATGGCCATGATGGTTTCCACGTGCAGGTATTTGTGGCAGTGTAATTGGTCATCCAATGTATCTTCTAAAGCGTGATTAAGTAGACGTCCCTTCAAGGGAAAGCTCTTGTTCAGAGAGGCACTAGAGAAGTTGGTCAAGGACTTTGAGGACTTCAAGGGAGTCCGTCTTCCTGAGGATAAGCAGAAGACGGGGCGCAAGACGGCACAGGGTCGAAGCCAACCGCGAGACTTCCGTCATTTCAAAGTGGTACGCTTTACGCCTTACCAGAGAGGGAGGTTTCTGGCTAGGGGACAGTCCTTTCAAGGTTTTTACTCCCCCTCTTCCTCCACTAACAAAAGGGCGCAATGAAGCGAGGGGGGCCCAGGAGGGGTTAGTTCCCGTGGGGGGGGGGGCAGACTGTATGGATTTGACCCCGCCTGGGCCTGCATTACCTCAGATCAGTGGGTTCTGGAGGTTATCAAGAAAAGTTACACTCTCGAGTTTGTGTGTCCACTCAAGGAAGCTTTTTTCAGATCTCCTTGTGGGCATCTCGCAAGCTTCAAGTGCTGCAGGACACTCTTGAGAGACTGCAAGAGCTGCGGGTAGTTGTGGAGGTGCTGCGCAGCCAGTACAGCTCCAGTCGATACTCCATTTATTTCGTGGTACCCAAAAAGGAAAGATCCTACAGACCCATTTTGGATCTCAAGCACATGAATCGCTGCCTCAGGGTGCTGATGTTAAGGTCAGTAATAGTGGCTGTCAGAGAAGGAAAGTTCCTCACCTCCTTGGATCTCAAAGAGACCTACTTGCACGTCACGATTCAGCAGGACCATCAGCATTTCCTGAGATTCGCAGTACTCATAGGGCATTTTCCGTTCACTGCCTTGCTGTTTGGCCTAGCAACCGCCCCCAGAACCTTCACCAAGATCATGGTGTTGGCCGCAGCAGCCTTGAGGAAGAAAGGAATCCTGGTACACCCGAATCTCGTTGACTGGTTGATCAGGGCAAAGACCAGGGACGAGAGTGAGAGGGCCACTGTTCAGGTAGTATAGTTCTTTCAGAGCCTAGGCTGGGTAATCAACTGGGACAAGAGCAACCTGAGTCCGATGCAAGAGCTGGTTTAGTTGGGGGCTAAGTTCCGGATGCAAGAGGGCAAGGTTTTCTTGCCGTTGGATCGGGTGGCCAAGCTACAACTACAGGTCAAGCTCTTCCTCCAAGCACAAACCCAGATGGCCTGGCAGTACCTTCAGCTCTTGGTGTCAGTGGCGGTGACCATCAAGTTGTTTCCTTGGTCCCGGGCCCATATGAGACTTCTGCAGAGATCTCTCTTGAGGAGATGGTTGGCTCAATGTCACCCATTGGAGAAGAGACTACCTTGTCCAGGGGAGATCAAGGGGGCCCTCTAGTGGTGGCTAAGGCCAGAGAGGTTGCTAGTGGGGATGCCTCTGGAAGTACCAGTCTGGGTTGCCCTTATGATGGATGCCAGCCTATTGGATTGGGGGCGCACTATCTTTCTCAGGTGGTGCAGGGCCTTTAGTCACTGGAGGAGTCCTCCTAAGCCATCAACCGACTGAAAATGTGAGCAGTGTTCCTGGCCCTATAGAGCTTTGCGAGTCTTCTTCGGGGGAAGGCGGTACGAGTATTCTTGGACAATGCCACGGCGGTGGCTTATGTCAACCATCAAGGGGGCACGGGCAGCATGCAGTTGGAAAGTGAGGTTGTCACATTGCTAGCTTGGGTGGAAGAGAATCTCCAGGTGCTGTTGGTGTTGCATGTGGCCGGCAGAATGAACATAGTGGCAGACTTCCTCAGCTGGGTCCAGGTGGATCCCGGCGAGTGGACATTCAACAATGAGGTATTTGCGCAGGTGGTGCGCCATTAGGGCCCTCCGGTCATGGACCTTATGGCATGGTGAGTTGCTTCTACAGTAGGCACCGGGAATGGATGTCGGAGGACCTTGACACGTTGGTTCAACCTTGGCCTCCAATAGGTCTGCTCTATGTGTTTCCTCCGTGGGCCCTGATAGGTTGGGTAGTGCAAGGGATAGAGGCGCACAGACAGATGGTCATCTTGATTGCGCCTGACTGACTGCCCAGACCATGGTATGCCGACCTCATCCGGTTGACAGTGGATCACCCATGGCGTTTGTTGAGCAGGATCGACCTGTTGCTGCAGGGATCAGTACTGATGCCACAGTTGGATTGATTCTTGCTTACAGCATAACTCTTGAGAGGGCTCAGCTAAGCAGGTGAGGATATTTGGATCCTGTCATCTCGACATTGTTGAAGGTACGCAAGCACTCCTCTTCAATAGCTTATATTAGGGTCTGGAGGGTCTTCGAGAGCTGGTGTTCTGACCAGGGGATTCGGCCCCTCACCACCTCTCTTCCAGATCTTTTAGCCATCCTGTAGTCAGGGATAGAGAAAGGTCTGGCTTGTTATTCCCTGTGGGTTTAAGTGGTGGCCTTGGCCTGTTACCAGGGCAGAGTGCAAGAGATGTCTCTTGTGGCTCAACCGGATGTGGTGCGTTTCCTGAGAGCTGTGAAGCAGGTGCGGCCACCTTTGTGATCAATAGTACCACCAGGAGACCTTAATATGATGCTGTCTGTAATGTTGGGAAAGCACCGTTTGAGCCACTTTCAAGGTGCTCGCTGAAGAATTTGATGCTGAAGATGTTTTTTTTGGTGGCCATTTGCTCGGCTAGAAGGATCTCAGAGATGCAGGCATTATCATGCCAGGAGCCTTTCCTTTCCATTTTTAAGGAGAAGGTGGTTCTCTGCCATCCTTCCTGCCCATGGTGCTCTCGGCATTTTACGTGAATCAACCGGTTACCCTTCCAGCCTTCTCTGGCTCTGGGGGTCACAGGCAGACCCCCAATTGCAGCTGCTGGATGTATGCCGGGTCCTCCACCATTACTTGAAGGTCACCGAGTGGTTTAGAAAAACCGATCGGTTGTTCTTTGTGTTTGGAGGTCTGCATAAAGGGGAGGTGGCATCCAAGGAATCCACTCCAGGTGGATAAGGGAGGCGATTTCCTCAGCTTACTTGCTGAGGAGGAGATTGGTGCCAGTGGGCTTGTGGGCACATTCAACACAGGCCCAGGCTGCTTCCTGTGCAGAGTCTAGTTTGATTCCACCAGCGGATATCTGTAGGGCCGCAACGTGGGCATCCTTACATGCCTTTGTGAAGCACTATAATGTAGGTTGGACATGCAAGCGATGTGGGATGCGAGTTTCGGTGCAGCAGTGATCTAGGCTGGGCTTGTGGGCTCCTCCCTGGGTTAGTATTGCTATCGTACATCCCAGTGGTAATGGGACTGGACTGGAGGGACGAGAAGGAAGGTGAAATTAGGCCTTACCTGCTAATTGTCTTTCCTTGAGGACCCTCCCTTAGGTTTTCTCTGTTTTTTGCATGACAGGCAGCGATCCCAGACCTGGAAGAAGTACAGTATAATTCATATCGGTCAGGGAGGAGTACAGCAGTCTCCTGTTTTAAAAAAAAAAAAAAAAGCACAGCAGGTGCAGTAGGTGTTAGTGGCGATTAGGCAACGTTCGCAGAGAGGAGGTAAGTCCAGTTCCTGAGAAGGGCAGTCCGCCGCTCTGCGGTGCAGGACACAGCAGTGCATAGGGGCCCTTACTTCTTGGTTTGGGGGCGTTGCTGTCTATTCACAGGAGAGAAGTTTTCTGGAACACTTTCCGTTCAAGCACTGTGTTTTTCTTGTCTTTCTTTCCTTTTTCTTGCTTTCATGAGTCTGCTTTATCAATAGGTTACTGGGAGCTTGGAGGAGCTACTGGCTACCCAAGTATCCTGATGTCACAAATCGTGACATGCTCAGTCTCCAAGCTGCTGGTGAGGCATGACAACTCATTGGTAACGAGAGTGCACTAGAAGTCCTCAAGGAAAGACAATTTGCAGGTAAGGCCTAATTTCACCTTTGTGAAGTAGCTTCACAAAAGCACTCTTTACAATAGCAAACCTTCACATATTTGGAAGACTGACCACCTAGAAGTACATTCTGAATACCGCTAGGAGTCAGCTGCTGTCATTTTGCAAAATGGTGACAATGGAGCAGGAGTGAGTGGGGATCATTTCTGCCCTTTACAGGAAGTCTGCAGTATGGACTGAATTTGGACGGTTTGGGGAAAATTGAGAATTTTTAAGGTGGCAGGACTAGACATATAGAGGATGGGGCTTTGTAGAAGAAGTCACAGTTTATTTGATCTTTAGTTAGGCATGGGGCTGGGGGGTCAGAGGGACCACTAGCCCACCAGGAATTTTAGGGCCCCCAGAAGGGAGGGGTCACTTTCATATGGAGCAGAGAAGGGCAACTAGAACTAAAAGATTCCACCTGGTGGGGGCCTTTAAATATTGAATACTGCAGTATTACAGTGATTATTTACTAAATAGTTCCTGTGCAATTTAGCTAAGAGTTTTAAATTAGCAAGGAGCTCATTTGCATGCTGTAGCTAAATTCCACAAAAATGACTGCTCAGCCAAAAAGAATGTTTGTTTTTTGTGGCTTAGTACATATGCCCCTGTATTTAAAATGCTCTCAAAGAGTCCCTGAGTTAAACTGTAATGAAATATTATGCTTATCTTAAAAGTCTTCTGGCTGGTGTATGTGGGTGTCTGGGGGGGGGTGGGGGGGATCACTTTCTAGCACCAGGTATCTAGTTCGTGGTTTGAAGTGGAAAAAATGTGCTTGTACTCTAGTTTCAGTCCTATGTACTTTCAGGATACAATGAGTACTTCCTTATCGGTCCTCCAGTCCAGTTCTGACCTGTATGGTAGTCACCTCTCACCAGCAACTTGGAGACTGAACATGTCAGATTCTCTGACCTCACCATAGAAAAGCAGCTGGCACCTCCCACCAGCCCCCAGTATCTCAGTCTCCAAGCAGCTGGAGAGAGATGATCCCATAGACAGAGACTCACTGAAGGGACAACTAAGAAGTTGGGCAAGTGTGTTTGGGTACAGAGCTGGCCCTTAAATTGGTTTGGAGGAGATTGTTGGAAAAAGAAAAACAAGAACTAGGGCATATTTGGCTGACAGGCAGCAAAAACCCCTTCGGTAGACATTGGGATCACGGTAAGGTAAAGGGAAAGGGCTCAGCGGCTTCTGAATCTTGCTGGGGGTGAGGAGCCGCTAACAGGAACACGCCTGTCAGTAAAGGAGTTGATGTGCTGCAGGAGCCCGACACTGCCGAAACTGTGCTGTCAGCTGAGCAGTTGTCCGGGAAGCATCGCGGCCGGCCGCTGATTGAGCAGAGGGGTTTCCTGCTTGATGCGGTTTGCTGAAGGCCACGTGTTAGTGCAGGCAGTTGTCGGAGGATCGCAGTGGGCATCGGGGACTGTTAGGGGAGCTCCAATTTGCACGGGAAACACTGCCATTGTTCTAAGCCATCGGCCACGTGGAGGAGTGGACTGGACGGTGCAGGTGCCTACCCTTGCATTTTATTGTTTTTTTCTGCCCTCTCTGTACCCTTGAACAGTCAATCGTTGTGAATCTGGACACTTGGAAGTATGTGAGGCATTTTTATTGCTGTTCCCAGAGAGTATTTATATTAGTTTCAGCCTAAGAAAGCTATACCCAGGCAAAGGAGTATTCTGGCTTGAGGGATGGCTCCGTGGAAGCGCAGTTCATTTTCTGAAAAAATATTATGCCCTCTAAGCCCACTTGCTTAGCTTGTGGCTCTCGTAGGGCATTGGTCTTGGCTGTGGGCTTCTGCCACGGCTGTGAGGCAGAAGCCAGGTCATCTGAGGAAGGCTTTTTGGAAGGGAGGATGGATCGAACTCCTAGAGGAACGGAAGGGCCTTCCCCACTGGAGAGTCCGTCTTCTCCCACGTCTGGTGGGATAGACACAGGTATATAGGGGGGCAGAGATAGTTCGGCCCCACCGGTACTAGAGCCTAGAGGCAGTGCCTAGGTCTCCTAGACCATCCACATCTAAGGATCTGTCCATGGGTGCACTCCCAGGGGGATTTTCACCTGAGTTTCTGCTGCTCATGCACAAGGCCTTTTGTATGAAGCAGCTTGGTGAGGAGGGACTGGTTGGCTCCCAGAAGTGAGCTAGGAAGCGAGTCTTGTCCGAGGCCTTCTCAGGGATGAGGGCGGAAGAGGAACCAAGCCCTAGTAGAAAATGTATGGAAAGTGACCCTTGGGAGGACCTAGGCTTGGCTTATTTGGATGAGTCCAAGGACCTGTGGGTGGAGGCAGACATGGAAGCAGAGACTATGGAGCTTGAGGAAGGCGAGATCCCGCAAGGGGAAGAGTCTTGCATTGTTTGCATTTTCTGTAGAGAGGAGTTGGCAGCATTGATCACGCATTCCGCTAACGCCCTTAATATAGTGGCTGATGCCCTAGCAGAGGAAGAGCCTCTGGAGGACCCATTGTTTCAAGTTGTCAGAAAGACAAAGACAGTTTTTCTGCTGCATTGGGTCGTAAAACAGATGATTCAGGATGAATGAGATGTCTCAGAGGCGGCCGTGAAAGGTACATGAGCTATGGCCCAGCTCTATCCACTACCAGATCGGAATAAAGAGCTCTTCTGCTCTCCCAAGGTGGATGCGGCAATGGTGGTGATCACAAAAAAGACCACTATCCCGATGGAGGGCGGGTCGGCGATTAAGGATGTACAGGATCAGAAGTTGGAGACCCTCCTCAAGCAAGTGTTTGAGATTAATGCCTTAATCTTGCAGGCCTTGGGTGTAGATGGTGCTGGAGGGCGCAGCACACTTGCAGTCGCTTCCTCCAGAAGCAGCTAAGTTGAAGTCTGGGGTGGTCTACTTGGTGGACACCTTTTTATGATCTGATTAGAGGATTGTCCAAGGGCATGGTTGCAGCGGTGGCTGCCCGCCGATACTTGTGGTTGTATAATTGGGCAGAGGACATCTCCTTCATATCCCGGCTCAGCAAACTTCCTTTTCAGGGGAAGCTGTTCGGAGAGGATCTGGATAAGTTGGTGAAGGATCTTGGGGAGTCCAAAGGAGGCAAGTTTCTGGAGGACAAAAAAAGCCAATTCATTCTGTAGGCCTGATGAGAGGTCAGCCACTGGAGTTTTGGCATTTTTCGTGCGGTTTGGTTTGCACCCTACCAGAGAGGACTATTCCCTTCCTGAAGGCAAGCCTTTTGAGGGTTTCAAGGGAGAAGCAGAGGTTTCTATTCCTCCGCTTCCTTGTCTGCCAAGAAAACGTAATGATGCCAGATAGGTCTAGGAGGGTTTGGCTCCCATGGGAGGTCGGCTACTTTTACAACACCTTGACCAGGATCACTTCCAATCAGTGGGTGCCATAAGTCATCAGAGAAGGGTACGTGTTGGAGTTTGCCCATCCTCTTGCAGACACCTCTGTCAATTCCCCATGCAGGCGCCTCGGAAACTCGAGTCTGTACAGGATACTCTACTTCGCCTGCTGGAGTTGCAGGTAGTGTAGTGTAGGTGCCCAGAGACTAGTACGGTTGTGGCCAATACTCTGTATTCTTCATGGTCCCCAAGAAGGAAGGTTTGTTCCATCCCATACTGGATATCAAGTATGTAAATCACTGCTTAAGGGTGCCCTGCTTCCACATAGAGACGCTCCGTTCAGTCATGCTGGCAGTCAGGACAGGCAAATACTTGACCTCATTCAATCTCACGGAGGCATACTTACACATTCCCATTCGACCTGAGCATCAGCAGTTCCTATGATTTCCGGTGCCCATCGGTCATGTTCAGTTTCAGGCTTTGCCTTTCGGGTTGGCAACCGCACCCACATGTTCACCAAGGTGATGCTGGTGGTGGCAGCAGAGCTCCAGCAGGAGGGGATTCTGGTGCATCCCTTCCTGGATGATTGGCTCATCTGGGCAGTCCAAGGAAGAAAGTGCACATGTCATAGCCTACCTGCAGTGTCTGGGCTGGGTCATCCATTTTGCCAAGAGTCGTCTCCAGCCATCTCAAGATTTGATATACGTGGGAGCTTGGTTCCAGACAGACCAAGGCAGAGTGTCTCTGCTGCAGGACAGGATGGTCTCTGCAATCACAAATCCGTCGATTTCTCTGCATGAGAGCTCCTATGGCTGGCATTACCTGCAGGTGCTGGGATTGATGGCCGCATCGATCAAGATGGTATCCTGGGCTCGAGCCCACATGAGACCATCGCAGAGAGAACTGTTGCGGAGGTGGTCAGCTCAGCACCACCAACTCACTCGTCCATTACCATGCCCATGGTCAGTACAAGTAGCACTGCGTGGGTGCTGTGGCCAGACAAGCTTTTGGTGGGGATGCCATTAGAGACTCTGGAGTGGATCCCTCTGACGATGGATGCCAGTCTGTCAGGATGGGGGGCATTGCAAGGCCCAGATAGCCCAGGGGCTCTGGTCACCACCGGAGAGAAGATGTCCGATCAATTGGTTGGAGCTGAGGGCAGTATTCTTAGCATTGCAACAGTTCCAGCCCTTCTTGCAGGGGAAAGCAGTGAGAGTGTTTTTGGAAAATGCCACTGTAATAGCATATTATGCATCAAGAGGAAATAGGCCCGTTGTTGGAAAGGGTGGAGGCCAATCTGCTGGCACTGTCTGCTGTTCATGTGGCAGGCAAGGAAAATGTGACAGCCGACTACTACAGTCGGATCCAGTTGGATCCATGGGAGTGGTTCCTCAACAAGGCAGTCTTTGCTCAAATTGGCTGACCCCCAGTGGTGCACAATCATAGATCTGATGGCGACTTTCGAATCTGCCAAGACAAAGCATTTTTACAGCAGGAGACGGGAGCGCACGTCGAAGAGGCTCGATGCACTGGTACAGCAGTGGCCAGTGGAGGGTCTGCTCTGTCTTTCCTCCATGGGTGCTCATAGGATGGGTCGTGCAAAGAGAGTGATTGGGGGCTGGTACTTCTAATAGCATCCGATTGGCCACAGCATGCGGGGTATGCCGAACTGATCCATCTGGTGGCCGATCACCCGTGGCATCTGCCGGTGCGGGATGACTTGCTGATGTAGGACCTGATTGTAATGCCTCAGGTGGCTCGATTCTTGCTTACAGCTTGGCTCTTGAGAGGGTTCAGTTGAGGAGGCAGGATTATTTGGCCTTGGTTATTTCCACCTTGCTAAAGAATCGTAAGCCCTACACTTCTCTAGCCTATATTGGAGTGTGCAGGATCTTCGAGGGCTGGTGCTCATAGCACGGCTGTCACCCTCTCTCAGCCTCCGTGCCAGAAATCCTCGCTGTCTTACAGATGGGTTTGGACAAAGGTTTGGCTTGCACCTTTCTTTGTGTACAAGTGGCGGCTATCACCTGTTATTGCAGTCGGGTCCACGGTTTCCCTGGCGACGCATCCAGATGTCACCTAGTTCCTTCTGGTGATAAAGCATGTTCGTCCCCCGGTCCGGGCAGTGGTTCCTCCTTGGGACCTCCATCTTGTGTTGTCAGTGTTGACGGGGGAGCCTTTTGAGCCGGTGAGTGCTTGCTCTTTGAAAGATCTAATGTTGAAGAGAGTCTTTTTAGTAGCTGTTTGTTCAGCCAGGAGAATTTCAGAACTGCAAGCGCTGTCCTGTCACACCCCTTGTCTGTGCTTTTCTAAGGAGAAGGTAGTGCTGCGGTTGGTACCTTCTTTTTTACCAAGATACTGTTGACTTTTTATCTCAATCAGCCAGTGTCTCTTCCAGTGTTTTCGGAGGGAGAAGGTCTTTTGTTGTGGCTTCTGGATGTTCGTTGGGTATTGTGACGGTATCTGAAGTGGATGGAATCATTTTGTAGGTCTGCATAAGGGGGAAGCGGCTTTAAAGGCTTCCATCTCGCACTTGGTGAAGGAGGTTATCTCCTTGGCTTACTTGCTGAGGCACAAAGAGTTGCCCAAGGGGTTACAGGCTCATTCCATGCGCGCTCAGGCAGTGTCATGGGCAGAATCTAGCTTGGTTCCGCCGGTAGATATTTGTAGGTCAGCGACGTGGTCATCTCTGCATAGCTTTGTGAAGCTCAGGCAGCAGAGGAAACATGTTCCGGTTTGGCAGTGCTTCAGGCCGGGCTCACGGGCCTCTCCCGAGGTTAGTACTGCTATGGTACATCCCACAGTTTGGGACTGGACTGGAGGAGTGATAAGGAAGGTGAAATTAGGCCTTGCCTGCTAAATGGTTTTCCTTGAGTTCCTCCAGTCCAGTCCCAGACCCTCCCTGATTTCTGTTTGGCTACAGCATGATGGCGTTCCCAGGCATTGAAGAAGTTCATCTGCTGGCATTGGTCTGGAAGTTGATTAGGAAGCCATCAGTGTGTGCAGCTCCTGGAGGAGTGGCCTGATTTCTTTCTGGGGACAAGGTCTAGAGAGCACACTGTAAGGTGTGTTCATGTAAGTGTATGGCACTGTATCGGGATGTTAAAAAAAAAACAACAACATTTTTTGTTGAGGGGTTTTTCTGTTGGGGTTGTGAGTATTCTGAAATGTTGGTTGAGAGACATGTTTTGTTAGTGTTGGTCCCGTGAATCTGCTTTATCAATAGGATACTGTGGGTTGTAGGAGGTGTCAACTGCTCTTCTGTGGTGAGGTTAGAGAATCTGACATGCTCAGTCTTCAAGCTGCTAGTGAGAGGTGACTACCCCACAGGTCGGGACTGGACTTGAGGAACTCAAGGAAAACCAATTGGCAGGTAAGGCCTAATCAGACCCTGCTAGAGAATGGTTAGGCAGCTCACTTCTCACTGACCCAAATCGCCAGAACCAAGATCTCATACAACTGTTAAACGAACTGTATATAGTTTCCCCTGTTATACCCAAGTTACTACCCTGTTCATTGTAAATGCAATGTTGCTTTATGCATTGTAGTATATTTTGTTCAATGTGAACCGCACTGATCTGAATAGCGCGGTATAAAAGAAATGTTAAATAAATAAAATAAATAAATAATTTCACCTTTTCAGTCAATGCAATGTGTGTTATTGAGTCAATGCTGACTCCTGACAAGCCGGCAGTCTCTGGGTTTTCTTGGCAAGATATGACTGGAAGTACATTGCCAGGCCTTTCTTCTGAGGCAAAGGAGGGTAAAGTGACTTGCCCAAGGCCACAAGGAGTGCCAGTGGGAATTAAACCCTGGTCTCTTGGTCACCAGGCTGCTGCTCTAACCACTAGGCTACTCATCCTATGCAAGTAATGAATACTTTATTTGTAATAGAGTAGTTCAGGACTGTGATAATTAACAGTCCTTTTTTTAAAATTGCTCCTTTCACTTCTTTCAGTGGGCTTGTGCATGCTGTACTGTCACTTTTGTTTGGTTAAGTTCTTCTGTAAACAATTGACATCACCAGATCAGTAAGTTAAGGCATTTTTTAAAATTTTTAAATAACATAGATCAGGCATGTCCAGCAGGTAGATCGTGATCTACCTGTAGATCGCGGAGGGGTCAGAGGTAGATCACACTTGGCTCCATCTCTCCAGCAGCTTGCCCCATCGCTAGGAGAGAGCTCGTGCCGGCAGGTCGTCTGCCAAGGGCTTTCCGCCACTGCTGATCCTTTGCCTGTCTTTTTTCCCTGCCTGCGGGAATCTTGCCTGCGGGTGTAGTGGGGCGCTTGTTGTTTTTGTGCCAATAGTTTGTGGGTACCCCAGGGGGCCGCTGCCCACGCCCCACGACGAGAAGCCACAGGCCCGGCATCATACCTGGTCTCCAGCCTCTCAGAATCCCCTTTCCTGCACCCGCCCCAACACCCCTTAGAAGTGTGTTATATACTGGGTGATATTCATTCGCCCGGGCTTTACCTGAATACACTTACCGAATTAGTTGTGTCGTGTGCTGGTCGTTGGTCACTTTATAGTTCGCTTTCATTAAACGTTTTCGGGCAGACACAACAAAGGGGTATGTTTACTAAACTGCGATAACGTAGCAGCTGCGATAAAATAACGTTAATGTTACCTATCGCGCGATAACATCTCCGGCAGCGATAAGTGCCGCAGAGGGTGGAGAGAGGGCGGAGAGAAGGGGTCAATGGGCGGGGAGAGGCTCCTGGTACACTAACGCCGGGAACTGAAGGCTCGACATTTACTGCAAGTGAAAACCTGGCATTAGAGGCAGATTTGCAGGAGAGAGAAACCATTTCAGTGTCAGCAATGTACAGCATAGACCGTGAGCCCAAGAAAAGTGATAGTAGTGCCACATGTGCAGCAACAGCATAGTGCCCACGTATGAAAGGGCACTATGGTGATGTTGCAAATGGGGCATAGGGGGCCGCAGGCGGGGCATGCAGTGGGGCAGCTGGGGCAAAGGTTGGACTGGGCAGATGCCTATGTTGCACATAGGAACGCAGAAAATGGAATCAGCAAGACAGCAACTGACCAAGGTCAAACATGCCCACGGGTCTGTGTCCCATCCAGGGGACATTACCCAGCAGGTACCCAAAAGGGCACACAACATTGGCAGGCGGTGCCAGAGGGCAGCATGGATGTCTATGTAGGCACCCCTACCCCAGACCCTCACGTTAGGCAGCCACCTACCTGCACACTGGATGGCCTGGGACTGCACACCACCAGCATATGGGCATGTCAGCATGGTGGGGGAGGGGGCAGTGCCATCTGCCCACAGCAGACCAAGGCCAAGCCCTGTTCAGGTGGTTGGCGTGCAGTGCAACAGACAAGGTCTGTCTGCTGAACAGCCATGGTATTCCCAGGGACTGACTTGCCTCTGTGGCAACAGTATGGTGCAGTACACACAGCTAGTGTGTTCTGGGGCAGAAGGTCACAGGTTCAAGTCCCAGCTGTGGCTTCTGCAGACCATGTTCCTAAATTTTACCCTACAGAGCACATACAACATAAATATGTGCACTCCCCAGAGCATCGGCCAACAGGAGCACAAACACCCACACCCACAAGCTCCACTATCCAAATCAGGCTGTTGGGCCCGGTGCAGAGCAGCAGTTACCACCAAAGCACTACTACTAGCACCTGCATACCGTAGCAATTGCTGCACTGCTCAGGACTAGTGTGGCGGGCAGGGCTGCCAACCACCCCTAGCTTTGCACAATGCTGAAATAGGAGTGGGAGCATGTGTATGTCTAGCCATTGTTTTGTGGCTGCCTACTCCTCACCGGGCCCACATTGCTTACACTGTTTCCAGCGTTAGCCTGCCAATGTGCATAATGAGGAGAAAGGTATTGTGGGTATGGCCCGGACAGGGCGGACTGGGCAGGATGCATCTTTACAGGGTGTGGGGCAATGGCTGGGACATTGTAGTGGCCGATCACCACCTGCATGGACAGGGTGGACACAGCATGTCATGCTGGGAGGTCACTCTCACTCTGACTGGGTAGTGACCATGGCATGTCTAGGTTCCCACATAGTGCTATACAGTGTTTCTCTCATGTGATATCTGTGTGTTCCCTGTTCTGGGGCCAAATCACTGAGATACCTGCTTGGTTTCTGTGCCTACATCCCACTTCGGGGTGCACATAGTTCTTCTGGGAACATGCACTATATACTAGCAGACTGTCTGCAGTTAGCATGTGCATGGCAGGAACACCTTGTAGGGTACAGCAGGTGCAGACTGACTATGCCCTCTGCTGGTGAATGTCAGATTGTGGTGGGGGGCAGCTAAGCTTTTACAGGCCTACTGCCTGTCTGCCAGTTCCCTTGTGACAGGTACAGAGCTGCATCAACTGCCCTGGATGGCGCCCTTTCGCCAGCCGGACAGGGGTTGCTGGTCCCACAGCCCTTCATCATGTCCCTCTACTGCCTCAATTACAAAGAGGTAGAGTGTGGGTCTGTTGCGGCCAGATCCTGTCCCCCACCTTGACACGAAGAGGGCGTGTTGGTAGGTGGTGCTACATGATCCACATGTAGGTCCATACACCCCCCCCCCCCCCCCGTTTCTGTAACAACTGACCATGGCAACCACAGTGGACATGCTCTATTCTGGGTGCATCATGGTCCACAAGGGCTAGACATGACTGGGGAATACAGATGGACACAGGATTATCTTAGGTGTGGCTGCAAGGGGAATACCTGTCACACACTGGCACTGATGGGAACCTGCAACAAAGCCTATCTCAACCAACCCGGGTACTGCGGACCTGGTGCTGGGCGCCCCATCTCACCCTCAGAGTGAGCATGGAACCTGCACAATGGCATGGTCTGTATGTACTCTGTGCCAGTATCACACATGGTCAGTTCCCCCTACCAAGCTGAGGTGCTGTAGAGGTGCATACCCCATCTGGTGAGCAGATGTAGACTGCTGTTCTGCATGTGAATTGCATTATGGGTACTGGTGGGTTTACCCTATACTGGTAACCACAGCAGACATTTTGTGCGGTGATCTGCAGTCTTTCTGTAGCCAGCCATTGCTGTGCTAAAGGCCATAGAGATGTAGCACAATGGTTAATACCAGGACTTCCATGGCAGAGGTCATGGGTTCAATCCCTCAGTGGTCTCATTTTATTAAGCCTGTCCCAGGCAAGTCCTTTTCATTCCTGTGACAGTCATATCTCTGCAGATCTGTGCTCCAGCACATAATACCCTCATCACAGTTGCCAGCCATACTTCTGTCCGTCTATCTGTGTCTGCCTGCTGTGTAGCGTCCTGTCCTCATGTGCAGGGTGCTACTCCATGTCCTGCACTGGTACCCTTTTCTGCTTTGCGGCTCTTCATACCTGCCTCTCCTGTGTCTGCTCTGCATGGCACTACTACTCCTCTGTCCTCCTGTCATAACACTTATCATGTCACCTCTACCTCCACTGGTGGACACGTATTCCCATCCTCTACCACCCACTGTCATTGTAGCACTTTACATTGCCAACACCCTGTGCATCGGTACAGCTGCCTCCTTTATGTTTGTACCCTTTACCGGCTGCCACATAGGCTGCATGCAGATTTGGTAGGCCCATCAGCTCCCACCTCTACTTCCTTCCATCACTTGTTCATTGCCTTTCCTTGGTGCTCTGTGCAGTGTTAAGGTTACATCTGTCTTTTGGCCATACATTTCATGCTTGTCAACTTGGGTCACCTTACTGCCCTTGAGCACCATTTCTTGGGTCACCTTAACATCCTTAGGGCACCTTATATGGCACCTTAAGTTAGGGCACCTTATAAGGTGCCTTATAGGGTGCCTTCACCTGAGGCGCCATTTGGGGTGCACTATAAGACGCCCTAAACTAGGGCGCCCTATATGGCACCTTATAGAGCGCCTTGTCAGCCTTCTAATGTGCATGGTTTGTCAGCTTTAATATGCAATTTGTCATTAATACATGATAACTGGCAAGGCGCCCTTTACTGTGTGTTAAACAGCCATTGCTACTTCAACGCCGGTACGCCCACGTCCTTATATGGCATTGCTCACATTAGCGCTGCACTTTTCGCCGGTAACATTTTCGGGGTTTAGTAAACATACCCCAAAGTGTCAAGAATTTCATGATTTTGGTGGGCTTTTCCAATTTTGTTCTAACTTGCCTATGCCTTGCCTTCAAATTAGTTCAAACCACTGTGACATTTGCTTGCCTCTGCAATTTTATTTTGCCTAAGCTTTGCGTTGATTCTACACTGCAGTTTTATTTCGCCTTGCCTTTGCGTTGATTCTACACTCTGTGCAGAATTTATTAAATCGTGTGTGGTGGTATTTGAACTTGTTTGGTGGTATTTGATTTTATCTGGTTTGCTGGACAGGTGTTTGAGTTTTTTTGATGATTGTTTGGTGGTGTTTGATTATTGGTGCCAGTATGATGAATTCTTATTTTTACTTTTAGAACTGCATGTGTGGTGTTGGCATCTTCAGTCCTTGTATTGCACATCATCCAGAGGTCTTCAGTTCCTGTTGATCTTTAATATTTTGGGACAGTGACAGTCTTGGACCAGATTCAGCCAGTGTTTATACTAACTTAGCAGATTTGGCCTTCTTACATCCAGCCACCCCAGTATAACGAAGATGAGTGTTCCAATGAAGAGCAAAACCTACCACTTTCATGATGAATAGGAAATGGACTACTTCTTCATCATGGTGAAAGACAAGTGTTGTTGTCTAATTTGTAATGCCCCAGTATCCTTGCCCAAAAAGGGTAATCTGGAATGTCATAAGGCTCTGCATAGCAATAAGTTTGATGCTGATTTTCCACCCAAAAGTGAAATTCGTAAACTGAAGCTCAAAGAACTTAAATCGAAATTGGCTATTCAGCAACAGTTGATGGCGAAGCCAAGGTCACATTCGGTCAATGCAACCATAGCATCCTTCAAGGTCAGCAACCTGATCGCAAAGAAATGCAAACCTTTCACTGAAGGGGAATTTGTAAAAGATTGTTTTCTTGAAGCACCTGACAATCTTTTTGAAGGATTTAAAAATAAGAAAGAGATCATAGCTGCTATTCCAGATGTACAATTATCAAGAAACACCGTCGTGCGGCGAATAGAAAAGATGTGTAGAGACACAACTGAACAATTGTTGGAGGACATTTCAAATTGTGTTGCTTTCTCACTCCAACTGGATGACTCTACAGACATAAGAGACATAGCCCAGTTACTAGTCTTTATCCGGATGGTTTTTGAAGACTTCAGTGTTAAAGAAGAACTACTTGGAATGATTTCTTTAAAAAGGAGAACTACTGGTCAGGAAATATTCAGTTCTTTCCATTCTTTTGTGACAAAGTGTAATCTTCCATTGCATAGACTTGTTTCCATCACTACTGATGGAGCAAGAGCAATGACAGGTGAGGTTAACGGTTTCATAGCCCTCTGTAGACAGCATGACGACTTCCCAGATTTCCTTTCTTACCACTGCATCATTCACCAGCAGGTTTTGGCAAGCAAGAGACTCAATATAAAGGCAGTCATGGACATCACTTTCAAAATTGTAAATTCAGTTCATGGAAGATCACTTCAAAGACGGCTTTTCAATCTTACTCTTGATGAAGAGGCAGCTGAAATCATTTTGCACACAGATGTAAGGTGGCTAAGTAGGCACAAATTTCTGCAAAGATTTTGTGATTTGCTGAATGAAATAAGTTTTTTGAAGGAGAGGGGAGATGACCAAGCAGAGTTGGAAGATGAGTGATTATGTGATCTGGCATTTCTCGCTGACTTTACAGGCGAACTAAGTGATATGAACCTTGAACTACAAGGTAAAAACAAATTAATTGGCGAGATGATGAGTACAGTTTCATCCTACAAGAGTAAATTTGAGCTAATGATGACTGACCTTGCAAACAACACTTTTGATCATTTTCCTAATACGCAGGACCATCTGGTGGGACAATATCCAAATTTTGTTTTTCAGAATGAGAAGTATGTGACAGAAATCTGTTCTGTTATCCAGAAATTCGAAAATAGATTCTGTGACTTCCAAAAAATTGGAACAGTTGTGGAGTACTTGTCATACCCATTCAAAGTAGATGTGGACATTAAAGAAACTGCAGCTACTATCAGTAAAAATTACTCATTGAAAAAGCCATCTCTTGAAAACGAAATATTAACCCTTAAAAATGACATTTTTCTCAAGACCCGTGCTGAGCAAGAATAGTTTTGGAAGCTAGTGCCTAGAGACAAACTTCCCAACTTGAGATGTAGTGAAGCTGTACACTCCTGTTTCGGTCCAACTTATTAGTGTGAATCTGCGTTTTCCCATCTGAAAATGACAAAGAGTACACAACATTCCAACATGACAGCTGAACATCTCTAGGATTCCCTGAGACTGGCTCTCACGCAATATTCACCCAACTTCAAAAAGCTGGTGGATGAAATGCAGGCTCAGACGTCTCACTAATGAGCAAGAGCGAAATATTAAAGATTGTGCAAGATCAGCCTGGATCAATACTCGACCTAAATTTAACACAAATTACTCAATAAAAGTTAAAGAAAGTTACTAAGACAGTTAAAGAAAGTTATTACTCAATAAAACTTTAAGAAAAAATGTACTTTCCATTTCCCCTTGCAGTTCTTACTGGATCTTCGTCTCTCTGTTTTGTTTTTGCTTAATTTGCTTAACAGCTGATCACATCCAAGTAAATGACAGAAGATTCATTAAAAATGGGGTGGGGGGGGGGAATCCTCCAACTTTACTGGGTTAAAATTTAATTTGAAACTAATTTGAAACTTAATTTTCATGGTGGTAGATCACCGGCACTTTTGGCCAGAAAAAGTAGATCACGACCTGTTCGAAGTTGGACATGCCTGACATAGAAGATTCTAAACATACATTTCCCTAATCATTTGTATGAATTTATTACATTGTTTCTTCCTGCAGTAGGTGCCTTGACCTGACCATCTAGAACTGAAGCTCATACTGCAGTGGGAAATACTGGCCTGTTGAAAAGAGAGACTGACAATGGGTATTGTACATTGTATTTTCCTCTGATCAGCATCATAATATGAAGTCTAAGATTTAACATAGGCCTTATCACTTATTTTAATTGATGTCAGGAATTTGATAAACTTATCCATTATTAAGACTTCTGTAGTGGACAGCAAATGACTCAATTTTTTTTCATTTTTGTATTAGTCTCATACCTTTTCAGTAGTAGTTCAAGGCTAGTTAGATTCAGGTACACTAGGTATTTCCTTGTTTTTAGAGGGCTTGCTATCTAAGTTTGCATCTGCATGCAGTTATATTTAGTTTATGCTTTTATTATGCATGTTTGATTCTAATCTGCTGAGGGTGCTGAACCAATGGGCTATAAATATTTTAAATAAATAAATTAGGGTCTGTAGCAGACTGTTTGAGCTCTCCTGGCCTAGCTCTTATGGAATGGCCCATGGGCCTTTGCCGTAATTCAACTCAGGGGCAAGTGCCAGGGCTCTGACTTGTGGGTCTCAGTCTTGAGAGGCTGTAGGGACTACTCCAATGAGTCCCTTCAAAAGGATGGTAAGTAATGGATCTTTGGCTTTCCCGTTCCAATGCCCCCATTTTCTATGCCCCCCTTTGTTGTTTTCCTCCAGTGCCTGAGAAAAGTGAAAAACAACTTTATTGAGGGGGGATGATTGTGGATGGCACTACTGGGAGTTAGCCTGAAGAGCTTTCCTTTGGAAGAAAGAGGCCACTATTCTCTGAAAAGCTCTTGTAGCAGTGTTGGCCACTGAGGGCCATGGTGTGTGCAAAGCCAGGAGTAATTTAAAACAGCAGCTTGTTGAGTGATGCCAGAAACAGATGCTGTGGAATGTGTGGTAATGGTGAGCAGGCAGGGACCACCAATTTTCACCTGGACTCGGGCCGCAGTTACATGCTGCAGGCAGCAGATTTAGGCACTGCAGTGGACCTGTTCCTGCCAGTAGAAACATAGAAACATGACAGCAGAAAAAGACTACATGGCCTATCTAGTCTGCCCTTCCATATCAACTACAATAGTCCCCTTTTTACCTTTAGAGATCCTCTGTGTTTGTCCCATGCTTTTTTGAATTCAGATGCTATCCTCATCTCTATCACTTCCACTGGGAGACTATTCCATGCATCTACCACTCTTTCCATAAAGAAAGATTTTTCGCACATTACTTCTGAGTCTATTCCCTTTCACCCTCATCCTATGTCCCTTCATAGCAGAGCTTGCTTTCAATCAAAAGAGACTCTCCTCCGGGGCATTTATGCCATGGAGGTATTTAAACATCTCTATCATATCATATCATATCCTCTATCCCACCTTTCCCCTAATCCTATGTCCCTTCATAGCAGAGCTTGCTTTCAATCAAAAGAGACTCTCCTCCGGGGCATTTATGCCATGGAGGTATTTAAACATCTGTATCATATCATATCATATATCCTCTATCCCGCCTTTCCCCTAAAGTATACAAATTAAGATCCTTAAGTCTGTCCTCATATACTTTATAACGAAGACCACTAACCATTTAAATAGCCACCCTCTGCACCGACTCTAACCTGTATCTCCAGGAACAAGCAGGAATGAGTCCTCACATATGGGTACGTCGGAACCGACGGAGCCTGCGCGGGAAAGCTCCCCAGCTTCCCAGAAAGGAAGCTTTTGGGGCCTCCCACAGCGCATGCGCGCTGCCTTCCCGCCTTCCTAACCAACTCTCTTCAGTTCTTCTTTTTCCGCGGAGCCAGCAGGTCATGTTCCTGTCACCGCTGAAGAAATTGTTATTTTAATTTGTTTCTTTGACCGCGTGTCTGCCTTCCCCGATTCCAGACCGGTACCGCCGGTCCTTTTTTCGTTTATTAAAAAAAAAATATATATATATATATATATCATTACTTTCTACACTTGGTGTATTTTTTCTGTGAGGCCTCTAGGCCTTCTCAGGTCTCCCTCATGGAAAAACCAGCTTCTTGTTTTAAAAAATGCACTAAGTGTACCGGTACTATTTCAGTTACAGACACCCATGAGTGGTGTCTTAAATGTTTGGGGCCTGACCATTCCATTCCGGATTGTCCATCCTGCTCTCTGATGTCCAAAAGGGGCTTACAGAACAGAGCAGCTAAATTTCATATGCTGTTTTCTACCGATACTCCAGCATCAACATCCTCCAGGTCTTCTTCTCCTGATGGATCTCAGGTAACCAAACATTCTTCGGGCAAGTCCTCAAAAGGCAAATCTCCCTCTAAGTAGCGAGAGGCCCTTGCAATTGACCCTGAGGACTCTGCCCCAGCCAAACAACCCCAGCGGGAAGCTCCGGCTTCCAAAGCTCCTCCTATGGGGTTACAGGTAGACATCGATGGCACGGCCTCGACCGATCTCCTGTTAGACTGCTCTGGGGTACCGGCTAACACCGGTACCGACTTCCAGGCAGTTGTGGCGGCTATGGGTACTACGGTACAATCCATGCAGCAGGCCTTACTGACTTTCATTAATGCTGCACCGCCATCGGTACCGCGACAATCGGTTCCGACTCCGATTCCGGTACCGCAACCGATACTGGTACCCAGAGCATCTACTTCCAGTAGCATGCCGGTTCCGGTCTCCGGTTCCGGAGCTTTCTTCGATACCGCTCCGATACCCGGTACGCCCGATGTCGGTACCGATCGGTACGCGTATCGATCTCTGGAAGCAAATAGACGATACTTTGAATCCTCTGAAGATTCTGATACATCAGATGATTCTGCTGACGTCTCTTTTACTCTTCCTGAGGAGCCCTCTTCTCCAAAAAGGAGAATGTCTCCTCCAGAGGATTTGTCCTTTCAAGACTTCATTATTGAAGTAGCTAAAGGACTCTCCATATCTGTATCCTCAGAAAAGGAACCTAGAGCAAAAAAATTGGATATTTTAGGATACTCTAAGGTTCCCAAAGAGGCAGCCACCTTACCCATACATGAAATTCTTCAAGAACACATGATGGATTTGTGGGAGGCTCCTCTTACCCTATCTCCACATTCTCGACGTTTGGACACCATGTATCGGGTTCCTCCTTCTCCTGGTTTTCAAAAAACTCAGCTTCCTCACCACTCTATTGTGGTGAAGTCTGCTATGAAAAAGATAAAGAGTACCAAAAGACACTCTTCTACCCCTCCAGGAAGAGAATGTAGGACTCTGGATGCTTTTGGGAGAAAAATCTTCCAAGCTAGTATGCTTATTGCCAGAATCAATTCATACAGCCTTTATATGGGCATGTTTTTGAAAGAGATTGCATTAAAGATACGTCAGTTTTCTCCCCTTTATCCCAGAGGATAAACAGGAGGAATTCCTTCTTTTGCTAAAGCACACTCAAGATGTTTCAAAGTTCTCCAACAGAGCAGCCTTTGACTCTTTTGAGGGGGCAAGCAGAGCCTCTGGCATAGCCATAGCTGCTCGCAGACTGGCTTGGCTCCAGGCCTCTGATTTGGAACCCTGGGTACAAGAAGGCTTGGGCAATCTGCCCTGTACAGGTGAAAATCTGTTTGGCAAAGAGTGGCAAATCAAAGCCACTCAAATGGATGCAGAGAATGCTGCTTTAGATAGACTTTCTAAGTCTACCTCTACCCCTGCCAAGAAAAAACCTTTTAAGAAAACTTTCTATAAAAAGACCAGATTTTCCACAAATCCTGGCCAGCAATCTTCCCAAGTTCGCTTTGCTCCTAAGCGTCAGCAAACTAAGCAGGCCAGAACAAAGGCTACAGGGGCTGCTACAATCCAGCAGTCCCAACCTCCTCAGGGTTTTTGACTTGATTCTAGAATCCTTACCCTTTCTGGCTCTGCAACAGCCAGAACCTCTCACCATTCCAGGAAGGTTGGCTCATTTTGCTCCCAGATGGGAACAAATCACATCAGAACCGTGGACCCTCTCTATCATCAGAGAGGGCTACAAACTACATTTCTCCAGCCTTCCTCCCCATACCATGGTGAGACAATTCAATTCTCCCCCATCTCTCCTGTACCTGTTGGGCCAAGAGGTGACCACTCTTCTCGCCCAAAGGGCAATAGAAGAGGTTCCTCTTCCTCAACAAGGGTCAGGTTTCTACTCCCCTTATTTTCTCATTCCCAAGAAAAAGGGGGTACAGACCCATTCTGGATCTCAGAGAATTGAACAAATTCCTATACAAAGAGAAATTCAAAATGCTTTCTCTAGGTACTCTCCTTCCATACCTACAGAGTCAGGACTGGCTTTGTTCTCTAGATCTCAAGGATGCGTACACACATATACTCATCCATCCATCCCACAGAAAATTCCTATGGTTTCTGTTCCAGGGAAAACATTTCCAATACAGAGTACTCCCCTTCGGTCTAGCCTCTGCTCCAAGGGTATTTACCAAATGCATGGCAATAGTAGCTGCATTTCTACGCACTCTGGGGATCTTTGTCTTCCCGTACCTGGACGACTGGCTCATCCGAGCTCCATCTCAGTCCGAGGCTCAGACTTCCCTGGACCACACCAGACGCATACTGCAGTATCTGGGACTTGTCATCAATCTGCCAAAGTCTCAACTCACCCCTACTCAATCCCTAGAGTTCATCGGGGCTTGGCTAGATACTACCACTGCAAGGGCCTATCTTCCTCAGGCCCGTTGCCACCGTCTAGTGCACTTGGCCTCTCAAATTCAGTCCAGAAGCCACTTGACTGCCAGAGAGATGCTACAACTGCTAGGCCACATGGCATCCACAGTTCATGTGGTGCCTTATGCTCGCCTACATATGAGAGCAGCTCAATGGACCTTGTCCACCCAGTGGACCCAAGCATCAGGAGCTCTCTCAGACCAAATAGCAACCTCAAACCATCTTTTTTGGTCTCTCCAATGGTAGATATCCACTCAAAATCTGTTGTTGGGGGCCCCCTTCCAACCTGTGTTACCCCAAGCAACTCTCACTACAGATGCCTCCCAGACAGGTTGGGGAGCTCATCTCCAAGACCTCTCCACTCAGGGCTTTTGGTCTCCACAGGAGACCACCCTTCATATCAACCTTTTGGAGCTGGGAGCAATTTTCCTTGCTCTCAAGGTCTTTCATACCCTCCTCATCAACATGACAGTCCTTGTTCATACCGACAATCAAGTAGCCATGTTCTACATAAACAAACAAGGAGGGACTGGCTCTCTGTCGCTTTGCAACGAAGCTCTAAAACTGTGGGCCTTCGCCAGAGAGCATCGGATCCATCTCCTGGCAGTGTACCTCCCAGGAATCCAAAACTCTTGGGCAGACAGACTCAGTCGAGTTCTGCTGCCACATGAATGGTCCCTGCACATGGATCAGGTACTCAGAATCTTTCAGGAATGGGGGACCCCGGACATAGACCTCTTTGCAAGTCCGTACAATGCCAAACTTCCCCGGTTCTGTTCCAGGATTCCGTGTCAGGGAGCTCAGGCCAAGGATGCCTTCCTCCTTCATTGGGGTCAGGCCTTCCTATATGCCTTTCCACCCATTCCCTTGATTCCCAAGACTCTATTCAAACTTCAGAGGGATCAAGGATCCATGATCCTCATAGCTCCACGCTGGCAACGCCAAGTGTGGTACCCTCTACTTCTGCATCTCTCCCAGACCCCCTCCCTGGATCTGGGAGCTGCTCCAGACCTTCTGTCTCAAGAGGAGGGGACTTTGTGGCACCCAAACCCCAAGTCCCTTCACCTCAGAGCTTGGTTACTGAAGGCCTAGACCTTCAAGACTTGAATCTTTCTCAACAGGTGAAGGATGTCCTCCATGCATCGAGGAAACCTTCCACCAGGCGTTCTTATGCTTTTAAATGGAAAAGATTTTCAATTTGGTGTGCTGACAAAGGTCTTAACCCTCTAGCACTACCTTTGACTTCTTTACTCGAATATCTCCTGCATCTTTCCAATGCAGGACTTAAAACCAATTCTGTAAGGGTCCATTTGAGTGCTATTGCAGCATCTCTTCAGCCTATCAATGGAAAATCTGTTTCCTCTCATCCTCTTATTGCAAGATTCATGAGAGGTCTAACTTTAACTAAACCTCCCATTCGGCCTCCTCCGGTGGCATGGGACTTAAACGTAGTTCTTGGTCAGCTTATGAAGCCGCCCTTTGAACCCTTAGCCACTACCTCCTTAAAATTCCTTTCCTGGAAAATCATTTTCCTTATTGCAATCACTTCTGCTCGCCGCATCAGTGAACTGCAGGCTTTAGTGGCTAATCCACCTTATACAAGGTTCCATCATGATAAGGTAGTCCTTAGGACAAATCCCCACTTTATGCCTAAAGTGGTCTCACCTTTTCATCTTAATCATCTATATCTACCTGTCTTTTTTCCAGCTCCTCATGCATCAAATGCAGAGAGGAACCTTCATACTCTAGACTGTAAAAGAGCTCTTGCCTTTTACCTCCACAGGACACAGCAACATCGAAAGTCTTCCCAACTTTTTGTTGCCTTTGATCCTTCTCGTTTAGGACTTCCAGTCTCAAAAAGAACACTGTCCAATTGGATTGCTCAGTGTATTTCTTTTGCTTATCAGAGTAAGAACCTTTCTCTGGAAGGCCATGTCACAGCTCACAATGTGAGAGCCATGGCCACATCTATGGCTCATCTTCATTCTGTATCCATTGATCAGATCTGTCGAGCAGCCACCTGGGCCTCGGTTCATACCTTCACAGCCCATTATTGCTTGGACAAGGACTCCCGCCGGGATGCCTTGTTTGGTCAGGCTGTCCTCAGACACCTTTTCCATTCTTAAACAACTCCTGCCCTCCGTCCCTTAATGGATGCCTGAGATCCATAGGAAGACGAGGAACCTTTCAGGGTCTCATACCCTTGGGGATCTCCCAGGCATCTTAGCTGGGGAGTCCCCATATGTGAGGACTCATTCCTGCTTGTTCCTGGAGATAGCACAGTTACTTACCTGTAACAGGTGATCTCTGGGAACAGCAGGAATTAGTCCTCACAACCCACCCACCTCCCCTAGGAGTTGTATCTCTCTCTCTCTCTCTCTTTCCTTTCCTCTCTCTGTTGTCTCAGCTTTAAACTCGAACTGAAGAGAGTTGGTTAGGAAGGCGGGAAGGCAGCGCGCATGCGCTGTGGGAGGCCCCAAAAGCTTCCTTTCTGGGAAGCTGGGGAGCTTTCCCGCGCAGGCTCCATCGGTTCCGACGTACCCATATGTGAGGACTAATTCCTGCTGTTCCCAGAGATCACCTGTTACAGGTAAGTAACTGTGCTTTATTTCCTTTTGAAGATGTGGTCTCCAGAATTGCACACAATACTCCAAATGAGGTCGCACCAGAGACTTATACAAAGGCACTACTATCACCTCCTTTTTTCTGTTGGCCATTCCTCTCCCTATGCACCCAAGCGTTCTTCTAGCTTTCGCCGTTGCCTTTTCTACCTGTTTAGCTACTTTAAGATCGTCAGACACAATCGGGCCAGGCCCTGCCCTTCTTTTGTGGACAGAAGTACTTCACCCCCTACACTGTACCGCTCCCCTTGGATTTTTTGCAGCCCAAATGCATGATCCTGCATTTTTTAGCATTAAATCTCAACTGCTAAATTCTAGACCATTATTCAAGCTTATTTGATCGCTCCTCATATTATCTACTCCTTCCTGGGCATCTACTCTATTGCAGATCTTGGTATCATCCGCAAACAGGCAAACCTTACCCAACACCCCTTCTGCAGTATCACCAACATAGATGTTAAAAAGAATTGGACCAAGGGCAGATTTCATTTATTTATTTATTTAACAGATTTCTATATGGCCTTTAAGCCAAAGTGGTGTACAGATTCCTGCGGCACACCACTGGTAACATCCTTCTCCTCAGAGTGAGCTCCATTTACTTGTAATTATTTATTTATTTAACAGGTTTTATATACTGCTTTATCATTTCAATCAAAGCGGTTTACATTGAAACTTAAACTTGGTAATGTACATTAAAAAGGGACATTGATAACTTGGATTTTTCTGAGGCAGTGGAGGGTTAAGTGACTTGCCCAAAGCCACAAGGAGTGCTAGTGGGAATCGAACTCTGGTCTCTGGGTTCCCAAGCCAGTGTTCTTAAACATTAGACTACTCCTCTACTCCTTTGCCACCTCCCACTCAACCAATTTCTAACCCAGTCAGTAACTTTAGGGTCCATCCCTGGGGTGCTCAGTTTGTTTATAAGTCGCCTGTGCAGAACGGTGTCAAAGGCTTTACTGAAATGTAAGTACACCACATCTTGGGCTCTCCCTTGGTCCAACTTTCTGGTCACCTAGTCAAAGAAATCAATCAGATTTATCTGACAAGACCTGCCTCTGGTAAACCGATGTTGTCTTGGATCCTGCAATTCATTGGATTCTAGAAACCTCACTATTCTCTTTTTAGCAGCATTTCCAATAATTAACGCACCACAGAGATTAGACTAACCAGCCTATAGCTTTCAACCTTATCCTTACTTTAGCTTTAATGTAAAATGACTACATCTGCCTTTCTCCAGTCCTTTGGAACCACTCCTGACTCCAAAGAAGCATTGAAAAGGTCAGTCAGTGGAGCCGTTAGAAAGTCCCCAAGTTCCTTCAGTATTTTTGGATTTATCCCATCCGGTCCCTTCGCTTTATCTACTTTTAGTTTAGCTAATTCCTCACGAATACAGTATTCTGAAAATTGTTCATGCTTCCCATCACTTCTAGTCCTATTTGTGGGTGTTTTCTGAAGTTCTGCTCCTGGCCCTTCATCTGTGAAAAAAGAACAGAAATATTTATAGGGCAGTGACGTGGTCATCTCTGCTTACCTTTGTGAAGCATTATCGTCTGGATGTTCAAGCAGCAGGGGACATACTCAGCTTCTACATATTCCTACCCTTCATCCTTGAGTCTGACAGTATCATGTTTGCCCTCCCTCCTCTCACTAACATATCTGAAAAATGTCTTATCCACCCATTTTATTGCACTGGCTATTTCTTCTTTTTGTACCTTTGCTTTCCTGACTCTTTTGCTAGCTTCTCTAAGTTCTTTCAAATATAGATTTTATTTATTTATTTATTTATTTAACAGGTTTTTTATACCGCCTTTTCCTTCAATCAAAGCGGTTATAAGACTACATCAGGTTAGACATATCAGACTACAAAGACAAAACAATGCATCCAGTTTTATATCACCTTATCCAAATATCAAAGTGATAAGCAATGGATCTATAGGTAACAGGGAAGGACAAGACTAAATCAGGTTAACATGTAATACAGACATACAAAGGGAGAGACAGACAGAGGAAATTATGATGAGAACGCCTACTCATATTAATAGGTCTTATACACATTTGCTGTTCTTAAACTTTTTGTCGGTCTTCCTCTCTCTGTGATCTTTGAATTTCCTGAAGGCCTCCCTCTTTTTCTTCACCTTTTCAGCTACTTCTTTTGAGAGCCATAGCGGCCTCCTTTTCCTTTTACATTTATTTACTTTTCTGATAAAAAGGTGTGTGGCTCTTAAATATCCCCTTTCAGTTTGCTCACTGTTTTTCTACATCCTCCAGCTGTTCCCATCCTGCTAATGACTCCTTGAGGTATTGTCCCATCTTGGCAATGTTAGTTTTCCTAAAGCCTAAGACACTCACTTTTGAATGGATTTTATCAGCCCTTTCCTAATAACTGAACCATACCATTTGGTGATCACTGGATGAGATATGATCTCCCACTGAAACATCAGAAACACTTTCCCCATTGGTAAGCACCAAGTCCAGTATGGCCTCTTCACATGTGGATTCTGTTACCATTTGCCTGAATAGTTCTCTCTCTAGAGAATCCAGGGTCTCCTTACTTCTAGATGACACTACAGCAGGGATGTGCCAATCAACATTCAGCATATTGAAATCACCTATCAATAGCACTTCCCCTTTCCTAGCAATGCTGCATATGTCTTCTATTAAATCTCCATCCACTTCTTCTCCCTTTGAGGGGGATTTGTATATCACTCCAATGCAAATGGATTTCCCTTTCCCTCTTTCTAGTTTAACCCACAATGCCTCCTCTCTCCCTTTTAAGCCCTGTAACTCTATAGCTTTAATATTATTTTTTACATATAGTGCCACTCCTCTTCCCCTGTCCTTTCTGAAGAAAGTATAGCCCAGTATAATTATTTCCCAGTCATTGTTGTCTGTGAACCATGTCTCTATAACCTCCACTAAATCCAAGTCAGCCTCTTTATTAAAGCCTCATCATCTGGGATCTTACTTTCCATGCTACAGGCATTTATACACACCACTTTCCAGATGTTGTCCCTTTTACTCATTTCTACAGAGGTAGTTAATGTTTCAATTACCTGGGAGCTTTTTTCACTCATCCCCAATGAATCTAGTTTAAAGCCCTCAGTAGGTTAGCCAGTCTAATGCTGAAGACACTTCGACTCTTCTTGGACAGATGGATGCCATCTCTGCTCTCTGCAGCCCTTGGACCATCATCCCATAGTCCAGAAAACCAAAACTCTCTCGATGGCACCATCCATGCAGCCATGCATTCATCTCCAGGATGCAAGCTTCTCTGCCTTGGCCTTTACCCCCAATAGGGAGGATTGAAGAGAACACCATCTGCACAACTATCTGCTTCATACTCTGTCCCAGAGCCATGAAGTCACTTTCGATACCCTCAGAGGGATACCTAGCAGTATCATTTGTGCCGACATGGATGAGCAACATTGGATAATTGTCAGTAGGCTTAATGAGTCTCGACAAACTCTCCATAAAATTGCACACCTCTCTAGTAGACATCAAGTCTGGTCAGCAGATGAACACCTCAGTATCCCTCAGAAGAGAGTCACCAACCACCACTACCCTTCACTTCCTTGTGGTCACTGATCCTGCAACTTTGGCGTGCTCGAGCTCTGGTTCTTCCATTTCTTGGGATGCTTTCACCTCCTCCACTTCAGGGCTGCATACTGGTTCTTCAATTCGAGGGCCGGAGGAGTTGGAGTTTTGATTCTGCAGGCACTGATGACACGTGTCCAACTTTCTTCATTCTGTAGCCTCCCATCTCCACCTCTGTCCGAGAGCTTGTATGTTTAAAGAAGCATCTCATCAATGAACTTTTCACTGTCTCAAATGCTTCTCAGCCTCGCCACCTCTTCTCTGAGCTCTTCTACTTGTTTCCTGAGAACTTCAGCATGCAGGCATCCTGCACAAGGAACTTGTCCTTCAATTCACATTGGGGTCTCTGTCTGGACAGAGGCAGAAGCTGTAATGAGGGCAACAGCTTTGGCAATACAATCTCAGCCATTGTTCGGTTGGTGGAGTTTTGGTACCTTTTGAAGTAAAAGAGAGAGACTGACCAAAGGCCCTACCTGTTCCTCAGCTGTCCTTTAAGATAAAAAGCAGTTAACCTCTTTTAAGTGTGTTCTAACAGTGCTGTTCTATATCTCTGTGTGTAGTTAATTGGGGAGTTGCCCTGTAAAGCACGAATGCTCACATGGGGTGGGTGGAACGAGAGTGGGTATGGAGGGCCTTGATGTGCATCAGATGAGTATCTCCCAGGCAGTATTGAAATCAGGAGTGGGCTCCAGGTGAGCAGGAGGGCCAGGAACCCAGACCTCTGAAGTTTGTGGTTCTACCCTTTTGGGGCAGCAGGTTTTTAAAGCGTTTACTGGCTCTTTGCAGAAAGCTGTAGAAGAGTTGCCATTCTCCCCTTTTTTTTTCCCAGTACTCAGGCTTTGCAGCTGAAGGTACTATACTGGAGGGAGAGCGCAGGAGCTCCAAGCGTCCCAGGTCTGAGATAGATCCAGGGAAGAGACTACAAGGGTTCCAGTCCTGCCACACTCCGCACTGAGGATTGGGACATAGAGAATGAGGAGGGAGATTTGTTGCCCTCAGGCAGTTTATCTCCGGAAGAGAGGGAGCTATCTCCTGAGGGGGATGCCGCTCCAGTAATTGGCTGTTCTTTAGAGAAGAACATTCTTCCCTGATAGTTCAGATGACCTCTGCCCTTCGAATTGCTGAATTGGTGGTTGATGAAGCAGTACAGCATAACCCTATCTTGGAGGGCTTGTGTAACCCATCTAAAGCCTTTCCCTTGCATCGGGCTTTATGCAAGATGGTGGCTGCTGAGTGGGGCACACCTAAAATGTGGTTGAGCAGAACTCACCTACTGGGCAAGCTCTATCTGCTCCCTCAGGGTGACTTGGAGCAATTGTTCTGCTTACTAATGGTGGATGCCTAAGAAAACCATTATTCCAGTGGAAAGTGGTTTGTCTTTAAAGGATAGGAAGTAGAACATCCTCTTAAAATAGGCTTTTGTTTGCTCTGCCCTGGAGTGCAGACAGCAATTTGAGGTGGTTGTGTAACCAATAAAACAAAGAATATTATAATGCCTCTGTATCGTTCCATGGTGCAATCGCACCTTGAATATTGTGTGCAATTCTAGTCGCCGTATCTTAAAAAGGATATAGCATTATTAGAAAAGGTATAGAGAAGAGCCACCAAAATGGTAAAGGTGATGGAAGGATACTCCTATGAAGAGAGGTTAGGGTTCTTCAACCTGGAAAAGAGATGGCTGAGGGGAGATATGATAATTAATGAATGGAGTGGAACGGGTAAACATAGATCGATTGTTTACGTCATCAGAATATAAAAAGACTAGGGGACATGCAGTGAAGCTACAGGTAATCTATTTAAGACTAATAAGATAAAATATTTTTTCACTCAGCGTGTAATCAAACTCTGGAATTTGTTACCGGAGGATGTTGTAAAAGCTGTTAGTGTAGCTGGGTTTAAAAAAGGTTTGGACAAGTTCCTGGAGGAAAGGTCCATAAACCATTATTAAGAGGGACCCGGGATATCACTGCTTGACCCAATACAAGCATTGAGGAACCTGTGTCTTTTGGGGAAACTGCTAGGTACTTATGACCTAGATTGGCCACTGTTGGAGACAGGATACTGGGCTTGATGGACCTTGGTCTGACCCAGTATGGCATATCTTATGTTCTTATAACTCAGGCCCTGCTCCGTTAGACTCGGCAGCATACAAAGACACAGGAACCTGCTGTGTTAAAGTCTACTGCAGCACTCTTTTTCAGATGTGCTTTATGATCTCATTTGCATCGCTTCAAAGTTTGTGGCATGGATTGTAGTGGCCTGTTGGCAGCTCTGGCTCTGCCACTGGTCGGTGGATTTTGCTTCTAAAGCGTGCCTCTGTAAATTTGTCTTTTTGAGATAAACCTGTTGTTTTGGGGAAGATTTACAGAAGCTGGTGAAATACTTAGGCAAGATCAGGCCACAGATTCTTCCAGAAGATTGTCCTCATACCTCATACTTTGGAAAAAGGGACTGGAGTCATAACCACTCGGTTTGGCCATCTTCATCTTCTTTCTTTTCCTATGTTTCAGGCAAATTTAATTTGGAGTCAGTCTTTTGGGGGCATGTAAGGCCCAAGACAGTGGAGGAAATTCTGCTGGAGGAGCCAGGTGCTCACAGTGAGTAAGAGCAGACTCACTCTGAAATAGTACTGAATTGGAGGTTGACTTTCTCAATTTTACTCAGAGTGGTTAGAATCATTTCAGATCAGTGGGTTCTCAAAGTGATTCAAGAAGGTTACAAATCTAGAATTTGCAGAACCGTTTTCAAATACCTTTTTGGAATCCCCATGCAGTTTGTTGATCAAAAGAGTAACTGTAGTCAAAACCCTAACTCATCTTCAGCAGTTAGGGGCTGTGGTTCCAGTGCCATCTCAGGAGAAAGGAACAGTCCATTATTCCATCTATTTCATGGTTCCCAAAAAAGGAGGTACATTTTGACATATTCTAAACCTCTGAGGTTCTTCTTGTGCCAAAGTTTTACATAGAAACTTTGTGATTTGTGCTTGCAATAGTCTGAAGGGGCATGTTTGATTTCCTTAGATCTCTGAGGCGGATCTTCACATTCCCATTTGTCCTCGCTACCAGAGGTTTTTGTAGGATTTTTGCATCCTGGGCCATCATGTTCAGTTCCAGGCTCTTCCTTTTTGCTTGAGTATCTAGGGGCTCACTTTGCAACCCAGTCATGCAGAGTTTTGTGCCCAATGAACACTGAGAGTCTGGGACTACCTTCAGCTGTTGGGAACAATGGCGGCAGTTCTGGATCTGGTTCTCTGGGTGAGGGTGCACATGAGATCTCTGCAGAGGACATGTCTTTCCAGGTAGTAGGCGCTCAAGTCTGAGTTACAAGATTCGGCTTTCTCTGTTAAGCAGGATCAAGAAGTACCGGATTAGTGGCAATCTTCCAAACATTTATTGGAGGAGGTGAATATGAACCCTCCCCCCCTGACTGGGTTATCATTACCACTGACATAAGTCTGTTGGGATGGGAACATTATTGTCAGGGTAGAGTGACCCAGAGTTCTTGGACCAAGTAGGAGGCATCCAGGACCATCAACAGGCTAGAAGTGTGAATGATCCGGTTGGCGCTGTTCAGTTTCCAGGGCTGTCTTTGAGAGGAAGAAGTTTGGATGATGTCCGAGAAAGCCACAGCAGTAGCCTACGTAAAACAAGCAGGAGAGCACCAGAAGCATGGCTATGGCAGAAAAGGTGATGTTGCTTTGAAACTGGATAGAGAGTCGTCATCTGCCCTTGTCAGCAACACATATTGCTGGCATTGCCAATGTTCCAGTGGAATTTTTAAGTCTTGATCCCAGAAAATGGACATTAATCCCTTAGGAATTTCAGTTTATAGTTAAGGTCAGCTTGCTTTTTGATCTGATGGCATCCCTTCAAAATGCCCAAGTGAAGGGCTTTTTCAGCAGGAGATGAGAACCCGTGGTGTGGGCATAACTGCTCTGATTCAACCTTGGCTGAAGAAGGGTCTGTTGTATGTCTTTTGTCCTTGGCCAGGTTTTGTACAGAACAGCAAAACCAACCAGGGTGGGTGGTGCTGGATTGGCCCCGGAGATTTTCACAGATGACAGATCTGCTTCATCAGGGACCGATAGTTATGCAGGTTTTGGCTCGCTTTACTTACAGCGAGGCCCTTGAAAGGAAAAAGTTGAAATAAAAGGATATGTCCTTTCTCCAGGAACAAGCAGGAAGTCAGTCTTCACTTATGGGTGACGTTGGCACCAACGGAGCCCATGCGGAGCAATTCCCCCGCTTTCAAAGAAAGCCTTTGGGATTGCTGTCATGCATGCATGGTCCTCTTCCCGCCCAAAGGTGCCATCTTGCTCAGTCTCCCTTTTTCCACGGAGCCCTTCGGACGTACATCCTCATCCCTCAGAAAAAGTTTTTTGACTTCGGCCTTTTGGCCCCTTTTTTTCCAATTGCACCGGTCCTCTCCCGTCCTCCCCTTCACCCCTGCTTCGGCTGTGGGCTAGGGGATCCCTTTTCTTTATTCCTTAGCGTTTTTTCTGTCAGGCCCTTTTCATGCCATTTTTTTCTCCAACCGCTGGCCTCGAGGGTTTTCGACCTCGCATGGGCCCTTTTTACCCATATGGCCACCGGATTTAAGAAATGTGACAGATGCTCCAAAAATATGTCGCTCATGGACACCCACGACTGCTGTCTGGGGGCTGACCACAACTCGGAGCTCTGCTCACTCTGTAAGAAAATGTCTGCTAAGGCCTTGCTCAGCTGCAAGCAGAAGTCCGACAACATTTTCTGCAAGGCAGCCCCGGGATCCCCGGTGGCACCTCACCCTTCTGATCCACCGCTGGCGGGGTCCCCCATAGTGACCCCGCGGCCTAGGCGTCACTCCGATCAGGGTTCGCCCTAGGTGGAATGGCAAAAGAAGAAGAAGACATTGAAGTCGCTGTCGGGGGCTCCGGATAAGCACAAGCGGTCTCATGCTCGTTCCCTTAGCCCTTCCCGGCATTCCTGAGGGTCGGACAAGGAGCAGCCTCGAAAAGTACCTTATACAGGCATGGCTTCCGGCGATGGCACCCAGTCTCCTGAGGGTTGTCCTGGTGAGGATCCCCTCTCCTCCTCCACGCCAGACCCGGTAACCCTGGCGTCAGCATCACAGGAACCCACTCCCGAGTGGGAGTCCCGGATGCTGGCACTGGAGCGCAGCATTTCTGCCTTCCTCACTGCCCAGCAGGCGCTCTTGCCCAACACGGTTGGCTCACGCCTCGAGACTGAGGTTCACCCGACTGGGGTCCTGAAAACTGCCCTGAAAACCCCCGAGAGCCATGGGCCTTGTAAGGATCCTCGGCACCGGTCTTGCTCGCTGTCCCGTTCTTCGGGGGCAAGGTCTTCCAGAACCAGTGCCTCCGGCTCCAAGCGGGCCTCAGCCACAGGGTGCGGGGACCAACCTGACTCCGAGTCCTCCTTGGACCTCTCGGGTTGGGAATCTGACAGGGGCACTTCCCCGGAAACCTACGCTCACAGGGATCTCTCCTCTGACCCATCCCCGCCCACCTCGCAAAGGAAGTCGCTTCCAGAGGACACCTCTTACATAAGAACATAAGATATGCCATACTGGGTCAGACTAAGGTCCATCAAGCCCAGTATTCTGTTTCCAACAGTGGCCAATCTAGGTCATATGTACCTAGTAGTCTCCCCAAGAGACACAAGTTCCACAGTGCTTGTACTGGGTCAAGCATTGATATATTCGGTCACTTCTTAATAATGGTTTATGGACCTTTCCTCCAGGAACTTGTCCAAAGCTTTTTTAAATCCAGCTACACTAACAGCCTTTACTACATCCTCCGGTAACAAATTCCAGAGTTTGATTACACGTTGAGTGAAAAAGTATTTTCTTTTATTAGTCTTAAATAGTTTACCCTGTAGCTTCATTGCATGTCCCCTAGTCTTTCTATATTCTGATAACGTAAACAATTGATCTACGTTTACCCGTTCCACTCCGTTCATTAATTTATAGACTTCTATCATATCTCCCCTCAGCCGTCTCTTTTCCAGGTTAAAGAGCCCTAACCTTTTTAGCCTTTCTTTATAGGAGTATCCTTCCATCCCCTTTACCATTTTGGTGGCTCTTCTCTGAACCTTTTCTAAAATCGCTATATCCTTTTTAAGATACGGCGACCAGAATTGCACACAATATTCAAGGTGCGGTCTCACCATGGAATGATATAGAGGCATTATAATATCTTTTGTTTTATTTTCCATTCCTTCCCTTATCATATCTAGCATTCTATTTGCTCTCTTGGCCGCCGCTGCACACTGGGCCGAGGGTTTTAACATGGTATCCACAATGACGCCTAAATCTTTTTCCTGGGTGGTGGTTCCTAATGTGGAACCTTGCATCGTGTAACCATAGTTTGGGTTATTCTTCCCTAGGTGCATAACCTTGCACTTGTCCACATTAAATTTGATCTGCCATTTTGATGCCCAGTCTTCCAATTTATCGAGATGCTCTTGCAATTTTTCACAATCCTCTTGGGTTTTAACAACTTTAAATAGTTTTGTGTCATCTGCAAATTTGATAACCTCACTCGTTATTCCACTTTCCAGGTCATTTATGAATATGTCAAAAAGCAGCGGACCCAGCACAGTTCCCTGGGGTACACCACTATTCACCTTTCTCCATTGGGAAAATTGGCCATTTAGCCCTACCCTCTGCTTTCTATCTTTTAACCAGTTCCTGATCCACAATAGTACACTGCCTCCTATCCCATGACTCTTTAGTTTTGCCAAAAGTCTCTGATGAGGGACCTTGTCAAAGGCTTTCTGAAAGTCCAGATACACAATATCAACCGACTTACCTTTGTCCACCTGTTTATTCACTCCTTCAAAAAAACATAACAGATTAGTAAGACAAGATCTTCCTTGTCTAAAGCCATGTTGGCTGTCTCCCATTAGGTTGTGACTATCTACATGCTGAGTAATTTTATTCTTTATGATGGTTTCTACCATTTTTCCCGGTACTGACGTCAGGCTCACCGGTCTGTAGTTTCCAGGATCACCCCTGGAAGCCTTTTTAAAAATTGGTGTTACATTGGCGATCCTCCAATCTTCAGGTATTAGAGATTATTTTAATGATAGTTCACAGATTACTGATAGCAGGTCTGCAATCTCATATTTCAGTTCTTTCAACACCCTTGGATGTATACCATCCGGCCCAGGTGATTTGCTACTCTTCAGTTTATCTAATAGTTGTAAGACATCTTCCCGATGTATCGATATTTCCTTCAATTCTTCCGCACCTTTAAATACCACTTCAGTCATGGGTAACATCCCTACATCTTCCTCAGTAAAGACCGAAGCAAAGAATTAATTCAGTCTCTCCGCTATCGCCTTGTCGCCTCTTAGTGCTTTTTTTAACCCCTTTATCATCTAATGGACCAACTGACTCTCTCACAGGTTTTTTGCTACGAATGTACTTGAAAAGGTCTTTATTTCGCATTTTTGCTTCCGCAGCAAGCTTCTTCTCAAATTCTCTCTTTGCCTGCCTTATCAATACCTTGCATCTGACTTGCCAGTGCTTGTGCTGTTTCCAGGTTTCGTCGTTTGGATCTTTTTTCCATTTCCTGAAAGATGCATTTTTGGCAACAACAGCCTCTCTGACCTCCCCTTTAAACCATGCTGGCAGTTTTTTGGACTTCCTTCCACTTTTCTTAAAGCGTGGAATACAGCTGGTCTGGGCTTCCAAGATAGTATTTTTCAACAACACCCAAGCTTGATGTACGTCTTTAACCTTTGCAACTGCTCCTTTTAGTTTTTTCTTAACTGTTTTTCTCATTTTATCATAGTCTCCCTTTCGAAAGTTAAAAGGTAGTACAGTGGATTTCCTTACTATCCCTCCTCCACTAATTAAATCAAAGGCGATCATGCTATGATCACTATTGCCAAGTGGCCCCAACACCCTTATCTCTTGCACTAGATCTGGTTTCCACTAAGGACTAGGTCTAATATGGCTTCCCCTCTGGTCGGTTCATGAACCAGCTGCTCCAAGAAGCAGTCATTTATTTCATCTAGGAACTTTATCTCCCTAGCATGTCCTGACGTGACACTGACCCAGTCGATACCGGGGTAATTGAAATCACCCATTATTATTACTGCGCTGTAACTTTTGTTAGCTTCCTTGATTTCTTTGAGCATTTCATCATCCATTTGGTCATTCTGGCCAGGCGCTCAATAGTACACCCCCACTGCCATTGCCTTCCCCCTTTTATATGGAATTTCAATCCATATAGATTCTACAGCAGATTTTGTTTCCTGCAAAACTTTAATCCTTTCTGAGTCAATGCCCTCCCTAACATAGAGCGCAACCCCTCCACCAATTTGATCAGCTCTATCATTACGATATAGTTTGTACCCAGGTATCACAGCGTCCCACTGGTTGTCCTCCTTCCACCATGTCTCTGATATTCCAATCATATCTAACCTTTCATTTAGTGCTATATATTCTAACTCTCCCATCTTATTTTTTAGACTTCTAGCATTTGCATACAAGCATTTTAGAGAATGTATTTTATTCATGTTAATTTGGCTATTGTTAGACATGGGTAAATTGGGATCTTTAAGCTCTGTCTGCTCCATACTTGAGGGCATTTGGGCTACTTTACTCTTTTGTGGAACCTCTCTGCTTTTGGTAGTATCCTTCAAGGATACATTCTTCCGAACCATCCGCTCTTGGGCGACTGTCGGCTTTCCCCTAATATCTAGTTTAAAAGCTGCTCTATCTCCTTTTTAAAGGTTAATGCCAGCAGCCTGGTTCCGTCCCGGTTAAGGTGAAGCCCATCCCTTCGGAAGAGCCCCTCCTTTCCCCAGAATGTTCCCCAGTTCCTAACAAATCCAAAACCCTCATCTCTGCACCATTGTCTCATCCACGCATTGAGACTCCGGAGCTCTGCCTACCTTTTGGGTCCTGCGCGTGGAACAGGAAGCATTTCGGAGAATGCTACCATGGAAGTTCTGGATTTCAACTTCCTACCTAAAAGCCTAAATTTTTCCTCCAGAACCTCCCTACCACATTTTCCTATGTCATTGGTACCGACATGTACCAAGACAGCAGACTCCTCCCCAGCACTATCTAAGACCTTATCTAGGTGGCGCATGAGGTCCGCTACCTTCGCACCAGGCTGGCATGTTACTAGGCGATCCTTACGTCCACCAGCCACCCAGCTATCTACTTGCCTAATGATCGAATCACCAACTATAACGGCTGTCCTAACCCTTCCCTCATGGGCACATGGCCCTGGAGAAACTTCCTCGGTGCGAGAGGGTTTTACATCACCTGGAGGACAGGTCCTAGTTACAGGATCACTTCCTGCCACACCAGGGTGATGCTCTCCTGACACGTGACCTCTCTCCTCCTTGGCAACAGGGGTGCTGCCAGACTGGAGGTGGGACTTCAGGACTATATCCCTGTAGGTCTCGTCTATGTACCTCTCTGTCTGTCTTATGTTTTCCAAGTCTGCTACTTTAGCCTCAAGAGAACGGACTTGTTCCCTGAGAGCAAAGAGCTCCTTGCACCTAGTGCACACGTAAGACCTCTCACCAACTGGGAGAAAATCATACATGTGACACTCAATGCAAAAGACTGGCGTATGTGCGGGATATGGCTCAGGCCCTCAACCTGCTGACACAGATCGAGGAGGAGCTGAGGGCAGAGGAACTAGACATCTTTTAGTACGAGTCTCCACCCAGGGATTCTCTTACGGTTCTGATACCATCCATTCTATCCCGGCTTCTTCTCCACATGTGGGAAATGCCTGCCTCGGTCCCTATTGTTAGTAGGAGAATCAATGCCATGTATAGGATCCAGCACGGCCCGGGGTTTCAGAAGGCCCAACTTCCTCACAGCTCCATGGTAGTCGAATCTGCAATGCGGAAACAGAAGAGTTCGAAGTCGCACTCTTTGTTCCCGCCTGGCAGGGAATCCCTCGGGCGCAAGGCTAACAGGGATCTATGCTGGCATGCTGCATCCAGGTGTACCAATTGTATATGGGTATGTTCCTGCGCAACCTCGCCAAGGAGCTCAGTGGTTTCTCCTCAGGTTCCAGTCTCTCCTGAGGTCGGTCGCAGACTGCTCAAAATACCTTTCCCGCGCCATGTATGATGGGTTCGAGTCTTCTGCCCATGTAGCGGCGGTGGGCATCGGAGCCCGACACCAGGTGTGACTCCAGTCCTTGGACCTAGAGCAGCTCCTGGATGTCCCTTGCCTAGGTGAAAAACTGTTTAGCAAGCCCATGGAGGACAAGGAAGCCAAGATTGAGACGGAATTTGTGACTTGCACCCGTCTCTCTTGCAAAACATCCTCGCTTCCACGGAAGAAGCAGCATACCAAAAAGCCCTTCTTCCAGAGGAAAGGGCTCTCCTACCGGGGATACCCACCATACCCCCCTGCCCCCATGCTGACGACCAGTGCTCAGGGCAAAGGGGGTGCTCAGGATTATCGAAAGCCCAAGGGGCCCAAGGCCCAGCCACCAGTGCTACCCCAGCCAGCACCGGGGTTTTGACGCTGAAAATATAGCCTCTCGCTCCCCGGGGTTGCTTCTGCCCGTGGGAGGATGCCTGTCTCTTTTCGCCCCTGAATGGGCGGCTATTACTTCAGACACCTGGGTCCTACAGGTGATCTGAGATGGGTATCCCCTCCTCCCTTCTCTCCAGCGGAGCCTACCCAGCTTCCCTCGCACCAGGCTTGCTTGCAGCAAGAGTTGAACAATCTCCTCGGCCAACAGGTGGTCGAAAGGGTCCCGCCGCACCTCCGGGGTCAGGAGTTTTATTCCTGGTACTTTCTCGTTCTGAAGAGGATGGGGGGCCTGCGTCCCATCCTCGACCTCAGGAACCTGAACAAGTTACTGGTGCAGGAGAAGTTCAAAATTCTATCCCTTGGCGTCCTGCTGCCCTACCTTTGGCAGGGCAATTGGCTATGCTCCTTAGATCTCAGAGACATTTACGCTCACATTCCTGTCCATCCCAAGCACAGGAAGTACCTGCATTTCAGGGTGCAGGGAGAGCACTTCCAGTACAGAGTGCTCCCCTTCGGGCTCACATCTGCCCCGCTAGTCTTTACCAAGTGCCTGGCGGTGACCGCAGCCCTCCTTCGGCCGCAGGGCATATCCATCTACCTTACCTAGACAATTGGCTTGACCCGGGCACCTCGGCAGAGGAGCCTCATCTCTCGGCATCGCGCACAGTTCTCCTCCTTGAGCGCCTCGGTTTTCTGATCAACTACTCCAAATCCCACCTCATACCGGTGCGGACCCTGGAGTTCATTGGTGCTCTTCTCGACACAGAACATGCGACCGCTTTTCTCCCTTGAGCACAAGCGGTTTGACTCCGCGCTCTGGCTGCCGAGGTCCAGGACCGGCTCAAAGTCTCGGCGCGAGCCATGCTGCGCCTCCTTGGACACATGGCCTTGACGGTGCACGTTGTTCCCCATGCTCGTATGCACATGCGAGCAGCCCAGTGGTGCCTCCGGGCGCAATGGACCCAGGCCTTGGGCCACTTCCAGGACCCCATCCGGGTGTCTCGTAGCCTAGTCGAGTCCCTAGTCTGGTGGCCGGACCCCCAGAGCCTCTTTCGGGGCATGCCTTTCCAGACTCGTCCGCACTAACTCATCTTGACAACGGACGCCTTGCTGTTGAGCTGGGGAGCCCACTGCGGCCACCTCTGTATCCAGGGAAGGTGGTCACCCGAGGAATCTCGACAGCAGATCAACCTGCTCGAGCTTCGAGTGGTCCGGTTGGCCTTGAAGATCTTCGAGTGCCACCTGAGGGGCAGGTCGGTGCTCGTGCAGATCGACAACAGAGTCACAATGTTCTATATCAACAAGGAGGGGGGCATGGGCTCCTGCCTCCTCTGCCAGGAGGCTGTCCTCTGTTCCTTCGCAATACGCTGAGGCGCATGACCTTAAGATCTGTCTACCTTCTGGGCCAAGACAATGTCCTTGCGGACAGGCTCAGCAGGCTTCTCTGCCCGCACGAGTGGCACCTGAGCACCTCCATCTGTTCCACCGTTGGGGGACTCCGTCCATGGACCTGTTTGTCAGCCCTGTGAACTCACAGCTCCTCTACTTCTGCAGCCCGACACCACACCCGAGCAGGGTGGCCCCGGATGCATTCCTCCTGACGGACCTCTGGGTTACTGTATGAGATCCAGCGCGACCAAGCCTCGGTAATCCTCGTGGCTCATTTGTGGCCTCAAAAACCTTGGTTCCCGCTTCTACTCCGGCTCTCCTTGGAGCCTCTGTTTCCCCTAGGCAGTGCCCCCGGCCTGCTGACTCAAGAGGAGGGGCGGGTGCTTCATCCAAACTTGGTCTCGCTATCCCTGACAGCTGAACGGGTCTCTTTAGCCTCGCTGTACCTCCCGGTGGAGATCGAGGACGTCCTCCTCGCTTCGAGGAAGGACTCGATGAGGCGTGCCTACGCCCTGAAGTGGCGGCGGTTTTCGATCTGGTGCTCCAAGCTCATGCAGAGATCCTTCTTTCTCTTTTTCTTAAGAGGCAAACAGTTCTTTCTTTCTTACTGAAGATCCTTTCTGACTTCCATCTTAATCAGTCAGTCTTTTTGTCAGTCTTTATAAAGGTGAGGCATGGGAGGTTCTAAGGTGTTCCATGCTTTGGACGTATGCAAAATGCCACTCAGGTATTTGAAGGTGACAAATTCTTTTCAGAAGTCCAATCACCTGGTTTTTGTTTTTGTTTTTTTCCAGTCCTCACAAAGGAAAAGGAGCATCAGTCTTCGGTATCCCATTGAGTCTGAGAAGCCATTGCTTCAGCATATTTGCTAAGGCGGAAGACAATGCCTACTGATCTTCTTGTGCATGCGACTAGGGCTCAGTTAGCTTCCCAGGCTGAAGCCAGGGCAGTACCTCCAGGTGAAATTTGCAGAGCAACGACCTGGTTGTCCTTGCATTCCTTTGTTAAACATTATCACTTTCATGATCAAATTAGGGAAAGGATACTGCCTTCAGTAGGGTGATAGAAACATAGAAGCATGATGGCAGAAAAAGATCACATGGCCAACTACCGTATTTTCGCGCATATACCGCACGCGCTATACACTTTTTTACCTACCGTGCAACCCTCCTGTGCGGTATTTGTGAGGACGCGCTATACCTAAACTTTATTACAAGTAAACGATCCCAAAAAAGAGGCCTTACAAGAATATATTGGTTTAAAAATATTTTTAATTAATTTTCATCATCCGATTCCATAAAACCTTCGAAATCACTCCCCTCATCAACATCATCATTAAAATAATTTAAAACCGTCTGGAGACGCTCTTCCGTAACATATGCACTTTCATCGTCACTCCTTTCGACGTTTTCATCATCATCATCTTCGTCATCACTGCGCACCCGATCCTCGTTCTTATAAACAATGCCGGCTTTTCGGAATCCATTTCTGATGGTTTCCGGGGATATTTTGTCCCAAGCAGAACACAACCAATTGCAGATTTCCGTTAATGTAGCTCTCTTTAATCGTCCCGATGGAGTGAATTCATGAATTCCATGCTGCATCCAATTATCCCACTCTCGTCTGATGAACGTTTTGAAGGGGTGATTAACAGCTATATCTAGCGGCTGCAGCTTGCAAGTAAGACCATCCTTTATCACTGCGATATGGGCACCAGCCGAATTAATATAATTTTGCACATTTGTTTCTTTATGGGCAGCCATGGAATCGAATATCAACAAAGACCTTTTAGAAAAGAAACCTCCAGGCCTGGCCTTTTATACACCTCACAGTGCATTCGTCACATGCGCGTTATACGCACGTGCGCATTATGTGACAAATTCAATGCAGGACTGGCCAAAAATTGCGCTTTATATGTGGGTGCGTGTTATATGCCCGAAAATACGGTAATCTGCCCTTCTCTATCAACTACAATAGTCCCCTTTTTATCTTTAGATATCTTCTGTTTGTCCCATGCTTTCTTGAATTCAGATGCTGTCCTCGTCTCTACCACCTTCACTGGGAGACTATTCCACGCATCTACCACTCTTTCCATAAAGAAATATTTCTGCATATTGCTCCTGAGTCTATCCCCTTTCACCCTCATCCTATGCCCCCTCATAGCAGAGCTTGTTTTCAGTCGAAAGAGGCTCTCCTCTTGTGCACTTATGGTCAGCAGTGTTTCTCTGTCATTGGCCTTGCAGGCCCATAAACTCTTGACAGACCTTCTGTCTGAAGATTATCCTGTTAAGCTGCTGGGATGTTATAAGCCTGATAACAACAGTTGCGAGAGGTTACCGCCTTTATGGTATTTACTGATTTAGAACTTGCTCCTTAAGGAGCTTTAAGGATAAATCCCCCAAATTACTCTCTGAAGCAGCATCAAGCGAAACGCTTCAGCATTTTGGAGTAAGTGATGCTGGGATGACATAAGAGCAAAGATAAGTGTTTTATGAGTATTTCAACATATGGGAGGTTTTTTAAGACCTATGATGGCATTGAGAAGGGCATGGATAAGCAGGCATGATATAAATGGGCCAGCCATGTAAAGCCTTTTGTTTATACCAGTTCTCCAGGACCAAGCAGGAAGTCAGTCCTCACATATGGGTGACGTCAGCGCCGACGGAGCCCTCGCGGAGCAATTTTCCCCAGCTTTCAAAGAAAGCCTTTGGGAATTGCAGCGCGCATGCGCGGTCCTCTTCCTGCCCAAGGGTGCCATCTTGCTCAGTCTTCTTTTTTCCGCGGAGCCCTACAGACGTTGCCTGTGAATCCCCGCAGAAAAGTTGATTTTCCTCTATTTTTATCTATTTTTTTCTTCGGTTCGACGCCGGTTCTGTTCCCGCCCGGACTCGCGACGCCGGTTGCGAGTCCGTCCTTTATTTTTCGGTTTTTTGTCCTTCGTGACAGTTTTCGCGCTTTTTCCTTTTTTCCCTGGCTGCCCAGTCGTTCGACCTCGCAGGGGCCCTTTTTCCCCCGATGGCGGCCAGTGGTTTCAAAAAGTGTGACCTCTGTAAGAAACTTATGTCTCTTACAGACACTCACGACTTCTGCCTCCGCTGCCTCGGCCCAGATCATGACCCCATGATCTGCACGCCATGCGGCAAAATGTCCTCAAAAGCGTTGAGGAGTCGGCAGCACCAGCGGGAGCGTATCTTCTCTGACTCCGGCCGGGCTCGGACCTCGTCAGAGGCTTCGATGTCTCGGGACTCTGGTCCTGAGCATCGTCGAAGTTCCTCTGAGAGGGGGTCTCCTACCCGGGAACATCATCGGAAGAAGAAACCCGCGAGGGCGGGATCGGTGGACGCTCCTGGTTCCTCGAGGGCCAGGTCGCATAGCCCCGATTCCCGTCCCGGGTCCTTGGAGTCGGAGAGGCCGTCAAAACATCCTCGACTCGAGGTGGACTTGCCAGCTCACGTAAGTACGGTTGTCCTTGTGGACTTGCCTCCGAAGGACCCGACGTCGGGCCCGACGCCGTCGGGGCCCGAGTCGGGGGCTGCTGGGTCTCCTGAGCTCGGACTCAGGTTGACGGCCTTGGAGTGCAGTTTGTCTGCCTTCTTGGACCAGCAGCGGGCATTGATCGCTGGCCTCGCTGGCGCTTCTGCCCTGACCGCCAGGACGTCGACCTCCAAGTCGACCCCGGAGACCGAGCCGATCCTCGAGTCCATGAGGGCTCGAGTCGATCCTCGGTCGAGGTCTCCTTCGGCCTCCCGTTCGGGACCGAGGTCGTCGACGCCGACTCCCTCGGCGTCGGGGCGGATGGCGTCAGTGCCCGCCCGACTGGAGCCGGTCGACTCCTCCTCCGAGGAGTCGGCCTGGGAATCTGAGGACGAAGAGTCACCTGGTTCCTTTCGAACTCGGTGTGTCCCTTCGGACTCCCCCGAGTCCGAACCTCGGAGACGGTCCCCCCCGGAGGATACCCAGTTCTCGGACTTCGTGAGGGATATGGCCAAAGCCTTGGCCTTCCCTGCGGACCCCGAGGAGGAGCCTCGAGTCGAAGAACTCGATGCCCTCCAATATGACTCTCCCCCGAAGGAGGCCTTTATTGTACCGGTTCCTCCGATGCTGGAACGGCTTCTCTTCCGCATGTGGGAGAGCCCGGCGTCGTCGCCGGTGTTAAGCAAGCAGGTCGATTCCATTTATCGAGTCCGCAAGAGCCCTGGGTTCCAAAAAGCACAACTACCGCACCATTCCATGGTGGTGGAATCGGCCATGCATAGACTTAAGAGTCAAAAAATGCACTCCTCGGTGCCCCCCGGTAGGGAGGCCCGAAGCCTGGATGCCCTCGGTAGGAAGTGCTTCCAGGGCTCTATGCTTGCTTGTCGAGTCCAGACATACCAGCTCTACATGGGCATGTATCTCCGAGACCTGGCTAAGGAAATAGCCGGGTTCTCTGCTGGTCTCTCCGACGAACCTTTGCAGAGGTTCCAATCCTTGTCTACTGGCATTCGTGAGTGCTCCAAGTTTATCTCTCGAGCGGCCTATGATGGTTTTGAGGCTTCGGCTCGAGTAGCCGCGGCCGGCATCGGTGGACGCCGCCAGGCTTGGCTTCAAACGTCCGACCTCGAGCCCTGGGTACAGGACAAGTTGGTCGATGTCCCCTGCCGAGGTGATAACCTCTTTGGCAAGCCCATGGATGAGAAGGCTGCACAAATCGAGACGGAGACTCTCACCAGAACTCGTCTCTCAAGGAAAACCTCTGCCCCTTCTCAAAAGAAGAAGGCCTCGGGGAAAAAAGCCCTTTTACCCGAGGAAGGGTGCTGCCTATAAATACTACCCTCAGTATCAGGCCTCACCAGCTCCCCCACAGGGAAAGCAGGCCAAGGGACGGGGTAATGGGTCCCGTAGGCAGCAAGCCCCCAAGCCTGCACCACCGGCCCCTGCTCCGCAGGGTGGGGGTTTTTGACTTTCTCAGCATAGCCTCTCCCCCTCAGCTGGTTCCTCTCAGCACAGGAGGCCGGCTGGTCCACTTTGCCCACAGGTGGTCCAACATCACCACAGATACCTGGGTGCTTCAGATAGTTCAAAAGGGCTATCTTCTTCATTTTCACCAGGTACCTCCCTCCTACTTTCCAGGGGAGCCTTCCAGACTCCCTCTGCACAGGGACTTCCTCCTTCAGGAGTTAGCAAGTCTTGTTCAGGAACAAGCCGTGGAACCGGTGCCCTACCACCTGAAGGGTCAAGGGTTTTACTCCAGGTACTTCCTGGTTCCAAAACGAACAGGAGGCCTCAGACCCATCCTGGACTTGCGAAATCTCAACAAGTTCCTTGCAAAGGAAAAGTTCAAAATGCTTACCCTTGGAATCCTGCTGCCCTACCTCCAGCAGGGAGACTGGCTATGCTCCTTAGATCTGAAGGATGCGTATACTCATATCCTTATTCATCCGGACCACAGACAATACGTCAGGTTTGTGGTGGACGGACGCCATTACCAGTACAGAGTACTGCCTTTCGGCCTATCCTCCGCCCCCAGAGTGTTCACCAAATGCCTAGCAGTGGTGGCGGCCTATCTGAGGCTTCAGGGTCTCTTTGTGTTCCCATACCTGGACGACTGGCTCATCAGGGCCCAGTCTGCCCAAGAAGCCACTCAAGCTGCTCATCGCACGGTGGCTCTGCTCTAGCACTTGGGCTTTGTCATAAACTTCGCAAAGTCCACTATGCTCCCCTCTCAAGATCTAGAATTCATCGGCGCCAGGTTGGACACTCTTCAAGCGCGGGCCTTCCTGCCTCTGGACAGGGCCCACAGGCTCATGGATCTCGCCAGCTGCTTTCACGGCAATTCCCTGGTCTTGGCCAGGCAATTTCTGAGACTGCTCGGTCATATGGCTTCCACGGTCCATGTAACCCCCTATGCCCGCCTGAACATGCGACCTGCTCAATGGTGCCTTCGCAAACAATGGCATCAGGCCACTGGGAGCCTCACGGACTCCGTGCAGATCTCCGACCAGCTGGTCTCCTCTCTGCGATGGTGGCGTCACCTGCCAAACCTGGTACTCGGGGTAACTTTTCAACCCCCTACACATTCTCAGGTCCTGACGACCGATGCTTCTCTCCAGGGTTGGGGAGCACATTGCCAAGGGACTTGTACTCAGGGTCTCTGGACTCCTTGGGAGTCCGCTCAGCAGATCAACTTCCTGGAGCTCAGAGCCATCCGCCTAGCGCTCAAAGCCTTCTCTCACCTGATTTCTCACCAGTCAGTACTTGTCCAGACAGACAATCAGGTTGCCATGTTCTACGTGAACAAGCAAGGCGGAACCGGCTCCTTCCTTCTCTGTCAGGAGGCACAGAAGCTCTGCTCTTGGGCCGTCCATCGCAACATCGTCCTCAAAGCTGTCTATCTCCCAGGTCAAGAAAACTACCTGGCAGACAAATTGAGCAGGGTCCTCCAACCGCACGAGTGGAGGTTGGATCCGCTTGTGGTTCAGCGGATCTTTCTCCGGTGGGGCCTCCCCACCATGGATCTGTTCGCCAGTCCTCTGAACCGGCAGCTTCCCAGATTCTGCTCTCGACAGCCGCATCCCCTCCGGGAGGCGGCGGATGCTTTTCTAATTCCATGGTCCACGGGCCTCTTGTATGCCTTTCCACCCATGCCCCTGGTGTCTCGGACGCTCTTCAAGGTTCTCAGAGACAAGGCGTCGGTGATCCTAGTGGCCCCCCGGTGGCCGAGACAACCTTGGTTCCCGCTTCTGCTACAGCTGGCGGTGGACACACCTCTTCCTCTGGGGTTTCGGCCCGACCTCCTCTCGCAGGATCAGGGGTCGCTCCTGCACCCCAACCTTCGGTCCCTTCATCTGATGGCCTGGCTGCTGAAAGGGTAGTCCTTGCTCCTCTCCAGCTACCTCCAGATGTGGAAGAGGTCGTCTTGGCCTCCAGGAGGCCTTCCACCCGGAAGTCCTACACTCTTAAGTGGCGTCGGTTCTCCGTCTGGTGTACTCAGCAGTCACAAGACCCCCTTCTCCTGTTCAGCTTCAGTGGTATTGCAGTACTTGCTTTCCCTTTCCAATCTTGGACTTAAGTCCAACTCGGTCAAGGTCCACCTCAGTGCTCTTTCTGCGCACCACCTACCGGTGGACGGTAGACCCCTTTCCAGCCACCCGCTGGTGGCTCGTTTTCTCCGGGGCCTCCTCCTCCTTAAACCACCTTTGCGCCCACCAGCTCCGAACTGGGATCTCAATGTGGTTTTACAGCGGCTTACCTGTCCGCCTTTTGAGCCTATGGCTACCTGTCCTCTTCGTTTTCTTTCCTGGAAAACCCTGTTCTTGGTGGCCCTCACTTCTGCTAGACGCGTTAGTGAGCTGCAGGCCCTGGTATCTGATCCTCCTTACACTAGGTTCTTCAAGAACCGGGTAGTCCTACGGACTCACCCTAAGTTTCTTCCTAAAGTGGTTTCCCCTTTTCACATCAACCAGGAGGTGGTACTTCCGACCTACTTTCCCAGGCCACACTCCAGCCAAGCTGAGATGGTCCTGCATACCCTGGACTGTAGGAGGGCGCTGAACTTCTACCTTGACTGTACGCGGGAGCACCGAAGGGCTGTTCAGCTCTTCATGTCTTAAGACCCCAACAAGTTGGGGCTCCCTGTCTCCAAGCGTACTCTGTCCATCTGGATTGCGGACTGCATCGCTTGGGCTTACGAAGCTGCGGGCCTCGTGCTGGAAGGTAGAGTCACCGCTCATCGTGTTCGGGCGAAGGCTACGTCAGTGGCTTACCTCCGCTCTGTTCCGTTGGCAGACATCTGCCGGGCCGCTACTTGGTCTTCAAGCCAGACTTTTGCAGCCCATTACTGCCTGGAGAGGGAGTCCCGCAGGGACAGTGCTTTCGGACAGGCAGTCCTCCGTAACCTCTTCGAGGTATAGGCAACTCCTACCCTCCATCCCGGATGTTGGGCTACCGGTTGGAGACGTATTCAGAGAAGATTCCTTCCTTCTGTGCTGCTGAGCTAGAGGGAGCTCATTTTTGTGCTTAGGGTCTCCGGTAGCCTTAAGCTTGGGAGTCCCATATGTGAGGACTGACTTCCTGCTTGGTCCTGGAGAAAGCGTAGTTACTCACCTGTAACAGGTGTTCTCCAGGAGCAGCAGGAATCAGTCCTCACAACCCTCCCTCCTCCCCTTGGAGTTGCAGTTATATGCTTTCGTTTTTGCTACTTTTTTGCTGTCTTTTAGCTATGTCATCTGACTGAGCAAGATGACACCCTTGGGCGGGAAGAGGACCGCGCATGCGCGCTGCAATTCCCAAAGGCTTTCTTTGAAAGCTGGGGAAAATTGCTCCGCGAGGGCTCCGTCGGCGCCGACGTCACCCATATGTGAGGACTGATTCCTGCTGCTCCTGGAGAACACCTGTTACAGGTGAGTAACTACGCTTTTTCCTCAACAGGGTCCTCTAGGACCCCCAGGCCAGTCAGGTTTTCAGGATATCCACAATGAATATGCATGAGAAGATCTGCATACAATGGAAGCAGTGCATGCAGATCTATTTCATGCATATTCATTGTGGATATCCTGAAAACCTGACTGGCCTGGCGGTCCCAGAGGACTGGGTTGAGAACCCTAGTTTATACTGAGGTCTTTTTCCTCTCTTTTTCCTATATTGTGAAAAAGTCTAGGATTTAAGCACATGTGAGCTGATAGCAGTTTTTTCTATAGACCTTTTGAAGATTAATCCTATACATAGTTGTGGTTCCTTGTTCTGTTGAGCCTTCTTATCCTCACGAGGTTGTGTGCAGTAAGAGGTTCTTGACCATGTACTTGGTACAACTACTGAGGCATGCCCCTAGCTGCATCAGCTATTATAGCAGGATGAGGTCATAAGAAGCCTCTCAAATTTTTCTCTTTCTCCACCTCTGCTGGATTATTCTAGGAGGATTCCAGGAAAGGACATTACTCGGTAAGCAAAATGTCATCTTTTGTTCTGGGGCCCCTGTGGGGGGATCTCAAAATTGTCCGATTTTTCCTTTGCATTCAGGGCAAAAGGTCCCAGTCACAAAGCTCGCTTGACAGAAGCCGCAAACAGCACACATACCTGGCATCACAGCTGAACTCAGCAGCAATTTTTAAAAAAAGCCCAATAAACACAAAAACCACGGCTAGAAATGGAACAGTAACCACGTGCCCTGTCAGGCCAGCCAGAGAAACCCAAAAAAGGCCTCCCCAGTTACCCACACAGGCCTGAGGGAAGGCCAGATGCCTGAAAGAATATATTTTGAAGCTACTTTATTAAAGCAGCAAAGTCAGAGAACTAATTCAAAGAATAGGAAAAAAAGGAAAAAGACAAAAATAAAGCAGAACTTGCAGATTGTCCTGACTATCTTTCCTCTGTCCTATTGATAATATTGCGTTCCTTTCCACTTCTAGCTTTCAGCATTACTATTACTATTGTAAGCCACCCTGATGCTACGGTCTGGGCGGTACATCAAATGTGCAAATAAAGATAAAAGATAAAGACATAGGACAGGGAGAGGGAGGGGGTCTGGGCTTGGACTTACCACCCCCAGCAAGAACCTTGTAGAGTCCTTCTGACTGCTCTCCAGTCCACCAATGGTAGCAGTGCTGGACACAGGGCGAAGATCATACTCAAGCTCTGAGCAAATGTTGGGCCAAGGTCTCACTTCACACAGGCTATAAGACTGTGATCTGGGCCAGGGGAGACAGGCCTATCTGTGCTGTTGCACCAGTCCACAAACCTTGCTATCTTCTAGAGGCAGACAATACTGGCAAGTCTCAGTGCTGCACCACCAGTTATACTGTCAGTGATGTCACTGAAAGTTGCTCTGGTCTGCTTCCATCTGTTGGCTGGGAAGCATAGCCCGCTCATCTGGACTGGACTAATAGGGTGATAAGGAAGTAGCAAGATAGCAGCTGACCAATTAGCCAATCCAGTTTGCCTAGTTATCCTTGTTCATATGGCACGGCTCTCCATCGACAAGCAGGATTGGATCACCCATACAAATGGACAATGTCTTTGGATGATGACAGGACAGAACAGCTTTCCCAGACCTCAGAACAAATGTAGTGTTCTGAGCCTATTTGAACCTTCCCATATATATGGTTGCCTTAGTCCTTTCGGTTTTGCTTTTTCTCTGTCAAATGGACTCAAAACAAAGCTCACCCAAGTTTTTCAAAGCTGTTAATATAGCAATGTTGTCTGCATGATTTTTGTCCATTTTTTCATTTCATTTTTAAATGTTTTACTTGAAAATAAAAACAAATCTTATTTTTTGTTTAATCTCACCTTCCTTGGCTGCTGCAGGACCATAGCACAAAAACTAGGATTAGGGCCTTGTTCATCCTGTGTAGGAAGATAATTATGATATTCACCACCAACATATCATCTGTTCCTTAGCGTTCCTCCAGCTTAGTCCTCTACGTCTGGGTTGTGAACCTCCTCCTGCAGCATGAAGACTGGATATAACAAACTTGTGACATCACGGGATATAGCATACTGGAACCTCCCAGCATCCCCAGTGTGTCCAGTCTTCATGCAGCAGGAGGACTTGTGAGCCTAGGTGCTGGGCTCACTAGAGGAACGGATAAGCAGTAGTTTAGGCTTAGGTTTAGCATTTTTTGTTTGGGGTTACTGTACCATTCTTTCTTTTGGGTATCTATCTATCAAACATATCAATATAAATTTTAAAAAAAAAGGCCGTTTCATTTTCGAAGGGGGGGGGGGCTGGTCGGTTCCCCTGTCACACCAAAACCTCCTGACCTTTGGGGTATTCTCTCCCCGGACAGCGTGGGAGAGGACCCCTGCGGCATGTTGCCGGTTCCTGTGTCTTGCCGTCTGATAGCGGCCCCGATGCACTGATTCCGTGTTTGGAGGCGGCCGTGCAAGCACAGAGCTGAACGATTGCGGCGAATGTTGCCCCTTGGTCGGGGTAACGTCGTTGCTGGCTGAGCCCGGGGTTAGTCCGGTAAGTGGATCATTCGCGTTCCTCGGGGCCCGGCAGGACGGCAGACTGGTGCGGCGATAGCAAAAGGGCGCCAAATCTGCCTCTCCTGTGAGACTGCGGCCATTTTAGAGCAGCGGTTTTTTTCCCGCGTGCTGCCTTTGCCGGCGGAGTGCGGGATTCCCTCTTCTGGGGTTGCCCATTTTCGGGTGCTGCTGGTTCCCTATCGGGGGATTTTTCTTAATATGTTTAATTTGCTTTTATTTTGCATTTAGTTCTTTATCGGGTTCCTGGGTTTGCCCTGCATGTTCCTCGGGGCGGAGTGCTCTTGTTAGCTTAGCACTTTGCAGCACAGCGCTTTCCTGTTCGGGAGCTGAGGTGTTTTTGTCATTAGTTGGGGGCTCCCTAAATAGAAGTAAAAAAATAAATAAATAAAATAAAAGGACCCGAAGGAACAGATCAGAGGGCGCAGTCCAACAAGCGTGCAATCACAGGGTGGTGTATTCCTCCGTCAGCACATGTCGCTGCGCCCTCAGTGCGTGGTGTGTGGAACACACAGAGGCACGGTGACAGATACAGGCATTTGTCGAGGCTGTGCCGCAGTATCTGTCAGTGTAGAGCAGCAGATGGACAACGCTGCTTCCACGCTTTTGCAAGGGGTTTCCGCTGCGGGGGAGGGTGAGCAGGGGGGGGTCTCCTCCCTTGGCGGTGGCACCAGAGGCTACGGCTGGGGGTCCTGCTCCATCTCCCGCAGCGGGAGCTGATGCTCAGCACCTGGATTTTTCTCCGGACTTTATTCTGTTGATGCACCAAGCATTTTGTTTAAGGCGTCAGGGGACGGTGCCAGAGGCCTCTCTGCTTCCCTCGGCGGCCTTGCAGGTAGCTGGTGCGGATGGTGGGGCTCGTTCTCTGCGGCCGGCAAAGCGGTCTCGGCCCTTGGACCAGCCCTCCTCGGAGCTCGGATGGCAGGAGATGGAGGACATAGATCTAGATGTGGATGCTGATATAGATGAGTTGGAAGAAGGCGAAATTCCGGAGCCCGAGGATCAGTCCAAGATTATTCGGGTGTTCCGGAGAGAGGAGCTCGTAGCATTAATCTCGGAGTCTCTCCAGATGCTGAAGCTCGCCACTGCTCCGCTGGTTGTGGAGGATGATGGTGAGGACCCTATCATTCAGGCGGTGCGTCAGACGCAGGTAGTATTTCCGGTCCACAAGGTAGTGGATAAGATGATCCAGGATGAGTGGGATCTGCCCGGACAGGCGCTCCGGGGGATTCGGACTATGAATAAGCTGTATCCCTTGGCGGATAAAGACAAGGAAAAGTTCCGCTCTCCCCGGGTTGATGCTGCGGTTTCTGCGGTTACTAAAAAGACCACTATTCCAGTGGAGGGTAGTGCGGCCTTGAAGGATGTTCAGGATCGTAAGGTAGATGGCTTGTTGAAACAATCCTTTGAGGCGGATGCGGCATCCTTGCAGGCTTCCATTTGTGGTGCTTGGGTGGCACGGGCCTGTCTCCGCTGGGCGCAGCACTTGCGGCAATCGGCTGCCTTGGATCCGGACAGTGTGAGGGAGCTAGAGCGGCTGGAGTCGGACTCTGCGTATTTGGCAGATGTGCATTATGATCTAGTCCGCGCGTTGGCAAATAGCATAGCTTCTCTGGTGGCTGCTCGCCGGTCTCTCTGGCTTAGACAGTGGGCGGCAGATGGAGCGTCCAAGTCTCGGTTGAGTAAACTTCCGTTTAAGGGGAAGTTATTGTTTGGAGAGGACCTTGACAAGCTAGTGAAGGATTTAGGGGAATCCAAAGGCGGGAGGCTGCCTGAGGACAGGCCTAAGCCAGCGAAATTCTCCCCAGCCTCCCGAGGTCAGTTTAAAGATTTCAGGAGATTTCGGTCTTCTCGTTTGGGTGGTTTCCAGAGGGGACGTTTTGCCTCGCGAGCGCAAGGGTTTCGTGGCTTTCGCGGAGCAACCAGAGGTTTCGCTGCATCGTCCGCTGGATCCGCCTGAAAACCACAATGAAGGGAGGCGGGTTTAGGCGGAGGTTCTTTCCGTAGGGAGGCGCCTTCGGGAGTTTCTCTCTGTCTGGGCCCAAATTACGACAGATCAGTGGGTGTTGGAGATCATTCGCGACGGTTATGCTCTGGACTTGGCCCGACCAATTCGCGACTCCTTTGTACTGTCTCCTTGCAGAGGCATAGTCAAGACCCAGGCCATTCAACAGACGCTCGACAGGCTTTTGCGGCTAGGAGCCGTAGTTCCGGTACCGTTGGACGATTATGGCACGGGTCGGTACTCCATTTATTTCGTGGTGCCAAAGAAAGACGGTGCCCTGCGGCCTATTCTCGACCTCAAGGGGGTAAACTGCTTTCTCCGCATCCCGCATTTCCGGATGGAAACCCTCCGGTCGGTCATCGTGGCGGTGAGGCAGGGGGAATTTCTCTCGTCCCTAGATCTCACGGAAGCCTATCTTCATGTCCCCATCAGAGCCTCCCATCAACGCTATTTGCGCTTCGTGCTGCCCTGGGGGCATTATCAGTTCCAGGCTCTTCCTTTCAGGCTGGCGACGGCTCCACGGACCTTTACCAAGATCATGGTGGTGGTCGCGGCAGCTCTTCGAAAGGAAGGGGTTCTGGTTCACCCTTATCTCGACGATTGGTTGATCTGGGTGATGTCCGAAGCCGAGAGCACGGCGGCCACGGCCAAAGTGGTGTCCTTCCTTCAGAGCCTTGGGTGGGTGATCAACCCGCTCAAAAGCCATCTGATGCCGACGCAGAGCCTCGAATACCTCGGGGTACGTTTCGATACGCAAAGAGGAGCGGTCTTTCTGCCGGATCGCAGGATAGCGGCACTGCAGAGTCTCCTGCGGCAGTTCCTGTTGGTTCCAGCGCCTTCGGCTTGGAGTTACCTTCGGTTGCTGGGCACCATGGCGGCAACCCTGGAGGTGGTACCGTGGGCCCGCTTCCATATGCGACCCTTACAAAGGTCCTTGCTGCGCCGCTGGTCGCATCAGATGGATTCGTTGAGCACGCGTCTCCCTTGCCCGGCCAGGGTCAAGCAAACCCTTCGTTGGTGGCTGAAGCCCCAGTCCCTGTCCTTGGGCATGCCCTTGGAGCCGCCGCAGTGGCTACCTTTGATGACGGATGCCAGTCTGGCGGGCTCGGGGGCCCATTGCGGGGAGCTCTTCGCGCAGGGCCTTTGGTCTCCGGAGGAGAGCAGGTGGTCGATCAATCGCCTGGAACTTCGCGCGGTCTGGTTAGCCCTCCACCGCTTCGAGCCCCAGGTGTCGGGCTGGGCAGTCCGGGTGTTGTCCGACAACACGGCGACGGTAGCCTACATCAACCGGCAAGGGGGTACAGGAAGCGTTGCTATGGAAGAGGAAACGGACAATCTGTTCTCTTGGGCGGAATCTCGATTGACGGCCATCTCGGCAGCGCACATAGCAGGAAAGGACAACGTGCAGGCCGATTTCCTCAGCAGAGTCCAGGTGGATGCGGGGGAATGGGAGCTGCATCCGGATGTGTTCCAGCAGCTGGTTCAGAGATGGGGCCCGCCTATCATGGATCTGATGGCGACCTTTCAGTCCGCAAAGGTGTCACGGTTCTTCAGCAGACGGCGAGAGAGGATGTCGGAGGGCATCGACGCGTTGATGCAACCGTGGCCGACGGCAGGGCTGCTGTATGTCTTCCCGCCTTGGGCGCTCATCGGTCGGGTGATTCAGCGGATCGAGGCGCATCGGGGTCGGGTGCGGTTGGTGGCACCGGACTGGCCAAGGCGCCCTTGGTATGCCGATCTCTTGCAGTTGCTGGACAGAGTTCCCTGGAAGTTGCCGGTGTCCGAGACGCTGTTACTCCAAGGTCCTCTTCGGATGCCTCAGGTGGATCGATTCTCGCTTACGGCTTGGCCATTGAAAGGGCGCATCTGAGAAAGAAAGGGTATTCCAGAGAGGTGATTTCCACTCTTTTTCAGGCGCGGAAGCGCTCAACTTCATTGGCGTATGTGCGTGTTTGGCGGATTTTTGAAGATTGGTGTTCGCGTCATCAGTGTCGGGCGGCTACGGTCTCTGTTCCGGTGCTGTTGGCATTTTTGCAAGATGGTTTCGATAAAGGCTTAGCGGCCAGCTCTCTAAGGGTTCAGCTAGCGGCACTAGCCTGTTACAGAGGTAAGGTTCAAGGGGCGTCTCTTGGAACGCATGTCGATGTGGTGCGTTTTCTTAAGGCGGTGGCCAGATTGCGACCGCCTCGTCGGATGTCGGTCCCGTCCTGGGATCTTAATCTGGTCTTGGGGGCTCTTGTCAGGGAGCCCTTTGAGCCCTTGAGTCAGGCGTCAGTTAAGGATGTCACTTTGAAGACGGTCTTTTTGGTGGCCATCTGTTCGGCGCGGCGTATTTCGGAGTTGCTGGCGCTTTCCTGAAGGGAGCCGTTTTTGTGTTTTTCTAAAGAGAAGGTGGTTCTTCGCACGGTTCCCTCCTTTTTGCCGAAGGTTTCCTCCCCGTTTCATTTGAATCAAGTGGTTTCTTTGCCGGTTCTCGGGGCTGGCGGAACTGACGTTTCCGATCGGGGGTTGCGCCGCCTCGACGTCAAGAGAGTTTTGCAACGCTATTTGAAAGTTTCCGAACCTTTTCGCAAGCCGGATAGACTTTTCGTGGTCTTCGGAGGTCCGCGGAAGGGTGAAGCGGCAGCGAAGGCGACTATCGCAAGATGGATTAAAGAAGCCATCGTGTCCGCCTATGTTTTGCGCGGGCGGTCAGCACCGGTGGGTTTGAGGGCTCATTCCACTAGAGCGCAGGCGGCTTCCTGGGCGGAGCATGGCTTGGTTCCGCCGGTGGATATTTGTCGAGCGGCTACTTGGTCTTCTCTCCATACTTTCAGTAAACACTACCGCCTGGATGTGTTGGCGGCAAATGATGCCTGTTTCGGGGCGGCAGTCTTGCGCTCCGGATGGCATGGTCCTGCCTGTTAGTGCTGCTCTGGTACATCCCAGACGTAGAGGACTAAGCTGGAGGAACGCTAAGGAAATAGTAATTACACTAACCTGGTAATTGTAGTTCCTTTAGTGACGACAGCTTAGTCCTCCTTCCCTCCCTGGAGAGTACCAGTGCTCGGAGCGCGTTCATTGTAGGTAAGTGGTTACGTTATTCCTGGCTGTACCCTGCTCTCTGGCTTCCATCTTTGGTGTGGCAGAGGGGCTGGGGTGCGGATGCGGTCACAAGTCCTTTAGCTTGTTCAAGCATTGGCTGGGCCGCCTGCTTATTGTTTCTGGTTTATTGAATCTACCTTGTTTGGTTAGCATAGCGTTATGGCATTTTGAGTCATTTTAAGCTACTTATTTGTTGCTCTTTTGAGTCTGCTTTGTCAGTAGTTCACTGGGGATGCTGGGAGGTTCCAGTATGCTATATCCCGTGATGTCACAAGTTTGTTATATCCAGTCTTCATGCTGCAGGAGGAGGTTCACAACCCAGACATAGAGGACTAAGCTGTCGTCACTAAAGGAACTACAATTACCAGGTTAGTGTAATTACCATTTTTGTCTATTGCTCATCACCAAGAGAACTGGAATAACTGTGGACAAATGTCCCCTGCAAGCCCAAAAACAACTCCCTCAATTGCTTACATGATCACTATGAGGCAGAGAGGAGTCTCTTGAAGTTAAAGAAGAAAGTCCTCTGTGCAAAGAATGCTGGATTCTGCTCAAATAGATCCTCATCTGCTGATGTCACCTCCGTTCCCTCAGGTAGTGGCTTCAAAGGTCCAGTCATGATAAAACAGTACCATAACTCTTTGGAGTCAGTGACTTCTCAAGCTAAAGCACAGGTGTCTATAGAAACATGACAGCAGAAAAAAGACCACATGGCCTATCTAGTCTGCCCTTCCATATCAACTACTACAATAGTCCCCTTTTTTCCTTTAGAGATCCTCTGTGTTTGTCCCATGCTTTTTTTGAATTCAGATACTATCCTCATCTCTACCACCTCCACTGGGAGACTCTTCCATGCATCTACCACTCTTTCCGTAAAGTAATATTTCCACATATTACTCCTGAGTCTATCCCCTTTCATCATCATCCTATGTCCCCCTCATAGCAGAGCTTGCTTTCAATCGAAAGAGGCTCTTCTCCTGTGCATTTATGCCACAGAGAAATTTAAATGTCTCAATCATATCTCCTCTATCCCACCTTTCCCCTAAAGTATACAAATTAAGATCCTTAAGTCTGTCCTCATATGTTTTATAATGAAGACCACTAACCATTTAAGTAGCCATCCTCTGCAGCGACTCCGACCTGTTTATATCTTTTTGAAGGTGTGGTCTCCAGAATTATATACAATACTCTAAATGAGGTTGCATCAAAGACTTATACAAACGCACTACTATCAGATCCTTTTTTCTGTTGGCCATTCCTCTCCCTATGCACCCAAGCATCTTTCTAGCTTTTACCATTGACTTTTCTATCTGTTTTGCTACTTTAAGATCGTCGGACACAATCACGCCCAGATCCCGCTGTCGCTGTCTCTTCTGCTGTCCATGCAAATAGGGTGGCTGTGTTTTCACTTGTGTGGCAGTGCAGCCTGTGGCTGATACCAAAAATGTATGCTGCTTAATTGGGTCATCTAAAATGGTGCCCCCTCAAACTATGCCTATGCATGGCATTACCACTGAGTGCAAGAAGTTAAATTATATTCTGTGCTATCTTATGCATATACCAAGACTCATCATAGTTCCAGTGCATACAAACTTCTGGTGTCATCGAGCAATGGCATACTTCCAGTTCATCCACAAAATGTTCTGTGCCTGTACCTTCAGTACAGAATAGGCACAGATATCCTCTTTTTCACACATAAAGCTGTGGGGCTTTGTCATCTCCCCTCTAACTCAGGGTAGTATCTCTCCAACTGAAATTTCAAAGGTATAGTCTTCTGTGGAGAAACCATTCTTTTTTTGTGAAAAATGTTCAACGACTTTGTCAAGGGCTATTGCAAGAAGATCCTGATGGTGAAGGATCAAGATGTAACACCACAAGTTCTCAAATCACATACTTTACTCTAGTACAGAAGAAGCCATACTCCTCTCAATATACAAGTCAATTGTATCTCTATTTTTTCCTTCTCAAATTCTGAATCATAGGGAGGCTATTTCTTACTTTGTTCCTGAGCATCAGAGCATTCTCAGACTGTTCTGGAAGATTAGAGAGCTCTGTAGTATACACAGGGGAGTATATTCAGTGGAGGCAGATAGTCCTAGAAAAGCAACTACCCTTCACCACTGAACCTGACCTGGATATTCAATGCGTTAGTACCACTGAATATCCCAATTGCTGTGATTAACACGGTTAGCAGGTCTGCTAACTGCATTAATTGCTTTGACTTTTGGGCCAAGGATGACTCCTCCCCAGAGAAGGAGATCTCCACAGGAATCCCTTTAGAGCCTTCTGCCCTCCTACACAAACTTATCTCCCTGTTAAGACATCTCGTATCCCAAGTTTGTCCAGTGGATGTCCAAGGAGGTTCTCTTTCCATTCTACAAGGCAGATTTTAAAGCTACTTTTTTGGCCTCTTATAATTTATAGAAATTCCAAAGACCGTGGTTGCATTTTCAGTCCATGGTTTACTTCAAGAACCAACAAATCTGTATGTTGTACACTGTAGTTTCTGTTCAACCTGTATTGAAAATTGTGGACCTTAAATACTGGGGACAGCCAACTCCTGGATTCAGCAAAATGCAGCTCTCTCACACTTCTGTGGTGGTGGAATCTGTCATGAAGAAAGCAAAAAAAAAAAAAAAGCAGAATATTCAAATTTGCATCTGGGAAAAGATCCAAGGATCATAGATCACTTAGGGCTTTCATCTCACAGATTACTTATTAATGCTTCAAAATGTGCTGCAGTTTGGTTTTCTAGAACCTCCATTCTAAATCCTGTTCCAGTTATCGATAACACCACTATTTCTTTGTCTTCTACTCAGGGCCGGCCCAAGGGTTTCTGCCGCCACCCTCCCCCACCACGCCACACTGCCCCATCCCTCCCCTGAGCCATGCTGCACTGCACTGCACCACTGCGACCCCCCAGCTGCTGTCGCCAATTCCATCGGGAGGATGGCTCGGCTTGGTACGGCAGTAGCAGCCTGCAGCAGGCCATGTGCTTCGACACACATGGCCTTCCAGTTCTGCCCCCCTCCGACACAACCTCCTGTCAGAGAGGGAGGTCAGAAGTGACAGGCCATGTATGCCGTGACACCCACAGTGGCCTGTTTCCCTAGGCAGCCGCCTATCTTGCCTAGTGGAAGGGCCAGCCCTGTTTCTACTAGTCATATCTTCGGTGTTATGCTTAATTCGGCTATTTCCTTTAAATCTCAAGATACAGATGTTATTAAATCTAACTTTATGGTCTTCCACAGAAAACGTACAATGCATCCCTATCTCTCAACATCAGATCTTTCTATTCTACTACAATCACTGATTTTATTACTACTAGATTATTGCAATTCCTTATATAATAGTTTACCAGAATATCAGCTTCACCATCTTCAGCATGTTTTCTCTTAAATTACTTTATGGTTCACATAAACATGATCACATTTTACCACTGTTAATTGAACAAAACTGGTTATTGCTATCTTAATGAATTAAATATAAAGGGCCCGATATTGAGTTGGGCAGGCTATGGAAGCGATCAAAGAGCACCACACCATGCCGGGTAGGCCATAGTGCCTGGTCTGCGGCGCCTGACAGGGCACAGTGGCAGAAGCAGGGGTCTGCAGGGGCTGTGCTGCAGAGGCTGCTTTGGTGGAGCAGGAAATGCAAGTGGGGTTATCCCAGGAACAGCGGACGTCCAACTCCCAGGGGTCAGGGGATCCCCTGGAGGTTGAGGGTGAATGGGCCTCTCTATCCTTAACTGTGGATCTGCCGGGGCCTTCTCTGTTACAGCCTACCCCTTCCACGTCCTCTGGAGAAGGGGGAGGCTGGGGGGACTTCTCCCCTGAATTTGTTTTACTGCTGCATAAGGCTTTTTGTATGCATCAGCAAGGAACAGGTGGGAGTCCCGCCTAAGCGTGCGAGGTTGCTGAATGAGGAGAGTATCACGTCCCCTCTGTCTGAGGCTCAGGAAGGGGAGGCCTTGGACAGGGAGTTAGGGGAAGATGAAGAAGAACTCGAAGAGGGAGAGATTCCGGAGGAGGAACAAGCCCGGATAGTACGAGTTTTTCATTGGGAGGAGCTCCCGGCATTGATTGCTGAATCGCTGAAGGTGCTCAGTATGGTGGCTGACGCTCCATCAGACGAGGAGGTTTTAGAAGACCCGTTGATCCAGGCCATCAGGAAATCTCAGAAGGTATTTCCGGTGCACAGAGTAGTGCGTCAGATGATTCAGGAGGAATGGAATCAGCCAGAATCCAGCTTAAGGGGGGTACGATCTATGGCTCGTTTGTACCCCTTGCTGGAGCTGGTCAAGGAATTGCTGCAGTCTCCCAGAGTGGATGCGGCTGTGGTGGCGGTCACAAAGAAGACGACTATCCCGGTCGAGGGCAGTTCGGCTCTCAAGGATGCCCAGGATAGAAAACTGGATACGTTGCTGAAGCAAGCCTTTGATGTTAGTGCCCTCACCTTACAGACTTCGGTGTTGGGGGCTTGGGTGGCAAGAGCCTGCCTGAGGTGGTCGCAGCAGCTTCAGATAGCTGGTGGCCTTGCCGATAATGCGCAGGGAGAAGCGGCTAGGATAGAGTTAGGGGCGGCCTACCTGGCGGATAGTCAGTATGACCTCATTAGGAGCCTGGCAAAGAATATGGCCTCGGTAGTGACAGCTCGGCAATACTTGTGGCTGCACAACTGGGCGGCAGATGCTTCCTCGAAGGCCCATCTTAGTAGACTCCCCTTTAAGGGGAAGTTGCTCTTTGGAGAAGACCTGGATAAGTTGGTAAAGGAGCTAGGCGAGACTAAAGGGGGCAGACTCCCTGAGGATAGGCCTAAACAGGGCCGTTCTCCTGCCCCCGCGCATAGCCAGCCAAAAGATTTTCAGAGGTTTCGGCCGGCTAGGTCGACACCTTTTCAAAGGGGCCGGTTCCCCTTGAGGGGACAAGGCTTCCAGGGGTTTCGTGGAGCAGGAAGAGGATTTGCGGCCTCTTCCTCCTCCGTGGGTCTTAGGAAAGCACAATGAGACATCGGGGGCCCAGGAGGAGGTACTGCCAGTGGGAGGTCGGTTAAGGCAGTTTCGTCCCACCTCGGCCTGAGTCATGTCCGATCAATGGGTTTTGAAGGTGGTCCGAGAAGGATATGCTCTCGAGTTTACGAAATCAGTACATTCAGCATTTGTTCAGTCCCCTTGCAGATCCCCGACAAAGAGGGCAGCGATAGAAGTCACTCTTTTGAGGCTACTGTTGCTAGGGGCAGTGGTACCGGTTCCTTTAGGCCAGTACGGTTTAGGTCAATACTCAATTTATTTTGTAGTTCCAAAAAAAGAAGGGACCTTTCGACCAATACTTGACCTAAAACGGCTCAATCGGTGTCTCAGAGTACCACACTTTCGGATGGAAACTCTGAAGTCCGTGATTATGGCCGTTCGGCAGGGAGAGTTTTTGACTTCCCTAGACCTGACAGAAGTGTATTTACATATCCCCATTCACAAGGCACATCAGCAGTTTCTGAGATTTGCGGTACCATGGGGGCATTTTCAGTTTCAAGCTCTGCCCTTCAGCCTAGCAATGGCCCCGTGGACTTTCACCAAGGTGATGGTAGTGGTGGCCGCAGCACTGCGCAAGGAGGGAATCTTGGTACATCCCTACCTAGACGACTGGCTGATCTGGGCGAAATCAGAGGCAGAGTGTCGCAAGGCGACAGCCAGAGTGGTGACATTCCTGGAGGAGTTGGGGTGGGTGATCAATCTGGCAAAGAGCAGATTGGTGTCCACGCAGGAACTCGAGTACCTCGGAGCAAGGTTCAACACCGCAACAGGCAGGGTGTTCCTGCCAACTCAGAGAGTAGGGGGGGGCTAAGACACCTAGTGTCGCAGTTTCTTCACAGGCGGAAACCTATGGCCTGGCATTACTTACAGGTGCTGGGGACCATGGCGGCAACAATAGAGTTGGTGCCGTGGGCAAGAGCACATATGAGGCCGCTTCAACGGGCCTTACTTCGGCGATGGTCCCCATCAGCCGCAGCCGTTGTCCATGGCGTTGCCCTGTCCCCAAGTGACCAAAAGGGCCTTACAGTGGTGGCTCTGTCCGAGGAACTTAGAACGCGGAATGCCCCTCGAGCCTCCGCAGTGGGTGCAGTTGACGACGGATGCGAGTTTAGCCGGTTGGGGGGCTCATTGCGAAGGCCAGTTTGCCCAGGGTCTTTGGAGTGCGGTGGAGGCCCAGTGGTCCATCAACAGACTGGAAATGCGGGTAGTAGCTTTAGCGCTCAGAGCATTCAAGTCTTTGGCCAGTCAAAGAGCAGTCCATGTCCTGTCTGACAACAACACGACAGTGGCCTACATCAACCGTCAGGACGGGACAAGCAGTCCTCCATTGGAGGAGGAAGCGGACAGTCTGTTGCAGTGGGCCGAAGCCCATCTAATAGCCCTGTCGGCACAGCACGCGGCCGGGGTAGAAAACGTCACGGCGTATTACCTGAGCAGGTGTAAGGTAGACCACGGAGAGTGGGAACTCAGTCAGGAGGTGTTCGACTATGTGGTAGCCCGTTGGAGGGCTCCGGTCATGGACCTTATGGCAAGATGGGAGTCGGCCAAGGCATGTTGGTTTTTCAGCCGCAGAAAGGAAAGAATGTCGGAGGACCTGGACGCTCTGGTTCATTGGTGGCCCTCAGAAGGGCTCCTGTATGTTTTTCCCCCTTGGGCTCTCATAGGGAGGGTCCTGCAGTGGGTGGAAGCCCACCAAGGATTTGAGATTCTCATAGCCCCGGATTGGCCGCGGCAGCCATGGTATGCGGATTTAGTGAGACTGTTGGCTGATCGTCCGTGGCAGCTTCTCTGCAGAGATGATTTCCTAGTGCAGGGACTGGTGCGGATGCCCCAGGTGGATCTGTTCTCGCTTATGGCCTGGCTATTGAAAGGGTACGGCTCCGTAAGCGGGGATATTCAGGGGCAGTGATTTTGACCTTGTTGAGCACGCGCAAGTGCTCGACCTGCCTCTCGTATGTGAGAGTATGGCGTATATTTGAGGCATGGTGTGCGAGTCAGAAGAAGAAGCCCCATGTGGTCTCCGTGCCGGAGGTTCTGGAATTTTTGCAAACAGGTTTCGACAAAGGCCTGGCAGCCAGCTCTTTGCAGGTTCAGTTGGCGGACATTTCCTGTTATAGGGGTAAGGTTTGCGGAAAAGCCTTAGGGGACCACGCGGATATTAGTAGGTTCCTGCGAGCGATCAGATGCCTGCGAGCTCAGCAGAGGTCATTGATCCCTCCTTGGGATCTCAATCTGGTGTTGAATGCTTTAGCTGGGGAACCTTATGAACCAGCTGGGAAAGCCTCTTTGAAGGACTTAGCCACCAGAAAAACTGTCGTTGGGGTTATTTGTTCTGCCAGGTGTATTTCGGAGCTTCAGGCTCTATCCTCGCTTCCTCCCTTCTTTCTTTCTTCAAAGAGAAGGTGGTTTTGCGGACAATTCCTTCCTTTTTACCTAAGGTAGTTTCTCCCTTTCATGTGAATCAGGCCGTCTTTCTTCCATCCTTTCCTAGGGAGGGACAGGAGGCGGATGAGGCGAGGCTATGCTGTCTGGATGTGTGCAGAGTGCTGAAGCGATATCTGAGTTGCACAGTGCCTTTTCGAAAGTCCGAGTGGTTATTCGTCCTGTTCGGGGGGCCACGTAAAGGTGAGGCAGCGGCCAAGGCGTCCATCTCCAGGTGGATCAGGGACACAATTGTGTCAGCTTATATCTTGAAGGGGAGGCAGGTTCCGTTGGGTTTTTGGGCACATTCGACTCAAGCCCAGGCGGCTTCATGGGCGGAGTATAGTTTGGTTCCGCTGCTGGACATTTGCAGAGCGGCCACTTGGTCGTCTCTGCATACTTTTGCAAAACATTACAGGTTGGATGTTCAGGCAGCAGCAGATGCTGGTTTTGGGAGTGCAGTGCTTCGGTCCGGGATGGCGAACCCCTCCCAGGCTTGAACTGTTCTGTTACATCCCAGAGGAAAGGGATTGGACTGGAGAGACGATAAGGAAAGAGTAATTAGACCTTACCTGCTAATTAGTGTTCCTGAAGGAACTCCAGTCCAGTCCCTGATCCCACCCGAGTTGTTTTTGTTCAGGATTCCAATTTCGAATGAAGGTCGCCGGACCGAAGGTATGTTCAGGAAGTGAAGAAGATGTCTGAAAGCTCCTTGCAGGGCTTCAGGTGGCGAAGCGGTATGGACTGGCAGGGGCCCTTTGGAGTGGTAAGGCAAGGGCTGGTGTGGATTCAGGTAAGCCTCCTCCTCCTCCTTTTCCGGGGGGTGGAAAGTTCCTTCCGGGAGGGAGGGGAGGGGATATTCTAGAGTTTTGTAGTTAATTTACACTTTGTTTATGAAGTTATGGTTACTTAATTGTCTCTCCGTTAAGTCTGCTTTTTCAATATATTACTGGTGCTAGTGGGTGGTGCCAGTGGTATTTATACCAGAGCATCATCAAATCAATGATAGGCTCAGCCTCCAAGCTGCTGGAAGAGGAGCACAACCCAGAGGAAAGGGACTGGACTGGAGTTCCTTCAGGAACACCAATTAGCAGATAAGGTCTAATTACTCTTTAGACAGCAGAGACGCCAGAAAGATCTTGAAAAGAATAGAACTAAGAACAGAGCCTTGTAGAATGCCACAATCAAGAGGAACGGTGTCAAAAGTAAATGAAACGATGAACATAATAGGAATGGTTGGCTAAATAAGATTGAAATAATTTAAGAGCAGATCCAGTAAACGACGAGGCAGATAATCAATGCAATAGAATTGAATGGTTTACAAGACTGAAAATGGCAGGGAGATACAAAGAAATAAGGACATCTCTGCTGCTGTCCAGTTTTCTTTTAACAAAATTCATGAGCTGAACAAAGGTTTTCTCAGTAGAATGATAAGACCGGAAGCCTATCTGCTGTGGATGAAAAGCAGCGGTTGTTTCAAGAAACTGTATATGTTGAGTAGCCACAATTTTCTCCACTACTTTCCTAAGAAAAGGAAGATTCAAGATGGGATGATAATTAATAACCTCAGTTGAATCAGCTAAGAACATAAGATATGCCATACTGGGTCAGACCAAGGTCCATCAAGCCCAGTATTCTGTTTCCAACAGTGGCCAATATGTACCTAGCAGTTTCCCCAAGGGACCCAGGTTCCACAATGCTTGTATTGGTTCAAGCATTGATATCCTGGGTCCCTTCTTAATAATGGTTTATGGACCTTTCCTCCAGGAACTTGTCCAAACCTTTTTTAAACCCAGCTACACTAACAGCCTTTACTACATCCTCCGGTAACAAATTCCAGAGTTTGATTACACGTTGAGTGAAAAAATATTTTATTTTATTAGTCTTAAATAGTTTACCCTGTAGCTTCATTGCATGTCCCCTAGTCTTTCTATATTCTGATAAGGTAAACAATCGATCTACGTTTACCCGTTCCACTCCGTTCATTAATTTATAGACTTCTATCATATCTCCCCTCAGCCGTCTCTTTTCCAGGTTAAAGAGCCCTAATCTTTTTAGGCTTTCTTCATAGGAGTATCCTTCCATCCCCTTTACCATTTTGGTGGCTCTTCTCTGAACCTTTTCTAAAATCGCTATATCCTTTTTAAGATACGGCAACCAGAATTGCACACAATATTCAAGGTGCGGTCTCACCATGGAACGATATAGAGGCATTATAATATCTTTTGTTTTATTTTCCATTCCTTTCCTTATGATACCTAGCATTCTATTTGCTCTCTTGGCCGCCGCTGCACACTGGGCCGAGGGTTTTAACATGGTATTCACAATGATGCCTAAATCTTTTTCCTGGGTGGTGGTTCCTAATGTGGAACCTTGTATCGTGTAACCATAGTTTGGGTTGTTCTTCCCTAGGTGCATAACCTTGCACTTCTCCACATTAAATTTCATCTGCCATTTTGATGCCCAGTCTTCCAATTTATCAAGATCCTCTTGCAATTTTCCACAATCCTCTTGGGTTTTAACAACTTTAAATAGTTTTGTGTCATCTGCAAATTTGATAACCTCACTCGTTATTCCACTTTCCAGGTCATTTATGAATATGTCAAAAAGCAGCGGACCCAGCACAGATCCCTGGGGTACACCACTATTCACCTTTCTCCATTGGGAAAATTGGCCATTTAGCCCTACCCTCTGCTTTCTATCTTTTAACCAGTTCCTGATCCACAATAGTACACTGCCTCCTATCCCATGACTCTTTAGTTTTGCCAAAAGTCTCTGATGAGGGACCTTGTCAGAGGCTTTCTGAAAGTCCAGATACACAATATCAACCGACTCACCTTTGTCCACCTGATTATTCACTCCTTCAAAAAAACATAACAGATTAGTAAGACAAGATCTCCCTTGTCTAAAGCCATGTTGGCTGTCTCCCATTAGGACATGACTATCTACATGCTGAGTAATTTTATTCTTTATGATGGTTTCTACCATTTTTCCCGGTACTGTATGGTGATAATGGCCTGCTTCCAGGCAGTAGGGAAATCCCACTGAGACTAGCACTAGTTATTGAGTGAAGAAAGCCAAGAAGTGGATCAAGAAACAACTTAAGAATTTTGGCAGGCAGAAAATGGATTCAGCATATTTACAACCCTGGACACCTCATACTGGAATACAGAAAGACTCCAGACTGGGAAGAAAGAAGGGACAACAATGGGCACATAGGGGATGTAACAGTAGAGGGAACCAAAGGCTGCATAAGTGTCTTTTATTGTTGTCAAAAAACCCATCATCAACTGATCAGCTGTAAGGGTAGACTTACATAAGAACATAAGATATGCCATACTGGGTCAGACCAAGGTCCATCAAGCCCAGTATTCTGTTTCCAACAGTGGCCAATCTAGGTCAGTGCAGGATTGCTTTGAAGGTGAGTGATTCGTTTCAAAAAGTGTTTGCGATGTTTGATCATTTTTGCAAAAGGGACAAAAAATAATGTTTTAGCAGAAACCAATGCAGTAGTGTCATGATAGGTAGCTAAGGTAAAAGTGAAACGTTGCCAACACCAATGTCATTCTATTTGACAAAGCTGAGTTCTGAGCAATTTCAAACCTGAATGGTATCAAGGACTCTGGGGCTTTTTACTTGGTTGAGCAAAGCTGTTCAGGAGCAACCACATCAAAGCAGAGTGAAGAATGGTATCCCATATCCAGGGATTGATCTACAAAGTCAGAAGGAAATGAACCACAGTGCTCTAAGGATTTCTCAGGGTTGAAATTAGAGTCTATGAACTGTTGAAGTTTGTAACTGAGGAGAAGAAAAAAAACTAAAATGACAAGGTCCATTGAAAGAGACCAAGTAGTAGTTAGTTCATGAAAAAGATAAAACATTCCATTTGGATGCAACAGAGGTTTTAACTACAGGGACAATAATGTGGTCCAGGGTATGACCTCTAATATGAGTTGCAGCAGTCATACAAGACCTATACTTTATAAAAGGCTCAAAGTCCTGTGACAAAGCACAGGAAGGATCAGTCACATGTATGATCTCAGTCACCTAAGATAAGTGAAATGGAAGATTCCAAGAGCTGCAAGGAAAGGAGCCATGAAGATCCTGAATGAATTGCAAAGACACAGGTGGTAGCTGATATATTAATAAAACATTCATAAAAGAACCACCACAAAACCAAATAGAGAGATTTTCAAGTGTTAACAGAATGGCAGACTGACTGCATTCACTGGATCTCAATGGTGCTTAAACACATATACCAGTTCATCCCAAATGCAGATGATATCGCTATTTCTCCACATCCTGTATTGGAAGCAATAGTGGAATGACTGGCTTCTAGCAGTCTCTAAATGCCTAATTAAGCTCTGGAATTTGTTGTCAGAACCTATCCCCCTGACTTCTTAGTTTTCTCAAGAGTCTCTTATGAGAGACCTTGTCAAAGGCTTTCTGAAAATCCACGTCATTTTAGAAGCCCTATTTATGAACTGGACACCTGAAAATGGGCACTCAGTCGTTTAAATCATAGAGATTTTATTTTATTAGTATTTAGCTCATGCCTTTCCAGGAGAAGATCAAGGCTACTACTAATAATCATTTGTATAGCACTACAAAGTGTATGCAGCGCTGCACATATAGATGTAAGACACAGTCCCTGTTCGTCAGAGCTTACAATCTAATCAAGACAAAATACATAACGAAACTGGGGGCTAGAGTATGGTAAGATATATGTAAGTAGTGGACAAGAGAGTGAGGAGCATCAGGATCCAAAAGAGGCTTCAAAGATTTGGGTTTTTGACTTGATTAAGCAAGTTACAATCAGGTACAGTATGTATTGCAGATGCACCCGGAGTCATTTTAGAAAGCCAGATATATAGACATCTCCAGGAACAAGCAGGAATGCAGTCTTCACATATGGGTGACATTAGTACCGACGGAGCCTGTGCGGGAACGATCTCCAGCATCCAATAGGAAAGCCTTTAGGAGCACTCCACTGTGCCTGTGTGCCTGCCTTCCCAACTCCTCAGTTCTTTGTTTTCCGCGGAGCCAGTAGGTTATACAATCCTGTCATTACTGAAAAACGTTTCTTTTTTTAGTGAAATACCATGCTTCTGCCTTCCCGTTGATACCTGTCCTGTCTGATCCAACACTGGTCCTGAAAAAAAAAAATTTTCAGTTATAAATGTTCTATTTCTTTTTTTCTTTTATTTCCTTGTGTTTTTTTACTGCTAATTAGGCCTCCATAACCTTGTCTTCAATTTTGAAGAATACTTTTGAAACATAGAAAAAACAACTAGTGGTTTTAACAAATGTAGCAAATGTGCTGGCACTATATTAGTCACTGATAAACATGACTGGTGTCTAAAATGTTTGGGCCCTGACCATCTACCAAATTATTGTCCTTTGTGTTAGCAAATGACAAAGAGAGGCCTAAAGAACAGAGCCAGACAATATGGATCACTGTTCGCCTTGGACTCAGTTTCAGTGGCTTCTACGTCATGAAGGACATCGGCCTCCTCTCATAGGTCTCAGGTCTCTTCAAAGTCCAAACATAAAAGTAAGTCTTTGCTTTCTACTAAGTCATCGGCATCGAAGACCGATACCGAGACTAGAGAAAAATCCCAGTATAAGCATCGAGACTCACCTAGGGGTGCTTCCGAAGCAGACTGGCCAGCCAAACAGCCCCGGCAGGAGGACCTGTCCTCCAAAGCACAGGAGGGGCTGGATTCCACTCAGACAGCGGCCATCTCCCTGGACCAGCGCCTGTTGGAGCTGTCAATACTGTCTGTACTAATACTGTCTGTTAGTACAGACAGTATTGATAGCTCCAACAGTGCAGGCTTCAGCACCCAGCCTACAACCAAGTGTATCGGCCCCGATGCCAGCCCTCGAACCAACATCGTCGAAACTCCCAAGGCCAGTGCCTCCGTTGGAACCAACCGATACCCAAAAGGCTGAAACTACTATGCCTCTCGATTCCAATGCCTCTGCGCATTGGTATCAGCATCGACCCTCGATGTCAATGAAGCATTGAGGTCAAACACAAGACCACTGATACTTTGACTTTTGGCCAGACTCTGATTCCAGCACTTCCGATTCTGATGAAGGATCATTGGATTCCCAGGAACTTCCAGACATCCCTTCAGACCCTTTGCCTCCACAAGAATGGCGTAGGTCCCCACCAAAAGATATGTCTTTCCAAGACTTTATACGTGACATGGCAGCAGGATTGGCCATCACAGTAGCCTCGGAGAAAGAACCGAGGGCAGAGGAAGGAGATACTCCAATACCCTCCCACGCCCAAAGAAGCAGCTATATTACCGATGCATTGCATCTTAGAAGATTTTATGCTCCACATGTGGGAGGCTCCTCTCACGGTTCTGCCTGTCAGCAAGAGGTTCGATACCATGTACCGAGTTCCAGAGTGCCCAGGCTTCCAAAAACCTCAGCCACCCCACCACTCAATGGTGATGGAATCGGCAATGCGCCGAATAGAAGTAAAAAAAATCACTCATCCATGCCTCTGGGGAGAGACTTGAGGACACTCGCTACCTTTGGGCATCGATGCTTTCAGGTATGCATGTTGACCTCCAGAATAAACTCCTACATGCTGTACAACACTGGAATTAACTGCGCGGAAGAAAGGTTCTTCCTCTCTGCATGGGTATCCCTGACTCTGGTATGCTCTTGGGGCTGAGGGCTGTAGAATTTTCTGCCTTCCTGGAGACTGAAGCAGGCCACCGCTGCCACACACCACATGTCTGATTATCTAGAATGGTAAGCCAGAACATACTAGTCTCATAACAGACTGGGGTACCCAGCTGGTTCTTGCAGGTATGCAATTTGGGAACATCCACATCTGTGAAATAGCCTACACATATACCTGGCTTTAGTATTCACGCATGCCCTTCACCAGAATCAGTTACTGGGACGTTCATCTTTCAGGTTCGGCTATTACGATAATGAAGATTGAGTTAAAAACCTGGCTTGCTGAGTTAAAATAGTGACATTTCAACAACGATTGTGGTGCTTGTGGCGAAAGCAACTGAACTAAAGGCAGAGGTAGCTGAGATGAGTTGCCTGATAGAAGAACACAAAGAGAAATTGGAAGAGATCAGAGGTGAGGTAGCTGATCTGTGAGATAGTCCTTGTGGGAAAATAAGAAAGAGGTAATGCAACTTAAAATAGAGGACATGGAAAACCGTATGGATGCAATAACTTGCAAATAATAGGTGTTCCTGAGGAGCTGGAGTTTATAGATAGCAAAAATGTGTCTGACAAGATATTTAAAGTACTTCTGAATAAGAGGGTGAAGGTACTGGCTCACTGGATGTTAAACTAAGCAGAGCACATCGAGCTCTTGTTGCACCATGGGGAAATTTGCCAGGGACATAGTGGTATGCGTCCATGAATGCATTGCAGCACAGATGTGAGCCTTGCTGCAGTTTGAGTGACAGGGGGTATCAAGTTGTAGTTTTTGGAGACTTGGCAGGAACTTTGCAGAGGTGATATTCCTTTAAAGAGCCATACTGAGGCAAGCTTCCCTAAGATATGGGTAGCTGTATCTGTTTGGACTTGCATTGCCAAAGAAGGTCATATCTATCTGAAGGAGGCCAGAATGGAGATGGCAGAGGTTATGAAGAAACCAGGATGGACAACAGTGGTGAAAAATGACTCCAGAAGGAAAAGGAAGATGCTGCCGAAAATTGTGGGGATCTGACCTGCGACTGTGAACTGCTATTGTGAGGTGGGTCCATTGATGGATTATGTGAATTATTGGACTAGTTAGGACATACTGAGTGTGTTGGTTGGGTAAGAGAGATGTGTGTGGATGTGGAATGGAAGAATGAAAGAGAGAGGGTGGAGGGTTTTAAGAAATGGCAGGGGGAGGGGAGATATGGTGGAGAGGGGGGCTGGCAATTGGGATGGCAGAGTGTGATGGGGGAACAGGGGGGAAGAAGGGAGGGAAGAAGGGAGGGAAATGGCATGGAACGGGAGGTTGGGAGGGTGAGGTCAATACTCTGTACTGATGGAGTTCCTGGAAAGTACAAGAGATGGGGAGAATAAGGTGGAGAAGGGGGTGGGGTGTTAGAAGAGGGGGAGGACAGGTAGAAGGATGGAGGGTAGGGGTGAAAAATAGGGTAGTGGTAGACATTAATGGAGATGGCAGAAGTGTAGCTTCCTGGAAAAAGAGTGGGGGAGGATGCAGTCAGATATCCTGTGTGTACAGGAGTCATATTTAATGGCATCAAAGGAGCATCTATTGCAGTGGTTCTCAACCCAGTCCTCTGGGACCCTCAGGCCGGTCAGATTTTCAGGATATCCACAATGAATATGCATGAGATAGATCTGCATGCACTGCTTCCATTATATGCAGATCTATCTCATGCATATTCATTGTGGATATCCTGAAAACCTGACTGACCCAGAGGTCCCAGAGCACTGGGTTGAGAACCACTGATCTATTGCAATTTCGGTGATATTAGGGGGTGTTTTCAGCTGCCCAACAGAAAGCCTTTGGGAGATACCACCATGCATGCGTGATTCCCTTCCCGCCCAAGGATACCATCTTACTCAGTCTCCCTTTTTCCGCGGAGCCCTAAAGATGTTCTTCTCTCTTCCCCAGAAAAAAGTTAATTTCCTTGTGCACTTTTGTGCATCATCCAGTTAGCATCGGTCCATTTTCCACTCCGAGCCCCGTCGCCCAACATTGGGACTTGGAACCTATTAGTTCTCCAGGACCAAGCAGGAAGTCAGTCCTCATTTATGGGTGACGTCGGCGCCGACGGAGCCCTCGCGGAGCAATTTTCCCCAGCTTTCAAAGAAAGCCTTTGGGAATTGCAGCGCGCATGCGCGGTCCTCTTCCCGCCCGAGGGTGCCATCTTAGCCAGTCTTCTTTTTTCCGCGGAGCCCTACAGACGTCCCCGTCTTGTCCCCGCGAAAAAGTCGATATTTCTTCATTATTTTATTCTTTTTCCTTCGGTTCGACGCCGGTCTTTTTCCCGCCCGGACTCGCGACGCCGGTCACGAGTCCTCTTACTTTTTTTCGGTTTTTCTGACTTTGTCAGCTTTCGTTTTCGATTTTTCCCTGGCAGCCCGGTCCTTTGACCTCGCAGGGGCCCTTTTTCCCCCGATGGCTGCCAGTGGGTTTAAGCGGTGTGGTCAGTGTGACCGAAATATGTCACTAACTGACACACACGACTTTTGCCTCCGCTGCCTGGGCCCGGATCATGAGGAACTGATCTGTGGGCCCTGCGGCAAAATGTCCTCAAAAGCGTTGAGAAGTCGGCGGCATCAGCGTTAGAGAATCTTCGCTGACCCCAGCCGTACCCGGACCTCGTCGGAGGCCTCCGCGTCCAAAGGCTCCAGCTCGGACCGTCGCCGGAGTTCCTCCGACCGGGGTTCTCCCTCCGGGGACCATCGTCGGACGGTGAAACCCGCGAGGGCGGCGTCGGTGGACGCTCCTGGTTCCGCGAGGGCCAGGTCGCATAGCCCCGACAGCCGCCCCGGGTCCTTGGAGAAGGAACACCTCACGAAGCGACCTCGCCTGGAGTCGGAGATGCCTGCTCGGGTAAGTCCTGTGGTCCTTCTGGACTCGCCTCCGCGACAGCCGACGTCGGGCCCGACGCCGTCGGGGCCCGAGTCGGGGGCTGCTGGGTCACCTGAGCTCGGACTCAGGTTGACGGCCCTGGAGAGCAGACTGTCTGCCTTCATGGACCAGCAGCGGGCACTGCTCGCTGGCCTCGCTGGCGCCGCTGCCCCGACCGCCGGGACGTCGACGTCCAAGTCGACCCCGGAGACCGAGCCGATCCTCGAGTCGATGAGAACTCGAGTCGATCCTCGGTCGAGGTCACCCTCGGCCTCCCGTTCGAGACCGAGGTCGCCGACGCCGACTCCCTCGGCGTCGGGGCGGCAGGCGCCGCGCCCTGCCCGGGCCGACCCCACCGAGTCCTCGTCGGAGTCGGTCTGGGAGTCTGAAGAGGAAGAGTCGCCTGATTCTTTCCGGACTCGGTGTGTCCCCTCGG